>OX637877.1:2650000-5050000 GCA_951802675.2 Boloria euphrosyne | reverse complement strand
TATTGTATATTGCAGTTATTTTCTTAACTAAAAAATACAATGACTTCAAAATTTACATGAAAGTAAAAAGTATATTATGTATCTTTAAAGAGTGCCAGCTAGAGTCTATAAAAACTTATAGACATCGATACTTTTGTCTTGCATTTGACTATAAAAATCCAGGTTTCTATTGAATATTTTTAAGATCGTGCGTAAATCAAACAAAACTAGTGATTCTTTATACATGTTTAAACTAATTTGATAAAATGCAGTTATCTTAGCCATGAATATATTTATTTAAACATTTATATTAATTTTTCATAGCCTTTTTTATTCACAAACCCTGTAACACAATTCGAAAAAATCCACTAGCACTAAGGGGCTCTTTTTTTCCTATATTTACCTACTTTACATTTTCTCATTTTTATTTCATACGCAATTATGGATTGAAATCATATTAATTAAAACTATAGTGAATTTACAGTATGAAAGAGTAAACTAAAGATATAAGGCCGGTAGCATTTAAACAATATTTTTTGACAGAAAAACACCGACGCCCACCGGCAGGCACTCTGGCTCATGTTTTGGTTTAGACCTCGCATCAAAATTCTCACGTCTTTAACGTCTGCTTCTGATAAGTCTTTAATGTTTTTTCTGAACAAAACGTCTCGTCGGAGGGCATAATTCTGTATACATTTTGTACTAGAACCGTTGTTCTCAAGCGGACGACGCCAACTACGCTCAGACTTACTGTAGCGCAGTTTCTGAGTACCGGAGGGCGTCAGTAATTTTCAGGCAGCAAAAATTAACTGTCGGCGCCGGCCTAATATTTAAAAACAATACGTTGCTATGAATTTAAATAAATAAACTAGTTACTAAGAAAGTATTCCGAATTACATTTATTTGGGACTATTGGATTTGAAAAAGATTTTTAGATTATAAGACGCCTATCTCATAAACTTTTACTGTTTACAGTAAGTTATACAAAACGGCGAAAAGTAGTATGCCAAAGATGTAAGCAGAAATTTTAGTTAAATTATTTTTTTAACAAATAATATTATGCACATTGAAAAACGTCTATGAAATGAAAGTGCAGACACGATGCATGATGCAACATGGCGGCTTCATTGTTGTCACAGAGAGCATTTAGGCGCCATTTGTAAACTTGTTTCCCTAGAATATTAGTTAAAAAACCATTACTATGATTAATTACAAAAAAAAAAACAAAATATTTTGTTATCGACTAAAAGTATGAACACAGTATTATTATTTATATTAATTTATTCATTTTACACACGCAATTAAATTTAAAACATTTGTTTATATTCACGTTATTATTTACTGTATTATTTATTATTAATCTTTTAACGTTTTGAAAAGAGAACATCTTGATATCTCTTACACCCAAAATTTAATACACAATCTTCACTCTTATAAATAGTTTAAAAAGCACAAAATTAAAAGAGGAATATGTATTAAATATAGTTTTAATATAAGTAACATTGTTTACAATAAACATGCGAAACATATAAAATCATAATCATTCAATAAAAAGTATAAAAACCAAACATAAAACAATAAAATGCCAGTGTTCCATGATAGCGAAGAACTGATATGAAAACGGTTAGTAAATACTTATATTCTTGGGGGCAAATCTGTAAAGTGCAATTAATTGATAAGTAAAGCTCAGACCAAAAAATTATTATTTAATAATACAATATAAATACATACAATGATATAATTATAGCTTATAGCTTTTTATTAAAATGAAAATTACGGTTTATAGATTTAGCATAGATAAAACAAAAGTTGAAGAAAAAAAGCAAAATATCAAAAAAAAGTTCTAAGGGATGTATTGTTAGTATTAGGAAAAGAAGGTAATAAAAACATGTATATTCCAACGTGTTTAATCCAACATTACAATATATGTACTTCTAGACTCTACTTAACAATTGTTATTTTTAACATATTTAATTATGCTATCGAGAATCGTGCAAAAATAGTTTTAAGTCTAGAATCACGGTGCAAGAATTTGTACTAAAGATCTCTAAATATCCGGTTGTCAAAGGTGTGACAAATTAATTTTTGATGTTGCAAAATGCTTAATGTTTGTTATAACAAAGGAATTATTTTTAAAATAGGTCGAACATTTTTTTTATAAATAATTTGCTATATAAAAGTTTAAAAAAATCATTAATATTTTTTTATATTCCATATCACTATGACAACCGGATATAATAAACGTATCGCAAGTCAACCTTCATAACATTCAATCAACTTATCTCAACATCGACCACTCCATAAAATTCATTTGCTCTGACACCATAAATAAGATAAGGGGTGTTATACGGAAGATATTAATAGAATATTTGATGGGATAGTATCGATAATAACAGTCATATTAGTAATAAAATGCGGATAACGCAATATAATATATCAGTTTCAACAATACATGCTTCACTAGAACTAATAGGTAGCTGATTTGTTAACACATATATACCTACATAGACTATAAATTATTATAACAAAATATAAAATATATATAGAAGTAGTAATTTATGTTCAATATGCTAAGTACGATATCCTTTCTGATACAAATCAATAACCAACACCTAATCTCATCTACATTCTCATTTAACTCATACATAGGGCTGCCACATTTGTTTATAATCAATTATTATTTTAATTTTTTTTGCTTATATATTATATTTTTAATATAAAATTGTACATTAATAATCTAGTTTAAAGCGAACCTATTAAGGAATAAAAATTAATTGCTGTTCGTCAGTCTCGTTAAAACTCAAGTAGGTGGACCAATTTGAATAATTCTTTTTTCTGTTTTTGGGGGTGTGTCAGATTGATGATTATATATTTAATTTCTTTCTTCTCTAGCCACCCAGAGCGAAGCGAGGGTGAGTCGCTAGTTTATAATAAAATTTAAAATGCATATACATATTTTATTATACTTAATTTAATTGATTTATAAAGTTAACCTTTTAATTCAATCATCCTCCTCTCCCTTCTCTTTCCTACCTCCTCCCTCCCCATCCCTCTAATTCATTATAATAAATAATTTTTATTATTCTTAGGAATTACAGTATAAATGATAGCAGCCCTACATCACAACAATCTTCTAAGTACTAGCACCCTGCAATATATACATATTATTATTTACATACAGCATACCCTATGTTATTTACCAACGCTACTGTATGCTAGAAGCTTAGCCCCGTTCTCACAAACATCCTTTAAAACTGTTTTAAATGCTTATGAAATATGATCTTTAACTAAGTTGATGTTTAAACTAATTATAACTACTTAATTTCTACATTTTTTAATATTAAGAAATTATAATACTTTTATAGATTTGCACGAATACTTTTTCATTTTAAATAAAACCTTTTTTGCGGATTTATTTATATTTTTGATTACCGATCATTGACCAAGATTGCTTTAAGGCATTCGAAACGTCGGTAACGAAAAATTAAGGAATTATATAAATAACTATGAGATTTGTTTTTTCTTAGAAGATTTTTCTTAATTTTTAACACTATATTTTTTGTATTATAAGCATATAGTCTCAATATATGTATATCTTAAAGAATGTTTATGAAATGGTTGGTAAAGCAATTTGATATATCTTACATGTGTTCGGGGTGGTTGCGGATGCAGTCAATGAAATCGCTGGGCTTTAGTTCACCTCGGCAGATACGGAAGACGGCGGTGAATAAGGGAAATCTGTAAAAAGGTATATGATATGAACTATACAAATCAACTTAATTTGCATAAATTTTTGTGATAAAAAGAGTAAAACGTAACAAATAGTTTTCGTGAGAAAACGAGCTATTGAGTATTCTAAATATAGCATAGATTATCACTATAATGTCAAATAGTTAACGTTGAAAAAAAATCAATGACAAGGCCACCAAAACATTACACGCGTACGCACAATCTATAATAATGTGACGATATAATAAGATAATGATTTAATCCTCTTCTGTTTCCAAGGTGATATGTGCCACATTTCACCGAGCGCGTGCTTAATGCAAGTTGGCGGGTTTAAATGAACTAGAAAACTTCTCTTAGACACGCAGATTTCCTCACTATATTTTCATTTACAGTATTGTTGTATATTGAAATTGGGATTCGCACTTATAAATTCAGAGTTGCGACATCCGTGGTTACCCGATTAAAACTATTTTTCAACCGACTTCCAAAAGGAGGAGGTTATCAATTCGTCTGTATTTTTTTTTTATTTTTTTTTTGTTTGTTAGCTCATAACTTTGAACTGGGTGAACCGATTTTGATGATTCTTCTTTTATTTGAAAGGTAGTGCTTCCCATGTGGTCCTATTTTAATATTTTCCAGTTCTGACAATGCCATCCATGAGAAAACCATAAAAGTCTTAAATTTGCATTAAGTATTTGCAGCCAGCCAGCCAAAGCAAAATAACCCTAAATAGATACATATTCAATTAATCTATCAATTTGTAAACATAATCAAAAAACCTGCCTGCTTTTTAGTTTAGATTTATTAAGTTTGGAAGTCGGTTTTTGTTTTTTTTGTTAAAAATAATTTATAAGAGCATCCGGTAAATGGCTGCCTACTATCATACTACTTATCAACTATTGAATATGTATACCCTGCATGTGTTACTTATTAACCTTTCGATAAAATTTAAAAAAATCATTAAAACATGCACATTGCACATACATTCAAATCAAATATAATATGTACTTTATTCAAATAGACTCACTTTTGTTTCGTCACATTTTAAATAATATTTAAGTGATGATTTAAATTTTTAAAAATATATTAAGTAACTAATACCCTCAGGAACGAAAGAAGAAGATTTAATGAGTGCCTCTCTATCGCACTAACAGAAAAATTTAACTATATTATTTAATACGAATACGATACAAAAAGGTACAAAAATATGCATCAAAGCTGCTATGTACTTGATTACGAGGTAATGACAATGAATCCAATTAAATGTTAACATTGACCTTTAAGCCAGTGGATGCAAGCCAAGACAGACTATTTCGGTTCAATTTGCAACACGTCACACTGTTACAGATTATCAGCAGTATCTTTTGTCTTTATACAGCTATATTCTCTACAAAGTAGTCAGTATATGTATAGTCTATACACATTAAATATTCTCCTGGAATGAATTTGAGTTTACAATGGTTTTATAAAAAAATATATACATATTTTGAAAAATATTTAATATCAAGTAATTCATATGAATATGAGGAAAGTTTTTAAAGTTTGCTTAAGTTAATAGGTAAGATTTTGCCTATTTTATTAATTTTACATTATAAATATTATTCTCTAAAATAAATATTTCAAACTTCGTATTTAAAAAAAACTGGATAGTAAAATTTACATTCTTTTCTAACTGAAATTAAGTTAATGAAACTTAGAAGATATTTCAAAATATACCTATACTTAATAAAACAAATTTTAGATACAATCATCGTTTCTATCTAAAATGACTTTTTAATTATTATTTTATTAATATTCGCGTAAGTCGTAAATTTTATAAAAAAAACTGAATGTAAATAAACTTATGTCAGTAACGTGATGTGATAATTTTATAATATATGTACATTATATACATACCTATCAATAGTTTTACAATAAAATTGTACTTTAAATGCTGTAAATAAGATAAGCTTTCTCTTTATGTGGTTGTTCACCTAAGATTAATTTAAAACCTAATTAACAATATACAAGAATGCTATTATAAAAACATTTATTGTCTGGAGATAGTTTTTAATTAGACTGAGATACCAATATATTTTCTCTCCTTCTGTCTTTTTTTCTGAAAAATGATTTAAACTAAAATGCAAAATATATCTTGTAGTGTATTGGTTGTCTCATGCGCCTATGACACGTCAGTCGCAATCTGGTGGTCGTTCGAGACAGACGTGTTGAGGTGTTGCTGAGCCGTAAATTATACCAATAACGTGGACGTCACATGTGGCGACGAGGACAAAAGTGAGTGCTCACAATTATATTATAGAATATTAAAGAAAATTATAATAAAAGTAGTATAACAGTCTAAAATATGGAAAAAGAAGGGGATAAGCTGAAGGTACTTGCATAAACATACTTATTTCTTTGTTCACCTTTTGAAGTCCTTAAAACCGTTATAAGTTATTAGTATATTATTGATTATTGAATCAAAACTGTTTCATTTGATATGCTCAAATTTGTAAAATGCAAATTGAACATAAGTATGATAATATGAGCTATATTTGAATCAACTGAAGATTTGATAATAATGAAAATAGACTACAATTTTCGAAGATTTTGTGTTATATTAGGCGCATTATAAACTTCCAATTTACTTTCATTTTTTAGGAAATAATGGTGGAACTTCGATATGTTTCGAAACTTCTTAAGTAACCACTATTTACACGCATAATTTAATCTTCAGTAGGCAGTTATAATAACTTTTCATTATGAATATTTAGATTTTGTATTTAAACGTTCAAAAGCATTCAAAATATTATGCCTACGCGCAGCTAAGCTATTTAAACCTATTTGGTTTAGTAGTGGCGTGATCGACGCTGCCGCTTAAGTTGCCAAGATGCATTGCACGAATTATGTTACATTACTACGGAGCATAAAACAATTCTACATATTAGTAAAAAGGTGCCTTTGGATTTAGTGTATTTAATTATAACTAAACACATCATTATAAACATTAGTAGTGATATTGAAATATACGCTTTATATTAATAATTTAATATTATTAATTTAACGACGTAAAATAATTAATATTATTCAACTATGTGAGCAGTTTGGAAGTGTCTATCTATTTATGTTGATACCACAGCTGATACTAACGGTGCGTAAGGACAAGACATTCAAAAGAATTTATGTACCTACCTATTTAGCTATATCTGCCGCACTAACTTAATCGGTATAACTAAATATGGATCTGTTATGATAATATTAGGTATTTAATTATAGTGGTTAAAACGTAACCAATGACCTAAGTGATATAAAATACATACTGTATTTTATAAGTAATTTAAGCATATTAAATTATTTATCAAATTATTTAAACAAAAAAGGAATTTTGATGTATAAAAATAAAAATTAATACTATTAAGTTTGTACAGCTACTTATATAAGAAGTATAATAAACATAAGTACCTAAGCAGATTAAGAATCTGATTATTAAGTTGATACTGAACTATGTGTATAAAATACAAACTCAAAATCAATAATTTGAAAATGAAATGAATTGTTATATACGAAAAGTTGATATTGATCAATATTTAGTATATACAACTGTACAAGAATAAAAGCAGGTTACAAGTCTGGTCATTAAATTGATACCCAACTATGTGTGTAAAATTTATTATCAATTATTATTATATATAGAATACAAGCTGTATTTTATAAGTAATTCAAGCAGATAAATATTATTTATCTGATCATTAAATTGACACAAGGAATGAATTGTTGTATACAAGAAGTTGATATTCATTAATACCTAGTATTTATTTTATACAACTATATTAGGCACATAAGCAGATTAAAAGTCTGATCATTAAATTGATATTAGAGTATGTATGTGATATAATATATATGTACATACATAATATTTAATCGGAAAAATTTAGCGGAAATATCCGGTCATTAAATTGACATTTAAGCAGATAAAATTATTTATCTGATCATTAAATTGAAATAAAAAATGAATTGTTGTATATAAATAATTATGAAACAACATAAGCAGATTATATCTGATCATTGAATTGATACTAGAAAATGTATGTAATGCATACATATTTAATTGGAACAAAATTTAGCGGAAATATCCGGTCATTAAATTGACATTTAAGCAGATAAAATTATTTATCTGATCATTAAATTGAAATAAAAAATGAATTGTTGTGTATGATTTATTTTGTAACAACATAAGCAGATTTTGTCTGATCATTAAATTGATACTAGAGAATGTATATAAAATATTATATAGGTACATAAATATTTCATTGCAACAAAAGTTAGCGGAAATATCCGGTCATTAAATTGACATGTGATACCTCATTATAATTGGATGGAAATATTAAATAGCAGATAAAAATATCTGACACATTCAATTGATCATTTCAGGTAGCCTCATTATTCCAGGTGCACGATGGGAGCGCTGGAAAAGGGCATTCCTTAAATTCTTAAAAACAACCAATATTTACAAGAATGTAAAAAAAAAAAAAGACATTGCCTTCTTCATTTTGGCGGTTTAGGTTTGCAGGAAGTTTTATATAATATGTATTCAGCCTTTTAAACGTGCCACTGCTAAGCACGGGTCTACCTTCAATACGAGGGGGATCAGGCCATAGTCCATCACGCTGGCCAAGTGCGGGTTGGGGGACTTAACATGTCTTTATAAAACCTGCTAGGTTCTCTCAGAGATGCAGGTTTCCTGACTATGTTTTCCTTCACCGTAACACGGGTGGTGATACTGTTGGGAATGATTTGCACATGAAAATATCAGAGGTGCGTGACCCGGACTTGAACTCGGCTCACTCGGATATCCAAGCGAGCGTGTTGCCGCTAGGCTATCTATTAATATGCCTGGATGGATGGAACCTAATACCAACCTTTGTGATGAAGTAGATATATTCCAAGTAGCTATACCTAGGCTCGATACATACATACTTTGCACCAAGACAGAGTTAAGTCCACGAGCGAAATAATTTCAGACTTACCAAACAAGAACCCGATGAAAAGTTGACAATAAGAAGAAGTTTATTATAAGATTTAGGCAAAAGCCAATAAATGCCAATTTACAGATCGGGACGAGAATATTATCGACCACGTAACAGAAAAAGTTACCTGGCGGAATTGAATAAAATAATCTTCTACATTGGAGATGAAATAATATTAGACAGTGAAGTTATGGAAATGGATTCACTAGAAGCCGTTAATATAGAGAAATTGAAAACAACAGAAAATGAAATGAAAATGAAGGAAAATAATAAAATATATTTATCAATCGGGATCTACGAGATGTGGTGGTGGTAGGATTACTCCTAGGCATACTTCAAATTATGTTAAAGGTTCCGCGAGAGTCAAAGACTTTTTAAAGTATGGTCTGAATGGACATTTTAGACAATTTTGTTGAACAAAACAAGACTGAAAAGAATAAAAAGAGGAAATAACTAAAGGACAAAGAGAAGCCGCATAAAACAGATTGAGAAGTTAAAGAAGTCAATGATAAAATATAAAATAGAGAAGAAATAGAATACTTACGTTTTTCACATTGATGATGATGTTGAAATTGACTTATTGAAGGAGTTGAAATTAAAATCTTAATAGATCTAGGCTTTAAGCCAAACCTAATAACAGAAGTTATTTGGTATTTTACGAAAAGCAATAAGGTTCAGTTATTTAATCGACATCCGACCCTAAAGTGATATTTATGACCTATGGTAGATTTACTCCAAAAAAAAAATGTTTGAGTCTATATTCTCAAATAGGACAGAAATCTGAAAGTTCTACTTTATACATTATCATTGATGGCACGATGAACCTTTATAGGTAAAACTTTGAAATGAATTTAAGAGTGCTTAATATTGGATAAGATCACAAGGGTAATTAAATTGAGACTAGGAAGTTTCCTAAATTTAAAAGGAATCTTGATTAGTCTATTGATTGACGATTCCGTTCCACCCGTAACACAACCTGACAGGAGGATTCTAAATCTTTAGGAGCTCAAACTGAAAGAAGATCGATGAGCTTAAACAAAGAGACATAATAGAACCTGTTGTAGGTTCTTGAAAATGGGTGTCTCTTGTGGTTCCAGTGTTGGAAAATAATGATAAATGCGACGAGCTAAAGCGTACGTGAAAACCATCCACTTCCGACAGTGGATAAGCTGTTGTCTTAAATGAAGAATGCCAAAGCCTTCACGAATTTGGATATAAAAGACGTATTTCACCAAATTGAAATTATATCCAAGTTTTAGGCACATAACTACGTTAATCGCCAGCAAAGGTTTGAGATAAGGGGCTGATGTTTGGCTTATCGTGTGCCCCTCTGTCAAAAAACTATTATGTGAACAAATATTGTTGGGGTGTGATGGCATTTTATATTCATTATATTTCTATATGTTGATGATATCCTCGTTTTGGTAAGCATTTGAAGAACATGCACAATTACAAAAGGTATAGTTTGTTTTAAAAGAAATTGATAAAGGGAAGGGAAGACGAATGTTCGTTTACGATGTTCAAAGTTAATTTCGAATTGTCAGCAGATGGTATCAAATTACTGGAAATATATATTTCAATAATACAGGGTTCTACACCACCTACCATTATTGGAGAGTTAGAAAGTTACCTAGGACTAATAAGCTACGTCAGCCGGTGGACGTCGCTAACGAAAACCATACAGGTATAGTGTTAATGAAGGCAAATTTAGCATAGCCGTCATAATAGCACGTTTGTACCATGCTTTAGAACGGCGAATGACAATTTTTAACTTATGTCAATTAGATAACAGGGATAGTTAATTACGAATTCTAGTGTGTCAGAGAGAGAAAAAAAAAGCATTTTCGGGAAAGGATTCGGGATTACTAGAAACGTTTTGAATTTTCGATACTAGAATGTTCTAATATTTACGCATATAAAAAGGCCAACAGTGTCTCGGGAGATCAGTTGATATTCGAAGTTGAGCGAAGACTATGAAGATATACGAAATAGTGGAAAAGTGAAGAAGAGATGATTGAAGGCTTAGTAAAGGAGTGTCTATAAGTGAAATACCGTGCTCGGAGACTAGTGCTGTGTACAAACTGTGCGTGTGTATATAGTAAAATAAAACAGCTTTAGTGCAAGAACGCTTATAATTTCCGATCCCGAACCCGTATCACATAACATTACGATGGATTTAATGGTTCCACTTCCAAGCGAGGACTACTAATTATTAGATATTCACATTATTATAGCAGATATATAGAAGTAAAAATTTGTCGTAAGATTACATCTTCAGAAATGGTACAATTTTCAGTGAAGAATTAAAATAAAGAAATCAGTGAAGAATTCATTCAAGAAAGAAATATTTTATTAAAATCCCATAGTGCCACAACAGGATGGAGAAGTTAAAAGACAAAACCGAGACTATACGTCTAACCAACGACGACACTACTATACGAATCCGACTATAGCGACTAAAGTTAGGTGAATATAAAGATTGGTAAGAGAGTTTATTACATTACTTGAGTATGTACTCTTCCTCAAATGCAAATTTATAGATAAGTTATAATTAGTGATTCCATTGAAGTAATACCAATGACACAGATGTTAGGGATAAAGATCGAGAAAGGAAAAAAAAAAGGAAAGGAAATTGGAGGCAGGAAAAAAAAAGGTACCAGTGTGATCTGAGACCTGGAGATATAGTATATATATTAAAATATGAAGAAAGAAAATAAATTAAACTTGGATTGTGACCAAGGTACACATACAGTAAAAAAAAAAAAAAAAAAGAATTCTTAGAGTTATCACAGCTTAAAATAATGACATTCGTAAAAGGAATGTAAAGAAAATTCAAGGAGAATGGAAAGTTTGCGAAAACCATGATTTAAATGAATCTAACAAACATAAAAATGAATTTGGAAATTAAAAGTATGATAAGTAAAAATAAACTTTAATGGTTAAACTGAATAAACTTATAAAGTATTGGAAGGAGATTAAAATTTATTGATGTGATATGAAACATTTAAAAGTGTATAAATATAATTAAAAAAAAAATAAAAACAAAGAAGGGATGTAGTGTATTGGTTGTCTCATGCGCCTATGACACGTCAGTCGCAATCTGGTGGTCGTTCGAGACAGACGTGTTGAGGTGTTGCTGAGCCGTAAATTATACCAATAACGTGGACGTCACATATCTACTCACTTGTTCTCCATATTTTTGTTGGCAAGCATATGGTTTACTTCTTCAGCTGTAATAGGTCCTTGAAGTTTTTGCCCATTGAGCATTTCATCTTCTAGCTCTTTGATTGACCGCCCAGTTTTCACGAAAGCCTCTGCTACTCTACGGTTCCTGCCACCTATCCGACAAGATAAATAATCAAAATTATAATATTACGAATATTTCATTTTTATATAAATATAAATACGTATAGCAAACATAAGTACAACTTTACTGTTATTGGCTGTAAATAATACAATTGGCGATTTGTCTTTGATAGGAAACTTAATTGACTAGAAATAGAACTCTTACATGGGATATGTGATGGTTACAATAATCTCTATAATAGGCGACCCTCAACTTGGTGTTACTTATAGGTATGTATATTCATTTAATTGATAAAAAATTCAAAACGCAATAAGGTAAGTATGCACTATGAAGATATTTGCGTAATTTTACAATGAGAAACAACAATAAATTATTTTAATTATATAACTACATGCTTTATTACTCGTAGATAAATAAACCGTTTAAATCTACCCACATTAGGCGGATTTAGATAAGTTCCTTGTGTGTCTAAAGTATTGTACCGTCAAAGTAAATGTCGTAGTTAAAAATAGTACCTAGTGATTTCCTGTTTATTGATTCTCGATTTTACCATACAGATTGTTTACTTTCTTTGAAAATTTTAGATACGTATTCAGTATCCAGATAACAAATAATATCCAGATCCAAAAACAAAAAGCAGTTATTTTTTTATATATTATTATATTATACTACTACGAGTATATAATACGCGCTTAGCGTGACGTTATAAAATATTAATAAATATTAAATAGGCTTAGTTCAGAAGCAATAAAGATTATTAAAAAAATATATATATATATATATATATATATAATATATATTTCACCTTTATTTAAATCACCAGCATATTTCCTATTGTCATTTGTACGTTTTGTTCTATTAAACGTTGTCTTTATTATTTCTTAGATTGAGGTGTATAGTTTAGTTTATTTGCGGTTGCCAGTTAAACATTATAACATTCTTTTGTTAAAGTCGTGTATCAAAAATACAAACGGTTTTCTTTATCAATATTTTTTTTCATGAAAAAATAAATTGTTTTACTATGAAGACAAAAAATCGAAAGATTATCTATACTATTTATAAAGCTGAAGAGTTTGTTTGTTTGGTTGAACGCGTTAATCTCAGGAACTACTGGTTCGATTTGAAAAATTCTTTTTGTGTTGGATAGTCCGTTTATCGAGGAAGGCTATAGGTTATTACATCCCTCTACGATCCATAGGAGCGGAGCACCAATGAAAAATCTTGCAAAAACGGGAGAAAAATACTTATTACTTTTGAGAGCTTCCGTTGCGTGCGCTGCGTAAACGGTTAAAGTTATGCAAAAATCATGTTTGACGGAATTGTTCCTCTTTAAAAGTTCTAAAAAAAGTCCGCGATAGCATAAGTCTATCTTTTAAGGAAACTCGCTATAACCTTTTTTATGGTAATCGAATTTGTTTTAAGAAAATGCATTATTTGCGAAGGTGTTTTTATAAACATGATATTAATCCTTACCTAAATATGTAAGTTATTCATCACAAGTATTTAATATTGAACAAAATTGCTCTTGGCATCAATTAATTCAATGAATATCTTACGAGATATCTTAGTTTTAACATAACTCCGCATCAAAATAATAATCAACGCGTGCAAGACGGCGGTGGCGAGGGGGGAGGGACGCCGAAAAGAATTTGGTTTCCAGCCTTTAGAAAAGGCTAGTTTGTAATAATTGCAAAGTGGCGAGCTACAGAAAAATGAAAGCATCTTCAAACCTAAAGGTTTTTTTTTAAATTAAGTCAAATTGGTGAAAATACCGTAATAGCAGGTACAAATAGTCAATTTAATTAAAAAAAATCTCATTTCTTGAAGTTCCAATATACTGAATATCGTTCAAAATATCATACGTAATACAATAACCTTTTTTTTTCGCTAACAGTACAGTATAATTAATCAATCGCTATCATCACAGGTTAGATAACGTTCGTAATAACGCTTGTAAGTAAGCAGATAAAATTAATATCCTAATATCATATTGGTCTCTGTTATTTTATGGTAAGCAAGATTTAATTAAACATTGTTAGAAGCAGGTAATATTCAAAACCATTGATTAACAGTAATGATTGATTGAAAAATAATTGCTAAATGCATTAGGGATTTTTTTTTATACATAAATCTGCAATGTCATCAGAGATGACTATTAGAATTATGTTACAGCTATTGAGAAAAATTTAACTTTGATAATAACTTGAATAAGATCAACGTTTGAATGTTTTGTACTTTGGTTGTATAATATATCGATCACACTTCGTACCTGTAAAAAAACAAAAAAATATAATGTACGGCTGTATACACTTACCATAGCACGTAGTAATAAGATCAGCTACTCCGCAAGATTCGAAGAAAGTGCTAAGTTTGCTCCCAGGATAGAAGACATCAACGAATTTAATCATTTCCATTAATCCCAACCGAATAACCGCCGCCTTCGTATTGTCACCGAAACCCAATCCGTCAACAAAGCCTGCTCCCACCGCAACTATATTCTAAAAAAATAATAAATAAAAAAATTGTACAAATTAAAATAATTTTAATAACTAACATTTTTGATATATTTCAATAAGTGTGTTTAAAATATTATTTTATATAATAAAATGAAACACAGTACTGTGTTTTACTTCTAACTTAAGTACAACTAAACCGATTATTTAAATATTGGCAATAGTCCGAGAGATGTTTGACAAATAATGGAAAAATTTGAAACTATTTTCTGGAAAATTGAGAAATTGCGCAGAAACTGAAAGTGTTTAACTGTAGATTTTTTATAAATTAACTGGAAGATCGTAAATAAAAAGTAATCCTTAATATTGAAATTAGAAGAGAGCAACAAAATTAGCAGTAACAGAGGATAGGAGATGATGTAAGTCTGCAAAACTAATATTCAATAATAATTTACCTACGCAGATACTAACAGAGCAGAAATGTCTCTACGATTACATTATCAGCAAAAATAAAGTTTAACACTTGATTTTTCATCTCTATTTATATAAATCATATCAAAGATTTATTTGAGATAAAATATATCATTTTTTCTAAACTTGTACTACAAACTATGCATTTTGTCATGCTGTGGCTCATTTCATAGCGTTTTTCTTATACATTTTTCTTATTTATTTATTTATTTATTTATTTATTTATTTAAAGTACATTAACAACATACATATGAAAACATTTTAGATTGATTTAAATATAACAATTATTCAGATATATATGTCTTTATAAATGTACATAAATTACTCTATAATTACACAATCAAAAGTATATTAATAATAATAAGTTCATAAAGTCAATAAATTAACGATTAATAAAATTTCTGTCACATAAAAAAGTCAACAACGGTCAATAGGATAAATAAATAAATTAGATAGATTAAATATTGTCGAAAAAGTTAAAAAGTATAAATCCAATTAAAGTCAATCAAATAATATCAAAACAATAATATAAACAATCTAATAAAAATAAAGTAAAATTTAAGTTTAAATAAAGTACATGTCAAAATAATTAAAATAATCAATCATACAATTTACAATAATAATAATAATGACACTAGTTTTGAATTTTATAATAATTAAATTATTTTCATTTACGTAGAACTAGTTTGTTACATGTCTATTACTACATCCATATTTTTAAATATATTGATTGAAGAGAAATTTTTTTATGATTTTAATAAAAAACAAAAACAAATTAAAATATTACAAAAAAATTTACCAATTTGAATAAAATGTACTTATATATGAAAACAAATCATGAAAAATGTCGTCTATGTATTCTGTGATAACGTACCACAATAATTTACTTTGCAAAAGGGCTATTATATTGGAACGGGTTCGATTCGGGTGGGTGCCAATCGCTGATAACGACAAAAATAAAAAAATATTTCATTACTAATACAGAACGATGTTATATTTTTTTGCATATTGGTGTATTGAAAAGAATATCTAAAACCTTTACAGTCCGTTGAATTAAGACTTCCTATGTTTGGAGTTTTATTTAACTTTTAAATAACTGTTTACGAACTTTAATCGACTATCGCTAAAAAAACTGAATTTAAAGAAATTTTATAATTAAGTATTTTAGACAGTACTTAGTTAAGTTGTGTCCACATTATCTCTACTTATTTAAGTGGTGTCCACATTATCTCAAAAAACCTCGTAAAACTATAGTGAATTTAGAAGATATTTTTTTTTTATATTTTATGTTCTATAGGAAAAAAACATTACCTTCAAAGCCCCGCAGATTTCTACAGCATCCTCATCATCAACAACCACAACTCGGAAGTACTCTGTCTGGATGATGTCTCTCATCATGGGCGCTAACGTCACGTCGCGACATCCTATTGTTGTTTCGCAGAATTTCTCTTCTGCTACCTATGTTAAAGGATTTTTTTTTAAGTAAGTTCATATTACATAATGCAGTTGGCCATTTCCAAACCGCTTGCTTAGGTTAAAATCCTGAGTCTCGCACATCTTAAATTTTCATGTGCGAATCACCTTCAATATGATTACCAATTGTTTTACGGTAAAGGAAAACATCATGAGAAAATCCGCAAGCGTGAGAATACATAGTAAGTCTTCGTAGTACTTGGACTTGGAATTTGGCCAACCTGCACAAGGCCAGGGTGGTGGACTGTCTCACCTATAACTGTGCAATAACCTTGTCGTAGTGGGAGGAGCTCATCACAAGGAGGTTATCGGCCTCGGTGAGCCTTGTACCATGTGGGTTGCTCCTGGTATAATAGCAGAGTAGATTGCCGAAGCATTCCTACGATGGTTGTGGTCTGCTTCGGCAGACCTGCTTTCGGGTCGTCGTGGTTGAGTACTTAAGTTATCATACGACGATACCCATTAAGACGAGCGAGGTTCCGTTGAGTTTTAGTCGGTAGTACTGGATTTACCAGAGAGTCTCCCACATGTTTGTTGCCTAAATGGATTTCCAAACGTTAAAGAAGGGTAGAGGAAAGTACCCCAATATTACCTTCAGTACCGACAGTACACTCATATTGAAGGACACCGGGCCAGCACCGGTCCGGGTGGGACGTTTAAAAGGGGTTTGAATCCATATTTGCAAGCTTTTTTTTTCGAATATCGTGAGAGAATTAGATTAATGGGTAAATTAATAAATAAATTACCTAGTAAGCATTATTCAGAAGAAGACCAAAGCCGAATAAACATAGCGTTTAAAAATATTTAAATTAAGTGGATAAAGGAGAAGGCAGTGAGATTTTTTACTAAGATTAACTTTATATGTACTGTCAAGGTTTATGAAAATATAAAAAAAACGGTACTAACGATGGCGCACTTTTATTTTTATACAAATTTGTGTGATTGTGCTTATATCGTAAAAAAACTATTTTCTTTGGGTTTTCATATAATAGGTTCATAAGGTTAATTTTATGACTCTTTCTTTCTAGGTTGGTTAGGTTAGGTTAGATATATGACCACAATATCGCACGAGCCGAGCGAGCGCAGCGAGCGTGCCGCGGCAGCGGCCGGCGAGTGCCATAGACAAAATAAATTAAAATTAAAATTCTTAAAATTAACCTTATGAACCTATTATTAATTTTTGACTATGGCACTCGCCGCCCGCCGGCCGCTGCCGCGGCACGCTCGCTGCGCTCGCTCGGCTCGTGCGATATTGTGGTCATATATCTAACCTAACCTAACCAACCTAGAAAGAAATATTCTTAAAATTAACTTTATGAACCTATTATTAATTTTTGATTTAAGATTTTACGATATAAGCACATTCACACAAATCTATAGAAAAAATAAAAGTGCGTCATCGTTAGTACGTAAGTACCAAAAAAACTTCTAATTATCATTAATCCTAATGAAGCTTACAAATGATGTTGCCTTGCAATGTTTAAAAAATATATAACCTAGCTACCTAAATGTCACTTTACGAACAGAAGACCAAATTTCGTCGTGGGCTTACAGCCTACAGGGGAGGGGTTGATTGTGAATTTGTATTCATTGTTTTCCCTTTTATCTTATAAGACCTGGATTACCGACCAAAAAGCCTATAATATTAAGTAGATCCGTCCTCGAGAGCCAATCTAGGAAATATTTACCCTATGTTTAAATAACGGCATTGATAGTTTCAAAGACAAAAAATCTATATTGAAAGCATTTCTTAAAGCGTATAGAACTACCTTGAATCTCAATACGTGAAGTTTCAGTTGCTTTTTTACTAACAAACTCATAGAGGAAGTAAACGTTCGAAATTGTGAGTGGTGTTACAAGGCTTTTGTATCTTTTGTATAAAAAATAAAAATAAATGCTTAAATATGTGTTTCATGTTTTCCGAGATCTATCACAGACTTTACAGGTAAGTACAGAGTACTTTTCAAATATTTTATTAATTAATGTAGGTATATGTAGATACGTAGCATAATCGTTATTGTAACCAAATATACCCACAATAAATTAAGACATAATTAGGTAATTTAAATTATTATATTACAAATTCAAAATATCCTCTCCTCCTCTGTGGATTTGGTTTCAACCAAATATTCGTCTGTCTAAGATATTTCAGGGCCATGTCACTGAGTGGATTATTGGCACCATATACTTGGTATTTCGAATGTCGGTGTCTCGTGTAAAATAATCGAGAATGATGTAGTAAAGACACGTAAAATAAGAAAATAAGAATAATAAGAAAGCACTTCATCCATGAAACAAAATTGATAAAAATTTACGTCATTTGGGATGGGAACAACGTGTCTGCGTCAGTGTTTTCGTCTTCAAGGCAAGAGTGAATAGGTCATAGGTGGCTACTGCATTAGTACGACTTACCGTCTACGACTGTGTTATCACTTACCATCAGGTTTTTTTTTTTTTTATGGGACAAAGGGGGCAAACGGGCAGGAGGCTCACCTGATGGTAAGTGATCACCTCCGCCCATGGACATCCGCAACACCACAGGGCTTGCAGATGCGTTGCCGGCCTTTCAGGAAAGGGAGGAAGGGAGGAGGGAGAAGGACGGGAGTAGGGATGGGGAGTGGGCCTCCCGGACTCTCACTTACCGGACGAAACGCGACAGCATAGCTGCCACTTCACGCCGGTCTCCTGTGAGAGAGTGGTACTATACGGGGCGTGCCGGCCCATTCGACTGCTACCCGAAGGTAACAAGCATGGCACTACCACTTGAAGCATGGCACTACCACTTGAACATAGTCAAGCACTAATTCAGAATACAATAAAATAATCTTTGAATAGGTTTCAAAATTAGTTAATACTTTTTTATATTGACGTTTAGAATACTATTACTTGGACAATCATTTATGCTTGTAAATTTTTAAACTTTGTATCGAAATGATCGTTAAGTGGCCGCAAAATTATATTCGTTTTCAATAATGGGAGTTTTTAGAATATTAACGTTTTAAAAAAGATAATAATGTTTAAAATAAATTAATAAAATTAAATTAGCCAAATTTAAAACTACAAAAAACGTTTGATGATAAGAAATGGTACGCGAATTGATATCGCATTTGTCTCATTTATATATATAAAAATGAAACCCGTTTTCCGTTGTCACGACATAGCGTGAAAACGGCTTGACCGATTTGGCTAATTTTGGTCTTGAATTATTTGTGGAAGTCCAGGGAAGGTTTTATAGGTGAATAAATATGAAAGTTGTGCGAAAAAAAAAAAGAAATAAAAAAAATCTTTGAAACATTAATGGCGTTTGACGTATCATGTTATTACGTTGCCATGGTGCGTGCAATGGTAATTAAATCAGCGAATACATACTGGGAGGTGCGAAGTAAATGTTGTTTTGCGAATGCGTAATAAAACATTTCACCGGGAGGAAAAGTTTATAAAAAATTTATATGTGGACAGAACAACGTCTGTCGGGTCCGCTAGTGTTTTATAAATGTGTTTTGATCTTTGTACTTTAATATTGTTATACATACTATCATAATATCATTACAATTGTATTTGCTTTATGAGTCATTACTAAATTACTAAATTAAATAATTTATGTTAAATTAAGAAGTTATTAACTAAACAACATTAGCTAACTATCTTATTAGACGTTATTAAAGTAATTTTTTTATCAGATGGTAAATAACAATTGATTTAAAGTACTTTTTACAGTCATAGATAAAACATTACATCCATATAAAATACATCATATACATACTTTCTAAATTGTATTTATTTTGACTTCTCTATACATACCAGGTTACATAATATAAAATTGTTCTTACCTCTGAAGCAATATTGGCACCCATCAGTACAGCACAAGGAATTTTCAGGCATCTTGTGATGATATGTGAGATTAAGTCAATGCCACCACCTTCTGCTATGTCAAAGCCCTGCCAAATATAATGAATTAATCACTAACTTATATAATAACTATAATAATGTATTAATAACACTGGTAAACACTGTTTTTGTCACACGAACTTTGTGATGATTTTTGTTCATGTTGGTGTACCCTTATTACCAATATATAACAATTTTGTTTCTATCACGTCCAGTTTTTTTGTGACAGCTACATATTCATTTCTGACCTCATATACGTGTCATTTTTTGATTAACTTCATTTAGGCGACTGTATAACTATTGGATTCAACTTATATACGTTTGTTACATCGTAAACATACCAAGAAGGTGTTCTAACGACCCCAACAGTTTTTGTTGTGTTTGGAGAATTAACTTTTACATCTCAGCGTCAAAATTTAACATCATTAATTGAACAGTGCTATTTAGACTATTTTGGATTTCCTGTGAGGAATCAAGATAAATCCTGGGTTCCACATAAATGTCGTGTAACGTGTGTCAGACTGCTATTAGGTTGGGCTAAAAAAAAACCAGACATAATATGCCATTTGCTATACCAATGATTATGCCTAAAGATGGTAGTGGATTTGTATATCTGAAAGAGAAATTCCACTCATCGAGGCAAAAATTAAAGAGGGATTATTTGTAGAACTAATACAGCAACTGATAAAGGATAAGAGCCTTGAAGAAAAACTGGATGATTAGGAAAAACTCGCATGGAAATGTTTTGTGAAATTGTCCAAAATTTTCAAAGAAATTTTTCAGAAATCAAAATTCAAAATTTTCAGAAATTTACAAAGATTTTTAAATGAACTTATAATGTCTTATAAAGCTTTGGGGGTTTAATATGTCCTTAAAAATACATATGCTGGACTCTCATCTGGATTTCTTTCCGGCAAATTTAGGTGCTGTGAGTGACAAACAAGACGAGAAGTTATATCAGGATATTTCCATAATAGAGAAGCGCTATTAAGGGAAGTGGAGTCCAGGAATACTAGCAGATTTTTGTGAGAGACTTAAAACAGGCCTTCCAGAAACCAAATAATTACGAAAATCATAAATATTTATTCTATATTACGCAAAAATTTCTTTAAATATAGCTGATGTTTGTACTTATTACGAAAATATATGTTTTGATGTCACAAGAAAACCAGACGTGTCATTTTTTTTTCTTTGACATATTATTGTTTGGTGGCCCTAGTACATTCAAAATTAGATATAAGTTTTCGTGTGACAAAAAAAAATTGTAATTTTGTCGCCATGTGTAATTATATAATACTCATAGATTCTGAAAAAAGAATCACCTAGAAATAATAAATAATATACTTTATTATATTATTTTAAGTGATGTTTCACACAAAAGATTCATTCTTCATTTATGATATGTTAACAGTTTTTCTTTTTATGAAAGAACTAATAAGTTATAATTCAAAAAATATTAAACATGTTAGCTATACTAGTGTGTGCTATTTTCAATAACTTTTATTAAATTCTAATTTTTAATAGTTATAAGTTACAATAAGGAATATTTTAAAAATATTCATATTTTTACCTTTATAAGAGAAAGTGCAGCCGCAGTTGGTTTGATTTTTCCCAATAAAGTTGAGCAAATAGTACGTACAAATTGATGGGGAACAACAAAGATTAGAACATCTGCATCTTTAGCTGCATCAACGAGATCTGGTACAGCAACCTGTTGATTGATACTTTAATAAATATTAAGAAGTTAATATTCAGTAAATATTAAACTACAATATAAAAAATAAAATTACAAAATCTTGGCAACTATTATAAAGGTTTTTATTAAAAATATATATATGTGTACCTATGCCTTTTACTAATTACTGAACGAAAAAAAGATTGTGAGTAACAATGGCATTGAAAGAGCTCCAGTTAGGAAGTAGAGCAAAAATAGACTACACATGTGAAATATTTGGTACTAGTGCCAATTACTTTTATTTATATATATTTTTATTACATCAAAGACATAGTTAGTAAAAAAATGTAAGTTTACTAAATTCATACTTACAACATTAGGTGGTAGCTTATGTCCCGGCAAATATTTTACATTTTCATGTGTTTCATTTATTATTTCCGTCAATTTTTTTCCTTCAACTATTTCCTCATATACCCACATCGTAACTCTATCTTCAAAATTTGGAAGACGAGCTGCATTACGTCCAACTATTTTTGCAATTGCAGAGCCCCTGTGAGAACATTATTGAAATAATTTATTTATGCCTTACATACTGCGTAAACTATTCTTTGAAAATATTCTAACAAAAACCATAATTAATTAAAAATATAAAACGTACGAAAAAATAATTATTATTATATAAACAAAGTATATAATATATTCCCCTTCAGTTATTATGTCTTAAGTCATGCTTTATATTCAAAGGTCATTGTAAACAAGATGCTATAATTAATTATATTGTTACATAAAAGACTGAAACCTTACCAATTTCCTGAACCAACTATACAGACACGATTTTTTATTTGGTTCTCGGCCATTGTTTAAAGATTAGATAGTAATATAGAAATGAATAGTTAATGAATTGATTATAATTACTCTAAAAACGAACGTGTATTACACGCGCACTCGATGTAACTAAATGTATAAACTAAAATTACTCAGCTAGTCAAAGGTTCTAGCCGAGACTTAACAACTGACAAGTAAAGTCAACGGCGTTATCATTTATCAATCTATTATCATTTTTTACCAACATAACAAAAATTGCGCAATTCGCAATGTTATCATTTTTATAGAGTTGTAAGATGAAAAAATGATTTTGTTACGTTCCTAATTAGTTATGTATTAGAATATTATAAACGAACTAAATAAAGTAACTAAATACAGTAAATAGTTACAAAAATAATAATCACTTTTGTATTAATAAAGTATAATAATATATTATATACTATATTGCTACATGAACACAGAATAAAAATACTCTAGTATCTAGGATATGGAAGGTAGAGATAAGGAGCACAATCTTACATAGAAGCAAAGTTGTAAAAGTGACGGCCTGTAAGCGGTAAATAAATGAAAAATTTCTTTAAGTGGTAGTGCCACGCTTGTTACCTTCGGGTAGCAGCCGAATGGGCCGGCACGCCCCGTATAGTACCACTGTCTCACAGAAGACCGGCAGCTATGCTGTCGCGTTTCGTCCGGTAAGTGAGAGTCCGGGAGGCCCACTCCCCATCCCTCCTCCCATCCTTCTCCCTCCTCCCTCCTTTCCTAAAAGGCCGGCAACGCATCTGCAAGCCCTGTGGTGTTGCAGATGTCCATGGGCGGAGGTGATCACTTACCATCAGGTGAGCCTCCTGCCTGTTTGCCCCCTTTGTCCCATAAAAAAAACCTACTATACATACGGGATTGTGCACTATGTTCGAAAAAACGAGCCGAGCGAGATATCATCAGGGAGAACTGCGTCCCTTTCTATCATAGTGACAATGCTTTTGGAAGTTACGTAGTGAGGTGAGGATAAAAAAATGTATTACTAGCGTTCGCCCGCCTGGACCAAGTATTTAATGTTCCCGTCCGTGGGATAAATAGTTGTCTAGTCTCTCAGTTTCCTTATTTTTCACGCAAATCACTCCAGTAGACAGTTTTTGAGTTATGAAGTACCTAGGTAGGTAGCAGACAGACAAACAAAACTTTCTTATTTATAATATTATTAGGACTACTGTTCGCCAGCAGTTCCATTGGAGGGGTAAACTATCTTATGTCTGTCTCCCGGTTCCCCTCTACCCACTCGTATACCAAATTTCACAGAAAACGGGTTCAGTAGTTTTTGAGTTATGAATTCTATCTTTAGTATATTTGAATATAGTTATGTAGTGGTTTTAGCAAATGGTTAAACTAAAGCTAAACGTTGACACTAAATAACTGTTTAACTATACTTACTCAGAAATACTACTTGACTAGCTCTACAATCCCAAGGAGGTAAAATAGCCTAAGTGTTGGGGTTAAGAGCTAAAGAATTTAAGGGGATCCACGCAGTGAAACTAGCGCCGCCGCACATTAAAATTCTCACTAACCTAACATTTGTGCTAATTTAGCTTTTAAAAATTGTAAGGCTAGTTATGCAGTATTTTTGAAAAAAAACAAAACTAAAAAAGCTGTTACCGTTTAGCTTTTCTTTCAACATTTGCTAAAAGTGGCCACAATACCTACCCAGACCCACCATAGGTACCTAGTACTTAGTCCTGAAGCTTTTTCCGTAGTAAGAAAATAGAAACACATAAATTCGATTAATCAGGTAGTATTTATATTTATAATCACTAACTTACAAAAATACAACAGCCAGCATGTAACAAACAAATCTTATGGTAACCCTACACGGTATTTAAGAAATACTCATCAAAATCTGCTCACAGGTGGAGAGATTTACCACACCCGAGGTAGGATTCAAATTCAAATTCAAAATATTTTATTCAGCATGAAATTATTACAATTTTTTACTGAACGTCATGAGTCTACTACCAGTTCGGAAGGAAGAAACCACTGACCTGAGAAGAACTGGCGAAAGAAACTCAGCGGGACTAATAATTATATTTTTTTGTTTGTTTCTTTTTTCTTAGTGTTTTTTCTTTTTTTAATTAAATTGATATTAACAATAATTCGTTAATCGTATAATTATTAATTAATCCTTTAGTACACAAACGTTCTTTCACAATTTTTTTAAATTTGGCAATAGAAGCTTGTTGAACGTTTTCTGGGATCCTGTTGTATAAGCGTATACATTGTCCATAAAAAGAATTACTGACTCGGCCATAGAGTATATTGCTACATGGACTCGGCGAAAGCGAGTCACAGGCATGAGGCATGACAAGTTTATTTTTACTCCTAGTGTTAATGCTATGCATGTCGCAGTTCCTGGGAAATTCGTGTATATTTTTATGAACATATATAACATTTTCGTACACATACTGAGAAGCAACAGTCAATATTTTTATTTCTTTAAACTTATCTCTTAATGATACTCTATGGCCTAAACTATAAATTGCACGAATAGCTCTTTTCTACAGGACAAAAATTGTATTAACGGTAGCTGCATTTCCCCATAGTAAGATACCATATGACATAATACTATGAAAATAACTAAAGTATACTATGCGAGCTGTATCTATGTCAGCTGTAATAAGTCTAATTTTTTTAACCGCGAACGCTGCAGAGCTAAGCCTATTCGCTAGCTCCTCAATATGGAGATCCCACTGCAATTTCGAATCTATGATAATACCTAGGAATTTAGTAGACTGTACCGGTTTTAACATTTCTCCGCCTAATACTACACCATTTAATCAATAAGTTTAATATTAGGTGTTGTGAATTTTATTAATTTTGCTTTTTTGTTATTTAATAATAAATTATTCGAATCAAACCAATAGACAACCTTTGAGAGAGCATCGTTTACATCGTCGTACATATGTAAATTACGTTTTACCTTAAAAATAAGTGAAGTGTTATCAGCGAACAATACTATCTCATGTTTGTCCTGCACAAAAAATGGCAAATCATTTATGTAAACTAGGAAGAGAAATGGGCCAAGAATAGAGCCTTGTGGAACCCACATATCTAACGGAGCCCCAGAGGATCTCTTACCATTTACATCAACCCTCTGTATTCTATTACTCAGATAGGAATTCAGGAGGTTGAGTGCCTTATTTCTAATCCCATTCACTCTTGCAACCGAGAACGCAACAGTTCTTAACCATTTTGAATAAAGAGTCACAAATTTTCAGAGAATATCAATCAAAATACGTAAACGTAAACAGAAGACATCCGCCATTGGATTGAACTTCCCAGTATATTATCTATACTCTTTGGATTGAACAAAGCAAAGAGTAAATATATATACTAGGGCACAAAGTTACCACCCCTAGTATATATATTTACTCTTTGGTTACCACAGTGTTACCATATCTACATTTCGAAAACTACCATAATTACCGACAGCCAAAAATTCTAAGCAAATATAAAATGATAGAAATGACTAAATGAAATATATACTACGTGTAATGAGGGCTATCACGTATGAATTTGCCGCTAGGGGCGCTTGTGTAGCGTGAGGTCTCCAAAATGTCAAATGACACTGTTTGCCCTTTGGTTACGCAGTTTATTTCTATTTAAATTACTGTTACGAATATTTAACAATACGTTAAATTAACTATGGCAAATTTAAGTTCCGAATCGCTACTTACTACTGCTTTAAGACAGTTTTATCTTTCGGAAATTTATTTCCGCCTTTTGCCGAGCAAAACGGGACTGTGCAACATTATGGCATGGAAAATACGTTTATTGTACGATTCTTTTGTGTTAAATATGATTTAAATGTAAACTTTTGTTTTGGCGCCTGTAAAAACAAATTTTGATAGCCGTACTTCAGGACCTCATTCTACAATGCGCCACCTGGCGGGCCAAAAACGATAGTCCTCATTCGTAATGGTTTCATTACAAATCTTTGCTCATGAAAGTAGACTTAATGGGCAAGTTTCTAAATTCTACTACTTGGTAACAATATTTACGCTTGCAATCTGAAAGACAAGGACAGATTTCTCCCTTGGTGCCTCTCATGTGGCACACTTTCTCTCTCCTGTTGATTACGCTAAAAAATCAACTTTAGTGTATTGGAATAGAATTCATTTTGATGTGTGTTAGTTTCGTCAGTGCGAAGTCCCGTATGTATAGTAGGTTCATGGGTACAAAAACACACCAGAATGGCGCTAGTGTAGCAAAAGGCATGATATGAACATAGCAGTGGTAAACTGAGTGAATTGTGTTTACACCGTGACGCCACCACGAATAAGATTTTAAAATTTACCCGGGTGCTAATGTGGCGCCACCCTAATTTAACGTATTTCGACGGACAATTTTGTCAGTTAGAGAGACTCCTCCCATACTCTAGGTCTAGGAGTACATCTGATGACAGTTGACACATGTCATAACTCAAACTTGTCTTTCGAAGTTTCGATCATCATGCATTTTATTTAAATAAACATTACATAATTTGCTGTAGGAATAAATAATAATCAAATAAAATGCTGAAGTATGATATCTTTTACATCCTAATTTAATGACATGATATGCTTAATAACTATCTGTTGATATAATAGTACCATGATTTCAGATTCGGGATAAAATCTGCTATACTTGGATCAGCAGTATATTATACCGTTGATAAAGGTGTATGGAAAGATAGTACTACGACAAGCGAACTTTATGAAGAACTTGAAAAAGGAGTATCTCCATATGTAGGGGAATTTAAAAAGCAAATTCCTTATGAGGTATCTTATCGTTCTAAACAGCTTAATTCTTTCATAGAATTTCCATATTTATAACTTTTATATTTTTCAGCTTCCTCCTCTGCCAACAAATGATAGATTAACATATTTATGTAAATACTACTGGAATAGTGGAGTTAAAGCTACTTTCAGATTTTTGGTGGATCTTCCAACACATGCTTCAAATGCAGCCACAAAGACATATGATTTTATTTCAACTTCATTAGAAACTGCGGAACCTAGGATTGATTCCAGTCAAGAAAAGGCAAAATGAAATCTTATAAATACTTTAGTGCAATATCTGAATTAACTGTTGAAATTAACTTATTAAATTTATGAAAAGGTACCAAATTTTATTTTTAAAATTATACCCTCTTTAATGAACCTGGACTTGGCTCGACTTGTATGTTATGTTGAATATTGTCTATAACTTTTGAGTTTAGGAATCATCAATTTAAAGTTTCGGATGGTGTAAAATTTCATTTATACTTGTTTGATTTCTGCCATTTATACATATAATAAAATTCTTACCAAGTTAAACCTCAACATTAAATATTTTTTGGAAAATCTTATTGAAATAGTAATTATTATCAATACAGCAGCTGAATCTGTCAGTGGCCGTATTACAAGAAAACTGCTGGACAAATTTAGATGCAATTTGGTATTATAGCTGGTTAACTGGGTCAACATTAAGGATATTTTTAGTGGCAAAATATGACATATTAATAAAATAGTAAGGACAAACCCAAGAGAGGGTTAGTCACTAGGTTTTCATGTATTGTTTGTGGTCAGTGATCACACTCCTCTGATTTTTTTTTGTAATTTGGTGGGTATGAGATAATGAGAGTAGGTCATTAAGTTTCTGACCCTCCTACTCCCACACCACATTTTTATAAAGCAGAAACATTTGCCGAGTCAGCTACTATGTACTCAAAAAGTATTAATTGATGATTAGCTTTAGCTTTGTAGATTTTTAAGTCTAGAAATAAATAAAATAACCATTAGAAAAACAGTCCACAACAAGTGGCACAGTTCAATTTATTCCTTTCTTGTCACATATTCCACATGTCATTGATTTATTAGCCCCATAAATACAATCAATACTCAAGCATTCAATATTATGTATTTAAAATTTGTTCCAAAATTTACATAAGGCATCCTAGTAAAGAGAAGACAAATCAATATTTATGGACCTAACAATCATTACAAACTATTATTTTGAAATGTTCAAATAGTTATTTTAAAAATGAAAAAAATCATTAAAATTTTAATTATCTAATGTAAATCTATTGAACATCAAAATAATAGTACCTATCCTAATTGCACTGTTATGAAGTACGAAATTTTTGTGCACAATAGTTTGAAACAATATTGGATTAATTAGGAATGGTCTATAGTACAATACCATGTTTCTTAGCAATTAAAAATTAAAGTTTATCTACAAATATCTTTTTGTGTACTGAAAAACTCTTGAAAATGTACGAAAAATTGACCTGATAAACAAATGTAGAAACTTAAAGGTTTTGTATTTTTTTTAATATTACTCTTAACAATGAAGTCATTTTATTCATAAACATCTAAACAGTAACAATAATTTTGCAGCTAATGTCAATATTATTTTGTTTTTAGTAATTCAATGAACACTTGAGTATAAACTCTCATTGAAAGCTGTATAAAAGGATAAGCTTTATTATTGCTTATGTTATTAATGTATATGATATTCAAGAGTCCATGTTGTAACCTTACAGTGTTGTTTTGCCAACTCATCTTTAGAATTCTTAAGAAATTATTCAAATTATGTGTGATTACAAAACTGTTGATACATAAATAAGATAGATTGTACATATATTTAATGAAAAGTAATTAAAATCTAATGAAAAGTATTTGAAATATAAATTGAGATGGAATTGATATACAGTTTTTCTATTTATAAAAAAAAATAGGTTCACAACTTTACACTCTATGTTTACAACATGAAAGATTTCAGAAAGCCGAGTTGCTTATAGTGTAGTCAACTACGTACTAAGTACTACTAGTTGACTAGACTATTAAGTGCCCTCAGGTATTTGTTACATTTGTTAGGCTGCAGTTTCCACTTCCATTGGTTCTTCAGCACCAGTTTTCTTTTTCTTCTTTTTATTTGACTTCGCAGATGAGTTAAGAAGGGCCTTTATAGAAAAACATACACAGATAAAATTTAATATCATATATTATCTTATCTGAGTTAATTATTGGAATATAAAAATATGTAGTAATGGTTCAAACCGAAGAGTAAATAGAAACAAATCAGCTCAAAAAGATTACTAATACTTTACCCTGTGCTTGTTCAAAACAAACTATCATGTAGTATGTTTTGAAAGATAACAGGGATGAAATATAACAACGGTTCAGTTGAAAGGTAGTATTATAGTAATAAAATTGATGTACAGAAATATATACTTGAAAACATGTTTTATGTTTAGCTTCGAGGTTAACAATAAATATTGAAAACATAAGTTAGTAACTTATAACATGAAAATAAATGTATATACAGTGAAAATAATGAGGTATTGAGAAAAATACATCTATTTATGGTAAGGAATTTCACTAAAAACCTTAACAACCTTAACTTAGAGATGATCATTAAAAAGCATTTTGACACTTAGGCCTGTGTGTTTAATTATATATAAGTGTTACTTACAGTAAGTTCTGGGTCCTTAATAGAGCGTTCAGTTTTACACTGACTCTTGTCAAAAGGCAACCCTGTGATACGATGTGTGCCACTTGGCAATAACAGTACTGTGAATTTGAACTGTGCCACTAATTCACCTGGCCTTTCATAAAGAACCTGTCAACAATTGAGAATCCTTTGAGAAAGTAATTATTCAAAATAAATAGCACATTTTAGCCACTTCTATCATCGTTAACACAAGAAACAAATTCCCAATATTGAGTTGAATCATAATTCTAATAAATTAAAAATATAATTTATTTATTAATTATTATGAAACATCCATCTTTATGCTCATTAATTTTGTAAGTAATCAATAAATTGAATTGTATTATATAAAACATTTCAATTCAGAGTTCATACCACATTGCTTTACCCTGATTACTGCCAGAAGAGTTAAATAAACTAGCCTGGAAAGAATTCAGGGTCTTTAACCTATGCTTAGAAAATTCAATTTTTAAAGAGATTTTCATGTACAATTTAATTTATATTTCTTCTAATGTCAATATGATTTATTTTTATATATATTATATATAATATGTATAAAAATAAATCATATTGACTTAACAGAATTGTTATATTGGCTCAGTTAATATTAATAATGTAATTCAATTTAATTCTTTGTTCAGTAACTTCTTGGAAGTGCCACTTGGACATAATTTACTTCCAAATGTATAGAAAATAATGTATATTAATTATGATTTATCAGTTAAACTATAATTATAAAAGAATAAATCTTTGTATTTTATTTTTGTACTTACATCTATACTTTTTAATGATAGATAACAAAATATTTGATCTTACCTGGAAGGGCTCAATAAGTTTGTGATTCACACATTCAACAACACCAAGCCTTGCACTTGTTTCTTTGTCAAAGCTTCGGAGGTTGAAGGGCATTGATCCATGCTTATTACGAACCTGAGATAATAAAAAGCAGCCTTTTTACTACTTTCAAAGGAAATATTGAAAATTAATTAAATAATACAAATGTTATATGTAGTAAAAATCTATACCAATGATTGTTGTAACTACAAACATAGGCTCAAACTTCTTACACTTATTTATCCCTCAAACATGCAACAATATCTAGGTTGATATTGTGTAAAAAATATTTCAGGGATTAGCAATACAAAAATATGTAGAGTATCATACATCATTTAAATTAAAATCAAAGACAAATACCTCACTGTAGAACATTCTAGATGCCTTCAATTTAAGTTGATAAATCTCATCAGTTTTTTTATAAATTGTACACCTTGTATCCATTTCTCTTCCCTAAAAGAAGCAAAATAAAAAAAGTAAGTTAATGATTAGATGATGATGAGTAAATTAGATAGATAAAAAGTTAGCAATAATAAAACAAAAATATTGAAAAAAGTGCACCAAGTGCAACATGTTATAATTAATATAACATTAACTCGCAAGACTATTCATAACAGTTTAATTTTCTAAGCTCCAAAATACTGGGGTAATTCAAACAATTAAAAACTTTGATAAATTTCAGCATCAAAAATAAATACTTACAACACCTTCTCCAGTAGAAATAAGCACATCAATGGCATAGACTTCATAGGTTTCAAAGGTGGCTTTTTCATGTTCTTTTCTCTGAGCTTCTGATGGATTTTGAATAATGCTCTTATCCCCATCAATACGGAACTGCTTAAGCTGATGAGACAACATGCCTTCTATGGGCTTACATCCATATTCTGCACTGATCTTTTGGACAACATCTGTAACTGCATAGTTCTAAAATTGGAAAAAAAGCAAGTTTTATTATTATTAATTTTCATTATATTCACTGCTTTAGCACATAATATAGTTATAATAACATGAAGTAATTAGTAACAACTGCTTTCACCTCATTTCCAGGTCTTAGCAATCTCAAGGCGGCTTCACTAGCATAATGAGCAGCAAGAAGAACATCTGCAGCTCTACCGGATATCTCACCACCACCAACTGCTACTGTGTGAGCTACAACAGCTATGAACCCATCAATATGGGCACCTAAGTCACTAAAACAACATTGAAAATTATATATAACAAAAAAAACTTTATATGTATCACATTTCTCTCAATATGATAATTTGTAAGTATGTAGATATTCATAAGATTGAATCATATAAAAATACAAATTTTTAATTTATACATCAATACTCTTTGATTTTCCCTGATTACTGCCAGGGTAACTATAACATTAACCTGGAAAGAATTCAGGGTACCTTTGATAAATATTGTTACTCACATTTTAGCAAGATCCCCTTGCTTTAGGATGTAATCAGCTTCACTAGGTATCGGGGAAAAATGACATATACAATTATTTACGGAGACGCATGTCGAAAATGCTATTCCTTTCTTGGAATCTTTTTCTTTCTTGAAGACTTTAGATGTTTCCTCTAGAAGCAAACTATCACCAAATTCACATATTTCTCGAGCTGATGCATCTGGGACACATTTAGCGATGACTTGTTCCAGAACACCTGAAATTAATAAGAAAACATTAGTGAAATGCTCATCCAGTAAAAAATACCATGTTTCATAAAAAAACCATGGTAAGCGGCACCACATTGTCCGCATGGCGATGACACGCGTCCAATCGACATAAACGTTAATGTATTTTGCATACCTTTAGTACAAAATATATAATAAGCTTCAAAAGTATTATTATAAAACTTACGATTAACGATTTGCCCTGCTAGTTTATACTTGGTAACAACCAAGTCTTCCGCAATCGTTTTTTCCACTTCTTTATCGTCAGCCATTTCTCAAAGCTATAGTTTGGTTAGGCAGATATTGCCTTTTGGTTGGCCAGTTACATGTCATTTGTCAATCACGTGACCGTGACGTATACCTAAAAATGGCGGGGAAAATATTATGCAGTATAAAAAATTAATTTGTTCTAATTATTTATTTATTTACAAGAAACGATGAAAGTAAAAGTGTTAATCGATTAACAATTTAAGTTTTTAAAAGGATAATTATGAAGAAAATGAGAATTTTAAAAATTTGGAACTGTCCCACAGTGCGAATATGTCATTTTTTATTTTTTAGAGCTAAGAACACTGACAGTATATTATCTATACTCTTTGAACACTGACCTCTATAATACCACTCATAGATGAAAAATAAAGATACCACTGGACTGGCTGTTGTCAACGTGCTTTTGTGGAGCTACCCTACCCCAGCCTGCAAATTTATGATATTTGCAATGAAAAAAATACTAATCGATAGATTTTCAATAGCTCAATTTAACTACGTAGCCCTTTCAAATTGCTCACCTTTAATTATTTAATTAAAAATCAATAAAGTCTTTGAAAAAAAAATTAATTTATCTGTATATTCAAACTCCTATATCTTTTGATGTATACAATATTTCAAATTGCTCAAAGTTCTAAAACACTGCTCAAGTTGCATTAGTAATTGCTCAAGTAGAGTTTTTACCAGCTCCACTTTCGCTGATTATTAAATAATTAAAAGTATAGTTGTAACAAATGTAACGTAGGTTAAGTGAGCGTGCGCATGCGCACCGCGCATTGTCGGTCGGCCTCGGCGGGCTTGGACAATCGTTCCAATTCAACGTCTTAATTCTGTTTCTCGGTGGATTTCTTTAAATTTATTGAATTTATGAATTGTTCACATTACGTGATTCCACTTCAGATATTATAACATAAAGAATAGATCTGGAATCTACCAATAAATGAAAATTAATACCAACAGATAAATTAAGACAAAATCTTATGTTCAAATGCTTATTCTATTAACCCATTCGTTGCTACCAACGCACCATTTGCGTTGATCGAGATTACTACGTCATGCCACCAACGTACCATATGCGTTGAGTGTACTCTAAGAAGTTTTTTGGCATTACATAAAAATGGTAGAAAATATATAAATTTGTCTTAATTTATCTGTTGGTATTAATTTTCATTTATTGGTAGATTCCAGATCTATTCTTTATGTTATAATATCTGAAGTGGAATCACGTAATGTGAACAATTCATAAATTCAATAACTTTAAAGAAATCCACCGAGAAACAGAATTAAGACGTTGAATTGGAACGATTGCCCAAGCCCGCCGAGGCCGACCGACAATGCGCGGTGCGCATGCGCACGCTCACTTAACCTACGTTACATTTGTTACAACTATACTTTTAATTATTTAATAATCAGCGAAAGTGGAGCTGGTAAAAACTCTACTTGAGCAATTACAAATGCAACTTGAGCAGTGTTTTAGAACTTTGAGCAATTTGAAATATTGTATACATCAAAAGATATAGGAGTTTGAATATACAGATAAATTAATTTTTTTTCAAAGACTTTATTGATTTTTAATTAAATAATTAAAGGTGAGCAATTTGAAAGGGCTACGTAGTTAAATTGAGCTATTGAAAATCTATCGATTAGTATTTTTTTCATTGCAAATATCATAAATTTGCAGGCTGGGGTAGGGTAGCCCTTTTGTGGCTGCTTGATATTCGCCATTTTGGCGCTGTCCGCCGCTGTCGGACGTTGCGAGAGTTTGTGGTACTAAAACTAATGATGTCGATATCAGCGAGTAAATATCGATAACTTTTAATAATAAGATTTTACAATCAATAAAGCTGTTTCAAATAAAGATTTTTATTTTTTTATTTTTATTAATCAATAACCGTATCATCATAATTACTACTTTTAACAACGAAAATGCAAAATTACTTTACAGTAAACAAACACTACTCGCTGTCATTTGCAATATACGCCTAAGTTAGTTCTCGGGACTCTCGCTAGTGGCGCTTCAAATGGACACAAAAAATATCTGTCAAACTTGGAAACTTGGAACTTGGAACAGCCAGTCCAGTGGTATTATAGAGGTCAGTGGTTTTAAGCTCACTGAATTTGACCCAACTTGTTTTGATTTTCGGATTTTTTTTATTTTTAATTATCTGTTCGTCGCGCGCAGTCATGCGCAGTCTAGGCGTGAAGTGATGATTTGCTTATTAGATATAAAATAATTAATAATTGGGAATTTAATTGGTTTTATGATCGAACAATCACCAATAGTCGTCGAACAAACGATAATTGATCAAAATTAATTAATCTGAGCAATAAAAATAAAGATATCTAGTAAGTGACAACAGCCAGTCCAGTGGTATTATAGAGGTCAGTGGCTTAAAACGCCTTCTATGCTTCAGTTATTGTTCTGAGTAATATGTCAACAAGCTTGTCAATTTCGAAAATTCAAAAACTTCAAAGTTCAAAAATCAAAATAATACCAAATAATACTCTATTCTTGATTATCCATTGGCATTCATTGTTGATCCATCCAGTTTCCTTTGTAAAATCATATTGTTAAAATAGGTATATAATTGACTAAAGTTATAGTTATATACGTAAATATATTCTCAATAATACATATTTTGAAATTTATCATATTGAAGTGAAGTATACTTATTATAAAGTAAGTTTCCATGTAGGTATTTATTTATAAGAAAACTTTTTAGCATTTGTATTCAATATTTTTACGTTATTAGCTATAAACAATATTTAGTTTTATAATATATTAAATTCGTACCTCGTTTACTTGTTTATTCCAATTTTTATATTAAATTAAAAATGATGTAATGACTATAATATATTACGTAAAAAAACTGTTTATAGAAAATGAATCATAACATGGAGGAGCTTCTGGTTATGTTGGATAACAAAATTACATATGGAGAAACCCTTATGGAAAGACTACAGGAAATACAAGATATAGAAGGAGTGTTGAAACTTCAAAGAAAAATTTATCAAGAGATTGAGTTTTTAAAAAGAGTAAGTTAATTTTCAATAAAACAAAATAAATATTTTTGTTAATTTTCAAATTATATGATTATCCTTTTGTTTTTGTATGTTTTCTAAGTTATTTTAGTTTTAAAATTTTACCCTCTAGCTAAGAAAGTCAAAGAAAGTAAAAATAGAACAATTGTCATGTTCAAATCTGCGACATTTAGGAGCAATGGTCAACTGTGCTATTAGATCTGGTGTAGCATCTGTTCTTAAAGTATTCCATATTAATGAAGAAAGCAAATTGTTAGTAGATGTTATAAGTGAGGAAGGTAAAATATGGACAAAAGGTAATTATACTACAAATATGAATTCTGTTACACATATATAATAATAAAATAATTTCTCCGATAAATCCTAATCCTGTATTTTTTTCATTATAGTAATTGCAAGAAATCCAAAATCTTTATCAGCATTAAGTTCTGGCAAGGCTTCCTATGGAGCACGATCAATTCTTGATCAAGCTGAGGACTACTTAGAATGTGCTAGTTTGTATCCATGTATGTATCAGCCTCCCAAGGTTAGTGGTAATAACTTTACAGAATTAAGTCTTAAATATATGCGCCTTATTTCAAAATCACAAATATACAGGAAATTTCATTTCAGTGGGTCAATAGTATACTTTCAGTAACAACACAGATAGTACTAGCAAAAAACCTTTTATTATTCTCCATTGAATGTTAGATTGGCAGTAATTCTCATTCTTTATTTATTTTGATTGTATGTGTTTGCATACCTTAAAATAATACCTTAAAATTATTTCTTTATCTGTAGGTTATATTTGAATTTACTAGTGGGATTGAGGAAACTCTTGCTAATAGGCTTAAAGCAATGGGAGTTATAGTAAATGGAGAAATATTGCCAGACTCAAAGTATGTTGAAGAATGTGATGACTATTATGAATCAAGTGATGAAGAAGGTAACACACTTACAAAAAGGTAAAATTATTATATTAGATAATATATTTATAAAGTAGGTAAAATATTCCTTTGACCGTTGCATTGGTGACAGTAGTTATCATGAACTCCTGTAGCTCTTGGGTCAAAAACTTTCAGTAACATGAGTCAGAAAGTGTTTAGCTTAAATAATTTGGAGAGTACATACACAACATGCTGTTGCTTCTATGAATATTTGTCACAGTGTTGCTCTTATTCATCTTATAGGGAAATGTGCTTATGTGATTTACATGTTTTTTTCAAAACTTTTGACTAGTAGAATAATCTACATTCTACACTATATTGAAAGGGAATAAGGAATATTAGCTACCTAAATGAAAACAGATTATTATTCTGTATTGGGGGTTCTTTAAATTATTAATTTATTTTTATTTTCAGTCCACAAATAAGGTTATGTGATGTAGCCCAATGCGTCGAAGAAAACCAGGATATAAGCTTGTTAAATTTAGATGTTACTGCAATGATGGCATATGTGAGCAACATGACTAATGGTCATTGTCACTATGTGTTCAAACAAGACGTCCTCACCCAACAGTCTGCTTGGGAAGCTCAAAGACCTGTTAAACCTATATTAGAAAAGTTATTTGAAGGTTTACAAATTTAGATTTGTTTATTTATTATGAGATTGTTTGTGAGTGCAAATTTGATAGCAGAATAGAAGATATGAGTGAAAATTGATAGAATTAATTGCCCTTAAATGAATACTTGCATAGTATTTTATAATTATTTATTTAACTACAGCTACATTGCTAGTGCAAATGCAGGCAAAGCCTAGTGTTCATAATTTAATAAAATAAATAATGTTTTAGTTTAAAATAACCTAGTAAATTCACTGCTTGCTCACAACTTTACTCTAGAATGTAAATTAAAATAAAATATTTAAAAGTTTTGTTGTGAATGATATTAGTATATAAACTGTGTTTTAAGAACTCATTTACTAACTCTAATATTTTGTCAAAGTATAGTTCTATGCTAAATATCAAATAAGTCACAAGTGATCCTTTTCACATTTTCAGGTAAAACATTAATATGCTGCAGGGAGGCATGGGAACAATTTGAAAAAATTGTTAACACATTAGGTGGGCCTATGGAAAGAAAGCGTACAGCTGAATTAAAAAAAATGGTTAAAATTTATGAAGATGATTATGGAGGTAAATGGAATAAGTAATTTTATAGAACTAACAAGGATTTAATGCTTTCAATGATTAATTGAAAAACAGTTTCACTAGAAGCAAATAAAAACTTTCTTAGAGTTCATTGTGATTTGTGATGCATAGGGTACTTTCGGTGGTGAAAAATAAATTTTGAAATTTGATAAAAATAAAACATTATATAGAAATACATATACTTAAATATTCTGATTTTGAGTCATAAAAGCTCATTATTGATTTATTATATTAATATTAAAAGTCGTATTTTTAACCTGTATATCACGTGACCTAAAACACGAGCTGCTATGGGTGTGACGTCAGTCAGGCAACCACAGACCACTGTCAGCATAGAGCATATTGCTAGTTGCTACATATTATTATAAAGTGTTAGTTCTCCTGAGTTTGTGTTCTGTGGTCAGTTCAGTGTAAACACTCAACATAATATACATAGGTACTACATACAAGACTGTTGTTTATTACCAGTATTACGTCACCAAATGGCTGACAGCGTTTTTGCGGGAATAAAAAATGTTTAAAATTAAATTTAATTTTATGGAAAAAAAGCGTGTTTATTTTGCGAAATATATTTTACTGTGGCTTTTTATTAGGAAAATCAACATTTTAAAGTACTTTTTCCAACATAGTAGAATACCCTTTTGTGTAAGTTTTAATTTTTTTTTAAATACTCAGACTGGTCACTGGCCACTCTCAATAAAAGGCATATTAACAGTTTGATAGTTAATAATGTAGTTAATATTTAGATATTTTATTTAATAACATTTATATAATTATTATATTACATTAATAAATATTCTACTAATATTTGTAATCTATTTTAAAACATTGTTGTTTGGCTTATGTTTAGCTGTGAAACATTCTCTTATTATTTTTTAGTCTTGGATTAGATCTTAGTCTGGTTCATCTTTACATTACCTACTTATTGTTTTATTTTACCTATACTTTTTTCATTACTTACCTATACTTTTTTCATTACTCACCTATACTTTTTTATCTGTGTAGGTGAAGATGATTATCCAAGGGAAAATTTAAAAGTAAGAGGTCATGTTCGCTTGAGATCTAAGATAATATTTAATTTTGGACATAGGATTAAAGCAGTTACTGTATCAGCTAATGAAGGATTTGTAAGAGCAGCAGCACAGCAGGTTAACAAACATCAATTTTTAATTAATGGAATATCCTTTTTATAAAATATAAAAATAAATTCTGTATTTTTTTTGCAGGGGGTTACATATGCTACTTTCATTCATGAGTCTCGTGCCCTTACTGAAGGCAAGGAAGAAACAGCCACTAAAATTTCCTTATGATGCCCAAATTTTTTTTCTTAACATACTTGATAATACTGCCCCATGTATTCATTATTTTCTGTGATAGTACTACTTAATTGTATTAAATAAAAATATATGGATGTTATCAATTACATTAATAATTTAGTTTTATTATAAATAATTTATAATCATAATAATATACTGCCTGACAAAAATATGTTTTTGAATGGAGGAAAGTCATTCTAAATTTCTATACCTCGTTCGCGTTAAGAATGCAGTGAGTATTACCGGCCTAGCAACGCCTGAACGCCCTAAACCTCAGTACAACAACTAAAGTAAATTCAAGCTTCTCAAAATAGAAAGTCGCGTCCACAGTGACCAGTTGAACGCATACTTTCGAACGCAACGTTGTGCCTTGTCCTTTAATAGTTATTTATACTTTGATTTTTGATTCGAAGGAATTGTTAACTAAATCCTATTGAGTCTGTAGGGGCCCAAATAAAAAATTATATTGCTGCCAATGACTTAAAATTTAAGCTGACAGAGGTAAAGAAATTATTTTATGAATTATGACGTAATACAGGTAGTAGACGAAGATCGGCGAAGGTAACAAGCATGGCACTACCACTTCAAGTGGTAGTGCCATGCTTGTTACCTTCGGGTAGCAGCCGAATGGGCCGGCACGCCCCGTATAGTACCACTCTCTCACAGTAGACCGGCGTGAAGTGGCAGCTATGCTGTCGCGTTTCGTCCGGTAAGTGAGAGTCCGGGAGGCCCACTCCCCATCCCTCCTCCCGTCCTTCTCCCTCCTCCCTCCCTCCCTTTCCTGAAAGGCCGGCAACGCATCTGCAAGTCCTGTGGTGTTGCAGATGTCCATGGGCGGAGGTGATCACTTACCATCAGGTGAGCCTCCTGCCCGTTTGCCCCCTCTGTCCCATAAAAAAAAAAAAAAAAATCGGCGGAACAAATGCTACGACCACGTCATAAAGGAAGTAAATAGTATGTGGGAGTTAGATGAAGTTATGAGACTCGCAGAAGCAAATCCTTTTATAATAAATACTAACGAAGATGCTAGTGATAGTGATTAAAGTATTATATTAATAACTTTATTTTGATTTTAGAAAAACTTAATTATGAAAATATAATTTGTTTGAATTTTTAATTATAGAAAATATAAGTTTATTTTTATATTGTAGGTGCATATTGTACACTGACCTCTATAATACCACTGGACTGGCTGTTCCCCTATATACACTGTAGTCTTTGGGCTGTTCCAAGCGTTTGACAGCAATTTTTTTGTGTCCATTTGAAGCGCCACTAGCGAGAGTCCCGAGAACTAATTTTGATGTATATTGCAAATGACAGCAAGAAGTGTTTGCTTTCTGTAAAGTAATTTTGCATTTTCGTTATAAATATAACATAAGGGGTCGGCATTAGAATTCAACCGATCGAATTAAGCATGGAGGGGGGGTGGGGGGAGGTTTGTACCTTTTTATATCACTCCCCTCTGCCGGCGCCGCTTAGTTTTTTTTTATGAATTTTTAAAAATCTCAAACATAACCTCAAAATGAGAGCGCAACCAACAGGGTGTGATGATACGGTTATTGATTAATAAAAATAAAAAAATAAAAATCTTTATATCGACATCATTAGTTTTAGTACCACGAACTCTCGCTACGTCCGACAGCGGCGGACAGCGCCAAAATGGCGAATATCAAGCAGCCACAAAAGCACGTTGACAACAGCCAGTCCAGTGGTATTATAGAGGTCAGTGATATTGTAAAAATACTCCTTTTCAGTACAGGTTAAAAAAAATATATGTCAAACAGCTGACATCTATAAATGTCACAGCATTATTGAAAATCACAAATGTCACCATCCCGTAGTAATGTCAAATCAAACTCAAAGGAAAACATATCGTTATATTTATTATTTAATTTCATACAAATGAATTATGTTTTAAATCATGTTATAATATACAATGAAATTTATACAAATAAAAAAAAATGTTAAAAGAAACTAACGATGAATTAGATTTACAAAACTTTACCGAAAATGTATCGTTTTTAGCCGGTTGTTTTGATAATTCGTTTACATTACAAAGTTCTTTAAACTATGTTAAAGAATATGTAGCAACAACAAAGAATGAAAACGTATCTAGAGAAAAAGTTGGCTTAGTTAAAAAGAAAAACATTCTTACCCAATCAAAACCAGCGGATGCAAGCAATTTTAACCTAGATATAAAAACGCAGGGAAGTGAAAAAGCCAGCGTATTTAATAGAAAATTAAGCAACTGGGGTTTGCCTTTAGAAATAACTAACAAATATGAACAAAAAGGTATTGTGGAGATGTTTGATTGGCAAGTAAAATGTCTATCCAATTCAAAAGTTCTAATGGAATGCCAAAATCTTGTTTATTCTGCACCAACATCTGCAGGTAAAACACTTGTTGCTGAAATTCTTACTATTAAGACTGTTTTAGAACGACAAAAAAAGGTTATAATTATATTACCTTTTGTATCAATAGTCAGAGAAAAAATGTTTTACTTACAAGATATTTTATCTAGCTCTGGAGTAAGAGTTGAAGGTTTTATGGGCTCTCAGTCTCCTCCAGGGGGATTACAAGCAGTTCACATAGCAATATGCACAATAGAAAAAGCAAATAGCTTAATTAATAAACTGCTAGATGAAAACAACATATCTGAGCTAGGAGCTGTAATTGTTGATGAGTTGCATTTATTAGGAGACCCTCACAGAGGATATATCTTAGAACTTCTTTTAACTAAAATAAAATATATCTGTTCAAATGACAATAGTATTAAAATACAAATAGTTGGCATGTCTGCTACATTGCCCAATTTAGAAATGTTAGCAAATTGGTTAGAAGCTGAACTATTTGTAACAGAATTTAGGCCAATACCGTTAAATGAATATTGTTTAGTTGGCAATAAGTATTATGATAAAAGTGGAAAATATATTGGACCATTTAATAACACAAATTTTATAAACATTGAAGGAGATTATGTGCTATCACTATGTTTAGAGACAATTAAAGAGGGTTGTTCTATTTTGATATTTTGCATGACCAAAAACCGATGTGAGAATTTAGCACAGAGTATTTCATCATCATTTTTTAAAATGGGATGCTTAAACAATGAGCAAGGTAAAATTTTGAGAAAACAGCTAAATTCACACAGTATATTAGAAGTACTAGAACAATTGAAAAATTGCCCTGTGGGGCTAGATGAAGTATTGAAAAACATAATTTCTTTTGGTGTAGCTTATCACCATGCAGGTCTTACATTTGATGAAAGAGATATTATTGAAGGAGCATTTAAGTCGGGTGCTATTCGAGTACTAGTAGCAACATCTACACTAAGTTCAGGTGTAAATTTGCCAGCTCGAAAAGTAATAATTAGATGCCCAGTATTTCAAAGGCAACCTATAAATATATTGACTTATAAACAAATGATAGGAAGAGCTGGGAGAATGGGTAAGGATGTAAAAGGAGAAAGTATTTTAATATGTACTGCAGCAGAACAAAAAATAGGATTTGATTTAATGATGGGAAACTTAGATCCAGTCAAGAGCTGTATTGAGAGTGAGGATAAATTTATGAGAGCCACACTCGAAATGATTGCAAGCCAAGAGGTCTGTACAAAATCTGATTTAGATTTTTATACCAAATGCACATTACTTTTTATACAAAGTGATGTTCCTTCACAAAATTTTTTGCTTGAAGATACTTTAAAAAAACTTGTTAATTTTGAGTTGGTAAGAATTCAAGGTGATGGTAATGAAGAAAAATATGTTGCAACTTCTTTGGGAAAAGCTTGCCTATCATCATCTATGGCGCCAAATGATGGGTTATCATTATTTTGCGAGCTACAAAAAGCGCGGCAGTGCTTGGTACTTGAAACAGACTTGCATTTGATTTACTTGGTGACACCATATAGTGTTAGTAACCAGTGGAACAATATAGATTGGTTGCATTTGCTGAATCTTTGGGAGTCTTTAACAGCAGCTATGAAGAGGGTTGGAGAGCTAATTGGAGTGCAAGAAAGCTTTATAATTCGGTGCTTAAGAGGAACAAATAATATAAAAAATAATCAGAATAAATTAAACATCCATAAGAGGTATGTATGAGCGTAATCAGTTGCTTAAGTAATCATGGTAGCAGATAGATGAGTTTCTTTCACCAGTTCTTCTCAAGTTCAGTAAAAAATGTTATAATTTAATGCTGAATAAAATATCTAAAATTTGAAAAATATTAATGAATTTATAGATTTTACACAGCACTAGCCCTACAAGATCTAGTAAATGAAGTGCCTTTGTCAGAAGTCGCCTGTAAATTTCAGTGTGCACGGGGTTTCCTACAAGGTCTGCAACAATCGTCAGCTACATTTGCAGGTATAATATATATAAACAATATACATATATAATGTCCTTCTACACAATTTCTAGTTTTAGCGTCCAAGCTAACAAGTACCAGCGTGGGAAACATGAGCATTTTAGTCACTTTCATAATTTGGTGGGCAAACAATTTTACATTGCCGTAATAATTGCAGGTGACGAACAAAGATGTAGGACCAATAATCATTATTTTCCAAGCGCTTTCATGAGAATTTACGAGTTAGCTGTTAATCTTACTCTGGTTTTAATTGGTTAAAATGTGTAATTTTCACTTAACTAACATAACAACATAATATAAAATATTATATCGTACTACAGGATTTTTAAAATGTGCGAATTCATTTTAGGAATGGTCACAGCATTTTGCCATCAGTTGGGATGGAAGAATATGGAACTACTTATATCACAGTTTCAAGATCGTCTTCAATTTGGCATACATTCAGAACTGCTAGAGTTAATGAAGTTAACATCCTTAAACGGTGTACGAGCTCGTACTTTATTTGATGCGGGTTTTGAAACGATCGCTAGTATTGCGTCAGCAGAAGTAAATTTAATAGAAAATGTCCTGCATAAGTCTGTACCGTTTCAAAGTGAAAAGGAAAGAGAAGACGACGATTGTGCAGATGTACGCAAAAGAAATAAAATACGAAATATCTGGATAACGGGTTGTTGTGGCTTAACCGCTAAAGAGGCAGCGGAAAATCTTATATTAGAAGCGAGGAGATATTTAGCTCAAGAAATTGGAGTGACAGAAATAAAATGGAAAGATGCAAAATTAAGTGATCATAGTACTTGTAATGACAGCAATATTAATGAAAAACATACCAATTTTGAAAATAGTATCGAGAAAATAAATAAAGATAGAAATCATAGTGATAATTTTAATGTTTCTAATGAAATGACTAAAGAATCGGACGTAAAAGAAGTTAATTCTAAAATAAAGGATACAAATTCTATTAATATCAATGAGAAATGCGAAGACATCAAATCGCAAAATTTAAACAAAACATTATTAAATCGGTCATGCGATACTATAGCGAATAAAGAAAAGGAAATCTTTTTCAAGAAAAATATATGTATCGATAACATTGAAAATAAAACTATTAAACCAATAAATGTTACCAATAAAACTACGTTATCTAATGAAAAAGAAGAAATTATTTGGGAATCATTAACTTTTACTGAAGCAGGCTTAGATAATATATCTAAATGTCGAACTTCTGATATATTTTTTTCACCTAATATAAGCTTTGGCGATACTTCAAATAACTTAGATAGTAATGATAAAAACATTACACCACTAAAAACAATATCTTCTAAAGATGTGAGTTTATTTTCGTCAGAAGCTGATAATTCGAATGTATTTGATGATAGTTTACCAGTTGATTTACTACCTGACTCTTTAATAGATAGTAAAAAAATAGAAACGGAAATTAAAAATACTGATAATATTGAAAATACTACTAACTATGAGGATATGAATTCTAAAACGATATTAAATGTTTTTAAATCATCTTTGTTTGAAATAGATGAGGACGAAGATATCAAATTAGTATACGAAGATGAAAAGAAAAGTTCTAAAACTAATCGTTTAAGTGAAAGCGTTTCTCAAGAGAACGAAATTGTAAATACTCAAGAATTTGAAATAACTAACTTAAAAAAAAGTTTTATCAGTCCACTTAAACGTCAGGCACATTTTGGACAAGATAATTCGCCGACGTTGCCTAAAAAATCGAAAAGATTACTTAAAAAGCATGATAAATATAAAATAATGACAAATTCTCCTAAATCAGAGATTTTTTTGATGAAATTTGGGCAAAATACTGTCAATTGTTACATTTTGCGTGAATACGATATTATCAAAAACTTTACTTCCATAGAAGGAGTGAAAGATTTATCAATTTTTTTGGATACGAGCTCAAAATCAATGAAGGCTTCTGAGGCGATAGGTAGTCATATAATAAGAAAGTCTATGGGTCCTCCAGAAGGCACACCAGTTAAAGAAGATATACCTATTAAAGGAATATCATTTTGTATAAATCGTAAATTATGTCTTTATTTGGATTTAACTACCTTAGGAAAGTTAATAACAACATTTAAATTTATGTTGAGCAATTTTATTTGTAGTCCGTTGATAAAAATGTCAATGTTCTCGTCAAAATCTAACTTTGTCCAAATACGGAAATGGTTAGGAAGAGATATATCGTCGACATGCGTTGATATAACATTGTTTGAATGGTTATTGGATAGTGATGAGAAAATATCAAAAATAATTGATTTGGTAGGTAACACATCATTTGTAGATATACATTGAATTAATAATGAATATTGAGGATTGTTGCTTATTTTATTTATGTTTAAAGGCGGAAAAGTATCTCGGTCTTGACTTATTAAATATTGAGATAAAAATGAACGATCAGAAGATGACTTTTAAAAATTTAAATCCGAATGAACTCTCTTGTATTAAAGCATGGTGTGTGCTATCCATAGCAGAAGAGCAAAATAAATTAATAGAAAAGTATTCGTTTATGAAAAATTGTCTAGGTACGTTAACAATCTTATTTTACTTATTGAAAATATTTTTTCTTTTGAAAATATTGATTATATTATTATCATATTTGAATAATATTTCATTATTCAAATATCATTTGAACATATTAAATTTAAAGAGAATCAAACATTTAATTAAGATTTTTACAGATACTGAATCCCACGTGTCGAAGATTTTAGCGAACTGCGAGTTTCACGGCATTGCTGTCGATAAAGATCTCGCGTCAAAACTTCTGATAGATGTGAAAAATTCGCAAGAGATTCTTCAGAAAAAAGCTTACAAGTTATGTGGATACCATTTCAACTTTAACTCGTCCAAAGATGTTGCGAAGGTATGAATTTATCAAAACGTAGGTATATACATTATAACATGATAACTTATATAATATTGTATTAACATTTATTTATTTTTTATCTTTTTTAAACACCATGTACAGCGTATTATACATTCATTATAATGTAGTTACGATACCAAATAATACTGGCTTTGTAAGAGTTGATTACCTTTCATTTTCAGGTTTTAGGATTGTACAAAGGACGTAAGATAAGTACAAAGAAAAGCGTACTTTCCGCTCACAATAGTCCAATGGCTAGTATTGTGATCTACTGGAGGAAACTTAACTCCATTCTTACTAAAACCCTTTATCCTTTAACTGAACAAGCGCATATATACAGTGCTGATAATAGGTAAGTATCATATTATATGACTTACCTTATGCATAAAACTAAATTATTTTGTTTTCTACTGTAACTTTTCAGAAAATAATGGCAATGTTTTGGGATTGTTTTTTAACATAATTTTTTAGCAGTAATTGAATGTTCTGATAGTTCCTAAAAGAATTCATTAATCCATTTATTCACTCTCCCCTGATAGCTTACAGACAGACTTAATAGTTTTGTGTTGCAATTTGATGCTGAAATGTGTTTTTTGTGTAATATTAATTGCCTATTGGATGTTGTAGGATTTGATTAACAATCATTACCATTGTAGCGTAAAATACTAACGTAAAATGTATATTGCTCCTTTAAATTATAATTATACGCGTTACTTACAATCGCGACTGGTAGGTATTTTAACTTAGACCAGTTAAATTATTCATGAAAATATTGGAAATGCATCAGTCGACACGTCGAGTTGGGGGAGCGATGTGAATAAATTATTCCATTTCCAGGATAAGCCCGTCGTACACTATGTACACTTGCACCGGCCGAATTAGTATGCACGAGCCGAACTTACAAAACGTACCAAGGACCTTTTCTATACCCCTAAAATATTTATCTACAAAGGAAACTGAACTTTCCGAAGATGTAATAGAGTTCAACTGCCGAAATGTTTTCAAAGCAGCGCCGGGATACGTTTTTGTGTCAGCTGATTATTGCCAGTTGGAAATGCGAATTCTGACCCACTATTCCAAAGATACGGTGTTGACTAAGATTATGAGCACAAATGTAGATGTTTTCAAGTCGATTGCAGCCTCTTGGGGCGGTGTTCCAGAAGATAATGTGAGTTTTAGATAGTGTTTGAATGATATGTTTTAATCTCTCACCAGTATCTATTTTCTATGTATATTTCATAGTCAATAATAACACTATAATATGACATATTTACTATTAAGTATTAAAAAAATAATTAAATTATTATTTTTTTATATTTTTTATAAATTAAATTAAAAATTTCGATTAACTGAAAAACTGTTGATTTTATAAAGTAGGTACTATTTTTTAGGTCGATGATGACTTACGTCAGAAAGCCAAGCAGCTGTGTTACGGTATACTTTATGGGATGGGGAATAGAACCTTGTCTCAGCACTTGGACGTCAATGAAATTGAAGCTGCTATGTTCATGGATACGTTTTATAAAACTTATCCTGCCATTAAAGGATTTACTCAAAATGTAATAGAGGATTGTAGGAAAAATGGATACATTGAAACCTTGATGAAGCGCAGGAGATATTTACCAGATATAAACAGCAATATAATTTCTAAGCGAAGTAAGTTATAAGTAATTGTATCGGGTAATTATTTTCTAATATAGGTTTGTTCGTGTGTTCTTAAAAGTATTCCGCAAATTTATTATGGTCAATTTAGTACTCTCAATCTTCCTTTGTGTATTATTTTTGTTTTAAATGAAACTCTCTTTTCGGATTTTGTCCAACGTTTTGAAATCAGAGACTCCCGTGAGTATGTTTGCTGTAAAGCATTCGAAACGTTATTAACCAAAATATTTAATATTTTGGTTAACTTGGTTAATAAAGAAAAAATCCGTAGTTTTATTTAAAATGTAATATATTCATGTAAATTAAGAAAGTATTTATATTTATTTGTATGAATGTAACATAAACGCTAGAATATTGATTAATTACACTTTAATTTGTTGCCAGGTGCAGCTGAAAGGCAAGCTGTAAACACTACAATTCAAGGCTCAGCAGCGGATATTGCAAAGGCCGCGATGTGCGCCATAGATAAGATTACAACCCTAGATGTAGATAAACCCCGCCTTATTTTGCAAATGCACGATGAACTAGTATACGAAGTCAAAGAATCTCAAAAATCTAATTTTATTAAAGTTTTGAAAAATTCAATGCAAGAGACAGTGCGTTTGAACGTGCCTTTACCCGTCAAAGTGAAGAACGGCTACACGTGGGGCACGATGGAAGAAGTAAAATTTTAGTGTCAACTATTATGTACCTTATTTTAACAGTATTAGGTAATTAATAATATTAATAATAAATCATGGAATTTTGTTTATATATTGTCATTGTCTGTGATATTTTTGTAATCGTATGTATCGTAAACAAAATGTTTTTCAAAAGTTATTTTCTTGTTTTATTCAATTATTAGAACGTAAACGAAAAGTAAAACTTTTCCTTAACTGTATAAATAGTCAGAAGCAAAGAGTATAGATAATATGGTCAGAAGTATAAATAGTACTGATAAATACGAATATTATAAAAATATAGATGTTTCGGTGGTTTTAATTCTTATTAAATCCATGTAAAAGGTAAGAAATTGTTAAGTAACTTAATAACGTTAACTTATTAAGGTTTACTAATTTGTATAATTTATTACAATTTTTAAGTTATGCGATTTAATAGATAACAAAACTGATTTGGTGTAGATATACTTACCTATATAGAAATGAAAAATAAGGAATAAAAACATTACTTTCTTTTTTGTATAACTCGGTACATTAAAATTATTTGAACTTGGCATTCGAAATATTACACTTAGTCTGGAAATAAAATATTCACAACGTGACACGAAGCTTCACGTATCCATTATATTGAAAGAACACTGATTTAATAATACATTTGCCTCTTTCCATTTTACTTAAGCAACAATGAACCTCTGCGTCCCCATATTGACTTTTCAGAAAGTTTAGTCTTTATAGCCAAGAATGTGTGGTTTTTTCAATCTTTTTGTTTATTTAGACTGCACCTTAACATAAAAGGGTTTAAGCCACAATCTCCGCGCCATCTCATCGTGTTTCCGAGAGTTTTCCGATTTTTCCACTTTACACCGACCGAGCACAGAGGTCGCGCTACGCCGCCCCTACGCGCAATCGATATCTGCGCGCCACAACCCTTGGGAAGGCCAGGCAGCTTGTTACGCTCAGTCACGCCAGCCGACCGCCCGACTCGTCCCATCCCTCGCAAACTTAAAAGCCCATTTAAAATGAATCACTCCTTAAAATGATAATATCGCGTTTTGTGACTGACGTGGTGTTGGCACGCGTATCTTCGCATCAGTGATAAGGTTGCCAGTGACATCGCAACAATGCATCTACATTTTGAAAGGAACGTAAACGCGAAATGCGACTGCACGATATTATCGCTGTCGTGGATGGGCAAAGTTCCCGATGAGCTACCTGAGGTAAGCCAACAATGACATCCATCCGAAAATGTAATTTGAACTTATGTGAGCATAATAAGCAGCAGCATAATAAATTATTAAGCTTAAATATATTGTTTACTGCTACTTTAAATGTTATTTTAAATGTGTTTTTTTTATATTAATATTATTTCTAGATTAAAAATATGTTGTAGATACGTTTAATTCAATCTAAGAAATGATACAAATAACACTTATGTATTATGTACCCTTAGTTCCTTTTACTATAATTATATATAATAATTATTATCCCATTCAGTCAGAGAATTACTCATTAATTTAGCTTAAAAACTATTATAATTTGTACAGTGTTAAAAATAAAAATATTTAACATGTCTAGGGACTTTATAAATTAGCAAACAAATTAACAGTCATTAAAAACTACGTAACCAAAGTGCCCCACTGAACCTGCGCATTATTACACTACATTAAATTTCCATTATGGTTTGATTGAATTCGATTTGCCAGTTCTGAGTGAATAAGGGATACAATTCCTTTACATTAAAGGCAGAATAATTTAACTTGGTCATTACCGATTTGCAGAAATAGAGAAGGAATGACTTTTATTTATAGTTTTTTTCTAAGAGTCGGTCACAATGATATTGTAATAGGAAATTTGATATACACCTCTAAAAAGTTTTGCGTTTTGTAAAAGAATTAATTTTCATATTCTATATACATCAAACAATAAACAATTATACCATATAAAACCTTTCTATTCCTGATCTGATAATGATACGTATATTAAATATATTTTGAAAAACCTTATTGGAAAAGCAATTATTATATCTATACCTACAGGTGCAGAATATACAGTTCTTTGAATTTTGTCTGTCTGTCTGTCTGTGATCGCATCAAGAGTAAACCATTTTGACAGATCTTTATGTTATGGTAACTGGTTGGTTATTCGGGTCAAAATATAGATACCTACTTTCTATTGCCGGAAGATATGACATCTCTGGGAATCAAGGGCGGATCCAGCTTTGGTACCAGGGGGGGGTCACATTGTTGACGTGATCAAGTCACAAAAAGTTATAATTTAATTTTTATAATATAAACTCTTTTGCAAAAAAAAATGGATACTTTAGATTTTTTCTCTACATCAATGAAGAAGAACAAGAAAGAGGTTTTATTAATTTGACGATGTATTGGCATGTTATTTGAAGCATCCTGGCATGATTCTTCACGTTCTAAATTTAACTTTTGAAATTAACACAAGAAAAATATTGATTATCGTGGATTATTGTAAAATTGCTTTACTAAAGGCGCGAATGGTGAAACAAATTTTTTGCTGATTACTAAAATTTTAATTTTTTTGGATATTTTCTGCAAATTAAACAATTAAATATAGTCCTACTTGAAGAAGGTTGTTCGCAAACTTACGTGTCACAGGCACAGCGGCTAAATGTGAGTCGTTCAACTGTCCAGAGGACTTGGTTGACTTGGTATCAAGAGACCGGTTTGGTCAAAAGAAGACCCGGTTCGGAAAGAAAACGATGCAAAGAACCAAGAGATGACCGCTTTTTGGTGAGTCAGGCGATGCGGAATCGTAAGAGGAGTAGAAGTTAGCTTGTGGACGGTTAGGAGGAGGCTTTTGGCTGCCTATATCAGGAGCTACCGCCCGGCTCGGGACCCTTAAATACTTCGTGAGCACTGTGTTGCTCGATTTCAGTTTGTTCGAAACTTGGTTTTTATGGACTCTGGATGACTGGAATAAAGTATTGCTTACTGATGAAGCTAGAACCTCTTAGTGTGGAGAAGACCGACGCCGGTGAGTGCTGCGAAGATCATGGGAATGCAATGCGGAAGTGCGTTTCGAAGAAATCACTCCTCATGGTGGAGGCTCCGTTATGCTGAGGGCTGCAATGAGTTTGACGGAGCGTACAGAGTTAGTTTTCATAGAAATGGAACATTAAATGCACACCGGTACATAATGGAAGTCCTGATTCCGTATGCACAACCCGCAGTGACTGCACTTGGGGAAGATTCCATTTTAATTGACGACAATGCTCGCCCGCGCCGTACTGGCGACGTGGAAGCGTACATGCAAGAAGTTGGCATCCGTCGTTTAGATTGGCTAGCTCGACATCCTGACCTCAATCCAATTGAGCATGTCTGGGATATTCTAAAGAGACGAGTAAGATCAGTGCAACCTGCTCCACAAAACACCAGGGAGCTAAAAAGAGTCATTGCAAAAGTGTGAGGACGTATTCCTCAAAATGTTATTAAAAACATCGTGGAAAGCATGCCCAGAAGGATCCAAGCTGTGAATTGGCAAGAGGAGGTAACACTCGTTATTAGGTTTTTACATTTGTAACTTTATTGCCGACCACTTCTTATTGTTTGGCCGTGTACATCGGTTTTCAAGAATTCATCGATTTATAAAATATTGCCAGAATTCAGTTCACGCGTATTAATTTACACGATTGTAAGTATACAGACTACGTCAAAAAATATTCATTCAAATTAACTCAACTCGATCTTAGAACGTATATTTCCTTACGCGCCCGTTATTTGTTGCAAATACGTTTATCATGAATAACAGTTTATTGAACTTTGACGTAAGTTTTGTTGTTTCGATTGAAGTTAGATCTAGCTGGACGTTAGTCGAAACTATGGAGCATGAAGCGATGGTTCTCCTGGTCTCTTACCTCCATGCAATGGAGGGTAGAGATAAGGAGGACCAACTCGTATACGAACAAGTGGCAGTAAAAACGCGTCCAGTAAGAGTGGCCTGTGGCGCTGCAGTAGCAGTCGATAATTTTAAAGAAAGCGCCAAACGTAATTAGAAAAAAAATTACGCTTTCTCTCTGCAGTGTTTTGTTTATATTTACTAAAACATTTTTTTGACTACGTAAATAGTTGAGGTTTTGTATACTAACATTTTACTAACTACTTGAGTCATTAATTTTTTTAAATATTTGAACTCGGCTAACTTCACTCCATTTATAACATCTATGTTCATATTGAAACTATTCGCACGCCAACGCTATTGTGGTAGGTAATGGAAACATTATTTTCAGTATACAGCTGGACACGTTTTCAACTTTCCCCCCATATGAGTCGGTTCTCCTTATATCTACCCTCCATAGTCGAAACAAAGCAAACGAAGAAATGCGACATCAAATGAAAGGTGGCAATAGCGCGGTAAAATTCGATGCGTTCGTTCCCAAATAATGCGTTTACCATCATAATAATCAATTGAAATATAACATTTTTAGGCCTAAGCGTGCGTTTTTCAGAGGCAGCAATTTTATATTTTTTAATGTGCAAGGGGCATCAGTATAAGCTTAAGTTCAAGTTTGTGGGGTCACCGACCTTGTCCCACGGCTGCCATTTTGGAAAAACAAGTGTAAAGAGTTTTCGCGCTATATCTCGTAAACTAGCAACCCTACAAAAAAAAATATAAAGCAACATTTGTATTAAATAAATTTGTCTACAACTTTGATTCTATTACTTTACATCTTAAAATGGAAAATAAAAAAGTTATAAAAAAAATAGCTGAAAATTTTTAAACAAATTTTCTTTCGGGCGTTATAACTTTTTTTCTGGTCATTTTACAATAAAATGACATCGGAGCAATCTTATAGAGGGTTCCTTAACGAATAATTTTCACTATAATTTTTTAATTTAATTCATTTATCTGGGTTTTACAGCGCCCCGAATTTGAACGGGTTCTTCAATACTCGCAAGAATACGATAAAAACGAAATATTATTAGGCTTAGTTTTTATTATATATTTTTTTATCCACATAGCTTACCATTTTCTTTGCTGCCTCTGAAAAATGCAACCCTAAATGTAACTTTTCAATAGACTTTAATATTATATTAAATTAATTAAATATTGAGGTACTTACATAAAATTTATATTGTGACAAAAAACATTAAAAAAATATTTTTAACAATATTAATTAGTGATCCACCTAGGTCCTGGACCCAGCCCAGGGGGGGGTCATGACCCCCATGACCCCCCCCCTGGATCCGCCGTTGCTGGGAATTCTATACTAACCGTTGAACATCCGCTAGTAAAATATAGAGCTTACTGTAACAGAAGAATCAAGAAACACTTTAAAGGTCATTTTAAGAACTCTTTTAAGTGTTCGATGTCACGATTCATCTCACTTTTCAGAAATGGCTACATACCTACATGTGTGCGTAGGACATAACTGAAATATTTCCAAAGGTTTCTAAGTAGTTAGAGGTAAGACTGTATTCAGTTGCGTCAGCTTTTACTTTATACGTATAAATTATATTGACTACTAGCGGTGCCCGCGGCTTCGCTCGCGCTAAGAGTGAATAAAATAAAAATTTTTGCTTATATACTGTTACTTATAATGTACCAAGGACTGATTCCCCATTTAAAGTTCTGGCCCTCTTTTCTGAAAACTACTGTGTAGCATCCTGCCGTGCCGCCACTGCTGCGCTTTCTAAAACTTATTTCCTATTTTAACCAATTTTGCTACTATGTGTATCATAATTTCTTTGTGTGTTTTTCGTTAATGATAAACTGATGTACGTGGTTCATTGTTATGGACTTATGGTAAAAATTACTGTTAAATATTTGTCCTACGCAAATTGTGCCACCCCCGTTAACCCCCATAGGGGTTGATTTTCTAAAAACGCTTAGATATGTATCTCATAATTTGTATTGCAGAGCATTATTTCAGTTTCACGCAAAATAGAATTAAATTTCCCATACAAACTTAGCCCCACCCCCCTTTAACCCCCAATGGGGGTGAATTTCGAAAAACCCTGAAATACATGTTTCATCATGTGTACTAAAAAGCATTAATTCAAAGTTTCATGCAAAAATGTGCAATAAAAATATTTTTCTCATACAAACTTTGCCACCCCTTTTAACCCTTTTAGGGGTTGAATTTCCAAAAAATAATATGCCTATTTCCTTCTCATGAATGCAAACTATCTACATATCAAATTTCAGCAAAATCGGTTGGGTGGTTTAGGCGTGAAAAGGTAACAGACAGACAGACAGACAGACAGAGTTACTTTCGCATTTATAATATTAGTATGGATTAACATTGAGAATTGAGTTAAAACTATAAAGTAAATTATGTACTTTATATGTTAAAACTATAGACTAATTTACTTTATATAATTTATATCAGAGAAGATTAATATGTAAATACCTATTCTTACGTATGTTTAGATACGAGTAGGTACTAAAAGCTCAACGAAAATTAGTTAGTATATTATACTCTTAATTGGTCAATTATTTTTATTGTAATCGCATTCATAAAAAAAATCTGAATATAACAACTTCTTGCCAGTTTTAATAAATAAAATGCATATATCTAAGAAAAATGTAATTGCAAAACAATATAATTGAACGTCGACTTTCAAGACCGACTGAATTCAGAGGCATACGTGTAGTATAAGGCCGGCTTAGAAAGGCTTTGAACTCGCTTAAACCGAAGACCGTCATTTGGAAAGCTTAGCTCCCTACTATTTACATTCCTTGTAGTATAATCCTTCGAAAGATTTTAATATACCTTTCATAGACCCCATTGATCCCTTTTCCTCAGGGTCATTAATTATTAACCGACTTCAAAAAAAGGAGGAGGTTCTCAATTCGTCGGGGACTTTTTTTTTTCTATGTATGTTCCCCGATTACTCGACGATGGCTGGACCGATTTGGAAAATTCTTTTTTTTGTTTGAAAGGGTATAGTTTCTAGTTGGTCCCATAGTCACCAAGTCACGATCTGATGATGGGATCCCAGGGAAATCGAAGACAACTCTCAAATTTTATAGGCACTTATTACGTTTTTCATATATTTTCTAAAGCTGTTCAAGTATTTGCGTCTGATTATCATCATCTCCTGTGGTTGAGCTAATGATGGAAGGTACAACTCCTCAACGGTTAGAAGTTAAAAGAAAATTCTTTCAAAATTATACGTAATTATAGACCGATAGTTAAATTCTTTTAGGCTCTTATTAACCGACTCTAAAAAAAGGAGGAGGTTCTCAATTCGTTGGGGACTTTTTTTATGTATGTTCCCCATTACTCGAAGATGGCTGGACCGATTTGGAAAATTCTTTTTTGTACATAAACAAAATAAGTATCCACTTTCCGTTAAAAATTTGAAAATAAATTATTTTTAACAAAAAACAAAAACCGACTTCAAAACTAAACAAATCTAAACTAAAAAGTAGAAAATAATACTTTTAAGAACTTCGTTAATTTAGAAGTCGGTGCCAGCCAAAGCAAAATAACCTTAAATAGACACATATTCGATTAATCTATATCTATAATATTTGTAAACATAATCAAAATACCGTTCGAAAGTTCCTTGCAAAGGCAAGATAAGTCTATCCGTCTTGGCTGGCACCGACTTCAAAATTAACGAAGTTCTTAAAAGTATTATTTTCTACTTTTTAGTTTAGATTTGTTTAGTTTTGAAGTCGGTTTTTGTTTTTTGTTATTTACAATTGAGTGTTTCTATATTTTTATTAGTACCCCAATATAGTAGGTACATAACATTTAATTATATTGTATAGTAGAATCACGTTGTAGCATTCATAAATTCTATGAAACAGTAATTTGAGTATCTAATTTAAAAGTTACTGCCTATTGTTAGATAAAAACTCAAAATGAAAAAAATTGCAAGTTTATTTCCTATTGTTTAAATAGAGATCGCTACATGTAGGTATGCTTATTTTTTGTAGATATTAAGTACTCTACGATTTATGGACCTGACCTGAATTTTATAATTGCAATGTTTTTTAAATAATTCTATCACATTGGCTAAATGTAATCAAGACTATTCCAATCATGATCGACAACTTATTGCGAATATCGCCTAATCTCTTTTCTATTCTATGTTAGAATGTCCTATAAGTTGTAAGAGTCGTGTGCCGATTATAGTGGCAATGGCCACAGGAGCTGTAACTTACAGCCTGTAAGTCATAATTACGAAGATTAAATTGTAGGATATTATAATGTATTGTAAAGCAAAAGTATAATTAACCCTTAATTACTAAAAATAGATTTCTATAAAACGTCAAGTAACTAAGTAGGTACACATTACATTTTAATTATCTACAAGCGTCAAGCATGTTATTCCAACATTGCACAATATCTACATAAGCTAGTTTAGTTTGAAAAAATGAAATAAACCCGAAATCAAACGAAGAAAACTAGAAATATTAACGTTACGCAACGCGAAAGCCGTCGACGAATCACGTAATGAAATAGAAGTTTCATCTCGTCTCTAGTCAAGTTTGCGATTTCAGTTTCAAAGTAATAAGCAAAGTTTTTCTCTTAAAATTTAATGGTCATTTATATAATTCCTACTGTATTTACCTACCTAGTGTACCGTAGTGTATTGTAGGTACAAAATCGTACTACTAGTTACTAGCTAACCGAATTATCTTTCTGGCAGTCCTATTTTCTGATGTGTGAGGTACTAGTGTACTGCTGGGTATACTCTAAAGACTAAAACGGCTGGACAATTCATTATCAGACAATCTATGGGGTCTGACCAATTTTTTTTTATTCTATTCAGAATTAGTGCCTACGTTCCACCCGATGCCGATGGTAAGTGGTAACGCAGTCGTAGATGGTGTCGCACCAATTCATTCGCCACCTATTTACTCTTGCCTTGAAGACCCATATTGTAATCTCTACCATGGCCTCTCTTTCGAACTGAATTTGATCTCTACTGGCCCGAGGATTCGGCAGGTATCTCTCTACAACAGTGCTGTCGTCTGCGTACCCATAGATACCGGGTATAAGCAGATCGTTAATATGCAGCAGGAATAAGGTTGCAGAGAGAACAGACCCCTGAGGAACTCCTGAGTTGGTCTTTAAGGGTTGTGATGAATAACCTTCAACCACAACTCTGAGTGATTGGTCGCTCTGGAAGTCTCAAAGTCATTAGGCCAACCAACCAGCCAATCAGGCCAGGAGATATGCCATAGGCTGAAAGCTTACTTATAAGGCTAGCGTGCCAGACCCTGTCAAAGGCATTTGAGACATCGAGAGAAACGGCAATCGCCTCCCCATTTTTGGCAAATTTTATTATAAGCAGTAGCCTTATATGTTCTCCTGGTTTTGGAGTAGGTACATAGGCTACTGTTTATAATTAAGTTTGCCAAAAATGGGTCTGCTTTATATCAAAATAGAGACTGACCATCGCTTTATTCGGGTTCGTCCTTAAATATGTTTATTTTCCTTCCTCTAAAATCCCTTTTTTTAAATAAAAATACTCTCAGTTACTCTTTATAATATCAGCTATTGCCAGTGAAAATTGAGTAAAATTATAATTGTAATATTGTTTTTATATTACTTATATATTATAGCCAATACGTACTTTACTACCTCGGCAATGTCTTATTCTGATCTCTTATCGGTTGTGTCTATTCTATGTGTCTATGTAGGTATGTAGGTATGTCTTCGACTGCATAATACCACAGCGTAGAGTATGTTTCATTGACTTTGATAATACTTTGTTCTATCTTCAACTTGTTGCTTTATTTTTTGTCAACTTTTTATGCATTTGCTTTTAATTTTTGTACTTATTTTTTCTTAAAATTAACAATTGCTTATCATAAATTACTTCAAAACATATCAGTTGTATATATTTGTTCAAAACATCTTAAAAGCAAATAGCAAGGTAGGTATTTTGATATCTCACTCGATTGATTCAAACGAAAATAAATTTTTCATGAGATAAAGATTGCTTTATCAAGATGAATCAAATGACATATGAATTATTACCAAAGTCCATAAAGTCGTTTAGTAATTACGAGAGAATGGGACACACATACAAAGAGGTCAAAAATAACCTACTTTTGGGCTATGCCGCAGTCGAGTAAAAAGGCCTCAAATGACTTAGTGATAGGCGAAACAGCGTAAAGAAAATTGTGTTGATGAAATCTGTTTCACGGTCGGTAAGATGGGATGGAATAGTTTCTATTTACTTCATCCCGTCTCAATACCAACAAGAATTGGAAGGCTAACACCATTAAGCAAAATTAGTTTTCCAGGAAAATTCCACAATTTAAAGTTGTATCTTAAATTCAACGTTGACCATTGTACCTTAATCTTTTTGTCACTTTTTTAAAAAAAATTCTCGATTAAAGTTTGTTTCAAACTAAAACAAAGTTTATATATTCAGGTCTAAACATTTATACATACACAACTGAAAATACGTACGCCGCCCATTTGTCAACATAACAGTTTATTTATATTACGTACCGGCTATGTACACTGCGTATGCAACAAAAATATCACATAGGTATAACAGTTATTTCATTTAATAATATATTAAATGAAAACACTTATACGAACACACTTCTTTTTAAAATGCAATTAGCTTCTTTCAGCGGAAAGCTTTTGTGCGCGAGTTGAGACAGCCACCCTCCCACAATTAATAGACTAGATAATTATCTATTGGTCTTAGTATCCCATTTACACATATATACTATTTAATTAAAATTATTGTAAACTAGAAGGCCGGTATTTGTATTAAGAGAATTTCAAAGTTTAAGTTATCCCGGACTTTCCTGTTAAACAAAAAATTCTTATTCAATAGGTACTTCTTGCATATTCACATATTTTTTGCGGATTATCAAGTTTCGTGATTTTGCATATTAAAAAATAATAATAAAGTCAGTTATATTTTATGCACTAAAGTTTTTGTTTGAAATGAATACTGGGTTTTAGGCTAAGAAAAAGCTCTTGTATTTATATTTTAAAAATCATTTTGAAACTACTCTACACTGTAATCTTCTCTCCTTGTACGTACAGAAACTTCGTTTTAAACTCTTTTACGCTAGTTTTCGTAACCTTGTCGTGAGATTAACATGTATTTTCCTCTTTTTTCTATTGTTGAATTATAAATATCTAATTACATAGATACTTGAAACTTTCCATTGTTATATATACAGTAATACAATAGGTTAAAAATAGATATAGATAAACGTTAAGTTAATATAACGTGGATATGTGGCATTTTTATTCGGAGATAATTTTAATATGCTATTCGTATTCTATTCAAATTCCTCCAGCTGTTACACACATATGTAAAGCTTGGCATTCTAAAGATTTTGAACCCAATTTGACATGAGGGTTAAGGGCTTCAACATTTTACATAATACAAAAACATATTTTTGTCCTCGTTTCCTTCGATGCTGTTAAATGAATTTGAAAAAAAAAACTTTCCTTCATTTTATCGTTCTAACTTTAGTTCCTCGTTAAAACGTCCATTTCTCCAAGCACAAATACTTACCTACAAATGTGCATTGTTTATTAATGTTAATGTTGATCACTTGAGTGGTAAAAACGTTAATGCGTTAGCACCATCATATAGCGAGTTTCAACAAAATTGATAGCATATAAATTATAAACCTTAATTATCAAAAATACATATCAATGCCAAAACTTCGAAGCGAAAGAACTGTCGTAGTTTTGCGCTTTCCAACAAACGATAATTACATTTTGATTTATCGATTTAATGTACCTATTTTAAAGTATAAATATTAATAGCATTTGACGTAGTTGTCGCAAATAGTCCGTCCCAGGGTCCATTACTGCCGGTCAACTAATGTGGTTAATTGGCAATCACTTCTCCATCTCCGGTTTGCCCTTCAGAAGGATATAAGTACATAAACGTGTACATATATGTACTCGTACATAATAACATTTCACGTTGATTGCTTTTAAAACTCGTTTCAATTTGGTGGGACACATTCTATTAACCTGTCGAAGTTTTCAATTTTATACTTTATCCTTCTTTACGATTAGCGTATATCGGCGGCCCTGACTCATCAATATTTATTACTTCTTCAGTCTCATTCAGTACTTATAAATAAAATTGAAGTGTCGGTTTTTAATGTCAAATTAACAGCTTTCACTAAATGCCTTTGAAAGTATATACGGTACGGTACGGTACATCAAAAATCAATTTTGTCTGTCTGTCTGTTTGTTCCAGCTAATCTCTGAAACGGCTCGACCGATATTGACGGGACTTTCACTTGTAGATAGCTAATGTTATAACGAGTAACTTAGGCTTCTTTTATTTGATTAGAAAACTATAAAAATCGTTTTATTTATGGGTTTGCTAGTGTTAAAATTGCAGCACAGTCTAGTAGAAGACTTCTGTCTTGAGATACTTCGTTACTTGGGATGAAAAGATGTTGCATAGATTCCGGAACAATGCGCAACCGAGTAAGATTCGTTGATTGGCATACCTAGCTAGACCGTTTTCCAGATATACTTGTACATACATACATAGTTTTTTGTTCATTATTACGATATCAGAGAATAGCCAGAAAAGACATTCTTGAATATATAACATACTTTTCCTACTATTGTGTAAGTATTGGAGTCGCGCATGGTGGCGTTATAATTAAAATACTTCAAATTCGATATACTATTACTATTCGAGCTACTCCTCGGTGGCAGTAGCTCGGTGTGGCTAGTATTTACTTTATTGATTTCCCGTTGTTAAAAAATGTATATTATGCTCTTGCGCAATCAATATTATCTTATGGTATTACAGCTTGGGGAGGGACTGGAAAAACTAAATTACTTCGTCTTGAAAGGGCTCAAAGAACAATTCTTAAAACCATGACATTTAAATCCATGCTGTTTCCTACCGATGAGTTATATAAAGTCACACGGGTATTATCGGTTAGGAAACTATTTATTCTACATACTATACTACGCAAACATTCACAAACACCATATAATGACTATACAATTCACAATAAACGTAGATCTGATATAGTTTGTGAAACCCATCGTAGTCGATTGGCTTTGTGTCGACGACACTATTATTATTTTTCTTCAAATATATATAATAGAATAAATAAAATTATCAATATATTTCCTAAGACACTACATGTTTGCAAAAGTGCAACTATCGCTTGTTTACAGGATCTTACCTATGAAGATACTGAAAATCTCCTTACTTAAGTGGCAGTCACAACTCTGTCTCTCTCACACACACAGACACACACACACACACACACACACACACACACACACACACACACACACACACACACACACACAGCATTATACTATATATATTATTGTATTTAATTCTAGAATCTATGTCTGCAAATATAACTATACTACCTTTTATAACTACTTCTATGTAATTTATTGGAACTAGTATTAATATTAATTAAATGTCTTGGAGGTGGGCGTTATTGACTACAACACAGTTTTTAACTAATGTAGTCCATATCGTACAATGTTCTGATTTTGTAAATTTGTTCCAAATAAAGATTTTTATTTTTATTTTTATTTTATTATTTTTATTTACGGTCATACAAAGAGTGTCCTGGGTTCGTGTCCTCAGTCGGGCCAAGTTTAATTATTGAGTCTTTCTGTTTAGTGGGACCGAAAGTGGAACCAATCCTTAAGACATTTCAAAACTTATTTAATTCTGTCGTACCCGTGGGAAGTGGCACTTGACATTTTTAACGATCATTTTAATCATTATAGAAAATTCAACGTTACAGTATAAGTACTCTTTACTATATGATTAGGAGTGAAAAGAAAGATACGAAAAAAATAAGATCTAAGTAGTGTAAATTTGTTACTTTTTTATTTTTATAGAGGCATTGAGTTATAAAAGACTAGAGTAGCAATGTCTAACAAAAATATTGCAAAAAAACGTGTCAACTTACGAGTTTAAAGTCGTAGCTTTGAAACTGATACAAATATGTCAATCCGATCAAATAATGTATGCTTGTCTCATTTTTTTCTAACGCCAAGCTAATTAGGTACGTTGGAAAGAGACCCATGTCATCGACAAACGGTCAGGTGTTGTCATATAGAGGTACCTACCTACTTATTGAAGTTTTGCAAAACAATTTTCAAGGACAAAACTACTTTATCTAACTTATTTCATGGTTTTAAAAGTAAAAATAATAAATAAAAATACATAAAATAACAAAACATGTCGTTACTAACAAAACCTAAACATTATATAATATACCTATCATATGTCAAAGCCATAGATATGTAGATCAAAGAAAATAATTACCTATATGTTTGCATAAGAAAATAGATAATTGCATAGTTAAATATAAATAGGCATGTATTAATCAATATAAAGAATATAATAAATTTATGCATTACCTTATAATAAATATGTAAGTATATTTAGTAATTATAATACGATGTGACGGATGAAGCTCAGTTATGAAGTAAACATATTTAAAGTCCCAAGGGGAAATGTTTCGCAGCACGAATTTTAAATTAGCGAAGCAGTGAGCGTAAACGTGTACCCTGTTTAAAATGGATGGAAAATTATAATCTTTATTAAATCAGTATAGAATACTAAATGATTAAAACATATTTTTAAAAGATAGGTAGTAAGGCTTTTGTATTAGATAGCTTTCCATTTTTAGGGTTCCGTACCTCAAAAGGAAAAAACGGAACCCTTGTAGGGTCACTTTGTTGTCCGTCTGTTTATCTGTCAAGACCCTTTTTCTCAGAACCGCGTGGAGGTATCAAGCTGAAATTCATAACTAATACTCAGGTCTACTGTCCCTTGGAGTTGTGAAAAAATCAAACTTCTAAACCAATGCAATCAAAAGATACAACCGTTTATGCTGCAAATTTTCCACACTCGCAAGGAAATGAATCAAAACCTAAATGATACTTCTTGACGTAGAATCTTGAAATTTGGCATGAAGCAACGTTTTATAGCACACATAAAGGAAAATTTTCAAAAAATAAAAAACAAGTTGAAAATTGAATGGTGCCCTATACATAAATACATAGTTGACCGAGTTGTAGGGGTGCTCATACAATTTACAGGACTAGCTAATAGCTATAGATAATGGTACGGAACCATTTTTGCGCGAGTCCGACTCGCACTTGGGCGAATTGTTTTCATGTATCTTTTCTGATAGTTCTATACCTACTATTATTCCGTTTCTAATTCTAAAAATAATACATACATTTAATAAAATTCTGATTATACTTATATAAACTTTTAAAAATTTTGTGACCTTCTGTCTTTCTGGGAACTCGTCACGAGAAAACCACTGGACATATTTTAATATAACAATCAAAAACGTACCCAGGGAATAGGGATAAACTGAGCGAAGATAGAGTGAGAAAAAATAATTATAAATATTAACTAAATAAAATAAAATTCTACCTTTGCTGGGTGTCTTATGGGTTTTTTGATAATTAATTTTTAAGTTAACAATTGGCAAGATCGTTCAAAATATCAGAAAATTATAACAATAACCTAGAGTACTGAATTTTTCATTCTCAGTTTCAATTTAAAACATTCTAAAATCATGCGTAAGTATTCTGATGTCAATCGCCGCGCCGATATTTCGAACTAAAAGTGTAAAGATTGAAATCTAACGGTGAAAAAATATAAAAAGGATATGAAGTCAGTAGAGACCGTTCGGCCTAAATTCTGAAAAGTAAGAGTGAGATAATTACGTTCTAAATAAAAGTTGTAGAGAATAAACTTTTTACATAAAAAAGGTTAAATAAAGTTTCGGGACGTTTTTAAATCAAGAAAGGTAAATCGTCTAATAAAAAAGAAGAATTTATACGTATAATATTATGTATACACATTACACACCTACCTACAATCCTAATAATGTAACTACTACCACTGTATGCATCATAGTATAAACTAGTACACACTGCAATCCAATATTAATTTATTTATTTAATATTAAAATTCATAATACGTAAAATATTTTAAACGTAGAAATAAAAAGGCAGTTGAAGGTATGTGTTACCCTTATTCAGCTCTCCAGAACATATCAATAAAGAGTACAAAGTTGAAATAACAGCTGACCGAGATAACTCAGGGCCGGTTAAAGCGAAACCTCGATGCGACCCTACCCACGTCCCAGGCTTACCCTTTATCCAGATCACGAGTGACAAAGCGCTTGTAAAAACGTTTGCTAGAAATCCAACCAATCTCTTTTTCACAATGAATTATAACTGTACTGTTCCAATGGAATCTTTGAGAGTGCGAAAAGGTAATGGGTAAATGAATAATTCAATATTCAATATGTAAATGTTTTTTTTGTTCTATACATCAGAATAATGATTATAGTATTATTTGTATAAAAGAAAATGATTAAGAGTTTAAGTATTTTATATCTATTTTACTATTTTATATTTTTTTAGCAAACTAGCAATTCCCGTGGCTCCGCCTGCGTTCTAATCCCTATGAAAAAAAAATAGAAATTGGCGGTAGAAGGGTGAAACTTTAGGATTATAGGTATTTTTATTGTCAAATCATAAAACAAGTAAAATATAAAAATTTGGTCTAAATATAAAAACAAGTATCTAGAGAGTGCTGCTACCCTTATCACCTAGGGGAATCAAAAATAGCCTACGACCTATTTACCAAATATATCTACATCAAAAAATGTATAGAAATCGGTCAAGCCATTTCGGAGGAGTTCGATAACAAACACTGAGACACGAGATTTTTATATATTAGAATTAGATTAGAAGATTAGATAAGAAACTATGTTTAATGACACAGTGACGCACTTGGTTGTGATAGAAGAATCAACGAAGTCAGATTCGTAAAAAAGAAGTTGCAACACGATGCTGAATAGGCATTTCGGCATATTTTTAACATAATCCTTAGATTTAAGCAAATATTTCGGTACTTTCGGAAAACTTAGCTTTCGGATTTGTCATGTCCTAGCTTCCCTCGGGTACCTTTTATATATGTAAATGAAAATAGTTATTGCTAGCGTAACTTAGGAGACATAAGACATATGCTATTGCGGACTTTTCTGATCCAGAACCAATTATTGTATTTTCCTGTTCCAAGTTTCGTTAAAGATAGCTGAAATATTGATCCGAGTAATAACAGTATCTACCACTAAATATATACCTACAATTTAAAGCACTGAAGTATCTTACAATATGTTTGTTAATTTTAAAATATTTTAAAAGTCCCTTATGTATAATTGAATATAATATATTTTACTATGTAGTTTTTTTAGTAGTTATTTTAAAGTTTTAAAGGACTTATTTCTTAACAATACATACTTACATAGGTACAGTAATTGATCTTTTTATGAACGTTTTATTTGCTTAATAAAAAATATAATGTACTTTAAATGATACAGGAAGAAGGGTGGAAGCTGAACCGCAACAACTACTACCAAGAAGGCTGGCTGGCGACAGGCAACGTGCGCGGCGTCGTGGGCGTCACTTTCACCTCCTCCCACGCTCGCCGTCCGCATGAACTGCCATTACGTACCAATTATAACTTACGTGGTCATCGTTCTGATGTGAGTACATAAAATTATTTAATATTTATACAAGAAAACACAATACAGTTTTAAATATACCGTGAAGTTTCAAATAAGTCTTACGATTCGAAATCTGAAATTAAATCACGTCTGTTGCTTTTTATGGTTTTGCAAAACAAAAGCGATTTATATAAATGAGGCCTGTGAGCACTATTTTTTCACCTCTTCATTGACTTTCACTACGACTTTATTCCACTTTTCTTCACTTTTTCACTTTTTAACCGACTTCAAAAAAAGGAGGAGGTTCTCAATTCGTCGGGGACTTTTTTTTTTTTTTTTTTTCTATGTATGTTCCCCGATTACTCGACGATGGCTGGACCGATTTGGAAAATTCTTTTTTTGTTTGAAAGGGTATAGTTTTTAGTTGGTCCCATAGTCACCAAGTTACGATCTGATGATGGGATCCCAGGGAAATCGAAGGCAACTCTCAAATTTTATAGGCACTTATCACGTTTTTCATATATTTCCTAAAGCTGTTTAAGTATTTGCGTCTGATTATCATCATCTCCTGTGGTTGAGCTAATGATGGAAGGTACAACTCCTCAACGGTTAGGAGTTAAATGAAAATTCTTTCAATATTATACGTAATTATAGACCGATAGTTAAATTCTTTCAGGCTCTTATTAACCGACTTTAAAAAAAGGAGGAGGTTCTCAATTCGTTGGGGACTTTTTTTATGTATGTTCCCCATTACTCGAAAGTGGCTGGACCGATTTGGAAAATTCTTTTTTGTACATAAACAAAATAAGTATCTACTTTCCGCTAAAAATTTGAAAATAAATTATTTTTAACAAAAAACAAAAACCGACTTCAAAACTAAACAAATCTAAACTAAAAAGTAGAAAATAATACTTTTAAAAACTTCGTTAATTTAGAAGTCGGTGCCAGCCAAAGCAAAGTAACCTTAAATAGACACATTCGATTAATCTATATCTATAATATTTGTAAACATAATCAAAATACCGTTCGAAAGTTCCTTGCAAAGGCAAGATAAGTCTATCCGTCTTGGCTGGCACCGACTTCGAAATTAACGAAGTTTTTAAAAGTATTATTTTCTACTTTTTAGTTTAGATTTGTTTAGTTTTGAAGTCGGTTTTTGTTTTTTGTTAAAAATAATTCGCTACTTTTATTCAGTATTATTATTCATACACAGTATACATATTTCAGAGAAGCGCCAAGCAATAATGTACCAATTCATATAGTACCTACGTACAGTACGTTTCACAACTTTGGGTGTAAAATTACAATCTATGTTTCACATTCTTTAACAGAAGTTCTAAAAATATGAGTATAAATATTTTCTAAGAAAAAAAATAACTATGGACAAAAGGTGCATATGTTTCAATTTAATATATATGCATTTATTTAAATTTACTTTTCTATGATATTATAATCATATTTTAACTTTATTGAAATAATTATTGATATATTAACTTATTGCTACTATAATTTCTAATACAGGCATTTTTATAGCGTAAGAAAAAAATAAATGTAAAACAAATCATCATCGAATACCGCCTACCGGAACGTGTAGCGAACCTCTACGGCGTAGGCACACGTGCGTCGCTTACGGGCCGTCGTAGCTGTCAGCTACATACATCGGATTTAACAATGTGATATGTAATTACACACAAAACCTCGTATAATATACACTTAGCCTAATGTTATTTTAACTATTTTTATATAGTTATTATGTAATATTATATTCTCATTACAAATGTATTTTATGAGCAAATTGTTATAATTATAGCCGTACAAATACCCAAAAAATATTTGATCAATTAGTAAAGTCATTTTACAATATCCAAAACAAATGCTATTGAATATACTCAGTTCTTTAATGTAATCCATTAGACCCAGTTCTCATTGTTTTCTCCTATCTAAAACCCATCAGCAACTCTTTATTTTAATTAATTACTAATGACTTACCGTCGCTCGCTCGAGTCCCTAGGTACGTGCATATAGTCGTGCCACACATTCCTGTAATACATTGTTTTTATATACCTTTACTAGCGGTGCCCGCGGCTTCGCTCGCGCTAAGAGTGAATAAAATAAACATTTTTACTTATATACTGTTACTTATAATGTACCAAGGACTGATTCCCCATTTAAAGTTCTGGCCCTCTTTTTTGAAAACTACTGTGTAGCATCCTGCCATGCCGCCATTGCTGCGCTTTCTAAAACTTATTTCCTATTTTTAACCAATTTTGCTACTATGTGTATCATAATTTCTTTGTGTGTTTTTCGTTAATGATAAACTGATGTACGTGGTTCATTGTTATGGACTTATGGTAAAAATTACTGTTAAATATTTTTCCTACACAAATTGTGCCACCCCCGTTAACCCCCATAGGGGTTGATTTTCAAAAAACGCTTAGATATGTATCTCATAATTTGTATTGCAGAGCATTATTTCAGTGTCACGCAAAATATTTCAATAGAATTAAATTTCCCATACAAACTTAGCCACCCCCTTTAACCCCCAAAGGGGGTGAATTTCGAAAAACCCTGAAATACGTGTTTCATCATTTGTACTAAAAAGCATTAATTCAAAGTTTCATGCAAAAATGTGCAATAAAAATATTTTTCTCATACAAACTTTGCCACCCCTTTTAACCCTTTTAGGAGTTGAATTTCCAAAAAATAATATGCCTATTTCCTTCCCATGAATACAAACTATCTACATACTAAATTTCAGCAAAATCGGTTGGGTGGTTTAGGCGTGAAAAGGTAACAGACAGACAGACAGACAGACAGAAAGACAGAGTTACTTTCGCATTTATAATATTAGTATGGATTAGTTAACCCAGCGCACGCTAACAAAGCTACATGTCGCTGTGATTTTTCCTATATCTTTAACAAAAATCTTCACATTTCAGAGAATTATCTTCACATTACAAAGAACCTTGATGCATTACACCTAAACCTTCGTTAATAATGGTGAAAACTGTATAATAACTAATTAAGTATGTAGTGTTTGAGTTGGTCGCAAACAGACAGACGCACAGAAATACGTGGCGTGATTTTTTGGTCGCAATAGTAAAATTGTTATTATGCGAGTATTTTTTATTGTTCCCAAAGTTAAAATGCTATCTTAAAAACGTCCTAACTTATCTCAATGATATTTATGTAATCGTAAAAACCCTTCAATTCCAATCGAAGTAGTACGTATTCAGCTTTAATCAATAAATCCTTATTAATTATCAGACATCCGAATATTGTGTTAGATTTCCAATAAATGGTCTATGCGAATAAACCATAAACTATACTCGTAGATGCCTTAAAAAGGCCCGTACTTTTTGACAGATACTCTATTTAAAATAATATATTATTATAAGTATGTAACTCACGTAATATTGTTTTAATTTAAAATTTAAAATTCATATGCCTTACATGAAAAACCTTTCATATATTCATGAATTTTTCATCTCTCTATTGAAATTACATTGCGCTGAAATAAGCTTTATACATATATACCAAAAAATTTTATCATACTCTACGATACATATGAGTAAAAATTCTGCCCAAGTACCATCCTTTTTGAAATCGTTAAAAATTAGAATGATAAAGGAGAGAGTGATGGACGAATATTGTAACGCAGAGTCACAATTATTTTTCGGCTACTGTACTGAAGGTTCCGGAATAAAGTCTCGCTTTGAGATTATACTATTACACAGTGACATTTTTGTGAATAGTCGAAAACAATTCCAATACCTAGTATATAGAAAAATGGTATTTGTTACTTCTACCGTGATTCTAAGTGTCTTAGTCTACCAACGTCACTTAGGTTCACTAGACAATATAGGTATAATTTTTCTAAGTGTATAAATAAGGCTTGAAGGCTTTATACGATAGTCATTTTTTTCTACATTATGTTGCGAGGTCATTTCAATAAAACGTTTTTTTTTATATTACAGCTAACAGTATTATAATAAATAATAGGTATTCATTCCATATCAACGTGTATTAACCAGTAAATACAAGTTTATATGGTTTTATAGCGTTGTTATATTTTAATAGATAGATCGTTTTAAGAAGAATAATTCTGTGATATATAGTTTTTAAATTACTTTATTAGTTTACGGCATCCCAGTCGGCATGATGCTTTCCGACATCCTGAACAATGTTATTGCGAAGGTACCTTAGGAAGTAGATTCAATATATGTACGTATACGTATTTTTCTGTAAGCCTTTTTTAACCACATACTATTTTTTAGTACATTATTTGGATGTATCTTATAAGAGTTAGCCATCAACCAGTTATCGTTTGGTCCGTGCGAATATTTTCTTGTAGCAAAGTGTTTTTAAATGTTGACTTGAATAATACAGACATACAGACAAAAATAACTATTGTTTTGGGGTCTATATATTCTATACACAATACATTAAAGTCATTGTTTAAAAAAAAGTTAAGGTTAGTTTGATAACTGTTTAAATCTGTGTATAGATATTGTGATACCAAAACTCAACAGACAACTAATTAAAGTAAGAGGTCCAATCAGTATGTATATTACCTATGTAGTATTGAATTGCCACGCGCTCTTTATATTAATCAACAATACATAAGCTCTGTTGCAAATGTTTATATTTCTGTAATTATTAGAGTATAAATACATTAATGTGAACATAATAAAAGTACTGTATCAAATAGAATGGTTGACTTTAAATGACACTTTAAAGAAAATGTTTTCTCAGTTCTCTTTGAACTTCTTAACGCTAGCACTATTGCAGCTACAAAGCCTTGTCAAAGTTAAACAAAACCTCTCTGTAGGAAGCTTTCAGTGTGAAGCTAAGTTAGATTACCTTTTAAGAACTTACTTTAAGATAGCTTTTAAAATTCAAAGCAACTGAAAGTTCTCTTAACCGATGTTAATAATAACGAACGAGCCCAAAAGAATTCCTTAGCTAAGTATATCATTAATATTAAATTTTTAATATTAAATGTTTAATGTTAAATGACCTCCTTGAACTATTATCATGATTTGCGTGTTGGGTGACAATAGCTAGGTCAAGTATTTCAAGGGTGAATATTGAAGGGTCTGTAATTTAATATGTGTTTTACACATAATTTTTGGTGTTGGCCTTTATGTCACCTTTTACTTTGAAATCTTTACTCAATATTATATTTGACAAAGTTCATGCGATTTTTTTGTATTGATTTGTCTTTGTTACACGCCATGGCAATGAAATGAAATAAAAATACTTTTATTTTCATACCTAGAAGTCAGTAGTATCTTTGTCTATTACAACTATAACGTAGAGACCGGAAGGCCGTGTCACCTGTAGCTACACTCATTAATCATTGTTGTATTGATGTGTAACAAGAATGTTTACAATAGAGAAGGAGATAATATAGGCCTTTATACTATATCTGATTGTTATATAAGTAAACTATTTTCATAATACTTTCTTAGGTTTACGCGAATATTCGACATTATAAATGAGACTACCTTTTCAGATTTTGTCGCGAATTTATTTTAATTTTTAGTTCCCGACGTTTCGAATGCTTTACCCGAAAAGATCATCCGAAAAGGTAGTTTCATTTATAATAACATATTTTTAATTTACTGAAATTCCTTAGTTGTCGTGACAAAATGATCCGAATATTTATACATGAAAAATAAATTATTCATTAGGTATGTCTCTTCTCCGCAAAGCTTATTATATGATCCGTTTTCATGAGATGATAGAATAAATAGGTTGTGATATACATAATAAGGCTTAGCTTGACCAAATGCATTTTTAAGAACAATAAGACCGTAATATATATTGAAATAGCCTATATTGGCTGCTCTAGATGCGGAGACTGTTGGTTGATATAGTTTCTACTTGTCTATTATTCATCATATGCTGTGGATTTTAATAAAAATGCTTTTTTATTGTCCATCAGTTCTAAGTATAACATTTGTTGACCGCGTATAGTATCTTACATAACATACTTTTATGTACGTTACGGCTGTTGCTAATACATACATTTTTTACGCAGTAGCTTTCACTTGGCAAATCTCAAATTAACGTCTAAAAACTAATAATCCTCCTTACAAAAACTTATTTTATATTTATAACTTTACGTAATAGACTCTTAACTGCACGTTAGAATGTATTGTTGCGTTGTGTAGACTGTCTAATCTTGTAACATCAACAATAATATCGGGTCGAGAGATTAGTTGAATTTCGGAGCTAAGCTAAGATTGAGAAGAAATGCGAAAATGTGGAAAAATGAAGGGAAGTTGAATTAAGTCAAAGTGAAGTGGTATTACGTATTAAAAATAGTATCTACTCAGTGACCGAATTTTGTCAGAGCTGTACATATATAAGCTGTATATGTGTAGGTTTTTCGCTATATTATGTCACTCTTGTTATACAAAACCATTAAAATATCCGTAGAGCAATAGCATGTCTATATTTTCACTTTTATTGCTGATATTGAAACTCATAGAACGTAGATAACAATATAAATCTAAATAACATATTAATTCAATTTATGCTAAGTTTTAGCTATTATTTTCGAAAAAGCATTAATAATAATAATATAATACCTATTATTAATATAAAAATAAAACATTGATGAAATTTGTTTATTATTTGATATTTCCATGAAATTAAACTATTCAAACATAACAATTTTTTTAAAACAGGTAAACGAAAAAAATTTTTTTTAATAATTGACAAACATTGTCGCCTTTAACATATAAAAATTTAAACTTTCAAAGCTCCAGTACTCTGCCTTCGTTGTGGAACGAATGCAAACAATACCATAATAAAGCTCATTACGATGCCCTCATAATAGCACTCTGCTTAATAACTTTTATAATAGTCATGAATGTATAAAGTTAAAATATTATTAAAATTCACTTTATTAATGACAGGTTTATATTAGAAGAAAGAAAATTATTATTCTTCAAAGAGGACCTGTTGAGTTTCTTACCGACTTTTCTAAGTTGGGCAACACAGGCCCTTGTAAAAGTCTATTTATTATTCGTATAAAGTATATTTTACATTTTAAGTAATAAATACATAAACGCATTATTTACTCAGGTAATTCTGGTAAAATGGAACGAGCCCTATCAAAAGCTGGCATCGTGTGACAGTTCTGGAGTTATATTCGTTTGGATAAAATACGAAGGTCGGTGGAGCATCGAGTTGATCAATGACCGAAGCACACCAGTCACTCATTTTTCTTGGTCACACGATGGAAGAATGGCCTTAATATGCTATCAGGTAAGTCATAAACTATTAAATGTACGCGTGAATGTAATGACCTTTCTTTTCCTCGAAAAAGCCTTTTTAATGTTTCACAGAAGAGTTTCATGATGGTGATTAGTGTGAAGTGTGAGTGAAATAGTTCGTTCTTCTATTACCCCTGCTACACACGTTACGATATATCGTAGCGATAAAACTGTGCAAACTGGTTTGCGTCGATTTATTGATCGTGTGTATGGTAAATCGTTGCAGTTTATCGTTCATCGGTGGCAGTTGCAATTTCTATCCAATAAATCGTTGTCGATTGCGTTTGCACAGTTTTATCGTCACGTGTGGATGGAGATCGCTCAGTTCGCGCCAGTATTCAAGGTGCTCGCTTGTTGCTATATACTTTCCCGCCACGTCAACTAAAAAGTTTCTAAGTTCTCGCTTTATATAAAAACTATCCTTTCCCGCGGCTTCGCTTGCGTTCTAAAGTCTGGAAATCAAATTCTTTCGCCCGTCCGCCCATATTCAACGCGATGATAATTCTTTTGTTGCGGAGTTATTTTAAAACTATGATATCTCATAAGATATTCATTAAAATCAAATGATTCCAAGAGCAATTTTATTCAAAATTAAATACTTGTGATGAATATCTTATTTATTTGGATAAGGATTAATATCATGTTTATTAAACACCATCGCAAATAATGCATTATCTTAAAACAAATTTTATAACAATAAAAAATGTTATAGCGAGTCAAGCTTAAAAATAGACATATGCTATTGCGGACTTTTTTTTAGAACTTTTAAAGAGAAACAATTCCGTCAAACATAATTTGTGCATAACTTTAACCGTTTACGCAGCGCACACAACGGAAGCTCTCAAAAGGAATATTTTTCTCCCGTTTTGGCAACATTTTTCATTGGTGCTCCGCTCCTATTGATCATAGCGGGATGTAATATAGCGTATTTCTCGATAAACGGACTATCCAACACAATAAGAATTTTTAATTTGGACCAGTAGTTCCTGGAGATTAGCGCGTTCAACCAAACAAACAAACAAACTCTTCAGCTTTATAAATAGTGTATATGACTTGCTGTGCAGGAAGGGTGTCACAACACGTCTCATAAAGAAAAATAAGAAAAAGAAAATCATATTTCACAAGTTATACTCATAATTTTAAGTAAAACATTCGCCTATACAGAAAATTAATTTGTAATCAAATCAGACGAGGCCTAATATCGCAAGTACGTCATCATCTTCCATCGTGGACGACATGTTTCTTGCGTGAGCTTCTACGGAGAACTGATGATCGACGTCGATATCGGAGGCGTGTGGAGACACTATGAACGTTCGATTTATCTGCACAGTTTGAAATCGCTACGATATATCGTTACGTGTGTAGCGGGGGTTAGTTGGAATAGAATTATGTCTTTTGTGGTGTTACCCCCGCTACACACGTAACGATATATCGTAGCGATTTCAAACTGTGCAGATAAATCGAACGTTCATAGTGTCTCCACACGCCTCCGATATCGACGTCGATCGTCAGTTCTCCGTAGAAGCTCACGCAAGAAACATGTCGTCCACGATGGAAGATGATGACGTACTTGCGATATTAGGCCTCGTTATGTATTTAAAGAAAAAAAAAGCGCGGAGTGTTTATGAAATTAATTTAATAAAATATAATATTTTTAGAGCGTCATAGTCGTATATTTAACGTCTAAGCTCTTTAAACGGAGATTAAAAAAAATACTATTATAGCTGGAAACTTTTTTATTGTAATGGCGTCTGATTTGATTACAAATTAATTTTCTGTATAGGCGAATGTTTTACTTAAAATTATGAGTATAATTTGTGAAATATGATTTTCTTTTACTTATTTTTCTTTATGAGACGTGTTGTGACACCCTTTTCTGCACAGCAAGTCATATATACTATTTATAAAGCTGAAGAGTTTGTTTGTTTGTTTGGTTGAACGCGCTAATCTCAGGAACTACTGGTCCGAATTAAAATATCTAGCGCTTTTTTTTCTTTAAACACATAACGAGGCCTAATATCGCAAGTACGTCATCATCTTCCATCGTGGACGACATGTTTCTTGCGTGTTCACAAGTATTTAATTTTTGAATAAAATTGCTCTTGGAATCATTTGATTTCAATGAATATCTTATGAGATATCATAGTTTTAAAATAACTCCGCAACAAAATAATTATCATCGCGTTGAATATGGGCGGACGGGCGAAAGAATTTGATTTCCAGACTTTAGAACGCAAGCGAAGCCGCGGGAAAGGATAGTTTTTATATAAAGCGAGAGTAGAAACTTTTTAACTGACGCGGCGGGAAAGTATATAGCAACAAGCGAGCACCTTGAATACTGGCGCGAACTGAGCGATCTCCATCCACACGTGACGATAAAACTGTGCAAACGCAATCGACAACGATTTATTGGATAAAAATTGCAACTGCCACCGATGAACGATAAACTGCAACGATTTACCATACACACGATCGATAAATCGACGCAAACCAGTTTGCGCAGTTTTATTGCTACGATATATGGTAACGTGTGTAGCAGGGGTAAATAGGGCGGATGGAGTGTGCAGAGTCATTGTACACGGTTACCTATCCTGACGTATCACTATGGATTCTTTTAATAGCTATTTTTATACAGTATACAGTGTGCGCAGTTCACAAACTTTAAACCAACTTTTTATAGGGAATGTGTCAGCAAAGCTTACCAGTAGGTATATTACTGGTTAAACTCTACCTAATTAGTTTGATCTCGATTAAATTAACTTAATATTTTCGTGCAAATATTTATACATACACTTTCATGGCTGTGTAGTTAGTACATATTTAAAATTATGATTCTAATTGAGTTTAAATATTTTATATTGTCACGTGATCCAAGGCCATAAGTACCCTCCTAATAAATTATTAATTAGTTTTAACACCATTAGGTAAGTATAGAAAATAATCACTGTAATGCTTATCAAAAAATATGAAATAAAAACTGTATTGAAAATTACAGAAAATTAGTTATAAGAATTGACTTAATATAAAGGATATTTCATCAAGTGTAGAAAAAATCATGAAAAAGAACGGATTCCGATTTCAAAATTTTAGTGTAGCGACCTAGTTAATATGTTAATACGGTATAGGTTTACCAAAACATTTAACACTTAAGACATTAATATATGAAACATATTTTTTATTTCCTATTAATGGTACACTCAAATTCAAACTAATAGGGTTAAAAGTAACTCAGAACGTTTTAATATCAGCGGTGAAGAGCTCGCACAAGATATTACATAATTACAAAGTCACTATAACGAGTCTCATTAAGTGCCAGAGACTGACTGTATTCAGGAATCAGGTCTCTTTTTATGTCAATGTATGATTTAATTTAATTAGACTAGTAATTAGATTATCGAGTTACCTAATTAAAATTATAGCTTTAAGCGTTATTTTCAATCAAGGCCGATTAGATTAAACCCCTCTGTTTACTACACATAGCAAGAACAACATAATAAAACATGAGCGAGCTTCCTAAAAACAATTTTTGCAATAAGAACACGCGGTACTCAAAGTAAATTAATTTATAGAAACAAAAAATAATATTATAATTTAAATCTTTTCATTAATATTGTGACGACCTTTAGTTTTTATATCAGCATACAAGATTATATAACAATGCAGTATAAAATATAGGAGGATGGTTCTAACATTCTTTCAGAGTTATTCATAAGGTAAGTAGGCTTATGTCACTCGCTCGACCACCTCTGATCAAAGTGCTAATTAATTACAGTAGAATATTTTAAATTTACGATACGATGATAGATGCTTCACTTTAAAACTAAGGAGCTGTTTGGTTTTAAAATAAATGTTACCGTAATTTATTTTACGTTCTAAAAAAATCTAATATAAAAGTATCCGAAATTACTACTTATAGCATTAGCTATCTGCGAGGGAAAGCCCCGTCAAAATCGGTCCGGCCGTTTCAGAGATTAAAATTTGATTTTTTGATGTTAATCCCGTATATAGGTACTTTTATATGCATTTAGTGAAGAGCTGTTTATTTGAAATTTAAAACAGACACTTCAATTTTATTTATATGTAGAGATGGTAAAATATTGTGAAGTATCTATGATACTTACTCGTAGTTAGCTTTGAAAGATAAGGCAATTTTCAGTTTATACTTAGCGTTAGATTAGATAAAGGTATTTTTTTTAGTTTTTACTTTTTGGAATAATGACATTACGCGGATAATTATAAGTAACATAATATCTCTACATCTTGAAGGGTCGATCGGGTTGATGAAGGGTTCCGTAGCAGCAACTAACATAGTAAAAAAGTTCTTGTAGTTCGTTGTAGATTGAATCAAAGGGTAAATTGCGGTTTACGATTTATGACGTAAAAAAAACTACTTACTAGATCTAGTTCAAACCAATTTTCGGTGGAAGTTTGCATGGTAATGTACATCATATATTTTTTTCAATTTTATCATTCTCTTATTTTAGAATTTACAGGGGGGGATACACATTTTACCACTTTGGAAGTGTCTCTCGCGCAAGGAATTCAATTTAGAAAAAAATGAAACCTGAATATTATTTCTAAAGACCTATCCATAGATACCCCACACGTATGAGTTTGATGAAAAACGTTTTTTTGAGTTTCAGTTCTAAGTATGGGGAACCCCCAAAATTTATTATTATTTTTTTCTATTTTTATGTGAAAATCTTAATACGGTTCACAGAATACATCTACTTACCAAGTTTCAAGAGTATAGTTCTTATAGTTTCGGAAAAAAGTGGCTGTGAAATACAGCAGGACAGACAGACAGACATGACGAATCTATAAGGGTTCCGATTTTTGCCATTTGGCAACAGAACCCTAAAAATGAATACCTATTTTCCTTGGTCACGACATCACGCGTGAACGGCTGGACCGATTTCGCTAATTCTTTTTTTGTTGTGTTTGTTATTATCAGGAGAAATGAAAGAAAAGAGGAGAAAGTTGTGCGAAAAAAAAAGGTGTGCGGAAAATTAGGAAATTCAAAAAAACTTTATAAAATTCACGGCGTTTAACGTATCATGTTGTGATCGTTGCCATGATCCGTGCAATGATAATTAAACAGAAAATATAAACCAGGCGGTGCGAAGTAAATATATACAACAAGTTAGGTACTTGTGACGAACCCGAGTGAAGCGAGGGTAAGCCCCTAGTTATGTGATATTTTATGTCATATAGTGGTATTGTGCCGTGAACATAAGTTATATATCTCTATTTTACTTTTCACCTTATACCACTATTTATACTTACATATTTAGGTATTATAGTAAAAGAAACACATAAAAATATGCTCACATATGTTCAGTGTTCACTATTCGCTAATGTGATATGCCTCTTAGAGATGAGGAATATGTCGCTTCAATTTGCTTAAAAGGTTTCCCTATGAAGTACGCTGAGTAAAGGAATTTGACACTTCGAAAATACAGTTTGCATAAATCACGGTAATACTCGTAGGTTAACACATGATTTTTTTGCCATGCCCATCTTGATATTATAATATAGAGCAATTTTTTATCTATTAAAAAATCTGCGGAATATGTGTGGAAAATGTGCGATAGATTTTCAGTAATTTTCGATAATTATAAAAAGTATATATCTAAGATTTTGTTTCCGACTCTCGCTGGTTCATTGTACTTTCTCGCTGGTTGTCTACTTTTTGACGATTTAATTATATTATCGTTATTTTAGTGCCTGTTTTGTTTGTTGGTTATAATCAAAACAATGTACGCTTTGCTATACCTACTTAATTGTATTGGTTACACAACTTCTGGTCTTACCAACAGGATGGCTTCGTACTAGTAGGATCAGTGGCAGGCCAGCGGTACTGGTCCTCGATGCTTTCTTTGGATGCGCGGATTACTTGCGGATGCTGGACTCCAGATGACAGCCAGGTGTACCTTGGAACAGCATCAGCTCAGCTTGTCGTTATGGATGTACATGGGGCCATGGTTTCACAGGTGAGGAGACATTACAATAAATTTTATTTACTTACTATACATACTAATAATGCCTCAATAGATATTTTCATAGTCGGTGTCAGCCGACAACTACCTATTATTATTATTTAAAATATTATACCTACTTTCTTCAAAACTGGTTAGGTTACCTACTTATCTGTAGGTAAGTAAATGAAAACCACCAATCAGTTTTTTTTTTCTTTGTCAGTATTTTTGATGGTGGTGTTGTTTTAAGTTTTTTATTGTTTCATTTTAGTGTAGACTGGAGACATCGTAGTAGCAAAATAAAAAGAAAGACTAATAAATATTCAGTAGGTAAAAATTCAATCACTTCCAATGAACTATTGTGTGTGGGGCGTATTTTTCTCTACAAACTTTAATGGGATTAACTACTGGGTGCCCTCCCTATCTAATAAAAAAAGATCATCACAATCGGTTTGTAAATTAAAACGAAAATGTCAAACATTCATATTCACACAATCTATTATTTTCAAAACTAAATGGAACCAATTTGAAAATATGTGCTTTCCCAACAAAAAAGAACAATCCTAATTGGTTAATTAATTTACGGAAACTGACTGAAAACCTCCTCTTTTTGGAACTCAGTTGAAGTCAGAAAAGAAAATGCTGAACTATTTTACTCGCTTTTGTTAGTTGTAATAAAAAAAATGAAAAATCTTTACTTTTTTGTTTAAGTTACATAAAGTATTTTATTATTCATTGCGTAACGATGGAAAGCGATAATAAAAGAGCTAAAAACAACCCATTTAAAACTTGATTCGCAAGTTAATTGCTGTGAACCTTTAATATACGTAAAAGTAAATTAAACGTGGGTAACAACACCAAAGCGTCGTATGCTCGAACGAGTTCCTAAAGGGATTAATTAACATTTTATGTCTTCCTTAGAGCTGGATTTGATATTACTTTCCAATATTTAAACTCTCCCTATTTAAATATTACCCGTGAGTATGTTCATTTAATTTCAAAGTATTATTTTGAAATAATTTATCTTGGAAATTATAAATGAAACTATCTTTTCGGATTTTGTCGCAGATTCATTTTGATCTTTGGTTACCGAAATTTCGAATGCTTTACAGCAATCATGGTCACGGCAGAGATTAAGGTTTTTCACGTCTCAGAGGTTAATTAATACATGTTACAGACCGTGGCTAACCACAATTTCCATTTTTTTTTTCAAAATAGCAACAAATTACCTTGAAAATACTAGATTATTCTTGAATAGAGCGATCGCAATAAATAAAATAGATTTCAAAACAATGTGCTAGACAAAACATGATAAGTTTGATTACAAAATAAATCCTTGAAGAGCATAGACTTATTATCTTAAAAGCAAATAAACAAAACATTTCTCACTGTCATGAGAACTCTTGTAATAGTGGCAATCGCAACAGAAACGTGTTTAAGAGGTTACAGATCTTCGAGGGGTGAGACGTGTCAGCTAACAAATGCTTCGTTGTAGTGTTTTCGCATGCACAGAACAAAATACTAATACATACATATTTAGAATACATCACAAAGTATATGTCGATATTAACACAAACGATAGTAGATACTTATTCATCAAATCTAAAATAAAAAAGTTTAATGCGACTCTTACACAATCCAATAAATTAACTAAGTTGGTACTTGTTAAATAAGCAAAGTAAAAATGGCATATTATATGAATATAATACGGTAGTGTAATTTTAATTCAAAATATTATATTTTGTTGATATACTTTGTATTTCAATGTACCTCCATAGGTACGTACCTAAATATAAAAATACTAAAATAGCATCTAAACCAGCATTTAGTTCTAAACCAGCATCTAGTTTACATTTTAACTGCTAAGCAAGTGGCTTAGCAGTTAAAATGTATAAGTAACAGTATAAGTAAGCTTCTCGTTTTAAGGTAAATTAAACTTTTTTTAATCTTTAATATTTTCAGCCTGACTTTTTTAAAATTGAATAATAACAATCCTCAACTTTCTTTATTAGTCCATAATTTAAATACTAAAACATTTTGAACCTCACCTGGCTTTATATAAGTTTAAACTCTCGGTAAATTGGTTTTGAATCACTGCCAACTTCCCCTCACACACTGAGTATAACCACTTTGCCAAATTCGGATTAGTTTCACTCACTACATTGATTGATTTTAGTAGGAAATACTAATTAAGGTCATCATGAGAACCTATGTAAATAATTACAATAAAATTATTGTAAATGTTTCTGTTTCTTTATAAAATTACGTAAGATATTTTAAATTAATAATTACTTGGGTTGAAATCATGAACAATTGTTTGTATGTAATAACAACACTCGTTTTACAAATAACAAAGTATACCTACGGATGGAATAGTTCAATAGGCATAGTATTTCTAGACGAACACAAAGCAGTTAATAATTTAAATCCAAATAGGTACAACTGGTGGCAGAGGGTGGGATAACATCAATGGCGTGGTCTTGCGAGAAGTTCAATATGGAGGAAGGAGAGGAATCGGGAGAGAATAACGGGAGCCACGTTTTAGCGGTCGCCCTGGGCAACGGAGGAATTGTGCTTTTGCGTGGTCACGACGACGTAAGCCCTGTCACAGTACACACTGGCTTGAGAGGAAACACTTTGGCCATGGAATGGGCTAATTCAAGAGAACTTCTTGCTGTCGCTGGGACCTTAATCGCTGGTAAGATATTTTCTTACTTATATAAACGTGAAAGTTTCTAAAAATAATTGTTACCGCTCACACGTTACGTTACATTACCCAAAAACTACTGAACGGATTTGGATAGTTATTTGTTTTAGAATATTTTGATTCATATAAGAGTAGCACAAAAGCACACAAGTAATTTTTAAAGTTATAATATACATAATTTATCTTATTATAAAAATAATAATTAAAGCGTGCGGAGCCACGGTAAGACGCTAGTAAAGTAATAAAATACTATAGCTTATATAAAACACATATAAATGCTAATGCCGTCAAAGTTCGGCTTCTATAAGCACTAGGGTAGCTTTTCACACGCTACGAGTAACTTTCTAGGGAAATACAGAACAAAAGCAAAAGCCGTATCCATTTTCGCTTTTCAAAGTTCAAAATTAACTCGTGTACCTGAGTTTAATACATAATTAATTACAAAATATGTTTATATAAAAGAATTGCAGTTTGTAAAATAATTGTAAGTAGTTCTCTCGGTTGTGTTCCATTTACACATAATGTGTTGGTGTCGTAGCAATTTGGTAAAGTAGACCATATCGTGTGATGTTTTCTTTGTAGACGCGTATTTTTCATTGTGATAAATGACTAAAGCTCGTATGTACTTGAGGTATATTCTTTATACGTTATACTGAATATTTATAACTTATGTTTTTGATCTAATGTTCATTTAATGTTCTTACTTACTCGTACGTACGCTACGTACCAATACCTAGTTAAGTTTTATGGTTTACGTGTTTACTGCCCTACTGAGATAAGATTTCTACTTTTAATGATGCTAATTTTACTTGACGAAAGCTTATTGTTATACTTACAGAAAAGCTCTCACTATTTAAGCGATATTAAACAACGGTATCTTCTATATTGAGTAAACTTTTATTTATATCGTTCATCCTTATATACTAGTACCTAATCGATTAATTATAAAATTAAATATACATAGGTAACTATTAAAAGAGACCGAGCGGTGACCGAGTGTAATTAGAATAACTACTACACTATTTGTCAAGTTTCTAGTATTTACTTTGTTCTGTAATAAATTATCTTTATTTCTTTCCCCCAGTTTATTAGCATAGCTAATGAATAGTGCCTCATATATCATGAGCTTTTATTAAATAAATAGAATTATTTATGGAGGGTAAGAGATGCCTCAATTTTTCTTAAAACTTTTGCTATTATTATGTAAATGTATAAAATTTATAAAATATTTTATCATAAAACACGTGGAAACAAGCAACTTTTACAGATAGTTTATCTTTTGAATTGTGAATAATTCTTTACTTATTTGACTTTATTAGTAGGTACATAAGTTCATATAATTTCGAGACCTATTGAAGTATTTGTAAGACCAAGTTCCAATATATAACGAATCGCAAAATATGTATAAGCAACAACGAAAGTTTTCTGCTATCAAAGTTTAACTGTTCTATGCTAGTCGCGTAAATAGTTGTTTGTATGTACTACATACTCGTATGTATGAATAGCGTCATTAAGCCGCGCTCAGAATTACAACTTCTACCAGACTAAAGTGGAGCCTAGAGGAGGATACTTTTTACGCAAAGCAAATGTAACAAGGATAATATAATGGAACTCCTACACTCAACCGTATCGTTCCACTTTAAAACTTGTCATGAGACGAGAAGTTTTAGACTTTTATTATATTTTCTTTACAAGTATCTAGACAATAAGGAGTTAGTTGTACACTTATATATACGTTGACATCTGAAAGGTAAAAAAGTAAAACTATTACGTAAAGCTTTTTTTTTATAATTTCATTAGAATTACTATAAAGAGTTATATAAAAGAAAATTGTATTGCGTGCGGATGAATATAAAAAAATACAACATCACTTTGCATTTGGTGATACTTGTTTAGTGAACATTTTGACAAAATATGACAAAAAGCTGTTGTATTTTACGTTTACAGCTTTATCTATTGTTGTAATTTATAGAGCCAAATGAACCGGAGGACGCACCACCGTATAAAAACGTCGTAAAGTTTTATTCGGACACCGGCGCACTTATTTACACCGTCCCCATTCCGTATACCCAAGTAAGTACATTCATCTTTTATTACAGAAGCCAAGAATAGATTTTTTAACAAGAAAAGTAGGTTAATGTTCAAAATTACCAGTGTTATAAATTACAATTATAAAAAATTTTATACCTACTCCATTTACATTTTCGTATCGTTAACTTGAGGTTAACTTGAGGCAGTGGTAGCCCAGCGGTAACGCGTTGCTTGTATAACCGAGTGATGCGGGTTCAAATCCGGGTCTCGCACCTCTGATATTTTCATGTGCGAATCATTTCTATCATGATTACCACTTGTCTTACGGTGAAGGAAAACATCGTGAGGAAACCTGCATGTCTGAGAAAACCTAGCAAGTTTTCGTAAGACATGTGAAGTCTGCCAACACGCACTGGGCCAGCGCGGTGGACTATGGCCTGTTCCCCCTGGTACTGAGGGAGGCCCGTGCCCAGCAGTGGGACGTTAAAAAGGGCTGATGATGATGATGATCGTTAACTTTTTGATTATGCTTTGCTAAGCTTAACACGATTACTTCGCCTTCAAAACTAATTGATATATTCTGTATGTTAATGAAAAATAAGCTATTATCGATTATAGAAGTTCGATAATTTATTAATTGATTACCTACTTTATTATTTTTTTATTCCATATCTGAAAGTATATTCATTCCTTTTTAATATCCTATTGCTCGGAGGCCATGCACGTCTCCTCACGAACTTTTCCTTCATATTTCAAGTAGTAATCATGTTGAAATGATTCGCAGATGAAACTGTCAGATTTATGAGACCCGAGATTTAATCCACGTCACTCCGCTATCGAGTTACCACAACCTTAGTCTATACATTATATTACATTGTTTATTAAGTGTTAACCTTGAAATAACGAAGTCTTTTTCAAAATTACAACTAAAAGAAAATCACACAATCAGAAAATTATTCAAGCAGTCATCAAATTATTATTTATGTATATCGTTACATATAAATCGATAATTACATTGAAAATTTTGACAAAAAGGCTCTATTTCTACATTTTATGAATTTTTTTTCTTGCAGTGGGACTACGCCATAAAACTTACACATTTTCGCAATTTACCGTTTCATTTACATATTTAAATTTTAAACCATTCTGGACGTACTTTTGTATAGGCACGTGTGACAGCGTTAACGTGGGGTCACGCAGCGCGTCGCCTGTTCGTGGGCGCGGGCGGCGCCGTGTGCACCGCGCGAGTGTGGCGGGTGGTGGCGCCGCTGCAGCTGCTGGCGCGCGTACGGGCGGCGGCGGCCCTGAGACATCCGAGACTAGCTGCTAAGCTACCTCTACCACCTCGCTTGCAACCGGCTTTAGCGAGTCTCTTCGCACATACTATACGGGTATGGTTGTTGATAATTTTTTTTATGTTGGTTGGGGTTGCTTCGAATACTTTTAATGAATCCTGGCATTACTAATCTTCTGCGTTTTTATTTGGTATTGCACCCATTGTTTTCCTATTAGTAACAGGTATGAGAAACTACCAGCAGTATGTTTATTTACTTAGACATGTTTCTAGGTCTAAACTGACATCCTTTCAAGACATGTGAAGTTTAAGATTGTATATTTTTTATTTATATTTTTAAAAAGATTGTTTTTTCTACCATGTAAGGATTTGATTAACATTAAGAGAACTCTGTTTGTGTGTGAGAGTAAAGCAAGAAAAGCAGCTAAAATTTGAACTTAATATTTATGTATCGATGTACTTTGATATGTACTACTTATAAAGTATTTTTAAACTTTTTAATTTTATAGTGCTTTCGTAAAAATATTTTTAATAAATTCTTTGTATGCATAATAATATGAAAAATAAGGATTACTTTGTATATTTGTAATGTTACTAACTAGATTTCAATTTGTTTATTTAGATACCTACAAATATTGTTACAAAGTTGTGTAGCCGTTACTCTACGTTAGTAAATAGGGTTAAAACAAAGCTCATTTAAAACTAAACCAGCTGCCAAGTTACTGTTACCGCCTCTCTGGCAACTTACCAAAATGGCTCAACGATAAATTGTTGTGTTTTACCGTAAAAGCTAAACTGAAAAATGCCGTAAAAGCTAAAATTTAAAAGTGGACAAAGAAGTAAGAATTCGATTAAATTCTCAAAATTTAATCTTATATTGTATAACAATTTTATCAAATTCGCTCTTAACATTTGTAATTCAAGTACTTTGTTCTATAAAAGCTTCTAGTACTAATAAATGAGAATACTTTACGTAAGTACCTACTAAGCTATTAATACAATAAACACTCATATTTCTTTCAGTGTAATGTCCCAGAAGCAAACGAACTGAGACGTTTTGTGTCGCGTCCGCCAGCCGCTGGGGGCCGCCTCCATTGTACTATGTTGCGACACGACGACGAGGAAGCGGGAGCCTACACATTGTACTTAGAGCATCTCGGTGGATTAGTGCCTTTGCTCAAAGGACGGAGAACCAGCAAAATAAGACCAGAATTTGTCATTTTTGATCCCCAAGCAGAAGGTACTATGTCTTTTTGTTTTCAAAATATGTTTCAGTTAACACATTTTAGGTACTACATACATATGTTATGCATAATATTGTGGACATATTCTTAATAAGAGACTAAGCTAGCGACTTAGCCTGGCCTTGACGATTATTTGACTGAGTGTCATTCAAATAAAGTTATTATTTAAATACTAGCAATTCCCGCGGCTCCACCCGCGCCCGCGAGATGAAAATTTAGAGTTTTAAGTAATTTTTAATGCCAAGTCATAAAAAAATAAAAATTTGGTCTAAAAATAAACAGAGAGGACAACCCTTATCACCTAGGGGAATAAAAAGTAGCCTACGTCCTGTTCTCAGACCTACCAAATGTACACAAAAAAAATCAAAACAATCGGTCAAGCCGTTTGGGAGGAGTTCGATAACAAACACTGTGACACGAGATTTTTATGTATTAGATATTAATTCCATCCAAAATCATGAAATTGCTTTCGCGTAAAACATACCTATACATACAATTTATCATTATAATTATAATGGTAGTGCGTCCGATATATAACATTCATATTAACAATTTCATTTTAGAAGGAGTCACAGGCATAGTAAGGGAGTCCAGCAGCAGCAGCAGCAGCGGCAGCGGCGGCAGCGTGGGCGGCGGCATCTCGTCCCCGCGGCCGCTGCGCACGCCGCGCGCGCCTCGCCGCCCGCCGCGCCAGCCGCCGCACGACGACTCGTGCACTTCTGACTCCGAAAGAGAAGAAGGTATATCAAAATCTAAGTCACCATAATTTCACCTTCGATTTTTACGATGTCATAAATTAATTCATTTCCTTGTATAAATATGCAATTCCATAGGATGTTCGGGATCTCCAAGATTGCAAAGGCGTAGGCGAGCTCGTGAAAGACGAAAAACACGTAATGCTACTGATAAAGATGAAACTTCTGACGAGTTAGCTTATATAGATTCGTTGCCGGAGGTACAAACTTTTTTTAACATAAATGTATTTCAATCATACCTTAAAAAGATAAAATTTTACATTGTTTTTTTTTTTGTTTTCAGGATGTACGTTTAGTTGAAGTTACGTCTAATATTTGGGGAACGAAGTTCAAAATGCACGGATTGGCTAAAAATGTACCAGATAATCTTGGACAAGTGACTTACAAAACTTCTCTGTTACATCTTCAACCGAGACAAATGACTCTGATGATCACAGAGCTCCGAGACGATTATCCAGTTGGTCCAGATCCCAATTTCAATCCAAACATCTTTTCCGAAGACGAGGAAGAAGTATTCCAACCTTCTGAAGCTGATTCTCCATCACATATGAACAATAACATTAGAAAAAAATTTAATCCAGCCATCGCGACTGACAGAATGACCAATACAAATAATATAATAAATAGTTCTGAAATATTTTCACCAAATAATAATTCAAATCCAGCTTTAGCCAGAGCAGAATCTTACGATGAGTTTCCATATATTGATACGAATGACATGAATAATATGGCCGAAAACATTTATAACGCCAATTCCATACGGCATCCGACACAAAATTCTGAAAGGCGTGTAAGCAACACAGCTGCTGTGTCAAATCGACACGCAATATCTCCATTAAGATGTGAAAGCTCTGTTCCTACTCTACAGTCTCCAAAGAATGCCGTAGCCCCTACAGATATCATATTTGAGAGACCATCGCCGCAAACTGTAACATGCGGTGGAAGAGGAGATTTTTGTGGCGGCCGGACTGATTATAGTGTAAGAGATAATGTTTCATTAAAAGGAAACCTGTCCAATATTGATCAACAGTTCAATTTAAATCTTACTTTAGAGCCTAGCAGACAAGTCACCATAAAAAAATGCGATAATCACGTTACCGACAACTGTCTTTCTAAACTGCGAAAAAACATTTGCAGCCGAGGTGAATCATCTTTCGAGATGAATACGAGAATACTTAAATCGTTATGCAATAAAAATTATGAACACGAAGTGCATCCAGATGCTATGAATAAACGCACCGAGACGTTAAAAAATTTACAGAAAAGCGAAGACCTCAAATATATCGACGAGGAGACTCCAGTGGATACAAATATAAGTAACTTAACTGACAAAGTACGCGAGGGGAGAGTCCAGAGAACAACTACAGTTGTTCCTATAAGCCCCGTGTGCGCGAGTATCCCGGTGCATGATACGATGACACGGAGTTGCAGTGTTGGGTATTTGGATCTCGTTGATCCACAAGTTTTACACGCACATGTTAGTTTATCTGCTCTGCGCGGAGAGCCACCACGACGTCTTATTTTAGTCAATAATAAGAGACAACGACGTCCAAAACGTTATTTTAAGAGTAATGACGTTAAACAGTTGGATAACTTTAAAACTCCAAGTTTAAGAAAGTGCGGCAAATCGAAAAGTTTAGATTCAGGAGAATTATCTATAACCGCTGATAAGGGTAAGAGACAGACTAAAGCGGAACTTAATGAGAAGCATGATAATGATGCAAATTCGAGCAGTCGTTGTAACAGTACAGGTGATGATAATAGTGGAAATAGCACAGAGGAAGGGCGCGGCCGAAGGCCCAGACGGGATCATCCCGTATGTTCAACGTGTAGGCTTATAGTGCCCTGTGAGCGTCGAGAAACCGATGCGGCATACGTATGTGCGGTGTGCCGGGCGTGCTCGTCCCCCGCGCCCCGCACCCCTCCTGCGCCCGTGACCGACAGCGATTCCGACTACAGCAAGTATTATAGTTAGTAGTAGATGCTTTTTCTCACCCGCCCCCCCAAATACTTCAACGGTGAGACAAATGCGGTTACGATTCCGCAGCTAGTCGAAATAGACTTCAGCACTGAGCTTCGCAAACACGCATGTGGCTTTGCGGACTAGCCATTATTGAGTTACGAAGGCACACATAACGTAGATAAAGTAAAGCTTCTCACAACTTTACACAACTGTAATTGTTTAAATGAGAACCCCCGAGAATATTACTTTTGCATACGTCAGCAGTTTGTCATTTGAGAGTATAGAGCTACTTACATTTAATTTGTGACATTTCTGACGTTTATAAAACCCATGAAAAGCTAACTTACTTACCTTTTCACTAGTTTCCGTAATATTGCAACCAGCACCAGAACATTATAAAAAGCAACATAACTAAATTATATAGGTATTTACTTAAATCAAATGAAACCTCATTGTAATATGAACATTTTCATAAATATCAGGTTCATTAGAGCAATTGGCCTTACGATTACTGGCATCCCGTTCCTCGAAAAAGACTGCGAGTGGCGCGGGTGGCGCGGGGAGCGCGGGTGGCGCGGGGGGCGGGGCGCTGTCGCGCGAGAGCAGCTCGGCGCCGGCGTCGCCGCGGCCGGCGCGCGCCGCCGCGTCGCCCGCGCCCGGCTCGCCCGCGCCGCGTGCCTCGCGCCGCCAGCGGTACTCCTCTGCCTCGCCTATTAGGTAAAGATTTTTACCAACAAAGAAGAAGCTTGTACATATTTGCCTAGTCCATGAGATAAACAAAGTGTTGATTCGTAAAGATATATATTAGAGGTACACGCATGAGATGTAACTGGAGATGAAATAGATATCCAGCCGTTGGACTTTATTCTTTATCGAGACAAATAGTAAAATCCGGCCATTTAGTAATGAAATATTTGGGCGGATACCAAACAACAGATTGAATAATATTTTACCTTAAATACAGAAATTCAGTATCGGACTAAAGACCTATTCGTTCTATATATAGTCCTCTTATTATTTGAAAATAAAATATACATAACTATATAATATTCATTTAAAAATGCTCAACTTATCTACAAATTCAGCCATGTTATACCAAATAGTATAAAAAAATACTACAATTAGTATTGTATTACATAAATTAATTTTTATATTTACATTTTCAGACAATTGTTAAATTCGCCTCTATTAAATCGAAGAAGGAACAAGAAGTTGTCTGAGAGTTCTGATGACGAATACTCAAATGGATATAATGAAGTTAACAGTAAGAATTACAGGGATCTCGAAAGTTTTCAAAAAGCTCAACTTAGAAATAAGGTATAAGAATATTAACTTATTGATTTTATTCGTCTAGCAATGTTGAAATGACCACATTTTTCACACACAAATGAAATTTTACAGATTAAACGCGCTGGGGGTAGCTTAAGCACTGCAACATCATCAAATGCACCTGAAAACCGAAGCACCCGTCGCCAACTCGTAATGCACAACAAAGCGCCGATGTGGAATGAAAACAGCCAAGTCTATCAACTAGACTTCGGCGGACGAGTCACTCAGGAATCTGCGAAGAATTTCCAAATTGAATATCACGGCAAGCAGGTCAGTTTTTATACTAGCAAAAAGCTGAGCGTTGTGGGGGCTCGCGTAGTTTTTCTAATGGGTAATAATATTACAGCGATTAGATTCAATGAGCACAAAATTGTTAATGTTCATGTTTTAAATTCTATATTTTTTTATGATAACATCAAGATATTAAATAAAATTACTATAAACCACAAATCTATAGGTGTGATAGTTTTTCAGTAAAGTGTACTACAAAATGCTGTTTGTGGGATAGTGTTTGGACTCGCTTTGCTCACCCTTATTATGTGCAGGGTGTACGAGTAGATAATTGGTGATATAAAAAATCAACTTAAAAATGAAAAACGATCTGTTATGTAACAACGTCATCGTGAGATTGTACTCATAGGCTTAACGATTATTATATTTACTTTTTAATTAGCGATTTCCATTGTAGAAAGTTTAATTATCTGGGGGCTTGAGCCAGATTCGTCGTTCTCTTACAGATTGCTCTTGAAAAAGATAAAAATCAGTCAGGGTGTCTTTGGAATGATGATAACATTATATAAATATTTGTAGGTAATGCAGTTCGGGCGAATAGACGGCAACGCTTACACGCTCGACTTCCAGTACCCATTCTCCGCCCTGCAGGCCTTCGCCGTCGCGCTCGCGAACGTGACGCAACGACTCAAATGAGCACTCGCCGTCACTTACAGCAAGCGGCTACGATCCTACGGTTTCTATAACCGTTGTGGTGCGTAGATTACATTATATTTATCATCATCGCGGCTGTAGGAGTGGACAATAGAACGGACTACATTTGTGAAGTTTAATCAATCCTATTTTTATTTTAGTCTCGTATTATTTGTAGTAAATGATAGAATATTCTGGTGAAAGGAGAACAAAAAAAATCTTGACAATGTGCCGGTTCAAATTCAATGAAACCCTTATTATGTTTTAGATCACCTGCATTTTATATATGATTAATTTTATATTCAACAGTACTGATTATTAAATATTCCCCGGTAGATAGATAGAAACGTCAGTAGTAAAATAAATGGTCACGTGAACATCATCAGTATGTAAATAGTTCAGGATAATGTTAAATCGCTAAAACTTGTTTCGCAATAGAAATTTAAGAATTAATTAATTCACTTTAACAGCTATTTTTACACAAGCGTAGATAGCTTATTAAAACAAAATGTCTCAATGCGAAATTATTAATAATATAATTTGACGTCATTGGGACCGTCATCTGAGAGTAAATTGTCTTTGTGTTTTACTTCAGTGAACATTCATGAAGATTCTTAAAATTCATAAATATTTTCACTTAGAAAAGGAAAGTAAATTAATTTATAAGTACCTCGGTAAGTTATAAAATAATTAGATAATGATGTTACTTAATTACATTTTAATGTTGTTATTTTTTGTGGCCTTCCCTCTTTTCTTTACGTTGGTGTAAAATATATTTAATTATATTGATGATACTATTAATGTTATATTTAAATATCATATAAAAATAAGTAATCATTTTCAATATAAATGTTACTGCACTGATTCTATTGTTTTTTATACACCGTTTATATTTCTTGTATTTTAGCTCGTAGTTATACTTTTTCTTTATACATTTGGCCTATAGCACTTTAGGTGTACGGAAATAAATTATAATACGTGGAAATTGTAATGACTACAAAACATTATTCATTATTATTAATAATAGTATATAATTAATGTTAAAAGTGAATTGTCTAGTTTCTATTTTAACCCGTTTAAAAGTTAAATACTTTTGGGGAATTGCAATGTGTGTGTACGTTTGTGTTGTTGTATGAATTAATATACACTATTCCAGAGATTTCTTCCTAGTGTGCATAGGAATATAAATATTACTTTGTAATCATTATGTCTGTGTAAAGAGTTTCAGAACTGAAAGATAATGTTGAACCTAAGAAAACGTCTCTTTTCACCTTTAATATGTGGGTCAACAGTCAACAGTTGTGATGATTTATATTTAATTATCCAATTATCCAATGATAGTAGTTGAACCACACAACATGAGATTACATTTGATGGTTTTCTAAAGTCTAAATTATACATATCTGTGGTTAATTGATAAGGTAGATTTAATTAAAGTTTTATTGCCGTAAATACATTAAAAACATCGTTGACTACATATAAAACAATATTTTTAGGCCGCCTATATATTCATTTTATCATATTTTGCATTGCAAAATACCCAAGCAGTTGTAGATTCGATTGTATCGAACTAAATGTTTACATTTAACACCGTGTTATAAGAAAATAAAACAAAAAAATATGTTGTCTTTAGTTACCCTCTTCAACAAATGAGCAGCAAACTACATGCAAATTAAAATACAATAATATCTATGTGAATTTAAAATGTATAAAGCTCATTGTTTTTGTTATTCGTCACTTAACACTTTGACGATATTATAAACTACTTATTACTGTCCTCCGCTGCAATTCTTCACGATAAAAATATTTTTAATTTTTCTTTTTGTTCATTAGTTTCAAGACTGCACTCGGTATAAATAACTGATGAACTGAAATAAAAACTCTTTAATTATAGTTATGTATTTAGCACCTATTTAAATATATTAATTTTATAAGTCAAATATAATTATAATATTTTCAGTGTTAGCGAATAAATGTGATGTCAAAGCTAGTGATTTGTTTTGTTTGCTCAAATGTTGCTTTTGTTAAGTACTTGGATTTCGTATTTGTTAGGAATCCAAACGCTTTTTTATTAAATATATTGGTTGTATATACTTATGGAAAAATCTGTAAATAAACTATTCTCAGAATAAAACCAATGTGTTTTATTATAAACAGTATTAATGTGATATTGACTGCACCTTTTTTTAACGTACCATTTTCTAAACCTATCCTATAGAAATAACTAGGGATTGCAATCCCGCAAAACGGGATCCCGCATTACCGCAGGATCTCGCTGCTTTTATTACTCTGCTGGATCCCGCACCTTAAAATTTTTTAAAAATCCAGACAACAAGCTAAAGGACTTTGTGAAAATTCTGAGAAAGAAATAAGTAACGTTCTTTGAGTCTGATAGTGTCAGTGGAGAGTAACTGACGCTCGCCTATGAATATACCCTGACGGTTCAGTCTACTTGCGTAGAAGCCGAGAGATACGTTATTACAACGAAGCAACATTTAAAGTACCTTTTATTGAAGTAAAATCATTGACAGACAGACAGACATGATGAATCTATAAGGGTTCCGTTTTTTGCCATTTGGCTACGGAACCCTAATAAGAAGAAAAAAGAGTGAACCTTTAAATGGGAAATTATACATTAGAAGTAATAGCATATTTTTTGTACTTTTAGCGCGAGCAAAGCCGCGGGTCCTACTAGTGTTTGATAAAAGTTAATTGTACACAAAAATCTGTAGTTTCAAATTTGTTTTATAACATTATTTCAAAACCCGCGGGATTGAATGGGCTGCGGGATTGCAATCCCTAGAAATAACCTATAAACATATTATGATTATTTAAAAACCAAAGTAACGTGTTTTGTGAAGTGTTTTTGCGTCACTGCATTGACTCTAACAGTCAATAGGGGCTTCGTTCTTGCGCTAAACATATTATGCTTTTGACTCACAGGTGTTTCGAGTTAGTTGAAGGAAAAATGCTATGCTTGAAGGAAATAGTATTGATTTCCGATTTTCTCTTTTTATTCAATTTCAAATAACCTAATTAATATTTCAGGTTTATTTCATTAATTTGGTTTTAAATACTTAATTATAAGCTAGAATCATTCTTCTTAAACAAATTTGACACCTAAGTATTAGTTAAATGGAGATAAAGCTCAAACAAATAACTATTGGCCAATTTCAGTCTTATCTGGTATCTCTAAAATAATAGACTACTTCCATACCTTGACAAATTTAAAATCTTATCAGCATCGCAATACGGTTTTAGACAAGGAAAAAGTACGCAGGAATCTTTTTAATAAAATAATTAAAAGTATCTACTTTCTCTATAATAACTGCAGATTTTATATTATATCCTTTATTGCACATTAAAACAGATACCTACAGAAAAAATATAAACAATAAACTTAGTTGGCAAGGGTGGACTTATCCCTGAAAGAGATCTCTTCCAGTCAACCCGTGGATGTGGAAGATGTCAGCGGGCGATATTGTGCAAAGAATAAATAATTGTATATACAATAAAATAATAAATAATTAATATACATACATGCAGATATTATATAAAAATAAATATATAAATATACATACATATATAATACTATACATATTATATTATACTTAATTTTTATATGAACTATACTTATATATAATGGATACATACATATTTACATATTATATAAAAATACTTATACATGTGAATGCAGAAAGAGGTGCCAATTGATTGAAATCGTCTATAATTTTGAATATAGGTAGTCTTTTAATTTAGATTTAAAAATATGGATGGAAGGGCTCTCATGGATAGCTTTAGGGAGGTTTTTCTAAAGTACAGCGGCGTAGACGGAAAAGGAGTTTTGACGGAATTTGGAGTTGCACCGAGGAATGTCAAGCAAAGTATTGAAACAAGGCCTCCTGGAACGTGTTGGATTTGGAAGAAAGTTGAAACGGGAACAAAGGTAAGGAGGGGAATTTTGATTTTTAAGGATATTTTATAGGAATGAAAGGATGTGCATATCACGGCAAAAGCGGATGGGGAGCCACTTAAGTTGAGCTCTGAAGTCAGAGATGCGGTCATATTTCCACAGGCCAAAAATAAAGCGTATGGCAAGATTTTGGAGACGCTCTAGTTTGTTAAGTAGCTCCTCTGTCACATCCAGGTAGCAGACATCGGCGTAGTCGAGAATGGGCAAGAGGATAGATTGCGCAAGCATAACTGTTATATATTTTTGGTATTATTTCTTCATATTTTTATTTTGGCTATATTGGATTTTTACATATTATTTTTTATGAAACATTGCCTAATGCCTTCACACTACTCTATATCTAATTTATTAATGTATGGGTTTCAAAAGATGCAAATATATATTTAAAATTGAGTTATATTTATCAACAAAGCATCACTGAGTGGGACACATTAAGGCCATTTTGTAATGTGTAAGCGTAAGTTTAAGCGCTTATAACTGTTTGTTATTCAGTATCACTGCTCTGTCCAGGGACATAATCTGCATCATCTTCATCATCAGAAAGGTCCAAATCATCTAGGTCTTGGAATAGTGATTCATCTACTTTAACAGCATCTCCTGAAATTTTATAATTTAATGTTTATCTAATTATTTAATGTCTATTTTAGTTTATTTGAATATTAGTACCAATTACATATAGATTTTAATCTATAACATGTATGTGTTTGAAAATCATATTAGCCCTCTACTCACTTTTCACTTACTACCCACTTTAATATAATTAATTAAAGTATAAATAAGAAAAATAAGCATAAGCAACATTTTATATTTACTGACCATCATCAAGGAATTTGAGATCAGACTCATTCAGAGTAGTATCTCTTAAGAACAACTCTTTGCCTGTTAATTTGTTTTTATCTTTTCCTTCTTTTTCTCTCTTTGCAGGAATACCCATATCTATCTCAAACTGTTTTCTCCATGCTAAGAATGACTCTACTGTCACTCTCGTACCCTCAAACCTTTTCTATAACAAAAGTAGAAAAATAAAAGTCAAAAGTAAGTACTTTTTTAAGCTTAATGCCTCTTAACTTCTTCTTCAAACACAATTTAATATAAATTAAATTGTGTTTGTAAGACTTCATGGATAAAATTAAATTGTAATTATTAATGTACATCCACTTGATGTATATTCAAAGTGTTGATCATTTATTATTAAAAATATGAAAATATATTTTATTTGACTTACCATTTCTGCTTCTTCTTCAGCTTGCTTTTTCGCCAGAATTTGTTCTTCTTTTTCTTTTTTTATACTTTCCCACTTCACATTAAGCCATTCTTGACCTGTTGATACTAATGTGAATATCATCACCATACCTAAATTTTCTTGCCCCTGTAAAATATTTTTTTTAATTTAGTATGTGTTTTCAAATATTTTTTAATTGCCCTTCCCTTAGAACACATGTAGTCTAATTTTATTTTTAGTTGGCCTATAATTTTCTTTAATAAAATGAGTTTTTCAAATCACACTCATAATTATTCAATATTAACAAATCTCTGATTTTTATATTTCATGTAATGTATATTTCATTTCGTGTTTTGTATATTTCATGTAATGTAGTATAAATAGTATGGTACATAAAAGTTCTTTGGTTATATTACTTATGATAAAAAATAAAGTTACTTGTTCCATAAGGTATTTATACAGTTCATCTTTGTTAACTATTTCATCAAAGCTGTCATCAGTATTTATCTCTAAAATTGGCAACTCGTCAGGATATTTTGGAGTATATGTGAATATCAATTGACAAGCTAAGCCTTCACCATTGTCGTACTCTTCAGATTTTATGGGTATACTGAATTTATGCATTGGTTCTGTCTGTAAAACTAAAAATGATAATTATTTAAATTTATCAGGTAATATTAAAATGAATTTCCCGATATAATTATTGCGAAAGTTACTTTGCATATCTCCATAGTATATAGAGTCCAATGCTTCTATTTCACTGGCTTGTTCGTAATTGTAATCCATGTTTTAAATAATTTTAAACACTATCAATTATGAATATGATATCAGTGTTAGTTAGTTTTAAATGAAACATAACCACATTGTAAATAGAACGGACAAGTGACAACTGAGTACTGACAACTGACAAGTGTGAAGTGAGTATTGTTGTTGTTGTTCTTAAAATTTATCCCCAATAGGGTAAGGCAAAGGACTATAGTCCATACAGCCTAGTCTAAATTACAAATGAGTATAATTGAGTAATGCTAATGTCTAATGACACCATCGATTAATATCACCATAGAGTATATTGCTGCGTTGAATACACTTCAATTTTGGAACGAAGTTCATATTTTTACTGTGACGATGTGGAGCACTGACCTCTATAATAAACTGGCCATGGAGATTAGAGACCAGGAGGACCATCGCTTCATGCTAAAGCATTACCCGCCTGTCCCTGAAAATTTGTAGAATTTATAACGCGCTGTCGTCGGTAAGTAGTATTTGTGAAGTTAGCTGTTTATGAGTATTGTCACTTTGTGGCTGCTTGATATTCGCCACTTTGGCGCTGTCGGACGTAGCGAGAGTTTGTGGTACTAAAACTAAAACTTTTGATAATAAGTTTTTACAATCAATTTAAAATTACTACTTATGTTATATTAACAATTTACAGGGAATAATGAATTTATTCTGTACTTAGGTCGAAAAGGTAAAATAAAACACGATTTATATATTTTATTTATACTTTTAATTACTAATGTGTCCAAATTATTTTACGGGTTAAGAAATTTCGGATACTTTTACCTGTAATTGACAAAGAGTAATTTTTCTTGGTTGCAAAAATTCTAACATCGATATACTTAAATAAAATTTGTTTAAACAATACATCATAATGACTATTTAAAGTTTCAGACATCAGTTTCCAAAAAATGAGCGCGTAGTTCTGGAAACAAAGTTAAAATTTGTTTTTGCTAGCAATTCCTTCATAACTTTTGCTGTGAGAACTGCCAGAATTATTTTTTCCACCGGCGGCTTCCCATTGGTCTTTTTGTTTCAATATGGTATGGTTTGTCGAAATATTTATCAGCGGAATGTAATGAACATAGAGAATCATTATGTTTTATGAGTCCAGTTGGTAATTTTCATATTCTGAAGCCAAACTTTTCTCTCCTCCAAGTCTTTTGGAAATCTGAAAAAAAAATTATGTTAAGTAACGTAATCTGTTAGCTCCAATGATATTATAAGTAAAAAGGTGTAGATACGTTACCAAAACGACATTCTATCTTCAAAAACGGCACACTAACGCAAACATGAATACAGAATAACTAAAAATATTGCAATAACACACTACATTACGATTAGTCGTCAAAATAGGATGGCATGATTCAAGTATCGCCAGTGAAAAAGAGACAAATATAATTCTCGACAGTGCGTCGTCAACGCGTTGGTAGGCCAATAGCCTAGTTTTAGTGTGCCACTTTTTGAGCGCGTATGACTTATCTACACCTTTTTTCCTAGTATATCAATGGTTAGCTCTTATTATGAGTGTCCATTTCATATCCGTTAATGTCATGTGCGAGAAAATAAATTGACCACACAAGCTGAACTATGTCAATATCACGGAAAAATGTATTTATATCGATAATGAAAATATCGATATGATGCAATAACTGTCGGTTCTAGTTGAAATTTGTAAAAAAAAAAATTGTGTGTGTACCAGAGTACACAGGTAAGAAGTGAAACTTCTTTACGAAATATCATTTTTCTACTATTTGCAACTTCACGAAAATGGCGTAGATAAGGCTTAAACCTTAAGAAAAACAATTTACTTATTTCAAACCAAACTTCAAAAGTAATATATTTTTGTTATTATTATTATATATTACATTATATTCTTTACGTCACTATACTAAACTTTGATAAAAAAGCAACATGGCGCGTAACCGAAAAACGTGACGCGTAACCATGACGACGTGTATACAAAGTCAAAAGTTTTTTCCAACGCCGATAAAGAAGTTTTACTTCAATAACTTTATTTCATACGAATTTCATTAATGCTTGTTTTTAATTAAAGTGAGCTATGATACAAATAAGTAAGACGAGATTATTATGTAAAATTTTTGATAAGTAAAAATTTGACTAAATAAAATTAATACAAAGGTGCCGTTGTATTATATTTCACTGTTTTTTTCTTGTACCGCCGCTTATAATATACACATGACTTCATTCTTGATAACTTTTATATACTGCATATAACAAGAATAACATTAAATTTGAACCAAATTGATTCAAAATGAAAAACTACTTACTTTACAGTAAACTATGGAGGGTAGAGATAAGGAGGATCAACTCGTACACGAAAAAGTGGCAGTAAAAACGCGTCCAGTAAGAGTGGCGCTGCAGTAGCAGTCGATAAATTTTAAAGCGCCAAACGTAATTAGAAAAAAATTACGCTTTCTCTCTGCAGTATTTTGTTTATATTTACTAAAACATTTTTTAGACTACGTAAATAGTTGAGGTTTTGTATACTAGCATTTTACTAACTACTTGAGTCATTAAAATTTTTAAATATTTGAACTCGGCTAACTTCACTCCATTTATAACAGCTATGTTCATATTGAAACTATTCGAACGCCAGCGCTATTGTGGTAGGTAATGGAAACTTTATTTTCAGTTTTCAACTTTCCCCCCATATGAGACGGTTCTCCTTATCTGTACCCTCCATACTGTAACTCTTAAGAGGGTGATCCACTGGCGAGCAAAACCGCTGGCTCGCTAACGAACTCACGAGCCAAAGGTCTAAACCGCCAATGGAGCACCTAAAAGTCCGCGGACTTAAAAACCGGCGGACCTGCTCGCTGGCTCGTTGTGCATGCTTGAAATTCTAAGTCCGCGGTCTAAAAAACCGCCAGTGGATCAGGCGAGCCAGCGAGCCAACAGTCTTTTGCCTACTTTCGTGTCGACCGCACGCGCTGCGCGTCCGTCTGGGTGCACGCCATGATTTCGCCAACGATGAAAGTAGACTGTTTGGTTCGCTAATGGAGCACCAACGCGAGCCGACGAGCCAACGGTCTAAACCGTTGGCTCGTCCGCTCGCCAGTGGATCACCCCCTTTATATAAAGCAAATAGCAATATACTCTATAGTCTATGACCTATGTCATGGAGGTTAGAGACCAGGAAGACCATAGCCCTAGAATGTGGATTGTGGTGTCTCAGAAATATTGTCAAACCAAGGAGGTGCTGCGATCGCTATGTTGTCTCAATGCCTAACTTCACGTTGTCACAATAGTGACAATACTCATAAATAGCTAACTTCACAGATACTACTTATCGACGGCAGCGCGTTGTAAATTCTACACATTTTCAGAGACAGTCGTGAGTCGGGTAATGCTTTAGTATGAAGCGATGGTTCGCCTGGTCTCTAATCTCCATGACCTATGTCTTAATTAAATGATAAATATTAAATCTTGACACTTACTCTATGCTTGACACTTGAGACTGACAGATAGAGATACATTGTGAATGGTCAATGGATATCTATAATCTTATAATTAATAATTTGTATAAATTAAACAAAATAATTAGTAACAAGTAACAACCCAAATTCAAATATTTCCTAAAGCTAAAGTCCTTAGCTAGTTGACTTGGAACAAAAATAAGACAAATATGGAATCTCCTATAGTGGCTTCTAATAGCTCTAGTGATACCAATGAATCTTTGTATGTTATTATATTTTTCCTTAAATATTTTTATATTACGTCGGTATATTTTATTTGTATCGTTCTATTTTTCAGAATGGTTAACGTCACGAATACATTAGAAAGGGATTATGACGAACTACAGCAACAAGTGATAGCAAATTTTCAAAAACCTAATTTGCCGAATGTTAACGTGCAAGAAAAAATTATTATTTGCTTAGATGTTTGTTACGATGATCAAAATTCTATCTTTAGACTTGGAGATGGCACTACATATACACCAATTAATATGTTAAAACGAGTACTAGATTTTTTCATACATTCAAAGAATTCTATCAACAAGAGAACTGAATTTGCTTTGTTAGTAATGAAAGACACTGTGCCCTGTTATGTACAAAATTTCACTAACAATATTAAAGAAATTATTAATTGTATTGATTATTTAAATTCTGAAGAGAGTAAATCTGAAAATTTTGACTTTCATAAAATCTTTGAGATTATTAAACAAGAAGTAGAAATTCCAGAATATAAACAGTCAGAGTGCATGATACCTCCTCCATTTGTAGTACGTATGGTTGTTCTCTATGCTAGATCTAACTGTGTTCCTTTAATTGCAGAGGATGATCCATATTTTAACTTTTTAAAGAAACAGCTATATTTTTATATCGACATTTTATATGCACATGAAGAAGATTGTGCCCTATACAAATGTGAAGAAGTGTATTATGCTCTTCAAAATTTAGACAATGGTTATTCATATGTTTTTGAAGTATCTAAAAATGCCACTAAAATTCATGATTGTATTGCAAAATTGCTAGCCCACCCATTACAAAGACCTTTACAAAAAAATACTGATTACACATTTGGAACAAGGTACTAATGGAAATCACTATTTAAATAATGTATATAACATTATTCAAGTTCTTTCAATTATTACAAAGTCCCTAAAAATAGTTAAAAATAGTTAAGCTGTAATTTGAAAATATTTGCTTATGAATTATACACATATGTACATAATATACACTTGAGGACATATGCATATGAAAACTAACACTTCCTACTAGGTACTTAACACAGCTTTCACAAATGTGAGTTGTATGTGCATATTCTGTGCTAATATACTAAAAGAGGGCATAGTCCAGAGATTAACCAACATTACACATGAATGTATAGCATATATAAAAAAAATTCAGTGATTGTAACAAATTGTAAATATAAATTTTTTATAATATGTTGTATTTTCATTGATTGTTTTGTTCCTGGCTTGTCAATTTCATAAAAATATTCTTTCTTAGATTTACGCGAATATTCGACATTATAAATGAAACTACCTTTTCGGATTTTGTCGCGGATTTATTTTGATTTTTAGTTCCCGACGTTTCGAATGCTTTACAGCAATCATGGTCACGGGAGAGACTAAGGTATTTGACGTCTCATAGGTTTATATACTTGTTACAGACAGTGCCTACCCACAATTTACAAAAATTTTGAAAATGGCATCAGAGTACCTTATAAAATTTTTTAATTCTAAACATTTATATTTAAATTTAAATAATTTAAAATAATTTATAATTATGGCAATATTAATAACTTATTTTTAGCTAGTATTATTATAATTATTATAATTTTTATTTTAATATTAGTTATTCAAAAGTATTATGTAGTGTTGCTATTCTAATAATATGTATATTTTCTTACCTATAAATTGTTTATGCTAAGTTGCATTTTATTATTTAAATTAAGTATTAATTTGATATAAGAAAATTAAGTTAAAATATAAATTGAATTTTGATTATTTTAAAGTATTAAGCAACACTACTGCAAATTAAAAATAATTTAATCAAATCAAATTATGCTTAGATTTGACAGATTCTTTTGAATTATAATTTTTAAAAATTTTTTGAATTTAGATTGAAAGAAAGCTACTGCACGGTTCGGAAGGCAGTTTGTGCAGAGAAGAACCGGCTAGAAACTCTACACTTGCTCTTTTTAAAAATATTTTAACAATATTGCAATACATACAATAATTATATATAATATTAAATTTGACTACTTGTATCAAGATCTACACAGTATGAGCTAACTACATCCGACTGTCTATTATGATTACTTTTATTAATATTAGATTTTATTATATTAATTACAGGATCCCAAGAAGGTGGTAATACCCAGCCGTCCTCTCTATTAAAGTTAGGATGTTTTTTAATTTCAATTGCCTCGCGAAAGAGACTCGTTATCGACCTAGAATGATTCGCGAGGCAATTGAAATTAAAAAACATCCTAACTTTAATAGAGAGGACGGCTGGGTATTACCACCTTCTTGGGATCCTGTAATTAATATAATAAAATCTAATATTAATAAAAGTAATCATAATAGACAGTCGGATGTAGTTAGCTCATACTGTGTAGATCTTGATACAAGTAGTCAAATTTAATATTATATATAATTATTGTATGTATTGCAATATTGTTAAAATATTTTTAAAAAGAGCAAGTGTAGAGTTTCTTGCCGGTTCTTCTCTGCACAAACTGCCTTCCGAACCGTGCAGTAGCTTTCTTTCAATCTAAATTCAAAAATTTTTTAAAAATTATAATTCAAAAGAATCTGTCAAATCTAAGCATAATTTGATTTGATTAAATTATTTTTAATTTGCAGTAGTGTTGCTTAATACTTTAAAATAATCAAAATTCAATTTATATTTTAACTTAATTTTCTTATATCAAATTAATACTTAATTTAAATAATAAAATGCAACTTAGCATAAACAATTTATAGGTAAGAAAATATACATATTATTAGAATAGCAACACTACATAATACTTTTGAATAACTAATATTAAAATAAAAATTATAATAATTATAATAATACTAGCTAAAAATAAGTTATTAATATTGCCATAATTATAAATTATTTTAAATTATTTAAATTTAAATATAAATGTTTAGAATTAAAAAATTTTATAAGGTACTCTGATGCCATTTTCAAAATTTTTGTAAATTGTGGGTAGGCACTGTCTGTAACAAGTATATAAACCTATGAGACGTCAAATACCTTAGTCTCTCCCGTGACCATGATTGCTGTAAAGCATTCGAAACGTCTGGAACTAAAAATCAAAATAAATCCGCGACAAAATCCGAAAAGGTAGTTTCATTTATAATAAAAATATTCATTAAAACCTTGAAATATTTTTAATCAGAGTTTAAAACGTTTAAAGTTGATGATGATGATGATGATTATTATATAAGTAGCAACTTACCTTCACTTCACTTGGTACCCTATAAAGGTCTGCTCGGAATATAGTTTATCTATTACTATTTATTATTGCTGCGAGCGAAGCCGCGGGTTCCGCTAGTATTAGCTAAACAGTAGGCAAGACTGTCATTAAATTTTGTGTCTCTCGTCCGTAATTTTTTTGCGATTACTCCTAAGATATACGTTTAATTAAATTATATGGTGTAAAAAATAATGTGCATGAAATGCTTAAAGTCTCTAACATATTTAAAATGATAAGGATTAATAGCTTAGTTTTGTGTAAATAGCTTTCTTATTATAAAGCGTCAGTCAATTATTTTAATTTAAAGTTTTTAAATGGATATAGTAATTAGTATGTTATCCTTAAGAGATAGACATATGCCATCGCGGACTTTTTTGTAGAACTATATAAGATATACAATTCCACCATACATGATTTGGTTATATTTCAAAGGGTTTAGACAGTGTTTTCGTTGAAAGCAACTAGACGGCTTATTTTATTCCAACACATCCAACAAATATCATGTTATTTCGGCCAATGTATATAAGAACTTGACAAATTATAGACTAAAACCTTCCTGGAGAACCACTCAGTACTTTTTGAGTTTATTGCGAACAGACAGACAGACGTGGCAGAGGACTTTGTTTTATAATTATGTAGGTAGTGAAGAACAATAATTAGCATTTCCAATGTTGTAAATTGTAAATATCAAGGGATTTAATAAGTTTAACTATTGATAGGTTTGCCAGGCCCAAAAATAGAAAAGCCGCAGATTCATATTTAGCCAAAATTTTTATCCGCTTGACCTAGTAGATTTTAAAAGCATAACAAATATAACTACTTTAAAATGGGATATTATATATATTATTTTGTCATAGAAGAAGTACACACAATTTTAAAAGCTCAAGGCAAACTTTTATTAAAAACAAAAAAAACTAACCAAACTATACATTTCAGTTAATTATAAAAAGTAACTTGTAAATAAACTTAAAAAAAAACAATTATTTACTGACAATGTATCTTATATTGTTGTTGCTGTTACAATATTAGGTACATTTACTTTAGGCAATATATAATTACAATTGGATATTTGTATAAAGATAATTTTTTTTCCCGCTTTTGGAAGTTAATCCATCTATCTACAATTATTATTTATTACCTAAATGATGATGATCGAATCGAAAAATGTATGTATATCGTGAGCAAATCCTAAGATTGATAGGTAGGTTAGGTTCACATCATATTGCTAGTAAAAGTTGATCCTATACCCAATGAAATTCCACCATTTCACGAAAAGGTCACATACGTTACATGATCAATTTTAAGATCTGGCTACGATATATATTTATACCACAAAAGGCTGGAAAGAAAACCAAAAAATGGTCTTAATGAAATCTAAACATCATTTCAATATAAATCGTAACTATACAAAATTATACAAAGTACAAATAAAAAGCTTGATTTGAAAAAAGTTATTCTAAAGAGCAAACACTAAACGTGTGTACTACATTGTTGTAATTAAATTAGTAAAATTGTATCATGGTTTTAATTACAATACAATTTCAAGTTGCATCTGTGATTCTAGACGCTTAAGTCATATGAGCCCCAATATTTGACACTGGTTGATATAAGAAATAAATAACTTCACTTATCAGTCTCAATACTTTAAAATCTATATACAATATTGTTATAAATTCAATAAAACTCAAGCAACTCATTGAGTAAATCTATATGAAGTATTAAGGCATAACTAAACAAATAAGTATAATATTTATCACTACAGAATTTTGTTCTGTTTCAAGCATATCATTGTAAACAAACATGGAATGCTAAATACTTTTCACACAACGAAGATAACGTTTACAATTTTAATAGAGAGAGTAATTAAAGCAAATAACCTTTTATCTTAAAGCCAATACTGAAAATTACACATCAATGGTTCTTCATATTACAAAATTTACATATTTAGAAGAACTTGTTGAAATAAAATTGCAGTTAATAAATGTATAATTTAAATATTTTTCAATTTAATACCACCATTTACTAAAAAGTACATATATATTACGAGCACTGCTTTCAATAATGATGAATAATTATGAGTGAAACCAATAAACAAATGTGTCACACCGATAGCATGTATTTGATAACTGTTAACAGTTAAAAAGTAACAAGAGAGTGACTCAATGGTTACATTGACTGCAGTAGGACTCTCCATCTTTTCTCAAACCCATAAACGACATGGTATACTGAATTTGATAAAGAAGTTAATCATATGACTGCTTACTTTATAATTAATTTTATTAGTAGGTACTTAGATTCTTTTATATTCTTTTTACAGTATTGAAACAAGTTTGATTTTACGAACTAGATAAGAAATATGACAAGACAAGTTCATTACCTCACGACGTTTTTTACTACGGTACCATCCATAATCACCCACCATTACTTAGAGAAAACCAGTGCAGCGGGGTCAATATGTTTATACTAAGCATTAAATTAATAATACTCGCTTTTAAGCACATGTTTCATATCCTCATCCCTAAAATTTATAATGCACTTTAATATGATATAAAAAGTAGTTTAAACTTTATTTGTAAAAATTTTATCCTTTTTTCACCAAAACTTTTTTTTACTTTAAGTGTCAAAGCTTTTTTTTAAGGAAGACAAGACTAGATGTAAAATTAATCAGTAACTACTGACTGTTAATTACTAATACATTAATTACCAACAGTACTCATACCATGATTCCTTTATATATATTAAAATAAATTTTAAATGGTCTTCTATTTTCAGATTACTAAAAAAAATTAAAAAGAAACTAAACAAAGTTTCACATTAACTTTTATTTATTTATCATTCATTATCTTTAAAACATTACAGTTCATATAAAATATCGCTTATTTAAAAAGTTTTGCCAATTAATATATTTAATGACTAGCATTTTGCGCATTTACGCTCTGTTCTCCTTAAATATTTATATTAATTTGTGAATTCTCACAAATCTACAATTTAAATTTTTGTACATAATGAGATGAAAATAATAATGTAAGACAGAAATTAATCGTGATCGTGAGTACTGTTAGGTGTGTAACAAAATGTTTATTGACGATTAATATAGAAAACTGTGTGATATCGCGCATCTGCTGAAAATGTTATGCATGGAATGTGGTATGAGTATCGCATTCAGTCTTATGGCTGAGTTTAATGATCTAAAAAGTTATATCACACTACATTTTCAGGCTGATGACATATTGTCTTACCCTGCATTCACACAAATCTTAGAAAATCAAGGCAAATTTGTCATTTTTTTCGAACAGATTTGACCTGCTTTCAAGAGAAATATTGTTGAAATATCAAATATCAATGAGTGCCCCAGTCATATTTTTTTATCTGTAACATAGAACAGTTTTGCAACAATTTAGACATCTAAAAGAAAATTGAGTAGAATTAATATTAATATGTGAATGCGGTATAATGGTATATTGCCAATCGTAGTTTAGGATTAGAACACCATTTTATACGAGGAATCTAGAAATAAGTATCAAAAAAATTATATACTTTGATGTCAAGATGCTGGCAATTCACATTTATTCATTTAATTCCATTTAAACTGTTCTAAAATAATCTATATTATTCAATTCTATGCGCCAAAATTTATGAACTATTATATTTAAACATTAAATATATTTATTTTTTAACAATGATAATAATCACTTATTATAACTACACAGAGAAGTTAAATGTGCGATTGCTAATGATATAGTATTGATACAAATTGTGTCATTTTTAAGGACTAGGCCTATGTAAAAACTTCTTATACTTTATTAAGTATTAGTACATGGATTTTTAAAAAATATAAAAAAATATTGAACTCAAAGTTTCTGCAGAATTTCAAACATTACTTGTATAATGTTTAAAAGGGAACTAGCCTCTATATTTGTAAACAATATAAATAAAGTGTATTTTCTGTATCTAAAGTTAATTAATGTTGAATGTAGTGGGTATAGAATAACCTTTCATGGAATTAATTTTAATAATGATGAATTCTTAGTTTTAAATTACATCCAATCTAAAGATATATCACTTGTTAGAGTTTTATACTACACCCAAGTCTTATAGAATGTGAGGTATTACACCATCCTCAATAACTTAAAATATGGAGCATAAATAGGATAAATATGTATTGTACCTGATACTTTATCATTATCTATTACATTAGTGCGAGATGTACTTTGTAGAACAAAGTTTCATCCAAATATTTCATATCATATTTTATAATCATTAATTAAATCGACAATATCTGATGTAACTTTAGCAAAGTTACATAACAACAAAAATGTCCAGTTTTGAAATGTTTATTTGGATGAAGTCTTGGTTGGATGTTAACTTATCAAAATTTTATATTGTAACACTTTGAAATAAGGTGGGCACTGACTGTGACACTTTGGTTTCACTTTCACACAAACTGCCTTTGAAACGCACGCAAAGCATTTTTAAGCAGGGTAAAAAGAATGAGAAACAGAAACTTCTCAACGCAGTCATAGTAAAAGGGTATCATTATTATTAATCTACATAATATTGTCAGTTATATAGGGTTTTTCACTTGCTCACCGCGCGGACCGCCTCGCCCGTTTCGTACGGTTCACTTGTGCACTACAGCAGTCTAAGGAGTTAATGGAACCTTTTTTTTCACAATATCTTATATAGGTCATTATCACACCACATATTCATTTCAATTTTTGGTTTATTTATAAATTATCTTAGAATATTATACAAATTATAATCACATCGAAATACAAAAACAATAATAATATTGACTGTGACGTATCCAACAATGATCTATATAAGCGATCGTATTTTAATTTTTGTTCAGGGCAAGGTTAAGACACTAAGGTAGACTACACAGGAGAGTGGGTGCGGGTGTAGTGGGTGTAGGCCGCGCGGGGCTCGTAGCATCAGAGCACGCAGGCCGCGAACAGCGCCATGGCGCGTCAGGGCGGCGGGTGCTGCGCGCGCTCGGGCAGCGCGGGCGCGCTCTCCTCCGCGCCCGCGCCGCCGCCGCGCATGCGCATCACGTACGCGTACGTGCGGTACCTCTTTATCTGCAATCCAATTATTATTGGATCACTATTATAAATGTAAAATTTTGTTAGTGTTAGTTACTTCTGGTCAACAACTGGACTAATTTGGATGAAATTTAGAGCACTGATTATGGGTCGTAGTGAGGGTAAATCCTACCTATCCTACCTAGTAGTAATAGTAATAAATTCAATCTTTTGAAGTAGTTTATTTTTCTTTTGATAACATATTAGTCTGTTTAAAATTTAAAGTAACTGCTAGTCCATTAAAGAGGCGTCGTAAGTGACGTAACACACACATCAAAAAACTTAAACATTGAAACAAAAGAAACAGCAAATAAAAATGAGAAAGAATCCGATAACTACACACACTTATAAAATTTTATAATTTTTTTTGGGTTAGGTACTCTAAACTCTAAAAAATTACAATTTGTGAATATTTTGCACTTCCAAATAATATTACGTATATAGTATTCAAAACAAAAGGCAAAGTAGATAGAGTTCGCGTCATGTAAAAAGAACGCTGGCTGTCAAGCTGCGCAGAGACGATTTATCGGCCAATTTGGTGGTACGAGGCGCGGCGCGGGGGGCGCGAGGGGCGGGGCACGCGCCGCAAGCGCGCCTGCGGGCTATTGGTTCGTCAGTTCAAAATACCATCGCGTGCACAAAAGTTTTTAATTACGACATTATTTTTATAGAAAAGAGAGAAAAAGTATTTTTGACGCATATTGTTTTATAAAGAGAGAGTCTGATAATTATGCAGTTAACAATTTAAAAAAATGGAATAAACAAATTAATTTAATTTTTTGTAAGTAGATAAAGCATTGTACACTAAATCAATCACATTTTATTCATTAATATAATTCTATTTAATTATATTCCATCTAACATATTTTTCAATGTACCTACCAATAACCAATATACGTCGCTAGCGAAAGGCTAGTTCATGAATAAAATAATAGGCCTAGTACTTTCGTGCGCAAATGTACCCATGCGCAAACATACCCCCACCACTTTCTTCCAGCGTTCTTTTTACGTGACGGGAATAAGGAATTATACCTCGTGCACGAGGTAGTGGTCCTTGTCGCGGGTCGCGTGCGGGTGGTCGCGCGCGTGCCGCAGCGCCGCCAGCTCGTCCTCCAGCCGCGCCGCGCGCTCCTCGTGGTCCGCGAGCTGCTCCCTCTGAAGCATTCCATATGTTTAAAATCAAACTCTCATTTTACGAAATCATTTTGATTTCTTTGGTTTTAAAACGTCGGAAACCTAAAATAAACGCGAAAACAATCTGAAAAGATAGTTTTATATATTGTCATTTCATGCATGAATGCCGAATGAAGAAAATAAGGAAAAAAGGTGTAAAAACAAATATAAACTTTAAACTCGGATTACATTGTCACAGATGGACAATATTTATATGTAAAGATTCTACCTATATTAAAAAAAACTTTTCATACAAAACGAACCGACATGGCAATCGTTAAAATTGGTTTAATGCCAAAAGTATTTCTCCTTAAATTCAATAGACAATATTTCACATACCATAGACAGTTTAGTGTGCGTGCAAGGCAGCAGCGGGCGCTGGAACTTGCGCTGCGAGCCCACGGCGCCGGCCAGCGGCGGCGCGGAGTACGCCGCGCACACGAAGTTGATCGTCTCCACCCACGAGCAGAGCTCTTTTGAATCACTGGAAATATATATTATGTTACTTTGTTTGTACATTCAGATAGTATAGCTTTTTTTTGGTCTCCCTGCTAAGCAGTTCTTTAAAGCGAGCAAGATTAGTCCTTGGAGTACTCTGGCGAAGTACTGGTTGGCATACTTATCTTAATGTTTTGTTATAATGTATACTACTTTTAATAATTATTTACTTTATCTAGAGTTGTACTAAAATAATTTATATATTATGTTAATATAGTTATAATGTTCTAAGTTATTTATTTAAGTACCTTGTTTGAAATAAATATTCAGCTTGATCAGCTGTTTGAAGTCTGAACACATGTTGCTTTTTAGTATAATCTGTTGCTTTAGTTGCCAGTGCGTGGTGTATCCTGAGGAAAAAACATTATTAAAAATAACTCACATTAAAAATACTAACTGTAAAGAAATAATAAGACTTGAAAGGAAAAATATGTAGTTTGCGTTTTTGCGTACCTAATGGCGTTGTGCAAATTATCTGACATTTGACTCCGCCGGAATCCATGTTCGTCTTTGTGCAGATACAGGACTAGATCGCGCAACGTGCAATAAAACATTTTCCATCCACGACGTCCGAAAGGAGCTATAGAAAAAACAAACATATATTGTTGATATTTAATATTTGTAAAGAAAATTAAATATAAAAAACTTTAAAAAAAACCTCTATTAATATTAATACTGATCTAAAATTAACATTTCATGTACATTAGAATAGTGTTATATAATATTTTAATTTTTAGTACATATACTACTAATTCAAAAAAATTACAACAAAATCCTTACTTTTCTTGCCATTAGCATCATAGCAACATTTGCGCATAACATATCCCTTCTTGTACTCCACAGCCCGGCTCTGGTCGGGCAGGTCTAAGAAGGGATTGCTGCCTACTGGTGCACTGGGACGGTTCTCTCCACTTGGAGGTGCTGTTTCTACATCACTAAATAGATAAACGAACCACATTAGAAGATTATTGGTCTTGCAATGTTGTAACCTACATTTTCTTCGTATTATTATGTATAATATTTATAACACTATAAATATTACTCTTGTGTAAATTCATGACTACAATGCCAGTCCTATGAATATGGTTCAGCCCTCTTTAATCAATATGAGCGGTATAAGGCCATGGTCCACCATGCTGGATAAGTGCGGGTTCGCAGACTTCACATATAAAAAAAACTTGCTAGATTCTCTCAAACATGCTGGATAAGTGCGGGTTCGCGGACTTCACATAAAAAAAAACTTGCTAGTTTCTCTCAAACATTAAGTTTTCCTTCACCGTCTGACAATTTGTAAATGTTAGAAATGATTCGCACATTAAAATATCAGAGGTCCGTCACCCGAATTTGAACCTGCTTCACTCAGATAACCAAACTCAAGGTTCCACTGGGCTACCAGTGATACCAGTTACGGCTAAAGTCTGTTTTAAGTATTATTATTTTAGATGCTGGGTCCGGTGCCGAGGTCGGACCTATGCTACCGCGACTAGTACTGATCAATTGTAGCTCAAAAGTAATCAAAAGTCAGGGACTTTATAGTAAATTTCTCAAAAAACAAAGACTACGCGTAGGCTGTTAGTAGTGACCCTACTTGCTGCGCCAACAGTAGCGGGTTCGAGTCCCTCTGGGGTATTCATTTGTTGAGCGCGACTATTGCACTCTAGTCATGGTTGTCTATATTTTTTATAATATGTATGTTTCAAAGTTATATATGTATAGTATATCAACTATCTGGTATCCGTTACACAAGCTTTGTAGCTTACCACGGAACTAGATGGCGCTGTGTAATAATGTCCCAACATAATATTTATTACTATCTGTTACCCGCGCGCTTCGCTGGGCGTTTTACACACACACACACACACACACACACACACACACACACACACACACACACACACACACACACACACACACACACACACACACACACACACACACACACACACACACACACACACACACACACACACACACACACACACACACACACACACACACACACACACACACACACACACACACACACACACACACACACACACACACACACACACACACACACACACACACACACACACACATTAACCTTTACCTGCATTATATTATATAGTCTATCATTTGCGCAATCACATGTTCTTACTGTATACCAATTTTTATAAAGATCGGTTCAACCGTTCTTGAGTTAAAGCGGGACGTACAGACAGACAGACAAGAATTTTAAAAACGGTAAAACTTATGTCAGTGAGTTATGAAACGAATATATATGACGAAATTCGACAAAACCTATCGCCTCTACAGATTTATATAGTAGTATAGATAAATGATTATGTATGTATAGTATACTGACAGCGCCCACTGCAGCGGCGTGTTGCGTATCGCGTGGTAGAGGTGCTTGAGCGTGTCGCGCGGGAAGTTGTCGCCGTCGTTGAGGTCGGCGAGGTTCTCGATGAACTCGGCGCACGACATGCGCCGGAACGTGCCGCTGCCGCAGCCGTGCAGGTCCGTGTTCAGCAGCATGATGGCGCACGTCAGCGTGTGCACTGCGTCTGGTTTGAAACAATTTAGAATTTAAATACAGTGTAAACTCCATGTAACGTAACTACATTTAACTACAAACTCCCTAAAGCGTTAAAATCACTCGGCTTTGGTTGCTTTAGCTTGTTTTCCATACAATGATACACTCTATTTAGCATTACGCCCACTCTCAATAACGACAAAAATTAAACAATAAATAGTATTTTCTAAGTTGCCAAAATTAGTAAACACTCCGCCGTGCATTAAAGAAGCTCTGGAAGCAGCAAAATTATTGACAAAGTACTTCCTTTATCACCAAGATGACTTAATATCGCAAGATATGAATAAAATAAGTAAACATATACAACAAAATTACTGGTGCAGCAAAAAATGTCAGACGAAAATAACAAACTATACACGATAGCGTTTTAATAAGAATTGTTTTTATGTATGAAATTACTAACACTGGTCTAAATAAGTATTCTTTTTCTAATACAAATTTTTCTTTTCTCTATTTAACGACAACTCTTTATAATGTCAAAATATGTGCGGTCACTTGAGTGTCGTTATATAGAGTTTAAAGATTGTAATAGAGTTCGGCCCGCATTAGGCCTACATGGTGGACTATGGCCTGATAACTGATGATTTTCACTTGCGGATAGTTGATTTATATAAAGTAATGCTACTTTATTTTTTTAAAAAGAAATGGGGTTCAACTCAAACATTTAAAACACACTTAGATACCCAAGCAAAGCAAAGCTAAATCATCAGTTTTTTTTTTTTTTTTTTATGTCACAAAGGGGGCAAACGGGCAGGAGGCTCACCTGATGGAAAGTGATCACCTCCGCCCATGGACATCTGCAAAACTGCTAGACTGCAGGTCTTGCAGTTTTGCAGATGCGTTGCCGGCCTTTTAGGAAAGGGAGGGAGGGGGGAGGGAGGAGAAAGAAGGACGAGAGGAGGGATAGGGTGTGGGCCTCCCGGACTCTCACTTACCGGACGAAACGCGACAGCATAGCTGCCACTTCACGCCGGTCTCCTGTGAGAGAGTGGTACTATACGGGGCGTGCCGGCCCATTCGGCTGCTACCCGAAGGTAACAAGCATGGCACTACCACTTAAAAAAGTTTTCTTAATAAAGAAATAATTTTCGTCTCTCCGTTGCAATACACATTTCAACCCACTCCGCACTTACCTTGTGAATTAAACGCGCCAGGATTACATTCCAAGTATCGTCTAGAGAAATGCACTAGCACTCGTTCTCGCTCCTGAGTCTCCCCGCTGAGGGCGAACCGCGCCAGGAACGCTCGCAGAGCTTCGTCCAGCGTCGCTCCGCTGAACTCGAAGTGTTTCACGTACTCTTCTGCTACGGCTCGCGAAAATTCATTGCTGAAATAACACTATTGTTAAACCACGGTGGATAGTTTTAAGAAATAGTCTTAGGTATCAAAGGTGATGAATAATTTTTTAAAATTTTGCTAATTTATAAAAACTGAAATAAAAAACCATACTTTTTCTACTTTTAGTTAACATATTTTTGCACCAAACCACTCAAAGAGAGTCTCGTTAATATACTGAATTACATACTGATGTAACACAAAATTTATTTAAATACGTATTTTACTTACTTTTTACTTAAATGCCTCGATACGTCTGATTTCTTGAACCCATCAAGATGGTATAACCTTTTAGCGAGCCGCTCTGCAGAAGGTATGTCTACTGCTTTAGGACTGTAGTGGAAGGAGTGAAGTGAGTCACCATCCGAGCCATCATCGGAACCGGCGTCAGAACCGCTACAGAGCTCCTATAAATATTGTTTAGTTTCATACCGTTTCAAAGAGAGTCTCTCTCAAGAAACCAAAACTTAAAATAAATCAGGAAATCCGAAAAAAAAATCAATTATAATTGGAAAAATAGTTTTTTACTTGAATAGATCAAAGATACATTAAAGATAAAGTATCTATATTGAATTAATATCATAGTGACTATCACATTACATACAACTACTTAATTCAAAAATGTTATTTACCTGATAGCCCTGATTCTCAGGAGAGTTATGTCCATTTTCTTTACCATTTTGTGCATAATTACTATTGTTATTATTATTTACATTATCATTCGTTGTGTTCTTCTCTGGTCCCTTTACTTGTATCACTATCCTATAGTCTTTGCTGTCTCCATTGAGCGTGACGTCACTTCCGTGGTCGGAGTACGTCGAATTAGACTTTGCTCGTTTGTGGCAAGGTTCTGATACTAATATTGTTGAATCGGAATCTGAAGGATCCGACAGCTCCATTCTAGGGCACTCTCTACCCGTATCGAACATGTCGTCTTGGTCTTGGTAATCTGGACTAGATATATTTGACACTGCTTCTGATAAACTCATGTCACCTATAATTAAATATTTATCTTATTAGAATAATAAAATATTAAATTAATAATACTATTATAAAAAATATTTTATTTTATGTGGTTAAAAATTTAAATATAAGAATGGTGTTAGTTATGACTTATAAATTATAATCTATTTTATAACCACATATGGAGACAGCTTTTTCAAGACAATAATTTAAAAACAAATTATAACTCGATTTTTAACGTTGAGGCCAATGAAACTTGAGGCCAAATACGACTAGATAAACTTTGCATGTTACAAAAAACTATTAAAATATTCCCAAACTTGCAAAATTAAAAGGCATCTATTCTAATGTGAAACAAAGTGTAAGAGAGGGCGGTTACCGTTGAGCGCGCGGTGGTGCGGCGGCGGCGCGCGGGGCGGCGGCGTGGCGCGCGGCGACAGCGCCGACCACGACGCCGACGTGGGCGACAGCGGCGACGACGACCTGCGCACGCACGCATCACTCGAAATCGTACATAGTCTCTGCTTTTATAATCTAGTTATAAAGTGTAACCTTAAATACAGAGCTAGCCTCTGTAGTACTCCATCTGTGTACTCTATTTCACTCAAATTCATCCAGTAATTTTTGCGTGCAAAATTTAACCAACGCACATACAAACATACCCATACGCACAAATGTATATATCAGATATATTATATCGCAATTATAATTCAGTTATGAGTGTACCGTATATAGTATATTTCATAACTCATCAACATAGTATATTTAAAATAACTAATTAGATTTGAATGTAATTAAAATTCTTTTCAAAAAGTTACATGTCTAGCCTATAACTTTTTATAAAACCTCTTATTAATTTGTCCAACAAATTTCAATAACTATACTTGACCCGACCGAGGATTCGAACCCAGGATATCCAGGTTTATGTCAGACACTTGCTATCAAGTAAGAAAGTATACGCACTATAAAGAAACCACAGACAATATTTAAAGATCTTACCGCTGCGAGATACCATCTGATATGGAGGTGGAATTCGATGTGGCGGCCGAGCCGTTACACTGCGACACCGGCGCGTTGTACGTCCATACAATCCTGTTAATACATTCATGTTATTTACTTCCTGCTTTTGCTTGCTTATTTAATAATTTAACTAACCTGTATTAATAATACATCAATAAATTAAGGCCAGGATCAAAGTCGTATGTTAATTTGTTTTAATGTGTTAAAGAAATGTTAGAAATGTAATAGAGGTCAAGTTCGCTAATACGCTATCTTTCCGCTTGCTAAGCCGAATCCTATATGCTATAATAAGTTCAATGAAATTGGGCCCCTCCATTTATACATGTCAAGACAATTATAAAACTCACGCCTTATATATTAAAAAACAGAAACTACGATGTACCTTGACCAAGATGTACTTGCACTATTCATGACGTTTACTTAGAGCCCTTAATCTATTGTATGGTATAAACACGTGTTACCTTTGGCTCGCGCCCAAAAACCGGAACAACCTTGTTGCGTAGTTACATGAAACATTTGCCCAATAAATAAATTGGATTATCATCTGGCATGAATTGCTCGTTCTTACGCGTGACAACACTGAATGGCCGTGGCCTCTAATACTTGAACACAGTATTTGAACTTAAGGATTATCTTCCAAAAAGCGCATAACGTCGATCGATCTGAAATTTGGTTTGGACCTTCTATTCACGAATAACATACCGAAAATTGGCGCAAACGTTATTTTGAATATAAAAAACGAAGGAGAACTTCTTTTTGTTCAGTGTGCGTAATCGTGCATTCCTAATCGATTTAGACTATTTTAGTTTTGACCAGAAAGGTCTGGAATCGGAAACAGTAAAAACAGAAACAAAAGACACGTGAAGTCCGCCATACAATATGTCTGACATAGTGGACTAAAGCGTGGCGCCGACCATAGAAGACCCGTTGCCCAGCTGTGGGAGGTTAGACTATACCTGTCACGGTCGTCCCCGGAGCGCGGCGCCGGCGTGGCGGAGTCGGGGCGCGCGTCCAGCAGCGTGTTGAGCGACGACGTCACGTCCTCCTCCATCTCCACCGCCACCGCGCTCAGCGACGACTCCTTCTGGAACTTTCCATGTGCTCTTTCAATATATTCAGTAACACTTTTTAAATCATTTGTATAATTACGAATATTTAGGGGCGGACTGTTAATTTAGGGGGCTCAACTAATTGTCACCTTGTCATTATTAAATCCATAGTGATAAATAATTCTCGACGAAATAGAGATAACGCCATTGATTTGATTCTTAATTGACCTCATAGTTATTAAAATCGCTTTTTATGACTAATTTCTTATTATTTCTTTATTTTTTTATTTTACAAATTCAACATTATATCCATTGTTTTTACAAGGGCCCATCATATCTTAGGGCCCTGAGCTACAGCTCAAAAAGCCTATATGCCCGCCCCTACGAATATTAGTAACTTTATATTACGTAAAAAATATATATTACGTAAAAAAAATCTTATTTCTACGTGTGGATTATAATCCACGAAGTCCTTGACCTCGTAATATGTAGGTAAATTAGTAGATACTGTATACGAGAGCTATAAATCAATAGGAAAACAACCAACCATTTGCATACATAGTGGCCATGAACTACTACAGAAAATTCGATATGTTAGATTGAGTCTTAAATCAACAACAAACGCATGCTAAGTGCGGTAAAATTAAGCTATATTTGTTTAACTAGTTATAAATTCACATAAGTACGATGTTTACGTGAAATGAATTGTTTACTACGAGTATATATCCACACTATTTGATTTAAGTTAATTTAATAACATATAAGTAATAAATTATGAGTTATCAACAAGTTTAAATTAATACATGTTTCCACTTGAGTCAACTAATTAAGTGTATTATAGTATCATTATTCATTAAATTTAACAATTGTTATTTACCTGTAAGTGATCTTCTGACCTCGAAGTTCTTACTATATGCTGTGTTCGTGTCGCTACCTCTGAAGAGGTGTTCCCTCCCGCGGGCGACGCCGGCTGAGAGTTGAACCTGAAATACAATATTTACTAGTCACTGCCTTCGGATTTGCTTGCAATACTTGAGTAGTGTAAAAGAAGCTTAGCCTTAACATTTAATATTCGTGGCCGATTAAAATTAAACTTAGGTTTTGTATTTCGTCTTTTAGCAGAAAAAAGCCTTTACAACAAACAAAGATTTTAGATTATTTTTGATTAATTATATTATTAACACTAACATAATATTTTTCTAATTTGATACAAGCTTTTGAGGTCGATACAATATTTATTATTTACAAGTTATATATATCGAATCCAAAGTTACAGTATGTATAATGTATAGTTCGTACCTACATATAGTAATAACTAATACATAATAATTGTTGCATTAAATCATACTTAAAAACAATTGCATGGTCGAGAAACCATCCACATTATCGTTATGATAATTATTATACTATTGAAAAAATAAAACACAATAGAATGCAGAATGATATCAAATAGGAAGACATACATGTATTAGTTATTTTATGCCTATCACGATTTCATCGGGAAAGCGAGCAATAACTTGTTATAGCGGAAGGTAACATTGATAGAAAATATATGTACATTTTACTGGCATGGTCACCAACTAAGCCCGTATCGGGCGAAGAATTGTGCCGTTGCGATAATTCCACTCGAGCTGCTAACCGAGTTTCACTTGGTGAGGCTGGTGTTGAATTATATCTAAAACAATAATAATAGTCATATTCATATGAGTAAATATGATACAGTATGTAAAACCAACAAATTATGATAAGTTCAATGAAGAAAACTAAAATAAAATATTTTTAAGAAAATAATATAATGTATTTATTTTTATTTATAAAAAATATAAACACGTCAAAATTAGCTTTAAAGGAATTTATTCTTATTCTATCTCATTATAATAGTAATTTATATAAGGTAAGTATAATATGTGGAACTACTTATTCATTATAGTCGTTCAATTTATTATCATATTTAATGAATTTTTTTTATCACAAAATAAGTTGTTGCCGTATTTAATATTAGGACATTAGTACGACTAATTTAGTTCACCTGTGATAGTGTGTTCGATGTGTAGGCGCGTGGTGGTTGTGATGTGGATGTTCAACTCTCGACAGGTTGAGTATGAGATCACCAGTCATCATATACGCTTCAAACTTCGGCTGAGTGACGCGTTTTCGCTCCTCCGTCAAAAGAGCCTCACAACTTTCGCCCGACTGAACCCCCGACCCGTTGCTCGATGAGTTACTCGACGAATTGCTGTTCGAGTTGCTCGATGGCGGCGATCCCGATCTAAATACGATTTATGTTTTACAAATTGCCACTACCAACGATAGATAGCTTTTTCGACCTTTTAATTAAATTGAAATTGTTTATACTCCATTAATTAATTCCAGAAAGATGGACAACTTGTTTCTGTTAAATTAAATTCAAACATGGTTTGAAGAAAAACAAAGTACGAAGATGAAACACAATGAATAGTTTGAATTACGAAGTTCCTTTAATCAAATGAACATGAATCATACGTGGAATATATTAGACAGCTTGTTTATGTTGATAATGTAACTGGTAATTGAATATAGTTTACGCTAAAATTGTTCTGTGTTAATGTCTCTGTAGATAATACCTACTACGCATTTACCAAAGTGTTATTCTCTATCGAACCAGATATAAACAAATAAAGTGATAAAAATATTTATAAGAATGTGCAATTTTTGTAACTGTTAAACACGACTTATTACTTACTTGCTACATGTAAAACACTATGGACAATATGAAACAATGTCGTTATATCTTAAGTTATACTGCTTAATACTATTAAGATTTAAGATACTGTAAGACTTTTCGATATTAATCATCATTTTCACTGTATTTTTGTCGTAGTTATAATAAGTAGGTACATGTAATAAAATGTAAAGAATTTTATTCCAATATTCACAATTCAAAGCAAGCGACTTGCAAGCAGCTCACTTATTCTAAATATTTTATAAGCACCCCAAGAGCTCGAAGGTTAACGATTCAGCTTTGTGCACGTGATTGTTCCATTTCATAGATTCATCATAGTAACGGGGTCGGCTTTAATTAATTGCTATTAATGTCCCGCGGTCTCGATAAATGAAAATTTATATATTTTTATTTCAGATTACTTGATATCTTCGTTAGTATCCGTAGGGGACCCGGTCATTTAATTTAAATAATATATTACAAGTATTATATTAATTTAGTAAGAAAATAAATAATCTGGCTTAGGTAATATATAAGTAAAAGCCGTAAAGTATTTCAATATAGGTAGTATCTTTTTAAACAAGCTCTGAATTCCATCCAAGCATATTTCGTCGTGTTTATGTAATACCTATTTTTAACATATTTACATTTACCTAGCAATATAATTATTTGATGAAATATTAGCATCCACACCTGTTACGTCTTGAGAAGCGATTAGTATTAGCACATTTAACAGCGAGGTGTTTATTGAACGCTTTCATTCATATGAACCATTTTTAGCCAGCAAGAACTGATAACTACGATTTCTTTCCTCTAATTCTACTCATTAAAAGTACACGGGGTGAGGGTGACCCGTCTGCGGTACATATGGTACCACCTATAGCTTATCGCAATCGGATATCAGCTGTCAAAGTTTGGGAGGGTCGGTATACGATTACACCCAAAATAAGGTGCGCCTAAATATAAAAGCTGAGGATATCCGAGGGAAGACGTTTAAAAATAAAAGGTTTAAAAATATCTTTTACAACTCAATTCGTCATCTACTAATTATATCGACGTTACTTTTATCGTGACATCGACATTTTGTCACACAATATTAAAATTGCAAGAGTTTATGAATCAGTCAATGTAGGCGTTTGTTGTTTATTTACCCTATAATTGCTCAATGAATTTCCGGGAAATTATGATTTGGAGACGATGACAAAAAATAATGTGTTGTTGTATAATAATATTTTAACAATTAACATTTAAATACAGTACAGATTTATGCAAGGACTACATCAAATATATAAAAAGAAAATAAGGGTAGATCCAGCGTAAAATATCAAAGAATGCTCACTTATCGTGTTTTGTGCGTAGCGGCCCACTAGTTCGACGCTCTGCTGCGGCGGACAGATAACGCCTCACGTTCGCTTTGATCTGTGGGTCTGCAAAACCGTCGTACTATCAGACATAGTAATGAAGCTGAGGTCATTATTTTCTAAAAATATCGTTTCGCACCGAGTAATACAAAAAAAAAATGTCACGTATAAACTATACTACTAAAATATTGATTCATTAATTTCATGAAATACAAGAATCATTATTTTGTTATGATATTCGTTGGGTCGGCCTTAAAGGTATACGGCGGAATCCCGAGACCTATAAATTGGCTCTCGGAGTCTCGCCACTCTTATTTGTAGCGACATTTCATCCACTTGGGTATACACGAATTTTATTACTGGAAACCGCAGAGTTTGTATTGAATGTCATAGTTCAACGCAAGTAAAATACTTAATACACATTCTATTGGATATATCAGTGATAAACTCACCCTTCTTTAGTCGTAAAGTGACTGGATCTGACGATAGTCGCAAACATTTTAATACTGAAAGAAAATAAAACTTTTTGGATGACGCTGTTTACAATCAAAACTTTTCCATCACTTGCAAATGTCTTTAAACGAAGAAGTTAATAAGAACAATTTAAAAGCTTATACTTTATGCAGTTTTTATTTATACGGTTAACTTATTTTCTTGATAGTGTTATTGTTATAAGTATGGTTTTTAGAACACTTGTTTATCGATTAAAAATCATTGATAAAAACTAATTGATAACAAATTAACATTTATCTGAAGAAGATTAACCCATAGAGTAATTGTTAAATGTGAATTATGCGATTGCGTGCCGGGTGCGGAGTGCGGTCCGAGTGGCCGGCCACAACGCGATCATTGAATTAACGCTAATAACTTTACAGATAGCAGTCGTACTATGTTTAAAGGAGATGTGAATTTTATATTTGATTACTGACATGTACAAATTACAAAGAGCAATAATTTAGACCTCGTGAAGACTACTTACTCAAACTATTATTTTTTTGATTTCTAACAATTTAGGTAGGTATATAAACAGTAAAATAAAAAAAATACAAAATTATTATCACCTAACGAGTAAAAATTGAGCATTAAAAAAATATGAATATTCAGTGACGCCACCATTTTTATTGTAACTCGGTTCAAATTAACCAACCCAAAGTATAAGCTGTCAATTTGTTACACATCAGTAATTTTCGAATACATTGTACATTTTATTACATCTCAACACGTGTAAGAACAGTTACCAAGAAGGTAGGTAGGTACCTACTACATACTTGAAATATAAACTGATTTTAGTATATTTTCTGTTAAGGATAAAACCGAAGCGTACATAACTATTACGTTAACGCTAAGTTAGGTGCTCAAACAGGGTAGATTACAACGTAATTTAGTTTCTAACAGTTATCATCGGTGTGCATGTTCGGAAGATGTAAGTGTCATGGGTGATAAATGGCAAATTCCTTACCTTCTCGGGTTGTGAACCGGTTCACATCAGTCCCATTAACCTTGAGCAATACGTCTCCCGCTTCAACCTGTAATTGAACATGCGGTCATTTATTTATTCAGCAACGAAATATGTAACATCATTGCAAAGTTACCCCCGCTACACACGTAACGATATATCGTAGCGATTTCAAACTGTGCAGATAAATCGAACGTTCATAGTGTCTCCACACGCCTCCGATATCGACGTCGATCGTCAGTTCTCCGTAGAAGCTCACGCAAGAAACATGTCGTCCACGATGGAAGATGATGACGTACTTGCGATATTAGGCCTCGTCTGATTTGATTACAAATTAATTTTCTGTATAGGCGAATGTTTTACTTAAAATTATAAGTATAACTTGTGAAATATGATTTTCTTTTTCTTATTTTTCTTTATGAGACGTGTTGTGACACCCTTTCCTGCACAGCAAGTCATATATACTATTTATAAAGCTGAAGAGTTTGTTTGTTTGTTTGGTTGAACGCGCTAATCTCAGGAACTACTGGTCCGAATTAAAAATTCTTATTGTGTTGGATAGTCCATTTATCGAGGAAGGCTATATACTATATTACATCCCGCTATGATCAATAGGGGCGGAGCACCAATGAAAAATGTTGCCAAAACGGGAGAAAAATATTCCTTTTGAGAGCTTCCGTTGCGTGCGCTGCGTAAACGGTTAAAGTTATGCACAAATTATGTATGGCGGAATTGTTCCTCTCATTTTTTATTGTTATAAAATTAGTTTTAAGATAATGCATTATTTGCGATGGTGTTAAATAAACATGATATTAATCCTTATCCAAATAAATAAGATATTCATCACAAGTATTTAATTTTGAATAAAATTGCTCTTGGAATCATTTCATTTCAATGAATATCTTATGAGATTATCATAGTTTTAAAATAACTCCGCAACAAAATAATTATCATCGCGTTGAATATGGGCGGACGGGCGAAATAATTTGATTTCCAGACTTTAGAACGCAAGCGAAGCCGCGGGAAAGGCTAGTTTTTATATAAAGCGGGAGAAGAAACTTTTAATTGACGCGGCGGGAAAGTATATAGCAACAAGCGAGCACCTTGAATACTGGCGCGAACTGAGCGATCTCCATCCACACGTGACGATAAAACTGTGCAAACACCATCGACAACGATTTATTGGATAGAAATTGCAACTGCCACCGATGAACGATAAACTGCAACGATTTACCATACACACGATCGATAAATCGACGCAAACCAGTTTGCACAGTTTTATCGCTACGATATATCGTAACGTGTGTAGCAGGGGTTAATTGGTCGCTTTAGAAATGCCAAACATATGTACGTTTAATATCATGTATACAAGATATGTAGTTAACATAATATATATCTATTCTATAATATCTATTGCAAATTACTACAGTAAAAACAATTAAAAAATTGCGAGTTTGTATGCTACAATGTACCTATATAATATTTTTAGATACATAACAAAGACATTACTTAATTAAACGGCAAAGTTCTTTAAGCAACGTAAGCTTTTGTAAATAGTAGCGCAATGTGAAGACATAAACCGTTTGTAAATATTGTGTTTTCACATACACTACTAAGACAATTCATTTTAAAATGCAATTAAAAAATCTAAGAATGAAGTTTATTAGTGATTCTATACAGAAAAATAAATGTTTTTTTTGTGTTAATACTGTCATTACAACTTAGGTATAAAGAAAAAAATCAAAAATACTGATCACAATTTATACATACTATATAATGTTTCAAAATTTATAAAACTCATGAACTTAATGTAGACATACAGTACGCTAGATAATATAATTGTACCGTTCTCTTCACAGACATCTTTCTTTTTTTGAACTTTAAAAAAAAACCAGTCAAAACTCCTTAGCGTTTAGTAACTACTTTTAAAGTTAAGCCGTTTATATATTAGTATTTAATAATACATAAATTATTCTTTTAACAAGGGTCCGGAAAATATCACAATATTTACAAAACTCTATCCACTCTTACGCGGAAACTCTTACTTTTTTAGGAATACAATTGCGCAGATGCTTTCGTAATTATTGAATTGTTTGTGATTGACTGGTGTACATACAAATACGCACAATTATATGTTGTGTTATTACATTATCATATAATTTTAATCTTTGTTTTTATTATCCGTTGGAGTTCTCTATTTTTCCAAGCTATAATATATTGTATAGTATAAATATACATATAATATTCTAAATCTAGCAAAAATTAAAAAAAACTTAAGCTTAGATTAAACTCTTATATACAAGAAAATTTATATTTAAGTTAGTTACATTATGTATTTATTTTTATTTATTGTTCCATCCGCGGGGGAACCTGCTATTAGCAGCTAGATTAGTGTAGGTATAATATATAGTATGTGACCTAACTTAGTACTATAGGTGTGATAAATTTTCCATTCAGTTGTGTTTTTGTTAAACTTCATATAACATATTTCAAAGGAGTAATTAGTTCTGTCGGTCTCCATTAAAATCTTAAATCTGCATCCGTATTTTAAGCTGGCAGTGCCACCTTAATGATTCGTAAGAAGTTAAAAGAAAGCTTATTCATTTGTCAGTTAAGTTTCAAAAAAATATCTAAGAGGCTATAATCATTGCTTCTCTTGAATCTAACAAAATCTCGTCAAATGGGAGTCTGACTCGCGCACGAAAGGTTCCGTACCATTATCTATAACAATTAAGCTAGTAACTCAAAGGATATCTTAATTTGCGTCAACTAGGTATATGTATGTATGGGGACACCCTTAATTTTCAATTTTTTTTATTTTTTGGAATTTTTCTTTTATTTGCGCTATAAGACGTTGTTCGTACCAAATTTCAAGATTCTGAGTTCACGGGAAGTAAGTACCTAGGTTTTGGTTCCCTTGCGAGTGCGAAAATTTGCAGCATAAATGGCTGTATCTTTTGATTGCGTTGGCTTAGAAGTTTGAATTTTTCACAGCTCCAAGAGACAAAATTTCAGCTTGATACCTCCTCGCGTTCCTGAGAAAAAGGATCATGACAGACAAACAGGCGGACAACTAAGTGATCCTATAAGGGTTCCGTTTTTTCCTTTTGAGGTACGGAACCCTGAAAAGGTAACCAATCTATAATGATTAATTCAAAAATTAAAGCAAACCACTGTGAACTATAATTTTACTATATTGTAAATTATTTCGTTTGCTTTTATTAACTTAAAAATATATAAATATAAATAAAAAAATATATATACATATACGTAATTGTTTGATAAGTTTTAACTCACATTTATTTAACTTCTTATCACATGTTGGCTGGTTGACGATATTATACATATTTTGTAGACACACATGATAAGATTCACATAATATTGTTTATAGTTTAAGTAAGGTCACAAAAAATATTTTTTCAATGCACGTATAACACAAAGCCTTTACTTATCAATAATAAATCACACAACTTCATTAAGGATAAACAGTCTGTATCACCACTTCCTCTTGATTTCAATGATTCACTGTAACATTTCACAACTGATCTAGGACGTTAAACCCATATAGATAACCTTTTGTTTACAACACTAACATGTATACAATTTATAATTGTGTTAAAAGAACAAAAGTCTGTCCTTCCATACAAAAAAAAAAATTATAAGTATTTATTAGAAAGCACAGTATTCGCCGCGTTCGTTAACACGAGCGCACGCCGCGCCCGTTGCTGTCAACTGTTATCAAACGAGAGGAGAAGGGAGCGCTAATGGAGCAAGCTTGGAGATAAATTAAATCAAACTGCTATATAAGGGTGCAGGAAATAGGAATTAGCTGGATGCCCACCTGTCCTCGATGGGGGAAATTCAAAGCAAAGGGCCGCTCATAAAGTGCTTTTCCTCGATATTGACCATGAATTTCAGAAAGGTCACTAAGTGCACGCGATGTATCAATATTTAACATGCTCTGTGCTAACATCATGCTAACTAACCTAATTTCAAGGAGCTTATTGACTTTATATTGATACGTCATTTTATTTGATTACATTTTAGGTTACTTCATATACCTATTATGTATTATAAAATGTCTTAAAAAGAGAATATTAGGTAGGTTTACTACAAAGTAATATTATATAGTTAAAGTATATTAATACCTATTTATAAAACAGGTTTCATATAACATAATTAATGAAATTAAAATTTTAAGTTTTTGGGCTGTATTTTTCCTTCTACCGTTTTTATCGACATTTTCTTATACCTACGTAGTTTTTTTTTCTTATACGTAGTTTTATATTTAATAACATTTAGTTTTATAGTTATAATAAATTTAAGTAAACCTACAGATATTTCGATATTTCAAAACTTAATTTTAAGATTCGTAGGTTTAAACAAATTAATTAACGATTAATCATATCATCGCGCGTTAAAAACTTGATATATTGTCTTATAATCTAGATAGTTAATATCTAATTTAAATTAGATAATTAATACTATTAAAGCCTAGAATTGTTTAGTGGCTTCTAAAGTTTAGTTAGGAATGATTACTGGTTGTAGTAAGACTATTATAAGAACAAAACAAGTTGATTAAAAGGAGCTATTTATAAGACTAGATATAAATTACATACAAATATGTTATACTAGTAATAGCTTTTGAACACCTACTAACAGCGTTTGACGCCTACTTCTTGTTCAGCAAAAACCCACGCACTATTAGATTACCTATTACATTTTAACAGTTAGAGCTTTTCTTTTTGATTTTATCGAATCTTTCTATTAAAATCTCTAGGAAAATACTTTATCTATGACACATATAAATAAAGTTGAAGTGTCTGTTTTTAATTTCAAATTAGCAGCTTTTCACCAAATGCATATGAAATTTTATACGGTACTAACATCAAAAAATCAATTTTTTTTCTGTGAAACGGATGAAGCGATTTTTATGGGACTTTCATTCGCACATACTTTATGATTTTAGTATGTAACGCATGCTAATGAACCAACACAACCGTAAGTTTTTTCGTCTTTAATTAAAGTTATTATGGTTTGTAACAGTAGAGTACGTAATTACTTCTCTTACGGGTCAATAGCACTTGCCGTAGCTTACTATTAGTGTAAAAAAATTCAGAATCGGATGCTTAGTTTCAGAGATAAACAGCTAGGTACCTACATCAAATCTCTCAAACATTATCTTTGAACCATATTTTATACTTGTGAAGACTAGGAACTCGGTCTAATTTCGCACATATACATTAAACATACCTTCTTAAATTACTCTTTGTACTTTTTGTTTTCAGTCTAATGAACGTTTTAAACATTACATTATATTAATTAAGAGCCTAAAATTCATCAGAAAAATGATCTCACAAAAGATTAACTATCGTAAGTATTTATTATTACAAAAAAACATAAGGAAAGAAATCTTCTAATTTAAAAGATATTGCTTTTTATAAAACAGCCATTCCTATTTCCTGCAAAAGTGAAGTGGAAGGAAACCTGTAAACCTATTTCCGCAATGTGACAAACATTTTATAGAGTTGAGATACCATGCTATTTTGATTTATAATACATATGTTCATACACAAACAATACAATATAGTACCTATTAGTATGATAGATTAGTTACTGTCTATATACAAACTATAAACGAAACCCAATACTAACCAACAACACCACACATATTTTATTGCACTTGTATACAACTCAAAGTGGTATTATAAACGTAGCGATGTTGGCTTAAAGAGTTTAATTAAATATAATAATTATTACTAATAATCTATTAGTAAAAAAAACATTTTTAACTCTAGAATCTAGACTTGATTCTAGAGACTAACTTCTCATGAGACGCTAACTTAAGTTAAAAAAAAATATTTACAAACACAAACCACCCGACTGCATAAAAAGACGATATTAATATATTAGAGGTTTTTAGTTTTGGTCAGTTACACATTTTGTAGTTTAATTTTAAAATATCTTGTTACAAATTCTTTTTAAAATATAGGTTTATATAAGTTGTAACTTGTATGTATACTGTTTTTGCAAGACACAAATCGGCTTAGATGATAGATCCGTTGTTTTGATTTTTTAATGAGTTGTATACTCTATATCTATAACATCTTTCATGTTAATTGTAAAATTATCAGCTAAACATTGCATAAAAATTAATAAAATCTGAGGGCACGGCAAGTGCCGAATGAAAAATATGCCGAGTGCTCACAAACAGGGCGAAGTATTTTCAAAATTCAAATTACATGATCAGTTTTAAGAACTATTGCAAGTCTTAGTTAAAAGTTCTTTAATTTCGTAATTCACTCATGAATCAAAGTTCTAGACACTTCTAGAAGACACATGAGCTTTAAATCATGAACATAATTAATTATTAATTAGTGTATAGCCTATATCGGAAAAACAAAAACATCTCGCAATTCCAATCCAGTTTTCGAGCCATAATATAACAAACTGCATAATTAACTTTATAATCCTATACAAATAGATATGCGACTTTAGCACTTCATATAGTTTTTCGTCACATAAACTAACCAAGTCGATAGCTAGGAAAACAGTGGATATTATAGCAGGTACCTACATTACGTCAAAACATATTGTGCTAAACAATTTATGCAGCTCATAAAAACTGTAAAAATAATATTTTCATCTTTGAAAAAAATAAGTTTTCTAATACACTAGCGAAATATTGACAAATTATATACTATAAAACCTTTCACGAGAATCAGCTCTTTATCTATTGGTGAAAACAGCATGAAAATAGGTGCAGTCGTTTTTGAGGTTACCGTGAAAAGACATACAGACAGACGCGGCGGAGGACTTTTTTTATAATATGGAGTGAATAGTGATGTACTTATACAATGATTGCAGTGTAAATGATTACTATTTTTATATGGCCTCTGTGTCTTTTTAACCGTCTAGACGCGACAACTAAACCTTAGTCCAGAGCAAACTTGGTCACGGGAGGTCTGGAATCAAAGATTAAAATAAATCCGAAAATAATCCAAAAAGAAATTTATAAAAAAAAAACATGAAATATTCACGTACATCAAAGAAAGTATTACATACGACTGTATTATTTTATATCTCGATGGATGCAATATACCTTTTGAGTTTCAGAAAAAACACATTGCTAATGTATAGTTTTAATTCCGTTTTCTTTTGTGTTAAAATTATTTATAGCCGCTATAAATAAATTTAGGGCATATAGCGTGATACAATTGTATTTCTATAAACAAGTAGCATCTACATAAACTAAACCAATATAAATATGGGATAAAATAAAATTATCTATATTTCATTTCAATGATGTCGATTAAGATCAAAGAGTGATGATAATCTAGCTAATACTTGACACTGCCTCGCTTGATTGACACAACTAATGAGTTATTGGAAAATCGAAAGCGATGTTTATACATTTGTTGATAGTAAGTCGCGCGATTATGGCGATACGGGTAGGTACACGAAAGTTTGTACTTTTTTTCTCCCAGAACCTGCTTAGCCTTTCTTTAGGCTTTTCAAACTTACATACTTTATTCAATCAAGTCAATTTAATCTCCGTTCCCGCTTTAAAAATAACTTGCTGTGCAGTGACAGGGTGTCACAACGCGTCTCATAAAAAAATAAAAATAAGAAAATCACATTTCACAAATTATACTTATAATTTTATGTAAAACATTCGTCTAAACAGAAAATTAATTTGTTATCAAATAAGACGCAATTACGATAAAAAAGGTTCCAGCTATACCTAATAGTAAAAATATTATATTTTATTTTATTATAATAAATAATAATATATTTAATATTTAATTTTATATACACTTTTGTTACTATTTCAAGATAATCTATTTGGCTGTATGTGTGCGTACCTTCGATTGTAATTAAGTACGTTTCAAATGCTTCAATGTTGAGCGGAATCATGTATGAAACTATCGTTCTATGTGTTATTATTCTAAGGTGCTAGGTATATAAGTTTTCACTTTTCACGTAATTCACGCGTTTGGCCCGTTTTTAAACACTATTTCTCACTTCCATTATCCATAGATTGGCTGAAAGAGATCTCTTCTAGAGATAAGTCCACCTTTGCTCACATCGATCTCTGTATTATTTATGTAATATCATTTAAATTTGCAATAAAGAATATAAGTAGGTAATTAAGAACCAAAGTTAAAAGTTTAAAACGTAAGATGTATTATTAAGTTTACATATCTTGCAGAAATATTTAAAATGCATTAGAAGGAAATGGATTAAGTGTTGTAGGACAATATGCATTACTGAATTGTTTATATCGAATTAGATGAATAATTTAAATAATTACCAATCTAATCGACTTGTTACTACTAAAGTTAGATGGCGAAACATAAAGACTCAAGTAAAAAGATATTGTTATATTGTATTTTTTATATTTTACTTATATTGTGATTTTTATACGTGAAATTACACACCTAATAAATAATATAATTCTAATATATAAAAATCTCGTGTCACTCGTGTGTTTGTTATCGAACTCCTCTGAAACGATTTTACCGACTTCTATTACTTTTATTTGTACATATGATAGGTCTGAGAATAGGCATAGGCTACTTTTTATTCCGCTAGGTGATAAGGGAGGCCTTCCCCAAATTTTTTACAACCCTAAAAAATATAAACTTAATTTTTAAACCTTCCACCAATCTAGGGAATGGTTTTTTAATAGGGATTAGAACGCGGGCGAAGCTGCGGGAATTGCTAGTAATATATAATAAGAGTCCTTTTCTTAGTTACAATATTATAATGTATAGTTGATAAAATAATTAAAACATAGTGTGTTAAATTCAGTTATATGAACATATATTTTGAATGGCATAAGTCTAAAAATAAGCTATAAAAGTTTTCTGGATTCCATTCTGTTCATCTCACATGTTACAAGTGGTTTGCTCTCATTTCCCAAGTAGTAAGAAGACATCGATCTTTCGACAATGTCTAGAAAGCTAGACAGAAAATGTTCCTTACAAACTTTTATTTAATGTTTGTGTGCTTGTTTAAATCAAATCTCGAAACTGAATTTTAAAGCAGTAATCCTAACCTATTTAAAGCTACCGCTATAATTTTGCCTACACCTATGCTTCGTTTGTATGATGATTTAATATTAATTATCATATATTATGTTTAGCTAAATGACGTCAATCTAAATCCAATATGGCGGACCGCCCAAAGATGGTGGACTACGTTTTTATGTACCTCCATGACATGAGTATGAAATGAAAGGATTTGCTGATAGTAATAGGAATATATACTTAACTAAAAAAGAAAGGACTGGATCTATAAATCATTTTTTAAAAGCTTTTATTTAAATGTTCTACAAATTACATAATACAATTTATATAATACAAATGATAAAAGCTTGCTTTTAAAAATATTTTTTACAATGAAATATTTTTTATATTATTTAAGTTCTAATTAAAAAAATATACATAAAATTGGTTAAATGTTGCATGTTGAATATTCAGTAAAATTAATGTTTTAAGAATTAGGTACTCGGTCAGAAGTAATCTCATATTTAGTTTGATGTCACTTTTTGGCAACTGGCAAATTGTTCAAATTGCATCGTAGATCAGTTGCAAAATATGCCAAGTGTTAGAAATATTTTAAACAACTTTGTAATGTTTAATAATAATTAATAGATTACTAAAAAAATTCAAGGAATAAACAGACAGAGAAACAGACAAAAATTTCAAAACTGCTTTAATGTATTATTTTTCATGTATGTACCATATAATATGATATATACCTTCATATGCATTTAGTGAAAATCTGTTAACCCGTCAATGGCGAACATATGAGACACAATAGATTTTCAATTGTTATAAATCTATATTGTCCCCGCGCCCGTTGATGGGTTAATTTGAAATTAAGAACAGACACTTCAATTTTATTTATATGTATTGATCGATTTATAATAATTAATATGTATCGAGGTACTGATGAACTGATATGATTATACAAATACAGACCAAATCAAACAAAAAGCCAGTTTAACTGTAAATATATTCAAAGTTACAGATTTGGAGAGCATCTTCCATAATAATTGGGTCATGCTTAGGAATGGACTACTTATATATTACATCTTAACACAGTCAAGCTTACATCTTAGCAATAGGCTTCAGGTTTTGTATTAATTAAAAAAGAATAACACTGAGTCTTTTAGCAAACATTATAATAAGAAATAGCCTTGTATTTAAGAATCTATTTAAATATTAAGTTTTACATAACAGGTATGTCCTATGAGGATTAAAATTAGTGTCATTTGAATATCTGGAAAACTTTTACCCAATTAAACCAATTTATTAGGATGACTCAAGCATTAATTGTTACAATCATACACAATTTTTTTGGCTATTTTAGAGCATATTTATTCAGCCCTTTTTTAATATCCCACTGCTGGCCGAGCCATTCAATATGAGGGGGATCAGGCTGGCCACCATGCTGGCCTAGTGCGGTTTGGGCGACTTGGTTTAAAAGCATATATTTTATAGTATTGTTATACAATTTGCTAACAGTAACTATCAAGTCAACTTAATACCCCCTAACAAATAAGCCATGTATTTAACTTAATACAACATATAATTTATATTTCTTTCTAAAATAGAAATACATTTATACAGATTGACATAATCAGTGTTAAGCCTAAATTATTTAATTTTAATATTAAAATCACATTACATAACCTACAGAACTGACTTTTAAAGGTTTTTTCGTCAATGCAATCAACATCGACTCAGTCAAAACAAGTAACTTCAAGTACAAAGTAAATATTCTTAAGTGTGGTCAACTAAATTTATAATAATATAATAAATTCATTAAGAAATAACATTTTTGTGTAGCAAATGGTAAACTATAATTCCAATGTATATCTGTGACAAAAAAAGACTTGAAGACTTTTCAACACATAACTTTAATTTTTAAAGTTGTAAAATGTATATAAGAAACCCCATGATAAGAGATTAAAAATAGTTATATCACATCTTCATGTAAAAATATAATTTATTATTATTTTTACATTGAAATGGCTGTTTACACTGGACAATTTCATAACATTAGATTTCATGATACTTCATTTTAATTGATGTAAATAACCATCAATTGAAGCAATTTTGGATACTTTGGTAAAGCTAAAGGTACATCATGCCACGGGAACAATAAGGTGTGTACCAGACTAGTAAGAAGAAGACAAATATTTCCTAAGATAGTATTATAAATTTAATAAATCACTGTAGCCGTGATACTATTAAAAGGATAAAAAGAGTACAATGTTATTAAAATAGTGAAGTTGAAAAGAAAATACTCTTTTACTTTATTTTAAACTAAATATAAGTAAGTACTCTAATTAGTTGTGTGAGTCACTAGTGAGGCAAAATCAATATTCAACTAGCATTTGGAGATTTCAAAGTTGTTACTATATTGTATTTTGTTAAATTTTACTCTTTTTGTTAATGTAATGTGAACTTATCCCGATTGATATTATACCACAAGATGTTTCAAATTATATATTTTTAATGTTTTGTATGTTTATAAAATTATAATATAAAATGCATTACTAATTCAATAATTTATAATTATATGGAATTATAATCCAATCAAATGTTTAAGTTTTAGATATTATTATTAATAAAACATATTAATTAATGCGGCTTGCTTGTTTACATAAAAAGTGAATTATCTTTCTTGTTGTTATTTAAACATTCTGCAATTTAAATATTAAATGTGTATGATTGCAACTTATATCTTACTCTAGTAAGAAAATAAATATATTACAATATAAATAAAAATGTGTTTTATGCTAAAAAATAATATTATCAAAAAATTATTGCCACCTTACCTCACCACTGCGAGCTGCAGGAGAATTTTCTTCAATTTCGTAAATAATATGTGGCAAACCGGCTTCGCCGAGTAAAGAAAATCCAAATCCTAAGTTGTCACAACGATTCAGGACCACTAGTCTTTCGTCAGCCATATTCAGTATACAGCAGCATTGGTTATTATCCTTCAAAGGATTTCACTTCTACCACATTAATTTCTCACAGGGGATAATCGTAACTGATATTACTCAATAAAACTAATGAAAAGGCATCATAATTACAAAGTATGATATCAAATGCACCCAGTAAAACGACGACAGTCGACAGCGGACAGGCACAGATACAAACATGGAGATTAGAAAATGAAAGAGTATAGATAATGCACACAGCACACTGCACAGATAAATTAAAGGCTCTAAAATATAGTATATAGGTAATAAATAATTAAAAATCCTTGATAGACATCATAGATGAATAATAAACATAGCCATACCGAAGTGCGAAATACAAAAAGCAACTAGGGAGGCGTTTCGTAGTTCGTTGATTTCATACTTGCTAAATGTTACGCAATGCTTATTATGTTTTGTGGCACTCCTACATGAAGTTCTTTTTGCGAGACAAAATTAAATTTTACCCAAATCGAATAAAATATCGTAATTTTAAGAAAGTTATTAGGCATATTTAAATACTTTTTCTGTAAGCTCATATTTTCAATAAATGGAATTAGAACATAAATTAACCATTTTTGTTTGTTTACATAAGTAAATATTACTCATTTTGGATATAAGATAAAAACTAAAATATAAAGTATATTTAAAAAAATTTAACGTTTTAACATTAGTGCTTAATGCTTATATTTAGAGTAACAATAAGTTACTTTCTTATATCATTCATATTATTTTTTAATTTCAAGATTTCTTTGCTTTTATTATTATCAATACCAATTAGAGATGTTTTTGCCTTTAGTTGAAATAGAGTGAGTCTTCCATTCTATTTATAAAAGTGCCATCGAATTGAATTTGCCGTAGTTAGTGAATGAATGTACTGTAGACCTCAGAACAATAACTAGGCGTTTTACGACATTTGAAGCTCTCTTAACCACTTGATCCCCGCCGGTACCTATGTGTACCACTTCCGGCGTTACCGTAGATCCCCGCTGGTACCTATGTGTACCACCTCGCCCTCTGCGCTTTTATCACTTATTACACAACGAAATCGCTATATTTTTTGCTAAATAAGTAATGCACGCTACCTTTAGAAATTTTAGTACATATACAATAAAATAAAATTTTAATCAGATTCCTGCAACATTAAAAACAAATGCGCCAAAATTTAAAGTAAAGCGCGCGCGACTCGCTATTGGTTTAGTGAGATTTAAAAATTGAAAACAAGTGAATTTGTGCCTTAAACGCAGGCAAATTAATTGTTAATATTCTTTGCTACTATTGATATACTAATTAATTCATATTTACGTTATAATGTTAGTTTTTTGGTTAAAGTAATTCTGATGTATTGAAATTTGTAAATAAAGTCGCCATTATTTTACATGAATTTGGACTATTACTCACTTATTTAGTATCTGATAAAGGTAAATTACTGTAGAAAAATAAATATAATTTCATATTTTCAGTTTTTTGTAGCATATTTCAATAGTTTTATAATATAAAATGTGTTTATTTATAAATAATAAAAATATAAGCCTATAAGCTGTCAAATGTGACATATTTGACTTTCCTCAAATTTGAGCTAGACATTGACACATGTCGATATATTATGCTATCGATGATATCGATATTTTAATATAAAAAATGTATATTGAAGAAATATGTGTTAGCTCGTTCTAGAATAAAATGTTATATAAAATTCAAATATTCTTATGTATTATAAATTAAATCAAGTATACATAAGAGTTTTAATACAAAGTCTAACATAACTGGGTGTACGAGTACAACACGTATATACCTAGATAACTTATATACAAACTATTGTCCCCTACGGACGATAATGTTTGTATATACATTTTGATGATTTCCATATAAAATAAACTACTAATATAAACTAAATATACTTTTATTATTCAGATATTTTTTATAGATAAACTTATGGAGAGTTCCCAACAAAACAAAAACAAGTATTCAAAATATTCCAAAATATGACTATTTTGGAATTTCAATAGAACATTAATTTTTCCAAGTAATTCTAACAGAATTCGCTCCGAATTCTGTTAGAATTACAATACGACAAAACAAATAAAGAAGAAAAGGATTAATGTCATGAAACCGATAAAATCACTTTTTCTGATACATATGATACATTTTTACTAAATAATTTCATCAAGACCCGGTTATAGCTTGCTACAAAATATTGTCATTTTTATAGTAAATTAATCATTTTTTTGTAAATAAAATAAAGTCTATGCTGCTCGCTGAAAATAAAGCTTTCTCTAGGTGAAAGAATTTAATAAATTGGTTTTGGAGTTTCGGAGCCTATACATTACAATGAAACAAATGAAATCTTTTTTCTTTTTATAATATTAATGTATAAAAATTCCTTTTTTGTAAATTTATTGCTGCTTTGAATACTGGATAAGAAAAAGACAATCATCTAGAGTAAATTATTAGTTTGCTTTTAAATACCTAAAGGATTATCTGGATTAAAAGGTGAGATCTGAAAAATTTTAGAAGTAAGGATCTTCGAGTCCAATTACGTTAAACTAAATACTGTACGAATGGTCTTTTTTGTTATCAATTTTAGTCATCAAAAACTATTAGAGCGATATTATTGAATTGCAAAATAAAATTTTTGTACCATATAGGCGGAATATTTTTTATTATATTATTTAAATAATTAAAACTTCAACTGAACTTTTTATATCAAACTTGTCTCCAATATTTTAGTTTCAATGAGAATTATTACTTTAGCAAGATATGTTATTAGTTTTTGAGCGTTTGCAATTACAAATTTTAATGCAAAATTGACTTTATTTCTCATGAAAATACTATATTATTGACTATTTAAATTATACAACTTATGATTAGATTATTGAAGATTTGAAAATAATATAGGTACTGTCTTATTTTAGTCAAAAAAATTTACATAATATAATAAAATACAATAATGTATTCCATAAATTATATTCATATTTCGAAATACTTAACACGATAGCCAGATTTCTGACTCTTGCATTTATGAGATAATTATAATAACTTTTATTTTATATTTTATAAAAATTGGAATGCTCAATGTAATATTTCAAATCTCGTATATATGCATAAAAATAAAATATCTTTCATTCCTATACATAAATATAAAATTTCAATTGCTATACATAAATATAAAATTTATTATTTTGTTTGTTGTATAAAATTTATTATTTTGTTTGTTTCGCCATTCACAACAATTATCGATAATTTTTGTGTTGACTGTTGAGGGGTACAGCATTACTACGCATCAAAATATTTAAAATTATTATTATCAGTACAATAATTTGGACAACTTTACATGTTTAAATATTTTAGTTTCTTGAATGAAAAGTATAAAGGTTTCATAATATGTGATAATGCTTAACTTGTATATTTAAAATTTAAGCTAAATAATAAATACAAAAATGTGAATTATATTGAAATACGAGTGTTTTTAAAAATAACCTCAATTTTTCCCTTTTATAATAAAACCAACTGAATTCTAATCACAGTGGATTGTGTTCAAGATTTATTGGTGTATGTTTTTAAAAAGTAAGAACTAATATGTATTTAAGTGTAACTTTTGCTAAGAATCTACTCACTATACCTAATCCTGATGCTTTTAAAATTGCGCGGTAAGCTGTGTAAATACATCGAACGAGCCGCGATATTTATAAAGTTTTGAATGTGATTGTTACTTACAACTAATGAAAATAATTCAATGAATGGTTTTGTGTGACTACATGTTTATTCACAAAGTAGTGTTTCAAAATTAGTGTAAATATAAACCCTGGTATTATCAGAAATCATTGTAATACAAAAAGTAGAAAATTTTTAGCTAACGTTAATATTTTACAAGCTTATTTATGATTTATCAATAGTTTAAAGTACATTTTATATACTCTCATCAATGCTCAAATTATTTAAGAATCCAAAACAACTGAAACATTTAAAATCGCTGCTGTATATTTTAAATTGTAAATGTTTTTTTATGTTATGGTAGAATCGGCGAAAAATGTCAAACGGGCTCGGTGATTATTCGGTGTTGCATGTCATAATGCGCGGGCGTCTAGTGGTTAAGTTGGAGGGGGAAAATGAATTTTTAAAATTTTCTTTTGCTAATTCGTTTGTCCGTTGTTAGTTCGTGATTGTCCGATTTATTGTTTGTTCGATGTTTTTTTTTTTTATAAATAATTTCCAAAAATTTAATTTGAACCTAGCGCCGACAATCATAGTAACTAACCTTTTTTTTCTTTTTCAATCAATCTAAGCTAGTTATCGTTTGTCCGATCAAAAAAAATGTTTGTTCGATCTTATTTACGCTGATAACGATTATTGTTATTGTTGTTGTTGTTGTTGGGTGAGATTTAAATAGCCCGCGCAGCAGTTGAGAGTTCACGCATGCGCAGTAGTATTTATTTGAACATAATAATCATAGATGAAAAATAAATAATAATATCCAAGGTGGGTGTAATGATATTAATAAAAAAATCATTATCAGCGTAAATAAGATCGAACAAACATTTTTACCGCCAACTTAAGAGATCTGACATTTGAAGTGTACGCTGTCATAGACAAAAGAGTATTAGATAGTGATGTGACTATACATAAAATGGGCATCAATAGTTTGAACAAGTATTACGGGCGTGCGACGTACCTGCGGTGGCGCCTAATCTTTAAAAAATCTTTAAAAAATCATTACACACGAACTATGCGATTTATCAAAGATTAGCTTACATACGATTGATTGATTTTTAGAACCTAGTTGGATGGGGCTCACAAGTAATGTAGCATACCACGTGAAACGTGACGTGACTGGGTAGCTCACGTGAAATAGTTTTTTAGATTAGTTCACACTACGAAATTACTACAAAACTTTTAATAATAGGTAATAGTGTATAAATTTTGTAGGTTTAGGTTAGATTGTAAGTATAAAATAGGAACAGATACAGACAGAGTAAATATTTAATTAATTACAAAGTAACAGGTCACACTCAAATAAGCCCCCCAAGATATACCTGGCGCAAAAGTGCTTATAACACTCGCCGCGTTACCTTGCTTCACGGCGATGGACAGCCCCTGCGTCAGGTAGGTCCTGGAATGAGCGTCAAGTCCCCTCTCTTGCAAGTAATAATTATTTAAAATATATATATTTTCTTGTGTTTTACGTGTGTTATGCTATATTTCTTATGAGCCCCACCCAGTTAAGTTATAAAATAAAGTTTTCTGTAGTTAAAGAAAGATAAACGGTCACATTTATTTATAAACACAACAACTCATTTATTTATAAACACAGGATAAATTATTAACAAATTAAAATAAATAATTTTAAAAGCGCAATTGGCTCCGGAACGAGAAGCAAAAAATCACTGTCCTTAAACATTATAGTTTTTGTTCATTTTTTTATTTTTATGGGACAAAGGGGGCAAACGGGCAGGAGGCTCACCTGATGGTAAGTGATCACCTCCGTCCATGGACATCTGCAAGGAATGGAATGTCCTTACTTTTTCTACAGGATAAGATAATTCTTTTGTGATATAAAGAATTCTAATTGTTAAATATTCTTTGCTTATCAATTTAATCGATAAATTTGTATGATCATCCAATACATCATTATCGAATGGGCCCATACGACAAAAATACGATGAACTGAGTTAAAAAAGCAAAAACCTGAGACGTTAGGTAACTTATCCAAGGTATCCAAATTAATGTTTGCTTTGTGGACAATTTGCATTTTGACTTTTGAGCAACCTACATCTGTGTTTTTGTAATGCTGTTATGGGTGTATAAGAAAATAGTGACGACTATATTAGTTAATTTTAGCTTCCTTCTGCTTTAGACTAGATCAGCTAGATACTAAACACTGACCTCTATAATACCACTGGACTGGCTGTTCCAAGCGTTTGACAGCAATTTTTTTTGTCCATTTGAAGCGCCACTAGCGTGAGTCCCGAGAACTAATTTTGGCGTATATTGCAAAAGACAGCGAGAAGTGTTTGTTTACTGTAAAGTAATTTTGCATTTTCGTTGTTAATATAACATAAGTAGTAATTATGATGATACGGTTATTGATTAATAAAAATAAAATAAAAAATCTTTATATCGACATCATTAGTTTTAGTACCACGAACTCTCGCTACGTGCGACAGCGGCGGACAGCGCCAAAATGGCGAATATCAAGCAGCCACAAAAGCACGTTGACAACAGCCAGTCCAGTGGTATTATAGAGGTCAGTGATACTAAAGCATTCCAAAGGAACGAGATAGGCATATATGCATGTGTACTAAGGAACAAGTTAAGACAAAATTATTATGTTCCATCCTTTTCTGCATGTACAAAATTAGTATTGTTTTACATCACGGTCTAGAAAAACCCTCAGAATAATTATAGAGTAGAAGTCAGACTAAAATAAAAACCGAGCTATCTATAGTTTACTCATTTAGGTCAGTTAGCATGTCATTAGGTGTGAGTGAAACAAAACATGGCTGTTTGTTTATATTATTTTTAAACATGTCACAAAGCAAAAAATGAGAAATGTCAAATGGTCACCTTTGGTCACCATATAATGCTAACAAACACAAATGTTCTATCCAAAACGTCAAAAACTTCAAATCGGCTATCAACCTAATTTTTTAGTATTATGTTTTGTTGATACATGTCGGGAGTTTGTCGAATTCACTGAGTGAAAAAAGGGATATAATTATCATTTTCTGTCTAAGAACGTGGCCAGAAAGTTTATTCGTGAGGGGTACAGTGCTGATGGGCAAGATGTCTTGTATAGTTGAAGGGTATAAAGCCCATAGTTCGAGAAAAGAAAATGAAGACGAATCGTTAAAATATCATCGGTTAGTTTAGTTTTAGTTTGATAAACGGTAAGATAAAATAGTACTGTATGTCTATATACTCAAAAGAATACACGTATTTGCTTTATTTTATGATTTTTCTGAAAAATAAATTGAGGTAAGTTTTTTTTATAAATTTTTTTATAAAAAATGGTTTGTCAATCTATCTTCCTACGACATAATACAACACATATGATGGTTAGCCGGCTATTTATATTTTCTAATTAAATTAAATTCATGTTTTTCATCGACATAGAAACGATAATGTCGATGATAAGCTCATCGCTATCCAAAAATTAGCTTGTGTAATTAGTGACAACCTGCATAATAACGAAAAAGAACGGTATTATATGTCTCTTTACTACGCACTATTAATAGCGTAAGTAAAAAAAAGATAAACGTATACATTTCATTTCTTATTTTAGCTCGGGTTCCATGCTGTCATTGTTCCTAGGAAAAACCAGTGTTTATAGCATGGAGGTTGTCTAATCTCCATGGTTTATAGCATGGAGGTTAGAGAGCAGGAGGACCATCGCCCTAGAATGTGGTGTCTCAGAAATATTGTCAAACCAAGGAGGCGCTGCGATCGCTATGTTGTCTCAATGCCTAACTTCACGTTGTCACAATAGTGACAATACTTATAAATAGCTAACTTCACAGATACTGTCGGCGCGCCTCCCACTCTCTTAGCGCGTGACGACTTCCCCTCGCGCGGGAGGGGGGCCCCAGCCCGGCCGCGAGCGCAACACGACGCCGAACTACTACTTCTCCTTGCGGCGCAGTGGCCTAACGACACCCTTTGTACTTAATTATTATTTAGTTAATATACGTTTATTATACAGTCCACCTTTAATTTACTATTCAAGTCCTACATAGGCCTAAACATATGGTCCTTCAATCGGTCAATAAAGAAAATTCGCTTGTTCCTGCTCAAACGCCATTTACGTCATCGCACGACGCGACGCCACGTTCGAACTTTCACCGAGACCAGTACAATTTGAACAAAGAAGTCGTTATTGTAGCCGTTTGCCGATCATCAAAGGAGGCTAAAGTCAACCAGGGAGTATAGTTACAGTATTAGAGTGTGTTTGTTCCAATTAGAGTAATTCCTACCTTTCTTTCATGCCAAAAATCTTTTTTTATCTGCCACGTCATTTTTCATATACATATTATATTTCATATACCATCGCTTTAATTCTTTTAATTCTAACTACTATTGCTATAACAACTTCGTAATACATTACACAGCTGTGTCCACGTTGACCTTGACCGAGACATTGCTTATCGACGGGCCTTTTGTTCACGCATACGTTTCTTTGTTTCAACTATATGCAAGTCATTAGCGTTTGCAGTGAATTTATATTACATTTAAAATGGCAGATAATTTTAAAACATTAATTAAAAAACGTAGTTCAATAAAATCAAAAGTCACTGTTTTTAGTAATTATTTAAATTTAATTAAAAGTAGCCCAGAGATTTCTGCATTGCAACGTTCTGACTTACAAGAACGTTTGATTAAATTCGAAACCCTTTATAATGCTTTTGACGATTTACAGACTCAAATCGAGGTTCTCACTGATGATGACGTGTCCGCGTTAGCTGAGCGCGAGGACTTTGACCGCCAGTTCTTCAATCTGGTGGCACTCACACGCGACCTGCTCGGTGTTTCGTGCAACGGTGCTGGTTCTGAGGCGGGCTTCAAAGATGCTGACTCAGGTGCACATAGTTCCAATCTTGTTCGTTTGCCCAAAATAGACTTGCCTCATTTCGATGGTAACTATCAATGCTGGCTCGAATTTAGAGAAACATTTACGTCACTAGTTCACGACAACGCAAGCATTAATGACATCACTAAATTTCATTATTTGCGTGCTTCATTGCACGGAAATGCAGCTTTAATAATTGAAAATATTGATTTTAAGGGTGATCATTATACTATTGCATGGGACTTGTTATATGAGAGATATAACAATAATCGTATTCTTATAAGCAATCATATTCAAGCATTTTTTGATATCGAGCCAATATTAAAACAATCAAGTATTCCTATCAGAAATTTAGTAGATATTATAAATAAAAATATACGAGCCTTAACAAAACTTAAGCAACCTGTTCAATTCTGGGATACATTGCTTTTACATATATTAGTTAAAAAATTGGACTTCACTACTAGCCGGGACTGGGAAGAACATAGGAGTCTTACAATTAAGGATGATCCTAATTTAAAACAATTTTGTTCATTTTTAAGTAGGAAAGCAGATTGGTTAGGATCTGTTGAGTCTGATAATAACTCTAGTAATATTTCTAGTGCTTGTAACATTAATCTATTAGAGAAAAATCACGTAAACTCAAACACACAAATTAATAAAAAATCAAAAAAAAATAATCATAATTTTAATAAGTGTCCTCTTTGCTCCCAAGCTCATTCATTATATAAATGTGAATCTTTCAGAAACTTATCTATAGAAAACCGCATTAAAAAGGCTAATGATTTTAATGTTTGTCTTAACTGCTTACGCTTTGGACATTCTGCTAAGCAATGCAAACTTACTCATTGTAAATATTGTAAAATAAAACATAATACTTTATTACACTTAGAAAGTGATGAACCAAAATCAACTTCTAAGCCATGGCTTTCTGCTCCGCCTTCTGCATCAAATGTTATGCTATCAGCTACGTCTATGCAGCTTGCTACTTCTGTGCATGTCTTACTGTCCACAGCTATGGTGAACGTGATCAGTGCGACTGGTAAGAAGTACGCAGCCCGTCTCTTGCTGGACAACGGTAGTACGGCGAATTTCATTACGCAGAAATTATCAGAGAAACTGGGTTTGTCACTAAGCGGTACGAGCACCAAGGTAACAGGTTTAAACAATAATATATCTACCAGTACACAGTCTTGTAACGTCACAATAGAGTCTTTATGCTGTGCCTTCACTGTCGATATTGAGTGTCATATTTTGCCTGAAATTACAAAGCTTTTACCGTCTTCATTTATAGACATTCAACGTGTCCCTATTCCTTCAGGTCTTAAGTTAGCGGACCCGAACTTTAACGTTCCGTCGGTCGTAGACATCCTGGTAGGGGCTGAAATATTCTGGAGAGTCTTAGGCAAAGGCTCAATAAACTTAGGAAAGAATCAACCTAGATTGTTTGAAACCAAATTTGGATGGCTGGTTTCAGGCAGTGTTTTAAACCAAAATTCTTCTTTCTCTCATTTCTGCCACCATACTAGCGTCACTCCCGACTTAACGCAATTTTGGGAGCTTGACAATGTCTCATTTAAACATTCGCATTCTCTTGAAGAAAGAATGTGTGAACAAATTTTTGATCAAACAACCATCCGTAACAATGATGGTCGATTCGTCGTTACCATACCTTTAAAGGGGGATCTAAGCACTCTAGGTCTTTCATATCAAAACGCGAAAAAACGTTTTTTATCTCTAGAGCGACGATTTAGACGTGATCCTTCATTTAAAATTAAATATAACGAGTTCATGCATGAATATGAACGTCTAGGACATATGTCACTAAATCCTTCTTCTGATCATATTTCCTCGTCTGAAGACTCAATAGTTCAACATTATATTCCACATCATGGAGTCATTCGTAACTCTAGCACTACTACACAGCTACGCGTAGTATTCGACGCTTCAGCCCCTACTAGTACGGGGGTGTCTTTCAACGACATTCAGATGGTCGGTCCCGTAGTTCAAGACGATCTGTTTAGCATATTAACACGTTTTCGTCAGCATAAATTTGTGGTCTCAGGTGACATAGAAAAAATGTATAGAGCCATAGAACTTAATCAAAATCAACGAACTCTTCAAAATATTATATTTCGTTATGACTCATCAGAACCTCTAAAGACCTACACTCTAAATACGGTCACCTATGGTACCGCATCGGCTCCCTATTTAGCCACTAAGTGCTTAGTAACTTTAGCTGATAATGTAGAGGATAATCGCGTTCAATCCGCTATTAGACGAGATTTTTACGTAGACGACTATTTGAGTGGAGGAAATATCATAGCCGAGACCGTCGAAATTACAAAAAAGGTACAATCAGTTCTATCTCTTGCTAAATTTAACTTGCGTAAATGGCGATCTAATCATCCAGATATTCTTAAGCAAATTACACAATGCAATGATACCGATAATATTTTACAGCTTACAGAGGAAAGTCAAAATTTTGGTCAGTCTAAAACCTTAGGACTTAATTGGGTATGTAATTCAGATTCGCTTACCTACTCTATTAACATCACGCCTGCTACTACAATAACCAAACGTCATATCCTCTCCATTATAAGTCAGATCTTTGACCCATTAGGTCTCGTAGGTCCATGCGTTGTCGAAGCGAAAATTATCATGCAAAGGCTTTGGCTTGATAAATATGACTGGGATGACGAAATAGCGGTCGAAATTAAAAACCTTTGGTCTACATTTGAAAATACAATTACTTCTTTAAATTATTTAAAAATACCTCGATGGGTTTTGCACGTAGACTCTATTATGCACGAAATACACGTCTTTACAGATGCATCAGAAAAGGCGTATGGTGCTTGTGTATATATTCGTTCCTGTAATAGTATTGGTACCACAGGGGTACATCTTTTAGTCTCTAAAAATCGTGTAGCGCCCATAAAACCTACCACGATACCAAGGCTCGAACTTTGTGGGGCTTTGTTGGGTGCAAGACTGTGTACTAAGGTTCAAGAGTCGCTTACCATACCAATTCATAGATGTAGATTTTGGTGTGACTCTACAATAGTATTAGGTTGGCTCTCCACTCCTTCTAATCAATTAAAACCCTTTGTCAGAAATAGAGTCAATGAGATTCAAGAGAGCACACTTAGTCATACCTGGAGCTACGTACCGTCGAAGGACAACCCGGCGGATCTTGTTTCCCGTGGCCTTGGGGCCGACTTAATTAGGGACACACCTCTATGGTGGTCTGGACCCACTTTTTTATTTCATGCAGAAAATACATGGCCTAAAATGCCAAACACAGAGAAACACTTGCCTGAAGTATTATCGCATTTCATTCATAATTCAGACATAAACTTTCATTCATCAGTAATTCATAATTTATTACAAAAACATTCTAATTTAACAAAAATTCAAATTATATTCACTTATGTACAGAGATTCATTCACAATTTAAAAAATAAAATAAAAATGCGCGGCGCACTAACTAGTACAGAATTACAAAATTCATTAAATTTTATTATACATTATTCACAACTTGAAATGTTTCCTGAAGAATATAATCTTTTAAAGTCTGGCAAAAAATTGCCTCGCAAAAGTAGATTGCTTTCTTTGACTCCATTCATAGATGAACAAAACCTCATTCGCGTGGGCGGGAGGCTCGATAACTCTCCCTACGATTTTAGTGTAAAACATCCCATCATAATTTGTAGCAAACATATATTAAGCAAACTTATATTTCAAATGCAACATTTAAAACTTTGTCATGCAGGTCCGCAATTGCTTTTGTCACATGTAAGACAGACATATTGGCCTCTAGGAGGTAGAAATTTATCTAGAGTTGTCGTGAACAAGTGTCTTAAATGTTTCAGACACAAGGCTAAAAATGTTCAGCCTGTCATGGGTCAACTTCCACAAGCTAGAACACATTTAGAGTTTCCTTTTTTTAACACTTATGTTGACTACGCTGGGCCAGTATTGATCGCCGATCGTAAAGGTCGCGGTAGTAAGCTCATAAAATCATATATGTGCATCTTTGTTTGCTCAGCAGTGAAAGCTGTTCATTTGGAGCTCGTCACCGACCTCACCACCGATGCGTACTTAGCAGCTTTAAATCGTTTCGTGGCGCGTCGAGGCAAGCCTCGAAGCATCACGTCCGATAACGGGACGAATTTTGTAGGCGCGTCAAACGATCTACATAAGTTCTTGCGGTCATCGGACGTTGCATTTGCAATAGCTCAGGAGGGCATAGAATTTAATTTTACACCCGCGTATAGCCCGCATTTTAATTCATTAGCTGAAGCAGCTGTGAAATCATGTAAACACCATTTAAAAAGACTTTTTAATTTAACTCATTTCACTTTTGAGGAGATGGCCACCTGCCTCACTCACATAGAGGCGGTCTTAAACTCGCGCCCTCTTACTCCTCTTTCGTCAGACCCTACAGATTTTTCAGCTCTTACTCCCTCACATTTTCTAATTGGACGACCACTCCTGTCTGTACCTTACCCTCAGGTGACTGACGCTAAAATATTGAGACTGGATCGATGGAGGAGGATCCAGTTCATCCGGCAGCACTTTTGGAAAAGATTCCACAACGAGTACGCTTCATCATTACAAATAAAATCAAAATGGTTTAATTCCAGAGGGGAGATAAAGCCTGGGACCCTGGTCCTTATCAAGGACAAAAATACACCACCGTTGCTCTGGTCCCTGGGCCGGGTCATAAAGACCTATCCCGGCGTTGACGGAGTGACACGAGTAGCGGAGATTAAAACGAAGAGGGGCACCGTGCGTCGTGCGTTCAACTGTATCTGTCCTCTTCCAATAGATTCTTGAAGAATGAAGACTCTTCAACCCGGGGAGTATGTCGGCGCGCCTCCCACTCTCTTAGCGCGTGACGACTTCCCCTCGCGCGGGAGGGGGGCCCCAGCCCGGCCGCGAGCGCAACACGACGCCGAACTACTACTTCTCCTTGCGGCGCAGTGGCCTAACGACACCCTTTGTACTTAATTATTATTTAGTTAATATACGTTTATTATACAGTCCACCTTTAATTTACTATTCAAGTCCTACATAGGCCTAAACAGATACTACTTACCGACGGCAGCGCGTTGTAAATTCTACACATTTTCAGAGACAGTCGGGTAATGTTAAATTGTATGAAGCGATGGTCCTCCTGGTCTCTAATCTCCATGGTTTATAGCGTGTCTATTTATATTTTATAGTCGGTTTCATGGAGGTTAGAGACCAGGAGAACCATTGTTTCATACTAAAGCATTACCCGCCTGTCTCTGAAAATTTGTAGAATTTATAACGCGCTGTCATCGGTAAGTAGTATTTGTGAAGTTAGCTGTTTATGAGTATTGTCACTATTGTGACAACGTGAAGCTAGGCATTGAGACAACATAGCGATCGCAGCGCCTCCTTAGTTTGACAATATTTCTGAGACATTACATTCTACTTTCTAGGGCAATGGTCCTCCTGGTCTCTAATCTGCATGGTCGCCGGTCGGTTTGATTTTGACAATGACAAGCAGTTGTCAAATTTATTGAATTCAAACAGCAAACTAAAATTTTGTTTCAATTTTCATGTGGTTTCATGTCGTGTAATCGTATCAGTTGCCTTGTTGTGTAACTACTGATTATTTACCTATATATCTTGTACATTAAAAAAAAATCGTTGTTTGATAAAGATGTATTTCGTGTCAAATGTTGTAAAAGTTACTATTCCAAATTATTTGGCAAGCTTGCCGATACCCGATTCTTTCGGTGGTTGGTTTCGTCTTGGCGGTAAGTAATTTTCCTTATGACCGGCTAGGCTGCTGTACGTCCATGTTATGATAAATTTAATTTGAAGTAATAATGGAAAAGAAAACACTATAATTATTAAAAATATATAAAAAATCTTGTTAACATATCATATAATTATTTTTTGACTGTTAACAATATCCCTTTAGAGAAATATAATTTCTTCTTATTTGGAATGAAAGTATAATTTTATTTAAAATTAAATGTTACAAAAGCATAAATTAAACATTTTGTGAAAGTAATATTTTCTGCACTTAGTATAAGATAATTCTTATACTGATAATTGCATTTGTCAAGGCCAATGACATACTTTCAAGTAATTGTGGCTGTGTTCTTATTTATTGCTTTTAAATGAATAATTTATATCATGCTAACTTTTAATTCAAAGTAACTACAGATTTGAAAATGAAAAAAAAACAATAAAATATATTTAATTTTTTTTTGTTTTAGTGCGTGACTGGCTAGCATTATTACCTCCAACTCTTGCTATTGGAGGTATTTCTTATTACTCATATCTAACAATAAAGAAGGCAAATGAAGCAGGGAATGGGCAAATTAATCCTTGTGTTAGAAAGGATATTAATAAAGTTGTAGATTTTATTGATATTGAGGATATAACAGAAAAAGTATCTTTGTGTAGATGTTGGAGAAGTAAGAATGTAAGTAAATTATGATTTTTTAAATCTTATTCAATATTATAGTACAATTACATATAAATTTATACCTTGAGCCTAGACTTGGAATATATCTAATATATAAAAATCATTTTGCACAGTGTTTGTTATTGAACTCTTCTGAAACGGCTTGACTGATATTCATGATTTTTTTGTGTATATTTGATAGGTATGAGAAGTCTGTAGGTTATTTTTTATTCCCCTAGATGATAAGCATTTTTGATTTTTTATTTTATAGACCAAATTTTTTTTTTTATGATTTGGCACCGAAAAATGCGGGCGGGCGGGCGAAGCCGCGGGAATTGCTAGTAATGATATAATATTTATAAAACAAAAAACCACATGATTACATTTGAGCTTTAAGTAAACTTATATTATTGAAGTACCTGTAGTAATATTTTTTCTGTAAATAAAATGAGTAATATATATTATGTTATCTCAAATGAAATCTTAATATCTTATTTTGTGTGAAGTAGGTTTGTGTACTTTTGACATAGATTTGACTTTATCAGCATTATCATATAAATGTTAATGTTTGCTGTATATGAGTTACTACATATATTATTAATTTAACTTACATGAGGAATAATATTATTGCTGAAACCTAGAAAAACAAAACATTTGTAAAAGTGAATTTAATTTTTCAGTGGCCCTATTGTGATGGTGCTCATGGAACTCATAACAAGGCCACAGGTGACAATACTGGACCAGTAGTTGTAAGACATAAGGAGAATAAGTAACTGAAATACAAATCTTGATACTTGTAAACAGGTGATAATTACTTAATGATTATAAAATGCTATAGGTTAGGCACAATATTTATATCAGTATCACAATCGTCATTTACAAATTAAATTAATTTATTGTTTGACTTTCTATGTTTATTATTGTGATAGTTATTTTAAAATATTTTTTTTTATTAAAATATTAATCAGGTTTAAAAAACAGGTTTTTTTATAAAAATATTAATCAATGTTATCTGATATCATAAGATGTCTGTGGTTTTACATTTAAAATTAAATTAGATAAATAGCATTTTTATATGGGATGGTTTTAACTAATATAATGTTGCAATTATTATCATATATGATATAAGCGTACTTACTTTACAATTTAAAATATTGTTACTTTACATTGTTTTGAAGCTTTTTTTTTTGCTTTGGCTTATATTAAGGATTGATGTTACCAGTTAAAATGAACAAACAATAAAAATATATTGTATTTCTTTATTTAGTTTTATTATAATTAATACATCACTCAGTATCCTAGCATAAATCACATCACAGACTTGTTTTGTTCTAAAACAAACAAATTATGTTAACCACATGCCAATAAATAATATACAAGTATAAACATTTTTTAGTCAATTCATTTATGGTGATTACAATTATATGGCACAGGTTCTTACCTTTCTTAAATAATGTGCAGAAAGTATATTTTTAAATAAAATTCAATTTAAGAATTCATTCTAATAAATTATTATAAAAACAGCAATATCATCAAAATATTAAATTCGTTCCATTGATATACACACAAGTAGTAAATTTTTGCCTTACACCTAATCTGAGTTCATGACATTACACCATATTTTGTCCATGTCAGTATGTTAATAATGTGCACTGATGCACGACTTTTAATGCACGAAAAGTGGGCAAAGTAGGTACTTATATTGTTTTTAAAAAAATCTAAAAAACTAAAAAAAATATGCAAACGATAATTACCATTTTACCGGGATAAATAGCTCGGACAATGATTACAGCGTCATCAATGAATATGGTATATGTATTATGAAATTCATCTAAACATATATTATGTATAGCGCAGTTTACAAGAATTTCGACTTCTTCAAGTTATCAAAGACAACACAATATTTTTTTATCAAATGACTTAAATATATTTATTTATCACACAAACATCGCAAGATATGTGGCGTCATTAGGTACCTTACAGCTTACTTGTACTCTTCTACAACATACACTTAACCAAACTCAGTCTTGATAATTTCCATAATATAATATGAAAATGTTGATAGGACTTCTTCTTTCTCTGTTCATAACTGAAAAACAATAAAAACCAATAGGTATGCGTATTTAAACAGGTAATAAGATGTCCTCCCGACGATTCCGGCCAAAATGGCCAATCTCATAGAAATTGTTATAGTGCGCATATATGTACATATATTATAATTTATAGTGCCCAAGTGTACGCGCAGACACAAGTGCACTTTCTATTCCTGTCACTCATATTTTGGTGGTATGAATACTCTACAGTATTGAGACAACACGAGCAGTAAGAGACTCTCCAAGGCACGGGGACGAATCACTGTAAACTTTCTAACTTCGGGTCGTTATTGAGGCTTGCTAAACAGAATGATTCAGTAACCAAACTTCGCTCGACCTAGGACTCGAACCCAGGACCTCTGGATGAGCAGCCGTACATGCTAGCCAGTGGCTACCGAGGCGGTCATAGTTTTAAAGCTTTTTTTGCTTTGGCCTATTTAATAAATATTTAAATGTACTAATAGATAGTTATATTGTTAAAAAAATGTGTATCAAATAAAAATAATAGTAAAATAATAAAAATATGTTGAATTTAATAAACTGGTTTACCTCGATTCTCGTCTCTGCAATTTCTTCGTTACGTAGCAGCTCATGTTTTAAGCCATTTTTCTTTCTGTAATATAAAAATTATTTAGGTACATAGGTTTATTTAGTTTATCTTTTTCCACTTCTTATTATTTTTAGATGAGTTCTCTCAAGCTCGTAAACCTAATAAATAATTTATCGCTGTTTCAATCATTTACGGGCGATGTTAACTTACGGAACACAGGACATTTTGATCACAAAATTCAGTGTACACAAATAAAGCATTATAAATCGCCTCAGGGGTTCGTTGCTACGAACGTTCCCATATATAAATTACGAGTTTTTTATTGACCGTCGGATGGAAAATTTATTTAGTGGCTTCTTGAACGCGAAGCCACAAACATAGTGTGAGGTAATCCGATCCGTTCCCGCAGGCAATCGCAAAGCGCGTAGGAAGCGGTCAAGTGGGACGGAAACGTATTGTGTACAGTATAAATGGGATATAAACGTCCTGACTGAAGTAAAGTCTAATTTATAATATAAAATTCTACGTTTAATATAAATTCATTAAACTATGTATATTTTTCAATTTTATGTAATTAAAATTATGAATGAAACTTGCATCATGATTTGTGCCCTTTATGTCAAGGGAATTTCGATATTATTTACCTAATGCTCTATACATGTAATCAAATTACAATTAGTATTGTGCATTATGGAACAACACGGAAGTTTCGTTTATTATCAACAAAACTTCCGTGTTGTTCCATAATGCAACTCTTTTATACAAGGATGAAAACTAGGGATTACCAAATACCACTAAAATATGAACTATGACAATAATGAAAAGTGCCTCAGTGAAAAGGCTTTATCTACCACCACATAGATAAAGCTCAATACCACAGTTAACTAAAACATTTTTAGTGAACCAGAACTATATAAATTATTTTAGTTAAAACATAAATGTAGAATTAAATCATACAACATATTACGTAGATTGAATATTAAGTGACCGTCCATAACCACATAGTACGCCTTCCACCTCACCATATCCTGATCTTAACCATATAGAAACATCTTATTGGAAATTTCGAAGACAAAGTATATTATAATAATTATGTATAAAGTATCCTATAAAATATCTACTTAAATTATTACAAGGAAATCATTTGAATTCTCTTTGGTTTCGAAACGATGCATGTTGGGTGGTGGTTCCGTTGGTTTAAATATAGTCCTAACTTCTATGTATCTTAAATCTTAATAATAATAATGTCCTCCCGGCCGATTACGGCCATGGCGGCCAATCTCATTGAGACTAGCCAACGGCGCGGGACATATTATAGTGCACGAGTGTATGCGCAGACACAAGTGCACTCTCTGTTCCTCATCACTCTCATATTCCGGTGGGACGAATGCTCGACACGACCAGTGAGAGTTAAGGCGCAGGACCGACGGCTTTACGTGCTCTCCGAGGCACGGGGGTGAAACACCGCCAACTTCCCAACTCCGGGCTGTTACTGAGGCTTACGAAACAGAAAGACTCAATAACCAAACTTGGCCCGACCCGGGACTCGAACCCAGGACCTCCTGGTGTGTGACCGTACATGCTAGCCACTACACCAACGAGGCAGTTTAAATCTTAATACAAGTAAGTAGGCAATAAAATAATGTCCACCTAACTGATGTCGCAATAAAACTTATCACAGCTTGTTATCTATTCTTTTCACTTTCAAACTCCTGTGGGACGACAATTATTATTATTGATATGACCGATGGGTTTTCCAAGAGAAGGGAGTGTAGCACGAGAATTTCTTGACAGAAAAACTCAATAACTATATATGACCTACCTGAGATTCAAAACCAAGGCCTCAGAACTTACAGAATAATTTGTATTCTTTAGATCCCGAGGCCTTGGGTTAATATACATACACATACGTGCATTATTGTACGATTGTATTGTAATAAGTACATTTCTGAATTTAACATAAACGCTTTGATGAAAATTCGTCTAGCTGTTCTTAATAAGAACTTCTTATGAATTACGTAACAAGACGGGCAGGTGAATGCGCTTAAAAACCTTAACATAATATCAAATATGAAATACTAGTTACAAACAGAACGTATTATTATATGTTTCAAATATACTTACAAGTATATCCGTCTCCATATAATGAGTGCAGTGTATGCTATAACGACGATACCAACAGTGATGGCGATCATGATACCGGCTGCTGTACCGATCGGCTCACCGCGAACCCCCGCATGAGTCCTTTGTGGTGAACTTTTAGAAACAGGTGTTTCTGGTAAAAATAATTTTCAAATAAGTAGAGAAATTTGTGTTTCATTTTTATTTTACAACTAGCTGTGCCCGCGACTTCGTTCGCGTGGATGTCGGAACTTAACAATGTATTTTTTAGTGCGAAGCGCTGTTGGAGGATACCGATACAAATCATTTTTTTTTATTTATGCCCTGAGCTTTATTAATCGTCATGGCATAACAGAGAATGACTGGGAATTGCACTCGTTTGAAAGGGAAAGGAAAGTTGTTGGGAATTATAGGTATTTTTGGAATAAAAACAATGTCACCGGCGCCGCAACCGGTTAATATTTCAGTATTTACTCAATATTTTTAAATTAATTGCCGCTGCTCGGTCATTGCGGGGAGTCAAAATAGCTCGCTGATATAGCCAAGAACCGGCTTGATTTCCCATGTTTGTGGAATCTCCGTACACAGAAGAATTAGCTCCTGTTATGATGTAACGCAAGAACAGAGATTAATTATCAATCAAATTAACTTTTCCGTCTTCTTGTACGGGGTATGTGCCATCGCCTATTTGTAACAATAAATTGGAAAACTCCTGTGCATTTTCGCGTGCCTCCTAACTGTGCACTAAAAACTTAATGTTACTTCAATTTACGCACATATTGTTGTGTATAAAAGTTACATGAAGTTGTGAGACCAAATGCACATAACCTTAATTTTACTACTGGAATTTCTCTATTTTTTTATTTTAAACTCAAATATCTTTTGATAGACCGAACCGATTGCAATGAAACAAAAACTAAATATTACTTCAAGTTACATTCAATCGTTGTGTATAAAAGTTATCTACATTGCCTTCGTAAATTTTACGTGATGCCCGGATAAATAAACAGACAAACCGACAAACAGACAAACAGACAAAAATTCTAAAAATGCTGGAAATGGGTTCTATTGGTTCTATTTTTTTGATGTACAAAAACGACTTTTCTACAGTTTTATTATATATATAGAAGATAAAAAAAGACGTGTGGCACTCTGAGACTGCCGCGGTAAAGCTATTGCATAGCTGTTTTTATCAACTTACGCGATTATAATTATTTATTTATTTTATTTATTTATTTTATTTATGCAGTATTTTTTTTCCTTTGTTTTTTTTCTTTGATATTAATTCAAGTTACACTTTTTGAGCGTGGTGCCCGATAAGAAAACAATTTTTTTTTCTCTTATTAAATAAATGAGAAGTTAATCTTATTCAAAATATTTTTATCATCTATTGAAAAAACCCGATGTTCGCCATCTTGGATTTGAAAATGGACCTCATTTTTGCAATCAGCACCCCGAGAAACCTCGAAAATGATACCCATGTCATTATTGAAAAAAACCCGGATGTCCGCCATCTTGGATTTGAAAATGGACCTCATTTTCGCAATCAGCACGCCGAGAAACCTCGAAAATGACACCCATGTCATTATTGAAAAAAACCCGGATGTCCGCCATCTTGGATTTGAAAATGGAACTCATTTTCGCAATCAGCACCCCGAGAAACCTCAAAAATGACACCCATGTCATTATTGAAAAAAAACGGATATCCGCCATCTTGGATTTGAAAACGGACCTCATTTGCGCAATCAGCACCCCAAGAAACCTCGAAAATGACATCCATGTCATTATTGAAAAAAAACCGGATGTCCGTCATCTTGGATTTGAAAATGGACCTCATTTTCGCAATCAGCACCCTGAGAAACCTCGAAAATGACACCCATGTCATTATTGAAAAAAAAAACCGGATGTCCGCCATCTTGGATTTGAAAATGGACATCATTTGCGCAATCAGCACCCCGAGAAACCTCGAAAATGACACCCATGTCATTATTGAAAAAAACCGTATGTCCGCCATCTTGGATTTGAAAATGGACCTCATTTTCGCAATCAGCACCCCGAGAAACCTTTTATTATTGAAACCAAAGCCTTAACCATTATTGAAAAAAAACTGTCGATCTAAAATCGATTTATTAATCTACAGCGCCATCTATATTATTAATTATGAGTAACGTCAGACCTAAACAACACCTACAAGTAAACTAAAAGATAAACCATAGATGTCGCTACTCGTCGCATCACGCATGACAGGTGTTAGGTTATTTTCGTTACAGAATTTCTGGATTCGGTCTCCACGCTCAAGGCCCGCGATAGAAGCTATGCAATAGCTTAAAATTTAATGTTACTTCAATTTACGCACATATTGTTGTGTATAAAAGTTACGTAAAGTTGTGAGACCAAATGCACATAACCTTAAATTTACTTTTGGAATTTCTCTACTTCTTCACTTTAAATATCTTTTGATAGACTGAACCGATTGCAATGAAACAAAAACTAAATGTTACTTCAAGTTACGTTCAACCGTTGTGTATAGAAGTTATCTACATTGCTTTCGTACATTTTACGTGATGCCCGGATAAATAAACAGACAAACCGACAAACCGACAAACAGACAAACAGACAAACAGACAAAAATTCTAAAAATGCTGGAAATGGGTTCTATTGGTTGTCCTTTAACACCCTGGCTATTTTTTTTGTAATTTTTTTTGATGTACAAAAACGACTTTTCTACAGTTTTATTATATGTATAGATATTTAAAAATTAATATAATTAATAAATAATTTACGAAAAAAACCGCATATCTATTATCTACTAAATATGTAATTTTGCAATCCCTTGCTAATAAAACTACTATCGTCCTTTTACTACTCTATAAAGATAATAAATAAATAATCATCCAAAAATACGAGTGAAATTAGCAGATAAAAGATTGCAAGATAAGACTCCGTTTACACCTAGCCACATTTGAAATAACCTCATCTCATCTATGACGCTTATCATTATACCTAATGGTATAGTAGATTTTGTAAAATACTAAGCACATTATAATAGTTTTGTTATTTTTCCAAGTAAGATAAGTTTATGAAGTAAAACAATTAACAATATAGGTACAACTAGCAATTCTTGCGGCTCCGTCTGCGTTCTAAAGACAGAAACCTAATTCTTTAAATTACTCTTATACCACTGTCCACGTTCACTGGTCACGGCAACATTGTAAATAATTGCAGTACCTAAATTGCGATGCCTCCTTTATCATTTAGGGAAATTAAAAATAGCCTACGACCGATTCTCGTACCTACCAAATATACAAAAAAATTATAGAAATCGGTCAAGCCGTTTCGGAGAATTTCGATAATAAACACTGTGACACGACATTTTTATAAATTAGAAGATATTTACCTTGAAGGAACTCTGCTTGCGAGTCAGGTACGACAGGTACGTCAACCCGACCTTCCTCAGCGTCCTCTGGAAACGTTGGCAGCACGAGATCCTCGTGAGTGTCATCTTTTGAATGTAACATATCGAATACTTCTGATCTGTTGGTTTGAACAATAATACTTAGTATATTGTATAAAGTATTAAGTTGGGCTATCCTTGGTTTAAGGGAATCAAAGTTTGTCTGCATGGCTAAGTTTAGTAGTTATTTAGTTTTTTAAGGTAGTACTTGCTGTACCAGCGGTCGTGGGTTCGAGTCCCGTAGGGGCCTAGTTTGTGTGATGAGCACTTCTTTGTTTGTATTGTAGTGTTGTATATTTATAAAATGTATGTGTTTAAAGTTATATGTATAATGTATGTATATGCAAATTGTAGCAACTATGTATCTATAACAAAGCCTCTAGTTTCATGGTAAGCCTCATAGCTTACCATGAAACTAGACGGTGCTGTGTTAATATGCCAAGATATTTAATAATATTTCTATCGAAGCTTTATCATCATAATTTACATAACGTAAGTTTAACACCAAGTAAAGCATAGTACCTAAGTAATATTTTTATTATTTCAGTTGTAGTTAATTTCACCAATTATTTCATAAAAACGCAATAGGTATTCAATTTTTCGTATTTTCACAGAACTGTTAGGTCCCGTTACACTATGTACCGGTTTTTAATCTTCTTATGTGGTGATTAACAAACCATGAACGCTACGTAGGTACATGCATACCTAATTTTATGTCAGTGTTGGTATAATTAGTTGTAGGTAACTGTCGTGAGAAATCTTAATCACGGTTACAATTAGGTCTCTTATAAATCGTTAGTTCATTGTACCTATTCACTCTTTGACGCGTGTTTTTGTGTACATATTTACTCTTTCGTAACTATGATTGTTCTCATTAAAGTCTAATAATTAAAAGAAATTTTAAATAAGGTAATTTTATTTGAAATCTTTTCTACAATTTGAATTTCAATTTAACCTTTCTTAAGCATTCAGCATTTAAATAAAAAGAGTTAAGAGTAGGTTACCTGCTTACTCCATCTTTATCATCTACAAGCAGTTTTAAGAGGGTAGCGTTAGCTTCTAGAGTTTTATATCTGCTATTGTCTTCTACTTCTTTTAGGAGACTGGGAGGAGTAAGTTCTTCTGTCTTAACATCTCGCAATGAATTTTGGCTGCTACATGGTCCTGCAGATAAAACAAAAATATTTTAATAGTTCCTCAATTTTCTATAAGTATATTTATCAACATTTTATAAGGTTAAAATCAATATTTGAGCGGTGACTAGGTTGCTACTCAAATCTGAATGCAAGAACGACTTAAGTAATTCATAAATAAATATTATTAGTCGGTACTACAGAATCGAAGATTTCAATTAGTGGGTCAGGCGTAAAGTATGGTGTGTGCTTAACGGTGCTTCCAACCCGGTTTTCTTGACTAAACCTTACGAAAACCATGATTTATGTTTTACACTCAAGATTTGAAGGCGTGATTCATTTTAATATTGAAAGTTCTAAGATACGGTAACCTCATAATTTCAAAGTGAAAGCAACAAACAAGCTAGACAAATTGGCAGATCTTTTATTTAAGACAACATTTATCACGCATAATATATTGCTTATACCTATTTAAAGTTTTACATTGTGTCCATACATATAATTTACCTGAAATTGAAACTTAGTCGAATCTGTACATTAAATGTTTTTAAAAAACTTTATAAAAATATTTGTGATTTTTATCGACATAGAGGCAGAATCAAGCTTATAGATTTCTGCCTGTCTATTTATGACTGCATCAGAACCGCTAGACAGATTTTTATTATCATAGCTGTTTATCATAAACGAATTTTGTAATGCACGATTAGTGCAGAGTGCTAATTGGCCGCTCAAGTTTCTGAAGTTTTTATCTTATCCCTAGAATTCCCAATAAACCGAAGGGAATTTCGTTGGTCAGTATAGGTAACTGTAGATTGTGTAAAGCTTATTTAAGGCACTATGAGAAACTTCATTGTATTTTGATATTTTTTGTTATTTAAATTAATTTATTTTGATTAATAATTGCTGAATAAATGCTGCATGCTGCCGCCTGCCACATGCTTTGTTTAAATCCGTACCAATGACGTTATTGCGTTATCCCATTTGTTTGCCTCTGCGCTTTACAGCTGCCGGAAGAGTGACCATTGCAGTTTCCTTGCCATTTAAATCGGATTTAATTCATTTGCGATTTACTTATTTAAATTATGAAATATTAAACTAAGAACATCTTTCATCCGTTATTTTTATATATTTTTATCTAAACAAAAAGAAAAATTATAAAAGTTAAAATAAAACGATGTTTTTTTTTATTTTTATTACCCTTGATAAACTTATGTAACTTGCAAGAGTATGTTAATAGTATTTTTATTGATGACCTTTGAGGTATGATCATTACTTACAGGCCGTAACTATTTCTTAAATATAGGTACAAACAGGTTTTGTGAGTAGGTAAATATTTTAAAACGTCGAAAAAATTTAAAACGCGTGGAATATTTCTCTTATCTGCTTGTGAATTAGTTAAGTGCTCACTTATCTCAAATAGGTCACATAGCCCATCATTGCTACACCTATTCACTATACAAATAGCTCCTAGACACTAAGAGAATATTTTAAACAAACAGAACCATTATGTGTAGAATAATTCATATAGGCTTAGGTTTAAAATTATTAAATATGAAAATTGTTAAGGAAAATTTGGATGGTATATGGCAAAGCGATAAGTTATAGGCTGGAATAGCACATAGGTTAAATTTTATCCCGGAAAAATGTAAAAAATGTAATGTAAACCTACTTACTATTTATAAAGCTGAAGAGTTTGTTTGTTTGTTTGAACGCGCTAATCCCAGGAACTACTGGTTTGATTTGAAAAAATCTTTTTGTATTGGATAGTCCGTTTATCGAGGAAGGATAATATCCCGTTACGCCCTACAGGAGCGGAGCATCAATGAAAAATGTTGTAAAAACGGGAGAAAAATATTTCTTTTGAGGGCTTCCGTTGTTGTTTGTTCAGTTGCGTGCGCTGCGTAAACGGTTAAAGTTATGCGAAAATCATGTATGACGGAATTGTTCCCCTTTAAAAGTTCTAAAAAAAGTCCGCGATAGCATGTCTTTCTTTTAAAGTTGACTCGCTTTAACCTTTTTGATGGTAATCAAATTTGTTTAAAGATAATGCATTACTTGCGAAGGTGTTTAATAAATATGATATTAATACTTATCCAAATAAATACTTAAGTTATTCATCACAAGTATTTAATTTTGAACAAATTGCTCTTGGCATCATTTTAATGAATATCTTACGAGATATCACAGTTTTAATATAACTTCGCAAAAAAATCACCGCGTGCAAGACGGGCGGACGGGCCGGGCGGGACGAAAGAATTTGTTTCCAGCCTTTAGAACGCGTGCGTAGCCGCGGGAAAAGCTTTTTTTTATATAAATTGAATTACAGTATTTAAATAAAAAATATATAATATTCATAAATTGTAGCAATTGTTATATACTATATAAAAAAAAATATATACGGTAAAAGATGTTATTTATAGCCTGTTAGCCAGTGCAGAGATTCAAGTTTGCGCTTAACTAAGCAAATTCAAACCAGTTGGACGCTGATAGTCTGCACTAAGGCTATACCTATACATACGTGAGCACGTTTTATTGGCATCGAAAGTGGCTAAGATTTCTCGTCAGGCCGGCATTTTTCCATTTAAGTTAGTCTGGCCTTACTTAATGTTACATGTGTGTGAGCTCTCACGTTCAGAGGAGAAAGGTATTTCATGTTGCATTGCGAACAATAATGAGTGATTACACTTTTTATCGTGTAGGCATTTCATTTGAAACGATTCATTTGAATAATGTCAAATTGGAATTGTGAGATTGATGTTTTTTATGAATATTCTTTTTGATAGGTAATTAAACTGGCAACAAAATAAGAGCCAATAAAAAAGGCAAAAACCAAGCCGACAATTTAGTAATATCGCTCCTGCCTGCGCGGCGAAATCGTGCATTATTAAAATAACTTCAAGATATTTCTGTCACGTACCTATAAGAAATAAGAACCTATTTAGGACACAAAAACCTTGATGATGTTAGCAATAAATGGCATGATTCGAATTTGGGTAGTACACAACTTGAATTTGTTTATTGATTATCGATGAAGAAGTTCAATAATAAACCTGTCTTGTGATATATCATATAGGTACTTATGACTACAATTTACACATTGAAATCTACATGGGTAGTAAATAGGTACTCATCATTATTTTGCTAGGTACAATCTAGACTCTAGAGGAATAATATGGAATATAAATTATAATAAGTATCAATCTAAAGCTGATACCAAGAAAATATCTGTTTTTTAGGTTAAATAAATTATTGTAATGTTATTTTTGAAAGTTTTTATAAATTATAACGTGTTTAATCAAAAGGTTACAAGAAACTGGAATGTATATAAAATTGTACCTATAAGATACTTCTTGACCCTTTTAGTTAACACTTAACAGTCTGTAAGTCAGTCTCTGGAACGCGTGGTCACGTTTCTAAGGTAAAGTAATACCCAGCCGACTCTTGGAAAGGTCACTCTAAGGTAAATAAATGTAGTAGGTAATGTAGCAATAATTATCTCGTTCATTCATGGACGGTAGGTACCTACAAATGAATCACGATTTTACGTTGAATCCGAAAAAAATACGGTAGTCAATCTCGACGTAGCACTGAATCATCGTACATAAGGTATGGGTTTTCATTAACTTCGTTCAGCCGCGAAATGTCTCTGCTGACTCACGCCAACGATCTCACCTGGTTCTAAGAATATGTTCTTGTGAGTATCATTAAATTGCAATTAGATTGTAGCGATGACCCGCTGTGAATAATGATAGCGACTAGCTGTCGGAAAATCGCTTTGTTGAGCGGACTGTGATGTAACTACGTGCTAACTAATGAATATTAAAAGAAAAATCAATGAGTGCTCGGAATAAATAATTTTCATTCATAATAGGAGATACCATTTTCATTGAAAACACCAAGACGATGAATTACAAAGAATCCGGGGGAAAATATTGTGTTGACGTAATTACCTGCTTGATTGAGGACATATATTATGTACTTACTAGGTGTATGTTATATAATATGAAGTACTTACAACAAAAACATTTTCATCCACCTCATATAGTAAAATCTCTTTAAAGTAAAGTGTTAATGATAAGAATACTATAGGTATGTACATATTTAGGAGGCCACAAATAAGGATAAATGTACCATATTAAGTAAGAAAACATGTAACATTTGTATACTCTCGTACTGGAAACTTACCTACGCGACTATTAAAAATATAAGTACCTACATACCTTCCTACTTCCATATAATACGTTATTTTAGTAACGCATTATACCTTTATAGTATCCACCGTATAAGGAGAATCTCTACATTATGAAGTAGTGTTAATGTAGCGCCGCTGTTAATATTATATATACCTACTACTTCGGAAATCTAGAACGATTCTTTATTTTCAACTCAATGTTGGCAAGCTGTTTTGAGTTACAGACTAAAGAATAAACACTTTGATCTATAGCCTTACAATAATGAAAACTGCAAGGCTTCATCGCCTAGAATATTATATTGCATAGTTAGGTAGGTGATATCTTTTAGAAACATGAAACATCATGTTATATAATATACGATACGAGTATAAAAATAATTTGTCATAAATCATAATCAATATGTAGTATGACTTATGTACCATAACAGGAATCTTTATATTTATATTAAAAATGCGGATAGTTTTGTTAGAACGATGTTTGTTACTCAATTAACACTGAACTGAACGGATCTGGACGAGCACCGAGGTAAAATAATAGACTGAAATGGTACATAGGTTATTTTAAGTTTATCTTTATAATGTGCATAATATGAATCATTTCTCATATAAGTAGGGTAATCCTTACCTACTTAAAAATACTAAATTATGATGATGGTAATAGTTATCGCTTGTTTAATATAGAGACATCTAAAATGAATTGGAATTTGTAAAACGTGCATTAGTCTGAAGATATATCATATAGGTACATATTATACGCTTATGTGTAGATATCTACACATAAGCGTTTTGTATAAAATATAATGTTAATGACAGTTATCGTTAAAACATCGTCAACAATGAGGTCAACAATGTAAAAGGCTTAAGAAAATCTTACCCAAGGCAGCTACAACGAACAAACATAAGAACTGGTATTGCGCCATGAGTCACAAGGGTTCTGGAAACAAATAATTTAATTAATCACAAATATTGTTAGATTTACTATTATAAAAGTATAGGTGTTTTTTTTAGCATGTATGCTTTAAACTTTAAAATACGTTTAATTCCTTAAAACATCATACAACTAACATAACATTCTAACTTAATCGAAATTGTATATTCATCAAATAATCTTAGAAAAAAAATATTGAAATAATTAATCATTATTATCGATAGAGTTAAGTTTTTAGATTTTTTTTGTCTGTCTGGGACTTTACCACGAGAAAATCACTGTACAGATTATGATGAACTTAGATGTGATGTCAGCTAGGTATTTGGGTCAATATATAGGATAATTTTTACTTCGGAAATAATAATAATCAGAATAATAACGATTCTAAAATAATAATCGTAAAATCACATCTGAGAATCAAAACTACACCTACCTACTAACCGTTTAAACGTGAATAAGGAACGACGCAAGCGGAGTGAGGTTGAGTCACTATAAGTTGTTAATAATATCATTCAAATTGCGAAAATAGTTACTGTAATAGGGGTTTGATAAAACAAAAGTATACTGTTTAGGTAGGTACTATTGTTGTATATGAATAGTGAACGCTGTGTAAATTATGTTTAATTTTAGGTAAGTAACAGCAGGCAATATACAAAGTAATAGGTATCTGTCTGTTTCTTTTGTTTCGTTTTTATTGTTAAATTGAAATGCCTAACTCGATGTTAATTGACTTTTAAATATAAATTGCTTGCTCTAGACTCTAGATCTATAATAAATTTTACTTTATAATCATCGGTTAAATTTTTTGAATGTCTTTCATCTCAAGACCAAAAAAGTATAGTAACCATAAAGCTAAGTAATCTTAGCCATAAATGATAAACAAATTATGAAATGCAGAAAGTAAGCGAAGGAACGCATAGACTTTAGTAGGCATAATATTTAATATTTACTTTATATTCCGGAATACGAGAGTTCTTGAACTTAGAATTGTCTTAGCGTCCACGGAAACAATAATTACTAAGTATAAATTTAGGTAAGCACTGACTAATGTTATAGATCTAACAGTACAGTTAAATTTAGATCGTTTTATAACAGTTTGTGCTGTTCATTTTAAAATGAATTAAAAGTTACCTATCTACTCTTTTAATCAATCTAAGTAATTATATATCACAAATTGTTTTGTGGTCGATCATTTTATATCGTAAGTACCTATGCGGTTACAAAAGCACATATTTCTTAGATGCTCTTGACTTATACATAATAATATGTGTGTATAGAGTATGTATAATAGTACATGATATGTATTATTCAATAATAATTGAATCCTGTCAATGTTAGTGGTCTACTGCCCTTACTAGTAGAATTAGTAGATAATTGGCTATATTAGTTAGGCTTATATCTACATAATTAAGTCTCGTTTGAGGTAAATAAAGGTAACCCACTGTGAAAATTTTGAAAGTCTGATAAATTCATAGTTAGATAAAATTTTGATTTTCAAATTTTTACAAGCAACGGTGAATTACATATTTGAAGATTAAGATTAGAAAGTCGACAAGTTTAAATATTAAACTGCATTTACAGTAGTTCCGTGCTTTATGAATATTAAATAAGTAATTTTATGGTACGAGAATTGCCGTCTGAAATCTACAATTTAGTTTGTGCTTAGTAAGCATTAAATACATTATACCTAGTAGTTTTCTTTTCATTTTAATTTAATTAAATTAAATTAGGTAAAGTTAATCTCATATCTATATTTTCATGAGTTTAAAAATTCATATCGAATTTGAACAGTTTATTCATTTTTAGTGAATGTTTTTCAGAGGTTTTCCACCTTAATTTATACATTCATAAATGTCGGGGTTTGAGTCTTTCGGGTCCAGTCGGAACATTAAAGCTAGTACTCATTATTATACTGTGATTAAAGTATACTATTTACAAAGCCTGTTCGCCTGTCTGTCGGGCTGGCCTTTAAAGTTTAAACATACAGTGTGATTATATTAAAACCCTAAAGAAAAAGAATATTATGTGAAAAAAAGTGTTAGTAAGAAGTATTATTTCCCGTATTAAAGTAAGCGCCGTTTTATTATTTGATCAAAATTGTATAGGTAGTGGTTATAATAGACTTCAGTAATTAGTTATTTAAACTTACGCTACTTTGATAGCTACGCTAGAAAGTTTCTAAGCAGAGCTCAAGATTGTCGAGAGAAGTATAAAGTCTTATAATATTTGCATGTTTTCACCTTATCTGATAAATAATTTCACGTGGTCTTGGCCAGTAGATAAGAAGTCAATAATAATAAACTGATAAAAAATATATTATGCGATGACCACATTTTGAGAAAGTCATTTAAATTGATAAAATATTTCCTATATAAATATGCAAAGTGACGAATAAATTCTATTGTAATTTAGTAGTAACTAATACCTATACCTAGGTATAGACTGACGAGCTAAAAATCTTAATAACAACAAAGAAAAGATTAATTGATTATATTATTTACACATTAGATTTTCTTTGGTTTCAGGAATACAATAATTGGAATTTTCATGGATCTAATCATTACGAATATTGATCTCTTGTTAGTCTTGTATTTAAGGAAAAAAATGACTTACAATTTCCGGAAGTGAAAACAAGTTTTCAAAGAGTGATAAATTAATAATTCATGAAAACCTCGTATATGAATAAGATTTTTTTATTCGACCATCAAAAGCAAATTGCTATAAAGGCTATTTTCTAAAAGCTAAAATTACCTGGTCAGGGATCTGATTTCAGAGTTCACTTTGCAACTTAATTTTATCTGCACTCGCTTTGTCACTATTCGATCCGGTTTGAACGCGGGTGCGCGTTGCGTGCGCGTGCGTCGCTCTCTTGCGGCATTCTGTAGTCCGCGCCCGCTGGTCGCTGGGGCAGTGCCGCTGACCTCCTCAATGCAGGAAGCTTCCAAAGTCTTATTGGATAATGGATATGGCATTCTCATCCATCAATGAGAAGCTCATGACAAAAAATTCAATCCTTTCTATATTATGAATCATCGATTTATGATTTTCAGAGTAAAATGTAGAGCTGTGTTAATAAAGTATTTCTACATAAGAAATGTATTTAGTATTTACATCATTTTGGCTACATAATTTATATCATTGCATAGTATCGTGGGGTAGAAGCATACATAATATTGTATTATACATAATAATAATAATAATAATAATATCTTTATTCATGAAATCGTGTTTACAATGTTTTACGCTGAGACTTCCCAGTAAGTAATCAGAGATACTTGTTATGGGAATGACTCGCTTCTTCCCAATTGGGTTACAATGATTTCTTATAAGTAAACAATCTAACTTTTAAATAACAAATCAATAAACGTTGTACGTGTGTGTGTGTGTGTGTGTGTGTGTGTGTGTGTGTGTGTGTGTGTGTGTGTGTGTGTGTGTGTTTGTGTGTGTGTGTGTGCGTGCGTGCGGGCGAGCGCTTGAGTAAGTTTTACAATTTTGTATTTACGTTATTCTAACCAGTAGATTTTCAATATCATCATTTGTAGCATCTTTCAACCAATCACTCACAACCCTTTTACATTCATATAGAGGCATAGGGTACATTTTTAGGTTACGATTCACTTTGTTATATACATATGAGGATTGGCTATCATACTGACGTTTGGCAAAAACAGTCTTAGTCGGATATGATGTTGCAGGTGTGTCATTCCTACGTTTATTCTGCTTGAGATGATCATATGGCAAACTTTTGTGACGCGTTAGGATAAGGCTTAGTACATAAAGCTTTCTCACAGACAATAGCCCACTAATATCATAAAGCGTACTTGTAGGAAACCTGAGCGGTTTTGAATACATCACCTTTATGAGTGACCTTTGAGCTTTTTCAATATTTAAGAAATTCGACTTGTTAGCTCCGCCCCAGATCGTGATACAATAGATAATAATGGATTGTGCCATGGCAACGTAGATTTTATTTAAAAGCTCAGACGACATGACGTGTTTTAGAGATTTGAACATCCAAACAAGCTTTCTTATTCTATTTGCGGTAGTTTCAATGTGAGGATGCCAACTCAGTCTTTGATCTACAATAACACCCAGGTACTTTGTAGAGGTCACTTTAGCGATACATGGACAGTTGCAAGTAGTAGGTATTTCGTCAACATTGGTACAGCTGTGAATTCTAACACTGAAGCCCGCTCCGGGCTGTGAAGAAGTATATGGGGTGAAGCATATAAAGTTCGTTTTTAATATATTGAGGGTCAGAAGATTATCGTCTAGCCATTTAGATACTATAGTTAACCCTCTTTCAGTCTTGGTCAAAACGTCTTCCCAAGACTTTCCAGTAAAAACGATAGCAGTGTCGTCAGCATAGGAAATGATCCTTCCTCCAACGCTTTGTAAGTTGCAGAGATCATTTATATAAACTAGAAAAAGCGTTGGACCAAGGACACTTCCCTGCGGGACCCCATGCAAGACCTGCTTTTCAGTGCTTCTAAAATTTTCAATTTTAACTACTTGCGTTCGATCACTTAGGTAACTTTTAAAGAGGCTTAAGGCATTTCCACGCACACCAATGCTTTCCAGCCGCTGAATAAGAATGGAGACAGATACAGTGTCGAAGGCTTTTTTTAAATCTAGAAATACGGCAAGACATTTGTTACCTTTGTCTACTTCTGTAACAATCGTCGAAGTAAGGTCCAAGATAGCATCCATACATTAACATAAGAAATATTTTATTTTTATTTATTTATGTAGAAGACAAACTACGAATTTACTAATGAATATAATTTAGGTGTTTCAACGCGAATATCTTTTACGCTTGTTTACATACTTAGTCTGATAGAATATCTATGCAGTCAATGATATTTTAACTATAGATATGTTATACGCTCACTAAACAACCGAAAAAAGTGTTCCGCGCAGCACACATACACACTTTTCATTCAAGGTACATGTCAAAATGATAGAAAAGGGATAGTCGATAAAATCAATAAGAAAAAAAGAGACAGCTAATGTTGTCAATTGCGCGTCAATGTAAACAAACATTAGTCTAGCGACCGATGACATATCAGAATATTAGGCAAATAATTGAAATATATTAATAAATCGAAGTATTCTGCGTTCTTACATGTGGTATGAGATCCCTTGTGTTTTATTAACTTTGGTATCATAATTGGTGCATTTCCTAAATACGCAGGATGGCATTTTTTTAAATTTTGTAGCAGCGTACCACTCGTCGCCATGCGGTGACACAGACTAAAGGCAATACGTCCTAATTAGGACGTTTTCGAGTTTTCACGATTGCGCGCTCATAACATATCTATAGTTAAAATATCATTGTATGCAGTCAATGATATTTTAACTATAGATATGTTATGAGCATCATTGTATGCAGTAGATACATACGAACGAAACACGTGTTTCTAAATTCTAATAAAATATTGACAATAGTGTGGTTGCCAGCATCTACTGTAAGATATTTACATAGAATGTGTCGATTCTACTGTTTAAAGTCGCTCTACATTTCTCGTTGTTATGGGTTCACACTTCACACAATGTGCCCTGCTAGTCAATTATACTATTGTCGTATTCTAATAATCTAAATTAGTTTTCTAGAAGTTTCAACCTATTTTTATAATAAGGTATCTCGTTTGCTCATCTACCAGACAGTACTTATTACTCTTCGTTGCTGTGTAGGTACAGTGTGACCTCTCAGGAATTGAACTATACCCTGAGAACCGCTGCTACATTTTCTGCACCTACGCTCGGCAGTTGGCCAATATTCTTTCTTTATTTTTTCAACCTGAACAAACTTATTTACTCATATTATCTAACATCTTAGAGAGCGAAATAACAACTATTATTATTATTAAAGATATTATTACATTAAGACTAAGATTAAAAATATTTCCGACATTCCCCTCAAATGTTATGTTCTTTTTTATCTTTTATATCAGGTATTTAATGTCAAAAATTAGTGTCTGTAATAATGTAGAAATTGCATAAATTTTTATCAAAAATGTAAAAAACACGGCAAATATATATAGGTACATATATAAAATTTGATGATAAAAATACATTCTTTCAAATATGAGATGGAGCTTCTACAAACATTCTATGAACACCGTAAACGCAGAAAATTTCAAAGTAGAAGACTTGAAGAAAAGCTTAAAAGAGTGTGAACTTAAAAACAAGGAGAGATATTTACTAAATAAAATTGTAGAGTTCAATACACTTAATAATTGTAAAGTACAAAAACAGTTAGCAGTTAACGCTGTTAAGTTAGATAATGCTCGTAAGTTGTTATTAAATGCTGTTGATTATAAGAAAAAAAATGGAAACAATCAGAAATGTAAATGCAACAAGTCGCATGAAAAAAGTAAGCGGGAATATAAAACACCTAAAAAGAAATCGAAATCTGAAAAGAAAGCACAATCTTTAGATATCGTATACAATTTCTTTGACAAATTCTTAAAAATAGATAAGGATATGGCCAGACTGTCCAAATTGAATAGTGAAGATTTCATGGCTTCATTTAAAAGAAATCTTTTGAGACCTTATACCCTTCCGCCCTCCTTATGTAATGCATATACTCGTAGATGTAGACCAGAACTTAAGCACCAGCAGCAGAGGAGTCGGGATGTAAATGCAGGCGACTGTTACTTGATGACGCTACGAAAAACTCCACAATTATGGATCTATTATCGATGGCCTGGACTTTATCCGAAGTATTTAAGTACTAGAGCACAATGTAAAAATGTAAAATTTTTACTAATGTTTTTACTGGGATTTTTGTTTTGGATACCGTGCTTTATTTGTTTGGAAATATGCAAGTGTTTCCTTTGCTTTTGCTGCCATGATTGTTAATCAAATGTACCTATATATTACCTACTTTTAATGAAACTGAAACAGTCACAGACCACAGTCATAAAAAAGAAATTAGATAGATACTAGATTAAAAAAGCAATAGGCATGATGACAGTAACTAAAAACCACTAAAATAATGTGTTCATCTAATGAGATAAGATTAATAGATTTTGAAAAGCGTATTTATTTTCATATTTAGGGCGAGATTGATATTTTATTTATTAAAATAAAACGACAAAATACAGCAGTCCGCCATGATAAGTTGAACACCAATCAGAGTGAATTACGTCACGGCCGTACAAACGTCACTTTGTTTTGTATAAAGTACTAACTAGGACGTTTAAAATCTGCATTCTGCGTTTGTATTTTGTGAAGTATTTCATTATTTCTATCAATTAGTTGCTTAGTTTGTGTTTTCATAACATGGAACAAGGATTTACCAAGGCAAATAGCTCTAATTTGCCTAGAGTTGATTTGTTGATGTTGGGGGAGTTTTTGGCATCAAATAAAGACTTTTGTTCAGCTGAGTTTAGAAATGTCAAGACTACAATGTAAGTTGTACATTATTATATCTTTATAAACAATAATTTAAAAATTCAAACCCGTAAAATTTTAATAAATTTTTCTGTATTAATAAAAAGCACTACGTAATAGATTAGAGATTGTTTCTAAAACATTGTTTTTATTGACTAACATATCGATTTCTTTGTTATAGATCCTCGTATTAACGCACTGAGGGACCGCACAGCACTTGTACACTTTTGAATTCATATTTAAACCCAAATTATCTGATTTGTTGCTTTGGCTCCCTAGTGTTTACAGTCAGATTATACGGTCGTGACGTCACAAGCAGACGCCATGACACCGTCGATCGTTTTGAAGCAAATTTTAAAACTTAAAATTTAAATAGCATTTTTTTCGTAATAAAACTTTGTTTTCTGCTGAAATAATGTATTTTTTGGAAATAGTAGATACTTTAAACCATTATAGGCCAGTTTTTCAAAATCAGTCATCATGCCTATTGTTAGCTTAAGTATTGGTAAAGAACTATGTGCATAAAATTGTATTTATGCATACTTTTTCATTCTTACACTTTCATATTCCGAATCCACAGATAATTCGGGAGGACCTGAAGATTGATGATGATTATCATGGTTTCCGAGACATTGGCGCATCCATTCTGCCAATATCCAACAATAGAAAGATAGCTATTGCATAGATATATAGATAGTTTGCATGCACTTTTCCAGTCGTTATTTTGTATGTTAAATAGAACTATACAGTTTTTTTAATTAAAATTGCAATTAAATAAATTGCATTTCTTCAATATGTAAATAATAATCAAACATGGAGGATTCATCCAAATCCACAAATATAGTTTATTTAAGAGTCGTTGATAGTCAAGACAGTAAAACGATGCCACAAGGACGGTAATTTGAATAAGCATTTAAAAAAAACAGAAAAACTATTGCAGATTTCAGATTAACCATATTTTGGTATTAGAAATGAAACAAGAGTACAAAGAAATGCCAGAAAACGTTTAAATGTAAACACGTAAACACTCTCACACAGGAGTCGTGGCAAGTAATAACCGGAAATTGTTAGAGATGTTGAAATGTCGGTTTTCATTTTGAAAAAAAAAAAACAAATTTAGATTTTTCGATAGGAACGCCCTTTTTCATATACAACAGCGTCGGAAAAAATCACGATTTATTTAAAAGGAGAAAGAAAGAGTAAAAATTCATTAATTTATTTCCCTCTCATTCTCATCGTAATAAAATTGTAAACGAACGTTCTACATAATATAAGCTTTTTCATAAAAAAATCTCAAGTCATCGAAATCGAAGTATTTAATATTTTTTTTAAATAATCGAAATCATCATTTGAATCCCAATGTGAATGTAAATGTTTACGTTCATTGGTTTGTTTGTTTTTTTTGGAAAAAAATATTATTTTGGTATAAAATGGGTACCTTAAAATATTGAATTCAGTCAAACAAATAGACCATGCTTATATATTATATATAGATGCTGTTCGGTGCTGTGGTATTCATTATTTTGCTATTTCTTTACGTAATTGGCATTTCACTAAACCAAAAGACCTTTTAAAACATATATCTACAATTATAAATGAAACTACCTTTTCGGATTTTGTCGCGGATTTATTTTGATTTTTAGTTCCCGACGTTTCGAATGCTTTACAGCAATCATGGTCACGGGAGAGACTAAGATATTTGACGTCTCATAGGTTTATATACTTGTTACAGACAGTGCCTACCCACAATTTACAAAAATTTTGAAAATGGCATCAGAGTACCTTATAAAATTTTATTTTTTAATTCTAAACATTTATATTTAAATTTAAATAATTTAAAAAATAATTTATAATTATGGCAATATTATTAACTTATTTTTAGCTAGTATTATTATAATTATAATAATTTTTATTTTAATATTAGTTATTCAAAAGTATTATGTAGTGTTGCTATTAAAATAATATGTATATTTTCTTACCTATAAATTGTTTATGCTAAGTTGCATTTTATTATTTTTAAATTAAGTATTAATTTGATATAAGAAAATTAAGTTAAAATTGCTAAAAATATAAATTGAATTTTGATTATTTTAAAGTATTAAGCAACACTACTGCAAGTGCAAATTAAAAATAATTTAATCAAATCAAAATATGCTTAGATTTGACAGATTCTTTTGAATTATAATTTTTAAAAATTTTTAGAATTTAGATTGAAAGAAAGCTACTGCACGGTTCGGAAGGCAGTTTGTGCAGAGAAGAACCGGCAAGAAACTCTACACTTGCTCTTTTTAAAAATATTTTAACAATATTGCAATACATACAATAATTATTATATATTAAATTTGACTACTTGTATCAAGATCTACACAGTATGAGCTAACTACATCCAACTGTCTATTATGATTACTTTTATTATTACTTTTATTATTATTAGATTTTATTATATTAATTACAGGATCCCAAGAAGGTGGTAATACCCAGCCGTCCTCTCTATTAAGTTAGGATGTTTTTTAATTTCAATTGCCTCGCGAATCATTCTGGGTCGATAACGAGTCTCTTTCGCGAGTATTTGAGGGTTATCAAAGCGAATATAGTGGCTGGGGCGATCCAGACTATGTTTACAGACAGCGGATGTAGTATTGCGACGGTGCTTCACATCAGCTATGTGTTCTTTGATCCTAGTTCTAATAGATCTCTTTGTTTGTCCGATATAAGAGAGCCCACAGTCACAATCAAGTTTGTATACTCCTGCATCTTGGAGAGGGATATGGCACTTGACTGATGGTAGAAACTGACTGATTTTCTTAGGCGGCTTGAAATATGTTTTGATAGAAGCACGCTTTAGGATGTAGCCAATCTTGTCAGTGACTCCTCTCACATAGGGCAGAATTGCAGGTACGCGCTCGACTGTGGCTGGTTTCACTCGTTCACTGTGACGAGGGCGCGGCACTTGTAGCTTGTTGTCTTGCAGAAACTGCTTGACATGTTGCAGTTCTCCCGCCAGGTGTTGCTCGTCACAGATCCCTCGAGCTCTCTGAAACAAAGATTTTCCCACGGTAGCTAACTGTGAAGGGTGGTGGTGAGATTCACCATTCAAGTACCTATCAGTATGGGTCTTCTTTCTATACACAGTATGACTCAAGGTGTTATCTGGTTTACGTTTAATTAATACATCTAAGAAAGCTAATGTATTGTCCGATTCTAATTCCATTGTGAATTGTATTTTAGGATTTATGGAATTAAGATGTTCTAGGAATACAGTTATTTTGTCAGTTGGTAATATTGTGAAAGTGTCATCTACGTACCGCTTGTAGAACCGAGGGGTCACAGGTGATGTGTTTAGGGCAGTCTCCTCGAAGTCCTCCATGAAGATGTCGGCGACAACAGGGGAGACTGGCGAACCCATGGCCACTCCATCCACTTGCTTGTAGAATTCATCATTCCACAGTAGATAGCCAGATGTTAGGCAGTGTTTTAAAAGTTCTGTGTATTCAATCGGCATGTTGTAAGCCATAAGTTTCTTAGATATTATTTCAATACAGTCTTCTACTGGTAGGCTGGTAAACAAAGACTGTACATCAAAACTAACCATTGTTTCATTGTCCATGAGTTTTAGATGTTTAATTTCATTGACAAACTGGTAAGAGTCTCCTGTGAACGCACTTGTTTGACCTCTGAGTGGTGAGAGTACTTTTCCTACTAGTTTGGCCAATTTGTAAGTCGGCGAGTCGATTTGGCTCACAATTGGACGTAGGGGGGCGTTCGCCTTATGTATTTTCGCGCAGACAAAGGAAATGCAACCGTAGTGATGGATACATCAGATTATAATGATAAAATTAAACAACTGTTGTCGGATGAAAGTACATACAAAAAGGTTAAAACGGACCCAACAACCACCGTTTTAAATGACACTAAGAAGTTGATTAAGAAATACTCCGACAAATTAAATCTAGATGTCAAAGATCTTATTCCATCATGTGCAAAACCACCTAAACTATATGGTCTTCCGAAAATACATAAGGCGAACGCCCCCCTACGTCCAATTGTGAGCCAAATCGACTCGCCGACTTACAAATTGGCCAAACTAGTAGGAAAAGTACTCTCACCACTCAGAGGTCAAACAAGTGCGTTCACAAGAGACTCTTACCAGTTTGTCAATGAAATTAAACATCTAAAACTCATGGACAATGAAACAATGGTTAGTTTTGATGTACAGTCTTTGTTTACCAGCCTACCAGTAGAAGACTGTATTGAAATAATATCTAAGAAACTTATGGCTTACAACATGCCGATTGAATACACAGAACTTTTAAAACACTGCCTAAAATCTGGCTATCTACTGTGGAATGATGAATTCTACAAGCAAGTGGATGGAGTGGCCATGGGTTCGCCAGTCTCCCCTGTTGTCGCCGACATCTTCATGGAGGACTTCGAGGAGACTGCCCTAAACACATCACCTGTGACCCCTCGGTTCTACAAGCGGTACGTAGATGACACTTTCACAATATTACCAACTGACAAAATAACTGTATTCCTAGAACATCTTAATTCCATAAATCCTAAAATACAATTCACAATGGAATTAGAATCGGACAATACATTAGCTTTCTTAGATGTATTAATTAAACGTAAACCAGATAACACCTTGAGTCATACTGTGTATAGAAAGAAGACCCATACTGATAGGTACTTGAATGGTGAATCTCACCACCACCCTTCACAGTTAGCTACCGTGGGAAAATCTTTGTTTCAGAGAGCTCGAGGGATCTGTGACGAGCAACACCTGGCGGGAGAACTGCAACATGTCAAGCAGGTTCTGCAAGACAACAAGCTACAAGTGCCGCGCCCTCGTCACAGTGAACGAGTGAAACCAGCCACAGTCGAGCGTGTACCTGCAATTCTGCCCTATGTGAGAGGAGTCACTGACAAGATTGGCTACATCCTAAAGCGTGCTTCTATCAAAACATATTTCAAGCCGCCTAAGAAAATCAGTCAGTTTCTACCATCAGTCAAGTGCCATATCCCTCTCCAAGATGCAGGAGTATACAAACTTGATTGTGACTGTGGGCTCTCTTATATCGGACAAACAAAGAGATCTATTAGAACTAGGATCAAAGAACACATAGCTGATGTGAAGCACCGTCGCAATACTACATCCGCTGTCTGTAAACATAGTCTGGATCGCCCCAGCCACTATATTCGCTTTGATAACCCTCAAATACTCGCGAAAGAGACTCGTTATCGACCCAGAATGATTCGCGAGGCAATTGAAATTAAAAAACATCCTAACTTAATAGAGAGGACGGCTGGGTATTACCACCTTCTTGGGATCCTGTAATTAATATAATAAAATCTAATAATAATAAAAGTAATAATAAAAGTAATCATAATAGACAGTTGGATGTAGTTAGCTCATACTGTGTAGATCTTGATACAAGTAGTCAAATTTAATATATAATAATTATTGTATGTATTGCAATATTGTTAAAATATTTTTAAAAAGAGCAAGTGTAGAGTTTCTTGCCGGTTCCTCTCTGCACAAACTGCCTTCCGAACCGTGCAGTAGCTTTCTTTCAATCTAAATTCTAAAAATTTTTAAAAATTATAATTCAAAAGAATCTGTCAAATCTAAGCATATTTTGATTTGATTAAATTATTTTTAATTTGCACTTGCAGTAGTGTTGCTTAATACTTTAAAATAATCAAAATTCAATTTATATTTTTAGCAATTTTAACTTAATTTTCTTATATCAAATTAATACTTAATTTAAAAATAATAAAATGCAACTTAGCATAAACAATTTATAGGTAAGAAAATATACAAATTATTTTAATAGCAACACTACATAATACTTTTGAATACCTAACTAATATTAAAATAAAAATTATAATAATTATAATAATACAAGCTAAAAATAAGTTAATAATATTGCCATAATTATAAATTATTTTTTAAATTATTTAAATTTAAATATAAATGTTTAGAATTAAAAAATAAAATTTTATAAGGTACTCTGATGCCATTTTCAAACTTTTTGTAAATTGTGGGTAGGCACTGTCTGTAACAAGTATATAAACCTATGAGACGTCAAATATCTTAGTCTCTCCCGTGACCATGATTGCTGTAAAGCATTCGAAACGTCCGCGTCGGGAACTAAAAATCAAAATAAATCCGCGACAAAATCCGAAAAGGTAGTTTCATTTATAATGTCGAATATTCGCGTAAATCTAAGAAAGTATTATATATCTACAATGTTTAGGTACCTACTCTACTACCTACCCTCGAAACGGTCAAACGGTCAAAAGATCAAAACGAGGAGAACGATCGCAACGTGCAAAAGCATTGCCAGCCTGCCTGTCCCTGAAAATTTGTAGAATTTATAACGCGCTGCCGATGGTAAGTAGTATCTGTGAAGTTAGCTGTTTATGAGTACCTACAAGTAGATGAAGTTACAGTGCTACAAGGATCTTTTGGCGCGTGGCAGAAATCGGAACTAACACCGCCATCTGTCACTATTGACAGACAGCTGGAGTGTTGACGTTGTTGTGAATATTTTGTGCTTTTATTTCATTAAAAATATCTCAAAATATGCCGAAAGTTACAAGAAGTGGTGATAGAGAGGTGGTGCTAAAAGTTAAGGATTATTTTATAAAAGAAAAGCAATCTAGCGCTCACTTGAAAGAGTTAAATTTATATATAAAATTTAATGTTTTATTTATTTATATTAAATAATTTACATATTAAATAATAAAATTTCATTTATTTTTAATTTTATTTTTTTCATTTTCTAAGGTCCGATTTCACCAATGGTGTCGTAATCGAAGAATAGCTATGCCAGGTATAAAATTATTCGCTGCATATATTCTCAGAATAACTTATAGTACGTTTCACCACTTTGTAAGGACAAAAAGTTACTCCTAGTATTACTATTCTTAGATAAGTGAATGCAGACAAATTAAAGAGGCTTGTCATGGTCTAGTACAGTATAGCATAACAGGACATTTCTAATTTAGTCGTCACTTTTAACTTGTGTCAATGCAGTATATTATCTATACTCTTTGTGTCAATGTGTCAGTGCTGTTTTTCAAACAAACTATCTGTAAAGTCACGCTACCTGGTGTTTAAATTTCATTAATATGCTTTGTGTTGTGTTTATTGTTTAAAAAAAATATCTTAAAGGAAACGAAGTGCTAACTTATATGCTTATTTATATTTATTTATTTATGTAATGGTCGCTCAGGAATAATGTTTTTTTTTTTTTTTTTTTTTTTAACGTAGATGGCTTGGGATTGCGTTTACAGACGCAATACATTCTGCCAGTGTCGCGTTTTGTGAGGAAGACACGAATAAGATTGAGCGGTAATTTTGAAATTTAGAAATGGAGAGTGATAATAAAATTATACATGAATGATCGGTTTAAGACATAAAATGGTATAATGATAGAAGATGGTAATAAACACTACGTTATAGATGAATTTTATTATGAATTATAAATTTAACTAATTTTTTAACAAATGGGCTAAACACAAGAGATAATAAAATTTTGGAGTTAACTGGGCGGTGAATTTGGGAAGGGGTTATGTCGTGAAGGGAATATTGCAATTTTGGACAGTTAAATAAAATATGGTCAGTCGAACCTTCATCCAAGCCACATTCACAGACAGAGCTATTTTTTATTTTCAATTTAGTTAGATGAACCGGAGTACACGCATGGCCTAAACGAAGCCTACATATAATTGAGGTGGTTTTTCGGTCAGCCTGGCGAAAACGAAAGAACCACGGATAGACTGGAACTTCCGGTTGGATTGAAGCGTAATACTTACCTTTAGTCATTTTGGAAACGTTCCAAAACTTATCCCAGGATGTAAAAAGATTCTTTTTAGATAAAGAACACAAGTCATGAGAAAAATTATAATAGTGACTCATAGTACCAGTAACTGTTGCGGATTTAGCACAACTATCAGCAATTTCATTATCAGTAATGCCTGAATGGCTAGGGATCCAAGCCAAGGTTATGAAGATACCCTGTTCTTGGCATCGAAAGAGCGCTTCTCGAATTTTAAATATAATTGCGAATTTTGATTTGCTGCGGAAGGGGTTTTGCATAATACTCTGAAGGGAGCTTAAGGAATCAGTAAAAATTATTACTTTTGACATTTTATGCGATTCTGCAAATAATATGGCTTCAAGTAGGGCTATACACTCTCCAGAATAAGCAGACGCTTCAGGAGGACACTTAAAATTTAGAATTATGTTGAATTGAGGAACCCAGCAGGCAGCTCCAACACAAGAGACACAGGAATAATGTACTCTAAGCGCTCAGGTGACATAATTTTGACACCAATTTGATTTTATCTGAGGAATAAGCCGGTTATTCCTTCAAAATTGGTGGTATAAGAGTTACTCTCGTATAACTTTGTTATGCTTAGGATAAGTAGTTGGTGAAATGAAAGTATGATTATCTGAGAGTAAATAGCAGCTTTGTCCTAGGAATAAAATTTATTCTACTTTGGTGAAATCGGACCTAAGTTTGAATTCAATTACGGATTATAAGAGATAGATTTTTAAAAACAATTCCCTAAAAGTGAGTAGATGTTGTTAGCTTGTAACCCTAATTTCACACCAACGCCCTCATGTCAATGTCATATAAGTGCCAAAAGATCCTTGTAGCACTATACAATGAATAATGTAGAAATTAATATAAGATTATAATAATGAATAATTTGGTTGGTTGTTTTTTTTTCTTTGAATGATATTACACGTATATTGAACGTTAATAGATCATTTCAAATTAGAGCACCGCCCGCTTTTATTGAGACAACTTAGCCTTAGACTTAGCGATCGCAGCGCCTCCTAATTTTGTCCATATTTCTGGGACACTACGTTCTACAGCGATCACTAAATCCTGAAAATTTGTAGAATTTACAACGCGCTGTCGTCGGTAAGTAGTATTTGCAAAGTTAGCTGTTTATGAGTATTGTCACTATTGTGACAACGTGAAGTTAGGCATTGAGACAACATAGCGATCGCAGCGCCTCCTTAGTTTGCTTTAGTATGAAGCGATGGTCCTCCTGGTCTCTAATCTCCATGCTCCATGATGTTATCTCTGACGATGTGTCATTTTATTTTTTATCACGATTGTCATTTATGACAATTGACAATTGACAAATGACAAGTGACTCTAGCTTTCATTTGACGTTTTTGCTATGGCAGTTGTTTGTTTTTATTTGAAATAAAAAATAAAATAAATTTACTAAGCCAATTTTAACAACTTCTATTTATCAATAATAATACTCGATTCCAGCTTGTACCATCTTATATACCTTAATACAAAATATCAAATTTATACTAAAAATGCAATCAAGTGAGAAACATCCTAAAGTGTTAGATTTCGCATCCTTGGAGCCGGCAACAAGAGTCAAACAATTAGCAAATTACGGAACCGTGGTAGACGTCGACCCCAATGTTCCACCGAGAAGGTAAAGTATAAACTTTAAACGTGCACTTATGATAGTTTTTTGATTTCATATTATGAGTCATTAGGTATTCTCTTTACTATAAATTAACTTAATGCGATTAATAGCACTAATACCGTCTGCTTTATTTGTGATGTCAATGTATTTTACTGTAACAAGCAAAAAAAAAAACTAGGAAATATAATTTGAAATATTGTTTTGTAGATATTATAGATCTGGTTTGGAGATGGTAAGAATGGCAAATGTATATTTAGCAGAGGGCAGCCTGGAAAATGCTTACATCTTATATATGAAATTCATGACATTATTTGTGGAGAAAATTAGGAAACATCCAGAATATAATACAGTTCCTCCTGAAATTAAAGCTGTAAATCAATCAATGTTAAAAGAAGTAATGCCAAAGGCTGAAAAATTAAAGCAGAAACTTCTAGAAGAATATAAAAGGGAACATGTTCATTATTTAGAAAATGAGGTAAGTAATTTATTTTTTTAAGGTAAGATATTTTTTATCTTATAAATATATAAAAATGAATATATTTTATATTATATATCTTGCTAAAACTCAAGAACGTTTGGACCGATTTGGCTAATTTTGGTCTTGAATTATTTGTGGAAGTCCAGAAAAGGCTTAAAAGGTTAAGTACCCAGGGACCAACCCGAGCAAAGCGAGGGTGAGTCGCTAGTATAGTAATAAAATTTAAAAATTAATATTTGAAAAAATAATTCAATTATGATATTTAGTAATATCTGATAGTAATATAAAAAAGTTTAATTATTTAGGAAAAAAAGAGAATAGCTGAAGAGGCAAGAAGAAAACAAGAACAGGAGGATGAAAAACTCGCACAGCGACTTCAAGCCGATGAAAATAAACAAGACGGACACAAGTCCACACCTCACCTATTAAATGCTGTAATTTTCCAAATTTTTTCTTTAATACATTTTTTTATGACTATTACACATTTTTATAATATTCAATTACTATTTGTACTAAAGTAATAAAATAGCTGAAATCATAGAAATTAGGTATTTGTATGGTCATAATCATTTAGATTAAATTATGAAAAACAAAGGAAAGGGCACTAGAAGTAAAAATATCTGAAAAAAAACAAAACTGCATGATGCATCTTTGAAGTTTGAATAGGGTTTAACCTCTGAGCGTAAATACTGCTAGGATTTGTGCATAATTGGTAGTTTGTTAATAAATCTAGAACTGTGACATATTTTACTATGCAAGGAGTTGAATAAGATGCAGTTAATCCATACTAATATTATAAATGCGAAAGTAACTCTGTCTGTCTGTCTGTCTGTCTGTCTGTTACCTTTTCACGCCTAAACCACCCAACCGATTTTGCTGAAATTTGGTATGTAGATAGTTTGCATTCATGAGAAGGAAATAGGCATATTATTTTTTGGAAATTCAACCCCTAAAAGAGTTAAAAGGGGTGGCAAAGTTTGTATGAGAAAAATATTTTTATTGCACATTTTTGCATGAAACTTTGAATTAATGCTTTTTAGTACAAATGATGAAACACATATTTCAGGGTTTTTCGAAATTCACCCCCATTGGGGGTTAAAGGGGGTGGCTAAGTTTGTATGGGAAATTTAATTCTATTGAAATATTTTGCGTGAAACTGAAATAATGCTCTGCAATACAAATTATGAGATACATATCTAAGCGTTTTTTGAAAATCAACCCCTATGGGGGTTAACGGGGGTGGCACAATTTGCGTAGGAGAAATATTTAACAGTAATTTTTACCATAAGTCCATAACAATGAACCACTTACATCAGTTTATCATTAACGAAAAACACACAAAGAAATTATGATACACATAGTAGCAAAATTGGTTAAAAATAGGAAATAAGTTTTAGAAAGCGCAGCAGTGGCGGCACGGCAGGATGCTACACAGTAGTTTTCAGAAAGGAGGGCCAGAACTTTAAATGGGGCATCAGTCCTTGGTACATTATAAGTAACAGTATATAAGCAAAAATTTTTATTTTATTCACTCTTAGCGCGAGCGAAGCCGCGGGTGTTTGTTTTTATGTATTATCAAATAAAATGTTTTTTAAGCATGTTTTCTGATAACAAACTAATTAGATATATATAGAAATTGAACATGTTAAACTATCAGTTTTAGTAAATACAATTTACATTGATACACTTTTCATTTGATAACCTAAAATAGTGTTATTGAATTTAATATTTTCATTAACAATTTGAACTTTTCTAATTTTATATGTTGTAGGAGGATTGGGCGGTTACACCAACTGCACCACCAGTGGATGGAGTGTTATATCCAGATGACTTTGCATCAGAGCCTCCCCGCGCACAACCTCACCATTACTATCCTGTGCCACCACTCATACCACCATCGAGACCACAGTAAGTTATTTATATTTTAAACTCATATCTACTGTTTTTGTTAGTGTTGTTACTTGCATTATTTTGGAAATTAAAAATGTCTGATTTTTATGTCTCTGGTCATTACTATTAAGGCCAGTTTTAGATTTGAATTTTAAATAAAATTTCTTTTTAGCAACAATAGTTGAGATAGCTAAAAGGAAAGTTAGAGTTAAAAAACACTCTTTGAACCAACTTAATTATAATAATTTAATTTGATTAACATATTTAAGCACACCTTTTTACTTCTAACGGTAGTAGTAATATAAAATTGAAAAATTATGTAATTAATTTGGTTGACAGAGGAATAATTTGTCACAATCTAAAGCTACAACTAATTCCATTTTTTTAAAAGACAAAGTAAACAACAAGACAAAAGTATCTTTAGGTTTTTAAAACTACAATTTCTGTTCAGTGACTCAGGTATTAACGAATACCTCCCAACTCTAATTGGGGAGCGTAGGCTGCGTATGGTGGTGGTCCCAGCGGCACTCCTTCCAAAGTTCCTTGCACTTGCCGCCTCTAATACTGCAAGGAATATCGAGCTGTGTGGTATCCTTGCAGGAATTTTGGTAAGTTATAGATATTTTACAAGAATTTTTCTAAATAGATTAAAAAATCTATTAGTATATTTTTTAATTTAGATTTTAAGTAAGAGTTAACATTTATGTTTAATTAAATTTTTCTATTATGCTGTCATTGTATGCTTTGTATATACAATGTAATTGACCTAATAAACTAGTTGCTTGCGGTTTCGCCCGCGAGTACTGGAATGGGGGTCATATTACATTGTTTAGTATGAAAGTTGTTTGAAATTAAAACTATTATCTGTACAATGGATGTAAATTATTATTTTAAACTCAGCTTAAGGCCGCGCGCACTTTGGACACGAATTTTTATCGTACGTAAACGTATGATCGTGGTCGTACGAAATAAGTGCGCACATTGAATACGTTTTCCTCCGTTAAATAGGTAGTTTACCCCTGATATCGCACTCGTGAAGTCCTCTTTGGAGCGCGATGAATAATATGTATCTTCAAGATAATTCTCATTAAATAACTCGGAGACTGCGGCGGCGTCGTTGCTATCGTAGAACCGAATGGGTGCGTGAAATATATTCGAAAAGATATGAATTTGGTGAATTCCGTCATATTATGGATGACTTATATAACCACGTATGAAGAAAGAGACTTTTGAAAACTTAACCCTATACGACCTACCTAATTTTTCTACACCCATTTCTGATTTTTAACGCACGAAAGTGTATTAAAATCCCAACAAGTTCGGATTGTATTCTGACGTCGGAACTACACGCACGTATACGTACGACTATCTCGCACGCAGTCTGCGCGCTCCCATAGTACTTGAAAGGTGCGGATCATTCGTACGTCTTCGCACATGTTCGCACGAGTAAAATTCGGACGAAAACGTATCCAAAGTGCGCGCAGCCTAACAGCTTTAAGTAATGTTGAAAAAAGTCGATAAAAGTTTCTAATTTGATAGTATAGATATTTGCAAATGTATAGAAAAATGTATAAAAAATTTTTCAGGAACGAGATCAACTTAAAATAACACACGTAGTGGTGCCCAAACAAACAGGCACGGCGGACTCGTGCAGTACTAACAATGAAGAAGAGATTTTCCACTACCAGGACCAACACAATCTTATCACATTGGGCTGGATACATGTAAGATTAAGTATATAACACTAGTGACACACCCTAGCTCCGCTTGGGCTCCCTTTATCTTTTAGTATTGATTTCTTAGTAACAGGTATTTTCTTGCAATATAGAGTATCCTATATATTGATCCGGATAATGAGCTATCGTCATACCCTATCTTTATCAAAATCTGTCATTTCAAAAGTGGTTCTCTCGTGATGCCGTTACAGACAAATAGACATGCAAAAACTCTAAAAACTATACATTTGTGATTTGACCTCTGTAGCGCTAGTAATGACTATAAAATTAGATTAGATATAGCTCATTTAGATCTTCCAGAAAATATTGAATGGACAGTTTCAACTAAGTTTTGAATTTTATTATATGTATAGATATAGATGTTGTAATAATAATGTTCTGACTGACTGCCCACGGCGGCCAATCGCACTGATACTAGTCAACTATAGGAGAAAATATAATACACGAAGCTTGCACAGACAATACACTATTCATTTTATATTTCAATTTCTATGTCCGTCCCACATTGTTAATGAGAATATCTTAACAAAGCCATTTGCCCGGTCCGGGACTTGAACTCAGTACCTCCAGATCTTTAGCTGTACAATGTACATGCTCTCATGCTGTCACTATACCACCATGGCAGTTATGTGAGATACAAGAATAACATATTCCAGACAGGTTTCGGTCACTGTAGTTTATTGCTATCCCTATCCCTTCTATATTGTGTGAAGGAGACAACACTCGCAACACATAACTTTATAATGTACAAAATCTAGTATATATAATGTATAATCCATATTTATTAACTGATCTTAAAGAAACCGCAAAAATTCCATGAAAAATTCGTTTGAATATACAGTTTTATAAAATCTACCTATGTGTTAGTAACAAGTAACAACCCACTTTTACGAACTTCTACTTTGTCATTATCTTCAGGGTATCACGTCTTTGTAAATCATGGTGAAAATAATTTTGATGTACCAATTATTTCCATCATGATTATCACTGGTCTTATGGTGAAGGAGAGCATCGTGCGGAAACCCGCATGTCTGAGAGAACCTAGCAAGTTTTCGAAAGACTTGCGCAGTCCGCCAACTCGCACTTGGCCAGCTTGGTAGACTTTGACCTGATCCTCTGGCATTGACAGTCTTGCATCCAGCAGTGGGACGTTAAAAGAGAAAATATAATATGATGTAAGTTTCCAACATGAACGTTAACATTCCAGACGCACCCGACGCAGACCGCGTTTCTCTCCTCAGTGGACCTTCACACGCAGTGTTCCTACCAGTTGATGATGCCTGAAGCTATCGCAATCGTCTGTGCACCTAAATATAACGAGTATGTTTGTTAGCATTTATATATAATTGAACTATTATAATGTGTCAAAACTGAATAATTAAACCGACTACTATTACAAATGCCCAAATCGATTATCAATGTGCGTTCGTGTATTTGTGCGTACGTACGTGTATACGTGCGTGCGTGCACGCATGTGCGTGTTTGTTGATATATAATGTAGTGCATAGGACTTGGAGTGAAACGTAGAATAATTTTAGGCACTAGTTTAGGTTCCAAGATTACTATATTTTTTTTTTTGTTAAACTTGTTACTTATATAAAACTGCTTCCCGCAGAACGGGCTACTTCGCGCTGACGTCGGAGTACGGCATGCAGTACATAGCCAACTGCCGGCAGAGCGGCTTCCACCCGCACCCCAACGACCCTCCGCTCTTCTGTGTGAGTTACTTTTTAAAACCACTTTTCCAAAGATATTATAATAAATGTATGTTGTAAAATAATATATATATATATATATATATATATATATATATATATATATATATATATATATATATATATATATATATATATTTTTAAATATGAATATGTTGTAGTATAATATGTGTATATTGTAATGCATCTACTATCTGGTATCCGTAACACAAGCATCATAGCTTGGAACGAAATGGCAGTGTGTTGTCCCAACAGATTTATTTGTTTTTAATTTAGGTGTATTGTTTCTGCATTCAATGAAACAGACAATAAAAGTTTGAAAATAGGCAAGAAATTGATAGTTACAAGACGAGCGTTTCTTTTTTTAATTTTAACCACCTTGTTTATATTTCCAGAGCGTGTCTCACATAAAGTTAGACGATTCGGCGCCGGTGGTAATGGTGGACCTTAGAAGATGAACACTAAGTGTAGTATAGAAATGCCTTATCGCTTATAAAGCTTGTTGTACATTCATTCATATAATATGAAAACATAATAAATAGTTATTTAACAAATAAATTATTTTTTTTCTAATTGATGTTTGCTAACATTTATATGTGTGAAATTGATTATTTTTTCTTTAATAACTATTTATGTATTACACATCAAAATGTTTAAAATTGTTTACATAATTGTTAGTTTATCAAGTTATTGTTTGTCAATTTTTGTTTAAGACTCGTTTATACAAGTTTTTCATATCTTCGAGGCGAAGAAATATATAAAACTGAAAAGTAAAAAGCAATGTGAACTGTATTGTTTCATCAAATACATAAGGTACAAGTTACATTGTAGGAATTTTTAACCACTTGCTAATAATTCTTTCAAGGCATGTACACCTGTGTGTGTATGCGCCTTTAATATAATAAGCGATTTCATTAAGTACATATTTGTACTAAAACTGTTTATTATATATTTTAATGGCGTATATTTAGGAATATCATTTGCCATATTTTTGTTTAATGTAAGATCTAGGCTTTTATAGGAGACTTTAGCGCGTAAATGTCTGTAAATCGATCTAGATTTGTTCATGTGTGTTTTTAAAGTTTATTTAGTTACTGGGCCTACCATGATAATTATGTGTTTCGTAGAAGAATAATTAATTTATTTAATATTTTGTTATCACTAAATTATTATTAAGTTTATAAGTAAATGTACAAGTTAAAATGTTGTGTACAATGAAAAATGTTATAAGCATTAAAATGTTAAAAGATAATACATTTGCAAAGAGTTTAACTCTCTGCCTCCTGAGTATTTTTTTACATGTCAAACAGTGAATCAGTTAAAAACGCAATTTAAAAAATATTTATAAAAAATGTTATATATTTCTTACATATATACTGAGTGTAAATCAAAATTGATTATTCGTTTTCATCAATATTAGGAAAACTATCCTATATCAATAAAAAACAAAAAAAACGGTCTTCTTTTTAGCAAGAATAATAAACTAACGCCATATTTGATTACAATAAAACTATTATTATAGTACTATTGGTCACTAATTGCAGGCAATTTATGAAGATTGTGTTCATTTTAAAAAATAATGTCTATATATATATATATATATATATATATATATATATACAGCAATCACGATCACAGGAGTATAACGTCTCAATTTATGAACCCACAAAATTATAAATTGATTTTAAAATACGAAGGTAGCACCAAAGTAGGTTTGTTAATTTTAAAAATTAAACAAAAATCCGAAAAGTATACTATTATATTACCATATATTACCAGTGCAGATAAGGAATGATTATCATTACTTCAGTAAGTCTATATGTCACACAAGTAATAAAAACAATGATAATGATACAAAAACAATAAAATGAGTATGTATTGTTGAAATAAATATTTTCATTAATTATTTTTGGTGATTTAGTGTGTGCATGATTGAGAATGTCGGAAGCTCTTGCATTTTTTCAAATACTATATCAAAAATATTACTATTTCTATTATTTATCTGTTATATATTTCCTAAATGAATATAAATGTATACTATACTTCATAGGGTTAGGCCAAAGGCTATGAAAAATATAGTCGGCCAACGGAGTGGCATTCAGCCCAAGCTGCCATTTTTTTTTTTTATGTAACAAAGGGGGCAAACGGGCAGGAGGCTCACCTGATGGGAAGTGATCACCTCCGCCCATGGACATCTGCAAGCCCTGCGGTGTGGCAGGGCTTTCAGATGCGTTGCCGGCCTTTCAGGAAAGGGAGGGAGGGAGGAGGGATAAGGATGGGAGGAGGGATGGAGAGTGGGCCTCCCGGACTCTCACTCACCGGACGAAACGCGACAGCATAGCTGCCACTTCACGCCGGTCTCCTGTGAGAGAGTGGTACTATACGGGGCGTGCCGGCCCATTCGGCTGTTACCCGAAGGTAACAAGCATGGCACTACCACTTTAAAACATACATTCGCTTGGGACATTAGTGTATGGCAGCTTGGGCTGTCACGTCCGTAGGCCGACTATTTCTTTAATAGGCTTTGGATAGGCTTTTTGCCCCAAAAATTTCAGGTATATAACTAAGTTATAATGACATCTAAAACTTCTAACATAAAATCAGCCATAAGACTGAGACTGAAATCCCACCAGTGATTGTGTTATATGCAACTTGTTTTGTTTTTAATTAAAATACTTAGTTCAATGTTTTATTAAAATATTAACTACGTATTGTTTTTGTGTCTTGATCTCTTCTCTTGTAAATATAACTTACATCACGACCACAACTTTGTTGTTAACTAATATATTTAAAACCTCCAGTTATCATATGAAATTTTTTAAAAATACAGTCGTATTAAGATTATTTTATTAAATCTCTCTTCATAATTTCATTTAAATATGAACATATTTTTGTCACGGGTCTCCTGTCAGCAAAATCCGAAAAGTTACCTAGTTTCATATCAAATATTCGCGTAAACCTAAGAAAGTATTATAAAAATTATATTTTTTCTATGATAACTGGAATTTTATTTTCAGTTAAGTGTTTCGCTTTTATTCACGCAGCTTTAGCTGTTAGTTAAGACACTTGTGTGATTAATTTACTGTAAATATAAAATAACCTTATAGATAGTCCTTACAGAATTGGTGACAAGAGTGTTGTATAAAATATACCTATGTGTGATTTGTACGGACCAATGTAAATAAAGGCGGTTTTCATTAACATTTATTTTATTTATTGCACTTCGTTACAGCGATATGCGGCTAATGGCAGTAATGCGAACGGTTCACAATCAAAGCATCTACTGTATATCTTAATATTATAATAGACACATTTGCTTTATATGTTTTTTTCTAAATTCTATAATATTTGTTTAATAGTTTCAATTAATAAATATTGCTACGTTACAATAATATTACTTTTACTCTCATAACGCTACTTTAACTTAAATGATACCTTTTGATACTATAATATGAAGCTGACTCTTCTAAGTCAATTGTAAGCTTACGTAAAAAATAATTACTATGCAAAAACTGTTTAATGATACAATTTTTAAACAAAAATACATATCGCGTTAGTACAATCGATCCACTAAGCATCAGATTTCTAACGAAAGCATCCATACAGGGGATAGTGCTCTAACTTTGCAGCCGTTTTCAATGAAAATTGTTATTTTTAACCGACTTAAAAAAAGGGAGAGGGTCTCAATTCAAAAAAGGGAGAGGGTCTCAATTCAAAAAAGGGAGAGGGTCTCAATTCAAAAAAGGGAGAGAGTCTCAATTCGTCTGCATGTTTTTTGACAACATTTTCATTAAATTCAATGGGCTATCGTATGAATTTTGTCCTGTCGCTAGCTATTACAAACTGATCGTAAAACCATGAGTCGCGTAAGAAGAAATAAGAGCTACACAATAACAAGGTAACCTTTCCTTATAAACAATGTTATCCAGCACCGTGCAAACTGAATTGATCTCTATTGTAATGTGGCTAATGTTGCTTTTGATATAAAGTATTAATTAAGATGTTAGCGAAGTATATCTTATTTAAATACTATTACCTCAGTTTTCTGTTTTATAACTAATGAATACTACCAAAATACTTATTAATATTTTCAAGCATTATTTTAATAATAAATTATAATTTGCCTAAGAATTTAAGTAATTAATTAGTATGGGAAGCACAAAAACGAGAAGTCCTTATCGGACTTACACTTTGTATTGCTACTTTTGATAATACTTTTATGATGACTTTAAATAGGAACAACGTACACAATATAAATTCTTTTTATATAATAACATGATATAATATTTCTAAGAATAGCTAAGAAGCAATGTACACTCTACGGTTTAATAAGGCACTCGGTGCATGACCAACTTAGTACTTACCAACTACGTTATAAAATTTTATTTTATAAATAAGAAACATTAAAGTATTTTTATAAAAGAGTACATTTTTCAAGATTCAAATGCACTGACTGCGTTTATTTTTTTTATATTTTGATCTCCTGGTCTCTTCCTGACTATATATTTTTAACTAAATTCAATAGTCATGAAACTTTTGTTAGCATATTTTATCTAATTAAAGTTTAGTTTACCAAAGGATATTTAAATCGAATATTAAGTTTCTACCTGCCCTAAAACTAACAAATTACCTAAATAATGTAATGTAAATCCCATCACGTTGTAATGCTAAATGCACATTATAGGTACCTATAGGCTATATTGCTTTCACTATTTATTTGAATAGTCATTTGTCGCATTTGCATACATTTTTACGTAGGTATCTAAATCTCTTCTTATACAGATGTTTGCTTTTCACTTTAGAAAACATATAAGAAAATAATGTTTCTTAACTTTTTATGTTGGAAATAAAGTATATTTAGAAATACCTAAGTATATATGTATAACGTAAGTATATAAAACACTTGTAGGAACTTTTAGGAACAAATATTACACACGACGTAAAGATAATACTCTAAAGATATATAAAAAACTTCAACTACAACAATAAATAGCAGACTATTTTTTGAAATGTTCCACATTATTCGCATTCTTAGTTACTTACAATATTTTTTTCTTGCTCTACCAAAGCTACCACCATTTAATAAGAACGATGTTAAACACACTATATACTTAAACTATACTTTCTTATTTGTATATTTAAAATAATATTTAACTTTATTTATTTAAGTAGGTATAATATTTTTGTGTGCAAAGCTAACTACAATTTGATTTGACCTCCATTATATACCTATATAAGTATAATTTATTTTAATCGAACTAAGAAATACTAATGTTAATTATAACATTAATTGGTTACATTTATAATAAATGCTATTACAAAGATTACAATTATTTCTAAGCTCGAAGTATAAGATATAGACGAGCTGTTAGTGTTTTTCTTTGCTCTAGGCGACTCTACGTGAATTGTTTTGTTCATCATCCAATAATATACGTCAGTGAGTCCTTGATCCCGTAGCTCAGGACCAACTGTTTTTCTGATTCGTTCGTTGTAAGTATTTAACCAGGTTATCTGTGGAATAAGTTAAGTGTATTATAATTTTAATTAAGTAAACAAGCCTCTAAAAGATTTATAATTCCTATAAAATTTCAAAATGTTACACTGAGCAGCTAATGGCAGTAGCAATTACTGATTATTTACATGTATATTCATAGATATTTAAAATATTATTGATAAAGTTGTTTAATAAAAACTAATAACCTCATATTCAGTAAGTTGATGTTTATCAATCAGTTTAGGCTCAAATGGTATCAATGTGGCTTCTTGAAAACCGAGGTATCCGCCCTGCTGAAGAATCACTTCAAGAATATTCCCTAACTTTACCCCAAATTTATTTGCTTGATACCATGCCGGCTCTGTAATAAAATATACGGTGAAAATTTTTAGTGTGTACTATGGGTAGAGTAAATAAATAAGTATTATTTTTATATATTTACCACTAGTAATGAAATATCCTTCCCTAAAGGTGTGTAAATTGGTATCTTGTCGGTAGTCGATAACAACTGGATCTAGAAAATATTTGATTACATAAGTTATTTCAGACTTATTATCAGTATTTATTTTAGAAGATTTTATCTTACTGTTAGATCAACAAGTACTTATTATTCTATATTACCTTCTCGTCGGCTCAGAGCAGCTCCTACACCGTATCCAGTAGGATGGATATAATCTTGCTTGAAATTCCACAACGGTGCCCTCGCGACGGGGTCGGTGTGAGCCGCAGGTAGGGCCATGGGAGTTTGTAGCATGCTCAGTGCGGCCAACGATCTTAGCACACTTGTGTAAGCTTTACGTTCGTCACGCGACGGTGTGCCGTAATGTACGGTCCGAGTTACTACCGTCGTACCCTCTGAAATATTTGTTATGAATTAAAAATAAATCTTCAACAGCGATTAATTCATTCCCAAAAAAAAATATTTACGTAAATTCTTCACGGAGAGTTCGATAGTAGGTACTAGTGATACAAAATGCACATGTAAAAGAATGTAAGAATATAAACATTGAGAATACCATCATATTGTCCTCCAGATTGAATAACTAATGTGGCATTCGTAAATATACGTCTATTAGTAGCATTTGTAGCTCTATAATCGGGTTCAGCGCCGTTAGGGCCGAAGGCGACGCGGGTCTGCATGGACAGGCCCACGTAGCCAGCTTGGGTGGCGCGCGTTGCATCCACCTTCATACTGACTGTTTGTTCATTGAGATTTGCTTTAGCCTGCATTAAAGATTTCTCGTTCATTAATATTACTCTCGCACTAAGCATTTATTTAATTAATTTAGTGAATACTGACAACAAAACTTTACCTTGCTTTCCAAATAACTAAGTACCGTGCACATGGCCACAGCGTCGCGTAGATGCGCTCTTTGAATTCCTTTTATTTCTGCAGGATTTTTTTGAGCTTTTAGATAAATTATTGGAGATGTTTGAAATACTCTTTTTGCTTGCGGAATATTTTGACTAATTGCTGCTGAAGCGCCTCTTTGAAATGTTTCCGCGGTTGGTAGAAGAATTTTTGATTCTGTAAGCCTCCGTAAATCTGTATATATATTTGCATATTCGATCACCCTACAAACAATAATACAAGAATTAAGTATGGTAATTTTAATTAGAATCGTATTTCTCATCAAGTTATAAAATAGATTTAATTACTTGGTACAGTCAAGGGCGGTGTTTGTATTGGCATAACAGTTATAGGCAGATAGAGCTTCACGAACTGGCATCGATAATTTTCCCGCAGGAGTATACACTCGGAAATCAGTAGTGCTGACGATGACAAAGGCTTTCAAAAGCGGAGCATAAGGGAGATCCCTCCCACGTATGTTGAGAAGCCAAGCGACCTCGTCCAGTGCAGTCACTACCATCGCATCCACTCCTATCAATCGTAATTCGTTGCGAACTGCTGCAACTTTCTCACGCCAAGTCACACCTTGAAATATTTTTTTTAATTTATATAAAGATGTATTCGCAAATAAAAAATATCTCAATACTTTACAAAATATGTTTATTAAATTTTGTTTTATTAATTAATTCAGTATACCTGTATATTCTGGATGATGTAAATTCGCAACGATTCTAGAGAACTCCGGCCTTTTCTTCATGGGGTCTATCTCTTCATCCCACAGCGTATCCACTAAATTCGGTGCGTGAAACAATTGCATTCCCTCTCGTTTTAAATTAGAACTTAGAAGATTCCATTCGTTGACCGAGGTAAGCCGGGCGTCACCGCCTACAGCTCGATCGTTGCGTCTAGTACTTGGTCGTTCTTGCTAAAATAAAATACAGAAGTATTTTTTAACATCCGGAGATTAATTAATAATTAATTAATTTCAGGGACAAAAATATGGAAAAACTAGGAATTCCCGCGGCTCTGCCCGCGTTCTAATCACTTTTAAAAATGAGGATTGGTAGTAGGTAGTAGTTGGATGAAACTTATGGGTTATAAGTATTTTTTGATACAAATCATAAAAAAATAAAAAATAAACATTTTGTCTTATAAATAAAAAATAAAAATCTGGAGAGGGCCACCCTTATCACCTAGGGGAATAAAAAATAACCTACGACCTATTCTTAGACCTACCAAATAGTAGGAGGAGTTCGATAACAAACACTGTGACACGAAATTTTTATATTCGTAAATATTAGATTGAGTTGAAACTATAAACTTACATCAAAGTTCTAGGTATTTTAAGATATACATTAGAGACAAAAAATGATTATAGTTCAACATATTCGGTATACTTACACTAATCCATTCCGGGATTGAAGTTTGACTTATATCGTCAGCATCAAATATCAACCACGCGCAAGTCAGTGTGGTCCTGGCGCGACGGACTTCTCCCGATGGAACCCATATAGCTGCGCCTCCGTCTGCCAGAACGGCCGCTGTTCCCACGCCGTCCCAACCACTTATGTATTCTAGTCGCCGTTCCTCAGGAGACGGATCTTCACTCTGTGGAATTTATAGGCATGTAATTTGTATGGTCAGTTTGTTATTAATATAATGTAAACCTACCTAAATATACCTGAAATATATGTAAAGCAAAGTAGCACATAAAAAGACTGAGAAGATATACTCACTCAAAGTACAAGAAAATTTGATCAGGCAGGCAGTTTTTTTTAATGAACATCCCCGAAAAATTAATCTGATAGGTAATACTTATTTCACTATGATTCATGTCTTACTCAATTTACTTATTATAATTTATAAGCATTTAATCAACGATTAAAAAGGAAAATGGGATTTTCGCACTAACTTTTATAGGTAGATAGATTAGACACGTATTATACGAGTATTTACCAAATGTTCATCACTGTGGAAAACAATGAATGCATCGAAATAGGTGTTCATTCGCGTGTAGCTGGCGTTGCGCATTGCACTGCGGAGTTTGCCTAAGGGAGATAAGGTAGTGGTAGCTTCGGGACATATCTGCGGGGGTTGAGGTGCTGAGGGCCGTTGGTTGATGACCTGAGTTATCGGTATGGACACGGTCGTCGCCTGCGTTGTGCTTGTTGACAGCGGCTTTGTCGCGCCTGAGCATACTGAAACAAACAAGGTGTCACAATAATTCTATATGCAGGTGTAAATTATCCTTGTCAATTTTAATTAAAAAAATAGAATTTAGTAAATTTGGTACACATATAGTTTAGAACGCTGATTTAATGCTCTAAGTTTAGAACCTAAGAAAGGACATAGGCTTTTCAATTTTTTTTTGCCACAACTTTTCAATGTTCAATTTCAATTCACTATCTGTAAGTGGTCAAATAGGGGATTAAAGGTTGTATGGAAATTACGTCAGTTTTTCAAGAACGAATCTTGAATCTTTTTTTTTTTAAGCTTTCGATTAGATATAAATAAAAAAGACATTCAAACTTACTAAAAAAATAAAATTTGTAGTGAGCTAGTATAGTATATACCTCACCATGTTTCATTTAATCATTATAAAGAAATATTGTATGCAATACGGTCGAAATAGTTTCATATACAATTTACTTATAAATAACAAAATAATTACGAAGATAACAATAAAACGCATTCTGTGTAATGTGTATACTGTATCGTAAGGACTATCATAAAATTAGACTCTGTAGAAAGGGTTAACATATATCTTTATCTCGCTCGTCGAGGATATTTATTTCCAGTTCGTTCATGAAGGAGAAAGCGGCTAGCGACAGCGACGGTACTGGCGCGGGAAGTTACTAGGAGTCCAGAGACGTAGGGAAGGTGTGAATGAAAGTGAGCTTTGTAAAGCTCATGCGTGTGACAAGGAGGTACAGGGCGAGTTAGCTACCTCTCGTTCTTTCACCCTCCCCTCAATAAGATGCTTTATTCTCAGGTTTCAAATTGGAAACGCCCATTTTACCCAACAAGCGTTATCCTGCGGCTTTGTCAGCTACAATAATATATTTAAAAAATTAAATAGCATCAGTTTATTTAATTAGGTTGTGGAATATTAACATCAAATTTTCAGTAATATTATTGATCATAAACATTGTTTCCAATAATTATGAACTTAATCACCCCTTTCTTTTCTGTAGAGAAGTACCTTTTTTTTTTAATTTTAAAAATACATATTTTATGCATACCGCCTGTAGGTAACAGGTATGTGGGGCTCATTAGTTAGATAAGCTAGCACTCTAGAAACCAACGAACCCTCCCCTGTCTTATATGATGTTGCAGGATCGCTCACGCATTCAATCACGACGCCCCGACGCGACGGCAAGTCTGCCGAAGCAGACCACGCAGCCAAGAGGTTGCCCAGGCTATAGAGAAGTACCTTTTTTACCTTGGGGAACGCACTTCTATCACACCTGTACAAACAGGTGGTTATTTGGGGCTCACCGGCCAAAAATCTGCCAGTACTACCCACTAAAATCAAAGAAGGGCGTCGCAGGATCGCTTTAGCATTCAACCGCGACGCCCCGACGGCCGGACGGATGCCCATGCAGTACACACGCCCAAGAGGATGCTCCACAGTGCAATCTTGTATCAGAGAAGAACCTGGAACAACACGTATGACACACCACGCACCGAAGTGAGCCACCTCCCTGCGCGTTTCTTGGCTTCATGCTCGGCCGATGCGCTGGACGCTACTGACCCCCCTACTACGACAAGGTGAAGGCGCGTTTGGGGAGAACAGAGAGGTACCTGGAGCAACCAGCATGGCACAAAAACCCACCAGTGTGGTTTGCTTCCATGTGTGTTTCTTAGCTTCGCCCTTGACTTAATTACCGAACGTTAATAAGCTCCCCACTACGAAAAGGTGAAGGTATTTTGCAAACTTTTATCCCCTATTACACTACCATAAGAGTTTGTGCAAAAATCCTTCACAGTTCAGTCATGACTTAGTCAATTAACTTTCTTAAAACTACATATTTAATTTTAAACATGTTTACGAGAATATACAAGAAATGTAGTGAGTGAGTGTCTACTACGTAAGTTTTTTGGGAGGTTCCCAAGGGATGTATTCTATTGGAATGGAATGACGTCAATAACTAGCAGGAACGCAGAGATCGCAAGAATGTCGTTTTGTACTTTCCCTTTCACCTTACGTTTACGAAATATCACTTCTGTGGATAAAAATTAAAATATTCTCCGCTTTACTCAATGACAGATGAAAAAATATTTTTTTATAGAAATAAACAACAAAGTAAGTAATTTTAATACGAATTTGTTGATGAAATTATTACAGATAACATTTTACATAAGTAACTCAAGGACATTGTACAATGTTAATTGTACTGAAAGTTACCAAGCAATGTTATATGTACATCAGTATTTTACTAAACAAAGAAATAAAGGAAGATGTTATATGTAAGTCGAGCAAATTTGAATCGTAACGCGTTAAAAATACGGTTTATTCTATTATCAATTTAATTATCTCTAAACGGTATGAATATGGGATCCATTTTTTGTTTCGCTTTCTCAGCTATCCCTTAGGATAATCGTACATTCCCAAAGGGACAAAATATCCTGCGTAGTACCAGGGCGGCAGATAGTAGCAGGAGGTCGTTTACGCCGTGTCGTCCTGCGCAAGGATAGGCTCAAGGATTATTATCAGGCGTCGACCGCGACGTTGCATGCGGCGGCCATTCACTCCGTCTTTAGGTAGGTATATCGATAATTATACTGCAGTTTGCAACGCTATCATCATTATAATATCGGCTCGTGTGTTGCATTTATGTTATATTGAATCGAGTACAACTTGTATTGAAATATGAATATCTCTCAAACGTAAAATTATCAATGTTCCACTATATTAGTAAATAGTAAAAAAATATCAGTAGTTTTCAAATGGAACTATATTTTTTATGTAAAATGTAAATTAATTTTACTGTTTTTATTATATAATTTAATTAATCTTGAATTTCTAATTGCAATTAAATATAATTATTATTAATCACCCATGTCTACAATACTTTGAATCGGAATGATTTTTTTAAAATAACTAACTGGATTGGTTTATTTTGATTTTGATTATGATAATGAGAAAGAAAAGAACGCGTGAAAACAATGGTTTGCCCCGTTTTATTACCAGGGAATAATAACTCAGCAAGAGGTTTCGGGAAGGTTACAATGAAAATGCGTGGGGAGAATGGTGTTGTGTAAACAATGGCCGGCAAAACAAGAAAGTGGTTGAACGGCGACCGCCCTACCTAACCAATCGAAATCGAAAAATATTTTGGACTTTATATTATACAGACTTAGAAGTTTGAAAATTGTTATTGCGAGTATTTCTCTTAAAATACAATAAGCTAAAGAAACTAATAAAACGGGCCTGCCTGTATGACCCTAACAACTTTTACAAGGTACAACTTTTACATTGTGCTTTTTGTCTTTCTCTCCAGATCGATTGTCGGGAGGGGAAACGAAACTGGAATGGGGATTGCGTCACACGACGTTATTTTTCACCAGGACTTCATACCTCAATAGGAGCATTGAAAGATAAATTTTGCTTGATATTCGGAAGCACTGCAAAACTAATGATGTTTTATTAGACTTTTATGTTGATTTGAGACGCGTTATGAAACGTACTAGAAGTCTCTACTTGTGTAAAGATAATCATCATAGGCCATTGAAAACTAACTCCCAATCCTAACCTACTCATTTGTAGTAAAACTACAAGTGAATATGTATTCATTTTTTCTGTAATTACGAGATTATCTATCTAATGATGACGACACGTTTGGCTTAGTCGGTAGAGACCCTATTTTCTGCGCCAACGGTCGCGGGTTTGAGTCCCGCTGGGCGCATTCATTTGTTGAGCACGAATGTTTGTACTCCAGTCATGGGTGTTTATATTTATAATATGTATGTATTTAAAATTTATATTTTACATGTGTAGTATAGTATATCAACTATCTGGGTATCCGTAACACAATCTTTGCTTACCACGGAATTAGATGGCGCTGTGTGTAATAATGTCCCAACATATTTATATTTAAATCTAAATATAACATTTTTTTCAATCGAATTTCATCATTTTTCTTTAATGAATAGATTTTAACCTCAAGGTTGCCATGTAAGTTTATAAACAATAATCCATCCCTAATATAGATAGGCAAAAACAAAAAGTTCTACCTTTTCCTCCTCTGATTGTCAACAGCATCTTTGTTTATATTTTCGATAAGCTTATTTAAGTGGTAGGTATCAATAAAAAAACTTGCAAACTGTTTTTATTTTATATTGATAAGGTTGAAATTCGATAGCTGGGCGAAAACAAGTTATTTTAACTACACTTAGATGAAATATTTAATAATTAATATATGAACTGCGGTCTGCGCCCTTAAGATATAGAGAGGCGAGATTTTGTATGTATTCGTAATATATTAACTAAGGATCGCTTAAATGCTTTAAACTACAATTGTGTTTAGAATATGTGGATTTGGTATATTAAAAGTGTTACAACGATTTCCTATCACTATCCTTTATTTTTAACCCTTTAGAAGGATTATATTTTTAGAGAGTAAGCATCTGTGTATAACTGTTTGGCTCACTCTTTGGCTCACTAATTTATTAATTATTTGTCCAGTTTAAATAACATTATTTTTCCATATGAATAAAAACTAAAGAAAATTTATGTACCTACATTTACCAGAGTATTACTAAATTACTAGGCGAGCCAGAGTGTGCAGAAGATGTAGTAATAAAATGCTAAGTATGTAATAAGATTCTATTGCATGCGAGAAGGTATACAAACGGACCTGTCAATGGAATATCGAAAACTACATACCCTTCCACACATATATTCCTAGTCACTTATTCTAACTTGCGATGTTTGTTTACTTATTGTGTGTACTTACACGAAATATGTACTTGGTGTATATTCTGCTAGATTGATGAGAAAAATGCTGTTATTTAAAAAAAATGTAATTCAAACTGCAGGATAAAAATGTTGTTTTTGCATTTACACAACTACCTAATAGTTAAAGCTAATATCTATTCAAAAATATGCCATATATTTGTATAACTGTGCGTACAGAAATTATGGAATTTTAATGAAACGTTACATGTATAAAGTTTACTTATTGATTTTATTACGACGCGATGTAGGTTGAGCTTTTCCTATTATGTAGAGACCTACCTCAACCGTCGCCCACTTACCAAAGGTTATGTGAGAAGGAAACAGCTATACATTATTTTCGCAAGAAGAAAAGAGCTAGATTGCAGATCGATTGCAGATTAGGGTATTTCAGTCGCGGGTTGAACGATTCTGGTTCTTAAGATACGAAGTGGCGCGGGCGGTTTGTACACCGTACCTCTTGTTTCCTCTGCAGCTCTGGTATAGCAGTAAGCTTTGACGCATGTCACTGCATTATGGGCGGCGTGTTACACAATGAGACAAACACACACTGGTTTGTTAGAGGCATGTTGTGAACCATTTCTAACTGTAAATAACGGTGTTGCTGGTAGTGAACAATGTTAATAAGTTCTAATATTAACGATGCATATTTAAAACTTTACCTAAGATTCATTTATTAAATGTTTTATACTTGTGAAATAAGATGAGTCTTTTAATTACTCACATATTGTTTTTTTTTAATATCTAAATTAAACTATTATGTTAAAAATAAGTAGATACTATTATATTATACTTTAAGGTAGAATTAATTAATTAATAGATATATCTATACATAAGTATAAATAAAATTGAAGGGTCTGTTTTTAATTTCAAATTAACAGCTTTTCATTAAATGCATATGAAAGTATACACGATACTAACTACAAAAATCCATTTTTAAAATGTTCCTTCGTCTCTCTGTCTGTTTGTTCCGGGTAATCTCTGAAACGGCTGGACCGATTTTGACGGGAGTTTAGCTGGCAGATAGCTAATTATGTAAGGAGTGCTGCTTTTTAATCGACTTCAAAAAAGGAGGAGGTTATATATTAGAAATTTATTTAACTAGCGAAACCCGTGGCTTCGCTGACGTTAAGCCTAGGAACGAACCCAAGCGAAGCGAGGGTGAGTCGCTACTCGCTAGTGTTTTAATAATTCTGCTGTCTGTTTCTTATAGGTATACACAATAATATCATAATATAATTTACAAAAACATTCTTTACGTATTAAGGTGACATTGCCGATAAGGTTATTTGGTGCAAGTGTTGTGTAAATACCAAGTACACATACGTATTACCTACGTGTGTGTAAAACGCCGCGTAGCGAGCTCTTATGTGCGTCGTGTGAGAACAGTAGCGACGTGTCAGAAAGGGTTGAACATGTGGGCTACATGTACCAGGGCGGCATAGCTTTCCAGGGAGTGTAATACCTCACATGAGATGTTCGTGAATGAATACGTCTCTACAATGTCTAGTTCGAAACGCATTTAGATATTCTTATCTGCTTACAAGTTACATGTAATTTTAACGTATGTTCGTACCTATATTTAGAACGCCGTAGTAGAATTTTATAATCAGTAATCAGTGGTGCGTTTTAGTAAGTAATCATGGAGATTAGAAACCAGGAGAACCAAGGCCCTAGAATGTAGTGTCTCAGAAATATTGTCAAACCAAGGAGGCGCTGCGATCGCTATGTTGTCTTAATGCCTAACTTCACGTTGTCACAATAGTGACAGTACTCATAAATAGCTAACTTCACAGATACTACTTATTGACGGCAGCGCGCTATAAACTCTACAAATTTTCAGAGACAGGCGGGTAATGCTTTAGTATGAAGCGTTGGTTCTCCTGTATCTAACCTCCATGTAAGTAATAATAGACGAGTTGTCATTGATGCTAATTCTATTTTGAATGTTATGTCAATTAATAGGACTCTTTTCATGGACACAATGTGTCAAATCACATAAATCTTGACATATAAATAAAGTTGAAGTATCTGTTTTTAATTTCAAATTAACTGCTTTTCACTAATATAAAAGTAATCAAAAAAATTTGTCTGTCTGTTGTCTGTTTGTTCCGGCTAATCTCTGAAACGGCTAGACCAATTTTGTCGGGACTTTCACTCGCAGATATCTAATGTTATAACAAGTAACTTAGGCTACTTTTATTTTAGAAATTTCATTTATATTAATGAAGGGAATTATTTTTGTGCTACGAACTTTAAATCTGGCTAGGAACACCTAGGGACGAACGACGAACGTTGATTTGTATTTTTTTAAAGTTATTAAAATTATTCTAGAGAAAGTCGATAAAAGATGTATATGTAGGATATACTAGTATTTTACTTCAGATTTCAGAAGAACACGGTTTCAATAGTAAACTTCTAATAATAATGTGTTGTCCCACCTACTTAATTACTACCTAACTTGTACTGATAAAATCATGAAAAATGTACAAAATTGAATTTTATTCCCCTAAAAACTAGATATATTTTCTTTTAAACAGTAACTTTTCACATCAAACAAAAAATTATAAGGAATTTATCAGCATTGATAAATAATAATTATTTTGCATCAATTTGCATTGATAAAAAATCTTTTATCAATTAATTCAAAAGGTCGTTTACTTATAACATTATAAGGTCCCTACAATCAAATATTTTTTTACATTTTCTCGTCGAGTAGTAATTGAAATTTGAAATTATTGTACTATTTACCCATCTTATGTAGATACTAAAGTCTTTAGCAATTAGAACAGGATTCTTGTGCATTTCATGTGCATATAAAATAGGAAGTGAAAGTGACGACAGCCCTTTGTTACCAATTTTACATTAAAACAATATTACATTGATACAATACTTAGGTATATATTGTTTTAGTATAGTATATAGTTGATGCAACGCTACGTCTATCTTATGCTCTTAGTGTAAAATTATAAATGACAAGAATTTTACCGGCAATATAGTGAAAATTCATTGTGATCATTCCTTGAGAACTCTATGCTTTCATGTTACCCTGGTGGAAGAGATTCAAGTGAGGCCATTTTATCGACACAGTTGTTTTTTGTTTCTTTACTGTTTGTTAAAGGAATAAATACCAACCAACCTTAAAAGGGCTTTAAGATTCTAGCAAAAAATCTAACAATACATTATGCTTCTCCTTCTATCGGGAAGAAGAAAAACAAAAAAATCGTTTCATTTTATTATTAACTTCATTTTAAATAATTATAAAATCACCATATTTTAATTTATTAAATAGAATACATATTTATCTCTAAGAAATATTAAGATAGGTAGTTACTAAATCCGGTCAAACAATATTTTTGTTTACTTCGAACTCGCCCAGATGATTCACCTTCAAGTCATGCACGTGTAGGCACATTAACGTTTATTCAGAACGCCTTTTTGTTCAGTCACATCTCTTTGATGGCTATGTTCTCCTGGTACACAAAGTCATTGGGAGTGACATGCCTATTATTTCCTTAGTTTAAAGCGCTTTTTATCATTTACACCTATGTCAGGGCTGTTGTGATCTAAGTCCCTAGCTCACCCTTTGCTGGTTTTTAATTTGTATAATTAATTACTGTTAATTATTCTATCAAGAAAGTTAACTCGTGTCTATATTATCGTTTGCTCAGAATATGCATAGTTTATTTAATAAATAATATAATGTACTTAAACTATCAATTAATTCATGGGCCTATTACATCACACACATAATTAAGAAATAAGTAGTTGGTAGGGTAATTATAGATAATAATATTTATTGAGCCCTTTTAAATTATTTATAATAAAACACACTTCACTAGGAGCGCAAAGATTATGAGGAGATCGAAAGGGCTTGTGTAAGGGCCATTTGAATTCCAAGGTTTGAGTACGCAATGGGCGTGGTTTCTTCAGCCAATAGCGTGAGAGAACCTTACGCAAGATGTTACGCGTGAAGCGGCCCTTCGCCCGCACCCACGCTCCACAGACGTAAAGTAGTTGTAGTCATCAAGGAAAGCTGACTGCAGCGTTGTCGGTTTTATATGATTGTAAATACTCGTACGTTAGTACTCGTTTTATCTCTTTGCTTTGTTATTTATTTTTGTATTTTGGTTTGCTATACCTACATAAATTTAAAATACATACTTTCTGAGCATATTTTTTTATGATATAATATGTAGGAGTATAGTTAAAAAGTTTTAAATATTATTATGATGACTATGAATTAAGCGCACATTTAATAAAATTTTATTTTCAAATACAGACTAAGAAGTGAGAAAAAGGTTTCAAAGCATCTCTAGAGTCGATTTTATTTTATGGAATCAATATTGCAACTAATTGCAAAAATCACAACACATTTTAAATAAATAACGAGTGTACTTTCTGCCTGAAAGTGACAAACTCTAAAACTACCGGCCGGCGTTTCATAGACGTTACACAAATCTCCGTTCGTGAGAAAAGTTTAAAAGTATAATTAAATTCATTCAGGAGAAACTAATAGTAGTAGTAGGCCTAGTTCCATCTACATAAGATGGTAGCTTTATGTGACGTCCGGTAATTTGCATTTTCGCTCATGGCTGAACAATCCAATAAAATGTTAAATACTAATATTATAATTACAGGTAACTCTACATTTTCATGTGTCACAGTGTCTGTTTTCAACCGACTTCCAAAAAGGTTATCAATTCGACTGTATGTTTTTTTTATGTTTGTTACCTCAGAACTTTGGACTGTGTGAACCGATTTTGATAATTCTTTTTTTATTTGAAAGCTGGTGCTTCCCGTGTGGTCCCATTTTAATTTAGTTCAGCTCTGACAATGGCATCCATGAGAAATCGATAAAAGTCTTAAATTTGCATTAAGTATATGCGCGACAAATGGACGAGTAACTCTATATCGCGCCAACCGATTTCGATAATTCTTTTTTTATTGGAAAGGATGTACTTCAAGGGTAGTTTGGTGAGAGTTTGCTAAGGTTCTGATGATGGGATCCATTACAAAGTAACGGAACTCTTCAATTCTTAGGAGAAAATTAACGATACTCGGCCGAATCTTTTATAGGCTATCCGTATATTTGCGTCACGTACCGTAACTGATGATGGAAGGTACAACTCCTCAACGGTTTGGAGTTTAAAGAAAATTCTTTCAATACAATACGCACTTATGGACCGATAGTTGTATAATAAAATTAAAAATAATTTGTTAATTACAAATTAACAGCTTTTGACTAAATGCACACGAAAGTGTATGTATTATGTTGTAGTGTACTTAAAGAAAAAATCAATTTTAAAAATTTAGTCTGTCTGTTTCGGTTAACTCTAAACGGCTGGACTAATTTTAACAGGACTTTCACACGCAGATGGCTAATGTTATAAGGAGTAACTTAGGCTACTTATATTTAATTAGAAAACTATAAAAATCGTTTAATTTATTTTAACTTACGCCCAGCGAAGCAAGCAGGGGTTTGCTAGTACCTTATATGAACTCATTGTCTATTGTACAACACGAGTATTAAATTCCTATTTTCACAACCTCAGGTTGAGAGGATTCAGATATTACATCGTATTGTGTAAATGTGCAAGGATATCTATCTCTATCTGCGTTCTGATGTCCTAGTACTTCTATCGATGTTTCTATTGCCGATCCGCGTCCTTTAATTTTATTCAAATGAAACCCGAATATAGGCAGTGGTAGCCCAGCGGTAACGCTTTGCTTGTATAACCAAGTGATGCGGGTTCAAATCCGGGTCTCGCACCTCTGATATTTTCATGTGCGAATCATTTCTATCATGATTACCGCTAGTCTTACGGTGAAGGAAAACATCGTGAGGAAACCTGCATGTCTGAGAAAACCTAGCAAGTTTTCGTAAGACATGTGAAGTCCGCCAACGCGCACTGGGCCAGCGCGGTGGACTATGGCCTGATCCCCCTCGTACTGAGGGAGGCCCGTGCCCAGCAGTGGGACGATAAAAAGGGCTGATGATGATGATGATGATGATGAAACCCGAATGAACATTCGCCATGTTTGAAATTCATAAAAGTCTTAATTTTTTTTTAATATATTCATGAAACATATATAATAATATATAATAATTAATTTATTATGGGAGTGTAAATAAGTGTCTCCATAAACATTATTGTTGTTGTTTTTAAAATGTATCCCCAATAGGGAAAGGCAAAGGACTATAATCCACCATAAACATTATTTTTTTTATTTATACATATATTCATAAGAAAAAGCCAACAATATTATAAAAACACCACCTAGACCACAGATAACATAATACTACTCCTAGACTTATAAGTCTATAATAATATTCCATTATATTCCAAACCATTAACTAAATACTCTCCTTACTACAAATTACATTCTATATTTTATCGATAGTAGGTTGAACTTCGTTTACGGATGAAGAAGTATCTATCGGTGATCGCCGATAATGTCGAACTGTTCGGAAAGTACTAAGGCTGCAGAGACGAGGTGAAGGTAGCTTTAACAGAAATCAATACTCCATAATTCGTGTCCAACCTATAGGAGGAGCGTCTATTACATATATATCTAAAGGTACGTACATATATTGCTACTGAAACAGGTGAATGGAACGAGATTCGACGCGAATGTAGAGACGGCAAAGTGCATTGCGACTGCATGACACGATGGTGTGTTGTTTATACTCGTACAAGTTTGAATGAATATTTTTTTAATATTCGAGAATTACATTAATGATAAAGTTTTATGCTAATAAAGTCAAAAACACTTAAATATTAAGTACTATGTACTAGTTCACTTATTTGATTAATAACGTTTTTACTTACATACTTCAAACAATGACGAAAATAAAATAAATCATCTTCTCTTTTTCTTTATAAGGAAAAAAAATAATGATATGCGTAATTAGATCGAAGAAGTACCAGGACAACATACATTTAAGGAGGCTGTCGAAAGGACGACGAAGGGACTTGTTGTTCGACTTTTTTGTATTAGAATATTATGTGCCTTGGCTTGGCTCCCTTCCTGAAAGTTTGCAATCTGCTTCGATCAGGATTGTATGAACGCGAGGTGGTTGTGTACATTTTTGTCGATATCCCTCGAGTGGGCGGGGTTTTTTCGTTTCTTGGAAAGACAAAGAGCGAACATGTACCGTCAGCAGGATTAATGAAAGAAGAAAAGGGATAGAACATACTTTCTCTATCTTTAGAGGAATTTAAAGAATGTTACGATACTTTTGCAATTTTGTATAAGTAATTTGAATTTGATATGATTAAGATCAACTGATTCTTAATTAGCATGCCTTATATATTTGCTTTGATGAAATTAACATCTTGATTCATAATGGGAAAGGGTTGAGCTTTGTTGAATTCAAGTCACTAGGGCCACATGGCCTTGAAATGTATTCTTTAACAGGCATGCGTAATATTTTAATGTGTTGATTTTGACTGGTGATTTAAATCTTCTTATATATAAATAAAAATGAATTGCTGTTCGTTAGTCTTGCTAAAACTCGAGAACGGCTGTTCCGATTTGACTAATTTTGGTCTTGAATTATTTGTGGAAGTCCAGAGAAGGTTTAAAAGATGAATAAATATGAAAAAAAAAGTTTAGGTCTTTTATTTATCGATTGAGGCAGTACGAAGTATGCCGGGTCAGCTAGTAATTGAATAAAATTAATGATTAGTACAAAAATAATTTGTTTTATTTGCATTTTAGAAAGCGCGAATCGCTATTGTTGCTTGCAGGCTGGACTTTAAAACAATGAAGTGAGAACATAGTTTTATTTAAAAATAAAATTAAAAATAATATTTTACTTAAAAATAATAGTATAAAATGTAAATAAAAATATAAGTGGATCTATCAAAGATATCATATCAATCACATTGTCTATATAATATACATATATGTGTAAGGTATCGCTTTACTTACAAAAATAAAAATTAAAGTTTTATCTTTTGCTTCCATTTTTGTTGGTGTATCTGCATAATCTTCTATTATAAAAATTTCGTTTCTCAGTGTTTGTTATCGAACTCCGCTGAAAAGATTTGACCGATTTTTATGATTTTTTTGTGTATATTTGGTAGGTATGAGAATAGCTCGTAGCCTAATTTTTATTCCCCCAGGTGATAAGGGTTGCCCTCTGCAGATTTTATATTTAGATTAAAATTTCATTTTTTAACGTAGATATACGCGTGACCGTTGATAGTAGGTAATGGTCACTGCAAGTGTGCCAGGGTTGTCCGTTGCCAAGTGGCCGCGCGGCGCAGCGGGCCAACGCACGCGGCCACGCCACTAGGCGCGCAGCCGAGCGAGGCGGTGCACCTTGCATAATGCACCGCATGCACTTGCCGACTCGATCGTTGATCGCTAGCGCGGCGCTCGAAAACTTGTTTTCAATGTTTATTTTAGTTACGCCCGGCCCTTTTGGTGATTGAAAGTAAATTAAAATGAGCTAATTTATTTTATACCCTGTACGCATTAACCAATGATTTAGTATAATATAATAGTACTGTATGAGAAGTTATTTACATTAAAATTAAATGGGTAAAATACCTAGTCTAGACTCTAGGTCTGGATCAGCTTGCTATGTAGTCGAATTAAGTTGAGTTAAGTGAAGTTCCTAGTTTTCAAACAGTAAGACTTAGTTTGCAATTTTGGTATGTGTTCTATATCTAGGATGATAATTATTAATGTTATCCTACGTATAAGTAGAGCAAAGAAAGAGGGAAATAGAGATCATCTGAAAAATAATTAATTTGCGTGGTAAAAAAACAGTAGGTAGTTCAAAATAAAGTTTTCATAATATATTATTCATAGTATTTAATACTTATTGTGTAAACTACTGAATTAAATCCATCTGATCCGTTGTTTGAAACATACATTTTTATTTTGTATGAAATTTTATGAATGAAAACTTATTGAATAAGGTGAAGATTTGTTTCCTGATATGAAATTGGATATAATGTAATGTCTAATCTATATCTATATACTATTTATAAAGCTGAAGAGTTTGTTTCTTTGTTTGTTTGTTTGTTTGTTTGTTTGTTTGTTTGTTTGTTTGTTTGTTTGTTTGTTTGTTTGTTTGTTTGTTTGTGTGTTTGTTTGTTTGTTTGTTTATTTGTTGGAACGCGCTAATCTCAGGAATTACTATACTGGTTTGATTTGAAAAATTATTTTGGTGTTGGATAGTCCGTTTATCGAGGAAGGCTATAGGCTATATTAAACATCCCGCTACGCATCGATCAATAGGAGGAGAATCAATAGGAGCTGAGCACCAATGAAAAATGTTGCAATAACAGGAGAAAAATATATTCCTTTTGAGTTTCCGTTGCGTGCTCTGCGTAAAAGTTATGCATAAATCATGTATGACGGAATTGTTCTTCTTTAAAAGTTCTAAAAAAAGTTCGCGATAGCATATGTCTATCTTTTAAGGTTGACTCGCTGTAACTTTTTTATGGTTATCAAATTTGTTTTAAGAAAATGCATAATTTGCGAAGGTGTTTTTATAAACATGATATTAATCCTTACCTAAATAAATAATTTATTTATCACAAGTATTTTATTTTGAACAAAATTGCTCTTGGCATCATTTGATTTCAATGAATATTACGAGATATCATAGTTTTAACATAACACCACAACAAAATAATAATCACCGCGTGCAAGACGGCGGTGGCGAGGGGGGAGGGACGTCGAAAAGAATTGGCCAGCTTTTGGAACGCGAGCGAAGCCGCGGGAATTGCTAGTATATTTATAAATAAGTGAACAGGCAAAGACGCAGACAATAGCTTATAAATGCTTAGGTATAAAATATATATTCTTTATTCAAATAAAACAAAACCGACCTATTATAAGACTATTTACTTTACAGTTTTCATACTATTTCTTTTCAAGTTTCAAAATCTTTTTTCAGAATATTACTGTCAATCCGAAGAGTTAAAGGCCGTGCCCGCTAATAAAGACAAAAGCGGTCATTTATCACTACGCACGCAATTCTGTGATGGCCGACCACCCGTTGACGTGACCCCTTTAAAGTCCTTCTTCTGTCCGTTTCTTTTTCGTATTTAATTACACTAATAAGTTTTAAGTTTGTAAGTTTATTTTGGATGATCCCTGAAATTACCGATTTGATATGGATTTTTTTTAAATAATAGAACCACATTTTGGATGCTATTGATTACTTTTTAAGTTTTTATTGTAATAATATTTACGTATTAATATAATTTAAAATTACTACATAGACGACATTATTATCCGATACGACATCCAATTCAAATAAAATGTCAGAAAAACCTACTTCCAACCATAAACAAATAAATCCAAGAAAAAATTGAAAATATTAATGTTAGTTTTATTTCAAGCGTTGTCTTTATGTTAAATTATAAATAGTACAATTATAAGCAAAGTAAAAGTATAAAGTACCTATCATGTTAAAATATATAAAGATATAATGTACTTAATAAATGAAATGAATACCAAATCCAAATGTTTTAGTACGTTGTAAACGGGTTAGTTGGCCATCGCGAATTGGGGCATGGAGTTGGAGGGTGCGGCGAGGCCTTTATAAAGAACCCTTACTCGCTATGCTGCCCTGGTAGATATTTATTTTTATGGGCGGATAAATGTCAGGGGAGTGCCGGCGGGTGGCGCCGCGGCGTTTATGACTCGGCTTTACGGTCCCAGTTCACTCATAAAAACAGATTCTATGGCTAATGGTAAAGGGCTCGGCTATGGCCTTGAAAATCGTAAGGGATTATTGTGACGTCATATTATAGGTTTGGATATGCGTGTGCTTATTATATTTTATTTCATATTTTTTATGATTGTTATGTTATAACGCTTTCATTGACACTAATAAATAAATCAATATTGAAAGGAAAGTGAACGTAGTTAATTCTTGCCATTAAGTAGACTAAGACTTTATATTTGAGTTGCCGCGAATACTCGCTATTATTCGGTATTCGGCATTATTCGTCATTTTTTTGATATTCGTCGAATACCGAATAATAGCTAGTATTATTCGGCATTCGGCGAATAGTCGTCAAAAATAAACTTTTAACGAACAAAAGAACTAATGAGTTAAAAATAATCATTTTTTTAATTATCTTCCTTAATAAAACAATACACAATATCAATTATTATCTGTAATATGTGCCTGTGCCTATCATATTCATGAAATTAAATTAGTAAGGTTTTTTAATTAATATTTAAAATCCAACAGAGGCAGATTGTGGTGCAAAAAAAACAATTTTTTCTGCACGTTCTGGAGCAAGTCGGTTTCGTTTTTCCTCATAAATTAAACCTGCCTCGGAAAATAGTCTTTCTGAATAAACAGAGCTTGCTGGTGTGATTAAGTATCGTTTAGCAAGCTTACTTAAAATAGGAAATCTATTCTTATTGGTACTCAAAGCCCATGATGGGTATGTCCCATTTCGTTACACACTGTAACAGTTACACTCTTTTAAAGCCCACATGCTGATCGACGATGGAAAGTGGCTCGTTGTCAACAGCGATCATTTCACCAATCAAGAAGTAGTGATATCTTTTTGCTCGGCTATCGTTGATGTCCCAAAGCTTTTTTTTTCAAGTAGTTGTTGCAGTGACTGTTGCACTAAAGGCTGACTGGGCAACTGGGTGGATGAGGAGGTAGGTACTTGAAGATTACCTACTTGAGCTTCCATACTACTTGAGCTTCCATAAATTTTACCATGGGCGTATTTACCCTAGGGCCAAGGGGGCCATGGCCCGGGGCGGCAGGCTCTGAGGGGCGGCAAAGCCAAGACTATTTTTTTATTTTGAATGACATTGAAAGATTTAAATTAAAAAAAATCGAAAGCTTCAAAGCCAACAAATTATTTATTTATTTATTTATTATCAATTATGAATCAGCCTATCGCCGTTCACGCTAAACAAAGGCCTTTTTTATTTATTTTTGAGATTTTACCATTAAGGTATACACAAGTGACTATTAACCAGAAAAGGCAGTACTACTCACTAAAACCCAACAGACCTTAACCGTCATAATGGGGCGGCGGATTGCTTACGCATTTAACCACGACGCCCCGACGGCCCAGCAGGTCTGCCGAACCAGACCTTGGACTCTTGAACCATAATGGGCGCAACCAGTCTTTGCAGTCTGCATCCTTCCACTGCCCGCCACCTATTTTAAGTCATCGTGCTACAGGGTGTCTTACACTACGCTTGCCAACACGCGGTCTTCACGCTAACATGTTGTTCGTGGAGCCGATCCATCGGCCACAGTGCTCACACATGACCGGAACGATATCGGTTACTTTAGTTCTCTGGCGAATAACTTCATTTCGGATTCTGTCTGCCAGAGAAACACCAAGCATTGCGCGTTCTATTGCTCGCTGAACCTTGAATTTGTGGACCAGCCCTCCGTTTCGGCTCCTTATGTCATTACTGGTAGCATGCACTGGTTAAATACCTTGGTCTTATGGGATTGTGGGATCGATGACTGTACGATGACTGTACGATGTACTCGTAGCTTCCCAAAAGTTGCCCAGCCCGTATTCTTTTGTTGGACTCTTTCTCAAAGTTGTGCCGGCCGAGTTGTATAGATTGGCCAATTATACTTATTCCTGCAGAACTTCGAGAACAGCACCATTCACAATCACTGGTCTCGGGGATACACGACAATTCAACATGATTTTGGTCGTCCATATCCACTCGTCTTGAAAACTCACTTAGGCTGTTTAGCATTTTTCCAAATCCAGCATAGTATCTGCCATGAGGACTATGACATTGGCAAATTGCGGGTGTGTTATACTCTCCATTAATGTTGATGCCGCGTCAATTCCAATCGAGCGTTTTAAAGACGTCCTCCAATGCACAGGTAAATAGTTTCGGGTAGATAACATCCCCCTTTCTTACCCTGCGGTGTAATCGGATTGGCCTTGTGCTCTAACTTTGTACTTGGATGGTCATCGTTGCGGACTGTTATAAACACCGTAGTACTTGGATAATTCTGCATAGATTGTAGAATCTTAAGGAAATGATTTAGTTTTACAATTTTTTTTTGTTTTTATATTAGTTATCTTTAAGTGGAACGAATGTATGTAACTAACTTTGTATAGTACTCGTACTGTACAAAGTTAGTTACATACATTCGTTCCACTTAAAGTAAATACTCGTATTTACGTAAATTAAAATATTTTTTTAAAGTTTTAGTGTTTACTATTTCTGTGTATATTTACTCGAGTTCGTAAGCTTTATTTAATAAATAAAAAAATATTTCTCGTAGTCCACAAACGCTAGGCATAAATGCTGATTATGAAAGTCATCGAATTTTTGGGCGAGACGTTTCGTCATAAATCAACTTATAAAGATAGTTTAGAAGAGTCACAGGACAGTAGTTCTTCAATATGGTTAAATCCCCTTTTTAAGAACAATACTACTCTGCCTCTACCCCATGCTTCCGGTGTAGTGCCATTGTGAAGAACAGAATCAAAGAACTTTGAGAGCTCTGATAGAACCGGTGTTCCTGCCGCTCTGAGGAACTCTGCAGTAATTCCGTCTTCATCCGGAGTTTTGTTGTTTACTTGGTGTCCAAGACCTATCCTATTTTTGCCTACGTTGATGTCGGAAAGCTCGACTGTTCAATGACGTACCAGTCTGGCTTGGAGACCAGTCGGGATCCTCCACGAGGTGGGACTCAGGTGGAAATATATGTAAGGATTAAAGATCTCCATAGAATCTTTCGACTTCGGCGAGAATGTCTAATTTCGAGGTCACGGTTGTACCTTGTGAGGTTCTAAGCTTTGTCAGGTGACAACGGCAGCTGTGAGAATTGGAAAAATGTTTGGAGTCCATATTGGGTTCTATAGCATCCTCAATATTTTGGGTATCGCTTGTCTTAGATTACGCTTCACATTCCTGTCAAGTGACGCTTAGACTATACTATACATACCATTAAAATCACGCGTCCCTTCGCCATTCTCGTTCAGAGTCTTACTTGAAAGCTTCAACTTTTGTCAGTCTCTCGATGGTGTTTTTGATTTGTGTTCTGTAGCCCTAACTGAAAGCTTTCGCAGCCAGCTTGCTTCTACGTCACTATGTTAATCTAAGAGTAGACTTTATTAGCCGCACACGTTCAATTTTGATGTTCATATTCAGAGCTACCAAGTCGGTGATCACTGCCAATTTTAACCCTGTTAATCACTGAGATATCCCTGAATATTTGGCAATTGTTCGGTGTAATGATGTCGATTTTTTTGCTTGTAGTATTATTAGGGCCTTTATCAGGTCCAATTCATATAAGGCTTTTTTTGGAAAAATAAGTTCAGCGTAAAAACCAGGGGCTTTTTCTAGGTGCCACGAGGAAGTTTACTTACATAACATCCACATTAACAAGTACCTAAATAACATTTGCGTTCAAGACATTTTTAAAAAAAAATAAGTACTTTATTGTCACTTCATAGGGCGGCAGAGCTAATTGGCCCGGGGCGCCAAATCTGTAAATACGCCTCTGAATTTTACAATACTCATCTGGGTGTTTCAATTTCAAATGATTCTGCAAAGCCGTTGTTCCTGCTTTTTTTTGCTGCTCTACTTATTTTTACACCACACTAAACACATATTGCACTGTTCTCTTCCTCTTCAAAATGTAGCCAAACATGAAATTTTTTTCCTGGGTTTGGCATGATTGTTCTTCTTTTTAAGTAACACTTTAACTAATTAAGTATTCATCAAGTCTTTAATTCATTAGCAATTTTCAAATAAGTATAGAAATAGAAAATAAAAAAACGTCAACCGATGTCGAAAATCAATCAACAAATGCGTGCCGCCTATCCTAAACACAAGCGTATTGATTGAGCGGGAAATCACCTACAATAAATTAATAATCGCTGGGTTATACAAAACGGGGTATTCCCCGTAAACTAAAGAGAAAGACTTGTACAAGAAAAGGGTTGCCAGCATCTAAAAATGGAAAATTAAATTTACTGTATAACATGAAACAGATTTCTTTAACTTTATTGTTTTCTTTTCTCACAACCTTAGAAGAAATTAGAAATATTTTTAATGTGTTTAATGTTTTTTTATGTCGAATAGTAATGTCGAGTTATTCGACTATTCGCCAAAGTGAATGGCGATTAATCGGTATTCGACTATTCGCTATAAACACTATTCGCGGCAACTCTAGTTTATATCTCTTGCACGAGTACATAGAAAGAAGTTATACCTATAAGTACCAAAATTCATAACATGACTTGGCTCGAGTAGACTGTAATAATACTTACATTTTTTATAGTTTACCAAAACACGGTAGGTACGAATATTTATTATTTTGAAATGATGTATAATAAATAAGTAATACCAGCAAACTAATAGGTATTTATAAAACTAATAATTACAACTAAAATATGCGCAATATCGAGTTGTGTCTCTGTCAAGGTACACGGATGTTGCACAAAAAGATAACGTCGACGTAAACTGGTGGACAAACTATAAATAAACGCATCTATGAATGAATATAGACTCTGGATAATACAAGTGCCATTACTCCTTGCTGGCTATGTTACCCTGGTAAAAAGGGAATATTAGCGCCCCATATTTCTCACGCTCGCACCCATTGAGCCCCAGGCATCACATCTGTCTCTTTTTATTCCCTGGGAAGTGCTGTTCACACGCACACAAAGGCAGATCGAGCAGACTCAACGCATTATAATATGATTTAAAACGATAACGATGTAAAAGAATTTAAAAAAAAATCAAAAAATAGCACCAAAGTACCTTACAATAATTGTTGATTTAAATCGCGCATTACGTAGTTTTATTTATGGTTTCAAATGTTCACGTAAATGTAAAAAGTGTATGATATAGGTATTCTTTATGCTGCCGCGCCGTATCGTATGATTTGGATGACTCGTCGCAAGCGAAGCAAAGATAAATTACTAGTTCTTTTATAAATACTTATTTTTAATCTATGAATTAAAAATATTGCTATAAAATAAAATTGTGTTATATTTTTACAAAATTGAAAAATGACACGACCTAGTTCGCGGCTCATTCATTTAGGCTAAATATTAATTGTTCAAATCGGGGCTTGAAATTTTATGTCCGCCAACCCGCACTTGGCCAGCGTGGTGGACTATGACCTTATCCCCATCGTATTGAAGGGAGGTTCGTTAAAAAAAAGGATTGAATACAAATTTATGCTGATCACTAGTTCCTGCCGGCGAGGTGGCGCGGGCGGTTTCCCTTGCGCACTCTTGCTGTTATTATACATATTATATAACAAGAAATTCTATAATATATTAATTACAATTAATGTCCTCCCGGCCGCTTACGGCCACGGCGCGGCGGCCAATCTCATTGAGACTAGCCAACGGCGCGGGACATATTATAGTGCACGAGTGCATGCGCAGACACAAGTGCACTCTCTGTTCCTCATCACTCTCATATTCCGGTGGGACGAATGCTCGACACGACCAGTGAGAGTTAAGGCGCAGGACCGACGGCTTTACGTGCTCTCCGAGGCACGGGGGTGAAACACCGCCAACTTCCCAACTCCGGGCTGTTACTGAGCCTTCGAAACAGAAAGACTCAATAACTAAACTTGGCCCGACCCGGGACTCGAACCCAGGACCTCCCGGTGTGCGACCGTACATGCCAGCCACTACACCACCGAGGCAGTCAATTATTACAATTAACAAAGTACTTTAATAAATTACTGAGCTTTCTGAAACCTTGTTGTAGTAGGCATTATTATAAAAAATCTAAACAAAGATTGTTAAATTAATTTCCATCTATGTTATCTAACTTCTTATTAGTTATCCCATCACGTGAAAACTACTATGGCTATAAGTATTTTGTAGAGATGTGCCTACTAGTCGGCGACTAATCGATATACTCGAGTATTTTGAGTATGGTGATATCTGATTAGCCAGGTCAACTTACAGTAGTTTTTTTATAAAGTGAAATTACGCCGCGCCAATATTAATAAACCAATTTGAAAAAATTACTTAAAAAATAAATAATAAATTATACACCTTTTCTAGAAAAAAAGAACTGTTACAAAAAGCGAAATTTAATACGTAAAAAAATAAAAACAATTTAAAAAGGGTTTGTCTCAGTTCCTAGTGACCCTACTTGTGCTAGCGGTCGCGGCTTCGATAATCGAGTCTCGCTGGGGGCATTCATACGTGTGATGGGTTCAAATGTTTATATCTCAGTCGTGGGTGCCTAATGCTTATATTTGTAACATTTAAAGTCATGTATGTGTATTGTGTAGTGTAACAACTATCTGTATCTGACACAAGCCTCGTAACTATGCAGGAACTAGATGGTGATGTATTTTAATGTGCCAAGAAAAAATGCGATACATATTTAAAAATTCATCTATAGATGTATTTTTTGTCGCTTTTAAAATATATAATTTAAATTCCGAAACAAAATAATGGACAGATAAGATCTCTTCGAATCGATCGAATAAATATGTGTTAGCCAAAACAAGTCAAAAAAATCTATTAAACTTTAATGAGCAATCTAAAAAGTGTGAATCGCGTACCAAAGAATCCTTACACCTAAGATTTGTAGGATTCGTATAACGAATATATTAATTATTCGTTGATATTGTAGGAGTATCTAATCCTCTTGCTCTAATTGACAAATGTACGTACGGTTATGCTTTAAAGTACCTTTACATAATTTAGTACCTTTTTTAAAATTAATTATTAACCAATCTATTTAATATTTATATTTCTTTAATGAATAGTTACTTCATTTCAAATTGATAAAATCCTATCTATTTCAATCTTAGTTAATTATAATTAAATAGAGTAAAAAGGAACTTTTAAATTGATCAAAGGTATTTGGTTTATGGATGATTGAAAAAATACATAGTGGAATATTTATATGAACATTAAAAAATTAATTTTGTAAAGCACTCCGGTGCTATTCTTCCGAATTATAAATGTATGTATGTAGGAAGGCACTGCCTGTAAAAAGTTTAACTTTTGAGATGTTATAAACTAAGATTTGGCCGTGACTATGTTTGCTGTAAAACATATGAAACTTTGCGCCGGGGAAGAAATAATTAAAATTAAAATAACTGCGTTCGAGAAAATAAGTAAGTCATTTAAAACTTTAAATATTCGTCGCAAAATCGGAGAATTCTTACCTTGGAACAGAAGACTTGACGTTAAGCAGACGACGATCAGAAAATTCATGGCTGAAAATATCTTAAACAGATGTTACGGTAGGAATATTTTAAAGATCTTTTCGCGGTCACCTTTTTCCGTTGCCCATTTATGTTACTTATATTGTACCGACAAGACTCAAATTATTTTTTCTAATAGAAAAAAGTACTAAAAATATAATTATAATGATATTTTTTGTAATAAATAACAGTAAATGTAACGTAAAGACCTTTAATAAAAATCTAACTTCGCAAAACAAATTTTATTTTTATCAACACGTTTTTCAAGCACGTTCGTCACTTTGTAAGTCGCGCAACTATTTCAGCGGTTGGAGGCACCCTGACTTTTAGCGTAGTTCAACCCCACCACCATCTGATGGTGGTGCGAATGGGGACAGGGAGCGTCCCAAAACCCATAAAGAAAATTGTCTTGACTACGTTAATTGAAACAATATTTGGTTTCCGACGTAGCTATAATTAAGTTGTTGGATCTGGTTTCATGGTTAATATCGCAAGCTGTGACAAGTGAGTTATGTTATAACTTATAGTATGATGTTATTAGTTAAGTACTTGGTACCAATAATAAGGAACATAAATATGTTTGTTGTGACATAGGCAAATTAAAAAATTATTCTTATTAATTACTATCAATTCTCGCGGCTTCGCCCTATTAAAAAATAGGAATTGGTAGTAGACCTTTGAAAATGTAATAATTATTTTATGATGCCAAATCAAAACTTTTAGCTAAAAAGTAGGAAAGAATGTGCGGGGTAGGGTCGGCGATTGCATCAAGCGAAGCGGCGCTTTTTGCAATTATTCCTAAGACATTCATCAAAATAAACAAAAATACTTGACAAATTATATACTAAGCCCTTCTTCGAAAACCACTCTTTCCATTGGTGAAAACAGCATAAAAGTCGGTGCAGTAGTTTTTGAGTTTTGGGCGAACAGACAGATAGACTACAGACGCGGCGGAGGACTTTGGTTTATACTTAATACGTTATAGATTTATGATGATATGATTTTTTTGTTTTGAATATTTTTAGTCTTTCAATTTTGGTATAACGCTGGTTTTAGTCGGTTATTTAAGTAACTCATAAATTAAAATAATTATAAACTGTTTTTTAATTATTATGTATCATTTTGCCACCGAAGTTTATTTTATTCTAAAATGTGAATATACAAAAATTAGAGCTTTTTTAAAGAATTTTCCATATATTTTGATCATTTTATAATCAACTAGTATTTCCGGCAGCTCCGCTCGCGTTGTTAAGACTGGAAACCAAACTCTTAGTTTTTATATATGTATAACTAGAGAATTTCTTTTTGACTGTTAGTATTTAGATTTCTCAGAAATGAGATAGGTATTTTCCTGCAATGAAAAGTATCCTAGATATCATCTATCATCATACTTAATTTCATCAACATCTGTCTAGTAGTTAAATTGGTTTTATCGTAAAGCAGTTACAGACAGGCACACAAGCAGACAGACAAAACTTCTCAAAACTATAGTTAAACTAATACCTATAGATTCGGTCTATTTACCGTTAATAACAATTATTTCAATTCGATTTTCTATTAACTTACTAGTTACGTTTATAGAGATTAAAGACGTTAACTATTCTCACTAGTTTCAACTTTCAATAAAATCTTAAAAATTGGAATATTTTTAGAAACTAGTGAGAATAGTTATAGTCTCTAATCTCTATAAAAGTAAGTAAATAAATCGTCTAACTCTATAATTATTATGGTTCAAACTTCAAAGATTTACCGGGCGATAGACACAACCCAGATACATTCAGGAAAGTCCGTCCCGGTCTCAATAAAACGAGGCTATAACTTTAACTGGACGATTTAACAAACAAAGCCATTCGCCTAATTGGACGTTTCGGGAATCGGGCGGCAAATGTTAGGCGGCAATCGTGTCACGACATTTACGTTTCGAGTTAGGTACGTTCGACGTTCCAAAAATATACGACTAATGATGGCTAATATTTATTTAAAGACTAAATTAAAAGCTTATTAAAATACTTAATTTATTCCGACGTTAGATGTAAATGATCTTGAGTTACAAAGAAAACTAGTGTTAAATCATTTAAATCCGCCTTAAGTTAACGTACTTTACTTAAACTATTTGCCGTAGAACCAATGATATGGTACTATTAACTATACTTGTTATTACCTTCGTTCGGGCTCGTCCCTAGATTTAGCGTAGGGAAGCCGCGGGTTTCGCTAATATTAGCTAAACAGTAGGCGAGACAGTGCGCTTGAATTTTATTCTCGCGTCCGTAATTTTTTGCGATTACTCCTAAGATATATATTCGTTTAAATTATATGGCGTAAAAGAGTAAAATTATGTGCATAAAATGCTTAAAGCCTCTAACTTGTTTAAAATGATAAGGATTAATGCCGTATTTTTGTAAATAGCTTTCCAATTACCGCTTTATAATTGCCCATTAAACTATTAAAATGGTTATAGTATGTTATCGGAGATAGATATATGCCATCGCGAACTTTTTTGTAGACCTTTATAAGATATACTCGTACAATTCCACGATACATCATACATCAATTTATCTCAAAAGTTTTGGGTAGAGTCCGTTGAAAGCTCCCGCTTATTTTTTTCCGACACCTCCCACAAAATATACTAAAACGTCCCTAGAGAACCATTCTATCCATTGGTGAAAACGGCTTGAAAATTGGTGCAGTAGTTTTTGAGTTTATCGCGAACAGACAGACAGATGCGGCAGAGTACTTTGTTTTATAATATGTAGGTGTATATACTTACTAGCGATTTCTTTTACTAGATTCGCTTCGCTCGGCTTCTCTCGTGCCTAGTTTAATTTTTCGTCGTTTCGAAATTGTTATTGAATCAATACCTACTGTACTACATATTACGTACACTTAAAAACATATTTTAAAAAAGGTACGTAGAAGCCTAGACCCTTTGATTACATACACGTCTAAAATCAAAGCCTAGACCATTAAAATTATATGATATGCGTTTATGACGCAACTACTATAATAGTACAGTTTTAAGTCGCATAATTGTTTTGGCATGGGGTCTCATCGGAGACACAAAATATAGTTCAAATAAATGTCAATCCATCGCGTTAGCGTTCTAAGAATATAATATGTTTTATTTACTATAATATCTAAAAAATAGCTCCTAAAAGTTATATTAAAATGAAATATTGCGTTTGTTAATCCAATTTTCTATATTTTATTGATTATTGAAAAATCGGCTGTCAGTTAATAGGCTTAAATAGTTTTAAGGTTTGTAGAAAAGTTGGAAGTTTACCACTCCAAGTTATAGAGTTAAATTAGCCTTCTATTTAAAAACTTCGTATGTTATGCCAAAAGTAATTCCAGTTTTAACAAATAAAAAGCTACTGTTAACTGTTGCTTGCGACGATAATAAGTAATACCAGAAAATCTTTTCTCTGACTCTCATTATGCAAGTTATCTACGGACTTTCCCGCGGCTTCGCTCGTGTTCTAAAGGCTGGAAACCAAATTCTTTCCGGTGTACCACGCCCCTCGCCGCCGCCGTCTTGCACGCATTGATCATTACTTCGTAAGATATTCATTGAAATCAAATGATGCCATGAGCAATTTTGTTCAAAATTAAATACTAGTGATGAGTAACTTATTTATTTAGGTAAGGATTCATATCATGTTTATAAAAACACCTTCGCAAATAATGCATTGTCTTGAAAGAAATTTGATAACTTTAAAAAAGGTTACAGCGAGTCAACCTTAAAAGATAGCCATATGCCATTAGACTTTTTTTTAGAACTTTTAAAGCCTGGAAACATTTCTGTAATACATGATTTTTGCATAACTTTAATCGTTTACGCAGCGCACGCAACGGAAACTCTCAAAAGGAATATTATTCTCCCGTTTTCGCAACATTTTTATGGATGCTATAATATAGCCTTTCTCGATATAAATATAAAATAATTTCAAAATATATTCAGTAGTTTTTGCGTGTAAGAATCACAAACGTACATCCATACAAAAAGCGAATGTAATTACCGTATATTGATTATATATACCTATTTGCTTAATGATATCACAAATAAGCAAAATAAAAAGGATCGATTAAAATAAAAAGCAGCATGTATGTAAACATTTTTTTTATTAATAACTGAAATTTACTATACATATATTAATAAACACTACAACTTCTTACATTATACATATCAACAAGCTCCAGAGTACTGTAAATAAGTTACGCACAATAAAAAATAATATAGTTATTAAAATTGTAACCTTCATACTCAGACTATGTATGTATACAGACAGACATTGAAGAAGTATCATAGTCAAGATAGAGTTTAGAGAACTAAACGTAAAGCAAAACAACTATGTTTTAAAATAATGAATATTAAACGTTAATAAATAAAAATATATAACGGATTTTATTACAATGAAAAAAAAATTCTAGCAGAGTTTAAGGCAAAAAGAACTCATGCTTAAAACACAACAAAGATAGTATTCATTTATGATTCATATTTTATAGATAAACCTTATTTTTAAAAAGTAAGTAAAGTGGTATATGTATGGCGATCGATAATAGTATCTTCACGATACCATTTCTTACTTTGAAATTAATATTGGTGGACTCCGTCTTTATAAGTCTTGAGTTGCATTTAAACTATATTATACGACTTAATTAGTAATATGAGTAATTATTAATTATGAGACAAAAAACACCAAACACAATAATGTAAATAAATAAAATTCTAAATAAAATTTAATTGTTTACACATATGTAAGAGATATTGTAAGGGAAAACCAATATCTTATTATTTATTATTATGCGTAACTAACTAACTATACTCGATCCATTTCGAATAACAATTCACGATACAGGCTAAGCACACCCGGCCTCGTCCGTCGACCGCTTTCCCTATAACCTTGTTATATGAATAAATATAGTAACTCGTACATTAGTAATATTTATGCTGCAATTCATTGCCAGATTAATATTATACATTCGTTATTGTGACAAAATTTTAAAACTTATGAGCATTCAGTGTTATTATAGCAATTAGCTAATTAATTTTAATGTAACATTAATATTATAATCATACATTTATTTTTATTATTAGCATTAAAATATCAAGTAGGTATAATTTTATAAAACGTTTATTTTAAAGTAAGTAATATTGTGTTAACATATTCTTAATTATAACTCATTTTAGTTACTAAGTTATGTAATGACTTAGACTAATGAATTATAAAGATGGAGTGTCATAGAATTGAACATTAGATACTTTAAAACAGAATATAAATATTGAAAGAATATTCATAACTGTGAAAAGTAAATAAATGTTATAAATTAAAAAAACATAACGGACTTTGTTAAAATAGAAGAATCGAGGTCGATTCTATATATTATTGTTTCAAAAAAAATTAAAAATGTAAGTCAACCATTTTCGATGTTGCCATACGAATTTGTAAGACAAAATATAAAATAGACAGATATAATTGAATAAACAGTAAATTTTGGTTACTATTTTTGACTCCGACATTTATTTGAGCGGGCTCCGTCTGTATTATTCTTTAGTCTAAGTACCTATAACGTACAGTAGATTATCAATGAAATTGGTAATAATTAATACCCAGCATTGGACGCCGGCCTCGCATTCAGATAAATTATACGATTTAAAACTTATAAATGCCTAAATTAAGTATTCGCAGAGAAATATGAAAATAAAACTAAATAATTGATAATTTACATTGATTTTAAAAAATAAAAATTGTACATTCGTTATAATACAATTAATATAATATATTACATAAGATTACATATAGTTTCATTGTTGTGTTTCATAAACACACAAACAGATGATATGGAGACTTATTATGGAGCTATAATCGCATGAGATCTCTTCACGATTTCATAGTTTAATTTAGTGGAGATATAATATACTGTATTACAATTTACATACCTAGCGTTTGTATCTCCGTTGTAATATATAAATAAGAAATAACCATTCAAATGTTTGTCCTTTAATTAACCAAATGAACCATTCCAGGCCAAAATAGAGTTACATCACAATCGGAACAATTGATTAAATTGTGATTAAACACTGTATATTGAAAAAAGTCACTAGTATTGACTAAAATATATTTATTTATCAAGAATTATAACCTTTACACCCGCACTCATAGTCACTTAATGAGCCCTTAAGTCGAGAATATCCATACTAAGGAACGATTTAATGGTTCATTAAGTGACTCTGAGTGCGGCGATTAGTCGTTAAACTTCTGCTATCAAAGTATTTCGATATGTACTACGTACTTGTATGAAACAAATCGACTCATTTTTAATGCTCATAAACTAAACTATTTAAATATTTGATATACACATACCTTGATTATTAGACATTCTATAATATATTTATTTATAATTCACGGTGACGTTATTCACGTTAGAGGAATACAATAATAGAAATTATATAAACAAAGACAATGGTTTATTAAACATATTAACAATCGACCTCACATTCCTTGGTTTAAAACAACGACTACACACAATTCTAAAAAAATCTAAAACTATTATTATCTATGACTATTATATACATAATGTACACCATTTTCTATAGAGATAAAATACAAGATTAGAAAACATTATCCCAAACGCGTATTGGCAGTGTATCGTAAGAATTGTATAGTCCGTTCGCTCAATTACAGTATTGCACTAAAAGGACGCACGGGAATTTGTTATTGCATTTAAAAAATTAATAATTAATTATTAATTTTAGGTAAGTAATAAGTATATGTTTTTAATTAATATGTTTAACTATTCTACATCACATTTATAATTGTCAATATATAATAGTTTTTTTTTTATTTAAAGACTTAATTTGACATTTACATTTTTAACTAATTTAGCAAACAGACTATAACTTTGTGTAAGTAAGAAGATACCATGTGATTCTATCTCGTTCTCCCACCAAGTGCCATCTTGTTTTCCCACACTATGTATAAAATCTCTATAATTGAACTACGTTCTAAATATAGAAGGTTATTAGTTTCGCTACGACACTGCGTAAAGGTTGACTACTAGCTTATATAGTAACTAGGATGCCCGCGAATTCAGCTTTTGACCGCCTGAGAAAGTAAACAAAGACCGGTGTTCGATTAATTTATAATATAATATAGACACAGACCTACAAGTATAAGTTACAAAAAAACAAAATGCATCTTTAAGTAATGTGAGTGTGCAAATCTAAAATTATATACATATTTATTGAGTAAATAATAAATAATTTAATAATAAGTTAAATAAAGTTTAAACTATTTTTTAGACCAATTTGTTTTTTTTTAAACGAATGTTTTTGATATTGCCTCATATTATGTGTATATATGAAAAAGCAACAAATAATTATCATCTATTCATAGTACGTAGGTACATATCAACTACAGTAAAATTGTTTATAAATGAAATTTGTGGTAAATATTTTTATTACTTTACGAGATCAAATTATTATTAACACTGTTGACTATTTATATTTATTACATTCTAAAAATTATTAAATTTATATTTTTAAGTAAATGTGAAAATTCGGGTGCTAAGAAAAAACAAAATACATATAAATGATATTATGTATTAATCGAAGAACAGAAACTGCTTTTGAAAACTTGGAACTTTTTAAATTCATTTCATTTCACTAATCAAATTGATTTGAGCAATTTTAAAATTCATACTTAATCATATTTTTTCCTGTAGATTTGATGGCAGATAAATATGACTTACACATACATATTAAATAACGTTAATAATAATAATAACGTAATTCTAAGAGATTATCATTTATAATTTTATTTAATATACAAAAAGTATAATCGAATAATATTAAAGTTGGAAAATATATTAGAACTGAAATATGTAAAAATAAATTTGTCTACAATAAAGATATTTATTTCAATAAGTTCTATATTTTTTATTTGCGATATGCTTCGAGGTGCAAGCTCATTAACTATTAGTATTATTAAGTTCATATTAATGCGAAAAAAAGGTGAAATTATGGTAGAACCTCTAAACGAACTGCAAACTAGATAATAATAAAAAATCAATACACAGTTGAAAAATCATAATAGAAACATTTTAATAACACACAGACAAGAGAGATTATTAGGATTTTGGATTAGTTATATTTCATTTTATAATTAAATCTACAATCAAATTCATTGATCAACTATAATTGACTTTTACTAAAATGTGTTTAAAGTTTGATATTATTATGTAAAATTAGATAATATAGAAAATGAAAATTTTTTAAAAACACGTGATAATAATAATTGATTTATTACTAATTTTTGTACAATAATTATTATAAACGTAAAAAAGTTAACGAGTTTTATTAAAACTAAATAAAGGTACATTCGAATTTATTTATATGTTGCCACTGGTTTGATACATTATTTAATTCTTCATAAAAATAATTTAAGGCATAAATACATCTAAATAAATAATATTAGTAATTAAAATATACACCAAAAGAGATATAAAAAGTAATTTGTTAAAATTTCGGAGATATTATATTAATATTTATTATACGTTTAAATTCTAGTTAATAATTCAATGACCACCAAACGACGACGTCACCAAGCCACGAATAAATGCATATTACGTACATATTACTATTTTCAAAGGAAATAAAATCAATTAAATAATTTTTACATCCAATGTGATAGGATACCTGACACTAGAATAAAATATGGTATATTACATTAAATATATGATATATGAAATAATACAAAAAAATCTATTTTTTTATAGAATAGAAGAGACATCACTGTAGAATAGAAGTAAAAATTATCAAAGATTTGGTTGAAAAAAATAATAAAATAAACAATTTTGTAAAGTCTTTAAAGATGTACCAGATTACTTTAACACGCCATTGGTGCTAAGAATATGTACATACAATAAAAACAAGTCTAATTTTATAAAATTTTAACTATGAAAAATTTGTTTAGTATATTTTATTTAATCAAACAACAAACTTATTGAAAAAGAAAACTTTTATAATACATAATTATAATAATTGGAAGAGTAGTCAAATATCCTATAAAATTTAATAATAAGCCCTAGATAAATACAATAATTAGTTAATTAGACCTGATTATCTTCGCTATCAATGGGTTTCTCAGCGAGCCGGTACAGGGGGTTCTTGCTCTTTATAGGGAAGGGATGAGCCTCCGTGTTGAACACCCACTCGTCGAGCGACAGCAGCGAGTCGTCCGAGAACAGTAGGTATAAGTACTGGAAATAATAAATAATTTATTACGTATTTATATAGACACTTTATATATAATGAAATGTGCACGAAATAAGTATATTTGAAAAATATTTTGTGTTACAAAATTCCTTTTTTTTATTTTATAATCTGTTTAGTCGTGCATGACTCGGGTTTACTCTTTTCTATACAAAAAGTCAGTATTTAAAGAAGTCCAGTAGATAGGACATGTAGTTTAAGATGTGATAATTCGACGTTACACCGAGTAATTTAATATAGTTAACTGGTTAAGAATTAAAACTCAATACATTATTAATATATTTATTGACAGCCCTGACATTTCCATTAACTGTATTCTATAATTTTATTTTCACTGTGGCTCTATAAGTAGTTAAGGCAATTTATATTGTCTCAGTAGCTGCCGTCAGTGCTGGCGCCGAAATCTGACTCATATTATTTACACGCAATCAGTATTTCGTCAGTACGCAAGGAAATTCCTTTTGGTGTACACACGGCACGACTTCGGCATTTACACGTCAGATTGACGCCAAAAATATGAAGCAGGAATATTAAAGTCAGTACTAACGCAATAGTACTACGAGTATACTGACTCGAATTCCATTTACACGATGACAGTGCCAGGTCAGACTGACCCGACAGTAGATTGACGTCAGTTACTGACTCTTGACTGACTGACTGACTGAGGGGTAAATGTGGGACTGACCTTGAGCGTCTCGGCGAGGAAGAAGCTCTGCTGCACGTCGTCGCCCTGCGGCGCGGCGTGGTACACGTTGAGCAGCCCCGTGTAGCCGCCTTCCACGCGGCAGTGCTTCTCTAGCGCCTGCGTGCGATATTTTTTAAATTCATATTCAAAATATTTTATTCAGCATGTAATTATTACAACACATGTTTGGTTCAGTTGGTAGTGATCCTACTTTCTGCGCCAGCGGTCGCGGGTTCGAGTCCCGCTGGGGGCATTCATTTGTTGAGCACGAATGTTTGTACTCCAGTCATTGGTGTTTATATTTATAATATGTATGTATTTAAAATGTATATGTGTACTATATCAGCTATCCGGTATCCGTAACACAAGCACGTAAAGTAGCTTACCACGGAACTAGATTGTGCTGTGCGTAATAATGTCCCAACATATGCAAATAAGCGAACTTATATGCGTATGTCACCATAAAAATGATAAAACCGTTAGATTATAATTTCGCAGATTACAATCTCGCGAGATGGTGGACTGACGAGGGATTGTGAGCGGTAACACACTGCTTGCAATTTAACGCATTATCTTTTTTTAGATTGTAATCTATCGAAGTGAAACTCGTTTACCAGTGTTTGTATTTTTAATTTTGTAAGAAGTATCCTATACAGCGACACGCAAAATCCGTCGTAGTTTTTCTGTGACGACTGTGATGACGAGAGAATAGGGAGATTTGTTAGTCACTAGATCAATGAGATACATCATTGATCTAGTGACTAACAGATCTAAAGGCTACAGATCTGGTGGTCATGATTTCGAGCCCCGGGTTAGGCAAAGTTTAAATATTAAGGTCTAAGAAATTTTCAGTAACAATTGAAATTTGAAATATATGAACAAGTCTCAGTGCTATCACTAATCTTTCTAACTACCGGCCAAGTAGGCCACACGAGAAACAAAATTACATACTAGACTAATGTACCACACGTCGGTCCCTACTACATTGCCTTGTGGAGGTCAATGAAAAAGATATCAAAGTGAACGTACATCTCAAACCTGTGACCTTCGAAATAGTGACCTATTCCATAAGTCAGAGTGTCACAATGTGGTCGTCACTCGATGTGTATCGTATACAAAATAACATACATACAAATTATAATATATTCATTCAATTCATTAATAGCTACTGACAGAAATTTTAAAGTTTGTGATTTTGCTCTCTAATTGTCTTTATTATCTGCTTTTTGATCTATTTCGGAAAATTTTGAACCATTTCAACACAAAAAAGTTTAAAGCATATTTACGTTATATTTTTATTCAAATTTTATATTTAAATTATATTTCAATTCAAAATATTTTTGGCACTGGACTACGGATCTTATGCAGAGTTCAAAAGACATAACTGAGAGTTCTAACACACACAATCAAGAAACCCACACTAAATTAATATAATCTTAATATTTTCTCTACTCTAAAATAATTATTAATGTTTTTAGATCAGTAGGTATATACACTACGGTTATGTCTATGCAATTTTTAATTTGTTAATAATTTACAAAACACTGTTTTACATTTAAATAAAGTATATCCTTAAACGGTTTCAAAGTTCCAACTTTTTATCGCTTTTCAGTATTTAGGCATTCATTACCTGAACTGCGTCCCATCCCCAGTCACGGTACTTCTGCTCCTTGGTGAGGCGCCACATGATGAAGTAGCTCTCGAAGGTCTCCGGCCGCAGCAGGTACATCTTCTCCGTGCTCTTCATGGCTCTGGCTTCCACGGCTCCGGAGAATCTGTACGAATGTACATATACGGATGAACTTGCGGCCATTGCTCTATTTGGGTCGGTTCTTAGTCATACTGAGAAAACCTACCGCACGATTTTGAAATCAATATCAATCAACATTTTCAATACCTGAAGGCCTCCGGGCCGAGCTTGGTGTCGGAGCGGGCGTAGCTCTCGTGGCAGGTGTGCGTCAGCTTGCGCGCCACGTCCATGTAGCGCTCCGACATCGAGTTCGGTAGGCTGGTCGAGGCCAGGGCGAACATGCCACCTGGAATGTACATTTAAAGGATAACTATTCAATGTATATAGGAAAACAGCTGGTAGGGTTTCGTAGGTTTGTATTCAGCGCTTCTTAACGCACACAGCTGGGCACGGACCTCCCTTCAACACGATTGCGATAAGGCCAATTTATTTGTTTATTTATATCGTGAAGGAAATTATTTGAACATGAAAATGTCGGAGGTGCGAAACCCAGCATTTGAAACCACATTACTAGGTTTCCGAAGCGAGTGCCTTACCACCTGAGCTACTCTAGACTAAAATAGCAATCACAAATGGCCGATCTGATACTTATTGCCACAATATAAAAATAATAAAAAAATGTGGGTACATCCTATAAATAATACATTAATATACTAGCAATTCCCGCGGCTCCGTCCTCATTCTAGTCACTCTTAAAAAATAGGGATTGATGGTTGAAGGATGAAAACTTAAGGTTATAAGTATTTATTGATGTCAAATCTTAAAAAAATAAAATATAAAAATTTGGTCTAAAGAAAAAATCTGAAGAGGGCCATCCATCACCTAAGGAAATAAAAAATAGCCTACGACCTACTCTCATACCAACCAAATATACACAAAAAATTCAAACAATCGGTCAAGCCGTTTCGGAGGAGTTCGATAACAAACACTATGGTCTGTGACACGAAATTTTTACTTAATAGATTAAGTGATTACTAGATGATTATAAATTACGGTATAAATATAAGAACATCGGTCTTACCAGCAAAACACGAGAGATGGTCCATTTTCTCCTCGAATATTCTGCCATACTTGACTTCGGCGAGGTACGCGAGGCCCGAGGGCGATATCCTGAGCATCTTGTCTAACGCCGTCTGCATCGCCTCATCGAACATCATCCTCGCTTGTTCATCTTCATTGTTAGAAACCAGCCAGGCCTTTAGAAGGTACTCGTAGAAAGAATCCCCGAGCGCTCCGAGCGATGTGTGCCCTGAATATTAACATTAAGATTATGCACAACTTTATAGCAATAAATTTCCTCACAAGATAAATGTCCTCATTTAAGTATAAAGTAATTACAATTCAGTTCTTGTATTTTATCGATAACATTTTATTTTAAAATTAATTCTTTATGGGAAGGGTGGGTTAAAATAGCGTTAAGGCTTAGCGGCCAAATACTTAGCTAAAATAATAATAACTTGTTACTAGTTATTCAATATTCCATTTTTATTTTCCATACAATATATTATAAATTTCGATCTACAACAGTAAATACTTACGTTGCCCCCATTGTCCGGTTCTAGGATTGATGTAGTTCGGGTACAGACCGTCTGGTTTCTGAATGTTGTGAAGTATTTCTCGAATACGATCTACTTTTTGCCTGTAAACTAAATAAAGACAAAACCTTAATTACTATAAATACTATATTTAACGATAAAATGAACGCAATCGGCCGGCACTATAGCACGCCGGAAGCCGCAGCTTCGATAACTTTGCAGGATGAATGTTTTACGTACGACTTCCTTAATCTGGTTTGGATACAGTACGTAGACTCAATCCACAAAACAAATTTATATGTAACATGTGTACATATTTAAATTTGAAAAAAAAAGAGATTTAAATTACAAATATAACGTTTAATAAAAAGAAGAAAAGTAACAACGCATTTTGTTATTAATTTTTTCAACTTTTTTTTTTGGAAATAAATTTTACCTTCTTTTCCTGTGACGTCGCTCAAGTATGTGAATTCCATGTGAAGGGTTCCCACTTCTGACAAGATGCTGTTTGCGCCCGCCCAGTGGTATTGTCTGTTTGCCTGTAAGATTTTAGTATCTAACAGTTAATTATCCAAGCCATTTGCAGATAATCCTGCGTTTTCTTAATGATTAAATTTAAAAAATATATACAAATGATATTTAAACTTAACGCTTACAAATATCTACGTAACGTTATTAGAATGACAAAATATACTATTTCTATCAACCCTTTAAACATCATTCTCTACACATTTTTATAGAAAACGTCTTGACAATTTTGAATTTAATTCATTATAAGCCGACCATATCAAGTTATTTTTTTTCTTTAGTGTTTTTTAATTTTAATTTGCAAATTAAAGTTAATATCGTGTAACAACAATTGGCAACCTTACGCCGCGCCGCAACAATACGCATTATCATACATAGCTCAATATCTCATATTAAAAGTGTCTTGGTCAGTGACAATATGATAGTTAGAATATTGAAGTATTAGCATTTCATTGATGATTGAATTATTGATTTATGGTACAATTAAAATTAAGATTGAGTGACTATCAATACAATAGTAGACAAAAAAAGGAACTCTATAAAAACATCTTGTATAAATATAAAGTTCAAAATAATAACATAATGTCTACATAACTAAGAATGTAGTACATAGTTTAAGTATTAATCGATACATCATTATTAACTATCGATTTTCTCTTCAATTGTTAGGTCTGAAAACTCGGAGATTATAATTGGGAAGATCATTAATCGTCTGACGGACGATTTGTCAAGAACTTTAACGAAAGGACCTATTGAATTAGAAGCGTCTCACAAAAATCCTTAAAAGGGTACTCAAGATATTATTGACCTTTATCTGGATTTAATTTGAATGATATTTGCAAATATAGAGGTATTGATAATGCCATTATATTTTTAATATAATGACAAAAAAATAATAATGCATTATGTGGACGAGTACATTAGATGGCAATTTTGATTCAGTCTTTGCTTATGCGACGAATTAATTTCGTAACCAATCCTTTATTGATAAGAGAGAAGTATGAAGGGTCTTCGGGCTTCTGAGAGCCGCATCGAGAATGATAACAAGCACGTTTGCGGCATCGGCTCGCTTTGAAGTAATAACCAACCGCCTGCGATTTGCAATGAGCTTCGGTTTCCGACGACCACGACTTAATTACAAATATTGAGTGGTTGACGGTAAGATAAAAGAGATTTTAGAAAGCGTATCCATCCATGGCTTCTGTTAGATTATCTTAATTTTAGTATCACAAAATGCCACCAAAACTTTATTTTGTTAATATAAAAGGTTCAAGTAAGTAAAATAAGACTGAAACCTTTATTTACTTCTCAATTAATCATGTATATTTATGCTCGGTATTCGGTAATATTAATATGTAGTACCTATATAATTACTTGAAGTAATCACGTGGAAGCCGCATCATAATTAAGCTGTTCATTTAATTTTACAGTCAATTCGGATCATATGAACAGTGAGTTGCTGATACGATATTCATTACATTAAAATGTTAAATTTATACCAACAGAGTAATAATATATTTGGCTGATATTTATGTTTTGACATTAAAAGTTTATCTTTTCAGAGCAATTAGTTGTCTCGAGTCAATGCAACCTATCATTTTTACTATTCAGTACGTAGGTATAAGGTTTCACGCCTACGCCCGCGTTGTCAGTATTTTCTTGACTTTCTTTCCAAGATAGATTTGTCGATGTATAGAATGGATCAAAACTAAAATAACATCATTTCTTCGAAATCTTTTTTTAGCGGTTACCATTATTCTAATAGGTTTACATTATACTAATAGGTTGTTTTTAGTCTGGGCAATGACGAGTCATCTACTGACTACAATCTTTATTTATAAATATATATAATATGATTTTCTTTAATACATTATCTTCTTTATGTTTTTAAGAAATTTCGTAAGAATTCAATATAATACTTTCTAAGTATCTAGCCTAAGTAATTAATTAATCATCGTGGTTGTGAACTAATATACATAGTTTAATATCGATAAAATCTTACTTCCCTCTAAATTTAGTTTTACTTATTCTATATATTGTGGTATATATACATAATACACATATTAATAAACGTTTAACTATCTAACGTACTATGGAAAGTTTTTAATATGTAAATGAAGTTTCAAGTCATAACATGATGTTATTAGAGGTCAATAAAATATTATGTAAGAAATATAAATAAATATGAAATAATTTTAAGCTGAAAAAATCAAAATAATTTTAAGCTCATAATTATTAACGCGTAAACACTTTAATATTTTTGTCTTTCTGTCTGTTTCTTCCAGCTAATCTCTGAAACGGCTGGACTGATTTTGACGGGACTTTCACTCGCAGCTAATGCTATATTAGGATTAAGTAATTTAGGCTACTTTTATTTTATTAAAAAAATATAAAAACCGTATAATTTATTTTAACTTAGGTACACCCAGCGAAGCGGGTCCGGGTTTGCTAGTGATAAAAAAAATGATTATCGGTAAACTTACCTTATTGGATGGGTTGATGAGAGCGTACGGCAATCCGGTGGGAGTGTCGAAGGCTGGCAACAATGCATCGGCTACTTCCTGTGCCTTGTCGCGGAACATGGTATCCCCGGTCAAAGCGTAACACGAGAGGAGACCCCCCACAAAGCGAATTGTCGTTTCGAATACAGATAGGTCCGAGTCCTGCAAGTAATGTTGGATTAACCTTAAGGAATAGATATTATTATATTTATAATATTACTTCCTTGTCCTCGATATAAGCATAGATTACATCATATCGCACAGACGCTGAATTGGCACTAATTTAGATCATTTTATTTAAAAAAAATACGTTAACATGTTATAATATATAGAATATAGAGAAAATATTTATTTTGATAAGTGCGCATCCACGCATTACCACGCTAAATTAACTAAAATCTAACAAAAACCAACTGAATGTAAACTTTGGCATACTATTATGATAAACAGATTTAGGAACGCTCTTGTACATATTAAATATTTAATTTATTATAATATAAAAGTTGGTGTAACAAATAAATAAATTCACTTGTCCATATTTTTTCTATGAATTTTACTTGTATTTAAAAAATCTACCGTTAGTCAATCGGTTTGTCTTGTGAATTGTGTATTTATAGAACGCACTTAATTCGTTTTTGACTTCTGACACGCTTAATTTTTTAATTATTCCTGTGTTTAAGTGCAGACATTTTCTTTTGGTTTTTATTATGTAAATACCACATTCGTACATTATATATAATGTATGTGCATTCATAATGTACCTACTATGAAGTAAAATACATTATGTTATCTATAGTGTACTCAAACTCCATATAATAAAAACGAGTGTAACCATATTACACGCAAGTAAAAAATTGTAATAATAGGTAGGTATAACCAAAATTGTAGGACATCAATAACCAGGCAGTATAGCACAAGTGGTTTTAGGGCAATTAGCACGACACAGAATATATTAACGAGTAAAAGACTTTTATGTGCGCCTTCTTACTTTGTTATAAAGTTCAAATTAGTTTTACTTTTGAGTTTAATAGTGCCCCGGAGCTAAGTGACCGTCTATTTAACTGGTGGCGCCCATTCTGCAGTTTACTTTTTGTTGAGAATGATAGTATACATACATAATTGTATAAACACGCCGCTATAGTTATAAAAGCGTACAGTATGCTTTTACTGTTACTTACATTTGATGACTAAATATTTATATTGACCTACTTACACTTGCACAATAACAAATGAACCGTATTTATTAACTTAAAGTATATGAATTGAAAATATTGTTAGGTATTACACATAAAGACAGTATAACATTAAACGTCCTTGTAAAAGGTTAATGAGATTATAATAGATCTTAAACGGACTTAGCAAGTCAGTATTGATTTTATACATTACTAGGTACATTTTGAGGGTTATATAGATTTCTTAGAAATTAGACATTTTCCCGCAGTAAAAACTAGCCTATATATTGACCCGGCTAACCAGCTATCACCACACCAAAATTTCATATCAAAATCCATCCAGTGGTTTTATCGTGATGCGGTGGTCACAGACAGACAGACAGACAGACAGACAGACAGACAAACAGACAGACAGACGAAAATTCTAAAAACTATAGATTTGGCCTCTGTATCGTTAATGACTATTTAAAATTAGAATTTCCAAAGAATATTCAATGCACAGATTCAACTAAGTTAGGAATCTATTATATGTATAGATATAGATAGATTTAAATATTCATAAATCATTTACTGACTATATAATATACGTATTTATGTACATTGTACATATATTGTTGCCATCATTTAATGTTTTCATAGAGTTGGTCGATGTGATATTATAATCGCACGATTTATTTATTCAAAAATAAATTTCGCTCACTGTAAGTTGTACCAGACCGATAAAGATGGGTGTCGTTAATCGCATATTATACCTACTGCTAACAATTATTATTGTCAATTAAAAAAATATTTTTAACGTTATATGATAACGCACCCAGCTCCGCTCGGGTTCGTCCCTACGTACGTTTAAACGATTACGTACTAAGTAATGAATACTTCCTGAATAATTGAATATCAATGCAGTAAACAGCCCAAATCTCTTTAATATATCTAAGTAGGTACACTGTATAGGTCATATGGAACAACGAATTGACGCCATATTAATATAACATGGCTCTAATATCAGATGTCAAATGTCAAGGAAACATTTAATTGATAACATTTTTATTCGTATTAAATGTATTTGATTTGAATAATTTTACGAACGCTATAACAGTAGAATCAAACTTACGATTTCGAAGATGTGGAAATGTTCATTTATCCAATCTCTTCCCTCTCTGAACTCATCCATGAGGCCCATGATATATAGGGTATCCATGCCGTCGACTATGGTAGCGCCAAGATCCCCACCGCCGAATACACTAGTAAGGTGAGCTCGTTTCGAAATAGGCTTCAGCTCGTTTTTTCCCCACGCGTACAGCTTGTAGTTGTTCCAGGCGTGCTTCATCATCTAAAACGATAACAGTTTTAAAATAAGTATAACTTAATAGGGGGTCATCCATAAATTACGTCACACTAATTTCGTGATTTTTTGACCCCTCCCCCGTCCTAGTCACAGTTTGTCACATTTGTGAGACCCCCTCCCTCCCTGGTGTGACGTCACATACTTTGCAATAATGCATCCATAAATATATATTGAAAAAAATAACTAAGCTATAGATTATTAATTAGGTATATTAATGGACGTTAGAAACTTAGGCCGGCGCATTACACAAGTAGAGCAAATGTGGCCTCGCCAGGCGCCAGCAAAATAATAGACATTTTAACACTTAGGTATAAGATTTAGAAATGTGACATCACAATACTTAGGATCCCTCCCACCCCCTTGTCACACAATGTCACACTTCATCGACCCCCTCCCTGCCCCTTAACGTGTGACGTAATTTATGGATGACCCCTAGTTACAATATAACTTATATTAATTATAATTATTATAAAATCTCTTTTTTATAAATAATAATAGAGTTAAAAAGACCCATAATAACTATGTTATAGGTACTGTATTCGTACGTCAGTAAACTCATTCTTTATAAGAGTTTTTTCAAGATTATTTTACAATGTTCACATTCTGCCGCTCAAAGGCACCGAGAAAGAAGTCTTTTGAAAAGCTCGCAAAGCCGTACCCTGGAGCGCAAGTTTTAATCTCAGTCGCTCTGCGAGCGAGTGAACTAATGAAAGGATATCGGACTTTCCACGGAACCATTAATTATTATTAGATTCCGCCAACTTTGCGAAGTGTCGCCAATGACTTGGAAAAACTGGAGACTTTACCCATTAACAGTTAAATAGAATAAAGAGGTAGGAAATGTAATTTACAATATTTCATTTTATAAAAGTCAAATGTATTTTTTACGTACAGCGATAGTATTAAAATTATAGTGAAGATTACGCAAACCGTGTAGTTGTCAGTTAACTGTAGTGATAAACTTTGACGCATCACAGCTTGGGAAGGCCGGTATCAAAACCGGTAAAATACGGAAAATGTTTAAATTTCATAGATTATACATATGTAATAGGAAATCAATAAAACATTTGGTAAGGTCGAATATTAGGTATACCTATAGAAAAGAAATGTAATGAGAATGCTCTACAAACTTAATTTTATATGCAAAGATTAAATCGTCGTATATAAACAGACCGGTTACATATTAAAAAGTTTTAGAACACATACATAGGTATGTATCAAAACACTGTATATTTTTAAATTGTATAATAAATTAAAATTAAATTGTATAATCTCTTTAGAGATTGGGTTAAAGTAAGAATAAAAAAAATCTGTTTGTTATGCATATTAAAGCTTATGCAACACAAGTTGAAAAATTCACAGTGCTAGGAAGAATAACAGATTTTACAGATAGATAAGACCAAAAAAATAAATCAATATGCACGTATCTGTTTAATAAAATAACATATAATAGGATATTTTCACTCTATATTTCAATTTTCATCTAATCAAGAATTATTGATCTATTGGTGGAAAAGAGATAAGAAAAGAGATATGTTTCGATTGTTGATGATATAATATAACATCTTATAAAATCCAAGACTATTAACGTACTTCAACAACTTTTTGTTGTTTTTCAGATATTGCATCACTGCTTTGTGTGGATGCTTGCGTTACGGTCAGGTTTGGAGACACCACTGCAGCCCACCGCGCCGCACGCCCCATTCGTTCTTTCTGTTCATTTTGATTCTCCAACTTGGAAACGTGGACCAGCAACAACACAGTGCATATAAACACTGTACCAACCGTAGCTGCACGTATGAACTTGCGCATTTTTTCACTATTCCAACACAAAACTAGCTTATTGAAAATTGGTTTTATTTAATTTTTTAATGTAATAATAATCAATTTTCTATATATTTGATACGATAATATTTTTACAAATATGTCTAAAAGCAATAATTTTATTTAGATTTATTTAGAATAAATTTCACATTGATAATCCCGACACATATTTTGCGCCTATGCGGGCGCACGATTCTAGCTTATCTGAATACGGCGAATATAAAATGAGTAGGTATACTACACTGTGATGTGTTCACGTATTATCAAACTGAGCGACAATTGATTCGAGATGAACCAATCACTTGCTTACAGACGTTCAAATACAAACAAACAAAAATGTATTCTTGCTATTTGGTTCGTTAGAGCTGCTTATCGAACTTATCAATATTTATGTAATTATAATGGTATATGGTATGGTATTAATACAAATACTTTAACTAACATGTGCTGTATAATGTATTTTTACAATTGTAAATAGATACGACAGTGAATTGATATAAAAAATCTAATACATATATAAAAATCTCGTGTCACAGTGTTTGTTGACGATTTTTATACTTTGTATTACGTACTTGTATTATGTACTTGTGTATAGTTGGTAAGTCCCAGAAAAGGTCGTACGCTATTTTTTATTCCTCTAGAACTAGGTGATAAGGGTGGCCCTCTCCAGATATTTTATTTTTTGACATAATTTTAATTTTTTGTTTTATTATTCATTTGGCAACAAAAAATGCTTATAACCCTAACTTTTCATCTTTACCATCGGGATTAGAACGCGGGCGGAGCCGCGAGAATTGCTAGTATTATATATTATAAATAAAACATATTTTGTAAATAGCGTGAAGAGATACAATAAAAATTCTTGTCAGGATTTATAAACATTTAGCAAACAAAATAAGAAAAATCTATGTTACTCTGTTAGCGGAGGTTTTGTTTTTAACCAGCCTTTCCCACGGCTTCGCTCGCGTTCTAAAGGCTGGAAAACAAATTCTTTCCGAGTCGCGCGGTATGGTACCTCTCAGAGCTACCGATCATTATTTTGATGCGAAGTTATGTTAAAACTATGATATCTCGATCTCGTAAGATATCCATTGACATCTAATGATGCCAAGACCAATTTTGTTTAAAATGCAATACTTGTGATGAGTAACTTATTTATTAGGCAAGGATTAATATCATGTTCATAAAATGCCTTCGCAAATAATGCATTATCTTAAAACAAATTTGATTATCATAAAAAGGTTATAGCTATTCAACCTTAAAAGATAGGCATATGCTATCGCGAAGTTTGTTTTAAGAACAATTCCGTCATACATGATTTTTGCATAACTTTAACCGTTTACACAGTGCAATGCAGTACAGTTTTAAAATTTTTTTTGATACTTTAGGATTTTATAGTAGCCTATTTAAAAATATTTGGCTTACCTCATTTGTTTAGCAAAACAATTTATTTCTAAATTAAATATGAAGTATAAGACGTTGGCCTTGACAAGAGCTCAACATAATAATATGTAGGTAAGATCTGAGCAATGCAACTAATGGTTAATATCAAGTATACTTTAGTATATTTAGGTTTCTTTTCAATATAGATACAAGAAACTTTCGGATTTATTTATATTTCGAGGATTTATATTTATGATTGCTACTTCAATTATTAAAGTAGCATGTAAATTGTAAACACACAAGATTGGACAACACAGAATAATTAAACTAGTTGCAGAATCCCTGGAGTACAAATGCAAAGAAATAAAACCATAAGTAAAACATATAGCGCTGTTTTTGCTTCTATTTAATATGATTTTATATACATATGTAATTATGTTTAAGGCAACAATGACGAATAGATACTTTTTCTTTTCTTTATTACTAGAAGGCTTTTAATTAAATGGTTTCTGGTATAATAATGTAGGGAAGTAGTTTTTCAGAGAATAGCGAGCAATAATAAAAAATTAGCGACGGTACGCCCGAAACGGCAATATACGTCGAGAGTTAATCTCGACCGGTAATTAAGTGCGAGCGACGACGACTGCACTTCGACCCGCGTAAATCGGAGACTCCACCAGATTTACTGTTATCACCCAACCAGCTTCGAACAGATACATTAATATATAAGCGCAAGTGTTAATAAAATGTTGCCTTACTAGAAAAAATATTAACGCGTTTATTAGTTGAACTAGGCGCCATACAGAGACATATTCATATAATTATTGCAGAATGGGCACTATTTAATCGCGTGAAATATTTATATGTACTTGCAAGTTTTATATTTTATACTAATTGTGCCTACAAATTGTTGAGGTTCAAATACTTTTGACACATTATAATATTATTTTGTATATAACATATTCAACGAAAGCTTGGATGTTTTTCCAGTAAAAAGTTTGTATCTCTGCCAAAATGAAATCTTGAAAGACTTAATTAAATTTGTTTATTAAAGCTGAACTTCGATAATTTTAATAAAACCGTTGTGGTATAAACTCGTATACATAATCAGCGCTGAAGCAGCTGTATAAGAATATTTCATTAGTTGTCTCTCGTGAATATGCAAATGTTTGTGCGACATTTCTGTATGAGTGTTCGCGGGCACGAAATTGCATGTTATATTAAAATAAGATGAGAATAAAATTATTTCTGTGATTCATATTTTACTCAACAAACCATTTCGTTTAGTCATTGACTTCAAAGCTTCTAGCCATCGTACCTAATCATAATAATATGAGTCTTAATTCAATGACAGATATTTTGAGTTTGTAAGCGATAAAATAACTTCAAAGTGTTACGGGTGTCCTCTGCCCTCGTCTAGCAAAATATGGCTGAGGACAATGATCACTCTACGTGCCACCCACAAGTGCCGGCCAGAGGTGTCAAATCGTCGCCGGCACTGATCGATTGCGACTCGACCCGGACGTTCGTACTCTCTTTTCCATATACACGACACACGTGTAAAACACATTTGTTCATATAGTTCTTTCTTATACAATATAATATTTAACTTTATAATAGAAGCTCTACGTAACCTGAATTCATATCATTAAAATAATTAATAATGTCTTCCTAACCGTTTTTGTTCGCAGGACATATTAGGATAGAACCAAGAGCCTCCGGATCTGCTAGCCACTTGGGCAACAAGGCATCCTGTTAACAGTACAATCAGAACTAGCAATCTGGTAAATTAAAATTGAAGCTTAGCTTTAGAAATGGACAAAACGGACGAAGCGAGAACCGACATTGATTATAAGATGGGGACGTTTCTCCATCTTGTTAACTTAATTTAGCAAGGCGATTTTCGTTGTCAAAATTTTGTTATACACAGTATTTAAATCAAAAGAGTCCTAAGATTTTACATAAATCAAAATCCTTCCTTCAAGTTATTTTAGAGATACCAGTTAAAATATAACGTTAGGCGAATGAAATTAATTTATTTATACATTTTAAATAATCGTCTACTATTCGCGTCGCATGAATATTCACTTTAAATACCACAAAGATAAAATTAATGTGTTAAAATTAAAACGATTAAAATAACTAGGTTATGCTCAACTTGCTTTATTCTTAAGCAGTTAAAATTGTAGAAAATTTTTGTATAAACATTAAATATTTATCTTACATTACATCTGTTTTAGATAAAAATAAAATTACAAAAAATATTTTTTTCACAAGATAAGCCTTAATACGTCAGTCTAAGGGCGGAGCGCATTTTTTACTAATGGAAAATCTGCATAATGAGACATTCCCCTCCTGATTCGATTTGTTTGAAAATGTTACCCGGGCTGCCGCCTTCTCTAATGGACCGCTGCTATTCACTTAGATAGACAGTTTCTTTATAGATTTTTCACAAAGTGTACTCAGAAGTGCTTCTATGTGACTTAACATCCTTTGCAGAGAATAAAACGTTCGATCAGCATCGAGACAAATATGGGTAAAGCGATGCCCTCGTAAGCGATATCCAATATCTACGTACCCTTGAGCAAAGTCGTGTTTCACGTCTATTATAGTGGAGCGATCAAAGAGCTTTGTAAGACCAGTATTCCCCTAGCAAACGTGAGCAGAGCGAAATGATTCATAACCCAAATGGTGAAAGCGTTTTAGATAAAACCTTTTTATCGTTTACTTTGTAATTTTACTGTTATTTGTGTTTATATGTATTTATAGTAACAATTAATAATCATTATTTTTATTTTTATGTTTTTTTTTTTTTTTTTTTTTTTTTTTTTTTTTTTTTTTTTTTTTTTTTTTATGGGACAAAGGGGGCAAACGGGCAGGAGGCTCACCTGATGGTAAGTGATCACCTCCGCCCATGGACATCTGCAACACCACAGGGCTTGCAGATGCGTTGCCGGCCTTTCAGGAAAGGGAGGGAGGAGGGAGAAGGACGGGAGTAGGGATGAGGAGTGGGCCTCCCGGACTCTCACTTACCGAACGAAACGCGACAGCATAGCTGCCACTTCACGCCGGTCTTCTGTGAGAGAGTGGTACTATACGGGGCGTGCCGCCCATTCAGCTGCTACCCGAAGGTAACAAGCATGGCACTACCACTTGAATATATATATGTACAGCGTTATTCTAAAAACCGGCACTTTGTAAGTATTTTGTTACAGATAATAAGTTAGCTTCGGGCTCAGCCGAATTTCAAGCGACGCTGTTTAATGTTTTCAAACACATTTTTTATTATTCAGTAAAATTTAAAATGTAAGGTACATTTTCTTTTCTTGGTTTCGTGAAATAAGAGTACAATCTTATGTCTAATAAATAAATACGTATTATATATAGTATAGTACTATATATACGTATAGTATTATAGTATACGTATTAAACATTTTTACAAAAAATTCGAATATATAACTTGAGACTCTACCTATTTCAAATTTATAAAGGCAAAATTATGCGTTAATAATAATAATATCTACCTATTAGTATGACAAAACATCAAAAATATCTTTGGAAAATATACAATTATTAATTATTATGTATATTTTAAAATATAAAGGTATAACAAATGTTTACATTTTATTTATTTATTAAATTCAATTGTACTACTGTGTACATCAGGGGTTATCAGAAAAACTGACTGGCAAAAATAAATTTCGCCAATGCTCAGGTCGTGTATTATGACACGGACAATGCAAATCCAATTTGTGTAGATTCGTCCGCCCTAGGGGCGTATTCGAATAAATATTTTGATAGAATACAAGCAAAGTGAGCATCATTTATCATAATCAAGTTGACGTAACGGCCGAGTTCGCCACACCTTCCGTCCTGGATATTAGAAAAACTGTATATTGGAAAAACTGTGCCCGGCCGATTATTTAACAAAAATATTTTGTGAAACTGGCGTATTAGTGGTAGTCCAGTGGTAACGTACTCGATTGGGAACCCGGGAGATGGAAGTTTCAAATCCCAGGTCCTACCTCTAATATTTTCATGCGTAAATCATTTTAAACATGATGAACTCTTATCTTGTCTTACGGTGAAAAAGAGCATCGCGGTGAGGAAATCTGCATGTACCGCAGCTAATGTTAGATAACAAACAAATTTTTCTTATATACTTAAAATAAATTACTTATTTAAAATGTCAAAAGGAAAATCAATCATTAGAAAAAAGTGTTTCCTATTTATACAAGTTTATAATAATTAATCGAGCTGCTAAAAGAATTATGGCAGGATTTTTTCAGGTGGTTAGAGAATTCTGGTGGGAGATAGGAGTATATATGATAGATATAGATAGCTATGTTTTTTTTCGTAACACGCGAGCTACCGCGTACAATAGAGTGAGTGCAGTGTAATAATAAATATACCAACATTTGAAATGCATAAAAGCTTTCAAGATTAGTTTTGCCCGACAAGAATTACTTATACGTGCCTTACTTATCGGAGCCATACTTTATGCTCGCACTGTATTAGGGATATTTTAATACATAGGAACGCATATATGGCCCATCGTGACTGCGCTCGTTCGCAGCCCGTTTCTATTAGAAACCTGAAGATTATATATAATATAATTTAAAAAATTAAAGAGCTAAAACTACCTTTTTAAAAAAGTTTTTAAGTAAATAATGTTTTTTTTATCACTACGATTTTGGGCGATGATCACGAACAGTGCGCAAACAGTGTTTTTCATACTGTTTACATGTGTTAAATACGTATTTCATATATACGAGTATGCAATATGCATGAACAATTTGATCTATTGCAAGAGTGGCAAGGTGAATGGCAGAGTTACCCTACGATTGAAAAGTAAAATAAGCCGAAAATGTAATTTTTAAAGTAACGTTAATAAAAAAAGAATTGTTTACTTAATATCAGTTATTATTAATAAATAATAATAATTGTAGCTTAAAGGATAAATATATAAAGAATAAAAAAAAATATACATATAAATATTACTATTATAAAGTATATCGCCCACTACTTTGCAACTCCCTCTACCTATAAAGTTCTCTAAACGCAGTAAATGTTACCGTCTAGTCTATTTCACTAGTAAGCCAACTATATCTAATAGGTGCCACACTCATTTAAATTTATAAACGGTTGCATGTAAGCGCAGCCAATGAAACGGCTATTGAGGATTTAACTGCCGCTGGCGTTGTATTTGTTAACGCAGAACGGAAGTTCGTGTAGGCGAGCATCGCAAACTACCTATGTAGTTTCCGTAAGCGCCGGTGCTCTATTAATGCATACAACTTTATTGGCAACGATATATAAATTGATTCTTTAGGCAGTATACCCTGTAACCAACTAGCGCTCCCAACTGTTTTGTATATAGAGCTCTATGTATCTAATAATTACTGAATATTATTATAATAACTCAAAGTAAGACTGTTAGTGTTATTCATTTGGTTAGTTTTCAAGTCGTCAGCTATATAGAAACTCAACAGCCTAGCCCTAAATTACAATCATCTTTTCCGAATGACAGTCATTAATACAATTAAATGAACGGTTCATAAAATTTAGTAATAATTAAAATAGTAAAACACAATAAATTCTAAAATGTTTGTGTATTTATCCTGTAAGATACAGAGAAATTACGAGTTCTTTCAGTACCGGGTTAATTTAGAAAAAAAAAAAGAAAAAGAGTTAAGATTTATTATGCAGTGTCCATCCCGAAAGTGTTTCTAATCGTTTTTTTTAATCAATAATATTTATGCAACATTAAATAGCTTATAATGCGATATCACCAGATAATGTATATTATTTATAATTTTCAGAATGAAGTAAAATTATCATTTTATTATTTTCAGTAATTTATCTGATAACATTAATTAATTCATGTAGGTAACATCAATTATTTACTTCAAAACCCCTAACACACACACACACCTTGTTGTGGTTTGAGCTCAATAGCGTCCTGCAATCCGACCGGGCGCAAAACCAAGAAACGTGCAGGGAGTAGTGCTGGTACCTTTCTGATGAGTGGGCTGTGGAGCAACTTTTTGGCTGTGTGTTTTTCGGCAGACCTGCCGGTCCGTCAGGGCCGGGCGTCGTGGTTCAATCCGCAAACGATCTTGGGGTGTCGAAGTCGTTAAGACGGAAGATAGGTGCTTGGGATTTAGTGGGTTGTACTTACGGGCTGGTTTCTGGCCGGCCCTACATAACCACCAGGAGTTATGCATTTGTCAAGGATAAAAAAAAAGTTTAAATAAAATAGCCAACCAAAATATCGAAGTCAAGCACCAGACAACGTTTTCTGGTGAAAACTAAAGGTGAGTGATAAATAAATTACTGTCTTTTATGTGAACATCGTATTAGCAAAGGTTTTTGTATGATATAAATGAATGTAAGCAAATAATCTTATCTCGCAACAAATAATAAAAATGTTTATACATAATATAATGTATAACTTTTTAAATAATTTTAATTCTGATGTATTATAGTGGTTGTATCTCTAGTATAAACTTTATTTGCCGGTAAGCCGTGAAAAGTAGAACTTTAGTCTTTTCGGCCGCAGTTAATCTTGCACCAAGAATTGCGCCTTCCTAGCCGCCGCGCCGCATTGAAATAATCTCAGTGTACATAACGACTTAATATTTCCAGAGAGGTATGGCAAACGATAGAATATACTTTATTAAAACATTCATTAAATTACGTATAATTTTGAGTCAATAATGTAAGTATCGTTAGTCATTACGTACGTTAACTAAATGCAATGAAAGTAACTTTCAGTGTTTTATATAATATACTAAATTTCTCTTAAACAAAGTTCTGCTATTAACTTCAATTATTATTAAAGAATTTAAAAAATGTTACTATATAGGTTATTAAAATCTATTGTTATTGTTTCTAGTGGTAGTGCCAAGCTTTTCTAGTGGTAGTGCCAAGCTTCTAGTGGTAGTGCCAAGCTTCTAGTGGTAGTGCCAAGCTTTTCTAGTGGTAGTGCCAAGCTTCTAGTGGTAGTGCCAAGCTTCTAGTGGTAGTGCCAAGCATCTAGTGGTAGTGCCAAGTTTCTAGTGGTTGTGCCAAGCTTGTTACCTTCGGGTAGCAGCCGAATGGGCCGGCACGCCCGGTATAATACCACTCTCTCACAGAAGACCGACGTGAAGTGGCAGCTATGCTGTCGCGTTTCGTTCGGTAAGTGAGAGTCCCGGAGGCCCACTCCCCATCCCTCCTCCCTCCTATCTTCCTCCCTTTCCTGAAAGGCCGGCAACGCATCTGCAAGCCCTGTGGTGTTGCAGATGTCCATGGGCGGTGGTTATCACTTACCATCAGGTGAGCCTCCTGCCCGTTTGCCCCCTTTGTCCAATAAAAAAAATTGCTTTGCTTACTTTTAAAAAACAAAATTAACCAAAGAAGCTTTATCAAACGAATTAATTAGTAAGTATATGAATAATTTTCACTCAAACTACAGGTTTTATTTTATGTGCATATGAAAGCAATAACGCAAGCTTGACGCTTAGATGCGCACAAAATATTTATAATCGTTTAAAATTATTATTTCTATGTAGTTGTTACACTGACCAATTTTTGTGATTATTATTTAATATTGATGGGACTAGCGCCGCCTCTGAGAACATGACCCATACACATTAACGTAATCGCCTTAGAGGTAACTAACTATACGATACGACTTCTATATAGGTAGTTATAATTATCGTTTATACTTATACACATTGCTATTATTCATATTGACAACAAATATTGCTTTGAATACGAGTATAACATTGTGAATTATACTATAATTAATTTTAGGTCATAAAACCACAGAAATAAAAGCCAATTTAAAATAGATTAGGCGTGTGTAAATATATTACAATCATGAATAGGAAAATATTTAAAATGCCGTTTTATTATAAAATAACTTTTTCGCAACTCGAAGTGAGATTAAATAAATTACTTGAAAAGTCTAGAAATGTATTGCACCTATCTTAGTTGCATTTCTAATCCAAAACGATTGCAGTGGTGTCTTAAAAGTAGAATTTATTACAGCAACGTGAAGAAGAGAAAAAAAGATAGGTACATATAGAAAGATTTATCTTTACGGATAGTTCTTTCTAACATAAACGATGTTCAATGGGGCCACAAAGTGCCTGCGACACGGAAAAGGCGGTATGGATACTCGAGAAAGTCGTGACGGACACGAGCATCCGTTTTATTACCAAAATCATACTACCACAATACAAATACTGCATTCAAGGGTTAAAAGTAATAGATTTATAATAATATTTGGAAAATTATTGTTTTAATTTATTTTAAATCGCTTATGAGTTTCCTAATTGCAAGCTGTGTTTGAAATATCTAAATTATGCATAATTCATAGATAAGTAAATATACACGAAAACGGCAATCCGAATTGGGTTCGTTGAAAAAAAATGGGATCAGTTTATGGCTACTATAAATGGTTATGAAAATCTGGATTATTTTAATTGATTTTCCCGCATTGGTAATTTTCCTTTACTTACTTAGGTGTTTATACCTAATCAGATACTTTCGCAGTCACTTCCAGCCGACAAAAGTTTAAAATATTATGCATCGATTTGCTTGCTTTACTTTGATTTGTATTGGACCCGAGCGCACCTACTTTGGACCCGAGCGATGCTAGGATAAGTCACTAGTTCTAAAATAATCTTCAAGGAATGATTTTTATGTTTTTCTAGGATCATTTGTTCCCGTCCATTTAATATAAGCGACTATATTGCTTCTTGAGGCCGAGACAAACCCGAACATAGAAAAGGCGGGCTAGGGATCAAAAGACTGGCATGACGCGAGTAATCATATTCACTTTTGTTAACCCTTGATGCTTTGATTCTAAGCTAGAGTTCACAAAAAAAGCTTTATTAATATCCAAGAATACTTATTATTTTACAAAACATATTACAATGCCTATTTCATAAAAAAACATAATATAGTAGGTATATGTACCTATACGAATTATTATTACCTATATTAACTAAAAGATTACAGTTCAATTTAATAGAAAGCACACAATTTTATATAAAAACTAGCAATTCCCGCGGCTCCGCCCGCGGAGGAGTTTGATAAAAACATTGTGACATGAGATTTTTATATATTAGATAAATAATATCAACTATATAATATACTTACGATAAAGCGATTCAATAAGGTAATAACGAAATACATTTATCTCGTTATTGAACGGAAAAGATAGGTATTTAGGTATATGTATAGAAAGTACTATGTAAGAGGTACGAAAGTTGAACGTTCGTAGTGTAATATTATTTTCGTTTTATTGGGTCTGAAGGCAGCGCTGCACCGCGTCGTTTAGCGGGACGTAGATCTATTGACTAACCCCCAAAGAAATCGTGTTTTACGAATGCGAAATGGCTAGAAGTTCCAACGCGATTGTCAAGTTTATTTGAAATCATGTAAATTTTCTTCACCCCGTGTGAACGTGTATAAATTTAAATCCAAGCCAGTTTAGTAAGTAACTGTATAACATCATTGAAGTAAACCCTAAACCAGAATCAAAGTGACACAATTTTTCAGCTGGAAAGTACTAACTAGTAATAGTTGATTGAATCATGGTTAAAACCAACTAATTTTTTATGATTTTTTATTAAGTTAATAATTAATATAATAATTAATGTTCCATTCAAAATATATGAACAAAATATATATTATTATCTGCCATTTATATTTTGGTGGAAAGATTTTAAATGCCAACTAAGAGTTAATTAGTTGATAATTAGCCATATTTTCATAAAAACTCTTATCAGATAAATGAACATTTCGGCTAAATAGTCTTAGCGCTACACATAACGACCACCATCACCACGACCACCTGATAAAAGGTTATCATCAGCGTCTATGGAAAATTGCCAGTGTATAAAAACTGTCATTAGTTTATTAAAAGAATTGATTAAAATAATTTTGCCTTAAATTACTATTTCAGAGAAGCAATATAATATTATGAAGCAAATTTTCCTATTTACTTTAGAATACCAACAGCAAGTTATAACCACAGATTACTCGTAAGTAATATAAACAAAAACATCGAACAACCACCATGCGGGTAGATAAAACTTTTAACTGTCCGACAAACAACGAATTATGGCATATGTAGGTACATATTATAGCGTAAACTCTGTGCCTGGGTACAAGGCATATACATGACAAAAACTACGCTTTGACTGGAACGATGAGCGCCGAATTTTTAATAACGACGGTAGGGTGCATGCGGAAAATTAATTTATTTTGCGGTTTAAATTACATTCTATCAAAATGCAATGTAAACTTGTGCAGCATTTATTATACGTATATATAAAGGCTTCCCGTATAAAATAAAAATTATTTTTTCTAAAACGTGTATGCAGATTTTTTTTATATTTTCATTGTATTTTGAGTTTTTAGTCTGTGAACGCATCACGATCTCTCGTATACCTATAATAGTGTGATGTATACTTAGTTACAAACTGCGACTTTACCTGCCCGTACTTCATTTAGTAACTACAATTCGCGTAAGGTTTAGCGTGAGTCGTGCATGTGAACGTCTTAAAACGTATTAAAGTAAATAAAAGAAATTAAGCAACGTTTTTCTATTTAGATCTTTACAACAAAGAAGTCGCATTGGCCGCAACATTTGTAACATCAATAATCCGTTAAAATGTTTTCACATATATCACGTATGCGTATACTTATAGTAAACAAATTTAAATATTTAAGTTATGTTTAGTGCAGAATTGATTAAAATAAATAGAGACATTTTGTTAAATAAAATTACTTTAATCGATAAATTCTTTCGGATCTTGTTTTTAGTTTTACTATGTACAAGCTAAAACGCTTAACGAATTTAAATAAAATTTAGTATTCAGGTGAACTATGACATACAAGCATAGCGAGGATAAATCACCAGTATAATAAATATGGTCGTATATCTTATAATTATATATTTTTAATTAACATTAAGTATTTCTTAAATATCTTCCACAAATCTCGCCCGCATCAATCCATCTGGATCCCAACTATGTATTTACTATCCTTACGTTCATCCATCCATTCCATGGAACCATCGAAGCTGCCTACTGGCTTTTAATGCCTCGACGATCAAGTTACTAATGGCGAGCATATACAGCTACACATCCACAATACCTAGTTCGGGTCAGGTATATATTTTTTGTTAAGCTATCGAAAAAGCTGAAGGAGACTGCGCTATTTTAAGCCTAATTTCTTGAACGTTGCGATTAGGCAAGTGGCCTTACAACATACCAATATTGGGTTTGCATGAAATCTTAAGGAAGTATAGATCTCAGTCTGTCATTTCCAGATGAATGGTAGAAACTAGAAAAAATAAATAAAAATAATATATATTTTATATGTCCGCTCGGAATAACCCATTTTAAAATAAAAATCATTTTTATGGTATGGAGCAGACACGACAACTTTTAAAATATGAGTAAAGCACCAGTAACAGCTGCTTGTGATGAATGTCATAAAGAAAAAATACAAGTGCTAAGATTTTTGGAGAAGCGTGTTATCAATACAATTTTTTTTGTTATACAATAATAACTAAGGATAAGTAGTTAAAAAAAATGTTAGTTTTATTATAAAATTAGTGAGTAGTGACTCACTCTCGCTCCGCTCCTTACAGTCAGTATAAATTTCTCAAGTATATGATGTTTTCTTGTAGTAAAAAGTCATATATTATGTTACACTGGATAGCCAGCTAACATTATATAAAATTTTATCAAAATCTGTCCTGTCGGTCTTCTCGTGATGCGGGACCATATAGAGAGTAAGATTTTACACAAAATAGGTATAGAAACATATGTTTCTTATCTTACTCTAATACTTTCTTACAGTATGGTTATCAATTATCATTGATTATTATTAGATAAATTTAATTATTACTATCTACAGGATACTTTAACGTTACACGATAAGCAAATCTCCTTGTCCGTAAGATATGCCACTCTTGTAGCAAGACAATTTATAAAAAACACACGTGGAACTTCTACGCATTTTTCACAGTAAAAGTGTAATAATAAAGTCCAGTAAGTAAGTCCTTTTAACGACAATTTTAGTATGCATATTATAACTGGCGTGCATATGAATCATTAAAATTTATAACCATTAATAACTTTTTTTATTAGGATCTGTTAATAAAATTATAAATCATATTCATGACTTTTATTAAAAGAGCTGTAATCAACTCTATTCCGTAAATTAAGAAATGGACACATTGGTAAAGACGAAAGCTAGCTTTTAAAGATCTTCCACTATGTTTCAAAGACAAAAGAATGAAAAATTGAAAAGAACCACTAAGTAAATAAGTTTCGCCACAATAGACGTCATGTCCTTAAAAGTCGTCCAGTAATACGACTCTGAAATTCTGACAAAAATGTTAACTTTCACAAGGTTCACTTAATATTATATGAGTACAGTGTATAGTTAAATAAAATAGAGATGAAAGTCACAAAAAATATTATTTATTTTAGGCGCCATAAAGATATAAATTTATAATTGATGTTAGTTAAAAAGAAAATGAGCTGAAAAAAAATCAAAATAAACATGCCATAGGTATAATTTAAATATGAGTCATGTGTTTATTTATCAATTGCGTCTTGTTGGTTGAAAGATTATATTAAATCAGTAGATAGTTATTAAGGCCAGCGTTTCTCAATTGGCTAAGTTAGCATTTGGCACGTACTACCTTGTGATGAGCGACCACTTAAAGGGTATGTAGTAACCACTCGGCGCGGACCAGATAGTTGAACTTCTCTTTACATTCAATTACACGATTAACAATTAAATCGGCTTAATATATATATAATACCATACATCTTACTAATGACGTAGTCATTGGATGTAAAGTTACATTTTGTAATGCACGTAACTAAACAATAATTTAAAAGAGATCCAATGTAAGCATCATATAAATTGTCTGGTCATCATCTGCAATATGCAACTATGAAAACTAAAATATATTATCTGGAAATATAGCTGTGGTGAATAAACTGATCTAGAATCGATCTAATAAATATTTCTCGATTTATGTCAGAGTATTAATCTGTAGACTATATCACATCTGGAGTCACGAGGAGTATTGTAGTCGAGCAATAAGATTTTTCACACGACCTGCGCGCGTGCTTGCGACTAATATCATAAAATACATATTTCAACCATTCCATCTGATAGCAAGGTACAAGAATCATGAGTTGTGATTAATAAGATACTACATTTTGAATAACCGCCAGCAGTAGATGTTCGTTTTGGTATCTTCTTTCATTCCACATAATAGTTTAAAATATGTAAAATATTTAAAATATGCCCAGCGGTAACGCGCTCGCTTGTATAACCGAGTGATGCGGGTTCTTGATATTTTCATGTGCGAATCATTTCTATCCTGATTACCACTTGTCGTACGGTGAAGGAAAACATCGTGAGGAAACCTGCATGTCTGAGAAAATCTAGCAAGTTTTTGTAAGACATGTGAAGTCCATCAACACGCACTAGGCCAGCGCGGTGGACTATGGCCTGATCCCCCTCGTACTGAGGGAGGCCCGTGCCCAGCAGTTAAAAAGGACTGATGATGACATGTTTTGTTATCCATAACAAGCAATAAAATTATTAATTTAGTAAATTATAGTATTAAAAAAAATGATATTATACTTATGTATATTTGTGATAGTTATATATTAAAATTAAATTAACAGTCGCGCATGACCTGTATATAGAAAAAGACACGAACAGAATGATTGGGAAAAAGACATCTCATTCGGGATCCAATTTACGTTTGCGAGAGCAAACCGCACATACTCGTATAACGGTGGCGTAAGTCGACTCTACAAACAATTCATTTCAATTTCAATCCCGCATGCCAACTGCACACCGCGTCTAGTGCAACGAAGTACTATTTTATTTTATTTTTTATAATATTATTTCAGGTATGTATACATTGTACATATTTTTTTATGATTTAGCAACAACAAAAACTTTCAAACCCTAAATTTACATCCTCCTACCACCAATCACTATTTACGCAGGCGGAGCCGCGGGAATCACTAGTAATGTATTTAGAATATATTTATTTGTTTTCCATAAGACAACATTTTCGCCAATTAAATAAGAAACAATTATCATCTTAATTTCTTAATAATAGTACAAGTTTTACAAAACAATAAAACTTGTATTATTAAGGAGAGACGATGCACAGCATCTGTGAGAGGGCGTTGTATACTTCCCTTTTATTAGCCAATCTCTAACGACTTCCGCCTAATATTCTCGACCAATCAGAGCCTTGCTTGTAGTCACGTGGTCCCAGGTGGTAGGGCGCCAGAGGCGAACGTTCTCACCTCATAGAAGTCTCTCAACAGGAGAACTTGAATGGATGCTGTGCATCGTCTCTCCTTAATAATACAAGTTTTATTGTTTTGTAAAACTTGTACTATTATTTGGGATGTGACGATGCACAGCATCTGTGAGAGACGTGTTTATAACTCCTGGTGACCACAAATCATAATGATGCTATGTGAGGAAAACAATTAAATTGTATGCTTAAAGATTGTAAGGTCAAGACTGGCACACGAGTAACGTTATTATATTCGTTATTAGAACCACAATAAAGAAACAAGAATGTAGATTATTCTATTATACTTCACTATTTAATAAGTGGGAAAAAAGAAAAATAACTATGTTAGTGTAAAATGTAAATATTAAACTGGTTCAAAGTTTTTTGAAAAGTTAAGTTTTTAGCTTTGCTTATAATTTGTTTACAATAATATTTAGCGAATGTATTATTACTTTTCCAATTACCACGAGTAATAATTTCTTCTATTAGAAAATTTTTAGTCCAGTTTAAAGAACCTACAGTCAAATACAAACTGCCTGGAGATGCCGAAATGCTTCCTTTTAAACGGTTTTAATCACGAACGATACTTCGAATAGTACCTCAATTTGGCACAAACAATGACTCGTTTATCTTCGGCTCTACGTCTTTCCTTGTCTAACTCCATTTCGTCTCTTCACCATTTAACTGCGTATATATCATCATTAATATGATAGGAGAGCTTCCAACCTGATTGTCCACATAATATATATGTGGATGTATCTGTTTCTTGACACAAACTGGACAAATGATAATATGATCATTATTATCAAACTATTTGTATATTTATTAGATACACGGAGTAGAGTTAGATCACGGACACGCTTATCAGACCCTAATAACCCAAGACATACGTTACGGCGGGAAGCTTCATATAGATTGACATTAGGCAAACAAGTCTATTGGGTCCCAGATGGGTGATCTATGAAACTTTTGGCTTTAAAGGATTGCCGAATTATAAAGTTGTGATTCACATTTTTATTATGTCTGGATTGTCCAAAAGAAAGACTTTCTGACTAATGCAATAATATTTTCTTCACAAATATAATCCAGGAAACTCGAGACTAGGATCGCAAGAAAAGAATAATCAAATCAAAATTAAAATTTGTACAATATCTCATCCATTACGACCGTGCTGGTCCATAGGTATTAATGTTGACTCTCTCTAGCCCGCTGTAAAATGTGATTTTTCCATATTCTGACCCAGCTTTGGTTATCTCACCCAAGCTGCTATCTTCCAGAAGTCAAGATCCATGTGCTGAACTTGTGGAGGTGGGAGACCAGTTGTGATTTATATGGTATACAGCTTGGTTATTTTAATTGGTCAGTCCAAAGCTCGTCAACGAAGACCTAGTAATCAATAAGACCTTTTCCATATGGGGGTTACTAAATGAAATGTCCCTCTAGCGGTAATCAAATTGAGTAGAACTCGAGGTAGGCTTGTGGGCGAGAAGATGCCATGCCTATGCCAGCTGATATACCCACTGACAATAGAATGCGCTTCAAAATTGTGCTGATGAGTCCTGGTAATCTTTGGTAACATATTTCTCCACAATCTTTGTTTCCTTGCTTGCAAAGAGATCTATTTGCAGAACCCCAATCTTTCGGAATATCCTCGCGAAAGCTAGTCGTGAAAGATGCCATTGCGATATCATTTTCCCGAGGAAAAAGCTGTACGCAATACCTTAGTCTTAAGTGTTGGTAGGTCATATGAAGCAACGCTGTCGATCGCGTTCCTCCTTTTTGAACATATTAAATCACTGTTCAATTGTCCGATTGCAAATTCAGATAACAAACACGAATCGGAATATCTGGAAATGGAAATGGTTGACGGCAGCAGATAAGGAAACCATTTATTTTCGATTGAAGTGCTAGTGACGTTGTTCTCGGCTCCATCCTCCTTATGGGTACTTAGTACATAGGTAGGTCGTCCAATTGGGATGACACCCCTCCCCCCCTCACCCGCAATTCGCTACATCCGTTGTAAGAAAAATAACAAAACGTTAAATCAGCTGACGATGCAGGCTGCTTCAAACTATTGGACCTTCTAAATTAGTACTTTACCAATTAGGTCTTCTATGACAATAAATGCTGTTACTGACTTGCGGTTGGATGGGAGGCGCATCGCACCTTGGATCGCAGGTACTGTGTTATCCACTTCTGTGTTACCATAATACGTATGGGGGCATACGACAGCCCTAATGGAAGTTAGGTCATTTGCATCATCACAGTTTCGTGAATGAGCCGAACCTAGGAAACCGTCAATGATTTTTCGTGACGTTCAAATGAAGGGTAGCCGACAACAGATCCATTTTCCTCTTTGTAAGAAGTGAGGGACTTGAAAGTGAGATATCAGTTTGAAGGTGCTTGGAATTATAAAATAATTCAGTTGCCTTAGATTGAAAACTGTCTGATCCATTACTGTTTTTGTTAAAATAATTGTAGAAGGAAAACTCAGGCCTACATTCTGTGGCTTTACAAATTTAGAACGCCTTGTTGTAATAGCTTCTTTCGGTCTGAAATCAGAGAACTGACATCACTGGTGTCTGAGCGGTCTCGAACCGCTTGATCATTCTTCTCGAAAAAAAGAATGATTGGCGGCCTGGAGGTAGAAGGCAGACGCATTCTCGTTATCAAACCGAGAAGGGCCGTCGGAGCCCACAGCATCTGCCATTGTCTCAGATACGCTCTGAAACGGCCTCTCTGGTGTCAGAGCGGTCTCGAGCCACTTGACCATTCTTACCGAAGGAAGAATAAGTGGCGGCCTAGAGGTAAATGGTAGACGCATTCCCGTAATAAAATCGAGAAGGGCCTTCGGAGCCCAAAGCATCTACCACTGTCTCAGATACGCTCTGAAACAGCCTCTCTGGTGTCAGAGCGGTGTCAAGCCACTTGACCATTCTTACCGAAGGAAGAATAAGTGGCGGCCTGGAGGTAAATGGTAGACGCATTCCCGTAATAAAATCGAGAAGGGCCTTCGGAGCCCAAAGCATCTACCACTGTCCCAGATACGCTCAGGGACAGCCTCTCTGGTGTCTGAGTGGTCTCGAACCACTTGATCATTCTTTCCGAAGGAAGAATGAGTAGCGGCCTGGAGTTAGCTGGGAGACTCATTTCCGTAATTAAACTGAAAAGGGCCTTCGGCGCCCAAAGCATCTATCACTGCATTAGATACGCTCTGAGACAGCCCCCGTAAAATGTTTTGGCAAAGTGGTTGCGAGTCATTTATCCGGTTGTCCCTTAGTTCATCTATTGACTCTACTTTTTGGATTTTCTTGCTCTTAGTGACCTGTTCGAATGAGCTTAAGTGGTTCCCATACCGGCCGGCAACTCCAGCCTACTGGGTGAAAGCCAGGTATCCTTGCCACTAGATTATACAGAACCTTTAATCAATTGTTCGAGATCATCACTAACTTGCACCTCGAGAAAGCCAAGCGCAGCGTTATGTATTTATAACACCTCATACCGCTCAGCTTTCCAAGCCGTATCGCCGAATCTTTAAAAGTTATAACATCTCAAAATGCTGAAGATATACAGGGTTAGTTTAGGTTCTTTGGATTCTTTGGAGCATGTATATTGACAACACCCAAATTCAAACGAGGGGTGTTATTACCCAGGTATTGATGAACGGTGGCAGGCCGTGTTAAATTAAAGTTTAAAACATGTAGTCTAAGACTAATGTTCTTTCGACAATTTGGCTCGCTAGCTTTTTTAATGACGAGGCTAATATAATAATTCTCGATTGTGTTGGAATAACTTACCAGGTACTTAGCGGCTGTTGTCAATTGTTACTTGGTCCTTTTTTAAACGGCCTAGGGTGAAAGCCATTTATCGGATCTGGTAGTGCTTTGACTACAGAATCGTAGTAGAGGTTCGTCAAACAAAAAGCTAGATCTCGTGAGAATCTTACGCAGACCCTCACGCAGACTCTTATTTCAAATTTTGCTATGAATACACTCTTAACGAGTTCTAATTTATTCCGCCTGTTTCCTGCACACTAATTCGCATGATCTCCTCGCTATTTATATAAAACTTAGGCGAGGGTAGGAAAACGCAAGGTATATTTTATCGTTAATACTTGTAGGCAAGCTGTCAGGCAACGCCATCCAGCGAATAAACTGCTGTAAACAATTATTTAGAATCTCCCTCTGAGAGATCAATGCATTGCAAAAAGCGGCTATAATTCAATCAGAATTTGCTAAAGACTTTTAAGACGGATAAACCTTTTGAATAGATGTCTCACGTCAAATATAGCCATTACACTTTTCTAATACAATATACAATAATAAATAATAAAATTAGATGCAAACCTGATTTGCATTTAAATATTAGTCATAAAAGGCACTTGATTGCCAAGATTAATAATTTTCATAACAGACTTACCCGTTCTCCGCCTTTTTACCTCTGAGTCGAATGAGTAAGACTGCGAGGAGCTTAAATTTCCACTCCAACGCAAGCGCTTGCAACCAGATGAAAGAACCTCCATTTCGTTAGGATTATTCTGATCGAAGCTTACACCACTACATTATTATGATCACTCATAATTCACTGATTTTAACATTATTTAGGTATGATAATGCTAAACACGTGGTATTTTTTACTTTTATTAAAACTTTTTACACTTATTAAGAGCGATGTTACTCGGTCGGGAAATAACGACGCTATGAGGTGAGAACGTTCGCCTCTGGCGCCCTACCACCTGGGACCACGTGACTACAAGCAAGGCTCTGATTGGTCGAGAATATTAGGCGGAAGTCGTTAGAGATTGGCTAATAAAAGGGAAGTATACAACGCCCTCTCACAGATGCTGTGCATCGTCACATCCCAAATAATATTAAGTTACGAAATGCATTAAAACGATAATTAGATGTATTTTTAATCATCGACAAAATACAAAGACCCGAAAAAATAGTTAACTTATTTAGTGCTATTTAATGTCATATTATAATCAAAAAGAAGAAATAGGTACTATCAGCATCAAGGAACTACATATCTAAGAGAAAGTAGAAAAAAAATTTAATACTACTAAAACGTATAACAAAGCCTAACGATCAAAACGATTTTGCAATCGTAAAAATTTTATGTCAAATCAAATAAATGTAAAAATTTTGTCATCACAAGTTTCGCGAAGTCTAAATAAAGTAATCAAACTTACTTCAGCGTTTGATGAAAAGAGCCAAAGGAAATATTTTTCAGAATCTACAAAGGTAAACTAGAAAAGTTTAAGTCAAAGACATTCCATCTACTTCCTTCGGAAGGAAAAAAATACGAAGAGCTATACATATGAACAAAATCTCAGTGGATTTAAATTGCAGAAGCAAAGCAAAGCATTTCTTTGATAATACCTAATAATAAAGTACTTTTCCTGTATTACATACGGTTTAATTATAATTTAAATACCTATATAATATGCATGAACATAGATGATATTATATATATATATATATATATATATATATATATATATATATATATATATATATATATATATATATATATATAATTTGTGAATGCATCGATGGGCAAATAGATAGTTTAAGAAACGTTAAAGTCTACTTACGCTACTCGTTCAGACTACTAACAAGGAGATAGAATAGAAAACAGGGTACTTGAAACAGCCTGGGTCGGGTAGACAAGATGCTCGTTTTATATGCAAATTTGCACGTCCTTATGAATATGAAAATTTTCTATTAGAACGTGTCGCTGTCAGCGATCCATCGACGTACCACGAAGGAAGCCTTTTCTAATTTCTTAGTTTTAGCTCCTAAGCATTTTTAGGCATGAAAATTGTAACAATGTGAAATAAAATTCGTGCAAAGTATAATAAGCACATAAAAACAATTAACAAACAACCCTAATAACTGTTGATATTAGGGATGTTTTATTAAGAATTTCTTTAACACTTGCAAGATTATTACGTATACATATTTTCGGATTTAATTAAATTGACCTTGCATATTTTGTATTTATCATACTAATCTTATTGGGTATTTCTTTAATGGAAAGTCTTACAAAAAATATGTACACATGCAAGGTACACGTGTCTCGACTCTCGCTGGAAACAGTTAACGGAGTAAATAAACTTTTTCCGACCTCTCAATTTTACTTTATCGCAAATTATATATATATTAGCACACGAAGTTAAATAAATGTATTATTTTTTATTTAATGAATCATAATTTATTTATATTATACTCATAAAAGTTAATCATGGTAAGGTAGCACATTTTATTGCATATCTACAAAATAAAATATCCTAGTTTAAAAATTTGCATGGAAAAAACATACTTAGGTTAGGTATGACTAGAAAATCTGTTTTATTATTCACATCTACACAAAGCTCCTTTCATAATCATTGTTACGTCCGTGACTGGAACATGAGAAATCACAAGGGACTCGAGCTATGTTCATATATTATGCGCATTTGATCACGTAGGCACTCCATTCGGTCTGACACTTTCTAGTTTTCATACGCGGAGAAAAGACAATAACTCTTCTCCGTTGTCCACTTTCAGCCAATTGTCAACGCTATTGTAACGATTACAGCAAAAGTATACATAATATGTATACATTTACGTATATTTATATAATAATTTTTTTTTTTACTTTTACTTGGTAAGTCCATGGCGTTTAAATAATAAATGAGCCATCTTACTAAAACTGGTCTTTAATGCACTCTGCTAAGTTCTCCACCTGCTGCGGAAGTTCCGTAGTGTTCGGTTACTCGCTTTTGTACCCGTAAATATTTGGTAGGCATGGTTGGCGAAATATATAGAATATAGACTCTAGAAGCATATATATAGAATATACATTATGTAATATATAGAATACACTCTATAAGCACATTTTTAATCTATTCCGATAAATAAAATTTAAAGATTTACTTGAAAATTCAATTTTTAACATTTTTGTCTGTCTCTCTGTTTTTTCTTCCCACTAATGTGTGTAATGGCTTATGGCTGAACAGGTTTTGACGGGACTTTCACTGAAAGATAGCTGATGTAATAAGGAGTAACTTAATCTATTTTTATTTTAGAAAAATAATTACTTAAGTAGAGTTCCGCTAAAGAACTAAAATATTGAATAAAAAGTTCTTTTCGAAACATACTTACGTACCTATATTTATTTATCATTTTCCCATTCTTTTATCATTTTCATTTCATAGTTTTTCTTACACACATATATACATATGGATGGGATAGCCGGTTTATTTATTTTTCCTAATTTGATTCGTATGAATGAGAATGCCATTGTTTTGTGGTTCTCACTTCATACCTCTGCATACCTTCCCAGCAAAAAAAATAATAATAACAATATTCATTGCAAAAATAATACAAGCAAAATAAGAAACGCAAAAATTCAAAAACACAATGAAATGAAGTCATTTCTTTGAAAAGTATTATTTATTGCTGATATTTATAATGCAAATCTGGAATGTGATTATTTTATAAAAGCTCTTTCACGAAAAACACCGTAATGCAATAAATAAATAATATCAAAATGCAATCATTGTATTAAGAGATGTACCTATGTAATATTAAACAAAATATAATGATAGTTATTAAAAAATACGTGCCTAGAATATCTGTTTTTAAGCATGTACCTATACTGTAAAAAAAAACAAATACGAACGGATTTGGCATGGGCTTCGGTAGATTAAATAAATATAAAACCTATAAAATATATAACTCAACTATAAGATTGCTTTTAAAGCAAGTTTCACTGGCCCCGCACACTATTTTCAGTTAAAAAGTAACAATAGCGTGCTGAGAGTTGAGACAGACAACTCTCAAAGCTCTATAGACGTATAAACAACGACTTATAAAGAACTCATTCGTGACGTACATTATAACCATGGTGGATTCACTTGAAAGCCTTTAAAGCATGTCTACTATTTTTGAGCCTTCTATTTAAGGTTATTATAAGAATTTAAGTTTAATATCAGTTAAAATATACATAATATGTGTATTTGGTAAACTATCATTAAAAAATAAACACCTGCATAGTCTAGTTACTATGTACCTACCTAGTAATAAAAATTTGCCTGACAGATTTAATAGATATGGAAAAAATTAATATTTTAAACATATGTAGCCACCCCCTTTTTGAAGTCGGTTAAAATACAAATGCTGTAATGTCCAATACAATACTATTTGTAATACTTATAACATGAATTTATCTGGAGTTAAGTTAAACATAAAACCGGACTAAGCAATGTAAACATTACTAATGATGCGAATGAATAAATTTAAACTTTTATGCGTTTGTGAATGAGTTTTTCAAAACACTACCGAAATTACACACATTAATTATTGGACAAGTGCAGTGAGTAATACTATAATATTTTATTTACAAGTACTTGTGGTCGATATTTAATTTATATTTGTAACGAAATACTTATTTTATTTATAACTAGCTGACCCGTGCCCACTTCGTTGGGCATAATGTTAATAATCCTTTTTTAGAACAGAGTGTTATGTTTTAATTTCTAACTGCCAAAAGGAGGGTTATACGTAGGTATTTTATTCATATTAAAAATTAAATTATCTATACTAATATTAAAAAAACTACTTTTCGTAACTTAAATATAAAAGGTAGACATATGCTGTCGTTGTCTTTTTTGTAGGCATTTTCAAGCTCGACATCTTTTCTCTAGAACTCAAAAATATATCTTTCATAGAAGGCAGCGTTCGTAAGAAACGCTTTCATTCGCCCGTTTTTTCTCCGATTCACTTTGCAAAACGGACTACCACGTAAAAGACTTTTTATTTTTCGGTTTTTTATATAGCCTATGACACTCAGCAATAATGTGGCTTTCTATTGGTGAAAGAATTTTTAAAATAGGTTCAGTAGATCCCTAGATTACCCCTTACAATTTAACAAACACACAAACTTTACTTCTTTATAATATTAGTATAGATTTATGACAACTTATTTTATACTCTCAGAGACGGGGATTTAAAACATTTAATATTCAACGTGTGTAACGAATATCTTAAAAAGAGCGTTACTTATATATAACTTACAATACCACTAAACATTTCAGGAATGCATGTACGAGAATAGGCTATGATTTGATAACCTTAAAAATAAACGTTTATACGATTTCTTAACGATCATAAAAAAATATGTAGTTTTCCTATGAAGCATGCGGCATATTATTTATTTTGCATTCGTACTCAGACGCTCATTACATGTCTTTCATGGAGTTCACTTATGCGTTGCAGGCGCGCCGGTTGGAAATATATATTTGAAAAGCTCTCTACAAAAATTTTCCGCAAGAAGCTCGATGCACACAAAGGTAAAAGTATGAGCGAAAAAGTTTTAATTCCGACCGAAAATTACACTTTTAATCACAGCCTGAATTACTTACTTTAATATTGTTTTAAAACTACAGCTTGTGCAATGGATATACAATTCGCATTTGTTATTTCCGTAAACAATAGTACATAAGGAAAATAAGTTTATTATTAATTATATCATAATACCTTAAGCTTTTATAAACATATTTTAGACCAAGTAGGTATAATACTTACGTTGGCGCATTGCAAAACATTCACAAATGAGGGATTTTAAAGAAATGAATACATTTTTACAATTATAGAATAGAAAAGATTAAAAAATCTTTTGTGTGTTTGACAAATAATAATTTTTGCTAATAATGGTTTTATAACTTCATTTTTCATAGTATTTATCATATAATTCACATTATGTACAGTAGAGATAGTATGTATAGAAAATACATATGAAGCAATATACTGCTTCGAATTCGAATTATATTTAATAAATAAATATGTTGGGACATAATTACAACAGCGCCATCTAGTTCCGTGGTAAGCTTCGTTACGTGCTTGTGTTACTGATACCAGATAGTTGATATACTTCACATTCTTTTAAATATATACATATTATAAATATTCACACCCATGAGTGGAGTTGGCGCAGAAAGTAGGATCACTACCAACTGAGCCAAACGTGTCGTTTATTTAATGGCTGCAGAGTTTTTAAGATCATAAACAGTGGATATGCAAGAGTCTCGATGAAATGAAATAGTAAGTAGCTAGAGCAACTGCTCTATGGTGCATAATATAATGCAGACTGTAATTTTAACGCGAAATTACGAACGTCTTAGTATGTGATTATAATGTTTAAACTAGAAATGTGAAAGGGACTTGTTATATGGTAGTTACTTCAAGCTATATAAAAATACACATTTAAATAATATCTATACTCTATGTACCTACTCATATACTTCAAAATTCTGAACCAAAACCTTCAAAACAGTAAATCCAATTTTTGCAACATACGTGGAAATTTCATTGCCTCATATTCATAATAAAAATAATACATATATTATGATATATATATAGCTCGTCTTAACTTACGGATTGCTTAGTTGTTTTTAAACAAATAATCTAAAGTATAGATATTCTAGGTGTATTATAATCAAATGACACATAGCTGGCATCGAGTTTATTATTAATTATATCATAATACCTTAAGCGTTTATAAACATATTTTAGACCAAGTAGGTATAATACTTACGTTGGCGCATTGCAAAATATTCACAAATGAGGGATTTTAAAGAAATGAATACATTTTTACAATTATAGAATAGAAAAGATTAAAAAATCTTTTGTGTGTTTGACAAATAATAATTTTTGCTAATAATGGTTTTATAACTTCATTTTTCATAGTATTTATCATATAATTCACATTATGTACAGTAGAGATAGTATGTATAGAAAATACATATGAAGCAATATACTGCTTCGAATTCGAATTATATTTAATAAATAAATATGTTGGGACATAATTACAACAGCGCCATCTAGTTCCGTGGTAAGCTTCGTTACGTGCTTGTGTTACTGATACCAGATAGTTGATATACTTCACATTCTTTTAAATATATACATATTATAAATATTCACACCCATGAGTGGAGTTGGCGCAGAAAGTAGGATCACTACCAACTGAGCCAAACGTGTCGTTTATTTAATGGCTGCAGAGTTTTTAAGATCATAAACAGTGGATATGCAAGAGTCTCGATGAAATGAAATAGTAAGTAGCTAGAGCAACTGCTCTATGGTGCATAATATAATGCAGACTGTAATGTTAACGCGAAATTACGAACGTCTTAGTATGTGATTATAATGTTTAAACTAGAAATGTGAAAGGGACTTGTTATATGGTAGTTACTTCAAGCTATATAAAAATACACATTTAAATAATATCTATACTCTATGTACCTACTCATATACTTCAAAATTCTGAACCAAAACCTTCAAAACAGTAAATCCAATTTTTGCAACATACGTGGAAATTTCATTGCCTCATATTCATAATAAAAATAATACATATATTATGATATATATATAGCTCGTCTTAACTTACGGATTGCTTAGTTGTTTTTAAACAAATAATCTAAAGTATAGATATTCTAGGTGTATTATAATCAAATGACACATAGCTGGCATCGAGTTATCTGAATAGTCATGACTTGACTTAAAAATAATTGTTGGGACGTGTAGAGCATACCGTTGAAGAAGAGAGCGCAGCTGCTGCCTGCCGTGCAGTCGCAACGGCAGCAATACACCAGGCACTGTGCCAAGACTGCACCACACACTTTGTTGTCTACTTACATGAACATGCTTCAATATTTCGGTTGTAGATGAAATATTTTTTTGGGACTTTATTACTATTAGAGTTATTAATGTATATGATTTTAGATTTGTTGTAAACGCAGTTTACTCTTAATCTTAATATATATTTAAATAGATGCAGAATTTTATGTAATGTTTTTAAAAAAAGAAACGTATAGTATACCACTATAAAAGGTTATGTTACGCCACGCTGCCACAGTCTATCACAGCGTGCCAATCGCACCAGCCAATCCTAGCCAAGCCGTGCCACCACTACAACTACCGGATGCCTCCGGTGGGGGTAAAGCTATATAGTGCCTCACAAGCTCATTTTTGTATTCAGAAATCATTAATTAGTCGATAAGTCGAAACTCTGTCCGATTGAAATAAATATAATTACTAGAACTACTTCTCTTGGTTTTAATTTATCCCGCCGCTTCTATAATTCAGAAGTGGGATAAATAAAAAAAAAGAGGAAGCCATGAAACGTAAGCACGCCGATGCGGAAAGAATAGACCGACTAGTTCGTCGGCAAGAATCAAGTGACACACATTGTCAAGATGCATCTGACACAAGCGAAAACGAAGAAGAAAACGCATCGCCAGCCACTCCTCCGGCTCGGAAAATCCTTAAAAGACTCTTAGAAACTGAAGTACATAAGGCTATGCGCGATTTGAATGAAGAGACACCTTCTGTAACAGCAAAAAAAGAACACTACGCTGCTTCACTAATCCCAGAATTTGACCCAGATAGTGAGGAGTGTACCACTGCATCAGCATGGCTAAAAAAAATTGATCAACTGGGTGAAATATACAACTGGAGCGAAACTACAAAGGCTTTCTACCTGCAAGACAGATTAAGAGGCCAAGCAAGAAGATGGTTTAACCGGTTAGATGAATACGATTATACTTGGGAAGACTGGAAGCAGATGTTGAAGCGTGCCTTTCCTAGACATCGCGACTTCGGTAACATGTTAGAAGAGATGATGAACCGAAAAAAACTACCCTCAGAATCGATGACAAAGTACTATCAAGACAAAGTCGCCATGTGTTTTCGATGTAAGCTGTCCGATAGCGCGACTGTGTCGTGCATCATTCGTGGTTTACCACCATCACTACAAGCAAATGCAAGAGCATATCAATGCGAGCGGCCTGAAGAACTGTATGAAGGTTTTCTCTGTGCCCTAGACGACTATCAACCACTTTCGACATCCATTGGAATACGTTCGTCAAATAGAGATACCTATAATCGACACGTTAATGAAAAGAAAAGTAATATAACTATCAACCCAGATATTGACCCATGCCCGCGCTGCAAGAAGACTGGCCACATACTTCGTAACTGCCCATATCCCGATTCACGAACATGTTTTAAATGTGGCAAGCAAGGTCACATTGCAACGCGCTGCGTCACATCTCAAAAGCCATGTACATCAGCTGAGGACAAGGTCAAAGAAATCAAGCTTTTACAAAACTATAACAGAATTTACGAAAAAACAGTCAAAATCAATGGCGTATATGTTAAATCTTATATTGATACCGGAAGTCAAGTTAATGTACTCTCTAGCCACGTATCTAAATTACTGGATCTTAAAATCAGTCAGACAAGCACTATCCTTAAGGGATTTACGGGAGAACATTTAGAAAGCCGCGGGGAGGTAGCGTTTGAATTAGAAATCGATGGCATATGTCTCCCTAGCAAGGCTCATCTAACAGATGTGGATATGGGAAACATCAACTTATTGGTTGGGCAACCTGTAATCAACAGCAACGGAATGACTTTAGTGGTAAGCGAAGGCAAAGCTCTTCTCAAGCAAGATGTAGATTTCATAAGAGACATGGACATAATTGAGGAGCGCAATCGTTTCAAGGTCGTCACTACAGGTAAAGAGTGCCTATTGCCTGGAATTTCTATCATAAAAGTCAACGTGCTGGATAATAATGAAAATAACGATGTCGTCACAACGCCACAACATTATGAGCTGCAAGGTATATCCTATTCTATTCCTGCCACACTGCTACGAGGCACCATCGGATACATGAAAATAATTAACAATGGCGAACAAAAAATCATTTGGAAGCAAGGCGAAGTACTAACCAGAGCCGACAGCTGCATTACTACACCACCAACGGAAGTTCAGGTTAGTCTACAAAACTATACCTTGCCATCAACTATTATAGCCAAAGCCAATTATGATAGCAATGCTATAGCATCTGTTTTGCATACTAGTCTAGCCAATGTAAAAGCTATAGGAGGAGTTAACATAAATGATATTAAGTCGGGTTCATTAAATAAGAAAGATCACGATAGTTTAATGACTTTATTAACAAATTACAGGGACTGTTTTGCAAATAAAACACAAGACTTAGGTTGTACAGATTTATTACAAATGAAAATAACATTAAAAAGTGAACATCCTATTTACCGTCAACCTTATCGCTTATCGCATAGTGAGCAGGAGATAGTTAGATCCAAAGTTTCCGAATTATTAGATGCAGGTATAATTCGAGAGTCAGAGTCATGTTTTGCATCCCCTGTCATTCTTGTGAAAAAGAAAAATGGTGATAGTAGACTTTGTGTTGACTATCGAGCGCTTAACGCTATAACAGTCAAAGATAGGTATCCATTGCCCAACATCGACGACCAGGTCTCCAAGTTAGCTGGTAAAAATTTCTTTACATGTCTCGATTTAGCTCAAGGTTACCATCAAGTTAAAATTGATCCTAAAGATATATATAAAACTGCTTTTATAACCCCACAGGGTCACTATGAATATACACGTGTTCCGTTTGGCCTAGCTAATGCACCTTCAGTGTTTATGCGACTTATAAACAAGATTGTAGATTCTATCCGAAGTGCTAATGACAGTTCAAAAGACGGTAGATCGAACTTTTCTAACGAATATGAAGTGCTAGCATTTTTAGACGATTTATTGTTGCCATCGTATGACGTACCATCGGGATTAAATATTTTAGAGAAAGTTCTTAATAAATTAAGGTCGGAAAATTTAAAATTAAATATGGAGAAGTGTTCATTTTTACAAAATAAAATTTCATACTTAGGACATGAAATCTCATCGGATGGCATTCAGCCTGGCGAATTAAAGTTGGCAGCAGTGTCGCAGTTTCCTACACCTAGTAACATTCATGAAATACGTCAATTTATAGGGTTATGTAGTTACTTTCGTAAATTTATTAAAAACTTTGCAATAATTGCTCGCCCTTTAACAAATTTAACAAAGAAAAATGCAGTTTGGAACTGGGGCATTGAGCAACATAATAGTTTTGAGCAATTAAAAAAGTGTTTGTGTACAAAACCTATACTTGCTTTATACGATCCCGCGTTACCAACGGAGATTCATACAGATGCATGTAAATTAGGCATTGCAGGTATTTTATTACAGAATCAAGTTGATAATTGCTTACGCCCTGTTATGTATTTTAGTAGAGTGACAAGTAAAGAAGAAAGTATGTATCATAGCTATGAACTCGAAACGCTCGCCGTAGTCGAATCATTACGTAGATTTAGAGTGTACATTGTAGGAAAACATGTAAAAGTTGTGACTGATTGTACGGCTGTTCGTGCCACCTTAACCAAACGTGACATTATCCCGCGTATTGCTCGGTGGTGGCTATCGATTCAAGATTTTGATATGAGTGTAGAGTATAGACCGGGAGAGAAAATTAAACATGTAGACGCATTAAGTAGGAACCCAATCGATACAATGAATGTCAATCGCCTAGAAGTATCAGACTGGTTTTATACAGTTCAGTACCAAGATGATAAACTGAAACGAATTATTGACCAGCTTAAAGATGGCACAGCTGCCACGGAAATTACTAACAATTATATTTTCTTAGACGATAGGTTATATCGAAAGACATTATATGGCAATCGTCTCGTAGTGCCAGCATTAGCTCGATGGAGGTTGGTCCAAATGCACCATGATGATATTGGGCATGTTGGTTTTCAAAAGTGCAATGATTTGATAAAAAAAGAGTATTGGTTTCCAAAAATGACTCGCTTCATTAAAAAGTATGTTACTGCATGTCTCCATTGTGCTTATGGCAAGGGAGATCATGGAAAAAAAGAAGGACAATTGTTTCCTATACATAAACCCACACAGCCCATGATCATGGTTCATGTTGACCATTTAGGCCCATTTTGTAGGACAGCTAAAGGCTATCAGTACATGCTAGTAATTACAGATGCTTTTTCAAAATTTGTTATTGCGGAGCCCACTCGAACAATCAATTCGGTAGAAACTATTAGAATACTTAAAAAAATATTCAGCTTATTCGGATATCCTAATAAACTTGTAAGTGACCATGGGAAGGCCTTTACTAGTAGGTACTTTAAAAAGTTTTCTACAGACAAACAGTTTAGGCATGTGTTGACCACGGTTGCATGTCCCAGATCTAATGGGCAGGTTGAACGCACCAATCGTACCATACTCAATGCTTTGCGCGCCACAGACCCTAGTGAGGCAGCAAATAATTGGGCAAATTGTCTCCCTGATATTCTTTGGGGTATTAACAATACTGCAAATGAAAGTACAACTTATAAGCCATATGATTTGATGTTTGCTAAAAGTGCTAGGCCGCGATGTGACGTTGTAACAGATGAGAACATTAGTGAGCCAGTGGAGGTTAGGCGTAATAAAGCTAGTGCTCATTTAAAAATAGCAAGCGATAGGATGAAACGTAATTTTGATAAAAGGCGCAAAAGTAGTCGTATCTATCGTAAGGGTGATTTAGTTCTTTGGCGACAGGCACCTACAAACAGCACGATGAAAGTTAACTCTAAGCTTGATGACATATACTCAGGTCCATATATTGTTACAAAGGTAGTGGGCAATGATAGATATAGGATCCGAAGTATAAAGGGGCTTCGTGGTTACAAAGCCTATACAGGTCTCGCCGTAGCAGACTCTCTAAGGCCTTATCATAGTACAGTGCCTATATCTGACAGTGCTAGCAGCTCCGATGAGCAACTTGAAACTGAAGATCTAATTGACTTGCTTGAAAGTTAACCAATGCGTCTCCCCATTGCGGGAGCAATTACTGTTTCAGGACGGCCGAATGTTACGCCACGCTGCCACAGTCTATCACAGCGTGCCAATCGCACCAGCCAATCCTAGCCAAGCCGTGCCACCACTACAACTACCGGATGCCTCCGGTGGGGGTAAAGCTATATAGTGCCTCACAAGCTCATTTTTGTATTCAGAAATCATTAATTAGTCGATAAGTCGAAACTCTGTCCGATTGAAATAAATATAATTACTAGAACTACTTCTCTTGGTTTTAATTTATCCCGCCGCTTCTATAGTTAACAATTTCGAGCTTTAATCACATTTGCGAGAACAACGAGATTAAAAAGGGTCGAAAATTTGAAGCCCATTCTTAACTTTTCAAGACACGTATGAAAGAAGTTTAGCAATAAAACGGGAAAAAGAGGCTTCCCGGCCATAGCTTTTACTAAGTTAAAGTTGTTCAGAGTGTTCCATTCCAGTCGAGGCAACTTAGCGGTGGTCAATAAACTGAGTGCCGTCTTTGTGATGACCGTGTAAAAACAAATAACTTTGCTCAACTGAATTCTTCAAGTCTACGCTCTTCATAACTACGTGAAACATTTTTAAATTCAGATTCTAATCAATTTTAAATCTTCAACCGACGTGCAAAGTAGTGCTGCTAGTTTTTCAAGTACCTTACCTTTTTTATTGCGACATTTTTAACTACATATTTATTGCATATACATACCAACATAAAATTTTCAGTAGAATAGTATCATGTAAGGATAATATTACTAAAACGTTTTATATTATATTATTTGAATTATAATATTTTTTATGTGAAATCAGCGAATCTAATTCGTTACAAAAATTTGGATAAATGATTTATATAAATGTTCCACTTAGTGACTCTTTATAATTGGATCAAAGTTGAAATTCTTTACAAGTGACAAAGGTAAAAGTAATTAACGAAGTTTACCTTGGGAGTGGTTTTGCCGGCTGAAATAGGATTTATTTTCCAAGTTCAATCGCAGGCACGCGCCAAGACTTTGTTCTTAAATAGGACTGTAATATATTTACTCGTTAACTTTAAGCATGATTTTATAATTGGCCATGATAAAAGGTACAGTTCGATAGTGTATAATAATCATTATATAAAAAGCATTTCTGTGTGTGTGTGTATGTAATTGAACTCTTCCTAAACGGCTGGATCGATTTTGATGAAATGTTTTGTGTGTGTTCGAGTGGATTCGAGAATGGTTTAGATTCATAATTCTTACATAATATAATAGATAGATAGATAATTAATTAGTTATTTATACATCAAATGAGTAATGACTATTAGCCGATTTTATAAAAGAATAAAGATTTTATGAAAATAATATCAAAGGTCAATCAAGGGAAAGAGACCATGTATAATATTTAGTTATTTAATTAGATAATAGAAGGGCACAAAAATTATAACACAAAACATGTGCCATTTCGCTTCGACAGTTCGTTATTATCACTTTAAGAATAACGAAAAATATACCTAAGAGACACGATAAGGGTTCAAGAGATAACATGTTTAATAATTCAGTTTGTCTTGCATGAGTATACTAATATATTAAGGCTTACAATTCACTTACTCCAAATGAACATTAATTGATATGTCCGGAATGCGCGTCCAGCCCAAATACAGTTCTAATTTTTAAATAATGAGGTGCAGTAAATAAAATGTTGCCCGGTGAAACAATGAGAGCAATAAAAACTACCGCGTCCACATACGCGCTTTCCTTTAGATCAGTATTCGAACGTGCGGGTAGCCCAAACAGCCTGCCTTATACACAACAATACATGATTAATGTCTCACTGTAACACAAGCATGATTAATTTGCGACGCGTCCCAAATTTACAGGCCTACACATTACAAATACCGATAACGAAATTTAATATTTAGAAAGATATAGCCTGAGTGATTTTCACCGAGATTGAGTTTATATAGAACCTAAAAAAGACATTACAAAGGCAGACAAAATCGATAAATAATGTGATAAACGAAGCACGATACATCGCGACAGGGGGTAATGTTTAATGTAAATGCAAGGGGATGTACGGCGTATTTCATTAACAACTTATCTAAAAACGTACTGCTTCATAATGAATGTCATCTCTGATTTTACTCAAAGAATCACTTATGTGTTAAACTGGTGCGTTCGTCGCAAACCTCGATAAGTTACTAGTGTGAAATGACTACTGCATATTATGCAGGTACACGTCTTAAACATTAAATACGCATGTAGAGTATGCATGAGTAACGTTCACGAACTGATTTGGAAAAAAGTGACCATATTGCACAAAAAATTTGAAACTGAATGTTTTTCATTTTGTACAAGTGTACAAATAGTATCTACCAGTTATTTAATGAAGTGGGGATGTACATACATATTACTAAAGATCAATCTGAATACAAGTTATAGTAGAAAATAAAATTTCTCCTCATCCTATTTTCAAGTCAAATAAACGTTATTTTATACAAAAAAAAACAGGCTTTTTCAAGAAATAAGCAGAATCAGTAGAGTAATGAGCATCATTACGATCATGTTTCGTTTCCTTAATTATTACAAATTACGCCAGCAAAGGATAAATGAGAAAAACTTAGGATTACTGCATAACTTAATAACAATACACGTGAAGATTGGTTAAGAGATTAGTATAATAGCAGAGCTAATGCTTTGTTATGTGTTAATACTGAGCACTTTCTCTTATGTTTTCGTTTAGAAAACCTTTTTGCATTACGTAAATCACTACGGAACGTCGTAATTTTCTATAGGTTTTCTATAGGTATGCCAGTGTTTTATTGTACACTAGCGGAACCCGCGGCTTCGCTCGCGTTAAATCTAGGAATGAACCCAAGCGAAGCGAGGGTGAGTCGCTAGTACAAAATATTTAACAGGGGCTGCAGCACTGACCTCTATAATACCACTGGACTGGCTGTTCTCAACGTGCTTTTGTGGCTGCTTGATATTCGCCATTTTGGCGCTGTCCGCCGCTGTCGGACGTAGCGAGAGTTCGTGGTACTAAAACTAATGATGTCGATATAAAGATTTTTATTTTTTTTATTTTTATTAATCAATAACCGTATCATCATAATTACTACTTATGTTATATTAACAACGAAAATGCAAAATTACTTTACAGTAAGCAAACACTTCTCGCTGTCATTTGCAATATACGTCAAAATTAGTTCTCGACCCTCTCGCTAGTGGCGCTTCAAATGGACACAAAAAAATTGCTGTCAAACACTTAGAACAGCCAGTCCAGTGGTATTATAGAGGTCAGTGGGCTGCAGTGTATAATTAAACACATTTTATTTATTTAAAATTTAATTATATATAATGTTACAGCGTATACTCATTATATATGCTTCAGATTGTATTCATAATAATAATATAACAAAACTTGGCTATGCTTTAACTCTTCTTTATCCACCAAAAATATTAAATAAATATTCAAATAATAATAAGTATTGTGTATCAGTGGCGAAGAATGAAATTTTAGCAGAGGCCTACAGTTTAACCTACAGTTTTATAAAACAATTCACAAAAATAAAGAACGTAGTCGTGATAATTTTTCCTTTTCATATTAAGCCAATTATCGTTATTTTTTAAATATACCTATATAATATATATAAAATATTATAGCAAAATACAATTAACACTTACTCAAATTGAATAATAAAAATATTATTATTTTTAATAGTATATTTTACAAACGAAGTACAATACGTTTTAAGGATTTTTTATATATAAAATACCGCCATCTGTTAACATCTGTTTGAACGACTTCATCTTACTGAAGAGATTGATTTATTATTAATTTATCAAGTGAACTACTAAATTAAACGTAAAATGTGTAGATATGGGGGTTTATTTATTATATTTCAAATTATATTGGTTGTTAAATACCTAACGCTTTTAAAATAACCTAAGCATAATTTCAATTGAAACACAAATTAAGGAATAATAAACATGAAAAATAAACTGAATTATTACATTATTAATTATTACATAAAATGTATTAAGTTAAATTCTAAATATTTTTATTAAAATATGTGACCTGCACTTTATTAGGTTATTAAAAATTACGTAAAATGTAAGAAATGTAACCTTCTGGCAACACAGGTGTCATCCGATGTCAGTGACGTTTCGCTTGAGTGGCCAATATGGCGACTGCGATTTGTCTGTTATCACCATTAGAATTAAACGAAATACTCGACGATACGAATTTTGCGGATATATGTTGTCGATTCGAAATGTTTATTTTTTCATGTTTTATTATTCAGCTAAGGTTTCGATCGAGTCTACCGTACCCCTTCACGGAATTATTAATATAGATACTAACAACAACTAAAGCAATAAAAATTAATTATAATCTATGTAGGAATTTTTTTTACTTATCTTGAAGCTAAGGCGTACATTTTTTTAATGTGGTATATTCAAGTAGTACTTCCCTATCATTTTGGGTTTTTTCGCCTATTCGATTCTATTTTCAACCGACTTCCAAAAGGAGGAGGTTATCAATTCGTCTGTATTTTTTTTTTTTTTTTTTTATGTTTGTTAGCTCATAACTTTGAACTGGGTGAACCGATTTTGATAATTCTTTTTTTATTTGAAAGGTAGTGCTTCCCATGTGGTCCCATTTTAATATTTTCTAGTTCTAACAATGGCATCCATGAGAAAACCATAAAAGTCTTAAATTTGCATTAAGTATTTGCGCGACAAATGGATGAATAACTCAATATCACGCCAACCGATTTCGATGATTCTTTTTTTAATGGAAAGGATATACTTCAAGGGTAGTTTGATGGGAGTTTGGTAAGGTTCTGATGATGGGATCCATGACAAAGTATCGGAACTCTTCAATACTTAGGAGCAAATTAACGATGCTCGGCGGAATCTTATATAGGCTATATGGATATTTGAGTCACGTACCGTAACTGATGATGGAAGGTACAACTCCTCAACGGTTAGCAGTTTAAAGAAAATTCTTTCAATATAATACGCAATTATGGACCGATAGTTGTATACTTTCAGGCTATTAGGTTTACCTCACAATAGAAGGTAAATTTTTATAGTCATTAACACAATACGTATCTACTTTCCGCTAAAAATGTAAAAATAAATTATTTTTAACAAAAAAACAAAAACCGACTTCCAAACGTAATAAATCTAAACTAAAAAGTAGAAAATAATACTTTTAAGGACTTTGTTAATTTTGAAGTCGGTGCCAGCCAAAGCAAAATAACCCTAAATAGATACATATTCGATTAATCAATTTGTAATAAATACATATCAATTTGTAAACATAATCAAAATACCTGGCTGGCACCGACTCCAAAATTAACAAAGTCCTTAAAAGTATTATTTTCTACTTTTTAGTTTAGATTTATTACGTTTGGAAGTCGGTTTTTGTTTTTTTGTTAAAAATAATTTATTATACATATTGTACATATTATGTAACTAATATCTATAGGAATAGACTAAATATTACACTAAAATAAACTGAGCGATTCCGCGATCAAAAGCAAGTTAGTTATATAAAAAGTATAATGGTGGTAAAACGATATATTCTGCTACAAAATATCAACAAATATTGTAATATTTTTATCGACGAAACATAAAAAGTTTTCGTAGTAGCTAAACGGAACGCGTCAACATCTTTAATGTTCGAACAACATCGATTTGCTACGGGAAGGCGGGGCTCACGGCTGTATTATCTAGTGGTACTTTATTGGACACTGTTCACTGTACACGACATTAATCATGTCTATGTCTTTATTATATACCTCTGAATACAACTGATGACAGCGATTAGATATGTAAGACTATTTGATGTTTCACTTTCATATAATGACGGTATAATGGAGTATATGAAATAATTATCAAAGCATATTATAAATTCATGAAGTTAAGTATATAAATTACAGTATTATTTGGCACTTTGGTATATAATATTTTTTACGTAATTAAGGATTACGACATTGTGATCGTTTAGTAAACCAATAATTAGAAATTGTTATGAAACACTAGCATTGTATTTCGCAATATAATAGAAACTCTCACAAATTAATTTTTAGCACAATAAGTATATTTTGGGAAATACAACATGAAGTAGCGGTTGTATTAAAACACTCGAACCGTAATTCGTCGCTCGTAATGGTCTTCTTGGCGTATCTCGAATTGAACACTGAATCTCAGTGTCACGGCGGACGTCGTAAATTGCCCTTCGCACATTTCCCGAACCTACTGTCTATTAAATCATTCTTATCTCTATCTGCATGTGAAGTATTGAAAACCGTATACGGCCTATCAACGATCGAGAATTTTGACAAATTAGAATGTTTCCATATAAACCAACCGAGCGACGCTAAGCACATTGAGAAGCGGACAAACCATATCTTTACTGCGATCTAGTTCACATAATGGCTGGAAGCAAATTAATTCATTGCACGAGTCTCGAAGCCTCCGCTATCTGTGGCGATATGTTTCGGCCCGAGGGTGTCGAATATCAGAACTATCGTAATGAGATCAGGTTTCTAAAAACGATTACCTTGAGCGTTCGCATCGGGTCCTTAGATTGTGGGTTGACGTGCGCGCTAATGTTATCAGGATAAATATATGCTTTATCGTGACCTTTATGTACAGCGCTATTACAAGCTTGAAAAAAGTATTACCTTACTACTAAAAAAATCTATACTTCATTGTTGTATTGTTTCTTCGTGTTAGTATTACATTTAATATTATTAAAAATAAGAAAATCTTATGAATTACTAGGTAAAACTTGCAAAAAAAAAAATTACAAGACGAGTTAACTGTCAAGATGTTAACATTATGTACGTCGGTAGACCTATTATTAACTGTTATGCGTCAAATTATTAATTGACAAGGTTCGACTATAGTAGGTAGGTACATTAATTTTGGCCATACCGTGTCTACTTGCTTTGCGACTCATTTAATAACAATTTGTCTCCATAACGTGAGCGATAAAATCTATTTTAAACCTTGAATTATTCAAATTTAATAGTATTATACTTGAGGTTTTCCATAAAAATACATGTAGCACGCAATGCGTAATCGATGCCGAGAGGGATATCGACGGTAGTGACAGCGCCCACTCGTTGACAGGACAATTGGTAATTTATGCTTAGGATCCTGCCATTAATTTACGATGCCAGATATACACGCTCGGCCTAGGTAGGATAACTGACCATAGAAAATTTGGCTCTACAACTAAGAAAATGTATATTCTTATCAGTATATTTACCTTAGCCAGTCACGCACGAGGTTATGCTTATTTTTACGTTTTCTAATATGATTTATTATTGAAAGAAATTGCTGATTTTCCTTAAGACATATTTTTCAGATACGTAATATTAATAAAAATAATAACAAATCCAAATAACGGATAATCGCGTGAATAAATATCGGACACGGTGAGCTTTAGCTACGATAAGAATATCGTTACATGGTCGGTAGCACCGCAGCTTACTCGGCAATCAATTCTGTTAAACTTTTCTTTGACATTGCAGAGTGAACACGGTGGCTAAATTCTAAAGCTCTCGATTATTTATGTGGCCGACGCCACCACAGACCCTTATCCCCCCGGACCCTCTTGCTCTTCCCTCCGCGTGTCACTACGTAAAAACGAGTAATCGTTTGCGGCTTCCTCTGAGTGAATTTTCCCATTCGGAAAATGGTTTAAGAAATTAGGTAGCTCAACGATTCATATTTCACGGAAGCTAAAGCTCTCAGACTCGTATTTCAACCTTGTATACTTGAAAAACAAAAAGATTTTTCTAGAGATGTTTTATGTCGCTCGTAAAAGAAAGGGAAAGTAAAGGCGAAAAACAAAATAACGAATGTCTAAATAAATCTGCAGACAATAATAAAGTCAGAGAGCTCTAAAAATGGAAAACAAAATATTTTAATAACCCCGTGGACTTACCAAATCTTAAGTCGTGTTCATAATTTTGTTGTTTACATTACCTGAAACATAGCAAATACTATTTACATTTTATGAAATATATATTAAATTTCCTGTAGTAGATAGCGAAAATATTAGTATAAATATAATTAATGTTATAGGTATATTAAATATTTTTATATAAATTTTCATTTTCATACTAATTTTAAATGAGTTAAACGTTGATGTATGAAGCAGGTGGATGTATTAATGATTTTTTTGTGTTCCAAACAAAACAAACAAAGTAAAGTCAATCAAAAAAGAATCATTTAAAGAAATAAATATTTTTTATAGCTTAAAAAAATAAACGTTTCCAATAAAAAGTAATGGTTGGTCCATTACCGACGACGTATTCCATTATGTTCTTTTTTTCAAGTAATTGTATAGAAAATGTAAATGAAAATAATTACATATACTGGCATGGACAATTTAACTTTAACAATGCAATGGACCTAGTATAAAAGGTACATATTATGTAGAAGCAATATGCAAGTTTCAATAGCGAAATTATTAGGTCGCTAAATGTATGGGCAATCCGCCACTGTAAGTAGCACGTGTACTACCACAACAATAAAAAATTGCCATTATCCTATCTCGCGGAAGTTATTTTTTTTAAATATCAATTCTCTATTATAATTATCGTGTATCTGACACGGGACAGACAAAAAATTACGTTTTATGATTGACCTCGTGCAAATAATCATATATGTATGAGACAGTGTTTCAAAACGTAAAACCTTATTTTAAAGATAGATTTCCTTTCTACTTAAGTTAGTTTTTAAACACAACTTCACTAAATACTCCCTTTTAATTAACGCGAGAACCAATGGTCCAATTTATATGACAAAAAATCGTATGAAAAGACACTATAGTACCTACCTAGTAATAATTTAAATTTATGTGAAATTCAAGGCAGATTTCTAGTTTTTAAAGGAAATAAAAAATAAAAGTAATTAAATATGTCGCTACTTTCTAGAACAATGGTGCTGGGTTTAGTTAAGCGACTTTCAAAGCCACAATGTCATCTTAAGCAGATCGAGTCACACGTTATATTTTATGATGATATATAGGGTTCCATCATGAAACATGGCGCTTTTTTTGCAAAAACATAGAGGATAGAGTATCACAATAATTCGTTTCCCATACTTTTTAACATTCTTAGAACTGTACGCTTTGTAGAATTTTTCCAAAAATACAGAGGTTTAAAAACTACCTGTTTCGCGTTACTAAATCTGTCGCGACAAATTCTTGCAGCCTTCACTAATATGAGCAAAGCTATGCACGAGAGCCTCCGATACGCTCTAATGTCGGAAGTATTGTATGAATATCATGGCTTATAAAAATTAAATGTCTAATATAAATTGTCATTTAAACATTTGAATTATCTTAGTTTTAATTATTTAATATTAAATAAAATGAGTTCAATTTGTATCGAAATTAATTATCTCATTTATTTTAAAACTTAAATTATAAAAATATATCAAGAAATTATGCTAACACAACAACTATGAATTATATACAATACTTTTATTTATTCTTGTATATGTATAATGTACATTAATTTAAAACATTCAACTTAGATAAACATTTCTCCAACATGCAGCTGTAGGTGAATGCAGAGTAATATGAGAAAGCGTCGTAAGGATAAGCATTGGGCAAGTGTTGGATGCTTAGCGCTAAACTTCGACATTCGTATCGACGCTAAAAGCTTCCCCAACGTTTAAGGAAACTGATAACACGAGATACCAGCGATTCTTGCTAAACACTTACTGGAAATTAAGGTCGTTCCTTGGCTATATTACTGTATGTAAAAAGCACGATAACACGATGTTTTAGCATATAATAATCTATATATTAATCTATATTATATATAAAAGAAAGTCGTGTTAGTTACACTATTTATAACTCAACAACGACTGTACCGATTTGGCTGAAAGTGTGGAGGTAGCTTAGAGCCAGGAGACGGACATAGGCTACTTACTTTTTAAGGCGAAAAAGGGCTGTAAAGGAGAGCTGAAATAGGAGATGAAAATTTGTATGGAAATTACGTCATTTTTAAAGCTAAAAGCTTAGACTAATAATACCTAGACTGATAGTTTCATACATAATTCCGCTCAATATTGAAGTAGCATTAGTATGAATGTGTGCGTAAGTGTCACAATGCTAATGGCGTCTGATTTGTTTACAAATTAATTTTCTGTATAGACGAATGTTTTACTTTAAATTATAAGTTGCCAAATAGTACTTACCTGTAAAATGTGATTTTCTTTTTCTTAGCTTTATTATGTGACGTGTTATGACACCCTTTCACTGCACAGCAAGTCATTTTTAAATAAATAAAGCGGGAGCTAAGACTAAGTAAGTACCTAAGTTGTACGTATGTAGTTGTGTAACTTGACAATTGACATTGACACGACGGGAAACGTATCTAGCCATATCTCGAAATCTAGCCAAAAAAAGTGGTTACAATTCGCTTGGACCTACACTCCATCTAGGTGTTATATATCTATGGCTAAAAGCTTGATTTGACGTATCAGTTATAACCGTTGCCATGGTGCGTGCAATGGTAATTAAATCAGCAAATTTATTCCGGGTGGTGCGAAGTAAATATCTACAACACGTACCTAGGGACGAACCCGAGCGAAGCGGAGGTGAGCCCCTAGTATCTTAATAAAAATCCGGCAAATGCAAATCTACTCGTAAATCGGGAGCTTATCGTAGCACGAAACCTATTGTTAACAAAATCTATTAGGTACATTAAAATATTTTTTACTAGCCACCCATGCTTCGCTCGGGTTCGTCCCTAGGTGGGGTACCTTTAGTAAACATTTTTTACAAACTTTGATTTTTTTTATTATTATTATGCCCTTCCGTGTGCCTTAAGGCACATACAAAAAAAATTGCCGAATTGGTAGAGCCATTTTTGAGTTTTGCGCTTTTTTATTTAGGCCAACATCAATAGTCATGAAAGTAGGCGCGAGTCTTTTAAGAAACACAGTACATTTAGTCAATTTAACTTAACACACTCTCATAACCAAATACAACGTAAACACAATAAAACATTCCATTATCAATAAAGGTTTACAAATTCGGATATAAGTAACTCGTCAATGATACGTAGTGCACCGGCGCGAGCGGTCCAAATCTGAGATTCCCTTTTTTGTCTTTCAAATAGTTCACTTTATTTTCTAATTTAATTTCTTTTTAAAATATGCCAGTTTGTATCACCTTGCCACCATCGCTTCGACGCTTTACAAGAGTGCGCTGTCAAAGCTTGATTTCATACTCTTATCCAATAAGCTTACCCAAAATCTCCAGATGTGCGCCGTCGTATATTATATTTTATGCAGAGATAATGGAAGCCGAATCAGTGGCGCTTTTTCATTAAGTGCTTAATAATAATTGTATAAAATGATGAATTTTGAAAAAAATATCTCTCGCGGATGCATTTTCACTTTTTAATAGTGCAAAGCAAGTTTACTTAGAATGTGTAGTTTTGCAGAAACGTCCACATAGCAGAGATATCGTGCACGCTTATAATTGTCTGCTGGCGACAATTTAATCAAGCATTTCGCAGATTAAATTCACAGATTGGTTTGCAAAGGTAAATGCAACTATGCGATACTCAATAAGAAGTCATTTAAAGTTCATAAGTTTCCGCATCGTGCAATTCCCGTAAGAAATGAATATCTTCGCTGTCCGATAAATTAAAGTAAGCGACAAATGTATGCATAACGATCCATTTGTTAGCAATTTTAGTGGATTACTTTGTGATAATAAGAAAATAGGTGTAGTGCTTAATTTCTTGACTTGAATGTGTGAATTTGGGTTTTTTAATTTTTGAAACTGTGTGAAGAAATAATGAACATAAAATCGTGTAAAAATCAGAAAATATACTTGGATATTATCATTTTTACTATTTCTTTTATTTATTTTAAATGTAAGTTAAGTTCACTAATAAAAAAATATACTTGAAAACCGAAATTAACAAATAAAATGTACTGAGCATGGAGAGCATACTTTACAGTTTACAGTGTAATTATTGGTTTTTATTTAAAATGGGTTATATTCTTCAATGCTTACATTCTAAATATATTAATTTCTACCTGTTTAATTGTTTGTGATAATATTTACATACCTAGTTCATTGGATGATTGATTATTATAATAGAATTTCGTTTTTTCATTCTACTACAGAGCTAAACAAGGTATTGAAACTAAATAAAGAAGCCCAAAAAATAGTCTACGTTCCTGCAAAATACTAAAATGGCTTCAAGACAAGTCATATAAGTGTATGAAGCCATCAAATTAAAATAATTCCTTTTATTTCAAACATAATTGCAAATCGACTTACATTTTATTATAAATGAAACTACGTTTTCGGATTTTGTCGCGGATTTTTTTGATTTTTCATTAATCATGGTCACGGGAGAGACCTCTCCCGTGACCATGATTGTTGTAAAGCATTCGAAACGTCGGGAACTAAAAATCAAAATAAATCTGCGACAAAATCCGAAAAGGTAGTTTCATTTATAATGTCGAATATTCGCGTAAATCTAAGAAAGTATTACATTTTATTTATATGTTAATCATCAATACAATCACAATTGTAAATTAAATAATAATACTAATAAATACTCTATAATATAAGAATTATCATATTATAGAGTTATTTACTTAACCAATCTAATATTATCTTAAAGTAGGTTAAAGCTGGAACACAAAATTACTTAATCAATGTTAAGTAATGATAAGTGCTACCTTATGAAGTAAGTAACAAACTGAATATTGTTTAGGACGGAAGGTGTAGAATGTTTTTTTACCTATCCTGTGTGTTAACTTGCGCACGCATAGATGTATTACCTATAAATAAGGTACAATGTTATGTTTAGATTATAATGTAATGATTTATAATATACATATACAATAATAGAATGTCCGCGACAAGCAAAGGTACAACTTCTGAATAATAATGTCCTCCCGGCTGATTCCGGCCACGGCGGCCAATCTTATTGAGAGTAACCAACGGCGCGGGAGATGTTATAGTGCACGAGTGTACGCGCAAACACAAGTGCATTCTCTGTTCCTTATCACTCTCATATTCCGGTGGAACGAATGCTCGACACGACCAGTGAGAGTTAAGGCGCAGGACCGACAGCTTTACGTGCTCTCCGAGGCACGGGGGTGAAACACCGCCAACTTCCCAACTCCGGGCTGTTACTGAGGCTTATGAAACAGAAAGACTAAAATAACTAAATTTGGCCCGACCCAGGACTCGAACCTACTGAAACTCGAACAACTTCTGAATAACCTAATAGTGGTGCGCACCTCCTACCAATATTTTTTTAAATCTAGCCCAAACTCGGATCTCTTTTTTATATGTACATACCTATATCAACTATTTATTTTCTCGATTAATCGATTCCTCATTTCACTTTCGAGAAACGTTTTTTTGCAGAATCCGGGTAAAAACTACCAAGTTTTTTTAATTTTTTCGATTAAATAAAAAAAAAGTTGTTTTTCATAAGGCTTTTTGCATTTTTGAAGCCCTTCGCCTAAATCGGGCCTATAAATGGAAATTTTTACTTTTTTCACGAAAAACAGATTGATATTTTGCATAGCGTAAGTAAGTTTACTTAAACTAGTCGGAAAATGGCAATATGCTTTTCATCCCGGCAGTAATTTCCATGGAATATTTTTGTTTATAACAAAAAGTAATAGAGGCCCAAGCGAAGTGAGGGTTTAATATAAGTAGGTATAACAAATGAATAGGTTCATTTACATAAGTAAATAAAAACGTAACTAAACAAAAAAGATTAAAATATAGTAGTTTTTCAATAATTAAGAAATTAAGCAAATATAAACTTTATGATGAACTAAAAATATTTGTGTCATGGTGAGTAACGTCTAAGGCGACGTCCTGCGTGAGCGATCTAGACGCGAACGCGAAGCGGCGCGGCACGGCGCGAAAACAACAAACATTCGAAACCTATTGAAGTGTCCTATGTGACCAAACGCACGTGGGGTGCGGTGCGGAGCGGCGCGAATTGACGCGAACGCGATCAGTTGGCTTGATATTTTCGCGCGAAGTGGACGCGTCGGCCATAATTTTTTCAAGCAAAAATTGTTGTTGAATTAATGTCGGAAGTAGAACTTCTTATTAATGCTATCCAAGAACGTCCTACATTCTGGGACAAAAGGAATAAAAGTTATACACTTCTTCAATATCTCATATTTAAGACTAGCTGTGCCCGCGACTTCGATCGCATGGACTACAGGATAAAATCAAACTATGATAAAAATTAAGATTTGTTTTTTTCTACGTATTTTTCCAGGATAAAAAGTATCCCATTTTATGCCCAGGATAATAAAGTATAATTATACCAAGTTTCATCGAAATCGAACCGTTAGTTTTCACGTGATGCCTGAACATACAGACAGACAGACAGACAAAAAATTTTTTAATCGCATATTTGGGTTTGGTATCGATCCAGTAACACCCCCTGCTATTTATTTTTTCAATATTTTCAATGTACAGAATTGACCCTTCTACAGATTTATTATATGTATAGATATGAATTTTCCAACAACATTAACTTCCGTCCGCCCATGACAAATGTTTAAACGGCGGCGGAGGGCGCGGAGGGGACGGTTCGCGCGCACGTAGGACAGAGTAGCCGCATCGCTCCGCACCGCATTAAATTCGCATCGGATCGTTTCGCAATCGCGTTCGCGTTGAGTCGTCCACGTAGGACACTGTGTTAAGCATGCAAGCTAGAATACGCGTTTAGTCGACGCGTCTGAATGAAATTAGCATGTTTAGGGAACAATGAAAGATGAGACAACCGCAGCATGGACATTAAACGCAATTAACGGGTTCCGGTACATCGGCCTGTTTGTTAATTATAAACCACGTTAGAGATAGGACTGATCGTGCCGAATAAATTTATTCACTACCCGGCTACTTGTGTGCTGTGGATGTCTGTTTAAATCTAGAGGCTTATTTTGTAAACTTCCGCCGAATGATTCGCCACTGGTGAGATAAGCGAAGTGAATAATATAAAAACTTTATTCATGAAAACACTTTGTATTACTAAACAATCCGACAGCTCTATAATTTCGATGTTTTCGGTGGTACAAACAAAATAATATACATTTTAATAAAAAAAATAGATTGATTTACCAACAACATTTTTTTATTTCGCATGTTATACGAAAGAATCTTTGACATCCTTAATAAGTATGCTCCTTCAGTAATATTTTTTTATGTAAAGGTAGGGAAAGTACTTTAATGTTAATTGTTAATGAATAGTAAAGCACAAATACTGCGATTGTAAAACCTACAAATTTGCTTGCATCCCTGAAAAAAGATAGCCAACCAAATACTTATAAGTAATAAATTTTTATGATCGACTATTTAAAATGAAATAAAAATGTAGAAGAGCTGAATATTTAGTACGCATAATTTACATATCTACATGGTTAAGTTACCGTACCAGTATTCGTATAGCAGATACCGTGAGAAGTTCATAGTAAAATAGCATATTGTACGCGGCAATGGTAGTAATATTATCTCAAGTCATTGTTGTATGATATATACTTATTATTCGTCAATAACTTTTTAAACATTTCATTTTAAACTTTTATAATTTATTTACAAAAAAGGGGAATCCAATTAATTAAATAAATCGCGTTAATAAAATAAATAAAATGTATATTTGCTATTTTCGATATAAAATTAGTTAAATGTTATATAGTCGCATTCAAAAGTATCGCGGTTGTGAGAGTTCTTTGATAAGCGAGGTCACCAGTTTCGTCTAATGTGTGTCAACCTGGTTCGAAGTGCTGACTATAGAGCGCATCGGATTCCGTGGGCCGTTATCTAAAGGTACTACGTGTACAAAGACGATAGATACAATGAACATATTCTGAATTTTATTGATGGTGAAGGAGTCTTGAAAAACCTTGCAAGAAGTATTATAAGATACCTACTATTCTATGCAGCAGACATTCTTGCTCTTTATGCAACTTATTTTACTATTTACTATAACATATTTTATTATTATAAAAAGGCAGTGGTAGCCCAGCGTTAACGCGCTCGCTTGTATAACCGAGTGATGCGGGTTCAAAATCCGGGTCTCGCCCACTCTAATATTTTCATGTGCGGCTTCCTCCGCGTTCATACTTTACAAAATAAAACACTTTTTTCGAATACTTTAGTTTTGTTATAAAAAGAAAAAAATTTTATGATATGTAGTAATGGATAAACCAAAAAAGGTATGAAATTGTAGTTTGAGACTCTGGGATTTGAAAAGGACATAGCATAGATTGTTTTTATCCTGAAAAGCTTCCCTGAATGGAGTGAAAAGAACGATGAATGTTTGGTATAGGGAATCATGGGAAAATATAATAATTATATACAAAATACAATTATACAATTATTTAAAAATGCAATAATATAATAAAAATAGGTAGGTTTGTATTATTTCTCATTTCAAAGATAAATTTTCTGCACATTTAACTTAAAAAATTGAAGACTTTCCAAACATCCCTCTTTAGATGTAGATGAATTTTGAAATTGGCATAGAAAACATGTGTTTTAGTATTGAAGAATGTAAATGTCTTTAAAGTAATTGTGATAATTAACATAATTTTTCTCATATAAACTTTATCATCCTTTTCATTATTTTTCAATCTTTATTTATTCCTATTGAAATCACACCTGGATTTCAAAAAACTCTTTCTTAGTAGATACCTACTTTTTACACAAAATATATTTTAAAAAATTAATTTATGTATCCTTCCTCCTCTTACTTACAAACTTACAATGTATGTATTCTGCCCTTTTTAATGTTCCACTACTGGGCATGGGCCCCTTCAGTACGAGGGGGATCAGGTCCACCACACTGATCAAGAAAACTTGCTAGGTTTTTCAGACATCATGATGTTTACCTTCATAGTAGGACAAGTGGTTATCATGGTCGAAATGACTCACACATTACAACATTAAAGATGCGAGACCTGGATTTGAAATAAAAAAAAGTTGAAATAACACAAAAACTATAGTCAAATTATATCGACATTATGTTACACCTAAAAATATAACATTTTCATTATTAACTATAATTGATTAAATTTCCCTAGATAAACTAAATTTATGTATTATTATAAGATCTCACACAGTAGTATAATAATGTATGTAACATAGTTTTAGCCACAAGAAATTTTTTAATCTATATTTATAAGGTCATAGTTACAAAGGTTAAAATAATAGCTGACTTAGTGATAAGACTGCATATCATGCCATTTTGTTTTTTTAGGTTTTATGTATTTTGTTCTATATATATGGATAATAGTGAATAATAAAGAGTACTTCAATTTGATGTTTATGATTTAAATATCTTAAGTCTTAACTGCCACCTACGGCTATCCCTGAATGGATAGCTTTAGATTTTTACGTGTACATGTTATTACAAAGATATCCAAAATAATAAATATCATATTTTTGCAATTAATAAAATTTGATTTCTAGTATAATGAACTTTATATATATTAATGAGAAAATATTAACTATTACTTAATATAGATAATATGCATATTAATACCTTAATTTGCAAGTTTGCAAAATGCATCTCAGTAGATTTTTTAAAAACTACCAAAATCAAGATTGATGTATTATTATTATTTAAAATAATAAATATATATATTATAAATACATAAGGGAAAAAAAAGATAAATAATTTCCAATTAAAAACAAAAACTTACCTCTTTCACAGTGTCCCTTTTTTGAATAACATCAGAATCGGTACTGGGGTCTATAGCAGGAACTACATATCTCTTGATACTTCCATCTACTTTTATATCTTGTAGGTCATCTTTGTTTGCAGCATTATTTTTGAATGCTGGTTCTTCAATGGCATTTATGGGAGGCTTACTTGGACCTTTTGAAGAAGAGACCGATGGTGCTACATCAAGGTTTGGCCTCTCAAGCACTTTCATGCCCATTTCTTCGTCTATTTTAGCACGCAATCGATTTCTATCTTCCAGAACATGAGGATCGTCACCTTCTTCTCGATGACGGACGATACCAACTATGGGAAAGTCACCAACTTCATTTTGAGCTAGAGGTGGGGGCATAAGAAGCTCTGGGCCTGCTTTTTGAATGCGCTTGTACACATTATATACACTATCATTAACACTAGTAGAACTTTTAAACTCAGGCAAATAAAACAGTGCGCCTAGCCATACGATTGCAAATGTCAAAAGAACTGAAATAATCAAATATTTTTCCCGAATACGAAAAGAACGTCGAGAAATGGACGGCACAGGAACTCCGTTCACAAATCTTTGATAACTCGGTAAAATTCCCGTCATGTTTACGTAAACACAGTTGACTACTATTATTCTAAATAACTAATGTCAATTTTTATAAGACGACCCGTCATTGGTGGTCGCCATTAAAGAACTGAACAAATGCCAACTGCCAAGTGCCAACTTGACTATATGTAGGCTATACTATGTGTTAGAAACTTTTCAAACAGGAGTGATAACTTCGAACGAAATAAAAACTGCAATGTTTTGCTAAGAAACACGCTTAGATCTTTTAAACACGCACGGATTTTAATACAGTTTTCATCAAAAGATTGAGTGATTCAAGAGCCAATTTCAAGGCTCTCATTTAATTAGAATAATAATGGTATCTTCTTCATCAATGTTATCTAGCTAAATTAAAAATAATATGACTAGAAACTCTTACAATAAACTAAATTATTTTATTCGGTTCTCTTGTTGATTTACCATGTAGAACCTAAATTATTTATCTGTGTAATGTCTCCACTTGACGTTGACAGGTAATAAAAAAAATTATAAATTGAATCATAGACCATGGAGGTTAGAGAAGAGGAGAACAATAGCTGTAGAACGTAGTGTCCCAGAAATATAGACAAAATAAGGAGGCGCTGCGATCGCTAAGTTGTCTTATTATTATTATTTATATAGTAATTATTATAAATGAAGGGTCACTGACCTCTATAATACCACTGGACTGGCTGTTCCAAGCGTTTGACAGCAATTTTTTTGTGTCCATTTGAAGCGTCACTAGCGAGAGTCCCGAGAACTAATTTTGACGTATATTGCAAATGACAGCGAGAAGAGTTTGTTTACTGTAAAGTAATTTTGCATTTTCGTTGTTAATATAACATAAGTAGTAATTATGATGATACGGTTATTGATTAATAAAAATAAAAAATAAAAATCTTTATATCGACATCATTAGTTTTAGTACCACGAACTCTCGCTACGTCCGACAGCGGCGGACAGCGCCAAAATGGCGAATATCAAGCAGCCACAAAAGCACGTTGACAACAGCCAGTCCAGTGGTATTATAGAGGTCAGTGTGAAGGGTACAGGGGCAAAACAAGCAACAATGTCGCAATTTTTTTTTTAAATTAACATTGTAATCTATAATACGTGGCAAAATCTTAATGTTCCCATACTTTTCAACTTTTCGTTTTTTTTCAAATGATGTATTATGTCTTTATTATTTTAACTATTATAAATATAAATTATTATTGTTATTTTGAAAATTTATACATTATTCAACTAACTTCATCCACTGTACTTATAAACACCTAACTTCACAGATACTACTTACCGACGAGGACGACAGCGCTTTATAAATTCTACAAATTTTCAGAGACAGATGGGCTAATGCTGTAGCACGTTCCGATCGTTCTCCTTCTCTTTATTCTCTAACCTCCATGTCATAGACTTTCTCGACTCCAAGTCTATGTCGTGGATGAATTATAAGTCAGGTGTTTCGCGCCGTTTTTTCAAATTAACTTTTTCATTTCATTAATTAATTTCAAATTAATTCTTTCTTAGATTAACGCGAATATTATATATAGTGACAGAATTACGCGAATATTCAATTTTGAAGTTTAAAGTAAAAAAATATATACAGGGTGGCGACGCTTGATCAACATTCCTTTAAACTGCATGTAGGGTGAGATGATATAAGTCGATAAAAATTATCAATTTTAAAAAAATCCTTCAAATAAAAAAGTGCATTTTTCAAACAAAATAAATACAATAAAAATGGTCATCAAAATAAACACCATTACATCATAAGTTTATTGACCCTAGCTTAAGACGGCAACATCGCACTGTCCCCGAACAGTCGTAGGTACTACTAGCCCTTGCGTCGTTTGCAAAGAATAAATAATTCGCAGAAATGACATAGCGTATGCCTTAAGTTGAGTAAAATAATTTATCTTGATAGTAAGTAAATAAAGTACATGAAATTCATCACATATGATGTAGTTAATATAGTAAAAAAATCAACAGTCTTGTTGTGATGGTTATACTTTTTAGATGATTAAAAAAAATATTTATATCACCTGGTAGTTAAAAAATAAATCTAAAATGTAATAAAAACAAGAAATGCTTTGCAAATGATATTCTTTTACAATTTCCATATTATAAATTAACATTTTTCAATAATATTAAATACTAATTTAAAAGTAGTTTTTACAGTGTATTTTTATTCTATGACGCAAAAATCCTTGACACTCGCGCCATTTTGTCCAATCGGCAAAATTCAAAGAAAACCAAAGACTGTGTAAGCACCGCTGCCGCCGACTCACACAGTGTAATTACAGACAGAGCATTGGAGTCATAGGCGGTAACGGTGTTATAGCGATTTCGGAATAAGTACATAATTAAATTAATTTATTCTTCTTAAAACATTTCCTTTAGAAAGACATTTATAAAATATTTATTTGAACTAATTATTACTATAACATTTTTTTAATACTAAAAGGCCTAAAAAATAAAAATACCAATCATAATATTAAAGTAGCATTTAAATAAAGCAATAAAATTTCCGCCGCTACTACGGTTACTCTGTGCTCCAAATGTCGGCATTGCTTTGAAAAGGCGGCTTAGGTTTTTAACTTTTTTCTATTTATTTAGTTGGCTTTAAATCGTCGAAGTGGGTGCACGTGAAAAAGGGCTGATTTTAATGAATCGACCCAATAGTTGTGAAAGTGAAAACTTTATACCTAATGTATTAGTATGAACTTCCTTTATATCTTAGCGCGCTTTTAGCTCTAAAATAGTGAACTCTGCGTCTTTTGGCGATGGTATTTGGTACCTGGTCTGGTCTAAGTCTTCAATAAACGTTCATATCCTGGCCACTTCCACGCATGATTGCCATTGCCAAGGTACGAAGGCACGAAGTCATAATGCAACGGTCAACGTGTCAACTAGTCTTGGGTAGTACACGTACTACGTACTAATAGGTACTAGTACGCGGTACTGTACTAAAAGTAATGTTTCCGAAAGGCAGCTGTCAATCGGACATTTCGTACTATTAGTACACTGTGCAGTGTGCGACATGCGATGTGGATTGTGGACACAGTTACAGACTAGAATATATACACTTCAAAACTATCTATTGTTTACTCTGTCTACGCTAACTTCGTTCGTTGTTCAACGTATAAGTATTTTTGTTCTGTGGTACTTATAATATGACTATTGATATAATATTGATATTTCTAATATTATAACAAAAGAAATATATTATTTATTATTCGGAAATATCAATATTTATTACGTATATTTTTTTGGACGATATATCGATAATTTTAATAATGAGGTTGATATTCTTTTAAAAGAAGTTTTTCATTTTTAATTTTTCTTGTAAATTATTTAAACTTTATTTACACTGTATTATTATGTTTTTCCTCTTTCCCTGTTTTATTTATATGTTTATTATACAAAAACGAAGTGTCATTTTGTATAGTTATAACTCTGTGGTATAAAATATAAATTCTTTATGGTACTTACGTACTAATGATGACACACTTTTATTTTTTCTATAGATTTGTGTGAATGTGCTTATATCGTAAAATCTTAAATCGAAAATTAATAATAGGTTCATAAAGTTAATTTTAAGAATGTTTCTTTCTAGGTTGGTTAGGTTAGGTTAGATATATGACCACAATATCGCACGAGCCGAGCGAGCGCAGCGAGCGTGCCGCGGCAGCGGCCGGCGAGTGCCATAGTCAAAAATTAATAATAGGTTCATAAGGTTAATTTTAAGAATCTTTCTTTCTAGGTTGGTTAGGTTAGGAATGTAGATGCAAATTGGCGGCATTAGAAATTGCCGCCATATTTATGACATGTCTATGGCACTCGCCGGCCGCTGCCGCGGCACGCTCGCTGCGCTCGCTCGGCTCGTGCGATATTGTGGTCATATATCTAACCTAACCTAACCAACCTAGAAAGAAAGAGTCATAAAATTAACCTTATGAACCTATTATATGAAAACCCAAAGAAAATAGTTTTTTACGATATAAGCACATTAAAAATAAAAGCAAAATAAAAGTGTGTCATCATTAGTACGTAAGTACCTTCTTTATTAGAAACCAATATGAATATAATAATAATAACACCACTACATAATATTATTGAATAACAAATATTATAAAAATTGTAATAACTATAATAAAGTTAGCTAGTTTAAGCTAAAAATAAGTAATAATATTGAATTGAATTGAATTATAGTTATATAAATTAAAATACATAATTTCATAAGGTACTTTGGTGCTATTTTGTATATTTAGTAAATTGTGGATAAACACTGTCTGTAACAAGTTTATAAACCTCGGAAACGTCCAATACTTTAGTCTCTCCCGGTCCCGTGACCATGGGCGCTGTAAATCATTCAAAACGTCGGGAACCAAAAATCCAGACATTCCCGCGACAAAATCAGAAAAGAAAATTTCAATATTATTTCGAATATTCACGTAAATCTAAGAAAGTATTCATTTAATCACCACATATTTTTAAACCTAGAATGCCAGTCCTAAGCCTGTTGAAGTATGAAGGAAAATCAAATAGTATGCTATTTATATAAATATATAAATAGTATAAAAGTTAAATGTGAAGTAACCTAAAAATTCACATTTAAAAGTCGGACGCTTAAATTTTTATGAACGAGTACTATTCATGTTATTATGTTCTACTAAGACTGTTCAGTCATTCAGGGTTCACTGTACTAATAGTACTAATAGTACTACTACACTGTACTAGTACAGTGTACGAAATGTACTAGTACGGTGCGAACTTGTAGATGTCCGATTAGGCCTCAGACTAGTGTCAACCGTTTAATAACTGGGAGATGCTACAGCATCAGGAGCTCTGGCCTCTGCGTACGTGCAATAGGTACAATGTATGCAAGCGGTATCAACGGCTACCAACCGCTGCGCGTACCTAATGCTTGGTTTTGAGGAACTGATTGGTAGAGGCAGGTCAGTGCCCAGTCCCTTCGCCTACTCTTTCCTCGAACAAGACTTGCTTCTATTGTTGTGTGTGCGTGTAGTAGTTACGAGATACAGTTTGCTGTATTTAAATTTAATTGACATCAAGTCTCGAGTGCCAGTGTACTTACTTAGTTTTAAACTTTATCTAATATCAGTCTATGGACTGTGTCATACATACCTACAATATTTGTAATATGCTCGTAGAGGTATAGGAAATTTCTTGTAATTTTAACATAATGATTTATGTATTAGGTGGATCACCCATATTCGTGTCGAATTAAAAACTTGTGAGTACATTCTATGTGTAACATGACAGTTTGAATGTATTTTATTATAATTTTTATGGGTAATATTTAAAATAGGTATTAAGAATATTTTAGCGAGTGCATAGATGTTTATTAAAATGTTTGTATTTAATGTTATTTTTAAGAGTACTTTTAAGATATTACGAAAATATACATTGTTTTGTTTGAAGTATGTAGCGAGATGTGATAGATTTTAATTTCTAGTGAACGTTATTCAATATTGTATCATTCAATTTTTAATTTTATACCTACTGTCACTTTGTGTATTATTTTAATCACTGTTCGTGTGAAATGATGGAGGTTTAAAAACATTTTAATGCTACATGGAATGCCTTATAATTTGTAATAAAGTAGTAACAAAAAATATTATTTAGTTTAATTTATTCGCATAAAGATACATAAAGTAGAAAAGTTCGTATTTCGATAAACAGGTTATACCTAACTAGATTTTGGATGGATGAATTTTCCTACCTTATTGGCCCACCAAACCTTGGGAGGTCGGGGGTTCGAATCTCACATAGATAACATTTTTCTTATTTAATTTTGCTGTTAATTTTATTTAAATAATGTTACGTAATAATACCACCAACAGAACCTTTAACTTCTTTCTCGCGCGCATCTTTTCTTATCTCCCGTAAAATTATAGGTACTTACATCAAATAAAAAAGTTTGTAGGCATTTTGATAAATAAGTTTCAGGTTATAGGTACCTAAATAGATTTTTTGAGAAGTGAAAGAGTAGTTTGTGCAAAATCGTGTTTGCGAAGCACGACGCAGAATAATAATTTTCCGCCCTTAGGGTCATATTGGCTCACAGAGCTAATAGAGGCCGAGGGTTCGAATCCCGGTTGGATTACAATATGTTTCTAATTTATTATTAACTATAAAGAAAAAAATGTATTTACTAAGAGTTCTACATACATCTAATATTTTAAAATTTAATAATACCTAAAACGAATTCTTCAATACTTTTTCGAAATCGCTACCGCCGGGCCACACGATAATGTCGGCATTTGATTGACAAGGGGTTTGTGTTTGTTTTGCTTTTAAGATATTTTGATTTTAGTTTAGTCAAGTTTAGTGTTGTAATGACAAGTTGCTTTTATTAACGACTAGGACTAGGTCACAAGGATAAAGACTTCTTCGTAATAATTAGTGAAATAAATTATCTAAAAGAAGTGCAAAAGTCAGTGACTAGGTAGGTACCTACTAACTACATCTGTGCGATGACAAAATATTATGCTACTAGTAGGTATCGTCGCGTAGGTGCATTATTGTCAAGGTGGATGGAAAAAAAATATTTAGTGGTGTCAACGGTTCTTATGACTTACGAGGCAGTGTGTAGGTATGTGTTATAACTGCTTAGCTGGAAATAGGTATACATCTACTACCTATCTAGTATCTGCGAATTACCTATTTAGCGCGCGTACTTAATGCTTTGTTTTTCGTTACTGATTGGTGGTAGAATACTATGTAGTTCTGCAACTGTTCACAACCCGGGTCCCGGACCCTATACAAATCTATTGTTTTAGTCAACTTATATCGCAAAAAGCTTTGGTTACCTAACTCCTAAAATCTCTTATACAACTTTTACTTTTAACTTAATTTTAAGTGATTAATTGCGTGTAAACAGACAATTTAGTAGCAAGTCAAGTAGTTAACTTAATTTTATTATTTTATTTGTCTATGTGTAATAAGATTTCATAGATTACCTATGTAGGTACGCAGTTCCTTTGTACATCATTATACCTACCTCGTAATGCGTAACAATTAGGTACTATGTTTTAATTTGATATTCATGATGTTAAAATTATAATTTATGTGTAGGTACCTACCTACTTTCTAGTCTATTCTATTGTAGAGTCAATAATATTGTACTTAAGAAAATAAATTTGCTGCAGTCCCTAGCAATACGGTTGACATTAGATTAGTAGGTAATGTTGTCATACAAAAGTGTGGTGGTAGTTTGAGGTAAATATCTTATTTAAATACCTAATTTATAATTATTCGAATGTCGAAAGTGATGAGGTTTTTAAAATTATTTAATGATGTGATGCTTATAATAATAAGTAAAAAAAGTAGTCGCTAAAAGAAAGTTGGTTAATAATTTCTCTCCAAAAGACAAATTGAAAATTATTTATTTGCGATTTTTTGTAAATAAATTGCACAGGTACATTTCTTATAAACCTAAGCATTTTAACTAACTTTAGTAATTGATAATGTTGTTACTATGATCAATATTACACCTAAATACATGCCTATTGACTTTCGCGCCATAAGTAGGTAATTTGAAATCTTTCTTTAAATGTATTCGGAGCGGCAACGTCGCACAGTATTTCGCCGTCTAGGGGTGCATGACCTTAGCGTTCTTCGCTTGCCCGTACATATGATGGTTTAAAATTTTAAAACGAAAAAAAAATTCCTGTGGCTTTAATTTTGAATATTTTCAATTAGTTTTTTTTGTATTCAACTCGTAATTTTTTATACTATATGTGGTTTGAAGGAATGTTGGTCAAGCGTCGCCACCCTGTATACAGGGGACTGTATACACAGGAATTTTTTTTCGTTTTAAAATTTTAAACCATCATATGTACGGGCAAGCGAAGTACGCTAAGGTCATGCACCCCTAGACGGCGAAATACTGTGCGACGTTGCCGCTCCGAATACATTTAAAGAAAGATTTCAAATTACCTACTTATGGCGCGAAAGTCAATAGGCATGTAATAAGGTGTAATATTGATCATAGTAACAACATTATCAATTACTAAAGTTAGTTAAAATGCTTAGGTTTATAAGAAATGTACCTGTGCAATTTATTTACAAAAAATCGCAAATAAATAATTTTCAATTTGTCTTTCGGAGAGAAATTATTAACCAAACTTTCTTTTAGCGACTACTTTATTACTTATTATTATAAACATCGCATCATTAAATAATTTTAAAAACCTCATCACTTTCGACATACGAATAATTATAAATTAGGTATTTTTAAAATAAGATATTTACCTCAAACTACCACCACACTTTTGTATGATAAAATTACCTACTAATCTAATGTCAACAATATTGTTAGGGACTGCAGCAAATTTATTTTCTTAAGTACAATATTATTGACTGTCTACAATAGAATAGACTAGAAAGTAGGTAGGTAGGTACCTACACATAAATTATAATTTTAACATCATCAATATCAAATTAAAACTTAGTAATTGTTACGCATTACGAGGTAGGTATAATGATGTAGGTACAAAGGAACTGCGTACCTACATAGGTAATCTATGAAATCTTATTACACATAGACAAATAAAATAATAAAATTAAGTTAACTACTTGACTTGCTACTAAATTGTCTGTTTACACCCAATGAATCACTTAAAATTAAGTTAAAAGTAAGAGTAGAGTAGTGCCATGCTTGATACCTTCGGGTAGCAGCCGAATGGGCCGGCACGCCCCGTATAGTACCACTCTCTCACAGAAGACCGGCGTGAAGTGGCAGTTATGCTGTCGCGTTTCGTGCGGTGAGTGAGAGTCTGGGAGGCCCACTCCCCATGCCTACTCCCGTCCTTCTCCCTCCTCCCTCCCTCCCTTTCCTGAAAGGCCCGCAACGCATCTGCAAGCCCTGTGGTGTTGCCGATGTCCATGGGCGGAGGTGATCACTTACCATCAGGTGAGCCTCCTGCCCGTTTGCCCCCTTTGTCCCATAAAAAAAAAAAGAGTCGTATAAGAGATTTTAGGAGTTAGGTAACCAAAGCTTTTTGCGATATAAGTATACTAAAACAATAGATTTCTATAGGGTCCGGGACCCGGGTTGTGAACAGTTGCAGAACTAGTATTCTACCACCAATCAGTAACGAAAAACAAAGCATTAAGTACGCGCGCTAAATATGTAATTCGCAGATACTAGATGTATGTACCTATTCCCAGCTATGCAGTTATAACACATACCTACACACTGCCTCGTAAGTCATAAGAACCGTTGACACCACTAAATATTTTTTTGTTCCATCCACCTTGGCAATAATGCACCTACGCGACGATACCTACTAGTAGCATAATATTTTGTCATCGCACAGATGTAGTTAGTAGGTACCTACCTAGTCACTGACTTTTGCACTTCTTTTAGATAATTTATTTCACTAATTATTACGAAGAAGTCTTTATCCTTGTGACCTAGTCCTAGTCGTTAATAAAAGCAACTTGTCATTACAACACTAAACTTGACTAAACTAAAATCAAAATATCTTAAAAGCAAAACAAACACAAACCTCTTGTCAATCAAATGCCGACATTATGGTGTGTCCCGGCCGTAGCGATTTCGAAGAAGTATTGAAGATTTTAGGTATTATTAAATTTAAAACTATCTAAATATTAGATGTATGTAGAACTCTTAGTAAATACATTTTTTTCTTTATAGTTAATAATAAATTAGAAACATATTGTAATCCAACCGGGATTCGAACCCTCGGCCTCTATTAGCTCTGTGGGCCAATATGACCCTAAGGTCGGAAAATTATTTTTCTGTGTCGTGCTTCGCAAACACGATTTTGCACAAACTACTCTTTCACTTTTCTAAAAATATAGGTACCTATAACCTGAAACTTATTTATCAAAATGCCTACAAACTTATTTATTTTATGTAAGTACCTATAATTTTACGAGAGATAAGAAAATATGCGTGCGAGAAAGAAGTTAAAGGTTCTGTTGGTGGTATTATTACTTAACATTATTTAAATAAAATTAACAGCAAAATTAAAGAAGCAAAATGTTATCTATCTGGGATTCGAACCCCAAACCTCCCAAGGCTTGGTGGGCCAATAAGGTAGGCAAATTCATCCATCCAAAATCTAGTTTTAACCTGTTTATCGAAATACGAACTTTTCTACTTTATGTATCTTTATGCGAATAAATTAAACTAAATAATATTTTTAGTTACTACTTTATTACAAATTATAAGGCATTCATGTAGCATTACAATGTTTTTAAACCTCTATCAATTCACACAAACAGTGATTATAATAATACACAAAGTTACAGTAGGTATAAAATTCATAAATTGAATGATGCAATATTGAATAACGTTCACTACAATTAAAGAAAAGGTACCTATAACCCGAAACTTATTTATCAAAATGCCTACAAACTTTTTTATTTGATGGAAGTACCCATAATTTTACTAGAGACAAGGAAATATGCGTGCGAGAAAGAAGTTAAAGGTTCTGTTGGTGATATTAATACTTACCATTATTTAATTAATTAACAGCAAAATTAAAAAAGAACAATGTTATCTATCTGGGATTCGAACCCCCGACCTCCCAAGGCTTTGTGGGCCAATAAGGTAGGCAAATTCATCCATCCAAAATCTAGTTATAACCGTTCGAAATACGAACTTTTCTATTTTATTTATCTTTATGCGAATAAATTAAACTAAATAATATTTTTAGTTACTACTTTATTACAAATTATAAGGCATTCATGTAACATTAAAATGTTTTTAAACATCCATCATTTCACACGAACAGTGATTAAAAAAATACACAAAGTGACAGTAGGTATAAAATTTATAAATTGAATGATGCAATATTGAATAACGTTCACTAGAAATTAAAATCTATCACATCTCGCTACATACTTTAAACAAAACAATGTTTATTTTCGTAAAATATCTTAAAAGTACTCTTAAAAATAACATTAAATACAAAAATTTTAAACATAGGCACTCGCTTAAATATTCGTAATACCTATTAAATATTACCCATAAAAATTATAATAAAATACATAATTATAACAAACTGTCATGTTACACATAGAATGTACTCACAAGTCTTTAATTCGACACGAATATGGGTGATCCACCTAATACATAAATCATTATGTTAAAATTACAAGAAATTTCCTATACCTACGAGCATATTACAATTTATATTGTATGTATGACACAGTCCATAGACTCTCTCCATAGGCACTCGAGTCTTGATGTCAATTAAATTTAAATACAGCAAACTGTATCTCGTAACTACTACACGCACACACAACAATAGAACCAAGTCTTGTTCGAGGATAGAGTAGGCGAAGGGACTGGGCACTGGCCTGCCTCTACCAATCAGTTCCTCAAAATCAAGCATTAGGTACGCGCAGCGGTTGGTAACCGTTGATACCGCTTGCATACATTGTACCTATTGCACGTACGCAGAGGCCAGAGCTCCTGATGCTGTAGCATCTCACAGTTATTAAACGGTTGACACGTTGACCTATGTCTTGAATGACGTTTCTTGAATTTTTCTTGAATTTTATGACGTTGAATTATGACTTCGTGCCTTCGTACCTTGGCAATGGCAATCTTGCGTGGAAGTGGCCAGGATATGAACGTTTATTGAAGACATAGACCGGACCAGGTACCAAATACCATCGCCAAGAGACGCCGAGTTCACTATTTTAGAGCCAAAAGCGCGCTAAGATATAAAGGAAGTTCATACTAAAATACATTAGGTATAAAATTTTCACTTTCACAACTATTGGGTCGATTCATTAAAATCAGCCCTTTTTCCCGTGCACCCACTTCGACACTTTATAGCCAACTAAATAAATAGAAAAAAGTTAAAAACCTAAGCCACCTTTTCAAAGCAATGCCGACATTTGGAGCACAGAGTAACCGTAGTAGCGGCGGAAATTTTATTGCCTCATTTAAATGCTACTTTAATATTATGATTGGTATTTTTATTTTTTAGGCCTTTTAGTATTAAAAAAATGTTATAGTAATAATTAGTTCAAATAAATATTTTATAAATGTCTTCCTAAAGGAAATCTTTTAAGAAGAATAAATTAATTTAATTATGTACTTATTCCGAAATCGCTATAACTCCGTTACCGCCTATGACTCCAATGCTCTGTCTGTAATTACTCTGCGTCAGTCGGCGGCAGCGGTGCTTACACGTGTCTTTGGTTTTCTTTGAATTTTGCCGATTTGACAAAATGGCTCGAGTGTCAAGGATTTTTGCGTCATAGAATAAAAAATACACTGTAAAAACTACTTTTAAATTAGTATTTAATAATATTGAAAAATGTTAATTTATAATATGGAAATTGTAAAAGAATTTCATTTGCAAAGCATTTCTTGTTTTATTACATATTAGATTTATTTTTTAACTACCAGGTGATATGAATAATTTTTTATAAGCATCTAAAAAGTATAACCATCACTACAAGACTGTTGATTTTTTTAGTATATTAACTACATCATATGTGATGAATTTCATGTACTTTATTTACTTACTATCAAGATAAATTATTTTACTCAACTTAAGACATATGTATTCCATTTCTGCGAATTATTTATTCTTTGCAAACGACGCAAGGGCTAGTTGTACCTACGGGCTACGACTGTTCGGGGACAGTGCGATGTTGCCGTCTTAAGCTAGGGTCAATAAACTTATGATGTAATGGTGTTTATTTTGATGACCATTTTTATTGTATTTATTTTGTTTGAAAAATGCACTTTTTTATTTGAAGGAATTTTTTCAAATTGATAATTTTTATCGACTTATATCATCTCACCCTACATGCAGTTTAAAGGAATGTTGGTCAAGCGTCGCCACCCTGTATACGGATGTTGTTGCGAAGAAAATGTTAGTATTATTAATGACAAATTTTACAAACTTATACGTATTGCTATTGTTCACAATTGTTCAATCTATCAATTATTTATGAATTATGAATAAATGTTTTATATGTAATAACGATAATTAATCACTTACGTGTGTGTCTAAAATTGTATTTGTAAAATTTATATTTAGTTTCAGACTAAAAAATAATATTAAATTATATCATCGAAATTTAGTTGTACAAAAAAGGATATCGAATGTGTATATATAAATACATTTATTGCAAGTAAAGTTAGGTGGTATAATATACGCAAATAATATTTTTACTTTATTGTATAAACTAAATATTCTAATCTTTGAATTAATAGTTCGTTTAACATTACAAAAAGTAAAAACTACTAAATTTAAACATTATCATCAATATTTTTGTCAATATTTTTATATCATTCTACTAAGACAATTTAAAATTTATTATTTTTAATTATATTTTTATTTATCTATGCAATTATATTTTATAATACAATTGTTTCTTATACTTTACGACTCGTTTGGCTCAGTTGGTTCAGGTTGTGACCCTACTTTCTGCGCCAGCGGTCGTGGGTTCGAGTCCCGCTGGGGGCATTCATTTGCTAATCACGAATGTTTGTACTCCAGTCATGGGTATTGATATTTATAATATGTATGTATTTAAAATTTATATGTGTAGTATATCAACTATCTGGTATCCGCAACACAAGCACCTTACATAGCTTACTGCGGAACTAGATGGCGCTGCTGTAATAATGTCCCAACATATTTTATTTATTTATTTATATAAAATGTTTTTTGTGATATTTGTGTACCCATTTCCAAATAAATATGGAGCTAATAAATCAATATTACGTTTTAATTGTAGTTTTATCATTTATCTAATATAGATAATAATAGTAAACCTTCCAAAAGAGTTTCTTTATTAGGCAAGCATTTGGGGTTCCAGTAAAATAGCAATAATTTTAAAAAGCAGTTATTTACTGGTGCATTTTGTATTAGTTTATGTATTAAAGTAGCACACTTAAAGTGGCACAAAATTCAAAGTTTGCTAAAGTGTATGTTTATATACAGAAAAAAAATATTCTTTAATTAAGAAATATTATAAGAACCATTCACCATCATAATTTTTATTCCTAATTTAAATAAGTAGTAATGGTTTTATGTAAGTAATTATTGGGTGAGTAAAACGTAATTAAAACAGCAGGTTTACTTCGAAATTATGTATTTAAGTTATAAAAAAAATTTAAACGTATCATATAATATTGGCATGTTAAACAGTATTTTGTTATTCTATTTCATTTACAACTTAATTCTATCAAGCTAAATATAGTGAAAACTGTTTTCTTATAATTATAATTGTAGAGATTTCTCAAATGAGATCAGTCGTAACTTAAAATATCTTAATTTAATGTTTTATTTGTAGCAAACACATGCTATGATCGGGGTTTGAACCGAGACATATAAAAATCACAATCTGGACAGTAAGTAGCGGGAGGGTTTACTGTTTTCTTACGACACAAGTTGCATACCATTTTCTGACCTGGTACTGAAGATGGCATATTTTCATTCGAAATCGGTGGAGGTATAGGAGAATCTGTTCCACCTTTAGTTCCCGGTTCAAAAGACACAGATTTTTTTTGAATTTGTTTAGGTGGCGGTAGATGTTGGTAAGGATTGTAGTTATTTTGAGAATATTGATACTGTTCATTATTTGTAGCATCAGAATTAGTTGTTTGGTTGTAAGAAGGGGAACGTTGAGATTGCGAATTTGCATAATGTCTGCTGTCTGGAAGACGAGTTTGATTGTTAGCATTATTATCAAGGTAAAAGTTATTGGGCATTTTTTGATAGTTCCCATTGTAATTGTCGACAGAGTTGAGTATTTCCCCGTGTGGCGGCGGAACTCTTTGATAAGGTGAAAGGTTGTTATAATGAGTTGTGTTGTTCACTTGGCTGTAACGACTAGAATAATCAGAGTTAGCATAGCTCGTCGGTGGGTTGTGGTAGCTCTGATAAGCTGGAGTATTGGTGGGCACGCTTTGGTAAGGCGAATTATTAGTTAGCACGTTTTGATTGTGTTGTCGGCTATATGTATTGTTTGGAAGAGCTGGAGCGGTAGATTGCTGTGGCAACCTATGATAATAGCTGTTATTCGTTGCTTGATTCACTTGATGATGTTGACTTGGCTGATGAGTATAAGTATTAGGGACGGTTCTTGGTAGATTGGTAACATGTTTTGTTACATAAGTGGAATTATGCGATTGTGGTGTTAGTCTATTTGCTGGATTTTGGCTAAAATTCGGTGGGCTAGCGTTGCTTTGATTAGGATATACTGAAGGTGGTTGAGTGTACGGTATGGGATTACTATTCTGTTGAGGATTGGCGGGCAAAGCTTGGTAGATTTGGTTATTATTCTGCATATTTGGATTTGTTAGTATTGGCGACATTGTTCTTTGGATCGAAGTACTCTTTTGTGGATTATACTGTTGTTGTGGACGTGTTTGAGCAATTTGATAGGTTGGATATGAATTCTGGACTCTGTAGTAATCGGCATGCCCAGCATCATTAGGAACATATGAAGTTTGAGATAATGCTGATATTGTCGATCTTGAAGATTGGCTGTCGAACGAATCTGTTCTTTGAAGGGAAGGTTTCTCAGATTGCAATGGGACTGTTGTAAGTTCTGGTCGATTCATTGCAGATTTTAGAACTCTTTCTAAAATTGGATTCGGTATATAACTGTCATCTTCTTGGTCCTCTGCAGTAGCAACTAATATAACTTGATCGCAAAAAGATACTGATTTCTTCTTAGGTTTCGTCCGTTCACCGTAGATACCCGCATTAGTCTTTTGTTCACTATACTCGTCTTCCATTTGTTTAGGGTCAATTGAAGATGAAGATGATCGTCGATTATATATCCTGTTATTATTAGATTGATTAGAGCAGTTGATTACGTCACGACTGCTAGTAACACTTGTATAACCCGCGTGTGATCGATCTCCGTCGTTTAGAGCAGAGCTCTCAAATTTGGATGCAATATTTTTTACATTAGTACTATTTTCTTGGGATGAGTTATCGTTGGTACTAGAAAGCTGGCACTCCAACGAGCCTGATCGTTTTAATTTTAAAGCTGCTTGTTTAGCTTGTAACTCGCGGAGCCAATTGTCGCCAGTCGTACCAATATTATCCAAATGATTTGACTTCGAGGACTCTTCATTTCTTAAAATTTGATTTCGTTTTTCCTGCAATTGTGCCAACAGAGAATCTTTCGGTATATCCATTTCATTTTCATCATATCTAGCGTTGTCATGTTTTATGGTCATATGTTCGTGTATTTTCATTAGTTCATCTTGGACTGGTGTTAAGTCTATCGGTGGTGGTGGAGGAGGAAATTCTTCACTAGGTTGTCTCGAGTGATTAACAGAATTCATTGGACTCGGATAAGGTGGTAATTCGAACATTTGTGGCGACCGTCTCAATGGCATCGCGCAGTCGACGACATCAATACCGCTATCGAATATATTCGTCAAGTTTTGTATATTATTATGAGTTGGAAGTATATTTTGTGTACTGTCTCTTTTAACTGGGCTCTGCTCTTGGTGTATCATAGCTGTAGTGACAATAGTGTGGAAGATTTGAGATGTATTAGGAGAATCATCTAGCCTGTTATTGTTATTGTGATTTGGGTTACCATCATAAGACGGTAAAAATGGTAGCGATTGGGGCTCATCACCATATTGTTCAGAAAATCCACCATCTTCTTCGTTGTCTTGAGTATAAGCATACTCAGAGTGATTAGTTTGCGGTAACGGTTGTTGCGGTCGCTTATGAACGCCTTGCTCCATTACTTCTGGCTCGAACTTAGTCCCGCTAAGTTGAGAAGTAGTTCGCAGCGGCGGCGGCGGAGGAACTTTAGCTGCGGTAAGTATTTTTCCAGCGCTCCCATGAAAGCTTTTTCTCATTAATTTACTTCTTTCTAAATTGGGGTTGGTCCCGCCAGCTGCAGAGTACTCCAAATGGCCTTCTGACAAATAACCGCTTAAGTTTGTTTTATCATCAGATTTTCTCCTGCCAACATCTGCGTCATCTACAGAAGAAACTTTCGTTTCTTTTCTTTTAGATTCATTATCTCCATCAGCACCTTCGGTTAAATCTGGCATTGAACGATTTTTTCTTCTGATTAAACCACCCATGAGCAATTTTCGTCGAATTTTGTGTTGCTTTTTATTGCTCTTTTTATCTTCTGTGACTTCCTCTTTTTTTTCTGGAGCTACAGTTATTTCTTTACGAGCACGACCACGATCTTCACTTCGTGAACGTTTTTCTCTTCCTTTTTCTTCATCTCTAGATTTATGTCTAGGCGGTCGCTCTCTTGATGGACAGTCAATATCGTCTTCAATAGAATTTTTAGGAGATTTTTTGGAACTTTTCTTTTTAGGCAAAGTGGCATAAATTTCTATAGTAGTGGGAGAATTTTCCAAACCACCTTTAGTACTTCTTACCGGCGCTAATTGAGGGATTTCAGTAACTCTATTCATCCCTGCCATGCGTCGCTGTAAACTACGAGCACGCATAACACAAGTATTGTGCTTCATCCGCGCGAACGTCATCGTATGTGGGTTATTATAAGGCGCATCCATAGCGGCACGAGCTTTTGCTGCTGCTGCGTCGCACAACACCAACGCAGTTTCATAATCTGCTGCATCTTCAGCATGACGTGATTTTTCTAATAACCTATCAGCTTCTAAACAAAGTGCTTCGCAATCACCTCTCGTGATTAGTTCAGGTATCTGAGCTAGTTGTAAATTATGCCGTAAACCTTGCTGAAGTGGAAGGCTATCGGTAGAAGAAAGAGAATACGAATCGTAGCCGGCGTCACAGGATCCTCCACTCGATAATTCACCTTTTCGAGTTGGGCTACTGGGAATACTGCCTCGCCCTCGTGAGTACATATATGGGCTTTCAACAGTTGAAGAAGAAGATGATGCACTATTTCTGTCTCCACTCCAGTTACCAGAGTCTCTGCGCGCTCGTGGTCTTTCCTGTGTGTCTGAAGCTGAACTGGTACTTAAACTTCTCGCTAATTGGGCCCGGCGACTGGCTTGGACTTCCAACATGTTCTCGACGGCTTTCCTACTAACATAGTCATTATCATTGTCAGGGCCAGGAGTTACTGCCCTCCGAGCATACCCATTAGCAGGCCTCTCTGGAGCGGGCGTAATAGCTCTTCTTGGCTCGGGCGCAGGAAATGGCACCACGTCTTTAGGAGCATGACGAGTATCACATGGAGTTCCATCTACCGCAGCATACAGTAGTAAAAGAGGTTGAAATCTACCTCTTTTACATTTTTCTACAACTTGGGACCATTCTGGACCTATTTCTTTAACATCAGCGTCGTCAAAATATATCCATACACGTAATTTACTATGGAAGAAAAAGGTGGAGTAGTGTTTTCCATAGTAAGTAACGAGGCCGACGAGCCGATGTGTTGCTCGAGCTGCCCAAGCTCGGTCTACGCACGCGTGAAAGGCATCTGTTGGTCGTAATTCCGTACCCAAAGCTGCATAAACTGCCGCAACGTGGTCAGCAGCCGGTCTGTCGGAATCCCAAACCATGCCTATCGACACAACTTCAGGACGATTCATCAATGTTCTGCAGATTTGTATATTGGCACCACAGGCATTCTGCAAAATTAACAAAAATTATTCAATATTTTTATCTTGGCCACAATATACAATTTATAAAAAAGCATATTAAGATGTGTAGCTTAAGTTTAAATTAAGAAAATAACTAAATCTAACTAAATGATGGCAAACAAGAGTACTGAATACATAAAATTAGTAATAACTAAACAACATATGATGTAATAATTATAATACTTACAGGACATTCTCGTATATCGCCCATGCCGCCGGCTTTTCTTAGTAGCAGGCCAAAGCTATCGCCATGTTCTCCGAGTGCGGCTTGCGTTGTTAACGCTGTTGCGGATACGTAATGCACCATCTACCATGAAGAATAATAATTTTAAATATAAACTCGTAATGAAGACCTGTATAGTAGGAATATATTTAAAAAAGTGCAATTACAAACCTGAGTAAAAGGAAGTGGCTCAGAAGTGGCCTGACAGGCACCACAAACAGACTGCTCTACAAGCATCATTGCGAATTTTCTGTGTGGCACACAATGCGGGGCTCTGCAGGCGTCGTCATCCCTTTTTTCACCTGATCCCGCGGCTACATGGGCGTGGACTCTGAGCAAAAGATGTTCGAAACACTCGCTGGCGTCTGCCATACAGCCGAGTTGAAAGCGAGCTCCAGCCCCGCCTAAAGCTCTGCGCAGGCCGTCTGCGGCAGGCGCCCTCTCCGCAGACCATTGTAGTTGCGCGAAAAGCTCCTGTAAGATTAAAAAAACTTTATAAAACTTCACATATATACAAGTCCTTATGTATACAATTAGGTAACAATACGTACTCATAATTTTAACAATGTCACAATAGTTCTTCTATTCTAATAGTTCTAAAAATAGTAAAATATAAGGCTAACCAAAAATAATATAACATAATAATATAACTAAACTCTAGATTCATCTCACTTCTCTTCTTGCCTTTTATTTTTTGTCATATCCAGTGCGTTTTAAATTTCTTTATTGACCACAAGACTGCCTCAAAACCAGTATAACACGAATATGATAGGTCAGAGCCACACGCGCCGTGACCTGGCGAGATTGTAAAACGTAAAGTACGCTTTGTTTTCGGATTTCGTAACCATTTTGTTCGAAAGCGACATAAAACATTACTGTGTAGTAATAAAAGTATAGATACAATGCGGGTGAAAAGATCTTTTTAAATTAGAAATGCATCTTGTGAATCGCTACGAGTACTTTAAATAAGTAAAATTTGATAAAAAATTAAGTTTATCCGGTCCATGAAAAAAAAACAGACGTGCGTCGTGCCATCCGCTGCACATCTCAAAAAGTCTAGTGTCTAACTCGAACATACAAAATTAAATAATATGTATGGAATATAACACGTTTGGCGCAGTTTGTAGTGATCCTACTTTTTAAGCTAGCGGTGCGGGTTCGAGTCGCAGTGGGAGCTTTCATTTGTGCACGAATGTTTGTTCTAGTTATGGGTGTATATATTTATAATGTGTGTTTAAAGTTATACATGTACGGTCTATAGAGTCTTAAAACTCTCTGGTACATATCCACAATACAAGCCAATTCTCGTAGCTTGTCATAGAACTAGATGGCGCTGAGTTAATGCCCCGACGAGTTAATGACCGTAAATAAACAATAACGTAATAGCAAGTTATCTAGCTAAAATTAAAGTTACAACAATTTTGTTTCTTTTTGTTAAAAATTGAGTGTATAACGATTTCATATTAAAATAGCATAAAAGAAAGCATTCAGGTATAGTTTGTAGTCTCAACTGAGGTGAGAACTCGGCTACTTCTCCTATTGTTGTTTGAGAGATATACACTTACGATCCCAGGCACAGCACTGTGTACTGATTGCTTCCTACAACGCTAATATCTAAAAACTAAAGACTAGAAGTCATAATCATTAAACAGGTACTTTCAAACAAATAAGTATGATTTTATTATATATCTATAAGCATATTAAATAAATTTTAATAATTCTCCAAATCACGCGTACTTTTTTGATGGCTCGGAACAGATATGTACTAAAGATTTCCGTTGTAAAAAATATTCAATGCAAGGCACATCGCAGCCTGCGTAGGAACAAAGTAGTATAAAACATTCTTTATTTAAATTGCCGTTGAAAACTCAGACTTATCTTTTAGGGGGTCAGAAACGAGCAATGCATCACGCAAGTTTTCGCATTATGTGCGTAACTGTAAATGCTTTTTCTTACAGGGTCGTTACAAGTTCCAAACAAAATTCCACATTTATTTCTATGTAATTCGATTACTTTTAAGCTCATAAATTATGTTGCTTAAATGTTGGTTAGTTGGGTAAAATTTAAAATTATTCAATCTGAAAACCTTTTAGATGGATATCTGCATTATTTATAATGTGTTAAATTACACGCAGATTAGCCTTGCTCTGGAGTAACGTTCTTTATATTATTATCGTGTCTAAATCACGACTTGCGTGCTTTGTTCTTACAGTGTTTGCAACCTTTCTATTAGCTTCTATCAATTGATCTAACAGTCGCTTTAAATACAATAATTACGAAAGCCTAAATAATTCATGACCTCGCAAGTAATTATTAAATCATGAGATAGAAAGTATTAGGTAAATTTTGTTCTATTAAAACTAATTACCTGTTGCATATTAAAATAGGCAATTGAATCGCTACTAATGGGTACACATGTACATCTTTAATTAATGAGTTAGTTAAAAAACAAATAAGGTCAGTAAACAGTTGAATTCGTAGATATTGTAGATAGTATGATATTATTATGACTTATTTCGTATGCCATTAACTTACTCTGAACAGGGCTAAAGTAGTTTGACTAAGAAGGGATTCGGGTGCATCCCTTCTTGCAGCGGAGGGTGGTCTAGAACGTGGTAGAGTATTGTGTCGCACTCCAGCTAGTGACCCTCCTATTAGATCCTTAGGAGGCAAAAGCTCTCTATCCTTGAGAACGTCAATCTTCTGCTTCTGTATAGATGTTCCTGTTTTTCCGCCATCACTCGCTTCCTTACGCTTATATCGAAATTTAATCATTTCATCGACTAGTCCGCATCGCTCACGCTAAGCACAAACACAACCGTCAACCTGGCGAACTAATTGAATTCGATGCCTCATTTAGATTCAATCTCCATAGTAGTCGTGATCGAAGACAATGGCCGCGCGCTAAATATACATATCTCTATCAATCGCTGTGTCCGCAACAACCTCGTATAAGGTAATAAGTAACCGAAACACGTAGGACTAAGAAACTTATTAAAATTCTACTTCGCTCCTAAGTTACGTTCAACTATGTTCTCCGATAATATGGTATTATTATTTGCACTCTAACACCTACTACCAAGTGTTTAAGAAAAGTTTTCGGCGGGAAGGCTGGCTACGAACACGGATCAGGTAAAGCGACAGGTGGTTGTAATGGGTGGCTACAAAACAACTGCCGAATTGCGTCACTGCCTTAACCACTACTATCAAAGCACTGATAATAATCAACTAATAAATAACTACTATTAAAATGTTTTAACTATCAAGTAAAATATATAAACAATAAAAAACAGCAGCGATACGATCGTCTGCGAGAAGGCTTTCTATGAGACTGGGTACTAGTGTGCAGCGGCGTGCGGGCGGGAAACCCGAGCGCCTTAACCTTCCAGGTAGGTTTGCCTTTTGTAATCTATTGTTGACGTTCCTCACGTGGGTCTCACACTATCTCTTTCATACTTGTTTAAAGAAGTATTAGGATCGCCTTTTTTGGGACTCTATTATTTACGTTGGCACAGCAGTAACTACAACTACGAGCATATTAAGCTACACAATAAAGTATAGTAAAAGTATTGTTTGTGAACACGTGCAAGAAACTTGTGTTACTTACTACCACTTTAATTATTATTGCATTTTGTATGCATTAGTTTTATTATTAGTACGATGAAGTAGTCTATGTAATTTTTAATTAGGTTAGTGACACACACTTTTAGAGCAAACAAAATTAAAATGAGTCATTCTTAAGGGCTGATGTCCAACTTGATATGGGTCAGCATAAATTTGAAGTCGAAAATTATTTTAATATATTATCCGTGTCAGTGTTATTTGTTACGTCCTAATCTGAAAGCACTTTCTCATTATGAGTCATAGTGTGGTATGTCGAAGTCATAAACATAAGAAATTCCTTGCCACCTCATCCTGAGTATTCATCTCTAGAAGAAACCTTGTATTTATCCTCAACAGGGTTATAATACACGAAAAGAATAGTCAAGTCAATCATAAAAAGTAAATAAGTTAAAGATTTAATATATTTTAAATGGCTAATATTTTTTAGTTAATTCGTAAAATTCATATTTAAATTATGTTAATATACTTTTGCTTTAGTTGTATTGTTAAGATGCTTATTAGCTTCCACTTAATGCTTAAATAATTGGAACGTTTTCCGAAGATATGTAAAGCGGAAATACTTAAGTTGGGTTGAACGGCTTAAACGAGGTTTGTTATCGTATTGGGAAATCGGTTAAAAAGAATGACTCACGTAGTACACTTATAAGTATAAGTAACACTTATCTTAAAGCTGGCACAAATGCTCAAAAGTATAAGCACTAAGCTAGACTCTACATAGATAGTACAATGGTTATGGAGGGAACCGTAACCAGACAATTATAGCTACATTGGAACTGGAATCATATTTACTCTCAGAAACATCGCAGATGTTTTGTATCTAAGCTAAAGAGTAGTAATGTTCAAATGAATTTGGTGATAAATATAGCTGCAACTAAAATGAAAATTGAAGGTATTCTTACTGTGGGCTAAAAAAAGTACAAGTGGGACGGTCTTGGTATCGGGCCACTCCAAATAGCTAGTAAGTTTACTATTAAGAAATGTTATGTTGACCTCTAAACAGTAAAAAATTGTACAAGTACAAAATAATTTGACGATAGAACAAATATTATATTTTTAATCAAGCGTAGTAACCGTGGGACGATTCTCACATAGTAGCATGCGATCCAGTTACAGTACTAACTTCTCGGTGAGAAAAAGTAATCAATTGCGTCTGAACTAAACAATTCTACTCCTTGTTTGGAACATCAAGTGTAGATTTATCGACATAATATCATCCATTTTTATTGTTCAATGGCAAATTTAGTGTTTCTAAAACATATTTTTACAATACTAAGTCACCAGAATGAACAAGGATAATAAGAAGTAGTGAAAAGAAGGTCAAAGAATTTTACACACTATTCTGTTCAGAGTTTCGTCATCAATTCTACGAACAAACTCATTCAGAGGCGGATTGGGAGGAGATTTACAACATACCATTGCAAAATACCGGTTCTTATGAGATTTTTTCAATATTCGGTATTCATTTAGAATGCATAACTAATTCAATGATTTTATGCAAAACACCTGGTAAATCTTTTTATCAGATTCAAAATATCATAATATAGAGAATCAAAGTATGAATAATGTACCTATGTTTTCACACTGACTGACAAAGTAGGAGGGATTTTCAATTCGACCCGCTTTTCTTCAATAGAACAATACAAGGGAACTTTTTGTTCACTTTAAAGTGGGAATGCATTGAAGTGGATCTATAAATTAAAGAAATGAACTTTTCCATTACGATTAAAAAGGAATAGTTTTGTAAGGAATGAATATCAATAAAACTTTTTAGGTATGTATGTGTGTGAGTAAAGCGAGCACTTATCGTCTGATGAATGTAACGCATTCGCTTCGACTGGCTTTATGGTGAATTATATACACTGCAATCGATTTGTTCCTCGTAACATCTGATTCAATTGAACCGAGGAAACAACCTATTGTATAAGCTATAAAGATAAACTTAAAATCTAACCGCTGTTGATACATTTGTATCGATCGTCTTTGAAAATTGGACAACATTTTGTTGTACCTCCTTAATTATTGTTATACTATATATAGAATATACATTGCTAAACATATCGCAGATTATATTTAACATAATATGTATATGAATTTTATCACAATTTGACAATCTGCAGTCGTGGGTTGATGTTTACCAAATATCGCTAGAACGATCACTACTTCACAGATATGTCGCAGTGTGGGTGAACAGACAATAGTCTCAATACCCTGTAATTAGTATCGTATTACAACAACTGTTTCGAATAATATATATATTTGCGTATCTATTGATATTGTGTTCTTTAAATCAAATAACATTCGTTTAAAATCTTCTATTTTGTATCATGAAGACTGGAATGTGTTATTGAAAAAGTTGTAACAACGTAATGAGGTTTCGGAGACATATTCATATATGTATAGTGTTGATAGAGGTTGTATATTCGGCACATTCGCAAGGCTAACGAGTTATCACCTCGGGTCGTATACTAGAATTCACTTCCAATATGTTGCACCACACACTTATAGCACAAACTCAACGATAATGACCTTTGCCACTTAAACACAACACTGACACGAATTGCAAAACGCCTACTCGAAGTCTCTATAGTCTTGCATAGAGTATGTAGTTATGTACAGTTAACAAGTAGGATATAATTTTTATCACAATATAGGTACATATACGCGTCTGTTCGCGACGGTAGAAAAACCGCGTGTACGCTCTCGCACAGCCACAGGCTGCGTTGGCGCATGAGCCCGAAAGAGATGGGAGTTGAAGGCTCTGGCGCCCCTTGTATGAAGATCGTAAGTGCGAGCGAGATGCATGAGAGACTTAAGCGACAGTCCAGTTACGTATCTCGTTTCGATAGCAGATATAAAGCCTTCAAAGACACGAGCTTTTAAATATGATTTTTTATAATTTAAACATGTTATATTATATACTTAAAAGGTACAGTTATTCTTGCGTGCAAACGACTTGTATACGTAGTTAGTAGTATTATTGCTTTAATCTATTATTATCATATTTTTATTATCATTTATGACATAGAGTACCTACATGTATCAAAATTCAATAAATAGGTTTACCTATTTGTAAATGAGATCAAAACTATTTCGCTCGCGTCACCTACTTTTTATATGTATTTAATATGTAGTGGTTATGTGGAAGGAAATCTAAGAAATATAGTGGATTGTAGCATTACCTCAGAATCTAGAAGCTAGGGTCAACTTGAAACCGGTTTATGCAATTCAATATGTTTCCACGAAGACACTAGAGTACATAACACTGATAAAGTTAACGTTTACGTAACTTGCTGCATCTTATCATTGAGCTTATGTTTGTGATACATTTCTTCCGCTTACGGTATTAAGTATTAGATTACGGCATTATTTTCTTTGTGACTCTACAAATATAGGGCCCAGTTGGCACTTAGTAGCTGTAGGTGGTTATATTATTAAGGCGCGAATCCAATTCAATTTACGGTCAACATTTTGTTTGACAAAAAGTAAGGCCAAAATGAACGAAAATTTATGTTTGAAGCAAAATAATACAACTACAGCTAGATGCACTTTTATATTATATTGTATGATTGGCTATTCTACGCAACACAATGTGATTTGTGAATCTAAATATCAAATGCATACCTAATGGCTAATATGTACTCGTAGGCAATGATATTTTAACTATAGATATGTTATGAGCGCGCAATCGTGAAAACTCGAAAACGTCCTAATTAGGACGTATTGCCTTTAGTCTGTGTCACCGCATGGCGACGAGTGGTACGCTGCTACAAAATAAAAAAAAATGCCATCCTGTGTATTTAGGAAATGCACCAATTATGATACCAAAGTTAATAAAACACAAGGGATCTCATACCACATGTAAGAACGCAGTATACTTCGATTTATTAATATATTTCAATTATTTGCCTAATTTTCTGATATGTCATCGGTTGCTAGACTAATGTTTGTTTACATTGACGCGCAATTGACAACACTAGCTGTCTCTTTTTTTCTTATTGATTTTATCGACTATCCCCTTTCTATCATTTTGACTTGTAGTGAAATGTACATTGAATGAAAAGTGTGTATGTGTGCAGCGCGGAACACTTTTTTCGGTTGTTTAGTGAGCGTATAACATATCTGTAGTTAAAATATCATTGCTCGTAGGTAAATGTTTTGTTCTATTAAAATATATGTACATAAAATGGATAATGGATACATAAATTAAAAACAACTTTTTGTTTAATAATTTAAAAAAAATTGAATGATGCTTTTATTTCACATAGTAATAAAATAAGTTTCTATACAATAAAAATCAACACAATATAAAATTTCGATTTAATAATAATTTAATTTAATTTAATTTATTCTTGGATTTTTTCTAAACTAAAAAAATCTGCCTTAATTAATATAAAATATTAAATATTGATAGGCTATAGGCTTCTAAACTATTGTTATATAAAACTTGTATATTTTAAAAATCATACATAACAACAAAATTAAAAAGATTAACTTTCAATAAAATATTAATTAATAAATAATAAAGCATTATTTGATGCTTTTTTATCAATATATTGTATTATCTACTGTGTAAAAAACAACTACATATCTAAAGAAAGCAGTTGTAAAGCTTATTTAATTTATTGTCATTTCTAAAAGCACGTAGTCGCTTTTTCTTGAATAAAGAATGTTATATTTTTAACCTTTCACAAACAGACAAAGGCACCGTACAAAGTAAATTGAACAAATGAGCATTCAATCAGTGCAATTTATTGAAGGAATATGCAAAGTAATAACTTAACTTGGCATATATAATAATGGTCAGAAAAATGATAAATAGTCATCTATTGAATAGCGTCTGCTTGACCCGAGCAGTGACATATTACTTGTGGTGAAGATTCACACGGTAGTTATAAGTAGGTAGGTACGTCGGAATATAGCACGATATAAGTCTCAAACGAATTGAATACCTGTACAAAATACGCAAATTTTGAAGAAAAAGTGCATAAACATGATCTTTTTATTTTATTTTTCCACTACTTAAAGACAGCACTTATAGAACAAAAATGTGTATTTAATTCAATTCAATTACACAGAAAATTATAATTGTTTAACTATACCGGACTGACAGATTTTCGTGCGAATGAAATAACACTCTACAAAGCAGAAATTTGCCGACAGTCTCTTTCCAAAGGTCGATGTGCAATATTTATAGCCGGGTACTATACTTATGTGATTATTTGACAATGGTGATGTTTGAAATTTATGGAAAAACACTAAGGATTACTCTCGAGGTAGGTTTGTACTTGTAGATCGCTCAGAGATTAGATTTTTCCTGGAGTAAAAAGTATTCTATATGTTGAATCGGATATCTTTCTATCACCACATCAAAATATGTCCAATGGTTTTTCGTGATGCGGTTACAGACAGATAGACTTGTATTCTATAAACCATATATTCGGCTTCTGTATCAATAAAAATGACTATTTCAATACGATTTTCCAAAAAAATCTTTAACGTAACTATAAACTCAGAATATGACATCTATAGATAGATGTACCTTTGTAAAAAGTACTGGTGCAAGTAATTACAGCATTGAGTTAAAATAGGATAAGGAACTGAAATTATGACTACTAAAGAAAGTATCTTACAAAACTCTTCAAACATGTTATCTGCTACCCAAAATGTGTGTCACTCTTTCACTTTCTTACCACGTGTATATTATTCATGCATTTATTGATTTATTTATTGTATTTAGTATGAATAACGTTCAAAGTTTTTGGTACGCATTCAGTGATTTAGTATATTTCTTAAAAACGCAAATTAATCTTTATTTCATTGTACTGTTTCTTGTCTTAATGCAGCCACAATACAGATACATACGTACATCTATACGTATACCAATATATTCATATTAAACACTTAGAAACACATTTCGATTCTGTTATGGCATAAATTAATTATTATTATTATATTTATTTAATTATAACTAAATGAATGTTAGGATGGATATTTGTTTGTTTATTACTCAATCACGTCAGAACTCAGAAAGGCTGAACCGACCTAGATGAAATTTGACTCAGAGGTAGATTATAGTCTGGAATAGCACATAGGTTTCTTTTTGTTTGGGTAGAATGAACGTATCCTATACTATATGTGATATACATACAAAACTTAAAAACGTAGGTAAGGATAAGCCCGAGCAAAGCTATGTTGAGTCGTAAGTTAGCAATAATTTACAAATAATTTTTATATCCATTAAAGCAATTACTATCTATGTACTTACGATGAAATTTAATAATTAATTATCATAATGAGTCACCTACCTCATTAATTAGTAATTTATATTATACACATGTATTAGGTATATTAATCATGTGAAATTTAAATTATGTAAAAATTTGCATAAACCTTAAATTTAAACTAAGGTATACCGTAGGCGAAGGCGCTAAAAAGGTAGATTGACCAATGGCCAGCAAAAAACCTTATTTCCATTTTTGTATTTTAATGAAATATTAATTTTATTTTATTATTAAGAATAAAAACCAAAGTTTATCAAAAAGCTTTGTAAACGAGACATCAACTTAGTACAAGTAGTGTATTATGCTTCGGAAGGCTACATGCACGTAAAAGTTATTGATTGAAAACTTCAAAGTAATCAGAGGGCTTAGCCAAATTACAGGGAAAAAAGATTAAATTCATAGAAATAATAACAAAAGCATTATGAAAGTCCGTAAAAAGAAAACTAATAAATATTAATAAACTTATATATAAATCGGCTTCAGCTCTGCAAGAAAAGGTTCTTTATCTTTAAACAATTAATATCCGATATAAGTTAGCATATTGTATTTTAAAACAAACAAGAGTACCCTAAATAAATTTAAATCTTTTTTTAAGTATTGTTTAAAGCCCATTCCATTATCTACATTGTACATGGTTATTTGGTTTGTAAAAGCTAAATATTTTCGCAATGGCCCATTTTTCCTAAACCTCTAGTAATGTTAAGTGATAATAAACAATAGTTAATCATTGAATAAACTGGTACTGGTACTGAAGTAAACGAGAAGTAAAACCGGTTGCGCAGCTGCGCGTGCGCAACTCTATAGTGGACTCTATAGTATAGTTTGCGTTGGTGGTACAATTTGTAGGACTTTCATTGGTCAAGGGTAAAATAATATATTTCTAGGAATCTTAGATAACGTTATTTGCTTCAGTGAGCGTATACGTAAATTACATACATAGGTATATAAAAGATAATGAGTGAGGTAGGAGAGTAGGCCAATGTTAAAGGTAAAGGCAATTGCATAGTAACAATGGGTCGACCAATATTCTATCACAAATAATTGCTTGGACAAGTTTCAATATTTCACAGTGTGAAAAACTTTACCGTAACTTTGAAATAGAAGCTGAGTGGCTACTTGCCTTTATTAATCACATATCGCTATTATTATTTTCTATTATTAAGAAGATTAGAATTGATTTTATATTTATCATTTATTTTACTTGTAATAGCTAATATAATGATGTATTCATTCATATTATAAATTTTGAGACTTTTAAACGCGCCTTACAGATGTGGGCCCTTCACCCGGTAGGAATAAGTCGGCTACGATTGATATCTACGAGTACTTACGCAAGCAGTATTTTCTTGCGTGATCAGTTCCAATAACATACTATACATCGCTGTACTAAATCAATTGCTAATAACCACATCGAAATCTTCTCCATGAATAAAGTTAAACTATTTATTATTGTACTGAGCGATGGGAAGACCTGTTTTATGTTACTGTAATAGCAAAACCAGGTACTTAATACGTCGTAAGTTTTTCCTATAAAAAAATTATTTCTTTCTAGTAATCACTTGATTTTGAACTTCTAATAGTGTTTACTGAATAGGTAATAAATTAATCTCTAAAAATTTTACTATTATTATAACGATACATAATTGCATGCATTGACTGTATTTCCCAGGACGCTACGTGCGACTTGCAGGTACAAAATATAATATACATCATAAATATTTTTTTATGAGATCTTTTCTAATATTCAATAAACAATTATTATTTACAACCTAAGGTTTGTCCGTTCTTTCTTTATTTACACAATTTATTAAAATAATAATAACAGTAAGGAATAATAAAAACTTAGACATGCTTTAAAGTTGTGAACCACCTGTATCTCACTCAACCTTTGCTTTAAATATTTAATTTTTAATTTTTACGCTTTAGCTATAGGCATTTATGTCTCCTAATTCAATATCACTTCTTCTGTTGAAATATTTCAATGATTAGTTCAGTGGTATTGCATCGTGTAATAACACCGTAATTGGCTGGCCCAGTTTGTATGCAGCTTTAGGCACGTACAGCCACGACATGCTTCTGAGAACGTGTCTATCTATTTACCTATTCTTACTACACAATAACGTAATTATACATAATAGATTATTAACATGAAATAATCATATAACACTGGAATGATTAGGTACTAATTTGTATAATGTCTCTACCACATTATCTTATAAGTTGTCATTATGAGCTTGTATTTGTTAAAATGTTCACTTTATTTTAACATTGGATTAGAGAGAAGTATAAAAAACTATTTAATTAAAAAAAATATTAGTATTAGAACAGGAATACCAGGAATAGAAAGAAATAAAGTAAATAATAATTACATTATTATTAGGATGTATGACAATTAAAATAATTTATTCTAGTAAAACTGAAGTAGATTTCAAATATTACGTTTTTTACACGCAATAAGTAAATGTCTAATTATATTAAGCAATAGGTAAATAGTAGCACTCATTACTTGGATCTCGAGGCCAAAAGTTCTATGAACTCTTCTAACATCATAATAACGTCAGCTTACTCCTTAAAACTTTTGGTGAAGACACTCACTATCAAGTTACTTCGTTAAAATAGGGATGTATAACATAACAATGGGATAATATAACAATCATATATAGTTATTGTTATTTTTTATGTATTACTTTGTTACTAAAACATACGTTGTCCACAACGTTTCATTTATGTTTATTTTCAATCCTTAAAATATGCTAGGAATTAAATAAAAAATGTCTGTAAGATCAGACAAAGCCTCATAAACTGCAAGACAGAATGGTCCGGCAATAAAATACTGCTGGATAGCTAAATCACGACATCAGCTAGTGTGCGAACCAGTTCTAGTATAAGCAATGAATGCGCCTTGGATTTCCAGAGTGCGACACACATTAGTTATTTAAGAGTAAAAACTCGTTATAATTATCACTTTAAAGAAAAGTTTAACAGGAGTGTACGTTGAGTTGAAATACCTGGCAATTTAGTAATTATTTGCAGACTAGTGTTAATGAAAAATTGCGATATTTTAATTATTATTTCTTAACCTTCTTTTGCACAATAATATTAAACATAAAAATAACTTAGGAAGGAATATAACGAATGATAGGAACGTAGGTGTATGACGTAATAATATAACCTAAACATAAACTATACCATATAAAGTTCGCCTAGAGAATAATGAATTAAACTTTTTTTTTTATTTCGGAATTCTTACATGTCATGATTCCAGAAATTTTAACCAAACAACTATTTCATGACCAATACAACCATAAAGGACCCTCTATAGATTGAAATTCAAAGTCATTTTGTCTTCAAGACGTGTCAAAAGTTTTGGTCAACAGATTTGAGGTCAAACAAAACAGTGAACTAAGTATTGTTCAAGCGAACGAAAAGGTCACGTCTGATTGCCCAGACGGCAGACCGTGCGGGACTAAACGTAACGTTTTTAAAACACGCAGGATAACCAAATTCAAAAGAATAAAATTATATATATTTATACGTTATAAAGTGTTTTTTATAATTATGCGGCCGATCATTTGGTAATACAAGTCAGTAACTTTCTTTTTCCTTAATTACTTCGTTATCTAATTGTCTTACAAAAATCGCGTAACGGCTGCTTGACAAATTTAGTTCTCTTCAGTATTTTGTTCAACAGTACAATTAATTAAAACTATTAATTTACAATAATATACACTTACTTTTAAAGCGCAGAATATACATGATGGTCCGAGACACGCGTGACCAGTAAGCTCACGAAAGCTGCGCCGGAAGATGTCGAGATGCCAGAGTACCTGCAAAAACAAAAATATTACTTATTAACTAACCCAAATGGAGTACACTCTACATCTAAAACGTCAGTTTGGTTGAGCTGATTCATGTTTTTATAGAGCGATAATACAATATCGTTTATATTGGTGATGATTGCATTGGTGATGTTTCAGAACTATGGATATATCAATATACCAACTTTAAATCTTAAATTTCATCACAACCATTTTGTATAAATCGAGAATATTATTTAAAATTCAACCGTTTTAAGCGCTACGGCGTGAATTTGTTAATATAATACGTTATGCCATACCCCACTTCAGCGGCAAAATTGTTTGTAATAATTCTTTAATTTGTAAGCAAAAGTTATTAAACAAAGCTAACAAAATCATAAAAAACATGACTCGTAAATCTACGTGAACACATACATTTTTGTCAACTAAAATTGCCAAAAAGATTGCATAATATTTTCATAGAGTTGTAAAACTTTTCGCGCTTTATTGTAGTTTTTTTACAATGATTTACAATACTATTTTATCTTTAATTACAACTATAGTGAATATTTGTACTATCAATCGCAATTTATTACCGTGGGATAAATTTGTTTTTCTATCACAGAGTTCTTGTATTCCATACTAATCGTTAAAAGATATCTAGGGACAAACTGAGTGAAGCGAAGCTAAGTTTATTACATACCCATCCAGTAATTTAGTAAATTTATACATGTAGTATATTTATCATATTAATAAAAATGGTAGTCTACTTAAGATTATGCCAGAGGCTTCTTGGCACGTTTCGCGTCAGCTGCATACGCATATGACGCGGTAAAAAAAACGGCTTAAAAGGAAGTTAAGTGCTATAATACGTATGTGACATATTTGACGGAATGCTGATTGCCGAGCTATTGGTCATTAATACTCGATATTTTATTAAGTACTATGAATATTGGTAAATTAGTGTAAACAGGTAACTGAACTGGATATATTTACATTTAAAATATGTAACAAGGAACGCCCACGCGCTTCCTGTTGAATTCACCTACGCTCTCGCATATTTTTAAAATTATTCTGTCATAATATTTATTTTTAAAAATGATCTCCGTAATTTAACACATACGTTAGAATAAATAATAACAATTATGACGTTTTCTTCAGTAATCAAAATACGAGATTATTAATACAGCATGTTAAAATGACACTAAATACATATTAGCATATTACTTCTAACAAAAGTACTACGTACGTATGAGCATAAATAACCTTGAGTCTCCCTTTATACATAAACCTATATTATTCCAGTATAGCTATATTGGCGTTTGGCCGATTACGGATTACACCTGCTTGTAGTTTTTCGCAATTGTTTTCGGCGTTGTAAGAGCAGGTGCCCGGCCGGTCTGGGCAGATGCTACCTGATCTTAGTTTTGATCTTTGAAACGTGTAAAATAAACCAAAAAAAAATATTCCAAGCATGTAGAGCAAAGTTATGTTTTTAAGATACGTAGTTAAACTAGTTATAAACAGAAAGTAACAATCATAGGTATTTTCAAGTCTTGTTTTACTTGATCACTCTTCAAATACGCTACGTCAATTTTTTATTAAATAAGTTTTATGATAAAACATGTATAAAATGGAGCATGAAGCGCTCTATTTTCTAAGCAAGGAATAACATTCAATCCCTTTAAAGCCTAACAAGTAGAAGCCGCGAATGAATGTTGTTTCTAAGTCACGTAACTAACTGACGGCTCTTACTGTTAGAATGCCATACTATACAAATCACATGTACACATACATATCACTTGAGTTAGCTCTGATTCTTTAACATAAGAGATTTTTATATTAAATTAAAAAAAAACCATATTTTTTCATTTAATTAACATTATTCTTTGTCTTAGGTGAAATAGTCGTAACTTCTCTATATTTCACATATTTAACTTTTTTGTATATAGGTAAAATATGTGAATTGTAGAGTAGTTGTGATTTTTAGACCTTATCAATAAATGCCACGTGTGGCAACAAAATATACCTAATTCTAATTATGACAGATCACCAAAACAACAATTTCCTCTGCCTGAAATTGAAATTTGCTTGTGCTTACGTACCGAGCAACAAATATTGTGAACACCTACATAATATTTTTCTTGTCATTTTTATCTATATACTTTTAAAATAGTGTATGGGTTATAAAGGGTTACGAATAAACCTTTGTTTTAAGGATATTTGGGACATTGGAAAAAAGAATAAACGTATGATAATTTAATATAAATAATCTTGTTTCAAAAATCGTGACATCTGCTAAATACGGATATACGAACTAGATACGTTTTGGTTAATAATAATAGACGAGGAGACAAGAAACATGTTAAAATTATTTCAAGTAAAAGCTCCAGATCCAATCAATAGAGATAAGCTTAAGAGCTTTTAAAAATAACAATCAGGGTGACAAATACCTAAAAATGTTTTGTTTAACTAAAGTGATATTGTATTTATTTACATTTTGGACTTTATTTTTATAATAATATTTTTTCTTCAAACGAGTTAACGTCCGCTTTGTATTGATATTCTGAGGTAGACAGAGAACTCTTTCAACTCGATGAGTAGCGTCGGTGTCTAGCGTAACGGTATATTGTTACTCGTTTGTATGACCCTTCAGCTCAGTAGCAGCATACATGATTTTAAAGTCTTGGATTCGATTGTGCATTTGTAGACTATCGTCTAACAAACATATCTAATATGTTTTGTCTAAAATATTTACCGTGTAGGTTAAGGGAGTTAATACTAGTGTTACTATTGCAGTTAACATTTATATTATAATATAAATGTTGTAAGAGTATAAAATAATAGTTATGTTAAATTTTAAACACTTATACATACGCAATTAAGGCGCTATATAGGATGTCTATTTAGCACTTAACTAAAAAATGCGCAACACTATGCGTATTTAATTGTTTGTTGTTTGTATCAGACCATAAAGAGATTTCTTCAATAGAAAAAGATGTGCAACTACGAGTATATGCAAGCTTCGTTTACACACGTTTTTCTTTGCAGGGGAGTGCAGTGGTGCATCTAATATATAAAGTTTTTAGCTCGATTCAAACCACTATTTGACGCTTCTTGACCAGCGTGGGAAGTGGTTATCGCACGATTTGGCTATTTGAGAACAATCGAGGTATTTTATTTTAAATGTTTTTTTTTTACATAAAACTTTATGGAAATAATAGGTACATTTTTCCATGGCTATTGAAAAGGTAAATAGCCTGTAAAACAGAATTATCATCAATGAAATTCGAAATATACATAAATAAATATATTAATATCTTAGATGACTAACAGAATAATTGTCGTAAATATTATGTAATTATTATGCATCCGAGTTATGAAAATTGTTTGGGTGAGTTGGACAGCGGAAGTAGATTTAAATCAAAATATAGAGAGCACACTTCCCCTACGGAAACGACGCACCTTAATTTAAATTATTACTGACATATGACAACTATGTTATGCGTTATATCGACTATTGAGTACATTAATTAATAGGCATTTTACACAGACACATGTTACTGTATGCAGGTTTTTTTAAGAATTACAATATTAAAAAGTACGAAGAGAACATTTTACTACTTGGCAATGACAGCTTACGTGTATTACGTGTGTTTATGAAAAAGAAATATATAATATGCATGTACAGGCGGCTCTACCTCGCTTGCTCGGGTTTGTCTCTATGTACATTGTGATTTATGAGTGAACTGTCTCGTTGGTGCAGTGGCTAGCATGTACGGTCGTATACCGCGAAGTCCTGGGTTCGAGTCCCGGGTCGGGCCAACTTTAGTCATTGAGTCTTTCTGTTTCCTAAGCCTCAGTAACAGCCCGGAGTTGGGAAGTTGGCGGTGTTTCACCCCCGTGCCTCGGAGAGCACGTAAAGTCGTCGGTCCTGCGCCTTAACTCTCACTGGTCATGTCGAGCAATCGTCCCACCGGAATATGAGAGTGATAAAGAATAGAGAGTGCACTTGTGTTTGCGCATACACTCGTGCACTATAATATGTCCCGCGCAGATGGCTAATCTCAACGAGATTGCCGTGGCCGGAATCGGTCAGGAGGACATCATCATCATCACATTGTAAATTTTCTGTCCACCCAGGGATGTCACGTGGTGTGGTGATAGGTAGACAGACAAAAATTCTTAAACGTGTAGGTCTCTGCATCGATAATCACATCTATTTCAATAAGATTTTTTTAAAAATTAACTTACGAATACCTATGAATTATCAACTTTCTACCCTAATGTACGTATACAATACACTTATAATCATACATCACACGTGTACGCCAATTGTTTCCAATTACGTACTTTATATAATAAATCTTTTAAGGCCATGTAATTAAATACAGTTCAATGATGTAATTGTAAAGCGATCCGTATACAGTCAATTAGATAGAAAAATCGCATAGATATTATTCAACTCCACTGCATTATTTGCTAAAATATATGCCTAGCACCTTAGCTATTCGTCTTAAGAGTTTAAATCGAATATCTGGACAGCATATAATTTTCTAGTGTAATTTACACCGTGACGGCAGTCACGCTTGGTTATGATAACCAATCAAAATAGTAATGGACATCAAATAGCATATACGATAGAAACTTACTACAATTGGGTAATCATGTATTGGCACAGTTTTTTTTGGAGCTTAGTACCTCTTAAAATTTGTTCGGTGTATAAAAATGAACGATTTAATAATTATAATAGAGCTGCAACTTTTACGAAGATGCTTAATTTTTATGATTCTTCTATTCATCAAATTTTTAAGGTGTTTGTACTACCTGTGCTTACGATAGGTTTCCAATTTGTATAATACATAATTATAATATACAATTTATTAATTGGTTTAATTTACCAATTTATGTAGCACATCTCTACAAAAAATATAATGAACGTTAAAAAGTATGTAGGTACGAACCCGTACGAGCGGAGCGAGGGTAAGTCGCTAGTAATAGGTAAATGTATATATTTTTATTTTAAACCAAGTCGATCGACTATGAAAAAATTTGTAAGTCATTAGGTCACCTTTAGAGGTGAAACGTTTTTAAATTTGCGTAAAATACCCTTTGAGTACATTTTTTTACTAAACAGAATTAAATTAATATATGGACTATAATTTATCATATATGATAACTTATAAATCCATGAGTTATGCCCTGAATTATAATGTGTGAAAGAATAAAGTCCAGATTGGTGTTTCAACTGGCTAGATTATGATATTTATTTTATATAAGACACGAGAAAGCAAACAATTAATCTATTGGAAGCATTTGCGTAAATCCTGTAACAAGGTACATCATAGTATGCATAGGTTTAATTTTACGAAAGGCAATTAGGTATAATGAATTCAAAAAGTTTGGTGAAAGAGGCGAACGCCCGCTATTAAGAACCGGTCAGCGCGTGGATTCAAAGAACTCTTAATATCAATCATGGTGGCCTATAATAATCAAAAGTAGTTAAGGTCAATGCTATTGAATGTAATTATAGGTATAGGGTTTTAAAAAATCTTCAAGAGATATAAAGAAATAACGCAATTTCATTTTAACACTTAAATGATAGAAAATTTAAAATCCACATTTGTTTTGGATACGCAGAAGGTTTCAAAGATATGTATGTATATCTTTTAAATATATTAAATATTATACCATATATGCAAATAAAGTGTCCGGTGTACTTTAAGTACGATTATGACCGTTATTGGTCGATGTCAGCTCCTTCTAGTATAAAGTTAATTGAATTAGTTTTTAGATATCCACATCAACATCATTTTGTAATCCAATTCTACAAATTCATCAAAGGAATCTTATGTCTAGTTAAACATCTTCTTACTTAATGCATCATTAGGACTCACCGCCCGAAACGAACCAAGACCCCTGAGTTTAAAATGCATTTCACATACAGTCAAAACTGCCCTATTATAATGGAGCATCCCTTTAAATGGGGGGATCGGCCAACCATGCAATGGCTACCTGCGTAAGTGTACCTGTATACGAAATCCTGGCCCATAATTACTTACAAATAACTATATAGCGAATTTCTATAGCTGACTATACGTAACGCCATCTCTCTCTACCTTACAGAATCTTCGATACGGATGGCATTTTCTCTTTCACACACAATCGTTGTTTGTTGGTCTTTTTACGAGCAGGACATCGAAAAACCAGAACTATCGCCCTTGTATGGAACAGAATATAATATATATTTTTTTATTTCCTTATGTCCTTTACTAAATTACTCTATAGTTTATAATAAAGTATTAAAAAAGTATTAAAAACCTTTAAGCCCTTAAAGTTGTAACTTGTTCGTGTAGGTATCGCATAATAGAAATTAGAAATGGAATCAAAAACACAACAAAACATTAACACATATTAATTTTCTATAGTCTATAAATTCTTGATAAACGACCTTATACCTACTCTAAAGGGGCTGCTTGCAAAGGGGTTCGTTATTTTAAAATAAAACAAGAGCCTTTCATTAGAGCGGGAGAAATCGAGATATACGAAGGCTGTATAGAGACCGTGGTGGGTCAAATTACAACCGAAGTATAAGACAACTCATGCGATTTATAATACCTTTCATTTATATTTTTATATAGAAATCTTAAAATATTATTAACACGTGAAAGTTTATATTATACATGATAATATCTATTTATTTCGAATAACAAACTCTACAATATACTGAATGAATGTTTATCAATTTATTTTCCAAATTATAGAGCTTACCTTTGCGCTATGGTACAATGCACTGCTTTTATTAATCTTCGCTTTAGTCATGATTTGCCGTGCACAATAATCCAGATAATTCACATAGTTCACATCACTACACTAAAAGTTTCATATTGTTAATGTTTCACGTGAAAATCACTGAAATACCGTACGAGTTGTGTTTACAACGGGAGGCCGTACGTGGGAGTGTACTAGTGTAGTTGGTAGTGAGGCGCTCGCGCCGGGCGACTGCAGCGCCAAGCTGTACGGTGGCGTAGTATCGAACTAGATGCTACGATTTCCCTACGTTTTGAGGCTTTACTGGCGGCCATTTTGTTTATAATGCGCGGTAGTGGTACTGTGCTTTTGTGATGAAATTACTACAACTTCCGTTATTATATTTTTACATAGACGATTTATTTTTATAAAACGCGAAATAGCTAATATTTTAAATATCACTAAGTTTATATTATGTTTTTTAATGAAAAAATTACCTAAATAAAAAATTCATTTAATTAATTCCTTACAACAATTTATAGCAGCGTGTTTTAAATAATGTTTTCTAGTCAGGATTTTTTAAAAGTATTATTACATAATAGGTAACCTACTAATTTTAATAAATAAATTGTTTACACTTTCTATACACTATGTTACATACTTATATTAAAAATATGTTCATAAATTATATAAGTTGAATAATAAATCTCAAGCTGATATGGAAAACCATGTACCCAATTTGGATTAACAATATAATCGCCTTACGTGGCGGTATCGAAAGGTTTTAGGTTTTTTTAGGTAAAAATTTCAGAGTCAGGTGGTTCGAAAAAAATAGTTCGTCAATACTTGTGAGGGGATCTGTCAGAAGGATGTTTAAAAAACACATCAACACTTTTTATAGTCATCCGATGAACACCTTGCCATTTGCAATTTTCTTGAGAATATTTTGGATAAGAAATTATTTATAAATCCATACTATGTTTAGAAATTATTTTATATATTTATAATGTTATACACGTAAAGATATTGCAATTGAAGTGCAGGTGAAAACTGTTACATTTTGGTCCGGTCATCCAAAAGTTCTTTCTTGTTTAGTTAAGAAAAAATCGGAGTGATATTAAATATTTTCTCTTGTTTGCCTTTTCATTATATTACCTTAGCAAGCTAAAAAAAACTTATGTTAGTTAATAAAAAAATCTTAAAAGTATAAAAGTACCATACAAAGGATGCTTGCTTGCTCATCTTAAGAGACAGTGTAGTATTTTTAAAGCTTCTCTGTTGAACCGAAGCCCTTGTTTATTGCACATACATTCTGCAAGGTAAGGAATGCAAAAAGATAACATAAAAATCTTGCCTTTCGAGCTCTACATACAAGTAAACCAAATATAATGTCAACTTTCATAAATACTTCTGTGTAATTATTGGAATGTTATACCTCATTGTTACAATTTCGTAAACTTCATTTCTTTAAGCCCCTTTCTTGTTCGTCGCTCAAATTTTAATAATTAATTAATTATATTATCTATTAAGCTAGTTACAGCTGGATACATATGCCGGAGCATAATCATATTTTATTTTGGATATAGTGAATTGCTCTATTACAATATACAGTGAAACACGAAATATATGTAATAATCAGATCAGGTAGAGCCTTTTTTATTATTAGATACCATGTTCATTTTCGCTTTTGCGATGAGGGCTAGAAAGGAGAAATACTAGCACCTTTTCTCACATCGATAGGTAACAATAATAAAAATTTGATTTGTGGATTTCTAGCTCATTTAATAGGAAAACGCTAGATTTCATTAGGGACTGCTCATTTTGATTGCGAGGCATAACACCGACGTTACAACTGACAGAATGATGCCTTGCCATGTTATTATGCCGCTATTGAAGCAAGTAATTAGAGACTCGTACGATGAACATGTTAATTTTAATAGGTAACAACATGAATTTGTAAATGCGTTCATTTCTAATTATAGATGTTTGTGTGCACAATTCAATCAATACATAGATATAGTTTATATATTTCAAAGTTACGAGTCATTTTTTATTGTAAAAAAATCAACAAAATAACTAACCTAGAGAAACTGCTTTGTAATAGTAATATTTTATTTTAATTGTGTTTATCATGTTATTTTTTTAATAAATGAGTCTTCCTTTTTCAAACCGTTAAAGGTACAAAATTTAATTTTAATACGGCATTGAAGATATTAGGTAGAGTTTGTTTCAACTTCATAAAAAAATACGATATAGGTATTGTTTGCTAAGTATAAGTACTCACTAGTACTACAGTAGGTACTAATACTTTTAATTAAATAGTAGCTTTAAGGCTGATTTACACGTATTAAGTGATTAAGTAGTTAACTAAATTGTAACTTAATTTTTGGTGACTTATATTGAAGTAGCTGTCCAAACGTATTTAAGTAGATAAGTAGTTATGTTCTTTAGTTCACTCAAGATGGACAATCAACAACGTAATAAAGTCGTAAATTCTGTGCTTAAATTTGCTATTAGTGAGGTCTTGGACGAAATTAAATATGAAATAATTATAGAAATAACCATACTCAAATAATAAAAAAATTAAAGATTCAATATAATAGATGCCAGAGACCGCTTTTAATAAATCTTTATTTTTTGGCTCTTGTGAGTATGTCGAACGAATACTTTTAATTATTTGTTCGACTGCCTTCGCGCCAAATCAATAATACATCATCATAATATAATTCATCAATAATGAATAATATTTATAAGCTCACGACGTTACGGAAATAATTGAAATAGGGTTCAATTCAAAAAAAAAGTGCGTGCGTACAAAGTACACATGTCAGAAGTGAAACTTCTTTATTTATAAATTTAACTCACTGTTTACACACTGTATAAATACTAATGATATTGTAATTTCACTTCAAAAACAATTCCTCACGATTACCAGCATGAGCAGCCGTCATTGGTGGCGCTAACTCTTCTCCGTCTCTGAGCGCCTGGTACTTGATTTACGTGTTTGTGTCTCTATGGACTTACTTTTTCGTTCTACTTCTAAAGAAGTTTCAGTTCAAAAAATGGCGCATCAACACTTATGCATTTTACTAAATTGCATCTTTTCAAACGGATCCAGAAATAAGCCCCGCCCACCTACTTAATCGAAAAAATAGAAAACATTCTAATTTATTAGTTAAGTAGGTAACTAAATTTTAACTTGCGACTTGCTACTAAATTTTCTGTTTACACGTACGGAATCACTTAAAATTAAGTTAAAATTTAGTTAACTACTTATTCACTTAATACGTGTAAATCAGCCTTTAGAACAGTAGCTTTATTATAATATTAAGAGAGGGTAGTTTTGCATTTTCTGTACCTATATATGTAAGAAAATCGGTTAAAATATTCATAATTTATAGAGTGGTCCTACCATTAGAAGAAAGTGTTTAAATTCAAAAACAGACCGGTAGATTCAAAACAGGAAACTTGTTTATTCTTCTTTATCTTACATATTGACCCATCTCTTTCTAGCTAAACTGCCTTAAAGCCTGTTCATGCAAACAAGTCAAATATAATCCTATGGCAAAGCTATACGGTATAAAATAAATTGAATAGCTCTAATATTTGAGTTCGTAGTAAGCTGTAGTAAAACTAAACCAGTTTTATATTAAGTAGTAGAAATAATCTCTTTCTTGAATTTGTTTACCGTTTTACCGTTAATAACATTTCCAAATATAAATCTTTTATAATATACATAATTTACTATCTCACATCAATACAATTGGCAAACTAATGATAAATTGCTAACTTTTAATATGTAGAATATACAAGTACAACGTATGTAGTAATACACTTTATATGTCCATCTATAGTACCTACATATTAAATACTGAAAGTCAAAGTCTAAAATACCTACATTATAATTTTAGATACACATTTTGGAACAAAAACATTAATAGAAAAACCAATTATTGCATTTTTAACTGCCAACAATATTTTTCGTTTTATTTTTCCCAGATACATAAAGCGCCTGTCATTAATTTGAAGCAATCAGTATCAATCGGTTGAATTGTAAACATTTATCAATAAGGCAATAAAATAAGGTAAAAAAATAGACATTTCATTCTCAGAACACAGAGATACAATGAAGAGTAAAGTATATCTTTTTAAGTAACGACCTTTGTCAAAAAAAATATAATATCTATTAATAACGTGATGTGTCAATAAGAATGTAAGTTACCTACATACAAAATTGAAGGGTACAGGGGCAAAACAAGGATGAAGGAATGTCACAAATTTTTTTTTTTAAGTAACATTGCATTCTATAATACGTGGCAAAATCTTAATGTTCCCATACTTTTTAACTTTTTTTTATTTTATGTGACATTTCTTGTTTTGCCCCTGTACCCTTCAAATATTATATAATATATATATATATATATATATATATATATATATATATATATATATATATATATATATATATATATATATATACCTACTCCTTTTAATTTCAATTTATATTTTTATTAACTGGCTCGGTATTGTCATGACTTGCACGTAAGATTGCACTTCCAGAAGTCCGGGTTCGTGTACCGGGTCGGGCCACATTAATATTGAGTCTTTCTGTTTGATATTTGACAAGTCTCGGTAACAGTCTGGAGTTGGAAGATTTATGAATTTTATTACTCTAAGAATAAATTTTGCTTTCAATGATTATTTAATAAAGGAATAACATTATGACATAAATGTATTATTTACTGTTTTTGACAAGACCTACCTACTATATATACCAGATTTCCAATAAACGTTTACATTGTACTTCTATTGTCTTGTGTTATAATCGCTTCTGTTAAACTTTCGAGATTTGATATGACACATTACTTGATGTATTAACAACATTCCCACGATCGTGCATAATGTACACACATACAAGTATCCACGTATGTATTATATTCGCATTCGTTACGTAGGTACTTCGTGTAAAATACTTACCTAATTGAAAGGCAAACATCATCTCTTTCCTATTAGTTATTACTAAGTAGCTGTAGTTTTGTCTTGGTTACATATCCTGTACCTATAGAATGAACCAACAGATTAAAACAATATTTAGCTACCTTTACTTTTGGTTATTATTTATTTCGTAGTAAGTACATAAAGTCAAATTGATTCCATCCAAAAGCTTTTGAGTGTTGCATAATTAAAAAGATATTATATAAAAGCCTCTTATAAAATTGGACACTATTTTAAAATTAAATTGGATTTTATTAGGTTATCACTAAGTTGGGGTTTAGGTGTAAGCACAAGGTTTGAATTTATAAATCTTAATTTATAGCTATCTAGCTAGCTATTCATAATTTAAACATGAAAGTGAAACATTCAGAATACATACTGTATTTTTGTTGGCTAATATACACGTAGGAGAAAGTTCTATGTAGGTAGGCACTTATTCCATTTATTAACTACATTTGCACTCATAAATGTATAGAACAAGTGTTTAGGTGGGTACGTATAAACAAGATAAGTGATCAAGTTTTTATATAAAAAATTTTTTGTTATTGAATTGTGCCTCTGTTCTAGACATCGTGTTGAACCGCTGCTGTTCCTACGCTAACATGCCTACTTTCACTAGAGATTGGAAGAATTTATAAGAAAATAAAATATTTGTCTTTCGCAAACACTGCCAAACGTTCGTGCTTTAACGCAATCAGTTATGAAATCTTAATGACTGTCTAGAAATTAAAACGACTTCGTTGATGCAGATTCATCGATAGAATTTTACACGCTACTTCGTTGTAACTTCATTAAAACTGTTTTAAGTATAAATATAAAATGGTACTTAACATTGATGTAGTATTAAAATTAGTAACTGGTACTTAAAAGCGTTAAATCATTTTGTATCTGTTACCTATAATATAGGCTATAGCCATATATCTATAGGTATATTTTACTAACGTACCGTGTTTTAAATATCCTATTCAAATACCAGCGAAATGGCCTTAATTAAAAACACTTGTACGAGATTTCTCCAAATCCTCTGACCGGTTCTGGCTTGGGTCAAGATAATTTTACTCGCATAGTCCCATAAAGATGACACGATGACGGTTTTTCTTATAGAATTATAGTAACGTATATTTGAAAAATACATTCAACATGTTTAGCTATCTTTTGTTTCATCTTATGAAAATTCGAAAACGAGAAAATACTGGACGGGTAGGCACTGTGTATGTATAACAAGAATGACCTCTGAGAAATATATAACCATTTACCATAGTCTCTCCCGTGAGTTGACCATGGTCGCCGTAAAGCATTCGAACTGTCGGGAAAAATTAAATCTGTCACAAATCCCGAAAAAATTGTTTAAGTTAAAGTCAAATATTCGCGTAAATCTAAGAAAGTATTACAAAAGGCCGCATCCCAGCAAAGCGAGAGTACCTCGCTAGTAAGAAATAAATTATGAAATCCCTAAATTTCTTTGATTCTTATTTACATTTGAATTAATTAGATTCTCTAAAAACGAACCCTACAGAATCACGTGCGATTGAAAGTCGCACAAGTCCATTTGCTCCGAATGTACAGAAGGGAGGAAATGTTTTGGTAAAATATTTAATTAATAATTTATGGAAAAAGAGAAACTGTACAATTTCGATTTGCGGTAATATTTTTAAAGTAATATATTATTTGTTATGTAATATTGCATGATGTTCCTTGAAGCGCAACCGACCTATATTTCTCACGGCGATCGTAGAGCTACAGGGCGCCAACTAAGCCGTGGGAGACAAGCCCATGACTTCCAGGTTATCAAATTATTGAAGGACATCCAACCGTAAATTTTAAGTCTTATTTTGGTCTAGTTATTATAGATCAGTTTGCATATTGTGTAAGGAGCCGTTATAAAATGACTTTAAAATTCTTCACAAATGAAATATTTTTCGCATTTCTAAATGTTTATTTTAATCCAGAATTATATTTTTATGATAATTTACCTTCACACAGAATAGAGAGTAACCACAATACAATATAATAGATTTAAATGTAAGCGGGAAGCGAGAGTCGACCGCGGTCCCACAGTTAGCAGATGCCATAAATCGATATGGCATTGCTACTCATACCGTACCATTTTTATGTTTCTTATTTTGGATTTGATTCGATTTGAAAATGGAAGTTGAATGCAAAGGTAGAGTTCTCTCCAAACCGTCCATTCGTCCTACAATGGGAGGAGCTACTAGCTATAGAATATAGATTAGAGGGGCACAAAAGAGCAAGTGGTTATGAAATAAAAAAAAACAAAAGATTTAAAAGATGAGTTCACGGGAAGAACCCTGTAGTTTTTGATTCCCTTGCGAGTGTAGAAAATTTGCAGCATAAACGTCAAAAAACAAATAAATCATTTGATTGCGTTGTTGATTGCGAAGTTTGCTCTTTTCACAGCTCTAAGGGACAGTAGACATGAGTATTTAATACGAATTTCAGTTATATACGAATACAAGTTTTCAGAACTGACTCTGACAAAAAAATATCAACTTTTTGAAATCCATAAGAACAGCGTATATTACTAAGTATATACTTTTTGACTAAATAGGTTTACTGACTTCAAAATCACTTTATGATTTATTCAATGATGTTATAATGGATTTATTCATCACTTTAAGAATACGCTATCATAAGCTACCATTTATTCTGTTTCACTTTGTATAATCATCTTTATTGATACTTACACATTGCAAGACAATTATTTTACAGGTAAGAATCATTAAGGCCTAGACAGGAACATTGAGTGGTCAACCAAGAGTTTTTAAAATATAAACATATGGGAAAACAATCCAATTTTAATAGACTTTCTTCTGGTATATAAAATACCCAGCAACCTATGACCGCCGGCCACCTGCGGTAATAAGAACGTTATCCCGTAGTCGTTTTGGTTCGCTTACTTTCCCACATATTTCTTCTGGGTGTCTTAGATTACGCGATTAAGCTTTTCTGTTACGCTAAATTAAAGTTGTATCCTTTTTTGTATAATCATTTGCTAGGGTAATTTCAAATTAAACAAAAACTGGTACCCTTCTTTTTGAATATTTTTTAATTAAGCTGATTTGATATGATAATATTTTTGTTGCAAATATTAAACACAAAAATATTTTATAGCCTTCCGTACCCCAAAAGGTAAAAAGAAACCCTTATTGTTAGGATTGTCCGTCTGCCTGTCTGTCAAGACTCTTTTTCTCAATAACGAGTGGAAGTATTAGGTTGAAATTAATATCAATTTATACACAGGTCTTACCAACAATCCCTTTGAGCTATGAAAAAGACAACCTTTTAAATCAACGCAATTAACAGATACGGCCGTTTACGCCAAATCAAAACCTATAAATGAAATAATATATTTTTATTTAAATTAATTAAAAAATATTAAGATTAGCTTTATGTATAATATAGGATATTTGCTGAACCGTAACTTTGTGACCTGTGAGCGATGACTCATTACTTTTTGCCTCACAAGACTACTCCGTGACTAACATCAAAAAACCCCTATTGTTTTTAAATCTTCTTACTATACTGAATATAAAACTATATAAGGAACAACGAGTCTATTTACTAGTTCATACAGATCACTTTTGTCTAAAATTGTGTGTTTGTTTTAAGTCTTCATTAGCTAATAAGGATCTTTGTGATGGTTTGTTAGTGGCCAATAATAAAATATTATACAGTGTATTATTTTAAAAAGCTTTAAAAGTACCTATCATAATTTACTCTAAATTACTTAGGTATTTTAACATTGGCGGGAATAAAAAGACAGTAGACTGCAATTCCTTAGTTTTCGATGAAGTACAAGGTTATCACAGTTAATTCATGTTTAGTTCCATAGCATGACTTCTAATTAGTGTTAGTATCCTGTCGAGTAAAAATGGTAAAAATAACATTACTAAAGCGTGGTGTCGTACGCCATGAAAAGAACGGACTATTGATATTTTTTTTTTTTTTTTTTTTTTATGACAGATGGGCTTACTCTTGACCTTTAACTTAGCTTGAAGGCATAGCTAAGGTCTACGATGTAGCGAGTTTGCCCAGGAGAAGCCTGTTAACACGCACCTTAAAGAGTTTCAGGTCATACGCATTCGGAAAAACAGACGCAGGCAGGGCATTCCACTTCTTGGCTGTGCGCATTATAAAAGATGATGAATAGCGCTTAGTGCGAATGGTCGGAATGTCAACCAAGAAGGGATGATATCCTGCAGTACGTCTGGTATTCCGATGGAAGAATGGCGATGGCGGTATGAGACCATGGAGCTCGTGGGCACACTCCCCGAAGTACAGTCTATAGAAGACCGACAGACAAGCAACCTCGCGACGGTGTGCTAAGCTGTGAAGCTTAGTTTTCACCAGCTTTTCGTCGCCGATTAACTTTTTGGCTCTGCGTTCCACCGAGTCAAGTGCGGCTAGCTGGTATTTTGCTGAGCCATCCCAAAGGTGACTGCAATACTCCATGCATGATCGAACTTGAGCTTTGTATAAAGTGAGAAGCTGTCCAGGGGTGAAGTATCGCTTAACCCTGTTAAGGATTCCCAGTTTTTTGGCCGCAGTCTGTGCCTTAGACTCGATGTTAACGCCAAAGTTAAGATTTGCACTCAACCTTATGCCGAGAAGCTCCAGACTATCGGAAACCTCTACAGGTGCACCACGGAAAGTAGGAGTCAGGCTGAATGGACTCCTTTTTGCGGAGAACAGACATGCTTGTGTTTTGGCGGCGTTGAAAGCAACCAGATTGTTGTCACCCCATTGTGAGACAAGACTTAAAGTTGCATTTGTACGCTCCACCATGGCCTCTCTAAGAGAACGTATTGCTACCCCTCCGTCCTTTGCACCGGATACATAGCTCTCTACGACTGTGCAGTCATCTGCATATGCAACAATACTTGGTGAAAGTAGGTCATTGATGTGTAGCAGGAAAAGAGTCGCGGAGAGAACAGACCCCTGTGGAACTCCGGCATCAATAGTCATTTCATCAGAAGACCAGCCGTCAACGACAACTCTGATCGACCGTTCGGTAAGGAAGTCAGACACCCAGTCACAGAAGTCGGAGGGGATGCCGTAAGCAGGAAGCTTGCTCAGCAAACTTGTGTGCCAAACCCTATCAATAGATAGATTTGTGACCAATGAACCAATGGAGCGCGTAATGTGTTTTAGGAGTTTAAAAGTCGTAGATCACGCGAAAGAGGTTTAAGTTTCAGTTTTAAGTCATAAATACAAGATACCTATACAATAGATATATCAAAATGTAATCGCTATTATAAGTAGGTATAGTAATTTCTCACAGTCTCGTTTCCACTTTCCATATACGTATTGTTCACATAGTTCACGTTTAAGATGGAGATGACAGGAAGACATTTTAGTAAAACTAATAATTACTGGAACGCATTTTTTTTACTTTGCGTCTCTAATGTATGAAATCGTAGGAAGTCGGGTATTACGTAGTTAGTGTTGGATAACCTCTTTCTGTAATAGCGGGTGGTCTCACATTAATTCGAAATTAAACATATCAAATCCATGTTATTCAAGTTCAAGTAATATTACATTTTAATGAAATAGAAAATTATATGAATGCAAAATAAAATAATGATACTTAAACTTTTCTTTGTACGAAAGGTAGGTAGGTATCAGCCATCATCAGGAAGTTGGAATAAATTAGTAACAAAATAATAGAAAATTCAAAACATAGTAATGTAACTTAAGTGTATCAATAATAGTTAATGAGACAGAAAGGATAGGTCATAGGTACCTTCAGAGCTTTTACTCATTCTATAACATTATCTCTCTCTTCTTTCTTTTCTCTCTTCTCTATCCCTTTGTTCTTAATGCAAACAGAACGTTCATATAACTTTAATGATTCGCATATGAAAATATCAGAGGTAGGTACGAAACACAGATTTAAACTCGCTTATTCGGTTTCCTAAGTGAGCACTTAACCACTGAGATACCACTGTATGACATTAATAGGAATTATAAATTAGGGCTCCAGAAATTGCCCCAATAAAGAACTATTTTATATCAAACATTAAAGCGCCGTGGGAGTTGACGGAGACCTCCTATTGTATGTTAGTAGAATATCAGAAAATGTCCGTCAATGCTTTTATGCCCACTAAAACTACGACTAAATGTTTAAGGTGCATAATATTCACATATATTTCAGTGATTTGAACAGTATTCGCTCAACGAAACGACAATTTGTTGAATGTAGCATAAGTTACGATATGCGTAATGCATTTTCATAGGTCTATACTTTAGTCTTTAGTGCGTTTGAAGTTAAAGATACTTATTGGTATTCATAGGTTTAATACAAGCGCCGTTAAAGTGATATGATTTACATGCAGAAGATAATTAAAAGAAAATACTTTCACACAGTTAATACTTTCTTTTATTAAAGCCAACTGCTAAGAAGTTCTTAAATACATATTGTATTGTCTTACTGTATTTCCCTACTGATTGAGTTTTATACCGCAATGGCTACTAATTATAGCACGCATTATTATGCAGGTGAATTAAAGAAGGGCGTGTCACGGTGTCAGTTTCCCACGCGGTTCCTTCCGGAGGCGGCGACCCATGACGGTAACGTCTTAGCGCCTTCGCGTGTTCTGCTCATATCATAGTACACAATACTCATAAAATATATAAGTGTTTTCTTTTAATTTTTTCTTTAGGCACTTAGTTTATGGAGTAAGAAAGAGACAAGATAGTGATTGTTAAAAATAATAGAGTCGGTTCTCTAATGCTAGTATCGAGTCTTTTTAATATTCGGGCGGAACAACAAACGTAGTTAAGAGCTAGTGACGAGCTTAAAACGCCCACGATTTATTCACCAGTATTACGTGATTCCTTTAAATATAGATCATCATGTTGAATATGATAATGTCGAAGAACTGAAATAAGGTACCTACTTGCTCAAATTTAGTAGTTCATAGAAGTGTCTAGAATCTAGATATTGTCTAAGCACCAAGCCATACTACATTCACTGTTTTCTTTGTTCGAAACGAACTTTAACATTTACATAATAAAAAGAGCTTTGTAATGCAGCCATCTGAAACAATTGTGATTTCCTGCAATTACCATGTGATATTGTCGTCGTGATATTTCCCATTATTTTAAATAATATTTCCATAGCCTATGCAAACTTTGTCCATAAACGAATAATCGTTTCTATATATGTACTAACTACTTAAAGTTTTTTTTTTTTATTTATTGTGCGTATAACCAATGGTGGGAAAAGATAAAACGAAACAGTTTCTTATAAAATTCAAATTCATACAACCGGAACGGCGATTTTTTATTAGTTATTAGTTATTTATTATTCATATTTTTAAACATTACCTACCTACGTTCAACAATACGAGTACATAACATATTTAAGGATGACTTAAATACAAAATTGAAAACTAGTAACCCTGTATTTCTTTGACATAAATATTTATAGCTAGCAGTAAAACATCTACCTGTGACGGAAATAGCTGAAGCAGCAGCACACGACGGAATGCCATACAGGTGCCGAGACAAAAACTGACCTATCGTTTTGTATCAATAAAAAAAGCTTAGAAAACTTGCGATACTGACTTTTTAAATACATATATATATATATATATATATATATATATATATATATATATATATATATATATATATATATATATATATATATATATATATATATATATATATATATATATATATATATATATATATATAAATTCTTCGAAATCCTACAATCCTATTTATATTCTGAAACTCTATTAAATGTGTCAAACCCTCTTTACAGCCCCTGTACCTCACGTTTAGTGGTTTAACATATACTGGAGCTAAATTTGTGCAAGCTTTGTTTTACTTACAGTTTTGTTACTTACAGTTTATCACTTAAGTATTATTTTTATATGTTGTAGTGGATATCTGAAGCTGCACCAATAATAAATAAGGTTGTGAAAACACATGCAAAGTTGCCGGCAGAAGCAAGTTAATAATAAATGAACTATATATGTATATATAACTATTCTCATTAAAAATCTCATTTAGTTGGTGAAATACACCTTTGCTGTATAAAATACCACCGGTGTTTTAATAACAACATTGACATTTAAGTAAAACTTTGTACGAGCACTAGTAATAGTACTACAGTGAAATATTGTATCTTCCAGGGCAGATGTTACAAAACCAGGTGTAGCAGAAGTAAGTTTTTCAATTTTACATAGTTAAAAATAAATTTTACTATGACAAAACAAAATAATCTTGTGACATTAAGAACGTGTTCGTCTTCATATTATAAAAAAATAACACATGTGCATTGTGCATATATTAGGTAGGAGGTACCTACTAGATCTGCACTTATTACCTCTTAGTAGAAAGATGATTTGTGATAGAGTTAGGTACTATACGGATAAACTTACCATAGAAATAACATTCGAGTTGAATACCGCTAAAATAAAGAAGCTAATAAAGAAAAGAGACAAACCTACTTCAGTAAAAATAGGTAGTATAGGTATTGAAACAGCTTAAAGTGGTGTAATATACAAAGTATTCACGAAATAAAGTGACTAAAAGTGAATATACTTTATCCTCAATCAATAGCAAAAATTCTATAAAAGTGTCCGCAAAAAGAAGTGTGTCAATTATATATAGTTTACAAGTCAATATATTTGTATTGAATAATCGTATTACTTCAATCAGCATTCCAAAATATGTTCAAAATTTCTCAAGTGTGATACGGTTTATCTCACTTTCGCGTTTTCGGCGAAATAATTCGATCACTCGACACGATAAATATGGCGAACCTTTAATTTCGGCACAGCTTTGAGCTTGTCGTTCTAGAAGCTTCAGCGCCGAGCACAGACAATTGTGTATTAGAAGTATACAACTATTTTCTTACCTAAGTAGACATTGATAATTTATATATTTTAAGCTAGCTGAAGAATAGTTTTAAAACTTTAACGCTGTTTTAAGGAACATTATAAGCAAGTCAAATTAGTAAAACCTTTCCAATTCTATGATAAAACTTTTTGGTCGTTTGCTTATAATACCTTCTTAAGATGAGTTCTTAAAAGTAGTATATTACAATGTATGAACATTAAACAAGTAGTCTTTCATTACAAGATTTATGTTCCATATAAGTATGTATGTAGGTACTTACGAGCACATAAATTATGAGCTTATTACAAAAAAATGGACGACATGTTCACTCATATTTATGGATGTTGTCTAGCTCACCAAATTTTTGTAACCTGTTGTATAGAAAAGATATATATTATTATATTTTTTTACTAGTGTTTGTCTAAGAAAATTAGTTGATATTAACAATAATATGAATATAATGTATTATTTTATTTAGATTCTTAAAACTTATCCTGTGTTTTTCGATTTTTTTGTTATTATTTAGATCTATGATTTTCAACGTTTAAATGCTTTACAGCAATCATGGTCACGAAAGAGAGACGAAAAAATGCGAATAGTTTAATTATCAAATATTCTGTAAATCTATTTTTTGTTATAAATAACAATAATGTTCATCAAAAGTTTAGTTAAATCAAAAGAAAACCGCTTGACTCACAAAGGTAAGCACACCGAGCTGTTTTAATTTTTCCTATTTAGGTATAAGTAATAGCGTTCGTGATTATTATAATATATTGCATTACACATGTAGCTTCGGAAAATAACGCGTACCTAATACCTATCCTCAATGTTAAGAAAACTTGTTGCCATCGATGCCAAAGGCGCCAACATAAACAGAAAGGGAACGTGAGAGGAATAGGCGATAGTAAAATAACTTGTGTAAGCACACGTGCACCTGTCGAAAGAGTTTGTTTGAGATGTCGAGCACGATCACTGCCTTGATAATAATGTAGGCTGGTTTCAAAACCTCTTTCTTACTCATTCGTATATAATTTGATTATTTAAGGTTAATAAAATACGATATGAAAGGATCTCTACTACTCCACTACAATCAAAATACGAGTGTAAAATGCACTGTCTTATTTTGTAGTAACAAATAGTAATTGTGGTACATGTACCAATATGGCATAGTATATTATGATGTAGTCATAACAAACCTTAGTTTATAGGTGAACACTGACCGTACTAGTAATCCAAATTACACATTGAAATAGATATACCAAATTTCGTTTGATATATCCTACATCTTATTTCTAGTTACGGGCTGGTAGAATCAGCAGTTAACTGATGTTCTTTGATGTTGTTCTGACCGTGCATTGCTTATTTTTTCAGAACATTATAAAAGTACTGCGCTTCTTTTTATGTTTAAAATATTATGTCTATTTTTTTAACTAAAGGTACTAGCTGTGTTTCATATAGCATTTCTTTCGCAACAGATAGAATGACATTGTATTATACAGTCAATTCAAAAGGGTTTACCCTTATCACATTTAAAATTTTATCAGTAAAAGTATGTACAGGATACTGATAACAATATCTGAGTAACTGGAACTATTCTCTTAAAAGAGGTACAGTAAAGTGTGAAGACTTTACGAGCTTAAAAGATAAGAAAGATAACATGGACAAATGGCATCACTGGATATTGAGCATAATGTGTTCTACATCTGTTTTACTAATCTATCCAAAATTGGGAAACAAAAAAAAGGTGGGAAACAACACTAAAGTTAGCTAAACAGAGAATAAGCCTATCATTATAATCATAATTAAAATATGCAAAATTTTATTACATAGTAAGGGCCGAGGCGTAAAAATATATTATATCCTTTTTTTTTAATAGGTTAAATACTGATACGATACCAAGTCGACAAAAGTAATCATAAAGCCTATGACACAATCCACTTTCTCTTTATAATGGAATTCACAAGCGTAAGGTTTTTTTATCTTTAAAGGATTTACTTTTTCTTACATTCCTGGCTCGTGCCAACTATTCACGCTTTTTCCTTATTACCTTTAGGTACAGACTAGACCAGGATTTCACGCGTAAATAGCGTGTTACAAACAATTTGTTCTAATGTTTGCACTATTATTGACTGGAATTCTGCATCTATTGGTTGTACACAATATTGTATGAAAATATATGAAATGTAAAGGAGTAAAATAACTAACTATTTGTAACTTATACCATTTGGTGTTATAAAATTTAAGTTTTAGTCAAAATTATTAAATCTGAGTCAATGTTCAAACTCAATTCTCTATACTTTTACCCAGCACATTTTTCTAAGATGAAGTATTTTAATGGATATTGGTCGGTACTCGAAGCCATCATTATCCGAGCCGTGAGTTTTTTGTGTTACCTCTGTACAGTAATTACGTGTATGTAAATTGGATCGGTTTATCAACTGCGGTCAACGACGTCAGTCGGAATTTCAATCATGTGTACCAAATAAATATTGCGTGTCAAGAAATGAGATCATTTTTAACGCTCGTTACGTCTACATACTACGTGGACGTCAGATCTTTTAGTAATGTCAACTATATTCGTATTTCGTATGAATTGAAACATTTAATGATACTTATAATATTTCTAAATTCTATTCTGAGTAACTCTAACGATCAATAAATTATTTCACCATTATGTAATTTCCCTGAGAAAGTAAAAGTCATTTAATTTAAAATAGAATCAGTAACACTTATTAGGTAATCCGTATTTGAAGTTAAAAATGCTCCTCAATGAAATGAGAGTCTATGATATTCAAAAACAGATAGAGATTCAAAAATGCCAAAAAATATTGATTTCGCCTCTGTATCAAAATATTTACTACAGATTCAAGTCGGTTATAATATTCTGACAATATTATATGCATAGAAAATATTCTTCATCCTCCTATCACATAAGAAAAATTTACATACAAAGCGGTAGAGACTTTTCTTGTATTATTATAATAATGATAATAATGACTTAAGGTTAAAAGTCACCAAGCCTTAAATATAAACAGGTTTCAATTTATTGGTTAGTTCATGTCATCGCCCGACCCACCATGTCCAAAACTGGCATTAACTTTTCACATATTTAACAAAAATGAACTCTATCTCTGTATAAATACATTTGCTATTCAAGTTGTAAGAATAGGGGTTATGGTGTAAATGAGCACTAACCGTTATACCTATAGATATAAATGTCACCAAAGCACTTTGTCTACACATTTGACTATACTCTTATAGTTATCAGTTGGGTTGAAATGGGTTAGCATTCCTTTAAAAATGTATAGTAGAGAATATAGCGAAGGGTAATACCAAAACAAATTAATTTACTATAATGCAGTTCTCTATCTAGTAGTCTAGAGGTGCATGAGAATACTGTACTTTCTGTCTCTACCGAAATCAAAAAACCATTATCGACGTACAAACAAATCAACACACACATGCATACCTACAGTGTAGTGTATGCGCGCACTTTGTGCCTTGGCAATTTCTCAGAACTCTACGATTACAGTGTCAATGTTTACATACTGGTATGTGGAATATAAATAAGTACATGTGTATGTACCTATGGAAGGAAAAACCATCAAAACCATATGATTTACTGAAAAAATATGTTACGTGCTTACCTGTACAGCACTGTTTAGAAAGCAATTATTCTGTCCTGGTGCATTCCAAAGACCTTTTGTAGTGTGGAATATTCCAGAATCTCTTGAGCTTTCCCTGGAGTGCTGAGGCCTCAGCTCATTGCCATGCAAGTAAAGACTGTGCGCGGGTGTCGCCATCGTGGCTACCATGTTAATTACCACTCCGCCAAATTGATGATACATGCACGGTACATTTCATGAGATCGTGACATCTTGAAAGCGTATCTGAAATGACAAAATATTGCTAGAATTTATAATGCTTGGACCATCAACTTGAAAATTAGTAATCCAACTCGACGAAACATAGACATAGGCAGAATGATGAAACTACTTAATTTATATGTAAAGTATACATTTAATTTACTGACACTCCAAAAAGCTGTTATGATGGTACTTTTGTAAAAATTATATAAAAAACATAAATAATTTAATCTAATTTTACTACAGTAATTATTATTTATTTTACTTATATGCACAATGCATTTAAAATTGTACTTTGACTGCACGTGTTTCCACTTCATTATGCCCTTAAAATGAAAATAACTAAGCAGAGTTAAAATATTTATCGATTTCTATTTAAACATAATCTGTATTTAAAAAAATTATATTTTTTTTGTATACGACTATCGGGCGCCAAGATCAATATTATTAAAATAATACCTACATCTTATTATGTATTGTAGGTAGGTATATGCTATTATAACTTATTAATTTTCAAATGTACCTTATATTATGTAAAAGCAATAATAAACTATATTATTAATTGTTTGTTATTTATCATAAAGGAGCCAAAAGGACTTGAAGCACTGTAATTAAGCTTTTATGAGAGAATGTACACGGAAGGTACAAGGTAGAGCACTCATTAGTTTCCAGTGTCCCTCACCAACGTCGCCAGCTAATGACGATCCGTCGACCGTCGTCTACTCTAACCGCATTCCTAGCGTGGATTCAGCTTTATTACTTATGTAATCATTTAAATTACTTTATGATATTATTTAAAATGATTATCTATTATTTTGATTATTTAAATAAATCGCCTTAAAATGAAACCAAAATTAACTAAAACAAGAGAGATATACATTTGAGAGTAAGTATATTATAAAAATAAATTAATTGTTTCCTATAGATTACTGTTATTTTTTTAGTTTCTATCAATATTAATCTTTGATATGACTATACATATTACAAAGCATAAATTACATAAATTTTATCATTATCATAATGTTGCACGGTGGTGAAATAATCACGACCTAAACCAAAAAGTCTATGTCAAAAAAAGATAACCTAACAAATATCTTTCCCATTTATAATATACTAGCGAGTAGCGACTCACGCTCGTTTCGCTCGGGTTCGTCTATAGTCTATACTTTTCGCCGTGAAAGGCACATAATGTCATACTATATACACAGTGTAAAGTATGTTTTATTTACTTTGCTATATATATTATAGTTTTTATGGGCAGCTTAGACATATTATAGGCCAATTTCATAGCTTAGATTCGTATCAACCCTTTTTAACATCCCACTGCTGAGCACTTCCTCCTCACCTCCCTTCAAAGTCAGTAGGTTTTTTATTTATTTTTTTCTTTTGAAATTAGCTAGACTTTCCTACATTAATGTTATTAAAACTTTTTCAGCTACCTGTTATGGCTTCAAAGAAACAAGTCCTTCAAAGGTAACTAATTTTAAAAGTTACTACAAAACTCATTTAAGATGAAGAAGATCAAAGCAGGTAATTTATACTTTGTACTGGAGTAAGCAAAGTTATTTTTATATAAACCAAACCTGCTGGATTAAGTACCTACTGTAAGCAATTTAAATTGTATATTTGGCATATTTCTTTCAATTCATGTATTGCTTATGGTGCTTACATTAACAGGATTTCTAAATACAAAGCAAACAGATTTATTCTCGGTCAGAAGCCCGGTCACTTCCGATCTATCGAAATCGATAATTTAACAAAAATTGGGGTTAACTCCTCGATATCACTTGCGCAAACACACGCTTCTGCTTGGAATTTATTTAAAGATGCTACGGAAGCTTATGTTTATACGTGTCAAGAAATAACCAAAATGTGCAACAAGAAGTAAACAAATAATTAATACACGAGAATTATAGAAATTTAATTTATACTATATTAAAACTACAACTATTTACTCGTAATAACACTTTGTCAATCATAAGTATGAAAATGAATTTATTTTGTAGACTAAAAAAATGCGGTAAACTAAACAAAAAAAACATTGATTAGCAAATGTAGGCTACTGATCTCAATTCTGCCCTAAGTTTTGAAAAATATTTTATAAGGAATTCACGTCCATTTACATCAAACTATTTATCTTGTCACTTATTTTACCAATAAAATTTCGTTTTAACCTTTTTTAATTAAAAGTGTTCTAGGTAGACCGCTTGACATCGTTTGATTTCAATTAATAACTTACGAGATATCATAGTGTTAACATTACCCCGCAACAAAATAATGATCACCGCGTGCAAGACGGAAGCTTGTGAAGGGGGAAGAATTTGGTTTCCAGCTTTTAGCTTTTAGAAGCCGCGGGAAAGGCTAATCTAATATGCAGTATACGTAATACGTATGTAGGTATGTATTTAACCCGTTTCGTTATCTATTCGTACCAACTTTATATTATTACAGAACGCAGATGTTACAATACCTACATAAATACTCATCAGTCATCACTTACCACGTCTGCAGAATAATTTATCTCTTTTAAAACGCATTACAATAAATATGAATGCACATAATATAATAAGTATAGTAACGCGTTTTATTTTTTGGCCTACACAGAAAAATGAAAATATATTATTATTAAGACTGCTTTTAGAAAAAAAAATCTAATGTAACGAGTTAACATAAATTATATACGTAGGTATATATTAAAATAGCTTTAAATGAAGTTATTTACCTACCTATTCATTTCAGCAAAAGACATGCCTAAGAGCGACAACAAAAAATGTGATGAAAGAAATAGCCGCAAAAAATGAAAAGGATTACGAAAGTAGTTCATTAAAAATATGGTCCTTATTTCCTTGAATGTATTATGTATATAATAAATCTAAGTGCCGAAAATTACATACTTACTAATAGTCACGTGAAGGAATCATACACACATACATTCTTTCTTATTTGTAAAAGTGCCTAATTAGGTAAGGCTGGTTGTAGAAAATAATTTTAAATATTTTTTTGCGACTTAAGTATTTGGTTTTTTCATCTTAAATAAAATAACATGTCCCTTATAAGGGCATACTTGAGAACGACAGTTAAATATGTAATAAATGAAACAACCGCAAAAAATGCAGAACATTCCGAAAGTGGCTCCATATTTCTTGAGAACAAAAATGAAGTGTTGGAACAGTTTTATCGAAAGGGCTGTTTCAAGTGTTCCATTAGTAATAAATAACATTCAGACATTACTTTAAAAGTTATCTTATACAGTTTCAAGTGGAGACTTATCTTGGGATATATATGTATAGGTACGAAGAGATACATAATTATACCTGAATATGATACAAAAACTTAGTTGATTTTAATTTATTTTACCAAAATATTAGTACCTCAATCCCTTAAAGTGAGCTTCGAAATAATAAAGTGATAAATTTTAAGTTTGAAGAATTTTTAACTACACCTACGGAGGGTATTTTCCCTATGAAAGTTTTACCATTATCTATGTTCTATCTATTAATTTATGCTGTTCAGGAATCGAATCCGCGATCATTGTAATGGATCTAAATCAGATACACATTTAATAACAATAATTGTCCGATCACTCTTCACACAGTTTTGAGCTGACGAAAATAATAATTTTACAAAGTTTAAAATTACTTAGTAGAAAATACGTACGCAATTGGTAGAGTCACGTACGTGGCTCGTTTTTTATTTTATAATACGTGTTAATATCACTAGCGTGCTACTTTCAAATATACACGTACACGTCTGCTGCGAGAAATAATGATTGCCAGAAACAGTGTCAAATATTTTTACTACTTGATATTTAATTTGTATGTAGTAATTTATTAGACAACTTCTTTATCAAAATTATAAACATTCACATTCTATTTATTCACTGATTCTTCTGATTATACTTTACAGAGGACGAAAATACGATAAGTTAATTTTTGACATAATTTATTTTGATTTCTACAAACATCTTTCAATACGTAGAGAGTAAAGTAAAATCTATAAGAACAAAACCAAACAAGAGACTCTACTTGTAAGAACAACGCACGTGCTCTTTAGAAGTACATATACACACAGGCGCAGGTAGGTACATAAAATATGAGCTTTAAAATGCGTGAGGCAAAAGGAGCAAAACCGGAGGCTGTGCGTACGCCGACCCGCGAGACGGCACGAGTCAAATGGCCATGGCGCGGCGCATTATATTGGTCGCTATTATTATAACTTTTTTATTAATGTAGAGTCCATCACTTACATATTTACTAAAAGAAAAGTAAAAAGGTATCTCCATTTTCATTAAATGATCATCTAACTTGACATAACCGTCATTTAATGTGAAATATTTACATATATTTATTATATAAGTATATTAATTTATTACAGTTTTGTGAGTTTTAGACGTAGGAGATATTAAGTTTCGTAATAACTGGTACATATGTTACTATCTCAAAAACTTAAAATTTAGCCATTGATGAGCTTAGAATAAAAGTTTTCAATAGGAAAACATGCCCAACATTATTATTTATGTTACTTTTTATGTCATTATATATAGGTATGTAGGTGGGTGAGTGTGGTCAGGCTCAGCTTAACGTACCCGTAAGTTTATAATATCAACAGTATGTTTTGCAGTGTGACATAGGCTGAGGGGTATTAATTGGTAAGACCTTATTGCAAAATATATAAGTATTATAGTATTTACATTATATTACGCTTATATTTAGTGTCCTAATAATGTGGATTGTGTCCTCCGCCGCGTCTGTCTGATCGCGATAAACTCAAAAACTACTGCACCGATTTTCATGCTGTTTCCACAAATGGATAGTGGTTTTCGAAGAAGGTTTTAGTATTTATAATTTGTCAAGTTTTTGTATACATTTACTATCGGAACCCGCTGCCTCGTTCGCGCTAAATCGAGCTGGGGACGAGCCCGAGCGGAGCGAGGGCGAGTCGCTAGTATAATATAATTTTCTGTTTTAATAAGTGTATAAGACTAAGTAAAATGTGCGTTTCTTGTAACATCTTCGATTATTTCAAATTAAACAGCCAATAAATGAAAATGACATGGTAGTTATCAACGCAAGCTACATCTGGATGCAAGAAGTAATAAAAAGTGGAACTTCCACCTGACCATGGCACGTGCTTGATTCACCTGTTCTAAGTAGTTTTAACAAGCGCTTGCTAACCACTACCAAAAGAAGACGAAGAATTTTTTTTCCCTAACAATAAGAAATTACCGCACTACAAAATTAACTTCTTCTACATAAATAATTTACAGTATTTAGAAAAGTGGTAAGCAACTTTTGTGATAGACAGGTACCTACTTTTATAATTATTATATAGATATGAGCGATAAGGTGAGGAAAACCTTAGTTTTACTGTTTTATGATCATTCATAGAAATTTTATGTTCATTTATAGAACTTTCAAATATTATAAGCAAATGTGCGTAGAATATACATTACTGTTTACCTATACAAGGTATCTAATAGGTATTACTTTATAAAATATAGTCACATTATTTTGTAGGATTTACATAAACGCTTTCGCGCGTCGTTAGCATTATGAACTCTAAACATTAGATCTATTTGATTTCTTCTATTAAATAGTTTCTCTATAGCCTATTTCAACTAAGTACATACCTAATAGGTACGTAAATTATTATCAACGTCATTAAAAATCATTTAATTTACAATGAACATTTAACAAAAAGATAAAATTTCCAGTTTTCACTAAAATTTTGTGGATAATTATTTAATTTTATATCCATAAAATAAAAAAAGAGCCCTATAATATGAACAGAGCATAACAAGTCTGTGATATTTTAAATTGAATAAATTCAGATTTAAAATTTTGAAAAATAATATGAAATTTAGGTAATTTAATTCTGGCTTTCATAATTCTTAAAAAAATATTTTGTCATAATAAAATAAATATTGGTAACAGTAATAAGCAAAACTCATTAAAATTTAGTAATAAACAATATTTTTTTAATATTACAGAAAGTTATATGTAACACTAGAAACTTACCTGAATTATCTGCGGATAATTAGTTCCCACAATATAATTGGATACTAGTCACAAAAAGACTGTTATATTCCCAACAGTTCACACTTAGTTTACTTCACACCTACCTATTGTTCGAAAACGTTACACTTTTACATCACCAAGTCAATCAATTCACAAGATATAAGTTGCATTAGTTCTATTTAATAATATTAATTCAAAACATTCATTGAAAACATTGGTATATAATATATTCAACTATATTAAAATATACTAACGCATTAAATGTCTATAATTTTATTATTATTATTAGCTCCAAAAAGCAAGTTAATATCTTTTAAAGATTAATTCAAATAAAGAATAATTTTCCCGCCTCTATTTTTTTGTTTACGCGAAGCAAAAGCTGCGTCGCTACGTCCAACCGCTGACGAAGCCGGTTTAACGCTGTTGAATGTTGATATATTCTATTTTGAACCCCGCGCGCCACATACTGTCGAACAAGCCTTTGAATATTTGACAACGGAGATGGACACTGAAGTAAACTCTTCAGAGATGTGTAAGTTTAAAAAACAAGTAACGTTGTAGGTACAAAATTTGTAGAGATATGTACATTGTACAATGTACAAACATAATATATTGTATATAATATTATGTTTGTATTGTACAAGAAATAAATACCTTTCGCCAAAGTTCCTACAATATAAAAAAATATAATAAGAGTTTGAATACACAACGTACGTACGTACAAGTAAAAAAAGTACTTGCAGTTGCTTATCTTGTTATACCTATTTAGAAAACCCAATTAATATTATAAATGCAGAAGTTTGGACGGATAGGTTTTCGTTTATATTTTAATCATTATATTTTTTATCGAGATTCATCTTTCTTATAGATTTTTCTCTTGATAGTATTACCCGTCTTAATATTAAATGCGGCTCTACATGGTGTATTTATGATTTTTACACAACTTTGGTTCGTTACCACGACCCTTGTTTTTCCACGTAGCTGTAGCCTTAAAAAATAGTGAATATACCTAATTGCATTCGTCAATCGATCAAAAAGTCCTTTTTGAATGATGATTTCGTTTTCTCTGTCGTAACTGCCCAGAAATTTCAGAATTAAAAACATCCTGTTGGAGGCTCTCATTTCGTTACTTTCAAAGAGTATACTTCCAAGGGACCACCATTGAATTTTTATCGAAATCGGTCAAGCGCTTTTTGAAAATAGAAGGTATCGAAGAATCAACAAAAATCTTAATTTTTTGCTTACTCCGAAACCAGCCATACCAGCTATACGTTAGTGTATTTTCATAAATTTTGCAATAATCGAGTAGTATATTTTGAAAACATCCATAACGGAATTATTTATCTTGCACGAAGCCAAGAGACACGCTGAGAGTATCTACCCTCTTCGGAGGGCGGTGTAAGCAGAATGCTCATGGTACTTCTCTGACAACAGTGGACCGTGGGTGCAACCCCTGCGTGGAATGGTAAACTTCGGCAGACCTGTGGGAGGTCGTGGTTGAGAGAGTAGGTGATCATGTGTTATTGTGACGCCTTATTCAAAGGTGAGGTCCTTGGTTCTATTGGCTATGTCCAGAGGCCACATTAAAAAAAAAATACTATGTTTACCAACATCTAAAGTACTTTGATACCATTATTTACAATAATAATTTAAAACCTACCACAGGTTATATTACGTTACACAAAACGTCACACAAAAGGACTATACAACTCAGAGGACTATTTTATTTGGCAATTGGCGTGAACTATCATGTAGGGATGTATGTGGATTGGGGACACACTTAAATTTTCAACCTTTTTTATTTTTTGGAATTTTCCCTTTATATTTTGTGCTGTAAGACCTTGCTTTTTGCCAAATTTCGTGATTCTATATAAACGGGAACCACCTATCATATAAGTAGGTGTTCGACCCAAAACCTATAGGGTACTTGCGGTAGATCTAAAATAATCAATTTTTGTAAAAAGCAGTCTTACAACACACGTAAATGGAAAATTCAAAAAAAATAAAAAAAAATGAAATTTAAGGTACATTTTGGTTCTTACAAGTTTTCGCGCAAATCTAAATTTGCCCATAACTTTTTATCGTGTTGATTTAGGACCTTGATTTTTTACACCTAATAGGGACTATAGATCTCAGTGTCTGGTATCAACCTCCTAGATCCACTCGTTCCCGAGAGAATCGGTGGTGACACACGGACAGACAGACGGACAAGAAAGCTATCTTATAAGGGTTCTTTTTTTACCTTTTGAGGTACTTTTGAGGTAATCCTAAAAAAAAGGCGAGGATGTATCTAAATATTTTAGGCTGTCTGTCGGGAGCGCATCACGTATAAACCACTCGACATTTTTGATTAAATTTGGTATTATGATAGCTAGTTATCCGGGTCAACGTATAATCAACGTATAGAATAAAAAGAATAAAAAATAAAATAAATAAAAAATCTATACTTACCGTTATACCTAGCAACTTGTAAAATGTATGAACAACACCATCTATTGGGCATATTATATAAAGACATTTAATTAAACTGCTTTTCCTTTCTTCCTGATGGGACCACATCATTTATACTTTTATAAAATATACAAACAGTATTGCTGTCGAGTGGGTTAAAAGCCTTAAATATTCGAGATTATTCATTTTTCAGAACAGCTTCGTCTATTTGTGTGCAAAATCGGTCGTTATGGTATACATGAACACACAATTATAAAAATGGGGGTCTTTTGGCTATATAATAAAAGAATAACTTTTAATCTATTAAAAAACTTTATTATAAATATAGTTTTAAAGTTGCTGCAAATTTAATATTGTTTTGACCCGAAGAGCCCCCGCAAACAACGAACAGCGATCGTCCGATAGTTTGGTCGGGTAAGCGCGCACGTGACTGGTCCGACTAAACTATTGGGTTTGTTGGGTGCGCATTCTAGACAAGCTATCGGCCGATAGATGTTAGCCTAGGATCCCACCGCAACATTACTACGTTCATCGCGTATTTGATTAAAATCTATTTTTTTTTTATTATTATAAATAGGAGAATAAGGTTTTGTCAGGTTGCCATTTAAAATTTGGCCGCTAGTACTATTAAAATAATAATAATTAAATAATAATAATATTAAAATAATATATCTCTAGATATATTTCTGTGAAATGGAGTATAGTGTTTATTGAAATATCTAATCAAGGACTTTTTTCCCAAAAGACAATTAATATTACTAAGTCGTCTAGACTCGGCAGATTTTTTATTTTGATTATGAATTAATGATTATGTGTTTTGGAATGCTACCTTCCAGACTATAAACATGACATTCCGGTGTCAAAAAGCTCGAAAAAACTGAAAGTCTGGCTGACTGAACAGTGAACACTACCTACGTAGTGTGCGCGCGACGCGCGTGGAAGCCCGCCGTACTGATTAAGTTTGCAGGTAATTGTATAGCACATCAAACTTTTTAGTCCGCCGTACAAAATTGTTCTAATGTGCGCACCACTTCCATACATTTCCATACTGATTAAGCATCCAACTAAACTATCGGCCGATCGAAAGTCTGTAGTTTGCGGGGGCGGTTAACATTTTATCTTATTAATCTTACACTTTTTTCTTTAAACTTGCACTTATAATAATTAATAATATATTTTCTTAAACAACTTTGTCCTCCTCTTGAATTTCACTTTCAACTTTTTCCACATCATCTACACTAAAGCTTTCTGAAAATTCGTCAGCCTTACTTTTAATGTTACTTACATTGCCTTTTTTTAAAAAAGGCTCATGAAGAGCTTTGTAAAGTTTCTTAGCCTTGGTATCACCAAAACCGGGGCATTCTGCAAGTTTATTTTGACTAGCTTTTATTATATTTTCCAATGTTCCAAATTTAGTGATAAGTGTCATTGCATCAGTTTTGTTCACTGGCTTAATAGATGATAAAGCATTGATTATCTAAAAAAACATTTAATTATTATTTTTAACCAAGAAACAAATGTACTTATTAAGAAAATCTAAAATAGAAATTTGTGTCAGACAAGTGGCATAATATTAAAAAGCTAAGTACCTTTTACCATTAAAATATTTTGTTTAATAAGATCAAATTATATTATTTCTATATAGGTAGTAAATATAATTCCAACCTTCTGATGAGGATCATTTTCAATTCTTTCCATAATCTTGTCAGGTGGTTTATTTTCAAATATTTTATAGTTTTCTATAATCTTTGCAGATTCCTCAGGGCTCCATGCCAACATAAGAGTCATATCAGTTAAAAGGCATATTCTTGTTAGGTTTTTTAGTGCTGCATGTGGATCTTTTAAATCAATCTATAATTTTATTTTTTAATATGGTAAAAGTAACTATTAAAATAATATTATATAATGTATCATAATATAATAATTTGTAATAAATTTAACTAAAATACTTGTGAACAATTTCTTAACAAAGTATTATTTATTTCATATTTATTCATTTATTAATTACTATTTTTAAAGAGTTAATTACCTGTAGTAGGAGAACTCTTAATTCATATTTTTTCCCCAACTCTTTCAATCTATTATTTAAATAATCTGGATTCAAGTTATGATATCTTATTGATAAGAATAAAATTGATATTGTTTTTCCTATCTCATAATCTGGTACAATATCATCATACTCCCAAGGAACACTTTTTATAAATTTCAGCAAAGGATTTCCACGCTGAAATATTAAAGCAAATTTATTGTAAAACTTCAATATACACTACTCTACTATGTTTACTATGTTTGTACATAGTAAAACTACTGTTCTGATTTTATGAATAACAAATTATTAAAAAAGTTTTCCACCACCGCACCTGTTTTTGATTAACTAATACACAATGTGTCTTAGATACAGCAGCTTTTGAACTTCCTGAAAATACTAAAAATATGTAATAATATTAAACAAAACTTGACATCCATACTAACATTATAAAGAGTTTATTTGGAAATAATTTAAATCTATAAATTTTACAAAAACCATTTATTAAGGGCTATACATAATATATCATCATTCTACTTCCCATGGGAATAGAGCCGTAATCACAAATCAGGCAAAACTCCCATTTTAATAATTGTACTACAATTATGAAATACTAAATACCTATATATGTATGTATGTTTTATGTATATGTGTACTAACTGTAAAATCTAAGGCAACGAGTGAAGTGAGGGTGAGTTACTAGTATATTACAAAAATAATACTTAGTTTATACAAAAGAAGTTACAAATATACTTAATTATATAAACAAAACAAATGATTTTAATGTTTACCACACAGATGTTGTACTATAATGCAGTGGGATTTTTCTTAACATGTTGGATGAGCTAATTTTATAGAATTCTTCATAAAATATTTGACATTGTAATATAAAAGAACACCTGGTTGAGCTGAAGTATCATCCTCAGTTTTCAATTTTTTCGGTGATGTCGGTTCATTAATATCCGCTAATAACTCATCTAAGCCGTCATCTAATTCCATAGTTAACTAATACCAATGTAAGTTTATTTCCCGGTTTTTATTAAATATTTGGACTAAAATTCAACTTCAAGAGGTAGTCTTTTTCATTGTCCATAAAAATAAGAAGTATGTAGGTAGGTATGACAGAGAAATTATAAAAAATAAAGCTTAAATTTTTGTATAGTTGTTACTTGTTATGTAGCTTTTAAAATTATTCTGAATTCTGAAATCTGATTTCATTTCAATTTTCAATTTTCAAATATCTCGTAATGTGCGCAGTGCGCCATAGACTTCACAGCAGTATATTATCTATACAGTATACTCTAGAGATGGGTAGCTATTTAACTAACTAGCTAAATAGCGGCTATTCTCAAAATAGCCACGGCTATGATATTCGTCAATACGATAACTAGCTATTTAGCTAAATAGCCAAAGAGTATAGATAATATACTGATAAATACAAATAGCTATAGCGGACAGCTGCCACAGATTACATATAAGCACTACGTTATGCAGCCGTTCCATGCATGATGCAGGCATAGCTGACTAGCTAGTAGCATAGATAACATAATACTATACTAGTCTAGTAGCTAGCGAGTAGCCGGTAGGTAGCCGTAGCGTCTCTGTAGCCAACGCGACGGACGTAGCTAATAGCTATTTAGCCTAGCGAGTAGGGCTCACTGAAGTTGACCCAACTTGTTTTGATTTTCGGATTTTTTTTATTTTTAATTGTCTGTTCGTCGTTTGTTCGTCAATGTTCGAATGTAAAAATTGTTAGTTCGTCTTTTATTTATTTATAATTAATTAAACAAATGTTCACCCTTAAATTGGACACCCTTACTAGATATCTTTATTTTTATCGCTCAGATTAATTAATTTTGATCAATCATCGTTTGTTCGACGACTATTGGTGATTGTTCGATTATAAAAACAATTAAATTCCCAATTATTAATTACTTTTTTGTGTACCAAAGACCAATGTAGTATGTACTCTGTGATGATATTCGAAATGGAGCACAGTTCACAGATTACTATTATATACTAGTCAAAAAGTGAGCTGCACAATTTTAGCACCCCATCGAAGGATTTTTGAAATCAAAATGACCTGAATCAATAGGTCTACGTTTGGTCTGTATAGGTCTCTTATCATTTTTGGTAGGTCACCTGTGGTTTTTTAATAAATAATTTTTTAAATTTAGTATTACTTTAAAAAAAATTTAGCACCTCATTGAAACGGAAACTGATTAATCTTTATATTTCTACATTCTTTATCGTTAGGTCAGTATCGGTCTCTATAGTTTTTGCTTTTATTTTATCCATTTAATTTTTTTTATTAACAATTATAAATAATTGACATTGACAATGTCATAAGTCATTTGACATCTCATTTATGTTACCTTATGAGCATTAGCTTCTTGTATTTAGGCTGTACATTTTTGTCATATAATATGTATTGTATAGTCTATAGTTATTTAATATTATTATTATTTTTGATTTGTTTTTAATTTATTGTTTTGATTTTTGTGTTTTCTTTATTTATATGTATTATCATTATTTTTTTATGCCTTCATACTTTCTATTTTTGGATTTCTTTTGTGCATTGCTATTTTCTGACAAATATATAATAATATTACATTCTTTTCGTCTAAGATATTCTATAGAAACATGATTGAAATCAGCCTTATTTAATTATTATTATTGATTTGTTTTAATTTCATTGCGATATATGAAAAAGAATTTTTCACCCTCAAATATTCTGCTGATCCTTTTTTTTATTATGACATTACCATTAATTTAATATAATAATAAATAAATATATAAATATATTTATTTTTATTTATTGCCTTATTAGGCAAACAAATAAAAAAACATTGACACAAAGTATTTGTTTTTTTACGAACAGCGCCCTCTAGTATTATACACAGATTCTAAAATTTTATTTATATAATTTATTTATATATTTTTTATTAGTATATTAAAAATTAATAGCAATATTGTAATAAAAAAAAAGGGTCAGTAGAATATTTGAGGGTGGAATAATTATTTTTTGCGTCATTAGAAATAAAAAAATGAAGTAGCGCGACATCTATGGTTAAACTTTTAGTTTACTTGTACTGGTGTGTGTTGTTTAGGTCTGACGTTACCCATATATAACATAGATGGCGCTGTAGATTAAAGATATATTGATTTTAGATTGACAGTTTTTAATAAAATAATTTAATAATACGTATAATAGAAATTCATTTCTTTTCAAGGAAGTATAAAATAAAATAAAATAAAAAAATAAAAAACGATAATAATATGTTCCGTAGCGGGATTCGAACGTTGTCGCGGCTGCGTAGCTAACGTACTATCAGTCGGTTAGTGAGTTACCCAAATAGCCAAATAGCTGAATAGCTGGTTATATAGCTAGTTATTTAACCACAAATAACCGGCTAGCTAAGTTATTGAGATTTTGGCTAGTTACCCATCACTAGTATACTCTATACTCTGCTTCACAGTTCACACTTCACAGAGTATACCCATGGCAATGATATTCTATTTTCTAACAAATCTAATAAACCCATGGAGATTAGAGACATGGAGGTTAGAGACCAGGAGGACCATCGCCCTAGAATGTAGTGTCTCAGAAATATTGTCAATCTAAGGAGGCGCTGCGATCGCTATGTTGTCTCAATGCCTAACTTCACGTTGTCACAATAGTGACAATACTCATAAATAGCTAACTTCACAGATACTACTTACCGACGGCAGCGCGTTGTAAATTCTACAAATTTTCAGAGACAGGCGGGTAATGCTTTAGTATGAAGCGATGGTTCTCCTGGACTTTAATCTCCATGATTAGAGACCTATTGATATATTTTGATAGATTTCTTTATGTCAAAGTCAAATCATAGCAATATAGTATATCTATAAATCATAGTAAACCATGGAGGTTGAAAAACCGACGAACTATCCTAGCCGAGTCTAGCAGCACCGCTTTTTGTATCTCGGCTGCAAGTGAACTGCAACGGAAGCCCAGTTGCCTCAGATGGTGAGCGAGGCTAACTGGGATTAAAACATTCACAGATATAACAACAGGGATGGTTTCAATGGACTCCACATGCCACATGGTGGAAACCTCGTGAGCCAGATCTAGATACTTACGTTTCTTCTCCGTTTCAGCTCTCACAAGGTTTTCGTCATATAGAATAGTGATGTCCACCAAAAACACCCGCGACTGTGCCCGGTCCATCAGCACGATGTCAGACTTATTCGCTAGAATAGTTCTGTCCGTGATGATCGACCGGTCCCAATAGAGCCGGACTCCGTCACGCTCGAATATAGGCATCGGCGTGTACTTGTAGAATGGCAGCCTCTCATTCAGGAGACCGTGTTTCACTTTCAGAGCAAGCTCCTGGTGAAGGATTGCGCCTGTGCAGATACACAGTGTTAGCAAGTGCCAAGCATTCCGAAAGCATATGTCTGAGTGACTTACCGGGATAGCGACAGGCTCGACAGATGTCGTGAGTGTCATCCTTCAGAATGTACTTTCGGTAGTTTAGAGTCTTAACTACCTGATCCTGTATCGCACAGACAAAACCCTCGGTTTCCCCAAAGAGGTCACCGAAGCGCAGCCAGTGCACGGACGCTTTCTTATTTACATGTGGCTCATTAAGAGCTTTAAAAAAGCGTCCGTGCAACTCCTTTCCCTTCCACACAGTCTCCCGGTTAGAGGTGCTAAGTACCACCGGGGCCTGCCACTCGTTTTTGGCTAGGATAGGATATTATTATTATTATTATACATTTTACTCTCACGCCCGCGTACAAAATAAATATATATAAAAGTCAAAAGCAGATATAATAAACTTACATACATAGAAATAAATAAACTTACTTAGACATAACATAAATAAATATTGTACCGGGCGGAGGATTACACCCCGGCAGGGGAGACCAAACGGCCGCGGGTCAGGGCGACAGGTTGAGAAACCGGCGGGCTATCCTAGCCGAGTCTAGCAGCACCTCTTTTTGCATCCTGGCTGCGCGCGAACTGTCACGGAACCCCAGTCGCCTCAGATGGTGAGCGAGGCTAACTGGGATTAAGCCATTCGCAGATATGACGATAGGGATGGTTTCAGTGGACTCCACATGCCACATGGCGGAAACCTCGTGAGCCAGATCCAGATACTTACGTTTTTTCTCCGTCTCAGCTCTCACAAGGTTTTCGTCATATGGAATAGTAATGTCCACCAAAAACACCCGCGACTGTGCCCGTGTTTTATTTTACTCTCACGCCCGCGTACAAAATAAATATATATAAAAGCCAAAAATATATATAATAAACTTACATACATACAAATAAATAAACATACTTAGACATTACATAAATAAATATTATACCGGGCGGAGGATTACACCCCAGCAGGGGAGACCAGACGGCCGGGGGTCAGGGCGACAGGTTGAGAAACCGGCGGACTATCCTAGCCGAGTCTAGCAGCACCGCTTTTTGCATCCTGGCTGCGAGCGAACTGTCACGGAACCCCAGTCGCCTCAGATGGTGAGCGAGGCTAACTGGGATTAAACCATTTGCAGATATGACGATAGGGATGGTTTCAGTGGACTCCACATGCCACATGGCGGAAACCTCGTGAGCCAGATCCAGATACTTACGTGTTTTCTCCGTCTCAGCTCTCACAAGGTTTTCGTCATATGGAATAGTAATGTCCACCAAAAACACCCGCGACTGTGCCCGGTCCATCAGCACGATGTCAGGCTTATTCGCTAGAATAGTCCTGTCCATGATGACGGACCGGTCCCAATAGAGCCGGACTCCGTCACGCTCGAGTACAGGCATCGGCGTGTACTTGTAGTATGGCAGCCTCTCATCCAGGAGACCGTGTTTCAGAGCAAGCTCCTGGTGAAGGATTTTGGCTGCTTGATTGTGCCTGTGCAGATACTCAGTGTTAGCAAGCGCCGAACATCCCGAAAGCACATGTCTGAGTGACTCACCGGGATGGCGACAGGCTCGACAGATGTCGTGAGTGCCATCCTTCAGAATGTACTTTCGGTAGTTTCGCGTCTTAACTACCTGATCCTGTATCGCACAGACAAAACCCTCGGTTTCCCCGAAGAGGTCACCGAAGCGCAGCCATTGCACGGATGCTTTCTTATCTACGTGAGGCTCATTAAGAGCTTTAAAAAAGCGTCCGTGCAACTCCTTCTCCTTCCACACGGTCTCCCGGTCAGAGGTGCTAAGTACCACCGGGGCCTGCCACTCGGTTTTGGCTAAGGATAGGGGGGTGAGTCCTTTATCACATTCTATGATCTCTCTATGCATGGGCGACTCCCTCTTCGTCTCGAAGTATGTTCTGAGGTTGGCTATCTCCCGATTATGCATGGTCTTGGCGCTTAAAAGCCCTCGACCACCGCATTTCCGGGGGATATACAACCTCATTACAGACGATTTTGGGTGGTGCATGCGATAGAGAGTCATAGTCGTGCGGACCCTTCTATCCAGGGTGTCAAGTTCGGTCTGAGTCCATCTGAGCACGCCGAAGGTGTACATGAGGACGGGCATAACCCAGCCGTTATAGGCTCGGACTTTATTTATTATTATTATTATTATTTTATATGTGCATTATTGAACTAACTTCATCTACTTGTACTCATAAACAGCAAACTTCACAGATACTACTTACCGACTGCAGCGCGTTATAAATTCTACAAATTTTTTGGGACAGGCGGGTAATGCTATATCTTGTAGCGATCGTTCTCCTTGTCTAGAGACATCAGACAACCTCCATGTAGTAAACCATGGAGTAATAAAGATGGTTAAGATCCATGGTTATCTTCATACTAGTGTCCGACCGAAGCAGTTTTTTCAGTCGAAACCGTAACTGAACTTTTGACCCTTCTGGCTTCAGTTTCGGCTTAAGCTGGAAACTGAATTTTTATTTTAGTTATCGAACAAATCTATATTAATATTACTATTTACTTCGTGACTTCGTTCGTTTGTTTGGTTGAACGCGCCAATCTTAGGAACTAGGTACTGGTTCGAATTGAAAAATTCTTTTCAAAATATTCTTTTAAGTCAACCAAATCAAAATATAATAGTTTATTATTCAAATTATATCTGATAAAGTTCTTTTGAATCATTCAACATTTTAATATTAATATAATATAGAATTTAATTTAAATGTCTGTATGTAAGTCTGTGTGGAAACTATTACTAGGAATAATTATCTATTTAGCCTAGGTGAGACCCAACCAGATATTAATCCTATATCCACTAAGAATTCGTCGTTAACTAAGAAGTCGTGATCGTGTAGTAAGCTGTATTCAATAATGTATTTTTAATTTTAGCTTTGAATTGTTTAAAACGCAAGCTGAATATGGACTGTGTAATTTTATTGACATCACGAGACTCAAAATCATCACGCCAAGACCAATCCTATTGGTCGAATCCTAGTTGAGCGGATTGTCATAAAAAAATTTTGCAAAATCGAAAAAATAATCCTTTTAACAGAGAAAAAAATAATCCTTTAGTGGTTCGCGAAAATAATGTATGACGGAATTGTTCCCCTATGAAAGTTCTGAAAAAAACTGTGACACCATATGTCTGTCTTTTAAGGTTAACTCACTATAATTTTTTTTTATGGTAAACAAATGTATTCTACAATAATGTATTACTTGTGGAGGTGCTTTTATAAACATGATATTAAATATTAATCCATATTTAAATAAATACATTATTCATCACAATGAATAATATGTAAAATCTTAGAATTTGGTTTATGATACCTAATAAGACCGCGGGCGATGCCGCGGGAAAAGCTAGTTCAATAATTTACAGAAATGTAGTGTATTTTTACATTTTAAATATCTATATAACAATTAAATTAATATGTTAAAGTAAAGAATGACTTTGACAAATTTCCTTAAAATCACGGCCGAGTAAAACATGTCTAACAACAAGCTCAATTTCAGTAGAAAGAGATTTGTACGATTAGTGTGACAATTTCCAAGCTTCGCGTCAATGCCGCTGTACATCGTTGCCATCGACTGGAACTGCTTCAAGGACATTTCTCATTGCTAGTATAGTATTATGTTATCTGTGGTCAAATACAATAAATAGTGCCATTGAAGTTATCCTCCCAGGATTTCTTTTTAATTTTTGAACTTTTCTTATTATATTCTTAGTCCAACGTATGTTCATTTTTGTTCACTATAAACATCGCAGCGCCTCCTTAGTTTAACAATATTTTTGAGACACTACATTCTAGGGCGATGGTCCTCCTGGTCTCTAATCTCCATGCGCGTACTGTATTTGACATAAGAACAGATGACAATTGACATTTGTCATTCAATGTCATTGTCATCAAATGTCAAAATTATACCTATAACTTACTGTCATTGACCATTGTTGATTCATCAATCATCATTGAATCCAATCACCAATGATAATGATTAATGATTTCAATAAGTAAATACTAAATACAATTTACAAATACTTTTCTTTAACTTTCAAAGTGTAAACACTGAAAAGTGTACTTTCATAGCAATTGTAAACATGTCCCAATATACGTAAACAAATATAATATGACTTTTTTTAATTAATAACGAGCCGAATCTTAAATTATTGAGTACATGAAGTATTTTTGGTGTTCTTGTATTTATATAATGGTATTAATGTCATGGAAGATGCTATACAGAAAAGTGCTGACTATTCAGATGATGAAGTGTTTGATGATTCAGCATTGGCGGCAAATTTCGAAAACTCAATTTTTAAAGACAATAGTCTTAATAAAAGTTATATAAATAACGTTTTAACTTCAAGGTATTTTATTGAACAACTTAATATTTATTGTACCAACAAATATTATAAACTTCTTATCAGTAAAGAACTTTTACTTATAATTCTTTCAATTTCAGTGCACTAAGTTGTGATAGAGAAATAATTGGTTTTGATAAAGTAACTGGAAAAACATGGATTTATCCAACAAACTATCCAGTAAGGGATTATCAGTTCAACATTATAAAAGCTGCAATTTTGAAAAATACACTTGTGAGTTGTAATCTTAAAATGTTTCAACTGTAGATTTAAAACATATGTTGCATAGTTTGACTAAACATCTTTACTTTTCAGGTAAGTCTGCCAACTGGTTTGGGAAAAACTTTCATTGCAGCAGTGATAATGTTAAATTTCTATCGTTGGTATCCAATGGGTAAAATAATTTTTACAGCACCAACTAAACCACTAGTTGCACAGCAAATTGATGCCTGTTACAATATTGTAGCTATACCCCCTGCAGATACAGTGGAAATGACAGGTAGAGTTAAAATAAATAGATACACCTACGTAACCATTCAAATTTATTTTTAGTTCAACATCATCCCAGTCTCTCTTTCTTTAATTTCTAGGTCATATGCAGGTCAACACAAGAAAAATTCAATGGGAAACTAAAAGAGTGTTTTTTGCAACACCACAAGTAATAGAGAATGACATAAAATCTGGGATATGCCCTGGGGATAAAATTCGTTGCTTGGTTATGGATGAAGCACATAAAGCAAGAGGAAAATATGCATATTGTAATATTATTTCATCACTTACAAACAATGGGCACTCATTATACAGAGTTCTTGCTTTGTCTGCAACACCGGGAAGTAAAGTTGAAGATGTTATTACAGTATGTGTATTTTAAAAAATTATTTACAATATAAAATTTAATTACTAGCATATTGCTAAGTAGTTATATTATTTATAAATAGATACACAATATATTTAAATGGTTACAAAGGATTCATCCAGTTGCCTCAAAAAAAAAACTTAAGTACAATCTAACCCTTTAACTTTTATAATTTAGTGTTCATAACCATCAAAAACAGTGTCTCATTACATAAAACCAATGATGTTAATGCTTACATACTCTCCATTTAAATATTCCTTATTTTTCTTAGGCTGCTATTGAGAATGTTTTTAAGGTCTATTAGTGTAAGCTTACAAACTCACGAAATGAGGATCTACATGCTTAGTATATGTTAGACAGTTGATCAATATAGAAGCTTATGATATAAATTTAATTTTGTATATGAATAATAATTTTAATTATATTTTTTTTTGTTTTAGATTATAAAAAATCTTAACATAGCTCATTTAGAGTTACGAACAGACACTAGCAAAGATGTTGAACCATATTGTCATTCCCGTGAAATAAAAACAGTAATTGTAGAACTTGGTCCTGAACTCACTAATTTAAGACAGCAGTATGTTGAGGTAAACTAGTTTTTTGTTGTAACTCCAAAAAAAAAATGTGAAAGATGTATGTGTCCAAAGTACTGTGTGTTACATCTAACTGAGTATATCTAGCCTCTAGTGATAAGTAATGTACAAAAAACAGCATGTATTTTCTATAGTAATATTTATTAAGTTAAACACTGGTATATTAAAAAGTTGTTGATTCACATTAACTGCCTCAGTGCTGTAGTGATTAGTATGTACGGCTGCACGTCCAAAGTTCCTGAGAGCATGACCTGAGACAGGCCAAGTTGAGTAACTTTTAGTAAAACTCCGGTATTGGGAATTTGGAGGTGTCTCATCTTCGAGTCTCGAAGAGCACGTAAAGCCGTCGGTCTTACTGTTTTACTCTCACTGGTCGTGTTGAGAGTCCTCCCACTCGAGTTTGATTGTCAGGAATTGAGAGTGCACTTGTATCTCCGCGCACACTTGGCTAATCTCAATGAGATTGCCGCCGTGGCTGGAATCGGTCGTTTATGATTTATCCGTTTAAAAAATATATGAATAAATAATTAATTTATGCGTTAAAATAAAACTTGTGTAGAGGAGTTATTGAGGGTCGCGTCGTGCTGGACCGCGGTATCATATTTTTTGCGCTTTGAGCTTTGCTCATCAATGTAAAGTTTTATTGTTTGTTCTATTGTTATGATATTTTTAGTTACCAATTCTTATTATTGTATTATCCTAATACAGATTTTGGATGTGTATGCAAGGAGGCTTAAGCAACTCAACATTTTGCCCCAAAATGTTGGAAACCTATCAAAGGGACGGATAGTCATGATGTACAAAGAATTCCAAAGCAGGGAACGTGGAGCCAGGTAAATATTATTTAAAAGTCAATGATTGTTAAAAATTTAATAACTGGTGGTGTTAAGAATAATCAACTATACATGTCTTAACGATGACAATTACACAATTTTTTCCTATTCACAAAATAATTTTAATGTAAAAATAACTGAATATTATGTCAAATGAACGAAATAATTTAAGGGTGTAAAAGTGTAATGTTATTATTATAATTCTAAACAAATTCCCAAAAAGCCCTAAAAGAAAATTTGTATTAAAAATATCAAATATTGCTTAAATCTAAAAAAGTAATAAATAATTTGAAAATCCACAGGCATCCAAACCATAACTACATAATGAAAGACTTCACATTCTTAATTGCTCTGTACCACGGCCTCGAGCTGCTAGTGAAGCACGGCTCGCGAATATTCTTGAACTTCTTCGATGAACATCCGGAGAAATCCTGGATACAGTCAGATCAAAGACTCATGGCATTTTTGGACAAATTGAGAAATGATCTCGGAATCAACCCTCTCTCTTTAGATAGAAGTATTTTACCTGATGGGACAATACCCCAAGTAAGTTATGTGGTCGTAATTTAATTTATTGATTACTTTTGTTTCTTGAGGTAGATATAACAAAAAATAAATAATAGATTAACAATATGTAAATATCTTAATTTCTGTAAAAACAAACAATTTAGAACTATGATTTCATAAGCTGGTTATATAATTTACAATAAAACTGAAAAACCTCTAATATCAAGAGGCAGTGTATGTATATATATTTTTACCCCGTTATATTTTTTTTATTATCTTTTAGATGCCAGAGAATTTAATATTCGGTCACCCTAAGTTTGATAAATTAAAAGAAATCATGTTACGTCACTTCAACGAGGCGAAACAACAAGGCAAAGAAACCAAAGCAATAGGTAATACGTTTTTGTTAATTAAAACGGTTAAAGTTGGTAGCCCAATGGTAACGCACTCGCATCCTAAGCCGAGTGAAACGGGTTCAAAACCGGGACTCGCACTTCTTGACATTTTCATGTGTGAATCATTTCCAACATGATTATCACTTGACTTACGTCTTACCGTAAAGATTTACGATATTTTATCGTGACAAAACCTATATGTCTGAGAGAATCAAGTAAGTTTCGAACATGGAAGTCTGTCGACCCGCACATGGCCAGCGTGATGGACTTTGGTCTGATCCCCCTCGTATTGAAAGAAGTCGGATACTGAGTATCTGAAAATAATTGAGAAGTAACTTAGTTTGTTTCAGTAACTAATAACACAACAACATAACAACTATCAAACTCGACAGTTTGTTTTTTTTTAGTGTTTTGCGAATACCGCGAGAGTGTGAACCTTGTGCACTGCTTGCTCCTGCAGTGTCGGCCTCTCATCGTGCCGCAGATGTTCGTTGGTCAGGGTGCCTCTGGTAAGTGCGATAACAAATATGAAAAAACAATATCAGCTAATGTAATATTCTATCAGATACATAATATAATGTCCTTCCGACCGTTTATGGCCACAGCGGCCAATCTCATTGAGACTAGGCAATTGCGCAGCAGATATTATAGTGCAGCGCGTGTGAGGGACAGCGCAGTTATACCCTGTTTTGCAATTACAGAGCATAATGCGACTCAGTGCCGCACAATGCCGATTTGTGCTGATGCTAATTGGAACGTGAATATAATGATTCGATTATATATTTCTGCAAAATAAATATGTTTATAGTTTTGAATTTTAAAATAAAATTGTATTCACATTATAAACGTGGAATATAAAAAAAGTCAATGTTATTACTCTTGTAACCTTCATCGATACACGGTATATTTATTTTTTTAACACAGCATCACGCAAAAGCAGTGTTCGATTGTGCGAAGCGCTGTTGTAGTTGGAACATTCAACGTTGAGCATTATGCCGCATAATGCGCCTTAGTGCTGTAATTGGAAAAGGCCGATAAGTACGCTCTCAGTAACGCCAACTTGATAACTAAACTTGGCCTGATTCGACCTGGGACTCGATCCCACGACCTCCTGGTGTGGGATCGTGTTAGCCATTACACCACCGGAGTCCGGAGGTAGTTAGATAGACACATATACTCTAATTACTGTAATGTTTAATATTTAGTTATAGCATATATCAGCAACCTCAGGCCTTAGCGGTGTCTGTACTGCTTATCCCATTAATATTATAAATGCGAAAGTTTGAGTAGATGGATGTTTTCATACGATTAAGATGCCAGAACAGTTGAACGAATAACGAATGCATGATCACAGATACATTATAGTCTGGATTGCATTGTAGTCTGGATTAAAAATTACTTTTAATTCCGGAAATATGTACGGTTCCCATTGGATATATTGGTGTTTGTTGTCCACTATTAAAGTTTGCGTGTGTACGGCGCAGGCAAGAAGGCGGGCGCGTCGCAGAAGGAGCAGGCGCGCGCGCTGCGCGGGTTCCGCGCGGGCGCCAGCAACGCGCTGGTGTGCACGTGCGTGGCGGAGGAGGGGCTGGACGTGGGCGCCGTCGACCTCATCCTCTGCTTCGACGTGTCCACGCGCTCGCCCGTGCGCCTCGTGCAGCGGTCTGTGCACACACACACACACACACACACACACACCCCATACCTTCGATTACATTTTATAGCGCCACCACCCCTCAGACGGTCAAGGTGCGCAGGTCGGGGATCTCGCCCACCGCAAGTCGGTGATATTTAATGTGACGTTATGTGTAGCAATAGTATTATAATATACAGCCTAATTTATGACGTGGCTGCTCATGCTGGTAATCGTGAGGAATTGTTTTTGAAGTGAAATTACAATATCATTAGTATCTATACAGTGTGTAAACAGTGAGTTAAATTTATAAAGAAGTTTCACTTCTGACATGTCTACTTTGTACGCACGCACTTTTTTTTTGCCTGCATCATTTTGCTAAATATGGCAAAAAAGGCGCAACAAAGACAAAACGAATGCGCTGCCAGAAGATTTAAGTTCTATATTGAAATACGACTAATGGATGGATTTATAACCATTTTATATATTACAATATTCAGTCAAATAAACAAGTTGGAATAATATGTATTGTCCACAGTTTCTCTTTATCTCTTCCTAATAAGTTATCAATCTCATGACAATATTACTATATAGTTGTTTATATTGTTTTCATAAAAAAACTATATAGATATAAATATGGTGGGACATTATTAGTTTTATATTTTTTCTTCCAAAAATGAATAGTAGTAGCAACTTTATATTTCATTGCAGGTGCGGACGCACGGGGCGCTCGCGCCGCGGACACGTGTACATACTCGTCACTGAGGGACGGGAACACCAGGTAGGGATTCACACACACTATATCTTTTAATATTAATAAGAAATGTATGTAAAAGTTGGTACTTCTATGCTTAAATATTGAAAGTGACTTATATAAAGACATTTTTCTTTACTCTATTTTTTATTATCCCCCTCGTACTGAGGGAGGCCCGCGCCCAGCAGTGGGACGTTAAAAAGGGCTGATGATGATGATGATGATGATTTTTTATTAGTAATGAAAGTAATCAAAACTATACATAGAAATTAGGAATTACAAAAGTTAAATCTGAGTATTACTTGAATATGATTTCGTTAAATAACACGTAAAATTTCGTTTTTTGAATTACTTCACAACCCCCATGCACTTCGGGCGTGCGTTCCGCCATGGATTTTAGTAATACTAGGTATAGTGAACTCTATATAACGACACTCAAGGGACCGTGCATATTTTGACGTTATAGAGAGTTGTCGTTAAATAGAGAGAAGAAAAATCTGTATAAAAATTAAAATCTGAAAAAGAGAATGCTTATTTCACACTAGTGTTAGTAATTACATACATAAAAAGTACTCTTATTAAGACGCTATTGCGTATAGTTTGTTATTTTCGTCTGACGTCTTTTGCTGCACCCGTAATTTCTATGTATTTTTTTACTTATTTTATTCATATCTTGCGATATTGAGGCATCTTGGTGATAAAGAAAGTACTGTGCCAATAATTATGCTGCTTCCAGAGCTTCTTTAATGCCTGGCGGGATTTTTAATAATTTTGACAACTTAAAAAGTACTGTTTATTATGTTATTGTTGTCGTTACTGAGAGTGGGTGTAATGCTAAATAGAGTGTATCATTGTATGGAAAACAAGCTAAACCAATCAAAGCCGAGTCATTTTAACGCTTTAGGGAGTTTGTCGTTAAATCGAGTTACGTTACATGGAGTTTACACTGTATTTCCATGGTCAGGTGCTACTCGACAGTATGCGACAACGCGACGGTCTCAACTTCAATGTGCTGAAGTCTAAAGAAGTAGAAGACAGCTTGTACAAACACAACCCGCGCATGCTGCCTCCCGGAACCTTCCCCGAATGCCACAAGACATTCATAAAAATAAACAAAAAAGACACAACTGAGAAAACAACAACAAAATCTAAGAAGGTAATTAGGTATTTTATGAACTCAACGTGATAATCGAATCTAATTAATGTGACATCCAATCGACTCTACAGACATTGTAACTTTGAAGGAGCTAATTCATTAAATATAGATTTGTCTATTGAAGAACATTAGTTTTTTATATTACGAATACTTTCCTTATTAATGTTTCAATACTAGGCACGAGCCACTCTTTAATACGAGGAGAATCAGGCGGCCAGGCCATAGTCTACAACGCTGGACCAGTGTGGGGCGGACTTCGCATGTTTCATTTCATTTCCACAACCTGCTAGGCCTCACAATTCACATGACAGTTTGTGGAAAGACATGTGGAGTCAGACATGCAGATTCCTTGTTGGAAATGATTTGCACATAAAAATATTAAAGATATGAGACCCGAGATCTCGTCAGACAGCAAATTGTTACAAAACACCCTGGTACTAGGCCTTTAGCTCAACAAAACAAGTGCAGGCCGCTGTCTGTCTTTTATTAAATAAAAATAATAATTTAATGAATAAATATAATATGTACATTATTTCTAGGGTCAAAAGGATTTAAGAGCGATGTTACTAGACAAAGGTTCAGGTACATCTAAGAGTGACCACAAAGAGCTGTTAACGAAGGATGAATTTGAAGAGCTTTACTCGTCCGGCGGCGGCCAAGCCGCCTACTTCCCGCCGCCTCGCGAGTACTGGGCTATGAGCGGTGGTGAGTTGTGATTTATAATGTACTGTTCTTATGATTTTGGAACTAAATACTTGATTTTCTAAAATAAAAGTAGTCTAAGTTACTACTTATAAGGGAAAGTCCCGTCAAAATCGGTCCAGCCGTTTCAGAGATTAGCCGGAATAAAAAGACAGACAGACAAAAAAAAACAATTTTTCATGTTATACCTCGCTCGCGTTAAGAATGCGGTGAATGAATACCGACCTCGCAACGCCCCTTAACCAATGAAATGTTCTCAAATTAGAAAGTCGCGTCCACAGTGACCAAGTGAAGCCATAGACATTTCCTGTCCTGTCCTTTGATTGTTAATAAATTAAATTTTTAAAATGAATACCTCACCTATTTGTCAAAATAAGAATTGTTCGGTAATTCATAGCGGAAAAAGAAAACTAGTTTACAATGTTTTTAAGTACTTTAAGCAGTATGATTTAAATTCGACTGTGGACTGAATAGTAGTAGTAATTTTGAGACCACTGTGAATACACCTTTACCCTGTAGTTGCACTGATGACTCACTGCACTCTTGACTTAAGCACACTTAGGTTGGTCCCTACTCCCTAAGTTTGTTATAACGGTTAAAATAGATTTCTCAGGGATGAGATATTTCCCCACGGTATTAATTATCCTGTATGGTGACACGAATAACCAGCTATCATCACGCTAAATTTAATCCAAATCCGTCCAGTGGTTTTCTCGTGATGCGGTCACAGACAGACAGACAGACGGGCAAAAATTCTAAAAATAATAGATTTGGCCTTTATATCGATAATAATGTCTATTTCAATTAGATTTTCCAAAAAATATACAATGTACAGATTCGACTCAGTTACAATTTTACTATAATATCAAATATGTATATGTTACAGTTAAAACCCGTTCGTAACATATTATGTAATATAAAATATTTTAAATGGCGATTTAAGTTTAAGTTAATTTCTTAAGTTTTGAAAACTTAAGAAAGAATATTTATTCTATTAATTTATACTAAATTTATTTTATAATTAAAAATTATTTTTAAACCTATAAAAAATAATAAATAATTTAAAGAAACTGGTAAATAAATTTTTCAACATAAATATATTAACTTATCATAATTAATGAAAATAATTTTCATAAAAAGCAACTGATTTTAAGTATTTACCCAACATACCTACCTTATAATTTATCGACAATTACATTTTTATTTCAATCTTCTAATCAATTTTAGTTTTCACTAAGGCGTTTCGTGTAAACTAGTTTTCACTAGTTAAAACGCATTGTAACTGAGAACGGGTTTTAACTGTAACATATAGATCTGGTAATATGCGCTCATTAATTATTTAATACTTATAACAGAAAAACTGCTCACAATAAGGAGTGATTCTAAAATAAATTTATCAACTTGGTTGGACAAACAAAGGAGTTTGCACACAACTGCTCTCGTCGGCCATTCAGCGGATACTGAAATATTAGTGAAGTTACTGAATCACAACAAAGAAGATGTGCCGCTGGCGGACTCTCAAGGTTAGTCAGTTTGCTACTGCTGAACTTATCTTATGATCAGCAAATATTCTAACATTAAAATACTAACAAAAATGATATGTAATAAAAGAATTTCTTTTTCAGCCTCTTACCCGGTATCACTTACTCCAAATGTATTCTTATCGCCCGCAAAGAATAAAGTAAAGAAAAAACTAAAAAATCCATTGGTAAAGTCTCCTTTTAAAAAAGATGGCGATATTAGAGCTATATTTAGTACCAACACCAAATCTACTAAAAGTTATACAAAACTCATAAACGAATTGGGTATTCACAATGATGGGAGGATACCCACGAAGTTAATAAATATATTCGTGGATTTGAGTGTGGAAAATAAAAATATGACCAAAACTTGCTGGACGTGTCATAATATATGTGATTGTAAAATTATACAACGGATGAGAAATGAAAGAAATGTGCCTTTTTTCTTACCAGCTAATAGTGAGCCGTACTTACCCAATATATCGTTGATAGACAATTTTGATAGAGATTTCCTAATAGAATACCATAAGACTTCATTAAATAATACTTTAAAAGACTGTGATATTAACAATATTGATGATAAGAAAAATAAAGTAATAGAAAATAATTTAACCTCTAAATGTGTATTAGAATCGGACGAAGAAAATGATATCAATAATACAGAACCTAACAAAAATGTCGCCGTTAATTTCGATATCGGTGATGTAGAAGATATATTCGCAGACAGTAGTTCTGAAGATGTGTTTGCAAATGATGTTATTGAAGAAACTGATTTCGAACCTCAAACAAAAGATGCGACAAAAAATGATGATAAAGGTATAGAGTTTTTCCATTTAAACAGTATCGACGATTTATTCGTAGATTCAGATTCTGAAGCGGATTTTAATAAAGATACGGGATTAAAACCACCGCACGCGAAAACTTCAGATTCTAGTACGTTTGATGTTAAACCTGTAAAATGTGATGTACAGACCATAAATGACAGAGATAATAATCAAAACGTTTACCCGACAAGCCCATCAATACTCTCCGGTAAAAGTATAAAGAATTCTGCGCCAGCATCACCCATACTCTGTTCACAAACACGCAAACTTAACTTGAGTATTAAAAAAAATATTCGAAGCTCTACACCAAACAATGCGAAGAAACAATTGGATATGAGCAAAACACCAGATGTAATAGCTTCACCGAAACAAATCCCTGAGTCTTGCGAACAGTTTAAAGACATAAGTTCCAAAAGTATGTTAACAATAACACAAACTTTAGATTACATAAATAAAAACAAATATAATAGCACAATCGATTTGAGTAGTTCTCGTAGAACTTTGAATGAGAGTAAAGGAGTACATGAGAATGAAAGGAGTTCTTCCCCCATACTGTTGACGCAACGCGACCGACGGAAGAACTCGCATACAACAGATTTCAGTGCACTTAAAGCTTCCCAAATCAATACAAGTGTAGTCAACCTCGATAGTGATAGTGACAGTGACTTTGAAATCAACACTCAAAAACTTAAGATAATAGAAAAACAGAAAACAAGTAAGACTGAAGCAAGATCAGACAACAAATTCTCTCCGATTACGCAAAAGTCTAAACTAAACGATGAAGATTCGCCATATTTTAATAAGAAACTTAAATTATCAAAAAATCGTAATGACGATGCGACTTTACAACAGAAGATACTGGCCGCGCTCAATTCCAATAAGTTTAATAACGATCCGCTCGGGGATAAAGACTCGCACGTGAACTTTATGGTCAAATCGCCTCTTCCGTTTGGGAAGGAAAATAAACATAACTTAGAGAACCCTAAGGAGGATAAAGATAACTATGGCACAAAAAACGTGGCAAAGCTTGAAATGTATGAAAATGATATTAACTTTAAACAGAGTCCTCAAAAAGAGAAATTTAATAATGAAATAAAGAGTAATATTGCTAAGTTGCAAATATATCGGCGTGATAGTGGCGTGAATGGGAAAAAATTGGTTGGAACGGAGCCCACGAACACGTCCACGCCTGTCAACGGCATGAAGAGGAAACTCTCGTTCAGCGACAGCGACGACGACTTCGAGTGCTCCCAGCCGCGGAACAAACGCGTCGCCATCGATGTGCAACTCTCAAGTCAGAAGATAATAAAAGTAAGTGTTATTCATAATGTTATACATATCAACCGTTTTATTTTATTTGAAAAAGCTTATGTAAAGCAAAGTAAAAAAAATCCTTCTTAAATTATTTTTGATACTAATAAAAAAATCTAATGAACGCTCTCGTATATTTACCAAAAATGGCGTACTTAGATTTGTCCAATTTCTTTTTATGGGATGGTCGATGGGGTATCTCTAACTATACCATATCATTATTGGTTTATCTATGTAAAAAACTGTACTGTAAACTAATGGTAATTCGCAACTCACCACAACTGACAACCATCAATCATAATGAGATCTAAACAATTTTTTAAATACTTGAGAATGATCATAATATTTTTTTAATAATTCATTAACATTATACCTACTTTTGTTTTTATATTGAGAAATCCCCTTTTGAGATTCTCAATGAACTGTTGATTATTTTATATTCAACATGTCATTCTTTGTTTTAAGAAAAAGAAGAAAAATAAGAATAACGAGTTTTTGGAACTGGAAGCGGAGCTGTCGGGAGACGCGTCGAGCTCCGGCGACGAGCTGTCCGACGACAGCGCGGGCTCCATCCGCGCCTTCATCTGCGACGACAGCGCCGCGCACGACCAGGACGATATGCACGCGCATTATTTGAAGTCGGTCAAGTGAGTATGATATGACCCCATTTTTATATTATAACTAGCAAACCTGGTTCACTTCGCTAATCGCTGGGCGAAAGTTAAAATAAATTAAATGGTTTTTATTATATTCTAATAAAATAAAAGTAGTTTAAGTTACTCCTTATAGCATTAGCTATCTGCTAGTGAAAGTCCCGTCAAAATAGGTCCAGCCGTCTCAGATATTAGCCGTAACAGACAGACAGACATTTTTTTAATGTAAGTACCGTATATAATACTTTCATATAACTTAGTGGAAAGTGGTTAATTTGAAATTAAAAACAGACACTTCAATTTTATTTATGTTCTGATGTTGAGTTGAGTGTTGATACAGTTAGTTGATGTATAAATAAATAATAAATACAATTAGTCTGAATAAGTGTGCATAAAATGTGAATGTCCGTAAATATTACATTGTCCTTTCCAGAAGCCCGGTCAAAGGTGTTTTTAAAATACCCCAACTGCCAGAAAAGTTTAATAAAAGAGAGATTCTTTCTCAAACCTGGGTTGAGAACGATACATATGAAATGGTAAGTGATATTTTCTATTTTACATTTACATTTTTCAAAAAATTCCGAAAATTACAGTTGGTATTTTCAAATCTGGCTGCTTTTTATAAATTAACGTCTTCAAACGCATAAACTCTTTTGTGTATAATGAAATACACATCTTTGGAACTCGCGTAAGTTTATTGCTTATTATATATTTCTCACAGATGTGATGTTTTACCGTAGTACAAAGTATCCTATATGTTGACCCGGATAATCAGCTATCATCATAATTCATAACAAATTTCATCAAAACCGATCCAGACGATTTTTCGTAATGACACATTCTAAAAACTATAGATTCGGTCCCTGCATATATAAATGTATAGAATATAGATCTTGCTTTAAACATATTTTTATCAACAAAACTGTTAACCCTTTGTAATTGTTATAGGATAGTTTCTGCGTAGACGACTCGAATGTTGATTTAACTCAAGCCAATGAAATATCTGAACTAGAGTTGGCAGAAATGATTTTGGAGGAAAGAAGAAGAAAAAAAAGATCCTCAAAATATATGACTGAATCACAAGCAAATGGTGATAGTCCTCTAATTAGAAGAAAATTTAGAACTGTTAAAAAACGGATAGAAAGCGATTCAGATGATAGTAGCTAGCATTACTCAAGTATTCCAGTACTCCTCAGTAAATTTTTGAACAAAAGGTTCTGCAAAAAATACGTGTTATTTTGTATCGATATAATGTAATATTTAAGTCCATATTAGAAAATTGTGATAAATATTTTTGTAATAATTTATTAACGCGCGTAATTTGTCGCTTAGCCTTAGACCTATCTTTGTTACCAGTAGTGTGCCTAGACAATTTAATGCCATATAGTCTAATTATAAACCGACAGCGAACAATTTTAATAATAATTGATATTAATAAGATAATAATTTTAATAAGATCTACTGGTGGATACTGCGTTGACTGTGATATCATGATTTAATTATATTATTTATTTAGTCGTTAGAATTATGTAAATATAAACGCGAACGTACATAACACGAGTTGTCTACAGAAACGTAACAATTCTACAGTCCTCGAGGCGTAACTTTAGCTTTGCATTTGTGTAAGTAAAACTAAAAACCAATAGCCGCGCTTCAAAAACCAGTACTAATATTCACGGGCTTAAATGTAATGCACTCCCACAAATGCAAAGCTGAGCTTAAACATATACATTTTAATATTGTGTAATATATATTTAGACTAATTAATGTTTGTTAACAATGTTTTATTTATGTAAACGTTAATAAATGTAGCACGAGTTATTTTATAACTTTGTGTTTGATTGTAATTTTTTTAATATTATTGATTTTATCACATAAATATTCATTTTAATTCAACTGAATAATTCCTAAATTTATGAAATGTTATGGATATTGGATATAATCATGAAGGCAACAATTATTGAAATAAATGAAACGAAACTCGTCTAACTTATTATTTATTCCATTCTTATAATATTACTTAAAAGCATCGAGAATATGGTTAACTATCTAATCGTATTATTTAACTTGAATCAAATATAAGTTATGGTTCAGTTTGAACAGGCATAGGTGGAGCCGCCCCCTTCGCCTGCCTGCCTTTGTGCAAGTCCTCGAGCTCGGCTTGCAGTTCCGCGTACCGCTTTTGTAACACTTTTTCTCGCTCTGTTTGACGATTGACGTCTTCTGTCAATGACTGAAACAAATATTAATTTTTACCTTTCGTCATATAGGATCACTTATCTTATCACTTAAGAGATAAATTATTCTAAAGAGTTAAATACTTGTAATTGAATTATAACAAAAATAAATTATAAATCACCTCTACTCTTCTTGGAATGGCAGCCTTTTCCTGTTCAGCTAAAAATTTGAAGGTCGATAATTCTAAATTCGCTTGCTCTATCTGATCTTGTAACTCCTGGAATTGTTTTACAAGAGACGCCGTTCTGTTCTGATAACCACCTGTTAAAAGTAATTTTATTTATTAATTAAAAGGGCATTTTAGGGTTAGTTTTAATTTAAGGCCACTTTTCAGTAACTAGAATTCACTGCTTCATGTATTAATATCGTCATATAAAATTTATTACCTGTAAGCACTCTTAACTTCTTTTCCATTTTGGAACATTTTTTAGCTTCCTTCGCCATATGACTTCTATTTTGTTCTAGTTTCTTCTCAGCAGATTCGAGTCTGTCCTTCTTGCTGGCGAGGTTTGCACGCGTGTATCTGTTCTGACTAGGCAGGAAGAGCACCTAAAGCAAAAATAAAATCATTAATATTAAAAGCATCAGTAATGTTTTAATCTTTTACAATATTATAATTATATTAAAACAAATCAATAATTAAATAAGGCATATTACACTCACATGTTCATACAATATCATAATATATGAAAAGAACATAATAGGATTATATACTTGTCAGCCAATATTAACGGTTACTATAGCAACATAGATAACATAACATATTCTATCTCATTCTCTCGCCAACTTAATCCTATACATTCAGGTATTTCTTTAACGTGACACATTCAGCGATTCTACAGAAGTTTCACTTCAAAATAGTTAAGTGTTAGAGGGGACCCACCTGCGCGAGACACTCCTCCCAGACCTGCGTGTAGGCGTCGAGGCCGAGGTCGCCGTGCGCCATGCCGGCGCGCACCGCGTCCGCCTCGCGCGCCAGCGCCGCGCGCGCCGCGCGCAGCTCCGCCGCCGTGAACTGCTCGTACGGGTGCGCCTCCAGGTGCGCCAGGTGCGACGCCTGCAACTGTACCAGGCGCTTCTTGTCAACACCTGGACAATTATATCAATATTTTACATCCGGTTATACTCTTCATTTTGAATACAGGGTATGTGTTTTTCTAACCAACCAAAATACCAAAGTATAGTGATTCAATGCAAAGTGCAAACTGGTACCAAATATATGATAAAAAAAATATTTGAAGGGACAAGAATTATCTTTTTAAGAGAAAAGAATTATCTTTACTTATAATTATTTTATCTTAATTTATCAATATGTTATTGTTAGTGGAAAATTGATTTATCAAAATTATCTTTTGATGGCCATATATTTCCCTAATCTATACTACTTATAAAGCTGAAGAGTTTGTTTGTTTGAACGCGCTAATCTCAGTAACTACTGGTCCAAATCGAAAAATGCTTTTTGTGTTGGATAGTCTGTTTATCGAGGATGGCTATAGGCTATATTACATCACGCTACGACCATCAGGAGCGGAGCATCAATGAAAAATGTTGCAAAAACGGGAGAAAAATATTCCTTTTGAGACCTTCCGTTACGTGCACTGCGTAAACGGTTAAAGTTATGCAAAAATTATGTATGACGAAATTGTTCCCCTTTAAAAGTTCTAAAAAAAGTCCGCGATAGCATATGTCTATCTTTTAAGGTTGACTCGCTATAACCTTCTTTATTGTAATGAACTCTGTTTTAAGATAATGCATTATTTGCGGTGGTTTTTAATAAACATGATATTAATCATTATCCAAATAAATAAGATATTCATCACAAGTATTCAATTTTGAATAAAATAGCTCTTTGAATCATTTGATTTCAATAAATATCTTAAGAAATATTATAGTTTTAAAATAACTCCGTAACAAAATAATGATCACCGCGTTGAAGACGGGCGGACAGGCGAAAAAATTTGGTTTCCAAATAAACACAGCACAGCACATACCTGGCGGCGGGTCGTGCAGCGCGTCGTAGTGCAGCATGGTGAGCATCTCCGCCTTGAGCAGCTCCTCGGCGCGCTGCAGCGGCGTGAGCGGGCCCGCGCGCGCGCCGCCCGCGCCCACCTCCGCCGGCCGCGCCAGCCCGCGCGCCACCGCGCTGCTGCGGAGCGCCAGCGCTGCCAACCCTACGACACAAACAACAGTACTCGTCTCACATCTGTGCTGTCTGCTGCGCCAGCGCTACCAACCCTACGACACAAACTATGATACACACATACTATCATAAGTGTACCAGTGGAGCCAACGCTTTGCTAACACCACATACGTTATTGTCCTACACTATTCTTACTCATACAAACGAAGCCTCGAAGGCGTCTAGATGAGCCAATCGCGCGGGAAGATAAAAGTAAAACTATTGTCAATGTAAAATTACTATCATAAGAATCGACTCTTGCAGTTGACGGTATTTCCATAGGGATTAAAGATATTCACATACACTACGGATTTATATATTGTGCTTATTGTATTTATATTCTTTTGCATAATGTAAAGGTGTAAGTAACAATAGTACTCCTTATTTTAGGCACAAACATTAAAAAAACCAAAGATCAGCTTATCATTACTTTCAAAATAAGAATAAGAACATTTGCTTTTAATAAGATAAATATGTAAAAAATAAAAAAAAAACAAACTAGTCTAGTCATTAATGATTTTTTAAAAAAAGAACTTGCGAGCATGTTCTTAGTAAAAAAAAAAGAAAAGCAAAGGCAAGGCTACTGACGCTTCTCCTCGGCGTCGCGTGCGGCGCGCGCGTCCGCGTCGGCCTGGTCCTCGACGGCGGGCGCGGGCGCCGCCTCCGCGCCGCCCTGCTCCTGCTCCGGCACCACTATCTCGTAGTCGTTGCGCGGCGCCGGCAGCGTCGCCAGCGCGCTGCGCACTGACGCCTTCAGCTGCAATTTATTATACACTAGCGACTCACTCGGTGGTCTCTACCCCCTTTAGCATACATTTTTTACAAACTTAACAAAACTTAACAAAGACCTAAAAAATAAGTTTCAAGCTTCTAGCTTTATAAAGACGTAATTTACATACAAACTTTCATCCCCTATTTCAACCCTTTTTTCGCCTTATAGCCTATGTCCTTTCTCTAGACTACATGTGTACCAAATTTCATTAAAATCGGTCCAGTAATTTTTGAGTTTATTCGTTACATCTCGTATAGTATTATGATATCTGTGGTTACATACAAAAATACAAATCTTTCCTCTTTATAATATTAGTATAGAAGTATAGATATCAATTAAGGTCATATTACTGTAAACAAATTTTGATCGATATAGAATCAATGATTCAATGTTTATTGGTATTGGGATCAGAGCTTCTTATAAGTAAAAGAGTTTACCAGATAGTTTCGAAGATTATATCCTACATACAAACTCACGAACTTTACATCTGCAAGATATTGAGAGTACATTATAACACTATCCCTACTCAATGTGTATCACAGATGACTTAATAATGTTCAATAAATTCAAATGATGTGAAAGCATCAATAGGACTTTTTTCATACCTGATTGTTGTGCTGTGGTGTTTCACCATTGCTTAACCTGTCTTCAGTATTAATACTTAGCTTGTCGCGTACACCTGGCGTCTAAGAAATAAAAATTATAAAAATATTGTTAAACAACTTCAAATATTAACATAATATATTCTTTAGTCCATAGAAACGTTATAGTCGAATGTATAAAATACTATTTATTCAAATTATTATTATTTAATTAATTAATTAACAACAAACCGACATAAGTCTAGCAGGTTTACACCATTCCCAGAATAATATTATATATATTTTAAATAAATAATATTCATTATATTGATATTCTATGTAACAATACATAATATGTAAATTATAAATGATGAATAATCACCGTGAGACCAGGCTGGGCGGGCGCGTGTCCCGGCGTGGCGAAGCTGCCCGGCGTCGACACCTCGGTACGCGTCGATCTGTTTGTAAGATAATAATAAATTAACTTTTAAATAAATCTAGTAGTAGATCGTCGTCAAGCGTAAGCCTATCTAATAATAAAAAAAAAAAAAAAGTATTTTAATCCAGCTGCAATATCAAAAAAAGCATTTGGAGTGGATATATTTTTTAATCCTTGATTTATACGTACTCGTACATAAGATTATACTTTTTCAATTTGATATAAATATTTTTTTAAAGTAATTGAGTATAATCATCTATATAAATATTTTTTTTGTATATTCCGTAAGTCACATGGAAGGATTTAATAATAATAAGAAAAAGTTTGTAAAAAACTTATAATATGTACCCAACATAGGGATGAACTCCAAATGAAGCGAAGGTGAGTGACCTAGTTTAGAATAAATTAAACCCTTTACAGTTTTTCTTTATATTACAATCAGTGTATTTTTGAGTTTTAATGAATTAATCATAATTATTGCTTTTAAATTTGAGTTAAAAATTGGTTTTTCAGTTATGGTTTATAGCCAATCACTCTATTAAAACTACTAATTTTGAATTAACATGTAATATATACGCACTACTACAACTGTTATACAATTTTATTAAAAGTATTTGAATATAGGTATGACAAAAATTAAAAATAAAACTTTATATACATGAACACTAATCTTACCTAAAAGGTGTAGCCAATACAGTATTGGGAGTAGCTACTACTTGGCTCTGAGGCAAGGCTCCAGAAAAGTCTGACTCATGGAGAGGGGTGTTGAGTCCGCCTTTTAGGGGGGTGTCCACGTGAGTTAACGCCATTACGTTTTGAGCTTCCATCAATATTCTGTAAACAATCATCTAAATTGTAACTCATACATTTTTTTAGACTATATCATATTAATTCAAGCTTTAATATTTTTAAATGAAAAAAATGTATACTATGATAATAATATGTACTATCATAGATTGCTATGACGATCCGAACATTTGACTATTTAAATAAAATTATCCTTTACCGAATGTTTCGCGAATTAGATAGAAACAAATCCACACAAAAATCTGCATATCGGTTAGACGGTTAGTTTTAATATTTATCTTTCCAACCTTAAAATAATTTTTTCGATTGTGATCCTATAAAAAACTGTGGGAATTTATGGAAACTACTACCTTACTAATTTAATTTATATAATGAAGGAAGGATTTATTAAAATGAAATCAAACGCAGCGTACCTGTCCTGGTGCGGGTGCGCGGCGGGCGTGCGCAGCGCGGTGGCGGGCGCGGGCGCGAGCGCGTAGTGCGCCAGCAGCGCGTCCGTGGCCGCGCCCGCCTCGCCCGCGCTCTCGCGCGCCGCCTCCGACGCGCGCCCCAGCTTCACCACTTGCTGGAGCTCCTATCCTCCGTCATACATTTATTATTAACTCTACGGGCTAGTACATTATATATTAAGTCCAGTTAATATATAATTAATATAATATGGGCCTATCATTTATCTATCAATTATTTCTATCATAAATCACTATCAACCAAAGACTAACGGTCTTATTCATAAAAATCTCTTATTATAGGTTTACAATGTTCATTAGCTAAAATGCTCAATAGGCCTATTAAACGTTTCATAACTTTCTTTATTCATAACGGATCAATAAACGTCTCATAACTAAATGCTTGCTATAAGCTGGATTCGTTTTATTGTGTTGTCATTCTGATAAATTCATGGACAAAATGTCAAAAATACTGGTCTCAATGCTCCGTGAATCAGTTTGACACAGGGCTGCCAGATTGTATAATTGGATACAAAAAGTGTATAATATGGTTATCTTATGTATCCAGTTTGTATAGCAGATTGCCTCGTATAATTGGATACAAAAATGAACATTCAAACATGAAGTAAATTCTGTGCGTTAAAATACCGATTATTTGAGATATAGAGAGATCGAACGTTTCTTAATCGTAGATGGTCGTTTCTTAATCGTGTAGGCCCTTGTCGCTCTCTCGAAAATTACTCCAATCGAAATTAGCGCTTTCCGAGTAATATTAGTTAGCATTACAAGTAAGCGTGAAAGTGACTTTTTAATCCAGCGCCATGTTATAATTTTTTTCTTTGAGGCTAGATTCATTACTTTAAATTTTTACAATAAAAAAACTTTTTTTGGTTTTTTCATATTTTAAGTAAGTCAAAGTGACTAAAAATAAATACTTATTACGTACGTATTTTTTACAGACTTTTTTAACAATTTTGTCGCTTTGTATAATAAGATTAGATTCTGTATAATTTTAGTGACCGAGCGGTATAAAATGAGTTTGTTCGACTGGCAGCCCTGGTTTGACATTTGATTTGACTTTTCCGCCAAAAGTAAATTAGTGAACAAAACCATTTTTTAACTATTGAAAAAGGAATAAAAGTAGCTAAAAAGAGAGACAGAAGTGCAAATAGGTTAAGCTAATAGCAGGTTAGTACAGAATTTAAACTTCAAGCTACATAAGTGTGTATTTGGTGTACTTCCTTAATCCTTTGTATTTCTACGTGTTTACTTAATATTTTCTCGCGCTTATTTCTTTCCGTAGCATTAATTATTATTGACGGAGTTGGTCAGGGTTGGTTGAGAGGGTTTCCGCCATTGAAAACAAAAATACAGATACCAACACAAACTCTAAAAAGCAGGCAGCATGGGAAGATTTATTCAACAGGTATAGTGTTTTTAAATAAATACAGTGCATTATTAGTGTAAATAAAGATTAAACTGTAATATTGTTCACAGTTTTCACTGCATGTGCAAAGGGAGCAAAAATTGAATATTACGAGATGAAAAATAAAAATGCTTTAAAATAAAATATATATTTCTTTTATTAATTTACAATATTATATCATAGGTACTTTTAGAATACAATTTTTACAAACTTTGAATGTCTTATTTATTTATATCTAATCAAAATCCTAAAAAAATTTCAAGCTTCTAGTTTTAAAAATGACATAATTTCAATACAAACTTTCATCCCCTATTTCAACCTCTTACATGTCGTTTTTCGCCTTAAATAGTAGCCTGTGTCCTTTCTCGGGCTTTAGACTATCTGTGTACTTAATTTCATTTAAATCGGTTCAGTAGTTTTGGCGTGAAACCGCGACAGACAGACATTTACTTTCGAATTTATAATATTATATTAATAATTTATTATTTTTTCTATCCATAGTTAAAATGCTCATTTATAAATGCTCGCAGGAAAGTACTGTTTCCTACTCTTCCTCTTTCACTCATCAGGTGCTGCAAAGCCATTCTCCTGAATAATATGAATGTCATCATCATTTTCTGAAATAAAATAACATTTGTAAAAAATATTGCTTACATAAATAGTAATATACATGTGTTGATGTAAAGTTATTATAATATGATTAAAATTACCTGGAACTGTGTCCTGATGATCTATTGCAATATTATGCAAAACTGCAAGAGCCACATATGTAGGTTTTACGTTACGCATGTGAACGGTGTCTCCATACAACAAGCTTTGAAACCGTTGCTTCCAAACACCAAAGCCAATGGCGGCTATAGTTTGGGGAGCTTGCATTATATCATATATGGTATCTTGGTTTGATACACAGCAAAAAAATAATTTTAAACAATGTTTTACAATTACGCAATGTCACTAGACACCAAATAAAATGATCTCACTTCAAGTTTAATCAAATTATCAGCTGTCACTGATGACAAGACGACCATCTTGTCCTTTATTAAAGGTTTATAGTAGGCTTATAGTAGGCCTCAAGCTACTATAAGTTACAGAGCCGTTATTGAATACTTATAGAGCGTTTTAACACTATTGAACGTTTATGAATAATGTTTTTGAGAATTTGCTTATTAACAAGCTAATAAAGCTTCTATATTTTTTTATGAATAAGACCGTAAGAGTTTTCGTCTCAGCCCATACAATAACTTTTTTTATAAATAAAAAAGAATTGGCAAAAGTGTTGCTTAGCAACACTCCATGAACAAAATTCGAGAACTGCTCGACCATTTCAGTTATTTTTTAATATTTACGGACAAGGAAGATTTTTATAGAGCAAAAACAGACATAGTGCGAAGAAAATCGTAAAAACAACACACTCCTTTTCCCATACAAACTACAGAGAAACTCGGACATTTGAATAGAATTTGGCACAGACATATTTAATATATTAAATTAACATGCAGGTTTACTTTTATCCAGATAAGTATAATATGGTTTTCATGGCAACAGGTTAGTTTTGGTTCCTCAATAGGGACCAACCCAAAAAAAGGAAGTGAGGGTGAATTACCAGTCTAATATATTTTGTGCTTGACAACTGAAGTTGTAAAACTACCCTTTTTCTGAAATGTTTTTTTTATACTGCAACACAATCAATCATTTGGCTTAAGATTTAATTATTAAATTGTTGCATGGTGTAACATTGAATTTGTCTGAACGTTAATAGTAATATAAAATAAAATAACAAGCATTTTTTGCAGAAGTTTGTATGTCTGCCTGCATTACTACAAATTAAATTAATTATACAGTACATATTTTTATATGTTATAGCCTATCTATTCTTCGAATGTTAGTAAAGTTAAACTGACTATTATATTTTTTTGTGTGAAAAAGGAACAGACATTGACCAACCTGATCAGACACTTGTGGTTCCGGCAATACAAGCTTGCTGCGTTTTCTTGCAGGCTGATCTCCTTGCAACATTGCTTGAGGAACATCATTCTCTTTACGCTGCTTCAATTTTTGCTTATCCTTTCTGCGTTCCCTCTGAAAGCAATATAAACAATCTTTAAATTGATTTAGTTTTTTCATTCGTCTAGAAATTAAAAATATGGTATATGATTTACAACTTAACTTAATACATAGTTATTTATTTCTAGATTGAAATATTTTTTTAATACAAAATATTTTTATTTATTTTTATTCTGTATAATATTTTTAACAGAAAATATTTTCATACCTCTTCCTTCTCAGAATGTAATTCCCCATCCAGATGTTGTTGGCGAAGCCTAGAGAAATCTGGTGCCATAGGATCCACAACCTCAGTTGAAGTATCATAGAAACCAGCAGCTGGTCTCTTTTCAAATGGAATTTCAGAGTTATAATCTACTCCACGCTTGCGCTTCCTTCTGTAAAAATATTAACAAAAGTTCATTTAAAAATTATATCTTAAGTATAATTAATTGATACTATGAGTATGTCACAATGTTTGTATCATCAGAGAGGGAAAGAGAGATTGAGTTAGCACACTGTACTTGCATCCCATATGTGGATAATTTGTCCAAAATAACACAATTGTTGTGCATATGGCAAAGATATTATTAAAATATTATTAAAATTTAGTCCTTTACCTTAGCGGTACTGAGATTCCGGCAGCACTCAGTTCTCTCCTTTTCTGTAAAGCTGCAAGTCTTCGAGCTTCTTCTAATTGTTTCTCTCTGGCTTTCCTTTTTGCTTTTTTACCTTGTGTGTTTGCTAAGCGAGCTCTTGCTTCAGAGAGCATTTCCAGCTCTATTGAGAATTAAAATATATAATTGTTAAATTATATTTTTCATAAATATTAAAGGTACGGTATTACTGTACCTTTGTTATGATCCAACATATATAATATTCATGAAAAATTATTTATATATTTGAAAAATTTTTTTTTTTTCTTAAAAAACTTTGTAGCCAATTTATAATATCTTTTTAATATTTACTTTTAAGATGTATTTGAAAAATTGCGCTCGACGAAACTTGCTAATATGCTGCTCCCAAGCGGATGAATTTGGCAAAATGGAACCTCATTGATCAGCTATTGTTTGGGTTAAAAAATATAAAATGCTATCAAAACATAGGGGTTCAGTGATAGGAGAGTAAAAATGTAGGACTAAGTGTATTTTTTAATTCCACACCATAAAAAAATAACCAAAAAAAAGGTTGACCAAAAAATAAAAAAAAAATTTTGGGGTGAACCACCCTTAACACAATAGGGGTGTAAAAGTTAGTTATAAACCTATTCTCATACCTACTGAATATACATATAAAATTTCATCAAAATCGGTCAAGCCTTTTCAGAAGAGTTTAAACACTAAAACTGTGATACAAGATTTTTATATATTAGATATAGAAGATTCTTATAAGTGTATAATATTATATCTCATCATAGTTTTTAAATTACTCCATTGTATGAACAGGTATTTGTATTGTTAATGATTTATTATTTGAAAATAATTTATTTTTCTATATTTTTATACTTCTGCAAATTAAAATGAACAAATTAAATAGTAATAGTATAGTATTTTAGCATGATAGCTATGCGCTATCATGCTACTGCTAAGTAGATTCTCCTAGCAGATGTGTATGTACTCAATATGCTCTAAGTGCTAAACTATTGGCGATCACTTTATAATTTTTTTGTAAAGAATTAAGATATTTAAAGCTATAATTAAAAGTTTTTTTTTTTGTGATAGTAAATATTTGCGATCGGTCGTTGGACCATAAGCGAATTGGTTGTGAGATAATGGCTTTTATGGTGAGGCTGCCAGCGCTGCCCCTACCAATCAAATAAGGTGGCCCCTTCTAAGTCTCCTGACCACCGCAGACATGTCCAGCAAATCCGCTATAAGTGGATTTTGGTGTGAAGTTAAGCGCTCTATGTGTTGCTTCCTATACCGCTCGATTTCAGATGTCACTGTCGGCACGTTAAGATATTCATGGATTTCGTCATTTCTGGTGTACCAGGGAGCGTTAACTATTGCCCTCAGGATGCAATTTTGTACTCGTTGCAGACAGAGTATGTTACTTTTACTTGCAACACCCCATAGCTGGATTCCATAGGTCCATAGTGGTTTTAGTACAGAGTTGTATATAAGAAGCTTATTATCCACCGACAATACTGAATTTCTACCCATGAACCAGTACATGTTACGAAAATGGAGGTTGACTTGGTCTCTCTTTTGTTTTATGTGATGTTTCCATGAGAGGCGCCTATCAAGGTGAAACCCAAGGTATTTCACGCAGTCGGAATGTGGTAAGATGTCGCTGCCAAGTCTTACAGGTGGACAGTTTCCTTTTCTCAAGGCAAACGTGATATGGTTTGACTTTGCAACCAATTGTGGGTCGCATCTAGTTGCTCTTGAAGATTAAGGCTGGCAGTAGCTGGATCATCATCGACAGACAAGTAAGCTATGTCATCGGCATACGTTGCTACGGTAATGTTGTTGTTCACAGGTAAGTCAGATGTGAATATATTGTATAGTACTGGCCCAAGAACCGATCCTTGAGGTACCCCAGCCTCTATGCGATGAAGACTTGACCTAGCAACAAGGGGAACCTTGTTTGATCTGGAAGGATCAATCAGAGAGGTATGATGCAACTAGCAGCTAACATCGTATGTGGGAGGTTTTCTTTAATTTTTACTAGCAGCCCTCTGTGCCACACACGGTCAAAAGCCTGTTGCACATCAAGGAAGGCGGCTGAGCAGTATTTTTTGCGTTCAAAGCTCTGTCTAATAGTGTGATATACTCGATGTACTTGTTCGATCGTTGAATGAGATTTGCGAAAACCAAATTGATGAGATGGAATGACAGCGAGATTATCTAAAGCTGTTTTTAGTCTTACGAGGAATATTCTTTCCCATAGTTTGGATAGTGCTGGCGTTAGGCTTATTGGCCGATATGATGATGGTTCGTGTTCAGGTTTTCCTGGTTTGTGAACCATCACAACTTGGGAAGTTTTCCAGAGGGTCGGGAAATGTGAGATTCTAAGAATTGCTTTGAATAGATAGGTTAGGAATACGATGCTCTTTCTGGGAAGATTTTTTAATATGGCCGGGGTGATTAGATCGTACCCCGGCGCTTTACCGGACTCGAGTGCCTTAATCTCACTAGCGATTTCTCTAGGTGAGGTTGGGGTTATTGGAGTACTCATTTGTAGATCCTGATGAAGGATTGCGTCGATGTCTGTCTCGTCAGAAGAGCTCTCGTTTGGAACGAAGACAGCTGCTAGATGTGCTGCAAAAACGTCTGCTTTTTCTGAATCCGTCCTGGCCCAAGAGTTCTGTGATCTAATCGGAGGATAGGATTTTTGTGGTTTGTTTAGGTGTTGTGTTGCTTTCCAAAGAGAATGCTCTCCAATTCCAGATGGGGACAAAGACTCAAGGTTTTTCTTCACCATTTCATTTGCCGATTCTCTCAGGATAGCCTTCAGTTCCTTTATTTCTCTGTTCAATCTTGCCTTATCCAGAGGGTGGCGCGATTGATGCCATATTCTTCTTAGGCGGCGCTTATCTAGAATTTTTTGTTTTATGTCTGGTGGATTAGTTAAAGGGACATTGGATTCATTTTGGACAGGTGTGTGAATTAAAAGTTAAAATATTAAAAAGAAAATTGGTCGAAGTTAGTCAAAAATACATTTCAAATCTTCACTTCCAGTTTACTATACATGAAAAGAATCAAATTTGTAATTCAATAAAAAATTAAAAACCCTTTTAACTTTAAGAAACAATATTTCTTAGAATCTTTTACAAATTTTATGACACAAATAATAAGCATTCAAAAAGTACGGACTTCATACTTTGTGAATTTAAAGCTTTTAAAAAGCTTATAAATCAGCAATAAAGCGTCATACGAAAAAAAATAATGTATATGCATATCCATGTCCACTAGAACTATAACTGAACAGAGTATGAACAATTTTCACAACCTCACTTTATTTTCATTGTCCGCTTGACGTGAAATGCCCCATATAATATTCTTACCATCTTCATCCATATCCTTAGGGTCAGGTCTGGCCGGTTTAGTCTCCGGATTTGGGTCAATTTCCCCAGGCTTAAGTTTTCGGGGATCGTCTCCCATATCTTCACCTTCCTCTTTCTTTTGAGCTTGATCCCTTAAAAAAATTTCATAAAAAACAATTTACATCAACAATAAAATAAAATAAGTCATATTATATATTATGTAAATAAAATTTATTTGAGAAACTCTATTTATATAAACTTACAGTAGATATTCATATCGCTCTAAGCATTGAGCAGCAGTACGACCAATAATAGGAGCAATAGTACGCCATTGAGTCGGCATCAGCTTGGCGAGGTGCAATAACTTTTCGTCCTCCTCTCGTGACCATTCTGTCTTCTTAATACTCGGGTCCAACCACTCATACCATCTAGCTTTACACTGTTTTGCAGATTTTCTGTGCAGCAACGAAGCAATACGAGACCACTGATTTTTTCCATATTTCATAACCGCCGCTTTGAGAATTTCATCCTGAATTGGTAAAAGCGAAAGGACATTTTTATTCAAAAACACTTTTCAGTAAGAGTAAGTATGCAATTAATTAAATAAGAATATCCTAACAAACCTCTGTGTTGCGCCAAACGCCTCCTTTTATCATAATACGCGGCATGGTGAGTGTTTTCTTTTATTATCTGATGCAAATGATAAAAATACGTTTTATTTTAAAAAGAAATTAAATTCTGAAAAGACTATATGTTAATAATATGTAATCAAAATTATATTTTAGCACTTGTAAATTCACAACTTGATCCCAAATTGTTTTCTGACATTTTATTTTTTAAGTTGATACTTGACATAATTGATTTTATTATATGCTACAGATTATAGTAAAATAAATATCCCCAGATTAAAAATAGTGCTTCGCCGCACGGTTAACCGCCGCGGTTTTTAATCGTGTGATTTTGCATGTCAAGTAAACTAATACAAGCAGCTCCAAAGCAGCTCTAATTAAAAACTAATTCCGGATTTTTCCCGTGACCAATTAAAACCGCCAATTTTTACGAATTGGGTCGCGGATAAGAACCGGGATTTTGTAATCCATTGAATTTAGTTGGCGTGCACGCAGTCCACACTATCATGTTAAACGTTAAAGCGTGGTTTTAAATCTTGATGACCTTTAAATCAACAATAGTACGAAACATAATGGTCAGTGGTCTCTTGAAATCTTTATTCAACTGTGAACATCGCGGGCAAGTTTGCGGTTTTTAACCGTAGTGTGTGCTTCTTGAGCGGTTTCACTGATATAGCAGCTAACCAGTAACCACTCACTGGAAAAAAATCATAGTGTGGCTCTGCTCTAAAATTTGTTTTTAAAACCAGATTTTTTTTTCTGTTCCGTGATATACGCTACAAGAATTTTATTACAGTTACGACCACAGATTAAGGAGACTAAAGTTACGACTTACGAATTACATCTAGTAGTTGGCAGCGCTGGTTGTCATTGCCAAATAAATGAAGGTGCCAGGGGGTCGCCGAACGCATTTCTCGATAAGACACTCCCTTTTTGATAAAATAATATCATTTCAGGCAGAAAACAACCAAATTTACAGAAGAAACATTAGTTATGGAATCCCTTGAAAGCAAAATATGAGAAATTATATCTACGTTTAAGTTCTTGAAGTGTATTGAGAACTTAATTTAATCAGGTAAATATCAAACAATGCATAAAACTAATAATAACATCATGCATTAATTTGTCGATTTATCTTGATGTAATTATGTCATAAATTAGTTTTACTTTTCCACGACTACGCGGTCCGAAGGAAATGGTTAATTTACAATGAGTTCTTGTTCTGTGTTTGGCCGATACGGTTCGTGCCGCAATGATTGATTTCCGCTTTTTGTATTACAGGTATTTTCCATTTCCTAATAACAAGTATTTATTATATTTTATTCAATTCGTTTGTTGCAGAATGTCTACTATGTCAAGGACAGTTCATATCAGCCAGCAAAAGCTGGCTGAAAAGCTAATAATTTTAAATGATAGAGGCATTGGAATGTTGACCAGAATATACAATATCAAGAAAGCATGTGGTGATGCTAAATCCAAACCTGCCTTTTTATCAGATAAAACATTGGAATCTTCAATTAAACATATTGTCAGGAGATTTCCTAATATTGATGTAAAAGGGTTGCAAGCAATCGCAAACATAAAAAATGAAATAATTAAATCACTCTCTTTATACTACTATACATTTGTGGATCTATTAGATTTTAAGGATAACGTTTGTGAACTTTTAAATATAATGGATGCATGCCAAGTAACTTTAGATTTGACGCTTAATTATGAATTGACAAAAAATTATCTTGATTTAGTTACAACATATGTATCATTAATGATTTTACTGTCTCGGGTAGAAGATAGAAAAGCCGTGCTTGGCTTGTTTAATGCAGCACATGAATTGGTAAACAATCAAATTGATTCAAGTTTTCCTCGTCTAGGCCAAATGATTGTTGATTATGATGCTCCATTGAAGAAATTGTCCGAAGAATTTGTCCCCCATCAAAAAGTTTTGTCTAGTGCTCTTAACTCTCTTTGGCATGTATATCCAGCTAGAAATCTTACTGCAGAGATTTGGAGATCTGAACAAAAACTCAGCCTTGTCAGTAATCCTGCTTTACTTCTTAAACCTTCAGAAACCAATACAATGTCATGTGAATATGTTTCTTTGGAATCACTTGAGAGATGGGTGATCTTTGGTTTTGCCCTATGTCACCAAATGTTGCAACAAGATCATGCTAACAAAATGTGGGTTAGTGCATTAGAATCTGGATGGGTATTAGCATTGTTCCGAGATGAAGTTATTTATATACATACATATATTCAAAGTTTCTTTGATGGAATTAAAGGTTATGGAAAAAGAGGTTCAGAAGTCAAGGATTGTTATCATCATGCAGTACAAAAAGCTGGATATAAGCATAGGGAAAGAAGAAAGTTTTTAAGAACAGCCCTAAAAGAGCTAGGTCTTATCTTGACTGATCAGCCAGGGTTATTAGGGCCCAAAGCATTATTAATTTTTATTGGTCTTTGTTATGCAAGGGATGAAGTTTTTTGGCTATTAAGACATAATGATAATCCTCCTCAAAAAGTAAAAGGTAAAGCCACAGAAGATTTGGTTGATCGACATTTGCCAGAACTTCTATTTCATATGGAAGAGCTTAGAGCTCTTGTGCGCAAGTACAGTCAAGTTATGCAAAGATATTATGTCCAGTACTTGTCAGGTTTTGATGCAGTTGCCTTAAATCTAATGATACAAAATTTACAAGTGTGTCCAGAAGACGAGAGTGTCATTCTTTCTTCACTTTGCAATACAGCTGCTAATTTAAGTGTCAAACAAGTGGAAAGCAATGAACTCTTTGATTTTCGAGCATTCCGTTTGGATTGGTTTAGACTACAAGCTTATACTTCTGTTGGTAAAACACAATTAAACTTGGTTGATCAGAGGGAGTTGGCACAATTTATTGACAAAATGGTATTCCACACGAAAATGGTAGATAACCTGGATGAAATAATGGTAGAAACATCAGACTTGTCTCTGTTTTGCTTTTATAGCAAAATATTTGAAAGCCAGTTCCACATGTGCCTAGAGTTTCCAGCCCAAAATCGTTATATAATTGCATTTCCTCTTATTTGCAGTCACTTCCAAAATTGCACACACGAGCTTTGTCCAGAAGAAAGACACCATATCAGAGAAAGGAGTCTTTCTGTAGTTAATATTTTCTTGGATGAAATGGCGAAAGAAGCGAAAAATATAATAACAACTATTTGTGATGAACAATGTACCATGAGTGACAAATTGCTGCCAAAACATTGCGCTCAAACAATAGCACATCTTGCTAACAGGAAGAAGAAGGATAAGAATAAGAAAAATCCAATAGAAATTGTAAAACCTGGGGCAGAAAGTTATAGAAAAACCAGGGAAGAATTGACTACAATGGACAAACTCCATATGGCCTTGACAGAACTGTGCTTTGCTATTAATTATTGTTCAACTGTAAATGTTTGGGAATACACATTTGCTCCTCGTGAATATTTACACCAGCATTTGGAAACTAGATTCTCTAAAGCATTAGTGGGTATGGTCATGTTCAATCAGGATACTAGTGAAATCGCTAAGCCATCAGAGCTATTGGTTAGTGTCAGAGCATATATGAATGTTTTGCAAACAGTTGAAAATTACGTACATATCGATATTACAAGAGTATTCAATAATTGTTTATTACAACAAACTCAAAATATGGATAGTCATGGTGAGAAAACAATTGCTTCACTATATACACAGTGGTACTCGGAAATCCTACTTAGACGTGTTAGCGCCGGGAGTATTTGCTTTTCAATGAATCAAAAAGCTTTCGTAAGTCTTTCCGCAGAGGGTGCTATTCCGTTTAACGCTGAAGAGTATTCTGATATTAATGAATTGAGGGCACTGGCTGAATTAATAGGGCCGTATGGAATGAAATTACTGAGTGAAACGTTAATGTGGCATATCGCCAGTCAAGTGCAGGAACTTAAAAAATTGGTAGTACAAAATAAAGAAGTTCTGCAAATGTTACGAACTAATTTTGATAAACCTGAAATAATGCGAGAACAATTCAAACGGCTACAACACGTTGACAATGTATTACAAAGAATGACGATAATTGGTGTAATATTGAGTTTCCGTCAAGTAGCTCAAGAATCATTGCTTGACGTTTTAGAGAGACGTATTCCATTTTTGATAAGTTCTATAAAAGACTTCCAGCAACAATTGCCTAGCGGTGACACAACACGCGTTATTTCGGAAATGTGCTCGGCTGCTGGTCTGTCCTGTAAAGTAGACCCAACCCTCGCATCAGCTCTTCGACAACACAAAGCTGAGCTAGAAGAGGAAGAGCACCTCATTGTCTGCTTACTGATGGTGTTTGTTGCAGTTTCTCTCCCGAGACTAGCGCGCAGCGAGGGCTCATTTTATAGACCATCTCTGGAAGGCCACGCCAACAACATACATTGCATGGCTCCTGCTATAAATCATATTTTTGGAGCCTTATTTACGATTTGCGGTCAGGGCGATATCGAAGACAGAATGAAAGAGTTTTTAGCATTAGCTTCGTCGTCTCTGCTGCGACTTGGACAAGAGACAGAAAAAGAAGCAATAAAGAACCGAGAATCCGTTTATTTACTTCTCGATCTTATAGTTCAGGAGTCACCCTTCCTCACCATGGACTTACTGGAATCGTGCTTCCCTTATGTGCTTATACGTAATGCCTACCATGAAGTGTACAAACAAGAACAAATGCTCTTGCACTCTTAATTCCGTTAGTTTGAAAGACATTAAATAGTTGTAATTATAACGAAGTCATTATTATCGATGACAAATTCCATTGCATTATTATACTAATTATAATTACTCATTATTAGTGTAGTATTGAAAATTTATCTTTATTGTTTTTAATTATTTTTACGATTCAAACGTCAACATTATAGATAGACAACTCCAAAAAAATATTTGAGCTTTAATGAGACTGTCTTTGTTATTCCTTTTCAATAAGTTTTATGTCAAACATCCTGATTTTGAATATTTCATATATTTCCTTTATGATAATAATATTAGAGTGGATCTAAGTATATCATTGTATGAAGTATAGTTGATAATTTTTATACTTGCGCTAAAATAGTTTTTACCTAGTACGTAAGCGATAGTTTAATTTAGTTATTACATAATTTATTTAATTTTTATAAAGTAATCATAACTATAATCTCATATTTCATCAGTGTAATCACCACCAAATAGCTCTATACGTAATTAATTTGCAATATAAATTTATCAAATGCTTAAAATACTCTAACGCGTAGCTACTTCGTACTTTATTAGCTATTTTATCTTTCCAAATTTAAAAATAAAATAATTTTTGCCTGTATGTAATATATAGTTTACATTTGCATTGCATAAGTTATAATATTATAATAAATATGTTCTAAATTATAATGAAAAGGAAGTTTAAGTTTTTATATTTTAATAGTTAAAGAGTGCATTTTACAACATAATTTTTTTCTCTTTTTGTATTTTCTTTTGATCCGTGAATTACTTATTTACCGGCTTCCATTTTATTATATTTCGTAGATTAGATTTACTTTCTAGTATCTATTCGTGTTTTAAAGACTTGACACTACGATCTGTTTTATATGGCATTTATATTCCACCGATTTATTAAAACCAATTTACAAAATTGCTTTGAATTATATAATAATTATGATTAATGTTTATTCCAAGTTATTATCTCTTTTGTAACGGATGGGCACTGTAGTCTGTAGGGTCAGCTAGATATGAAATATCGCAACGGAATGAGTAATAGTGATGTCATGAAGTAATAATAATGCTAACAAAGTTGTCTATTGATCTTATGAATAACAGTAAACATAGTTTTAGCATCAAGATAATCTCTGTAATGCTAACAAATCTAACCTAACCTTTTTCTACCTTGTATTATGTGGGCAGGCATCCGCAAAGAAAAAATGTTGAAACATGACCCCTTTAAAATATGTGCGTAAAAAGAAGGAACAGGAAATTAAGCAACTGATTTATTTCCTTTATCGCGGACTGGGGCTCGAGTATTTTGGGGAGTGGATATCACGTGAAATCCAGTTGGAAATCCCTTATATGATGGCGAAGACTATATTCGTTGTTACAATTTTAAATGTATAGTTTATTAGTCGTCTACGGCGATACGATTGCAATTATGTCAATGAAGTTTATTATTACTATATTACACATTTTGTAACTTGTATATATACGAATAATATGCACTCCAACATTACACTGAGTATTATTTGTAAGATCCCGATCCAAAAAAGATACCATATAATATATAATATTATAGAATGTTTTTTCTATTTAGATTAAAGTGGTACGTTTTAATTTAATAAAGTCTTACAACGAGATTGATGAATGTACTTTGATTTTATAAATGGAGTTTTCTTTAAATTTATTTAAGAACATCCTTAAATGAATTGTCAAAATCGGTTTACAATTGGCGAGGAAATTGTAAATTATTTCATCATTTTTTGAAGTTGGCCAATGTAGTGAATTTGTGGGTCTGCTTCGGCAGACCTGCTGTCGGGGCGTCGTGGTTGAATGCGTAAGCAATAGCGCAACGCCATATTAAAACTGAGGGTTTGTTTGTTTTTTTTGTTTGTAGTAATTAGTATTGGTTTTTCTAGCCGGTGATCCCCGCCTGTTTCGTACAGGCAGTATGTGTAAATGCGTTAATAAAAAAAATAGTAAATGGAAATGCTCTATTATTTCATTATTCCTTATAAACTATATGGAATCGAACGATGAATAAGTTGTTTTTTGTACATTGGAAAAACATGAAAAAATATGTTCAAAAACTAAATTGAAATAATCGCTACGAGATTATTATGATTTAGTTTTTGAAAATGTTTCAATCACTATTAAGAAGTAGATAAGAGATACGCAATCAACTACAAAACAGTCCGCGCCCCGTGTCCGTGCACACTTAGCATTTGGAAGTTTAATTTAGTACCATTTAGACTGCCGACATGCAGAGGGTAAACAATATACATGCCTTATCTGCTCGTACAAAAAGTGCAAAATTCACACGTCTAGAACGCTAAAAAGATGGAGTTTCTAATTTACTGGAAATATTAATATTACCATCATATATCACGCGAAAACAACTTTGAAATTTTGCACTTAAGGTTCAAATTACGTTGTTGCATATTTATTTCAAGTAAAATTTCCTAAACTTAATATTGGCGACAGTTTTAAGAGAACTTTTCTTCGTTCTTTATTAGCGATCGACGCCAAAACAAGATAATGTATAAATGAAAAGAATAAAGGGTCATATTCATGTAAAATTTATTGTATTTTCTGTTATTTTGAAATCACATGTTTTAACATTCATGTTGTTAATTAAAAATATTCACATTGTCATTAAATATTCTATCGTAGGTAAACTAGCTTATACTTAGAAGACATAATGCCATTGATAACTACATGATGGAAACAGCTAGCCATCAATTACACGATTGGTCGAGTCACTCTATATCGGAAACATTACTTGAGTTTACATACAAATATACAATATTTATATACTAGCACGTGCCCGCGGCTGCGGTCGCTAGTGGGACCCACACACACAGCAGTGAGTTACATCCAGTATTAATTAATAATATACATATAAACAAGTAACGAAATGCACTTTTGGAGTTAATACTTAATTAAAAATATAATAAATCAATGTACAGATGCTGACCCCCAAAATGTATACATACAAATCGCTAAATGAGATAGATCAGTTTAAACACAGCTTAATGGTCTGCCTGACAGACGTTTAGTATAATTATCACATATATGAGTCACAGTCATTGTGCTAATTCTTGTATTTTTTAAATTACATATATAATAATATATCGATTTAGACAACTTTCGTCGTCGTCATTACTTTGTCTAAACTAATCTATCTCAGCTAGCCGTCAATATATAAGTTACAAAGAGCTTGCTTACTGTTTCGATATTTGATTTAATCTAATAAAATGGCATTTATATGGAATACTTATAAAGATTGACTCTTAATATTAATGTATAGAAATCATAAAATACATCATGCTCTTTGGCTTGCACGACGAATGTTACACTACGAAATACAATCGAATATAAGAAAGTAAAAAACATTAATTAGAGATCAACTGAACTGTACAACAGATTTGTTATCCAATACCCATAATTGAGTGTAGCAATACTGAAGAATCGAACCCGCAACCTCTTTTGGATGCGTGTAATTGTATGTAACTTGCGATATGCCAATCAATAATATTTAACAAATAATACAGTTAATAAAGTACATTTGAGCCAAATAGCGCACAGAGTGCGGAATAAATTAGACGAATGCAAAATTTATAATATTAGTTTGAGAATTTTTTCAGTCTAGTAACATTTGATCATTTGGCAATACTGTTCAATTTTCATATTATATCTACAAATTAAAAATAATTACATGTTGTCGTAGGAAGACTAATTAATTTAAGTTTTTTCCTTTTGAGAAATACCTATATTATTTTCGTATCGTAAATATTCCGTACGATAAACGACCTACTCAATTTACTTACATAATATTACATTTTTTCAAATTACATATAAAATAAAAAATAAAAAGTTCATAAATGAAAAAAACATACTTGAGTCCACAACAGCTTCGCAATTTCGACGCTTGCTCAGTGACAAACCATAAGACATTAATGTAAGAAAGATGTAAAAAAAGTTGGAGTACAAGTCGGTATAATGGCACCTCAACGTTCCGTTTACGTTATATTAAATTTAAAAATAATATCATCTATAAAGTACAAGTTACGGAGATTCATAAAATAACATGATCACTTATATTAGTCTAACGATTATAGAAAGTATTTGCATGATATTTTTACATTGTAGCCTTTATATAGTCGTCATTTATATACAAAAATATACATAAATGTCCGGTCGGAGCGGTTCCTTCGAGGGTCACTGGGTGGAACGTCGCGCCCTATTCTAATCATCTCGTATAAAAATAATGGCTAATTTGATAGAACACCTTGCGGTTAGGTTGAGCTCGCGGAACATCCATTGAGCAATGGGCCTTCGCCGCCTCACTTCACACCTGTCTTGTATCGACAATCTCACTAAACAACGACACTATATACTTAAAACGTTGATTATAAACAGTTTTTCACTGTCCAGAGTGGAAATGTATCCTATAAAACGATGGCAGTGGTATGAATGTGAGTGAAGTCGCGAGGCCCGAGTAGGGCCGTGACGAGGGCGTTTGTGCGCCTCGTCGGTTACGGGAGCAGTTGCCAACTCCTATATATGGGTAGCGTGATCGATAAATGCACATGCGGAATGTCAATCTATATACACTTGGTTAAAATATAATATTACTTTGCAGGTAAAGAATGGGATTATAGATAGCACAAATGGCGTATTATTATTTATTTTCAGCACCTTCTTCGATATTAGTAATAACGCATTCTATAAAATAATTGTGATTAAATAATATTGTCCTTTCAATCTAAAAACTTTTTCAAATAATATCACAAAATTTTCCCGAATAACAATTAAAGTAGCACTTAACCTTATAAATTAAAGTAACATTATATTTTAATACTATTAGAAAATACATTGCTATAAGCAAAATAAATTTATAATTCGATAAAAATAAATCGCTGTTAGACTGGATGCCAATGATACAGTGACTGAACTGGCATATCTAATCCCAATCTTTAAAATTGCATGAGGAATATTAGTCATGTTGGTAGTATTGGAGTTAGCAACTCATTTTGTCTAGGCATCTGTTTTGTCCGGGTTGTGGTGCGTGACTGCGAGCGTGTCGGGCGAGTGCAGCGTGATGGTGGTCTGCGAGGCGACGGTCGAGCGGGTCGACGGGGCCCCGAGGGGTGCGAGGGGCCCGGGCGGCGCGAGGCCCCCGGGCGCTGCGGGGCCCGCGGGGCCGGCGGGCGGCGGCCGGCACACGTAGCCCAGCAGCAGGGGCACGCCGGGCGCCAGCGCGACCAGCTCGAGCTGGCCGGGGCCGCAGGCGTCGTACTGTCAGACTTTCTGTGCGGGCCGCATCTCGTAGGACTGCGGGTACGCGTTGGCGTAGGGCTCTGCACGACGGCTACTGGGTCCAGCCGGCGCTGATGCTTAAGGATAACATTACATTAGTGATTATTTCGTCATTCTATTTATTATGTACTCTAGTACAACTAGCCAACTGCTGCTAGGAGATATTATAATGCGCAAGTATAACAAGTTGACTTAAAGTTCAATTCTCTTATAACGGAAGACCTATAACTCGCAAAATCCGGTACGACGGCAATTCAATACACGTTATGAGTTATCAGGTATAGAATCTACGGCTTTACGTGCTCTCCGAAACAAAGGGATAAAACACCGCTAATTCCCAGGCGGTTGCTAAGAATTTCTAAACAAAAATACTTTCTAAACAAGAATTTCTAAACAAAGAGATTAATATCATTAATTAATATCCCCAACGCAGGAGCTACTAGAGCTGTGCAGCAGGCGACTCACCCAGGTCCCTGGCGGCGTACGCGAGGGGCGGCGCGTACCCCTTGTGCGCGCGCGCGCGGCGGTGTCCGGGGCGCGGGGGGCGCGGCTCGCGCGCGGCGCGGCGCGCCTCGCCGCCGCGCATGCGCCGCAGCGTGTTCATCGGCCGGCGCAGTGTCTCCGACAGACGTCTGGTGCAAAGCATCGTATAAATGAAACTAATTTATCTATGAGAGTGTGTTTGTTCGTTGCTTCTTCACAACTACAGTTAGCTAGATTTTAACGAAATTATAATGTAGGAGATATTATAATTTCATGAGTGTACGCGCAGACACAAGTGCACTCTCAGTTCCTATCACTCTTATACTCCGTGGGACGACACTCGCCATGGCCAGTGAGAGTTAAGGCGCAGGACCGACTGCTTTACGTGCTCTCCGAGGCACGGTGGTGAAGCACAGCCAACTTCCCAACTCCGGGATATTACTGATGCTTGCTAAACAGAAAAACTCAATAACTAAACTTGGCCCGACCCGGGACTCGAACCCAGGATCTCAGCATGTGCAATAGTACAGACACATATTATAATAGCAATATTATAATATAGCATGGATTAAATTTTAATAGAATTTAGATGAAATTTAAAAGTAATCATTCCTCCCTAAGAGCTAGGAGTAAGCTAATTTCCCTTAAAATGATTTAGTGATGTCATAGTGTCTATTTATACCTGGCGGGCGGCCGCTTAGGGTTGGAGGAGGGCGTGTGCACGGCGCAGCACTTGACGAAGGCGCCCATGCAGACCACGAGCGCGACGCCGCCCAGCAGCACGGCCCACCACTGCTCCGTGACCCACGCCTGCAGCGTCTGCAGCGTGGCGCGGTTCAGCAGCAGGTTCTTGAGCCTCACCAGCGGGCCCTCCGCGTCCACCGCGCGGCATTTGAGGAACACGTCGCAGTAGCCCTGGGTTGTTTGGATATATTTGTTATTGTATTGTTTGTAAAATTTTATATTATAATAGTAATATCAAATGAAAATATTATCAGAAATTATCAATAAATAACACTTATACATTTTTTAAGACATACAGCATAACTAATGCTGTAATGTAAACCACAAAAACATATTAATATACATTTTGTACCTAAATCCATTTATATATAAATTTGACTAATCAGTTATAATTCACCACAAAATACCAGAACATCATAAGTCAACTGAAAATTTTCTTGACATACCTAGGCATCAAGGTGACAATACTACAGTAGTCCGTATGGCAGACAGAACATATTTGTTGCTAAATGACCTGAGGTTATTTATTATGTGCCCAAATCAGTAAAAGATATATATAACCATATAGTTATTTGAAAGTTGTCACCCGACGAGCCGACGAACGACCTAGTTGATTTGCTAAATGACCTCTAGGCTCTATGAACTGCATATTTTGTATCTAAATCGAGCACAGATTCGACAAAACACAAAGTTTCACGCACTACAAGTACCAGGGCACCATAAGTTACCTGGAAGTTGTCACACGGCGAGCCGGGGCGCAGGCTGATGCCGCCGTGCGGCAGGCCGACCTTGTCCGCGAAGTCCGCGGTGCTGCGGCACGTGTCGGGGTCGTTGCCGGTCTGGCACGCCAGCTGGCACAGCGCGCGGCGGTCCACCACCGCCGTCACGCCGTCGCCGATCTTCGTGGGCGCCGACGATAGGAAACACTCCTTCATGTTCCACGCGAGGCATATTGAACCGCTGCACTCGCCGTTGATGCACAGCTGTGTTCCTGTTGGTTGTACAAAAATGTCATGAGTGATGTTATTAATAGTAAGTTGCTCTTTAAATATTTTCATTACTCCTTTCAATAAATACAATTTTAATTTCATCAGGTTTGATTGAATTAAAACTTCAACGTCAACTTATATTAAAGAGCGTAGGACACGCTCTTTAATATAAGGTAGAAATATGATTACAGACATATGATTACAGACATTTCTTTACACTATGCTACTGGCAGTACATGAGGTATTATGAGTCGACTTTCGTCACAGTCAACCTATTTTCACCGGACACTTACGTTGTCCATGAAAAATTAAAAAATATTATAAAATACTATTTCATTTTAAATGAAATACACATCTCACACATCAAATAAATCCTTCCAGTCTACCCAGGGCCAGTACTCACCATTGTTACACTTAGTGTGGTTGGCCATGGCGCGCGGGCCGGGGCACTCGGCGGAGCGGCCGGAGCAGAAGGAAGCGTGGCTGCACTCGGTGGCCTCGCGGCACGTCTGGTTGTACGCGGCCGGCACGAACTGGCACGTCTGCGCGCGGCAGCACGGCCCTTGCGACGGACTGACGGACGGGACAAACGAGGTTTTATTACAACCTTGATATATATTTGTATAAATTACAGGAATAAAAGCTATTAAATGGATAAAACATATAGAAATACTCATTTTATTTCAAATAAGAAGAATATAAATTCTAATTAAACAGCTGGTAACTTCTTCAACGTCTTACAACACTGACGTTTAGTTTAATTGTAAAATAAAAAAAAATCTACTCAATAATACATATGTAATATTTTTATTATAATCAGAATTAATTTTTCAGATTCTTATCTTTTGTTAATTTTAATTTGAAATTTTAAGGTATTATGTTATTATTTACTTAATTTTAAGTTATTATGTAAATATCAACGATGTTCTAATAGACAGATATGTTATACGCTCACTAAACAACCGAAAAAAGTGTTCCGCGCAGCACACATACACACTTTTCATTCAAGGTACATTTCACTACAAGTCAAAATGATAGAAAGGGGATAGTCGATAAAATCAATAAGAAAAAAAGAGACAGCTAGTGTTGTCAATTGCGCGTCAATGTAAACAAACATTAGTCTAGCGACCGATGACATATCAGAATATTAGGCAAATAATTGAAATATATTAATAAATCGAAGTATACTGCGTTCTTACATGTGGTATGAGATCCCTTGTGTTTTATTAACTTTGGTATCATAATTGGTACATGTCCTAAATACACAGGATGGCATTTTTTAAAATTTTGTAGCAGCGTACCACTCGTCGCCATGCGTGACACAGACTAAAGGCAATACGTCCCAATTAGGACGTTTTCGAGTCTTCACGATTGCGCGCTCACAACATATCTGTTTGTTAGAATATCATTGGTAAATATAAACTAACCTGCATTGAGTATTGGCCCGTCTGTGGCAGCCTTTGGCGGAGTTGTTTCTCTCGAGGTCGAAGGGGCTGAGCTGTCGCGGATAGCAGCAACGATCGTTACACTCGTTTTCATTGTAACCTAAACAAAAACATTTATTTAATCGTATTACTTTTAGTCGGCGAAGAACAAAAGTAACTTATGACAGATGTCTAACCGCACAAAGTCGCCTAAATAATATTGATAACCTTTAAATGAGAGTAGATGGCATCCGAATCTGATGTATCATAACAATGAGCAATGACCGTACCTTTAAGCAGTCTGAAAATGTGTGAATAAAAATTATTAAATATGCTTACATACAAATAAAAGACTAAGGCTATTTGATACTCTTTTGTCATGCATATCGAATAAAAGTTATTTTATTTTAAAAAAAAGTTATTTCATTATGCATCAGAGATCCAGTCTTTTAAACTACGTCCTCATATCAGAAGCACGAATGACAGCTGCTAGTACAACTCACCGCAGTCGCACTCCTCGCCGACCTCGACGATCTTGTTCCCGCAGAAGGCGCCGGCGTTCTCCTTGAAGCAGTCCTTCTTGCGCCCGTCGCGCACGGCGTCCAGCACGGCGCTGATGTTGCCCACGGAGCACGCGGAGAAGCGGCTGTTGTTCGGGCGGTCGCCCGACGTGGCCGACGCGAACATTATGTAGTTGCCCTGCTGCCCGCCCGGCCGGCACTCCGACGGGTAGTCGTGCTGGGGTTTACATATAATATTAATAAACTGGCAGGAACCTAAAAACCTAGGATAAGTTAGGGTTCCTACGATAAATCTTAATCTCATTTTTTAAAAAGTACTCCTTATAACATTAGCTATGTGTCAAAATGGAACCAGCCATTTCGAGAGACAGACGAAAATTTTAGAGTTAGTCAATGGACCCACCAACTTTAACCAAAATATTACTATTTTTATTGAACAAGCCGGATGATGATAGAAATTCAGCGCAGCCAACATAAAGGTACAGTTACACATGCTCATAAAATGTCATGCTTATTAGCATGATGTTAGCATGCTTAAAACAAGCATGCTCTTCAAACTGACACATTTGCTTTTGTTTAGCATGCTTTTATTAAGCATGCTTCTAAATAAGCGTGCTTAAAGCAATGAATTGAACACACATGCTATTTAAGCACGGGCTGGTTCTTTCTTTCGTTGACATTCTAGCAAGTTCTCTGCCAGTGTGCAAGTGAAAAATGGAAAACCAAGTGACCACAGAATTAAATAAAATTATCCTTTTGGTTGGAATGCAATGTGTGCAAAAACTTTTATCAAGAAAGAAAAAGAGAAATAAGAGGGTTTGGGTTCGTAATTGGCTTAGTAGGAGAGACACCCTTGGAGCAAGTACTAGATTGCTAGTAGAAATGCGAGAGGAAGATATTAATGGGTACAAAAATCATTTGCGCATATTACCGCATCAGTTTGACGCATTACTATCGAAAATTGAAAAATCTATAATGAAGAAAGATACACACATGCGAAATGCTATTTCACCAAAAGTCAAATTGGAAGTGACGTTGAGGTACCTAGCAACCGGAGATTCATTAAAAACATTAGAAGCATTTTACAGAGTGGCAAGATCGACTATAGCTCTATTTCTACCCGAAGTGTGTAACGCAATATACAATGCTCTGAAGGATTATATGCGGGTAAGTAAAATAAACCAGTGATTATTTATTAGTATATAATATCAAATATTTATTGTTTAAAATGCAGTTTTACCAAATTTCTATTATTAGCTTACAAATCAAATCAAAATCAAATAAAAAATGTTTATTAACACATTTTCCATGCTTTGGTCAATAAATCTTGTTCGGGGACGGTAGAATCTTGTTGGGATGTTGTGGAAGTCATTGTTTGTGTGTTTGTAGAAGGTATGTAAGTGGTTGTACTTGTGATAGTACTTGTGTTTGTACTTGGAGGTATGACAGTCATTGTTTGTGTAACGTGAGACAAATTTGGGTACTCATATCGACGTCTTGCTGCAGTCAGAATTGCTTGAATCTCATTTTGTACATCTAACGCCTCGTACAATGGTAGGGCTCGCAATTGAGCTGTAACATTTTGGGCAAAATAATGAAATTCGTCATATTCAGACTGTCTATTTATAGCGGTACTAATATTTTCGAGACGATCGAGCGCATATGTAATGGGATCTTCTTGTATGCGTCTTTTTCTACGTCGGGTTGATGAGTTAGTAGTTGACTGCGATTGTGATCGATCTTCTGTAGTTGGACTAGGAGAGGGTGATAGCACGTTCACCGACTGCGGCGTCAACGAGTTTGACATTGTTTGTTATGACTCTTCTGTGTTCTCTACCTGTAATAAAACAAATTTTCAGTTAAATTTATAAAATAAATACTAAACATATTAATTAGTTTTTTTTACAGATTCCCGGTCATGAAGATTGGAAACGCATTGAACATGGATTTAGAACTAAATGGAACTTTCCAGGTTGTGTTGGAGCGATGGATGGTAAACATATAAATATACGCGCTCCTGATGATACTTCTGACTACTATAACTACAAGGGCACCCATAGCATTATACTTCTGGCATTAGTTGATGATGACTATTGTTTTTCATACGTAAATGTTGGGACTAATGGTAGAGCTTCTGATGGTGGTGTTTATCAACGGTCGAATTTAGCACAAGCTTTGGAAAATAATACTCTCAATTTACCGGACCAATCGGTTATTGTGGCAGATGCTGCTTTTCCTCTAAAGCCCTATCTTATGAAGCCCTATCGTAGAATTCCAACGCATAAAGAAAAAATATTTAACTACCGTTTATCGAGAGCCAGACGAGTCGTTGAAAATGCGTTTGGTATTTTAGTAACAAGGTTTAGAGTTCTTATGAATACCGTAGATATGGCCCCCAAAAATATTGATAGAATTACATTAGCTGCCTGCTCTTTACACAATTGGCTTCGGAAAACATCTGATATGTACATCACGCAAAGATGCGTCGACTTTGAAGATATACATCAATGTGTTTTGGTACCAGGATCATGGAGGGCGAAACTGCAGAGAGCTTTGGAAAGCTTACCACCTACAAGCTACAGTAACCATGCTTCTCGACGGGCAGAAGCAATAAGAGACGCCTATGCGCAGCTTTTTGAAACAACAGAGGTGGTACCGTGGCAAGATTATATGATATGAATTCACCATTATTTCATTTTTCTGCCCATATGAATTCCATAAATAAGTACAAAATTTTATTGTTATTCTATGATATTAAATATGTTTTAGTAGGAATTAAGTGTATTATTATTTGTGTATCCGCCGTATGTAGCGGACCCGAGAGACGTTATCATGTACACATTGAAATGATAATCAGTATACATGTGCAAAACAACGTTGCCTAGCAACGACTTATTTATCATATATTGTCTAAATGTATGAATAACTAATTAAAAAGAAAACACATTTTGTAATGGACCGAATTGTGAATTTAAACCAGTCTTGAATCCACTCGAACACACACAACATTTTATTAAAATCAGTCAAGCCGTTTAGGACTCCTAATTCAATTACGTACACACAAAATTTTTTTACATATAAATATTAAAAAAATAAAAACCGAAACTCACCAAAAAACATTCCACAGAAATAGGTTCCCTGTAGTCGCCAGTCTCTCCAAGGAAAGAATGCATTTCCTGAAACCAGCTTGTGGATGGTTTGTACACTGTAGCGGCACCAGAACCGGATCGCTTGGAACTCTCAATTTTTTTTATTTCGTTGTGGTATACAGACCTCAAGTTTTTAATTTTGGTTTTTATTGTTTTTATAGTTAAAGTAGGATCGTCCATGTTGGTTAATAAGTCTTGGTATGCATTATTTCTTGCAATATTATTTTTATATTCCGATGACCGCGGATTCCATAGGCATTCATTCTTCCGATATAAAATTACAAATTTTAACGTTTTTTCATCGCCCCAGCGAGACATTTTTAGCGTCAGTCAATCGCAACTGATGCAAATGACTGATCGATACTATAGTTAAGTTAGTTTTTATTTTAAAGTAAAACTTCTTTGCACGCATGAGGGTAAAATTCTTACGGATGAAACGCGACACGAAAATGTGAAACGTTTTTGAGATGAAGCAGAGAGCGATTGAGACCGATTGAGAGAGAGCAAGAAAGATCTTTGTATTAATTTTCGACAATTTTATTATTTTAATTACAAAATTACAATAATATAGGTAATTATAATTATAATTTTATTTAGTTATTTTCTTATCTTCCTTTTTAAAGCTAAAGCTTTAGATTAGTATAAATATAAATTTAAAAATTAGTTTCAAATCAAAATACATCAACCAAAATGTAGTGAAAAATCAACCTTCTTTGAGGTAGGTTATTATATTTAATGTGGCAGCACTGGAAAACATCGCTGTCAACAAGACAATGCATGCATTTCTTCATGAGCATGCATTTCTTCATGAGCATGCTATTGTCGTTTCAACAATTTGTTGAAACGACAATAGCATGCTCAATAAGCAAACTTGTTCACACGTGCTAAAAGTACGCCCCCTTCCACCCGCGCTGCAGGTAGCATGCCCAAAAATCGTACGACCGTCGAAATCTGAGCATGCTCGAAATAAGGATGCTCATTATAAGCAATGTTTCGACACACATGCTACTAAGTAGCAATTGCTCAATAGTGGCATGCTTTCGTGCTAGTTATGAGCATGTGTAACTATACCTTTACTTCTATTGTAAGTTTATGTATTGAAATTAATATTATAAGTGTATAATAATAATAATAACTGTAAAACGAAATGCCTGTGTGGTGTAATGGCCTGTGACTAGCATGTACGGTCGCACACCGGGAGGTCCTGGGTTCGAGTCCCGGGTCGGGCCAAGTTTAGTTATTGTGTCTTTCTGTTTCGTAAGTCTTAGTAACAGTCCGGAGTTGTAACTTGGCGGTATTTCACCCCGTGCCTCGGAGACCACGTAAAGCATTCGGTCCTGCGCCATAACTTTCACTAGTCGTGTCGAGCGGTCGCCCCATCGGAATATGAGTGATAAGGAATAGAGAGTGCACTCGTGTCTGCGCGTACACTCGTGCACTATAACATTTCCGCGCAGAAGCCTAGTCTCAATGAGATTGGCCGCCGTGACCAGATTTGATCGGGAGGACATCATCATCATAAGTAAAATTGCATATTACAATAATTACTACATTGACTTAGTCTGGATGATCTTATTGTTTCTATGGTGAGTTACCTACCTTCTATAAAATTATTTTTTGTATAATGACCAAACATTCTTTAACATTTTTTTAGAATTTAGAAATTTGAATACTACTTTTCATGAGCTGTAAAAACGCGATTCTAACATATATTTTATATGGCAATAGTAGCCTGTGCGTCATTCATTTGCCAACTCGATTGTATAACAATGTTTCGATTTGAAAGCAAATAAAAATTTAATTTAACAGTTAATTAATAATTAATTAGGTTTTAGAGCTAAATTAAATAGTTTTTTAGAGAAACAGTCTTGCGATTTGTTTAATTGTTTAACCTAGTTGCATCACTTACCGGTGATCCAAAATTATGGCCGATTTCATGCGCGAGGGTGAGTTGACTGACTTTGGGCGGCACTCTGCTGTTGTAGTTCACGAATGTGATTATACCAGTATTTAGGGACCGTTTGGTGCTCTGGTACATTCCACCGGTAGTTTCTGTGTATGTTTTATACTTCTCACATATACCTCCTGACGCTCCACTTGCACTGGCCACCCATGCCAACCCTGGTGAAAAAAAAGACAATATATACTAATATTATAAAGCTGAAGAGTTTGTTTGTTTGATTGAACGCGCTTATCTCGGGGACTACTGGATCGAATTGAGTATTTCTCTAAGTGTTAGACAGCCAAAAGGGTTTTATTGATGAAATAAGTAATAAAATATATATTGCTATTGTTTCAATTAAAGAAAAATGGTACAATTATCCATGTCTGTTACCTAGAGTGCCTCCAGTGAAATCTCTGTATGTGAACACGTACGCCAGGCAGAAGTCTTCGTGATTCCCAAGAGAATGGAGGTTCAGGAAGTTGGAAACGTCAATGTTCTCCAAGCAGAACTGGTTAGTTTCCGACGCGAATGTATGTTTGGAGCACGTAGAATCATCGTCAATCTATTGAAGAATAAATTACATAATATGTTCTAAGTGGTATCATATGAATTACGAGCCTGTCTTAAACAGTTCATAGTTTATACTTGATGTTTAAATGCATTTTCAATTTCAGTGTAAAATTAACAATATAATTAGTAATCAAAACTACAGCTACAGCGAATGCCAAAGCTTTAAGAAATTGCATAACAATTTGAATATTTTACGACCCTAGCGTACACACAAGTTGATTAACATTCGCTTAACATGTACATTCCCCGCTCGACTACAGACGCATACCTTGATCCTTTGAACTTCAAATTGTATATTCCTGTGTTCCTTCCGCCCGTCGAATTTCGTGTCCCTGTATATGTAGTTCACGGCGGTCACGTGGTGCGATATCAGTGATAGGATCTCTTCACGTGTTTTCATGTCCACTTCGTTCTTTTTATTTTGGTCTTTGTGCTGTAGAAAATAATATTAGTTTAACCTAGGTCCTCTAAGAATATTTATTACAATGATATACACCATATTTGCTTAATAATTTATATTTTATACATTTAATTCCTAGTTAGCTAAACTCTTTGGTTAGAAATTAAGTGTTTAGCTAACTTGAAATGCAATTTATATATTTTTTATATATTATAAAAAAAAATTATTATAATAACAGGCCCCCACGCTGGCCAAATTCATATACGTGTATGTCTTACGAAAACTTGCTACGATGTTTTCCTTTACCCTTAAACAAGCGGTAATATCAAATGCTAGACCCGGATTTGAATTCCGTACATCTAACATAATCCATCCAAGCCGCAAGCGAGCGCGCTACCACTGGGTTACCACAATCTGTACCATATTATATTGTTTAATATTATTATAGAACATTCGAAATGATAAACAATCCGAATTACTAAGTTATGTAAAGTCCACTTACATCAGGGAAGCCCTCTCTAACATGTCGCCATATTAGGGGATCGGTTTGTATGTAAAGGGAGCACATATTTCTTATTTTGTCATCAGGCGCCGCTCGCCGCGATCGCGAATGTTCGCCGGTGTTCGCGCCACGTGAATACTTGTTGTAATGGTGGAAATCCCAATGTCTGGGGAAATGATAAAATTATTCATATTTTTTTTGTAACATTAAATTAAGTTATCATAATATCCTGTATGAAACCAGAAATAATTTATATGATAGCGAATTAAAAATACATTACTAACTTATATATTATACCTATACCTACATACTTAGCTTTAATTATTTTTTTTAGATAGCTTCAAAGCACTATTTTCGAGAGCTTTTCTCAATTTTATTTTTGTTGTATCATTTTCCTATGGCTGCGCATGCATTAATAAGGCTAGTAAAGAGATCGTAAACACTATAATAACAATTATTAATATACCTGGATGAATCATCCCTTAAACTATTTGGGTGAGGCTGGTTTGGTGCTGGTGAATGATAAGTGTGTGAAGGTGTAGCAGAAACGGGAGGATCTTCGTCCACTCCCGAATTTTGTATACTTTCCATCCATTGAATAACCTCATCTGTTACTCCACAACCACCCACATGGCCTATAAGGAAAAATATTTTTATTGTATAAATAGAATAACAAGGTAGGGATGGCCTTTGCGAGATTATTTACCGTTTCGCGTATAAACTTTATCTACTTTGTTTGACTAATGTAGGATAAACCGCAAATATGACTCTGCAACCACATTTTGCACGAATATTATAGGTTTAGTCCCGACAAGTCTCTAAAATGTCGTTTCATTCTTAAATAAAGGAATATTTACGAGCAGGAAGAGATAACAATTGTAATATATCGTAGTTACAAGATTCCTTAATCGGTACTATATATTTTCGAAATCGCTAGCCATTCCGCATTGCCAAATTTATTTGAACGTGCTTTTAAAAACTACGTCTAGACAGCACAATCATTATGGGTACCTACAACGTATCTTAGGTTTTGCTGAAAAATTATATCGAATTTAAGAGAAAACATGTGTAAGTAGTACCTGAGTAAGGAACGTGTATTTTTCTAAACTTAAATTTTATTTAAGTCTTACATTGTTTGTTTCCCGTAACATTTTTATTTTTTATGTTAAAAAAACTATCTTTTGTCTACAAGATTTATACATGATTTTCATATTAGGTAAATAATAAATATTTAATATACTCATGTATTTACATTCTACCAACAATATCTCAGTGAATAAATAAACAATAATAAAAATATTGACAAACCACGACGACTACTATATGATTTTAGTACATCATCACAAATAATAATTATTTTACAAAATATATTACATAATATATTATATGACATAATATATGTTATAGGTATAGTATAATTATTTTACCATAAATTTAGGAAAAATTGATTACACACAAGCAGGAAACTTTCATCCCCCGGTTCAGAGTGAACTTAAAGAATAATTTTCAGAATAAAACTGTCCTTTGTCCATCCTAAGGTCTTAAACTATCTGAATACGAAATGTTATCTAAATCGGTTTAGCGGATTTTTCGACTTCGTTTTGTAAACTAGAATATTTAAAATTGGTTAATAACGTTATTAACGGAGATGACTCATTTCGAAGCTAAAAATATAGCAGTACTTGGGAATGAGGTAATAATGAATTAGTTCATGGAATTACAATATAAATATCCATAGATATTAAGTACTAATTAAACTTTACATCAGCATTTAGAATTAGCTATTGTTACAAATTGCTACAAACTAGCTATTCCCAAACCAAAATCAATACGTCCGTACGTATTTCATAGTAATCGATCTGGCAGGTTGTAATATTTCGCATAATGCAAGAGGATGTTTTAAATTATTCATGACAAAATCCAACTTTGCGGTTCGAGTTAGCGTGGCGAGAAATGAAAAATAAAATGCAGACCGCCGCCGCGGTCGCGACGGTATCGCCCATAGGCTATGAATGGAGACGCATTTAAATCATTTTCTTATAGAACTGGAAGTTTCATGAACTTTCTATTATTTCCTTTTTAATTCGTTAAGGTACAGTTCAATACATTTTATGTTTGGTATTACTACGTCGGACAAAACGTTTTAAGTTTGCAATCTTTTCGCATAACGTTTTGAAATAACAAATAGTTTATGTGCCTATATATAATAATATACGTTGCTGCTATTTACGATCTTCAGAATAACGGATTACACAAGACTTATGAAAGAAACTAAACTATACAAAAACTTGACATCCTTTTCTTTAAATGTAATAGAGTAATGGAATTCAATAAAAATGCTATACTTCATATAGTAAACAGTAACAAAGCTTAATTAATTACGTATACAATTTTCATAATAAAATTCAAAATGCTTAGTCTAGTTAAAATAGTACCTACATAGATATACTAAAGATTTAGTTTAGTTAGGGTGATAAAGGATGGCTGTAATGTAATTATATTAAAAGGAAGCGGAGGCCAAAGAAAGATAGGCAGGTATATGCGGAGGGTAGATAAATAATCTTGAATGTGGTACAGCTGTGTCCGAGGTTATGAGCGCTGGTAATAAAAGCTCCGTTAGATTTTACTTACATATACATATAGCATTTACAAGTACATAGGCACTTCAATGAGAAATTGAACTGTATTCTTACGAATGTGTTAGCATTCTAGTGCTTAAAATTATATTTTAATAATATAAAATAAAGTAAAGATAATGATTTTAATAATAAAACTATTTTTTTTTTCTGGTTAAAGGACCTTTTACATTAAATGAGCGAGGGCAAACATTATTTCTTAGAAATGGTTTTACGCTTTATCAATGTTTTTACGTTTGAACAAAAATAATAATTAAGTATTCGCGTTAAAAAAAATGATGAGAGTGAAATTTATAACGATACGATTAGACTCTAGTATGAAGTTAATCGTTATTGGCTACTGTGTGAAGTAAGTTGTTACATCTCTCTAGTATAGTGTGTTGGCTATTAGCTTATTTAAACTAATATAGGAAAATATGTTATCTGATTAAGCATTAAGCTATTAAGCATATTAATAATGTGTTTAAATTCCACAAAAAATGGATTAATGACTTATTAGTTATTAATACTTTTATGGTTACGTATAAGTATTTTTTTTACTTCAATTATCTTGCAATTAGTACAAGAATATTCTTTTAGTTTATATTATGTTAAGTTAAACTTTTAAATTTCTCCGCAAGTTACTTGCCCACATATCTTAATACCACCATCTTGTTTATTTGACAAATAGTGGCGTGGCTGGTATTATGTCTGTACAAAAAAATGATTCCATAGTTTAAGTATTGTAACAGAAGCGAGACCAAAAACGAATGAAATGCAAGCAAAAGCTTTTAACGAGCTTTAATGATGACAATATGTAAAATATGTAAGAGAGCAAATAATTACAGCAACATAACCATAACAAATGCCTCGAGCCATGGAAGTGTATGTAATGAGGAAAATTATTAAATTAATTTATATTAATGAGTATAAAATAACAAATGCATACCTACGTTAAGAACTTCATAACTCCGAACAGAAAATCTATGTTGATTTTAGTCTCATCCTACAGTGTAATTGGGGTAAATTGCTATTTATCTACTGTATTATGTAACATAGTCTAAGCGCTCATCTGTCATAATTTGTCGAATTTATTTCTATATTTTACACATAATTAATTTAGAATATATTAATGTAATAATTGTATATAATATATATTATATATACATTGTAAGTTATACTAATGTTATAACTTATAGAACAAAACCTAATTTAAAATTTATAAATATAAAAATATTACTTGCTTCATAGAATTCTGACTAATACTTATCATCGTAACAAATAATTAGATAATAAAACGAAACTTTACACTAATACATATATACATATTATGTCAAGTAGATTATTTTAAAATTTACGTATTTGCTTTGCGTTGGTGTCGGAGGCACCCCTCTGTCGTGGCTGAGTCTATTGTAAATTAAAAATCGCATGAGAACACTAATGATGCTCTCATGCCGTAAATATGGTATTTGAATGGGCCAGGCAGTAGGCAGGCTAGGCGGGAACGTGGCGAGATGTACGCCTGCAGCCAGTAATTTCCGTTATCTGGCGGCCGCGTATAGGAGCTTCGTTAAAATTCAGCGTGCCGGATGCGGAGCGCCAATGTGTGCTAACACGACACATAGGTTTAAAAAATACCAGTCCTATTCAGCGGTTTTTAATTTAAAATCTCCCTTGGGCTCGCTTTGTTCTTATTCGTTTCAACTGCACTGTTATGATAGTAGCATGTATGTTATATTATATATAAATCGTCAATGGTCGATCATTAGACACTATGTGTACACTGCTACTTTATGAATCTATTTACATGTTATTTTCATGACTCGTTTCCGCTTTGATAAGTCTTTGACTAAAATTCACACGTTTGTTGGTAATTTTTTACAACAGCCGTGAATGTTGAATATCCGTTAAACGAAGGTAGTGGAAGCAATTTTTAAAAATACTTTGATTGAGAGATTTTATGTTTTCCTCCTACACCAATACATATCAGGTTATGACTATTATAATTATATAGTGTATATTTATACGAGTAAATAAATGCATATAATAATCAAAATTTATTAATATTACATTGAATAAATTATGAAAATGTTATGCGAAATTGTACATAAAAAAGTACTACTTTTTATGTATCATTAGGTGTAAAAGATAATTAAATTAATTGTATCCATTTAGCATAGAAATTGGTATATAATAATTAATAGCATGTTTGATTTTCTCCAGTTGAAGAATCGTTCGATTGCGCTGCCCGTAGATTTGCAGAAACATAAATGAAACTAGGCTCGAATTAGCTTAATTATAGCTGCCGGCTGTGAGAGTTTTGTCTGATTAGAGTTGGAATATCATCATCGAATTCATTATACATGCATATTGCATACATATTACATTTTTTTGTGTTTGCCAGAGAACTCCGTTAATGAACTAACCTAGATTTTTTTAATTGTGAATTGTTATATTTTTTCCTAATAATATAATTTAAGTTCGGATACTTCAAAACTCTCTTGCTATAAATTAAGTCAGAAAAGGAAAGTAAAAATAGTTTCCCTCCATATCGTTAATGTTCGTATCGTTAGTGTAAATTTAACATGCTATTAAAAATAAACGAAAGCTCTTCGGTTTAAAATTCTGCTTACTAACGTACAATATCCCTAAATAAAATAAATTATATTCCAAGGTTTTTATCTTATTACAACTATATTTTCCTCAAGCATATTCCGAGAGCTTTCTTGTCAAACAATTTAACAACGTCACTTTAGTTCCTTTACTACTGAAAATCTTACGTATGCACCATTTCTCAGAGCATTAGTTGGGACTTGAAACTTGTTATCCTGAAATACATAATATACTGAATATACTCTAGAGAAACAAGATATTCAGGTAAGTTATGATGTTCTTAAGGTTTCTACGAAATACAATTATAATACTTACTTTAAAAGTATAAAATATGTTCACAAACCACATGTTCACATTTGCTTTGCTAGCTAGCTTTATTTTATTTATAAAAGCTATGTACTTAATTATAGTGTTCTAACTCGAATATCTGATGGTTCTGTTACATAAAATAAAAGCACATTAGAGTACAACACGTAACGTCCCAAAGAACCTAATAGGCATACCTAATAGATCTGCTGTAAATCCCACAAAAAACACAATACATTATGGCTTAATGTGTTTTAGATAAACCTTCGTCTCACTCCTTTTACCCGATATCACATAAACTTTTATAAAATGCTAAATTCCAAATATACTAAGTGATTGAATTCCTATTGTAAATTTAAATAAGTGCAAGTACATTAGGCGCAATGTATTTGTATGTTACCTCTATATACGAACTGAAATGTCGCGCGTTTTTAAAATATCTATTAACTTTTTGTTACTTTTTTGTGCACTTGATGTAATTTTTGTTGAAATTAATGCAAGAATAGTGAAGATTTCCACGCTACTTAAAAAAATGATAACTAGACGAAACCCGTATTGTGTAATAAGCAATCAGGGCGAAACTAAATAAAAAGGTTATCTATCAAAGTGACAAAATTATAGAACTATTCTTGTATACCGGCGTATTCTTAAGGAGACAGTAGTTTCAGATGATGGTTAAGTGGTCCGAAGAACTAGATAATTTCTTGTAATATAAATTTGTCGGGCTTGTCCCGCAAACCCGTACTAATTAGAGGTTAACTGCTTTTGTAATTCGTGCTTTTCGTAACTTTTCGAAGCCTAGTAATTTGATTTAGGTTCCTCAGTATACTGACTAATTTTAAATGTTAGTTTAGTACTCCTGCGTTTCTAAATAAAATAAATAAATATTAACATTTAATAGGTACTTAGCTAAACATTTACAGTTTATACTCTACATACAAATAAATTGCTTCACTGCATGTACTATTCATAGAAGCTTTCATATTCAAATAGAAGAGCTGAGCAGTAATAGCAGTAAAGAACGAATAAAAAGGGACCACCCCAATACGAATCTCCAATAAGACGTAATGAAAACAAATACAGCTAACACGACCCTTCCTGTTCACTCAATAGCATCTATTGAAGTAAATATTCTTAATAAATGTTCATAGATTACTTGTTGAAACATAGTTTTATTACTGACAAGAATATTTAACAAAAACAGTTAGTCTAGCAATCTGCAGGAGAATGTATTGCTATTGATTCTTTAATCTAAGTAGGTAGACAAAAATGCAAACTCAACGTCGCCCAGTATTGTTGCCGACTTGAATTACCATTTCAGCCTACGGACCGATGAATATGTATTATGTAACACAGAATTGGACTGGTTTGATGACAATAACGTACAGCGAATCAAAATATATTTTAGCGTTCCAATCCGTGGAACGCGAGCAAATGGTGAATATCAATTGTTGTCTCCGAGCGGAGTCGTGCAAAATGTAGACTACCTTGGAATAAAGTTGCCCCAAAACTTTAAGATAAGGGTTGTGTCTTGTATTGTACTATAATAGAACTTAATTTCCTAAATCGTCATATTCACCAGCATATCTATTTATTATTGCATATATTAAATAATAATTTTAAGTAAAATTAAAGTATCCACCATACTTAAGGGAAAGGACCTTCTAATAAATAGTAATATAATCAAAATCCTTACTAATATTATATATGCGAAAGTTACTCTGTCTGTCTGTTTGTCGCGCTTTCACGCCAAAACTACTGAACCGATTTAAATGAAATTTGGTACACAGATAATCTAGAGCCTGAGAAAGGACATAGGCTACTTTTCAAGGCGAAAAAAAGAGCTATAAGGGATTGGAATAGGGGATGAAAGTTTATATGGAAATTACGTAATTTTTAGAGCTAGAAACTAAACTTCTAAACTTATTTTTTAGGCTTTTGATTATATAAAAGTAAGTAAGTAAACATTAAGTTTGTAAAAAAATATAATAAAGTGTACCTATGGAAGAACCCGAGCGAAGCGAGGGTGAGTCGCTAGTATGTATATTAAAGTGCAAAAAATCATTAGGCCTAGAATCTCTTAAGTACGTAATAAAAATTTTATAACTTTTTAATTACAAATAAAACTTATATATTTTTTTATCTATATCTGATACAAAAATGTATAAGTTAGCAACGGTTGATTGAGGCACACACAAGAAATTAGAGCTAAGACGTGTCGAATGAATTTATGAATCGCAAGCAATAAAGCGTTCAAATGCCTCGCATTAAATTATCGCGAATTTTCTAATTCAAACTGTATGGCAAGCAGACGACAAGCGCACGTAGCACGGGTACGAGCAGAGAGTAAATGAGATTAAACTTTGTTAAACGACCTTGCGTTGCAATTCATTTGGTGCGCGACACACTGTGGCTAAAACTTGTACGGCTGTCTTTAGGACTCGTCTACCAAAAACATTTCAAGAGAGCATTAATCTTATAGCGAACTCTTCATGGTAACTAAAATATCCCTGTATTCTAATAATAAGCTAACATTTTGAAAAATGCATAGTTTAAATTAATAAATAAAAACGTTAAAATATTATTCTTGGATGAAATATAATACAAGCTTTATATCATTATTTACATATAGGTATAATATTAATTTTGTAATTACAAAAATATATTCGATAATGTTGTTTAAACGATCTTCACCGATCGTTAAAATTATACTCTACATATTATGATGTGGCCATGTAATGGCTTTTTTATTATTAAACAGATAATTATTTTTATTACATGAAATATTAATTGTTTTCGTAAATTTGCTGCGGGATGCCTTTCGTGGGATACGTAATTCTGTCGACGAGAGTTCTAGGTAAGAGTAATAAACATTAAAATTCATCGGATAGTTTTTACACAACAATTTCATGTTCTCTAGAAACATCGTATCCTTATTTAACCGATACAAAAAAGGACTTATTCAATACCAGTGTACTGGTTGTTTGTTATTCCACATATCTCCATATATTCGCAAAACGTGATTCGAATTTCATGATCATTTTTTATCGAATTGGTTATAACCTAGATGGTATATATAGAACTGCATAATATACCAAAACCGCAAAAATGAATTCGACCCTTAAAATGGATGTCTTTAAAAATGCATTTGATATCAGTGTACCTTTTTAAATAATAAAGTTTTCACCCATCGTTATTGTACCCTTAGGTGAGAAATAGACATTTCCAGCTTCGCATGTAACTATTTATAATTCAAATATGTTTACATACAAACGTTGGTATGGTAACGATAAAGTAAAAATAATACATAATAATATTTTAGCACTCACCGTGTCTTCTATGCGCGTAGGGATCGACAACATCGCCCTCGCGATATATTACTGAGTGGACCCGTGTGCGTGTGCCGTTGGGTGGGAAGTAGCGCCGTGCGTGCTCCACATAGTACGAGCCGTCATTCAGCACTATCTTCCCCTCGAACACTCCGTCCGTCACCGAACCAAAAACAGTTGATTGTGGTTCATCTGCCAAATTAATTGCTATTGAATAAATAAACTTACAGTTGCGGACAAGTTAGATAACATCTTCACGCTAAATGGCCGAACAGAGTGAATCTCTCCTCATTTCTATCTCAGTTTATAGCTATTTCTGGATAAAGAGTTTTTATTACTCAATCATATAAATCTAAAGCAAGTCAGGCTTACGCCAGATGTGTAAAAAGAAGGTTTCCTTTGTATGTTTTGGAGATGTATAGAGTGCCCAATATTCACACAATGTGCACTGGCTTAACATCTATTTAAATGTATTATTTTACAATATTTTAATGTAATAGTATACATTGCTCTTCATAACTTAGAAGACATTACCAATTAATCTCTATAACAAAGTGACTAATGGCAATGACCGCTATTAATCAAGCAGCGTTCTACCTATTGTCTCCAGTTAAACAACGAATAAAAAGCGGTCAAGTGCGGTCTGAACGCAAATTTAAGTAGCTCGTTATGCAGCTCCGAACTGCGCTTTGGTTCATTCGACCCATCCAGTTTTAAAAATATTTGCAATTCCTCATATTTATATTTTTATATAAGTGCATCTGATAGCCTATGAATATCTTTATTTTATTTTTAAAATATATAAAATATGCTTATAAAATTTTAAAAGTGAGTTTCGGGAACTATTCACTATACACACATAAATTATTCATGCTTACTAATGGGCTAAATGTATATTTTTAGTGGAAGGACATTTATCTGCACTTTTTTAAGTTCTATCATACATGCTCCGCTCCTTCAGCGTCAGTATAGGAGAAAAATCTTACTTTGTAGCACGTCATGCGTACACATGAATGGTAAAGCCTTCATACATAGGACTGAATTGGATTGCGATACGTCAGCTACAACTTCATAAAAAATTATAAATGAAACTACCTTTTCGGATTTTGTCGCGGATTTATTTTGATTTTTAGTTCCCGACGCGGTTTCGAATGCTTTCCAACAATCATGAGAGGAGAGACGTCTCTCCCGTGACCGTGACTGTGGCCGTGTAGTTTCATTTATAATGTCGAATATTCGCGTAAACCTAAGAAAGTATTATTCATAAAAAAATATTAAATAACTAGCGAATTTACCTTAGTCCGGGTTTGTCCCTATACTGATCCTGTCTGTCCCTAAAGTGACCTCCTGACAGTATTTCATTCATGGCTATTTATCTCTAGAGCACAAGTTTTGAGCAACGCTTAGATGCAATCATAGGGGCGCGACGTTACAGTCGGATGGACTATAAGGTTATGTTCTCTATGTAGGACGAGGTTTTAACACCAACAATTTACAAAAATCTGCCATTGAGAATTTCTTAAGTTGCAATTGTGTAAATTATCTAAGTCTTCAGTAAAGTAGTAATTAACAAATTATAACATTTATTTATTCATAAAAACGTAAAATTAGGCTGGACAGATTTTCTTGATTTATGACTTTACATTTGCCTTCGCCCAAATTAGCAAAATACTATAAAAATATTGAGAAAATAAAAATTAAAGTTTAAACAAATTAACGATTTTTGATGTATTAAAGTTGTGACTGTTGCCATGGTGCGCGCAATAGCAATAGTTTTTAGAATTATTATCCTTCCGTCTATGATTGTATCACGAGTATGGGTATGAATATGATAATTATGTAGTTGTTTATTCGCGCCAACATATGGATAGGATACATTTTAATACTAAAATTTATATCTCTGAGAAATTTAAGCTAACAGTTAAAAAGAAGCAAGAGACGGACTCGAGCGAAACATGGATGAGTCGCTAATATTACCTAATATAAAAAAAAACTTATTAGCACATAATTTTAGCCATGAACAGGCAAGACATGAAATATTATTATGTATAATGAATTATTGAGGATGTTATTACCAATTAAAACAAAAAAAAATATATATGAAAATCTAAAAAATTGAGACTTTCCTATATAAAAACAAATTTCCACTATCAAAAATTTTAATAAATTCGGTCGTTTCGTCGCTTATCTACTATAGTAATCGACCATAATAACTTGTACGTATTAGGTACTTTAGATTCAAACCCACATCTGGCTTTGTGGTATAGTTAAATACAGTTTCGGTCTTGTAACGAACCAAGAATTTAGGGTTAGACATAAATTGCTAACAAAGCAGTGTGCAACTAACCCTTCTCGTCAGATGTAGTATAATTTCTATAAACACGTTAAATTGGAATATTTTATACAATAGCTATATATAAATGTATAGTAGTCTGAAGGTGGTTCGTATGCAATATATCACGATTTCTTGTAAGGGGAGTGTGGTTTACAAAGGGAGACGCTTTTTGCTACCCACATATATATATCGCTCCCTATGAGTTATAGATTTAGGTCACAAAGTTGCTGCACGAGTGCCTGTCCGCGTGTGCGTTGGCCTAAATCGATGATATATGTATGAGAATTTTATGGAAATAAAATACTAATACATATTAGGAAAACAAATAATATGTGTATGTTCATTCTCCATTCAATTACGTTAGGTTCAATCCTATTTGAATGTCACGCGGCGGACCTGGCCAATGTCAAGGTTCACGTAATGAACATACTGATCGTACTGCATTTTGATTGGTTCCGAGCTCGAATAAATGGTGACGTCTTGCTACCGTTACACACGCCGCTATAAAATTCGTTTTCCTTATAAAATTCGGGCTACTCGTCTATTCCTGCTCTAAGAGAACACGCGAACCACATACAACCCCTAACTCGAAGTGAATTCTATAGTGTGAACAGTGTCGTGTCCGTAACCCAGCTCATAGCACTAAATCTGTGCTGGGCTGCCCAACCTAGCTCCGCAGATATCCACGAAGATACGGCGTTAACCTCGGCCAGGCACCTCGGCTTGGATTGCCACAGTACGACCGGTAAGTGCTTGTTGTTGTCCAGGCCCTTATGCGTTTTATTTGAATATCGTTGAACCTATCGTTTTATCGGCAGAACATCCTGTTCTGATCCAGAGTGTCGTCACCGTACCCTCGGCAGGTCCGTGTCGCCACAGTGTACGTTAATTCTTTAAAATATTCCACAATTATAAATTAATAATGTATCGTAATTTATAGTATAAAATTGTTGATTAATTATTATTATTCTATACTTTTTCTCCAAATTCGTCCGTTTCAGTGTGAAGGAGTCTCCTACATTATAACAAAAACACACACGTAAGCTTTGTTATTTTTCTTACCCGTCCCAACATAGTGTATGAAAGATGCGATCAAATTAATAATAAAAAAATACAACCCAATTCAGAACCTCTTTCTTTTTGAAGTCGGTTAAAAATAAATGTAATAACCAAGGTGAAAATACAACTTATTAGGACAACAACTCGACACATAATTAGGTAGGTACATTTATGTAGAAAATTGTTTGGACGTTCCATAGGCAACTTTTCTTGCTCAAATTGTATTACCTACGGGCTACGGCCCAAATTGATTATATCAGAATAGTGACGGTGACTCATTTCATTTGGGGACAGGTGAAAGTGGGGAGATAACAATTTATTCCAACGGGATACCCGTTTATTTGCTATCAAGATCGATATACATAAACAATAATAAATGCATAAAATATGTAAAATACAGTCGATTTCAATAACAGTCGTAAAAATTACAGTCGTTTATAATTATAGTGCTATTACAAGAATAAACTTTTTTTTTATATACTACTATACGACTACAACTATTATATAAGACTACTATATACGACTATAAATACCCTACCAGCTGTTCTATAATTATTATAAGATAATTCGTATTCAGCTAACTGATTTTACATTTCCTTATTATGCTATGGTTTACTATTCTATTATATATATTTTAGTACATAACAAATAAATCCACCTAGTACTTAGCTACTACCTTCTAGATGTGATTTTCTGTGTAACAGTATATATTTAACTATTTAAAATTGTGTCTTATACACATTCAACATAGAGTTGCTAATTGACATCCTAAATATAATTCGGAAAAACCCAGCCAGACCGCGACATTATGAAATTACACAAGTTAAGGAGCATAAATATGAGAGATGTGATGTTTTGTATAAACCGTGGGGCTCCGAAAATGTCTTCAGTAAGAATTTATAAGAGCCCGTTGGAAAATACTCGCTCATTTTCATAAGTTGCGGAAGTTGTTGCTACCTGTTTATTTTTATCACTCTCTTTAATGTTTTGGCTACCGAGCTGTAGCTAATACGATTTAATTTTATTAATGATTTTCTGACTCGCAGATTACATAAATAAGTCAAAATAGTATAATTTATATTTTCATATAAACGATCGCTTCAGTTTAAATTACCTACTTATTATCATTTCACTTGCCTTATCGATGACATAGTAAGCCCCGCATGAATGGAAATTTCTTAAAATATGCAGCTTAGGGTTTTCAGTATACCTATAATTCGGTTTGCAACTTGGTGGCTAAGTGCATCGGAACAGCGGTAAGTAGGGCGACGAACTGCGATCGATGCCGCTCCGCCCTCGCAACTTTATCCATTTACACAGTACCAAACTTTCACAATTATTACACGAGGACTTGTATATATTTACTCATTGCTTAACCACTTCAAAGCGTTTGAGCCTCGAATAATATTACAGTACTTAACTATGCAGTAGAGTATAATACCGGCCGGTAGAAAGGGATTCAAAGCAAGATTTTGTTGTTTTCCTTTCAGAATGAGCCCGTTGTGAATAACTTTCAAAAATATTTAGTTAATGTGGAATGTCTGTAAATTTTCAGTAATATAATTATTTAAATAGATAACATTCGCAGCGTAGGCGAGAGTCAGTCGGTATTCGGCGTACGCCTCAGCATTAAAAGTCAAGTGGACGCCGAAAGCTCCCAATTAGCCGAGACTTTGACGTCGTAATTGCAGAAAAGAAATATTTTTTATTGCTCTTCCGAATTATTAATAGGGGTGAGTTTATCTTATAAACACAGGGGTTGATGCTGCGATATGAGTTCACGACTCCTTTTTGATTAGACAGAAATACAATAGCGTTGGGCGGGAGGACATAATTTCGGTCGGACAAGGGTAGACAATACTGATCTCTCTAAAGCGAAGATAACGTCGTTTACAGTCTCACTGTACAATGAAAACGGTGTTTTAGGCATGTCACCTGCATACTCTCGCTTTTTGACCTCTGATATACAATCAGATGATACTAGTGCTACGTCTTTTTCATTAACACTGTGGATATAGTATTTTTTTAGTTATTTCGTTAGTGTCCAAGCTTTTATATTCGACATAAAAAATTTAACAGACAGTAATTAATAGATTTCATTAATATATAAAACGGTTTTTTAATGTAAAAAATATATAAAAACAATAAACTTACCAACAAGCTCCCCCTTGTATATGTGTGATGTATCGACGTCGTGTAATTGCCCTTGAGATCCCTCCACCTGTAACATAATTTAAAGTAAAATAAATATATAAAAGGATACATATATGAAGGGTACAGGGGCAAAACAAGGAATGTCACTTAAAATTAAAAAAGTTGAAAAGTATCGGAATATTAAGATTTTGCCGCGTATTATAGATTGCAATGTTAATTCAAAAAAAATATTTTTGTGACATTCCTTGTTTTGCCCCTGTACCCTTCATATGCATAGGTATAATAATAATTAATAAAATGCTCCCAGCGTTACTGCATTTAGGATGAATTAAAAATAATTTCTTAGCTATTTACGTTGCTTAGGTTTACGAGTATAGATAGTCATCAACTCTCATCTAACGACACTCTTGGCTCAGTTGGTAGTGACCCTACTTTCTGCGTCAGCGGTCGCGGGTTCGAGTTCCACTGGGGGCAATCATTTGTTGAACACAAATATGTATGTACTTCAGTCATCAGTGTTTATATTTATAATATGTATGTATTTATTTACAATAAAGGAAATTACAAGTAAACTTAACTATATGGATGTATTTAAAATTGATATATGTGTAGTATACTAAATACTATCTGGTATCCGTCACACAAGTCTCGTAGCTTACCACGGAACTATATGGTGCTGTTATAATAATGTCCCAACATATAAAAAAAATATCATAACAAAAACTAACAAAGAATATAAAGCACTTTCATACAATTTACATTTTACAAATCTTTACATTTCCAATAAACAAGCTTTCCCATAGCTTACATTTTAATTATCACTAGCGAATATATCCCAAAAACTATAGCTTTATGGTTGCATCTGACTACCTACCCCTACAGAGTAGCTACCAACGAAATAGTTCTCGCCGAATGCTCGCAGTTTCATTCCGTGCTTTAGGGTTTCACGGAGCTTGAATTTCGCATTATAAGTGGGCAATTTACGTGTGCCACTGCTAGAGAATAGTTCAGTAACTGAATTTTTAAGGTAAATAGCCAATTCAACGTCCCTATTTGAATAATTTTTTTTAAGTATTCTTTTATTGTTCAAATTATGACTAAAACGCAACGATGTTTTATAAATTAATCTTTTATTGTAAGTATACCTATTTAAACTTTATAATATGTGTATATTACAATTTACATAGGCATAGTCGTATAAGACTATATGATCAGAATACTCAATCAATACTATTTGTCACTATATTCATATTTTATATAATTATTATTTGCATTCGTGTATATAAAAATGTGTGTGTGTGGATATAAAAAAATACCGGCCGTATGTCGATTAGAAATTATTTGGAAATATTTTACTAGGTTTGTAGCGCGGAGCAAAATCAAAGAGATTAAAAATATTAGCCATTTTAGGAAATTTCAGAGTTTTCACAGTGACGTATTTTATCGAGATTTTATCGAAAAAGAAAACCTTAATAACATAAAAAGGAGTTTAACTAAAATTCTTTAAGAAAGTGTATTATGTACATTATTATTGTTGTTGTTTAGTTTTATGACCGGAATAAATACAAATGATTAAATATAGCTTAAAATATTTAACTTACTTTGAAATCTTCACTGAAGGCTGACAGGTCGCGTCGTAAACGCATGTTGAAGTGCCTGCCGTGTGCATGGAAGTTGAGTCGTAGGTCGGGAGCGTCCGTCGACCGGCGCGTGCGTTTATGTTGTTCATGCACCACTTCTGCATCATACTCCAGGGGCTCATAATGTTCTACGTATTCGCTGAGCCGCCGAGATGCTGCACAAACGAAATTTCTTGGTTAAACATATGCTTATGACTACGATCTATATTAATTATAATACATATATTATCGTGGGGAAATTTTTGCATATAGATGCGAGGAGTTTACAACGTAATACGCTTATAAGTGATGTTTTAGGCTGGTTTCAAAATTACTTTTTTACATTATATTCAATTGAGTAGAACATAAAACACAGCTTGTACACTCCAATGTACCGGGAGATCATGAATATTTAATTGGCTCCATCTTGCTTATCTTTTCTTTAAATTCTTAAAGTAAACAAACGTAAAAAGGTATGTACTAGATAAGTAGTAAAAGTAAACAGAAACATAATGCTTAGTCTTTATTTTATATCGCGTTTATGTACTAAGTAATATCATTTTTATGATATTAGTATGATAGATATAATATAATATATTTGATAAAGCTTGATGTATTTTGTTGTAGGTATATTAAGTAGGTACCTAATTTCGAACTAATTGGAAAAACTTATGCGTGCGAAACCACAATATAACCTAGTAATGAAACATATTCTCTACCCTATATTATGCTTTAAGAAATTAATAGTAAAACAAACGTACATATTGACACAGTTTAAATGTCACGACATTTGACGCTGCGGTGAAAACTTTCAAAGAAATACTCAGACCGAGAAATACGAGTCGGTTGTCATTAACTCAAGGCTTTGATTAAACGACAGGGCAAACGATTCGATTTTCTGAAGACAAATTTTTCCTGACATTAATTATAAACTTTCTGAGAGCTTCAAGTTAAGTACAATGGACGTAACTTCGAACACGAATTCACGGCTACTGAATTTAAGACTTACTTCTTGCACCTTCTTAGTGGGAATTACTAAGTTAAAAGGTAAGATTGTAAAATATGAGTGATTTCATCTCCATTTTAATATTTATACTGTACAGTTATTTCGGTCTGAGAATGGTCCCATAGGCCGTAACTTGACAATACATCTGTGATGCACATGTTGACAGTTCAAACACTATCAAAAATAAAAAAAGGAATGCATTTTGTATTTCTTAGTTTATATTATATATGGCAATCTCAAAATTCCATCAATATTATAATATGTTATACATATAAATGGAATTGTTTGTATGAATGTTTGTTACTCAATCACGTTAAAATAGCTGAACTAACCTAGATAAAATTTGATAAATCAATTTGTGAATATAAAAATAATGTAAAAGAGCGCGAAAATGCCGCTCATTTTGAAGAAAGCTAACACAGTTTCGTTCAAGAAAGCTCTAAATCAGTTCCGATATAATAAATAAACGAACTATAACTTCACAATCGAACCATTAAATCTAGAAGGGGAGGCACCAATTGAATTATGGAGAAAATTTCGTTGTGCAAAATAAAAATAAAATATCTTTTATGTCAAATATTTTATTTCTTACGATAAATACTTAATAAAACATACACGATGTTTAAGTTTTATTAACGTGGATAACTTTCTTGTTGGAAAATATATTGTACAGGTAAAGCTAGAAAGTAGCCGAGAAGTAATATGATAGCACTCCCGGCACGTACCAGAAGCTCCACCGAATAAATAGCCCATACATTCTCGTTGACCTTTCTATTTTAACAGCCAAGTAATAAGTGCCTATTGTAGTTTACATAGGGAATTTACCATGAAGAATAGTTTCTGACACTGTCTCAGCTTATGTTGTTGTGTATTACGAATATGATGTTGCTTAAACATCATTCAAACAATTTATGTATAAAAAAATATATTTTTATGAAAAAACCTGTATATCTACATAAGTCCTCTTTCGCTAGAGAGTTTAAGAGTGATGCCGCCATTATTCAGTGCTGATATACTGTATAATATAAAAGGCAAACTCTTTGTTACTCTGTTGTAAGGCACTTAGGCCACGCGCATAAGGAGGTTGTATGTTTATGATAAATTGTAATCTCATTTTAAGCATAAAATCATTTATCCACTTCATTTGATATTATCATTCCATAATGACCGTGATGTGTGGTAACAACCAGACTGTAGGCACATGACAGAAAATGTATGTTTCTATTAAATACTAGCCTTTCCCGCGGCTACGCTCGCGTTGGCTGGAAACCAAATTATTTCGTCCCGTCCGTCCGCCCCTCGTGCACGCGGTGAAGTTATGTTAAAATTGAAATATCTCGTAAGATATTTATTAAAATCAAATGATGCCAAAAACAATTTTGTACAAAATAATTACTTTTTATGAATAACTTATTTATTTGGATAAGGATTAATATAATATTTATTAAACGCCTTAGCAAATAATGCATTATCTTTAAACAATTTGATTACCATAAAAAAGGTTAAAGCGAGTCAACTTTAAAAGATAGACATATGCTATCGCGAACTTTTTTTAGAACTTTTAAAGGGGAACAATTCCGTCATACATAATTTTTGCATAACTTTAACCGTTTACGCAGCGGACGCAACGGAATCTCTTTCGTAACGGGATGTTATATAGCCTATAGCTTTCCTCGATAAACTATCCATCAAAAAAGATTTTTTTCAAATCGAACCAGTAGTTCCTGAGATGAGCGCGTTCAAACAAACAAACAAACAAACAAACAAACTCTTCAGCTTCATAAATAGTATATATAGATATGCTACTCGTAGTATAATAAATAACTTCAAATAGCAGGTGTTATTCGATATATAGTTTTTTAATAATGAATATTCACTACTGCTCATATAATTACAAAAGATGAAACCCAAATCTCTGAAACCAAAAAAAATTTAAAGCTAGTTAAATAAAAAAATATAATATAGGTACTCTTAAATCTTAATTAATTGTCAGTGTTTAAATGTCTCTTAATAGCATAAATCGGTACACTATTATTGAAACTTGTTCAAAAAAAAGTTATCTTAATAGTCATGCAAAAATAATAAAAAAACTAAATAACCTAATAAGGTCATCATATTCTTTGCATAATAAAGAATTAAATGTATAGTTATAGAATATATAAAAAATGTAAAGACTAGTAAAGATGATGGAGCTGAAGCTAGCAGCCGACTAGCGGCCGGCCGCCTGACGATTTACGCGAAGGGCCGCAACGGTACTGCGCGCCGTAAACACGTTTTATTTTACAATAAATACGTAACCAATGCTATTGAATATTACTTTTCGATAATTTTTAATAGAAATAGTAGTAATGTACAGTTTTACCTTAAAATATTAACCTGTTTTTAATTTTACTAATGTTCGTGCCCGTTCTTAGCGTAAAGAGTAATTTCATCATAAAAACTATATAAAGCAAACTGGGAGCTCCATGATTTTTTTATATATTATAACCCTTGTATATACTAACTAAATAGCGTTAAAATTAGACAGGATCAAATCATACTTTTTTAGTAAAAAAATCTTAAATATTGCTTCCTACGGCGTATTTATACTAAGATTCACGCGTCTAAAAATACGACAAGGCAAACTAAAATCTGCTTGTAATTTTTACTATACATTCGTCTAATATCAATAAACTCGAAATAATTTAAATCTCATAGAATCAAAACATAGAATAGTAGTAAAGAACCTTGTTAATACACTCATATTTGCCCATACTAGATTGAATGAAAACTTTAAGTCCAAGAAAACGATAGAAAGCAAACTAGGAGCTTCTTGATTTTTTTATATATTATAACCCTAATACATACTAACTAAATAGCGTTAAAATTAGACAGGATCAAATCATACTTTTTTAGTAAAAAATTTTTAAATATTGCTTCCTACGGCGTACTCATGCTAAGATTCAGACGTCTGAAAGTACGACAATGCAAACTCGAATCTACTTGTAATTTTTAGTATACATTCTGCTTATATCAATAAACCTGAAATTATTTAAATCTCGCAGAATCAAAACAAATAATAGTAGTAAAAAACCTTGTTAATATACACATATTTGTCCATACTAGATTGTATGAAAACTTTAAGTCCAAGAAAACGATAGAAAGCAAACTAGGAGCTCCTTGATTTTTTTATATATTATAACCCTTATACATAATAACTAAATAGCGTTAAAATTAGACAGGATCAAATCATACTTTTTTAGTAAAAAATTCTTAAATATTGCTTCCTACGGCGTACTCATGCTAAAATTCAGACGTCTGAAAGTACGTTAATGCAAACTCGAATCTGCTTATGATTTTTATTATACATACTGCTTATATCAATAAACCTGAAATAATTTAAATCTCGCAGAATCAAAACATAGAATAGTAGTAAAAAACCTTGTTAATATACCTACACATATTTGCCCATACTAGATTGTATGAAAACTTTAAGTCTAAGAAAACGATAGAAAGCAAACTAGGAGCTTCTTGATTTTTTTATATATTATAACCCTAATACATACTAACTAAATAGCGTTAAAATTAGACAGGATCAAATCATACTTTTTTAGTAAAAAATTCTTAAATATTGCTTCCTACGGCGTACTCATGCTAAGATTCAGACGTCTAAAAGTACGTTAATGCAAACTCGAATCTGCTTGTGATTTTTATTATACATTCTGCTTATATCAATAAACCTGAAATAATTTAAATCTCGCAGAATCAAAACATAGAATAGTAGTAAAAAACCTTGTTAATATACACATATTTGCCCATACTAGTTTGTATGAAAACTTTAAGTCCAAGAAAACGATAGAAAGCAAACTGGGAGCTCCATGATTTTTTTATATATTATAACCCTTGTATATACTAACTAAATAGCGTTAAAATTAGACAGGATCAAATCATACTTTTTTAGTAAAAAATTCTTGAATATTGCTTCCTACGGCGTACTCATGCTAAGATTCAGGCGTATGAAAGTACGACAATGCAAACTCGAATCTACTTGTAATTTTTAGTATACATTCTGCTTATATCAATAAACCTGAAATAATTTAAATCTCGCAGAATCAAAACATAGAATAGTAGTAAAAAACCTTGTTAATATACACATATTTGCCCATACTAGATTGTATGAAAACTTTAAGTCCAAGAAAACGTTAGAAAGCAAACTAGGAGCATCTTGATTTTTTTATATATTATAACCCTTACACATACTAACTAAATAGCGTTAAAATTAGACAGGATCAAATCATACTTTTTTAGTAAAAAATTCTTAAATATTGCTTCCTACGGCGTACTCATGCTAAGATTCAGACGTCTGAAAGTACGACAATGCAAACTCGAATCTACTTGTAATTTTTATTATACATTCTGCTTATATCAATAAACTCGAAATAATTTAAATCTCGCAGAATCAAAACATAGAACAGTAGTAAAAAACCTTGTTAATATACACATATTTGCCCATACTAGATTGTATGAAAACTTTAAGTCCAAGAAAACGATAGAAAGCAAACTAGGAGCTCCTTGATTTTTTTATATATTATAACCCTTGTATATTCTAACTTAATAGCGTTAAAATTAGATAGGATCAAATCATACTTTTTTAGTAAAAAATTCTTAAATATTGCTTCCTACGGCGTACTTATATACTAAGATTCACGCGTCTAAAAATACGACAATGCGAACTAAAATCTGCTTGTAATTTTTACTATGCATTCTCCTCATATCAATAAATCCGAAATAATTTAAATCTCGTAGAATAAAAACATAGAACAGTAGTAAAGAACCTTGTTAATACACTCATATTTGCCCATACTAGATTGAATGAAAACTTTAAGTCCAAGAAAACGATAGAAAGCAAACTGGGAGCTCCTTGATTTTTTATATATTATAACCCTTATACATACTAACTAAATAGCGTTAAAATTAGACAGGATCAAATCATACTTTTTTTGTAAAAATTCTTAAATATTGCTTCCTACGGCGTATTTATACTAAGATTCACGCGTCTAAAAATACGACAAGGCAAACTAAAATCTGCTTGTAATTTTTACTATGCATTCTCCTCATATCAATAAATCCGAAATAATTTAAATCTCGTAGAATCAAAACATAGAATAGTAGTAAAAAAAACTTATTAATATTCTCACATTAGCCCGCCCATACTACGACTGTATGAAAACTTTAAGTCCAAGAAAACGATATGTCGTATTTTTAGACGCGTGAATCTTAGTATATAAGTACGCCGTAGGAAGCAATATTTAAGAATTTTTTACTAAAAAAGTATGATTTGATCCTATCTAATTTTAACGCTATTAAGTTAGAATATACAAGGGTTATAATATATAAAAAAATTAAGGAGCTCCTAGTTTGCTTTCTATCGTTTTCTTGGACTTAAAGTTTTCATACAATCTAGTATGGGCAAATATGTGTATATTAACAAGGTTTTTTACTACTGTTCTATGTTTTGATTCTGCGAGATTTAAATTATTTCGAGTTTATTGATATAAGCAGAATGTATAATAAAAATTACAAGTAGATTCGAGTTTGCATTGTCGTACTTTCAGACGTCTGAATCTTAGCATGAGTACGCCGTAGGAAGCAATATTTAAGAATTTTTTACTAAAAAAGTATGATTTGATCCTGTCTAATTTTAACGCTATTTAGTTAGTATGTGTAAGGGTTATAATATATAAAAAAATTAAGGAGCTCCCAGTTTGCTTTCTATCGTTTTCTTGGACTTAAAGTTTTCATACAGTCGTAGTATGGGCGGGCTAATGTGAGAATATTAATAAGTATTTTTTACTACTATTCTACGTTTTGATTCTACGAGCTTTAAATTATTTCGGAATTATTGATATGAGGAAAATGCATAGTAAAAATTACAAGCAGATTTCAGTTTGCATTGTCGTATTTTAAGACGCGTGAATCTTAGTATATAAGTACGCCGTAGGAAGCAATATTTAAGAATTTTTTACTAAAAAAGTATGATTTGATCCTATCTAATTTTAACGCTATTAAGTTAGTATATACAAGGGTTATAATATATAAAAAAATCAAGGAGCTCCTAGTTTGCTTTCTATCGTTTTCTTGGACTTAAAGTTTTCATACAATCTAGTATGGGCAAATATGTGTATATTAACAAGGTTTTTTACTACTGTTCTATGTTTTGATTCTGCGAGATTTAAATTATTTCGAGTTTATTGATATAAGCAGAATGTATAATAAAAATTACAAGTAGATTCGAGTTTGCATTGTCGTACTTTCAGACGTCTGAATCTTAGCATGAGTACGCTGTAGGAAGCAATATTTAAGAATTTTTTACTAAAAAAGTATGATTTGATCCTGTCTAATTTTAACGCTATTTAGTTAGTATGTGTAAGGGTTATAATATATAAAAAAATCAAGGAGCTCCCAGTTTGCTTTCTATCGTTTGGACGTAAAGTTTTGATTCAATCTAGTATGGGCAAATATGAGTGTATTAACAAGGTTCTTTACTACTATTCTATGTTTTGATTCTATGAGATTTAAATTATTTCGAGTTTATTGATATTAGACGAATGTATAGTAAAAATTACGAGCAGATTTTAGTTTGCCTTGTCGTATTTTTAGACGCGTGAATCTTAGTATAAATACGCCGTACGAAGCAATATTTAAGAATTTTTACTAAAAAAGTATGATTTGATCCTGTCTAATTTTAACGCTATTTAGTTAGTATATACAAGGGTTATAATATATAAAAAAATCAAGGAGCTCCTAGTTTGCTTTCTATTGTTTTCTTGGACTTAAAGTTTTCATACAATCTAGTATGGGCAAATATGTACGTATATTAACAAGGTTTTTTACTACTATTCTATGTTTTGATTCTGCGAGATTTAAATTATTTCAGGTTTATTGATATAAGCAGAATGTATAATAAAAATCACAAGCAGATTCGAGTTTGCATTAACGTACTTTCAGACGTCTGAATCTTAGCATGAGTACGCCGTAGGAAGCAATATTTAAGAATTTTTTACTAAAAAAGTATGATTTGATCCTGTCTAATTTTAACGCTATTTAGTTAGTATGTATAAGGGTTATAATATATAAAAAAATCAAGGAGCTCCTAGTTTGCTTTCTATCGTTTTCTTGGACTTAAAGTTTTCATACAATCTAGTATGGGCAAATATGTGTATATTAACAAGGTTTTTTACTACTATTCTATGTTTTGTTTCTGCGAGATTTAAACTATTTCGGGTTTATTGATATAAGCAGAATGTATAATAAAAATCACAAGCAGATTTGGGCTTGCTTTGTCGTACTTTCATACGCCTGAATCTTAGCATGAGTACGCCGTAGGAAGCAATATTCAAGAATTTTTTACTAAAAAAGTATGATTTGATCCTGTCTAATTTTAACGCTATTTAGTTAGTATATACAAGGGTTATAATATATAAAAAAATCAAGGAGCTCCTAGTTTGCTTTCTATCGTTTTCTTGGACTTAAAGTTTTCATACAATCTAGTATGGGCAAATATGTGTATATTAACAAGGTTTTGTACTACTATTCTATGTTTTGATTCTGCGAGATTTAAATTATTTCAGGTTTATTGATATAAGCAGAATGTATACTAAAAATTACAAGTAGATTTGAGGTTGCATTGTCGTACTTTCAGACGCCTGAATCTTAGCATGAGTACGCCGTAGGAAGCAATATTCAAGAATTTTTTACTAAAAAAGTATGATTTGATCCTGTCTAATTTTAACGCTATTTAGTTAGTATATACAAGGGTTATAATATATAAAAAAATCAAGGAGCTCCTAGTTTGCTTTCTATCGTTTTCTTGGACTTAAAGTTTTCATACAATCTAGTATGGGCAAATATGGTGTATATTAACAAGGTTTTTTACTACTATTCTATGTTTTGATTCTGCGAGATTTAAATTATTTCAGGTTTATTGATATAAGCAGAATGTATAATAAAAATCACAAGCAGATTCGAGTTTGCATTAACGTACTTTCAGACGTCTGAATCTTAGCATGAGTACGCCGTAGGAAGCAATATTTAAGAATTTTTTACTAAAAAAGTATGATTTGATCCTGTCTAATTTTAACGCTATTTAGTTAGTATGTATAAGGGTTATAATATATAAAAAAATCAAGGAGCTCCCAGTTTGCTTTCTATCGTTTTCTTGGACTTAAAGTTTTCATACAATCTAGTATGGACAAATATGTACGTATATTAACAAGGTTTTTTACTACTATTCTATGTTTTGATTCTGCGAGATTTAAATTATTTCAGGTTTATTGATATAAGCAGAATGTATTATAAAAATTACAAGTAGATTCGAGTTTGCATTGTCGTACTTTCAGACGTCTGAATCTTAGCATGAGTACGCCGTAGGAAGCAATATTTAAGAATTTTTTACTAAAAAAGTATGATATGATCCTGTCTAATTTTAACGCTATTTAGTTAGTATGTGTAAGGGTTATAATATATAAAAAAATTAAGGAGCTCCCAGTTTGCTTTCTATCGTTTTCTTGGACTTAAAGTTTTCATACAGTCGTAGTATGGGCGGGCTAATGTGAGGATATTAATAAGTTTTTTTTACTACTATTCTATGTTTTGATTCTACGAGATTTAAATTATTTCGGATTTATTGATATGAGGAGAATGCATAGTAAAAATTACAAGCAGATTTCAGTTTGCATTGTCGTATTTTTAGACGCGTGAATCTTAGTATATAAGTACGCCGTAGGAAGCAATATTTAAGAATTTTTTACTAAAAAAGTATGATTTGATCCTGTCTAATTTTAACGCTATTTAGTTAGTATGTATAAGGGTTATAATATATAAAAAAATCAAGGAGCTCCCAGTTTGCTTTCTATCGTTTTCTTGGACTTAAAGTTTTCATTCAATCTAGTATGGGCAAATATGAGTGTATTAACAAGGTTCTTTACTACTGTTCTATGTTTTGATTCTACGAGTTTTAAATTATTTCGGATTTATTGATATGTGGAGAATGCATAGTAAAAATTACAAGCAGATTTTAGTTTGCATTGTCGTATTTTTAGACGCGTGAATCTTAGTATATAAGTACGCCGTAGGAAGCAATATTTAAGAATTTTTTACTAAAAAAGTATGATTTGATCCTGTCTAAGTTTAACGCTATTTAGTTAGTATGTGTAAGGGTTATAATATATAAAAAAATTAAGGAGCTCCCAGTTTGCTTTCTATCGTTTTCTTGGACTTAAAGTTTTCATTCAATCTAGTATGGGCAAATATGAGTGTATTAACAAGGTTCTTTACTACTGTTCTATGTTTTTATTCTACGAGATTTAAATTATTTCGGATTTATTGATATGAGGAGAATGCATAGTAAAAATTACAAGCAGATTTTAGTTCGCATTGTCGTATTTTTAGACGCGTGAATCTTAGTATATAAGTACGCCGTAGGAAGCAATATTTAAGAATTTTTTACTAAAAAAGTATGATTTGATCCTATCTAATTTTAACGCTTTTAAGTTAGAATATACAAGGGTTATAATATATAAAAAAATCAAGGAGCTCCTAGTTTGCTTTCTATCGTTTTCTTGGACTTAAAGTTTTCATACAATCTAGTATGGGCAAATATGTGTATATTAACAAGGTTTTTTACTACTGTTCTATGTTTTGATTCTGCGAGATTTAAATTATTTCGAGTTTATTGATATAAGCAGAATGTATAATAAAAATCACAAGCAGATTCGAGTTTGCATTAACGTACTTTTAGACGTCTGAATCTTAGCATGAGTACGCCGTAGGAAGCAATATTTAAGATTTTTTTACTAAAAAAGTATGATTTGATCCTATCTAATTTTAACGCTATTTAGTTAGTATGTATTAGGGTTATAATATATAAAAAAATCAAGAAGCTCCTAGTTTGCTTTCTATCGTTTTCTTAGACTTAAAGTTTTCATACAATCTAGTATGGGCAAATATGTGTAGGTATATTAACAAGGTTTTTTACTACTATTCTATGTTTTGATTCTGCGAGATTTAAATTATTTCAGGTTTATTGATATAAGCAGAATGTATACTAAAAATTACAAGTAGATTCGAGGTTGCATTGTCGTACTTTCAGACGCCTGAATCTTAGCATGAGTACGCCGTAGGAAGCAATATTCAAGAATTTTTTACTAAAAAAGTATGATTTGATCCTGTCTAATTTTAACGCTATTTAGTTAGTATATACAAGGGTTATAATATATAAAAAAATCAAGGAGCTCCTAGTTTGCTTTCTATCGTTTTCTTGGACTTAAAGTTTTCATACAATCTAGTATGGGCAAATATGGTGTATATTAACAAGGTTTTTTACTACTATTCTATGTTTTGATTCTGCGAGATTTAAATTATTTCAGGTTTATTGATATAAGCAGAATGTATAATAAAAATCACAAGCAGATTCGAGTTTGCATTAACGTACTTTCAGACGTCTGAATCTTAGCATGAGTACGCCGTAGGAAGCAATATTTAAGAATTTTTTACTAAAAAAGTATGATTTGATCCTGTCTAATTTTAACGCTATTTAGTTAGTATGTATAAGGGTTATAATATATAAAAAAATCAAGGAGCTCCCAGTTTGCTTTCTATCGTTTTCTTGGACTTAAAGTTTTCATACAATCTAGTATGGACAAATATGTACGTATATTAACAAGGTTTTTTACTACTATTCTATGTTTTGATTCTGCGAGATTTAAATTATTTCAGGTTTATTGATATAAGCAGAATGTATTATAAAAATTACAAGTAGATTCGAGTTTGCATTGTCGTACTTTCAGACGTCTGAATCTTAGCATGAGTACGCCGTAGGAAGCAATATTTAAGAATTTTTTACTAAAAAAGTATGATATGATCCTGTCTAATTTTAACGCTATTTAGTTAGTATGTGTAAGGGTTATAATATATAAAAAAATTAAGGAGCTCCCAGTTTGCTTTCTATCGTTTTCTTGGACTTAAAGTTTTCATACAGTCGTAGTATGGGCGGGCTAATGTGAGGATATTAATAAGTTTTTTTTACTACTATTCTATGTTTTGATTCTACGAGATTTAAATTATTTCGGATTTATTGATATGAGGAGAATGCATAGTAAAAATTACAAGCAGATTTCAGTTTGCATTGTCGTATTTTTAGACGCGTGAATCTTAGTATATAAGTACGCCGTAGGAAGCAATATTTAAGAATTTTTTACTAAAAAAGTATGATTTGATCCTGTCTAATTTTAACGCTATTTAGTTAGTATGTATAAGGGTTATAATATATAAAAAAATCAAGGAGCTCCCAGTTTGCTTTCTATCGTTTTCTTGGACTTAAAGTTTTCATTCAATCTAGTATGGGCAAATATGAGTGTATTAACAAGGTTCTTTACTACTGTTCTATGTTTTGATTCTACGAGTTTTAAATTATTTCGGATTTATTGATATGTGGAGAATGCATAGTAAAAATTACAAGCAGATTTTAGTTTGCATTGTCGTATTTTTAGACGCGTGAATCTTAGTATATAAGTACGCCGTAGGAAGCAATATTTAAGAATTTTTTACTAAAAAAGTATGATTTGATCCTGTCTAAGTTTAACGCTATTTAGTTAGTATGTGTAAGGGTTATAATATATAAAAAAATTAAGGAGCTCCCAGTTTGCTTTCTATCGTTTTCTTGGACTTAAAGTTTTCATACAGTTTTAGTATGGGCGGGCTAATGTGAGAATATTAATAAGTTTTTTTTACTACTATTCTATGTTTTGATTCTACGAGATTTAAATTATTTCGGATTTATTGATATGAGGAGAATGCATAGTAAAAATTACAAGCAGATTTCAGTTTGCATTGTCGTATTTTTAGACGCGTGAATCTTAGTATATAAGTACGCCGTAGGAAGCAATATTTAAGAATTTTTTACTAAAAAAGTATGATTTGATCCTGTCTAATTTTAACGCTATTTAGTTAGTATGTATAAGGGTTATAATATATAAAAAAATCAAGGAGCTCCTAGTTTGCTTTCTATCGTTTTCTTGGACTTAAAGTTTTCATACAATCTAGTATGGACAAATATGTGTATATTAACAAGGTTTTTTACTACTATTATTTGTTTTGATTCTGCGAGATTTAAATAATTTCAGGTTTATTGATATAAGCAGAATGTATACTAAAAATTACAAGCAGATTTTAGTTTGCATTGTCGTATTTTTAGACGCGTGAATCTTAGTATATAAGTACGCCGTAGGAAGCAATATTTAAGAATTTTTTACTAAAAAAGTATGATTTGATCCTGTCTAAGTTTAACGCTATTTAGTTAGTATGTGTAAGGGTTATAATATATAAAAAAATTAAGGAGCTCCCAGTTTGCTTTCTATCGTTTTCTTGGACTTAAAGTTTTCATACAGTTTTAGTATGGGCGGGCTAATGTGAGAATATTAATAAGTTTTTTTTACTACTATTCTATGTTTTGATTCTACGAGATTTAAATTATTTCGGATTTATTGATATGAGGAGAATGCATAGTAAAAATTACAAGCAGATTTCAGTTTGCATTGTCGTATTTTTAGACGCGTGAATCTTAGTATATAAGTACGCCATAGGAAGCAATATTTAAGAATTTTTTACTAAAAAAGTATGATTTGATCCTGTCTAATTTTAACGCTATTTAGTTAGTATATACAAGGGTTATAATATATAAAAAAATCATGGAGCTCCCAGTTTGCTTTATATAGTTTTTATGATGAAATTACTCTTTACGCTAAGAACGGGCACGAACATTAGTAAAATTAAAAACAGGTTAATATTTTAAGGTAAAACTGTACATTACTACTATTTCTATTAAAAATTATCGAAAAGTAATATTCAATAGCATTGGTTACGTATTTATTGTAAAATAAAACGTGTTTACGGCGCGCAGTACCGTTGCGGCCCTTCGCGTAAATCGTCAGGCGGCCGGCCGCTAGTCGGCTGCTAGCTTCAGCTCCATGTAAAGATGCAATGAAAAAATTAAATACTTTTACCACCAACAGATTTATTAAAGCTGTGTCGATATTTACATCCATTTATTTGTTCAGATGTTCGAAGCTTTTCGCCCACCCGTGTCACTGGGTTAGTAGGGCGACTCGCCTGGATACAAGCACAAAAGCTAAGCTAGCACCGCGTCTCATTTAACACTCATTGTGTTTACTACACGACGAACAAAGAAGCTGGATGTAGATCTCTAAATGTTAGGGTGACTAACCTTTCAAGCTGATTCATTTTCAAATTTGCTTTTATTTATAAATGACTAAAGTAATGGAATAGATCATTATAATTATGTAAAAAACAATGATTAAAAGATCAATAAAGTGATAGACTTAATTTCCAAAGATAAAAGATTTATTTTCTGAGATAAGTAGAGTATGTAGCTATTACATTAAAACACTTCAGCCCATAATTTATCGATATATAAACAATCGCTTTCGGTGACCTTTCATTTCATTAACAAATTGGTCAAAATTCAGTATGAATAATAATGGATATTCTTTCGATTGTGTACATTTGTTGTACAACTCGCCTCGTTGCTCTTTGTGGTCGTTTTATTTTGCGATTTTTTGTTAGTCTTTGAATTTCAACGTAAAAAAGCTGTATAGTTGTGACATTCATCAAAATTTAGTCTTGTAATAATACCAATGTGATAGACCGATAAATTCGTACAATTCGTATTGAATATCTACAAGGAAGAAAAAAAAGAAGCATCTATATAATTAATATAGCCAGGTACATATACACTAAGAAAAAGTTCAAGTTAATCTGAAAGTAAGAGGTTAATTTAAAAAGAACAGTTGATAATGATATACTTCAAATATGCCTAAAGGAAAACTTAAGCCGGCTCTTAATGATGAGCCATTAAATATTCCGCTCAAAGACAAGACGTCGTATGCTGGCCAAGATCAGTAAATTACTTTGTGTAGAGGCGAGAATGGCCGACGTGTCGACTTTGTGACACACATAAAAGATAGGAAGCAATAAAGCACGTACAAAGATGCGAATATTTTATCATAAAAGTAAAGTAGGCATAAATTGAAACGTTATTATGTATTAGATATATTTAATAAGTTTAGATTATTAAATTTCATAAAAGTTTTACACTCACTGCAAGTATAAAGTTTATTTTATAATGTTGTTGGACATTGGTGCATCTCACGTGGTCAGAAACTATTATTAAACTAATTTATATTATACTAAAGATAATTAAGAAAATTATTGTTATTAATACACGCTTGAAAATTAAAATATGAATTCGTTCGTTGATAGGTTTCGGTTGCCAATTACAATCAAAACAAACAAAAAAGCATAAAGTAAACCTCTTCTTGCTCGTATTCTCAAAAAAATTGAGGTGATTAATCCTGAAATAAATCCAGGTAATATGAGAGAATTATTTTTTTCGTGAAAAGGAGGTTTAGATTTAGCCGTGTTTAGGTATAGAATATTAGTTTTATTCATTTAGATGTCATGATGAGCAAATATTTTATAATATACTTTAACTTAGCACTCTATTGAACCGTTTGAATTTTCACTGTGGTAATAGTAATGTTATAACACAGAGTAACTTATGTTAGACGTTTTTGGTTAATTACATTATTAATCTAAAATACCAGGTCTTCGAACTTCCTGTACATTGATTTACAGCGATTTTTGAAGCGGATGCTGCGCGTTGACGGCGAGTGAGGAAGTTGCCTCTCAAAGGGAGTCACCCTGTTTTAATAAATAGTGTTCAAACTATATAGGTACAAACCTAGGCTATAGACGTTCGTTGAAAAGTTACGGTTAATTATAAATTAAGTAGCGGAATTGTAATTTGTCATGCTGATAGCAATAATTGATAATTTACTCGTGCAAGCAATTATAAACATTAAAAGTAGCTTTCAAGAAAAAAGAATAAATGGTAAAAGGTAATAGTAAAAGGTTTATAGTTACTTAGTAACAATTTATAGTTAGTAAAAATATTTGCTAAGCTTGATTAATATAATATCTTCTAGACTTTTTAGTTATCTCTTAGTTTGGACTATCGATTTCATAATTTCTTAATTTTTGAATATAGTAGTAATAATAACCCTAATGCTTGCATGGTCATTTAAAAATGACAGCAGTCAGTATTGGTTGGAATATCTTATATATTTTGAGTTTCATAACAATATCAAGTATAAACAACTCTCTCCAACTTTTACAAAAAATACTGTCTTCTCATATTTTTTTCAGCAACTGGATAGGTACATCTGCTCTACATCTAGGGGCAACGTCCAATTATGCGCACTGAAGCATGCAAAAACTTTCATAAATATTATTTTACCAAGTTTGAATTTTTTAATTAAACACATTCTCTGCAAATGCTATTTTATGAACTTTTCTATCTGATAATGAAAATTTATTCCACTGCGTCATTTCAATGAAAATTTAAAAATACGATTTCGAAATTAGGTTATTATGTAGAATGCTGCATTAATAAAATAGTTCATAAAATACACATAGGTACTGTATATATATATATTTTTAATTGATGTTATATTTACAATATTTCCTATTACTCGTACTAATTAGATACGTTATGTCGGTTGGTATAGATTTCTCAGACATGAAATATTTTCCGGCAGCAAAAGAGTACTACTTATATGTATATGATGCCCAAATTTCATTAAAATCTGTTCAGTGGTTTTTTCGTGATGTGGTCATACCAGGTGTGACAGACAGGCAAATAATTGTAAAAACTATGTATCGGCTTCTGTGTCGTTACTTTTCAATTAGATTCTTAGATTTATTTCAATTAGATTTTCCAAAAAAAATATTCAATGTACAGACAGATTCGACTAAGATAAAAATGTATTATTTATGTATAGATGGAGGAAAGATACAAGTTATCTGTCCTAAAAAATCCATTTTATTACAGCTACTGATCGAAATAAGACCATACATCAAAATCTATGGAAAGATGTATTAAAAGAATTTACCTATCTATTTAAAAACTAAGAAAAAAAAAGAAACGAAATAGAACAAAAATAATAATAATTCGGTTGACACATACACGAAATACACTATGGATACACTATAGATTTCTTTTTCCTGCTTATTTATATTTAGATCTATCCTTATTAGCACTCGGAATTCCTGAAAATCTAAATGTGATTTATATTAATAAAATTGTGATAAATATCATTAATCATGAAGCAAATTCACAACGTACGTATTGGTTGTATTATTCTACGCATTGAACTAAATTAGTAATTAGTATAATTGACGTATTTATTGTTTGAATTCACCACTCAAATTTCTCCCTATAAAAACAGCAGGGAGGTGGGTGTATAATATGGAAATCGTCGTCCGTTAGGTAGAAGAGGGAATCATAGGCATTTAAGGAAAGTGAAATGCTTTAAGATCGCTTGCGCATACTACGTACTAGATTAGTGAGCCTTCATCAGGTTTCACCCTGGTTTCGGAAAACTAAAATCCTTTAATCCCAAAGACATGGGCTTGACATAATTTACGTTTCTATCATATTAAGATTTTAAAATTAACCACAAGACAAAGAATTCATTCAAATTCATGATTAAAAATTGTTCTACATTTTTTCATAGATCATTGCGTGGGAGCAAATGTCAAATTATTATTATTTGAATGTTAATATACCTTACAAATGTTAAAAACAGTTTAATTGAAGAAAGTAAGTACAAAATAATATAATTTAAAAAGGAATACTGTATAGCCTACCTACATTATATATCTTTTCAAATATTTTAATTTGGATTATTATACATTTCAATGTATTAATATCCCAATTATGTAAAACCTATTTACACTGTTTTCATTATTCATACACAGTTTCCATAATAATTGTTATTAGTTTCCAAGTAATTCTATCTTTTATGGTATCGTAAATTATAATTCGAGTTATTAAAGAATAATTGCTCCAGTATAGTTACGACAAACGAGTTAAACTTATAACCACGTGAAATATATAGTATACAGTACTATTACGAATATTCCAATATATTACTTGACAGACATGATCGGACTTCAGTGTTCCTTAAGGTAATAAGGCTTAAAATTAAATATTGATGTTTAGGCATTGAAAATGAACAAGAGAAAAAAAGTATCACACTTTAATTAAAAATATAATTTTTTGGAACATTCAGCACTTACCGAAATATAATAATTCATTTTTGAGTTTTTGGAAATACCAATTTTCGATTTTCACGTAGGTACCAGATTTGATCTTAACATACATACTAACATTACAAGTGAAATAAAAGCATGCTATTTGTTAATAATAATTAATAACCTACTGATCAAATTCGGTCAAGACGGCCATTTTCACTGAGACCGAGTCATGTCATGCATAGCAACGTGCGCAGTAGGAGATATTAGACGGTACATACTACATATTTATTAAGACGTTCAGACGTAAACACTAGAGTAACTCCTTTCACTCTCAAATGGAAAGATACATATGTACTTCGACACGACCAGTGTGAAATCAAGAGAAGACCTACGGTTTTACGTGCTCTCTGAGGCCACTGAGAATTTTTCGCTCCGACTCCTACTTAATCTGGAGATAGGAGACCAGCCCTGCATGCTAATAACTAAACCAACGAGGCAGTAAAAATGGGTAATAGTCTAATGTAAACATTAATTATATAATAGGTACGTATATTATGCTCTTATCAGTTCCTTGGCAATACGACAAAAATAAATTATTTATTTTAAGTGGCTGGTTTCCGAGTAGGTAATTAGAACCATACCTACATAAAAAACGATGATCTTCTTTCATTAACGAAATAATTTCATTTTATGTAATAATAAAGCATAAACTTTACTTAACTAGCTATTGTATTATGCATTAGGTAATAACATTCAGTAATTGTAACAAAAAGCACTCATTTCGAAAGTGTCGCTATAACATTGATAAAATATTTCTTCACATTTTGTAGATGCTTAAGTGCTAGTTATCACACATAATAATACTCTAACAAACATTTCTCAGAGATGAGATAATTTTCCTACAGTAGATCACCAAATTTCATCAAAATCTGTTCAGTGGTTTTCTCGTGATGCGGTCACAGAGAGACAAACATTTTAAAATGTTATTTTTGTTTGCAGGAAAATATCTCATTTCTGAGAAGTCCATACTAACTAACAGTCGAAACGTATTCTCCAGTGATAACCTATCATATATAAAATCTAAATATAAGAATTTGATTTCCGGTCCTTAAAGCTCGGGCAAAGCCGTGGTAAATGCTAGTTGTTTAGTAAATTAGAAAAACAAGACAAACCTAAATATTTTTGGGACGACCAACGGGTACGCATATAAGAGTAAACTCAAAGATTTTTGGATCACGCGAAATTTGTTATTTTGACGTTACAAACAGACAGTTAAATTTTATTTAAACGTAGAGAATAATTATAGATAGCCAGAGCCAAAGCTATAAGATTTGAGAAAAAAATAAAATTATAATATGCCGTTATGTATTTAAGCAACGATAAATTTTAATGACAAAATTAATGTAATTGGGACGTAATTTTGTTAAAATTTCTCTGCACATGGATTAGCAAAAAGCAACGTCCACATTAGTTCTGGCTCATTTACGTCAAAATTCTTTGCATTAGATCCTTTGTTTTTACACTTGTAAGCCGGACCCAACCTAAACGGGGGGGCTTCCGGAAGATTACGGATTACTCGATTGTCCCCCGAGTTTTAAAACTTCACTGCAAGAGATTAACGTCCCTTGTTATCCTGAAAACATTTACATCTACTTAAGACTTCGTACGAAATGTTTTAGTTTTGTTTTAATATGTTTAAAAATAGCCTTCTTTCCTAATTAACCAGTTAGGTCATTTTATAGAGCGACTATTATCAAAGTGGTTCTTGCGATGAAGTTATCTAACGGTAAATGACGATTAAAAACAGAAATTGATAAAATAAATAACATAAAACGAACATTTATTAATTAGGCAGCTATAACATCCTTGTACTAAGTCCAACCGACGTGATTAGTTAATGTATTATATTGAGTTTAATGTAAAGTTAAAAAAACAAGATTGAACAACCAACCAACCTCAAATAAATAACACAATGAACTTATATTTGACGCTATAGTATATACTTACTACATAATGTTTAATATATAACGTGCATGCTCTATGCATGATGCAAATCATGCCTTAATTGTTAGCTTGCATCTGCATCTATATGTTTGCACCTTATAATTTTTCAATCCGTTTACGTAACCGGTGGGCCTAGAATTCGATTGAGAGTGATATGTTCAGTCAGTTCGGTCAAACATTTCTTATTAAAATCTGTATCAGATTACTCTCGAGGTATGAATTTTCTTTAAAAATGAGTACATTCAGAGTATAATATACATCTGATGACTCAGTCACACACCACGCTATAGGTAAGAAAGTACAACAACCTAGCTGTTTTATTGTATCTTTTATAAAGTTAAACAGACCATTGTAATACAATCAGCGCTTCAACCAAGTTGAATTACTCAACAATCGAGTAATATAAATACGAGCGGGTACCAACTACCGATACGACCTAATTGACAAACTGTGTACGGGACGTAGCGAATTTGAACTAGTGCTCCAATTATACTGACACAAAACAATCGTTCAACCTCCACTCCATGGTCTACTACTTTGTTTCAGCCTTGCAGACAATGTAATCTGTATGGAGCAACGTAATCAAGTTAATTACGTAGTTACGCATCGTAACGCACTGTAATTTTATAATTTCCGTAACAGAACATACCGTAATACATTACTCCTTTTTTTAAAAATTGGGAAAAGAAAATTCTAGTGTTCACCTGTATTACTCCTATTTAACACTTGCACATATTTTAATGCTACTTATTTTTGATAGTTATTGTGCATTTTGATGTTCTATAAGAACCGTTTAATACTTATTACAATATTATAGTTGCAAAATAGAACTCGTAGCGGAGGCTGGTTATCAGTGCCAATCTGAAACGGCTCTTGAAACAAATCGACATATAAACTACGGTATCTACTTATGAAATTGTATAGCTGTATTAACGTAAATGAATCGGTCGGTCTCACAATACTTATACAGCATTAATAGTTCTAGAAGAGGCCTTTGTTGTAAAATATAATAAAAAAACCTTAATATTTACTTCTACAATACATACATAATATGCATGTTTCATAGAAAATCTTCTTAAACTCAAGACAAACATGTAATAACTGAATGATCTTAAAATATCATAATATGTTACATTATATAATATAAAATACATCGGTATATTTCATATTATAGAATACAAAGTCACATATAGTACCTATTCAAAAATAATAAACATAAAAAATGTTTTTTTTCTTTATTTAGGTGTAGGATGTAACCTCCGCAGTTTCCCGCGACATGAGTCCTTGTGCCGAGTTCTAGTGACCTAATTATTTTCGCACACGAACGTTTTTTATATGTAGAAAATTTCGTGTTGATACTCTACTTTTAAAAAATAATTAAAAACAAAGCATAATGCAAAATAATTATTTTAGAAGATTTTCAGTCTGGAAAAATATTTTTTTACGTTAAAGGATTTTTCTGCGCTCTTGAAAATGAATATGTTTTCATTAATAAACATAATCATAGTCATTTATACGACTAATTTTGGTTGATTAAATCATAGTGCATTAGGTACATAATACATTTGATACAAAGCCGTACAAGTATCGGCAGAGGTGCAAATAGAAATCACAATAATATGCACGTTCTACGAACACGTTACGATCGATAGCCTACGATCTAGTTAGAGAGTAAACTCAGGTCAATTATGATTATTGACGAGAAATTGAATCAAGATGTCAAGCATCAAGCTTGACTCCATGATGTCGCTATGCATAATATTATGCATAATATGCATATTGCTTATATATTATATTCTTATATTTATTAAACTACCTACCTAAATTATCTATTGGAAAACCTGCGGACTTGCATCTTAAATGCTTGCTTTACGTACACAAGGTGTTTCTTACAATTCGATAAAGAAGTAACATACAAAATAGGGCATCATCCTCGTGTATATGGTCTAAATATATTATGTAAGTATACAAAAGGTGAAAATATTAAAAAAAAGAAGTGCTTAGAACACACAAATATATAATGTATTCAAGGTGCCATACACACTCGCTTCAATTTTATTATTCCTTTGAAATTCATTTTCAAACAAGTTATATAAATATGTATAATATATAGATACCTTTATTTACCAACCCCGCGCGGTTACTCAGGTCAATGACCGCGACCGTGTGCCGTGTATCTCACTGGGATTTCTTCTAATACATACATACTTAGGTATATATAGGGTATTTATGTGTGAAAGATTTGTTATTATTTCAGGAAATTAAATTAGTAATGAGTACCAATATTAAAAAAAAGGTAATTCATATGTTCTATTTATATTGAAGGTAGTGGTAGCCCAGCCCAGGTAACGTGCTGACTTGGGCAAATCAAGTGACGAGGGTTCCCATGTCTCAAACCTCAGATATTTCCATGTTCGGAACATTTGCAACATGATTGCCACTTGTCTTACGATGATGGCAAAAATCGTAAGGAAACCTGTATGTTTGAGAGAGTTTAGGATGTTTTCGAAAGACATGTTTCGCCAACCGGCACTTGGCCAGCGTGGTAGAGAGTAGACAATGGACCAACATTAGGACCTTAAAAAGGGTTATAGACTATAAAGTTTATATTGTGTGACGAATAAGAAAAATATTTTCACAAAAACAATGGAATTCCCTATCCATATAATATGTATGATGTAAGAGCATTATTATAAATAAGCTGCGAGAGAGATAAAGGTACCACAGTTCTGTCGAGATATTTTCTTTTAATGGCCTATGAATCATGACCCTTGCCGTATCATAGCGATCAAAAAGATGATAATAGGAAATATTTGTAGGAACTAATGGTAAAAAAGGTTAAAAATACTTCTCTTGGAACTATATTAATATCAGGGGACATTAATATCGTATTAAAATATAAGATTAAGAATAAGATACTATTTAATTGAATGTAGTCAAGCTTTTCTAAAAATTAATAAATACATATTTCCAAAAAAATATGCTCAAAACGAAGCCGTGACAGTGAATTTGGTATTGAGGAAGCTTTATATATTGTATATTAATATAGACTGCGTTTAGACTGCGTTTGTGAAGACCGTCATATCGCTTGGCTACACAACCGACCATTATTCAAGTAACGTCTTGGCAGCGCAGTTAAGTAATTAAGCCCTTGATATTCCCGAACCATGAGTCAATGTTATTATCAAAGTCGGCAGGGGACGTCTGCATCGCATCTCTTTTCTCTATCAATTCAATGTGCTTATTTATTTTAAGATTTGAAAGAGGATATCTGTAACGACAATTTAAAGTTAACCGTAGATAAATGCAAGAATCTTAATATATTAAAGCGAAAGGTCACTCACTCATCCGCTAAGAATGGATTGTGTGGCAGGGCCAGATTACGAAGGTCTAAGGGCTCTCGCTAGTTTGTATGAAAGTCCTTCACTTTTTGGCTACAAACTTTATATTTGAATTTGCTTTGAAAGCGAGGATAAGTCACTAGTTTTTGTTTTTAAACCAAATCTTTCTCATCATTGAGTGTCATTAAGCTTACAAGTTGATATACATACATACGTTATATATGCATTTCTAACATAGTAGGTACATTATGTTTTTCTTTAGGTGACTACTCTTTGTGCCAACCTATGATGCTTAAGCGCTATCAATTAAGAATTACGTAATGCATTCTAAAACGAAATTAAATTTTTGTAGAAAGAAAAAAATATTAAGATATGGTTAGAGCAAGATTAAAAAACCGAATCATGTTATGAGTCACGCTCAGCCAAGCGTAGCCTTTCAAGGTATTACAACCTTAGTACTTTGTGAACTCAAACTGTGATTATGCTCGCAACTTAATATTGCACCTACAATAATAATTCATTATAATTTATAATAAATATTCTTTACCCGCATTTTAATCGGTTTTACAAAAATAAAAGTTTAAATTATTTGCCTGCCAGCAAAATATTTTAAGGTTACGAACTTGCAGACGTGCCCTACATAAGTAATATTAAAAATTTTGTTATTATTGAATAAAGTGTGTAAATCTAGGTCAAGGCAACATTACAGTTTACATGCGTTTTCAAGAATAATGTGGGTTATCTCAATTACATGAATGCACGTTTTAGTTTTTGTTTGCCACAAAATGTAATTAGATTCATTGAAGTAAACTAAACAATAATCAAGTAGTACGTTATAATATAAATAATATATAATCTAAAAATTTTTAATTTCGGTTTCCGTCAATGAGTACCGTCCCTTTAAATAAATTGTAAAAGTTGCTTGCTTGTTATTTTCCGACACTTAAGTCTTATTACAATTTAGGTAAAGTTTCATAAAGCCTAAAAGAGGGTGGAAACGCCACCGTTCCCCTCAACTGATACTTTTCAAGGATTACCTGCATGTAGCTCAGTGGGGCGTCGCTTTGCTTCCGCAACGTAAGCCATTAAGGGGACTTCGGGCCACTTAAGTTGGGAAACTATCATGGGTGGAGTTAATGATAACATCCTAACTTTTCCGATATATTTGCATGAATAAATATATAAAATGGTTTTAATTAACGATACAGAGATATTACATCTTTTTGGTTTGATTTGAGTAAATATAATAATAATAATATCAATAAGCAGTAAATTGAAATGTACCTACATATTTTTCTTTCGGTGTAGCGATGGAGATTACATATAAAATATATAATATTTATTATAATGAATATATAATTACATAAGATAAAAATATTTAACGAAAAATTATAACGAATTACGACATATTTTGTTCAGTTTGTAGTGACCCTACTTGTTCTGCCAGCGATCGCAGACTAGAGTCCCGCTGGAGATACCTAATAATATTCATTTGTGTGATGAGCACGAATGTTTGTACACCAGTCATGGGTGTTTATAATATGAAGGTATTAAAGTTATAATATATGTGTAGTGTAACAACTTTCTAGTAGGTATCCATGCCACATATCATGCCTCGTACACGCACACAAACAAGCCTGGTACCATGGAACTTGGCGGTGTGTTAATGATATATTTATTATTTTTTATACAACAAAGTTAAGTATTATAAATGAAACTACCTTTTCGGATTTTGTCGCGGATTTATTTTGATTTTTAGTTCCCGACGTTTCGAATGCTTTACAGCAATCATGGTCACGGGAGAGACTAAGGTATTTGACGTCTCATAGGTTTATATACTTGTTACAGACAGTGCCTACCCACAATTTACAAAAATTTTGAAAATGGCATCAGAGTACCTTATAAAATTTTAATTCTAAACATTTATATTTAAATTTAAATAATTTAAAAATAATTTATAATTATGGCAATATTATTAACTTATTTTTAGCTAGTATTGTTATAATTATTATAATTTTTATTTTTAATATTAGTTATTCAAAAGTATTATGTAGTGTTGCTATTATAATAATACATATGTATATTTTCTTACCTATAAATTGTTTATGCTAAGTTGCATTTTATTATTTAAATTAATTTGATATAAGAAAATTAAGTTAAAATTGCTAAAAATATAAATTGAATTTTGATTATTTTAAAGTATTAAGCAACACTACTGCAAATTAAAAATAATGTAATCAAATCAAAATATGCTTAGATTTGACAGATTCTTTTGAATTATAATTTTTTTTTTTTTTTTTTAGAATTTAGATTGAAAGAAAGCTACTGCACGGTTCGGAAGGCAGTTTGTGCAGAGAAGAACCGGCAAGAAACTCTACACTTGCTCTTTTTAAAAATATTTTAACAATATTGCAATACATACAATAATTATTATATATTAAATTTGACTACTTGTATCAAGATCTACACAGTATGAGCTAACTACATCCGACTGTCTATTATGATTACTTTTATTATTATTAGATTTTATTATATTGATTACAGGATCCCAAGAAGGTGGTAATACCCAGCCGTCCTCTCTATTAAAGTTAGGATGTTTTTTAATTTCAATTGCCTCGCGAATCATTCTAGGTCGATAACGAGTCTCTTTCGCGAGTATTTGAGGGTTATCAAAGCGAATATAGTGGCTGGGGCGATCCAGACTATGTTTACAGACAGCGGATGTAATATTGCGACGGTGCTTCACATCAGCTATGTGTTCTTTGATCCTAGTTCTAATAGATCTCTTTGTTTGTCCGATATAAGAGAGCCCACAGTCACAATCAAGTTTGTATACTCCTGCATCTTGGAGAGGGATATGGCACTTGACTGATGGTAGAAACTGACTGATTTTCTTAGGCGGCTTGAAATATGTTTTGATAGAAGCACGCTTTAGGATGTAGCCAATCTTGTCAGTGACTCCTCTCACATAGGGGAGAATTGCAGGTACGCGCTCGACTGTGGCTGGTTTCACACGTTCACTGTGACGAGGGCGCGGCACTTGTAGCTTGTTGTCTCGCAGAACCTGCTTGACATGTTGCAGTTCTCCCGCCAGGTGTTGCTCGTCACAGATCCCTCGAGCTCTCTGAAACAAAGATTTTCCCACGGTAGCTAACTGTGAAGGGTGGTGGTGAGATTCACCATTCAGGTACCTATCAGTATGGGTCTTCTTTCTATACACAGTATGACTCAAGGTGTTATCTGGATTACGTTTAATTAAAACATCTAAGAAAGCTAATGTATTGTCCGATTCTAATTCCATTGTGAATTGTATTTTAGGATTTATGGAATTAAGATGTTCTAGGAATACAGTTATTTTGTCAGTTGGTAATATTGTGAAAGTGTCATCTACATACCGCTTGTAGAACCGAGGGGTCACAGGTGATGTGTTTAGGGCAGTCTCCTCGAAGTCCTCCATGAAGATGTCGGCGACAACAGGGGAGACTGGCGAACCCATGGCCACTCCATCCACTTGCTTGTAGAATTCATCATTCCACAGTAGATAGCCAGATGTTAGGCAGTGTTTTAAAAGTTCTGTGTATTCAATCGGCATGTTGTAAGCCATAAGTTTCTTAGATATTATTCCAATACAGTCTTCTACTGGTAGGCTGGTAAACAAAGACTGTACATCAAAACTAACCATTGTTTCACTGTCCATGAGTTTTAGATGTTTAATTTCATTGACAAACTGGTAAGAGTCTCTTGTGAACGCACTTGTTTGACCTCTGAGTGGTGAGAGTACTTTTCCTACTAGTTTGGCCAATTTGTAAGTCGGCGAGTCGATTTGGCTCACAATTGGACGTAGGGGGGCGTTTACCTTATGTATTTTCGGAAGACCATATAGTTTAGGTGGTTTTGCACATGATGGAATAAGATCTTTGACATCTAGATTTAATTTGTCGGAGTATTTCTTAATCAACTTCTTAGTGTCATTTAAAACGGTGGTTGTTGGGTCCGTTTTAACCTTTTTGTATGTACTTTCATCCGACAACAGTTGTTTAATTTTATCATTATAATCTGATGTATCCATCACTACGGTTGCATTTCCTTTGTCTGCGCGAAGTACAGAGATATCTGACCTGTTGCGTAAGTTCTTCAACGCTAAATACTCCTGTTTATTGAGATTAGGTTTGGGCCTTGTACTACGACGTAACAAAGATGAAACATCTTGACGTATGGCCTCCATATCCTCAGTTTTCATAGTATTTTTGGCTAAGACATCTTCAACAGCGCAAATGATGTTCTCATAAGGGATGCGCGCCGGTGTAACAGCAAAATTCAAACCTTTGTTTAGTACCCGAATTGTTTAGTACGTCGGGAACTAAAAATCAAAATAAATCCGCGACAAAATCCGAAAAGGTAGTTTCATTTATAATGTCGAATATTCGCGTAAATCTAAGAAAGTATTAAAGTTAAGTATATTATAAAATTAGGTGATTTGTAAAATAACAAAGATCAATTTATATTTAAAATTAAAGGGTTGTAAATCTAAAGGGTCTAAGTGTTTAAAAAAATTCAATAAAGATATTTTTATGAAAATACGGTTAAAGTGACGAGCCTAATAATATCAAAAAGGAAAAAAGTGAAAGAATAAAAGGCTCTTTTATAATTTTACCCAAACCATGTAATTGAAGTTAGGTGCCAAGACAATTTTATTATGTTTTTTTTGTTATATACCTATCTCGAAATAATTAAACTGGTACTTATAGGTAGGGATCCCTCGCCCATTTTTGCACTTGATTACTATCAAGCTAATTTTCCGTGAGTAGCTTTATTTTGATGAGACGCCCAATAATTTCCTGTACACAACTCTCGATTGTGGTAGCTAACAGAGGTAGCAAGGATAAAGTATGTCGATTTGATGATTCTCAAATATTTATTACTAACTGAATATTTTTCTGTTTAATCTCAAGATAATTATTTAAATTATTCGAAAAAATATTTGTCCTACAAAATCTATGGTTTGATCAAAGAGTCCCCTCTTTCCAACATGTATCGATAACGAGGTCATCATAAATGATTACTAACCAGCTGATTTTCTTTTTTTTACTTAGTTAATAGTTATGTAATTTAACAGACATATTGTCCTACAAATTGCGTGGTACGTTATCCCGGTCCTACGCTCAAAAGTAGTAGTACAGATCCTTGATGTAAAAATAATTACTATCAAGCTGAATCTTCGTGAATAACTTCGTTTCGATGAGTCGCCCAACAATTTCCTATGCGAAAATTCTCAATTGCGGTAGCTAACAGAGGTAGCAATGATAAAATATGTCGATTTGATTATATTTAAAAATTTATTACTAACTGGGCTTTTTTTGTTAAATCTCAAGATAAAATGAAATCTACCAAAAAGTCATCATTTTTTTTGAGACGCTAGAGAAATAAAAAAAATCTGCTGATTAGTAATCATTTATAATGAACTCGTTATCGATACATGTTGGAAAGAGGGGACTCTTTGATCAAACCATAGATTTTGTAGGACAAATATTTTTTCGAATAATTTAGATAATTATCTTGAGATTAAACAGAAAAATATTCAGTTAGTAATAAATATTTGAGAATCATCAAATCGACATATTTTATCCTTGCTACCTCTGTTAGCTACCACAATCGAGAGTTGCGTACAGGAAATTATTGGGCGTCTCATCAAAATAAAGCTACTCACGGAAAATTAGCTTGATAGTAATCAAGTGCAAAAATGGGCGAGGGATCCCTACCTATTAGAACCTTTAGACTTACAACCCTTCAATTTCTTTGTCATTGTTTTAAATAAATGTCATCGTGCGTAATATCATACATTATTCATTAGATTAAAGTATCTCGCTCTTGACACATGATTGCTGTAAAGCATTCGAAACGTCGGGAAATAAAAATCAAAATAAATTCGCGACAACATCCGAAAAGGTAAGTTTCATTTATAATGTCGAATATTCGCGTTAACCTAAGAAAGTATTAGATTAAAGTATATAATTTAAATAATATAAACTTATTTATTACCGACCAATCTCCTTCGTGTTTCATTCTACGACACATTGGCGAAGTAATCTGTGCTCAACTGGCACGCTTTGAAACCATTACACAAGAGAATTGAATTGAATAGATTAAAGTAAAGGGTTATAGCTTGAACTCCTAAAAAAGAAATTTATAAAAGTCTAAGCTAAGCAATGAAATGTGTAATATACTCACTTAGATAACTAGCACCTATATATTTTTTATTAACTTAATGAAGTAAGTAATGGCTGAAGCGTATAATAGGTATGTTAGAAATTATGTAGGTATCAATTTATTAGTGAAAGTGATATAATATGTATGTAACAAGAATAATACAATAAATACGTTTAATACTTATCGATATAGGTAACATTTTGAGATATAAAATTAATTATAATACAATTTCATAATGACTAGCCAATAGCCATTCATTCAACTCAGATTTATAAAATTATAACAAAAAGTAGTAGATATTCCGTAAAACTCGCCTAAATTCGTTATCGCCATCCTCAAACCGGATTTGGTGTCATCCGTATATGAATAGGTAGTGATTAGATAAAGTATTGGTATTGCAAATTGTAATCATCATGCATTGGATCACACGTGAGCGTGCAAAAGACACGGTTGACGCATCGAGCAGTACGCGCGGGCTGTGACGGTGACGGGTGCGTTCGTTGAACCGGCGAGGTCACGACCATCGTGACGTGTGCTGCTTTAAACACTTCCCGCAATAAGTCCGACTGCCAGCCAGACGGCCGCGGCAGAGCGCTGCCAAACTTCCAATATTTACCATTCAAACACTGGTTTCAGTTTGCAGCTCTGTTTAAGTGAACTGCGTGATTAGAATATGAACATCTCCATTTCCTTTAGCCACTCACATCGTATACATTGTATTATAATCTTTACGATAAGTGTTACAATTTGCTAATGTGTTTCTTTACATCTAAATCTTTAAAATTTGAGCCAAATTTATACAACATTAAAAACAAAAAAAACTTATTTTTAAATGCACAGATTTAAGTTATTAGATATTAATAAATTGTACAGATAAGTACTAGATCGCTATATATTTTTAATATAATAGATACAATAAGCAGTAATACTTTAGTGTCTGCCAAAGTATGTTGTTCTTTTAAAATATTTTCTTGCCCCATTTAAAAAAAATATTATTTAAGAAAAAAGTACGTTTTATTACTTTATATTCTGAACATAATAAACAGGCTATACGTCGTGCGTGGGTCTCGCACTTAATTTTTTATGTGGCAATTATTTTTAGAACATGATAATTACTTATCTAACGGTGAATCCTGAGAAGATGAGGAAACCCAGAGAGAACTAAGCAAGTTATCAAATACAAGACATGAAGTCCGCCAACCTGCACTTAAAAGAGCGTGGTGAACTATGTGGCCTAATTCGACTCATATTGAAAGAAGCCCCATGCCCAGTTGTTGACAATCATCTTATTTGTTTGTTTAAAATTTTAAATTTAAAATCATTACAATAATGTAAAGCCTAAATGTAGCTAAAATTACCAAAGCTTAAAATTAGCAATGTCCTCAACAATAGCAGTCGTAACATCGACTGGACATATAGAGCGTAAGAGTGGGAAGCGCTTCGCCATATGTAATGTAATCTACTGTGCATAATACTTTTCATTCCGAGGTTAAATCCCTATTTGACTGGGCGATTAGTAAGTTTAGGGATTATTTTATTTATTATTTTCCTACTATGACCACGGAATCACGATTATTTTGGTGATCTGTTTTTATCGATAATAACTTTAGTTAGAATAAATTAAATTTGTAGCGATCACCTAATTAAAATAATTATGTATTCCTAATTTCATGTTAATTAAAAGCAAAACACATGTTGGTCGCGGCTGCGTGCTTTTAAATATCCTTTCAATTCAATTCTCTTGTTTTAATGGCTTCAAGCGTGCCAGTTGATTAAATATCCTCAAAATAAAAACTCAGCAGTTGACACGTCTGTCAAGCAATCTATTTTGCCGAAAATCACAAGTTTGATTTCCATATACGGCAAGTAGACGACACTAAGCGCAGTTTCTTCAGATTTCTTTACTTTGCCTTAGTACATCGCCTAGGCGAAGATGCCATTATCTTTTCCTAACAAAATAAAAATGGACACCATAACTTGTAAGATTAATTGAACATAATATGTATTTTAAGTTGTTTATGTTTATTAATTGAAAGGTACTCAAGGAATGTGTTTGTATTTATATATGTATGTGTGCGTGTGTGTGCTAAAATTACCTATTTGATTTTAAAACAAATATTTATAGCGGGGAAATGTATAGCTGAGTTCGATTATTACTCAACGTAAGTACCTACATTTATTTATACCTATTTTTAATAAGAATCAGTAGTAGGTAAATGAGGCATAAGGTGTGAGATACTAGTATTAATAAAACAAAGATGTGTTTTAGCATTAAACGTCTTCAATTCAAACTTGAAATAGGTACAATAACCATAAGTCTAAACAAAGAAACTGAACAATCACAACTTGCGATTGACAATTTATATCGTTACCTTGTCTGGAAATTAGTCATGGACGAGTGGATATAAGAAAGAATTATATTTTTCACCGAGCGAGACTACTGCCATCGCTTTGCGGTTGTACGAGTAGTTGTGCGACCTCGCATTTTACCAATACCTGCTTAATTAAACAATACCGCCGTTCTCGTTTTCAGACTCTTTTCATAGGGTTTAATTAATCATCTTTTGCGATTCAGGATCAATACAAAAATTGAAGTTAACATTAATTATTTATTAAATACATGATCCACAATATTCAGTTAATCGCTAATTAACAAAATATTTCGATACCTAATTTAAATCTACTGCAACCATAATGGTTTATAAAAGGATTTTTAAACATAAAGATGCCTTATATTTATAAATTTTATACATTCGTGTATAATTTTCATATCAATTAAACCATTTCACGACAACGACGATGCAACTGTACAGGACAAATGATAAGCCCCTCGTTGATGGATGGAAGCGGAATCTGAAGGATGCAAATATATGTACTAAGTGGATACTTCCTTTTGTTTGTTGTCTCTTCACAATATATATAATATGTACATATACATATATTATATAAGCGTTTTCTATAACTGAATTATTCTAATAATAAACTTGGCCCATTACTTTCGTCGGGGTCGTATGCTTTTAAAGGTTAAATGTAAATATAAACTTAAGCCCTCTACCTAATTAAAATAAGATTGTAGATAAAAGATAGCATTATTTTGCCATTTTCGGAATTGATTAATTTTACCGCCAATCTAGACCGTCTAGATGAGTAATATGTATTAATTAATTAATACTCTATGGTTAATTTTGTAGCGTGCAAAATGCTAAACTTGCCATGTAGGCACAAATAAGGCAATTAGATGGGTAGGTGTGCCGTTAAGCTATGAATCGGATATATTTGAAACTGGTTTTGCGCGCCGTCAGATAGCACATTTCATTGAACATTGACAGAACTGTGGTAAGGGTGAAAGTAGCACAATATGAATTATTATGGGTGTACTTAGACAACATATATTTTGTTACATGTTAAGAACAATAAAACATCATTATTAGATTAAAATGGTGAAAGCTTTTTGGTATGATTATAATTACATATTACATACCTAAGCGATATTGATGATATATCAATGTGAATCGATATATCAATGTGAATGTAAATTTTCTTTAGACTCTAGGTTCAGCTTATAGTGTATAATACTTGTTTTGAAGATTTTAATAAAATTTAGTAATATGGCGAAAATAAAGAGACACCTTATTCAATATTTACAGAAAATATGATTAATATGTGTAAAAGATTTTAAAAATAAAGGCCATATTTAATACATAACTTCACTGTTATAGATTATATTTTGTTATGGTGTATAGAAATAAAACCATAGAGGGTATGAACATGTTGTGCAACAGCACAATTTTAAAGCTGACATTATATAAAAAATAAGGATACTTAAAATGATAAACACAGAATAGACAACCTTGACAAAATTGGGATTTTAGGTATAACATAATCATATTATCAGTAGGCACACAATAATATATATAAAATTGAAGTGTCTGTTTTTAATTTCAAATTAGCAGCTGTTCACTAAATGCATATGAAAGTATATACAGTACTTATAATAAAAATTTGTCTGCTTGTTCTGGCTAATCTCTGAAACGGCTGGACCGATTTTGACTCGACTTACATTCACAGATAGGTAATGTTACAAGGAGTTAAGTTACTGCTTCTGCTTCTTTTATTTTATTTGAAAATACTTACACCCAGTGAAGGGCCGGGTTTGCTAGTTATAAATAAGAAAGTAGTAGGTACTAATCTTATAAATGTTGTAGGTATGTTGCCAGTATTTGCAATTTTATCTATTTATATGATGTCTTACACTTTCAAGAATTTGTGAATCCTTTAGGAATCTTTTATATTATTGGGCAGCATAATAAATTTAAGAACTAAAGTAAATACCTAAAGATGAAAGGAGGAATTGATGTTAAAATAAAAATAGTACTGAATGAATAAAGAAGTAAACACAATAGTCAATAGGTAACAACACTAAAAATAGAAATAAAGTTTATGACTGCATAAACTTTTGATGATGAATCAATCATAGAAAAAGTAATTAGGAACTGCAATAAAGTCTGAGTAATAACAAATACAGAAACAACAGTTGAATTGATATACTGAAACTTTACTTATATAAACAAAAAGAATGATAGTTCAACAATTTTATATTATATAATACTACCTATATTACCTAAAAAAAACCTTGTTATAGTTTTTACTGATAGTTAGCTATATCAAAATAAAAATAAAATTGTATATTTTAGACTATTTCTATTGTCAATTCAATTCTTGAGATTCATACAATCATTGCATAATTTTATTTAGTCATTTTAAGCCATTAGTCATGTCAATGATTAAAGAAAATATACTGTAACACAATATTAACTCACACAAACAGCAATGAGTACCTACTTCTTATTTTGAAATTATTCATCAAACTTAAATAAAATAAGCCAGATCAATGTAAAATATTATATCATTGAAAGTATAACATTTATGAATGAAAACTTTTTTTCTAATTTTACTGTTATTTATACCATTTTCTAATTTATTAAAAAAAGGACAATAAAAATTCTATTGATACATAAATAGCTAGGTCGATTTGACAAATTATTTATTTCAAAATATATATGTGATACATATTATAACTTTGTGTTATACTTTTTTCTTATACTACACCAAAACGGTGACTAATGCAATAAAGTTTTGTTAAACCTAAATAGTCACGTCTAAGATACGTATAGCTGCAAATGATTTGTTAATGATCCAACGAGTACAGTAAATATAACACTTACCGCTTTCAATATATGGGAAGGCGAGCAGAAGAAAAATTATGTATCCAATTTCACTAAACATTGTCGCTTATAAACACACACTTTTGGTATCACTAAGTCATCGCATACACAGCTGATTTTCGAGCCACACAAAACCTTTGTCTGTTTTCGATAAAAACGCATGCGCGTGCAAACAATATTTTTTATTTACATTACAACAAATCTTAACATTAATAGAAGATAAACTAAACAAACATTCATAACAACACGACCATTTTTAGTAACGTCGAAATCACCGTTTGGCTCAGTTGAAACAATAAATAACAACAAATTATATTTTGCCTAAACTTGGTCAACTTAGAAAATGTATACTAGTTTGTTTTATTAAATAATATAAATGAAAACAATTCCACTTCTGCATTATTGTCCCATGTTTCACTAATATTCACAGAACTAACACATATTTTATATACAAATTACTATAAAAAGCAAAATCTGTACTTCCCGATTACTTGACTGACATATTGGATTGGAATTGTATATAATGTTGCTATTTCTACGGAAAGTTTAGCAGTGGTTCTTATAGAGGGCTCTTATAGCGTAGTGCTGCCATATTATACTGTTTCATTTATTCCTCAATTCAAAAAATCTTTAAAAATATTGGTTTTAATTGCTGTATAAAATAAAGGATATTTTTATAAGGATTGATAGAATAAAACTCCATGAAATTGTTTTTTTTATTTTTACTCTATCTTTACTATAAACTAGGTATATCCCGAGATGACCGCGTTCAAACAAACAAACCGCTTTATAATATTAAATATTATATACCTAATAATTTTTAGAACTCAACAAAATATGTAACGTCCCTCATAAAAAAATTTATCTTTATTTAATTTTTTTTATAAAATCCTATGAGTTTTTTAATAATTAACTAGGCTCACCCTCGCTGCACTCAGTTTCGTCACTATAATAGGTACGTTTTAACTATTAGTATAGATTTCTCATAGATATTTGCTACCAATAACAAGTAGGTATGTTGATCCGGCTGATGGTAGCCAGTTATCATGATGACATTAAGATCTGTACAGCAGTTTTCTCGTGATGCGGTCACAGACAGACAAAATTTCTAAAACCTATAGATTCGGCCTCTGTATCGATAATAATGATTATTTCAATTAGATTTGTATAGACTGACAACTGATTCTCGTGCTACGAGCCGACGATAGTGGGGATGAGAGAGAGGGACGAGAATCGAGATACTATTCTGGTTCTTCTATTTCCGTCGAATTGATTTTTGAAAGCATAGCTACCTATTTAATTCTAAGCTTAGCAACAAAATACTGACTTTTCACCAAAAATAAATATATAAAATGATTATTTTTATGTGAGTCTACACATACAGGTAATAGGAATTAACAATTAAGAGGTTTTGATATAAAAAATAACATTTATTTAAATAACTTGTAACAAATTTTACCGTAAAAAGCGTCATTATATCACTAGTTTAACAATGAACAGTTTATTAATTTCAAAGGCTTCCTTACTTTATGGTATACAAATAAGTAAGTCAAATTTCATATAAAAATTGGTTTTTACTTTTTAATAATATACATTTAAGAATATGCTATTAATTCAATACAAGTTAAATAAAAATAAGATATACATACATTCATCTAATATCAATACTTTGCTGAAATATTGTTATAATAAAATGTTTAAATACAACCTTCTCTTTAAAATGTACTAGAAAAACAATTATTAACATACAAGGCAGTTAACAATGGTTTTTCTCATAAGAAAGTTAGTTTCTTACGACTTTGTTAGATCCCTGAAATTTCACAACTATCATTATATTGTAATATAATTATATTATAATACAAATTAATGTAGTGCAAAAAATAAACAGATATTTTTGTTAGTCAATAACAATTGATTTATTATAATTGGTGGTGGGGGTTTCCGTATTAGCATGTTGCAGCAGGTATAGGGAATATACGTGAGTAGAATAATGGTGAATGTGTATTTTTTGTCATTTCTATTTTATTAAGGAAATAATTTTTGAAAGTGCAAAGGTAGATGCGAAACTCAAATTAATGGAAATGTAACGCCATCAGACCGAATATGACATTAAAGTACATATATACTTTGTAATGAATGTAATGAAACCGTACCAGTAGGTGTAGTAATAAAAATGTATGCTAAATTTTAGCTCATTAGAGTTGGATATTTTTTTTACTTAAGGTGTAACCTATTGTACAAAAAAATATTTAAAAAAAACGCGTATTATTCCCTATTATATGAACTCAATATGGCGTGCCTATCTTAAAAGGCAGACAGCTAAATGGATATGTATATATTTAATCCTTTTTAACGCCCCACTGATGAACATGATTTGTCCCTTCAATGCTAGGAGGAACCTAGGTAGAATTTGGCCACATAGTCCACTGAAGAAGTACGAGGTTGGCGAACTTCACGTGTCTTTCGAAAAATTGCTAGTTTTTTGGTTTCTTGCTAAGTGATTCGTACATTAAAATATCAGAGGTGCGAGACGAGTTTCCAAACGAGCTCGTTACCACTGGGCTACCAATGGCTTAAGTACAAATAAAATCGAAGGGCAATTCATTTGTTGCTATATTTAAAATTAGATAATATTTGTTTTAAGAATTCTAGACAAAAATGAGGTGTCAATAAGTAAAATTTATATTTGAATTAATATGTAAATTATAGGAATGTAACACTTACACAATAAAGTTTGACATAACATTATTTTGATGTTAATTGTAAATCAATAGGGTATTTTACTCCATATGAAAACCAAACTAAAAATATATTATTAAGACAGCTTAGGCAAAAAGCATTCGGAAAATGTTGGTTTTAATTAATAAAATAAAAAAAAAATTGAGTTTTTAATCTGTTTTTAAACACCACGAAATAGTAAACGGCCACTTTATTACGTCATACCGCCGTGTAAGTAAAAATAAATAATTTGTTCGGTGTTTTACACTAGTATTCTTGCATTCAAGAACAGAACACCAACGAGCGGTTTTTTAGCGGTTTATCTTCACTATAAGGGTACAGTTACACATGCTCATAACTAGCACGAAAGCATGCCACTATTGAGCAATTGCTACTTAGTAGCATGTGTGTCGAAACATTGCTAATAATGAGCATGCTTATTTCGAGCATGCTCAAATTTTGACAGTCGTGCGATTTTTGGGCATGCTACTGTCAAAGTCTACTGGAAAATTCACTTGGTTTTCCATTTTTCACTTGCACACTGGCAGAGAACTTGCTAGAATGTCGAATACCAAAGAACCAGCCCGTGCTTAAATAGCATGTGTGTTCAATTTATTGCGTCAGCGTTTTTAATTTATAATATGTCAGTTTGAAGAGCATGCTTGTTTTAAGCATGCTAATAAGCATGACATTTTATGAGCATGTGTAACTGTACCCTAAACAACATGAAAAATAATCTCATATTCAATTTGGACAAAGTACAGTCTCATAAAAACCCTATGTATTTTTTTATAATGCCTGTATATGATGATAACTTTCCAACTTGTATACAAATTACTGATATTAAATGAATTTATTATTTAGATTGGATACATGTTTTAATAAAAATATTAGGAACTCAATGGAGTAATATATAAAGAACATGTTTAAGGAATGGCTTCTTTTAATTTGTCCGGATCAAATACACCTTTCTCTGTTATAATACCAGTAATTAAAGATGCTGGTGTTACATCAAAGGATGGATTCCAACAATTAATACCTGAGAAAGAAAAAAAATAATGATTATTATATATAATAATTATCTAATACCTACATTATGTATGTATAGTAAGTATGCAACTATTAAACATATAACATATATATAAATCTTACGGTGAATAATAATGACTTTAACCTATACTAATACAATATATTATAATATAATTATGATTATTATAATTATTATAATTAATATTATAAAGAGGAAAGATTTGTATTTATTTATGTAATGAATAAACTCAAAAACTACTAGACTGATTTTAATGAATTTGGTACATAATATGTAGTCTAGAGCCTGAGAAAGGACATAGGCTACTTTTCAAAGCGAAAAAAGCTGCAAGGGGTTGAAATAGGGGATGAAAGTTTGTATGGAATTTACATCATTTTTAAAGCTAGAAGCTTCAAACTTATTTTTTAGGCTTTTGATTATATATAAATAAATAAGACATTCAAAGTTTGTGAAAATTTTATGAGAGACGAACCCGAGCAAAGCGAGGGTAAGTCGCTAGTGGTTTATATAAAGATAGAGATAGATAGTATTTTTAGTGCGAGACAAACTACCAATAATATAGTTTATAGATGGCATATCAAAATTGATTATTATATACTAACCAGGTGCAGCTATCCTGTGTTCTCCAATGTGTGTCATTTCCCTGTCCGGCCGCTCCTCGATCTTGATCCGGTCTCCAGACTTGAGCGACATGTCTATAGAGGTGAGTGGCGCGGCCACGTAGAAAGGCACGTTGTGGTACTTAGCTACTATAGCTATTTGATATGTTCCTATTTTATTAGCTGTGTCTCCATTTGCAGCCACCTAAAATGAAATTTCTTTATATATAAATAAATGACGCGATTTGAAACTTTATTGTTTTTAACTACATACTTCAGTGTAAAATTGCGTTCGATATACGTATCATGAACGTATGCCATTCGCGCATTCTTACATACAAACGCAATCTATTTCTTTTTAAATCTCCATATATTTAAAAAATATATAGATTGCGTTTGTACCATTACCAACGAGGCAGGTGGCAATCACTGTGGGAAACGGTTAAAGAAGCCGTCGTGTGCTTTAGCCTTAATGGTATACAAAAACTATATAGAACATATCGACATCTTAATTAAAAATGGTGTAACTATGAAAATATAAAACTATTTACCCTATCTGCTCCTACGACCACAGCAGTAATGTTCCTGACGTGCATTAATGCAGACACCATGCTATCTACTATGAGGGTGGCGGGTATCTTTTCGTGGACCAGTTCGTATGCAGTGAGCCTTGCTCCTTGGTTGTATGGACGGGTTTCTGTACAGTACACATGCTCTGTAAAAATAAACTTAGTTATTTATAGTATTTCATAGATTGAAGATAGTTGTTGAATGTTTCAGAAGTGGCTTTCCTCAACCTGGGGAGAACAGTTTGGGGGTCTTATTAGAGTCCGGCAAGCTAGCCGTACGCGAAGCTAAGAAGCGCTCAAGAGGGGGGGCCCACTTCAGTTGGCGGTGTGCCTTGTGGATTGTTCTAAATACTTCTCTGATAGCAGACTGGTCTGTGGAGCTTAGAATACTGGGCTCTGCCTGATGGTATAATATACTGACCTAATCGTTTGGAAGCATGTAAAGATCTAATGACTCCTAATGCAGTGCCATATCCAGCAGTAGCTAAGGAGCCAGTGTTGCAGTGTGTCAATACTCGCACATGACTGTCTTCTTCCAACCTTTTCAATATTGCATCACAACCAAATTTTCCAATAGCCTTATTATCTTCTATATCCTTTATTAACATACTTTCTATGCTTTGAATAAACCTAAAAAAATATTTTTCTAATAAAATGATGTCTGTAAGAAATTTTGAAATGATTGTAAATGAAATTATGGCTATAGCTTTCAAAATATTATCATTTATCATATACTATTTATATGAATAGGCTTTCTTATAAATTTAATTAATCACAAAGTTTTTTTTTTAGGTAGATAATTTTCTAAAAACCAAACAATCTAACCAAATGATAACTATCATTAGTTTAAACAGAGGTCAGATTTGTAATATTAATTTCATTATAGCATGATGCTGGTATAAATTATATTATTCAAGATTCAATCTATTATTATAATTTTTAAATTCATACAAAGTTTATATCAAACAAAATAATTTAAATAAACCTACAAAATTTATTAGCTTTAAAATTATATGGAGTAACTAACCACGAAAATATCTTATCATAACCATATATTACTTCCATAAATTGATAACAATGATAAGAAAATGTGTAAATATAGTTTAAGTGTTTTATCTATTATTATTTATTCTGCCTCTTGTAAATAGAAGTACTTTAAATAATATATTATATGGTTAAAAGATAAAATTTAAAAGACAAAGTCTAAAGCATTTTTCACAGATATTAATGTATAGGACTACACTAAACTTATGTATTTTTTTAATTTTGTGTCTTTCTTTATGTAATTAAATTATCATAAATCATAATTATAAATATAATATATTATATATTTTTATAAAACAGTAGTTTTATTAATTGAATGCTAAATATTACAACTTAATGTTCAACATACCTCTCTCTAAATTCACCAGCTGTAACATTTTCATCTGCACTTAAAGTATTTGCCAAATTAATAAGATCATCTGCGGCTAATTTTATGTTCACAGCTGTTGGCCGTGCAGATACCAGATAATTTAATTTGCCTTCAATCTGAGATTAATAGAAATCTATTTTAGTACTCTTACATCATCTTATGATTTCATTTTTGCATCAAATTAATTAATACAATAAAAACCAACAATATTTGATGAGAAAACATAGACTGTAAAAAATAATTATTTATAAAATATATCAGTTGATAAAATATAAGTTGCTAGTGACTAATGTTCTCAGTTTTTTGCACAAGTGAAAAAGCTTGTGTTATGCATACCCGATAGTTGATATACTACACATAAAAAATAACTTTAAATACAGTACTACATATTTAATTTTAAAACTGGAGTACAATCATTGTGCTCAACAAATGAATGTCCCTAACAGGATTGAACCAGTGGTGCAGCTAGTAGACTCACTACAAACTGCACCAAATGTGTTGTCAAGTCATTTATAATATTAGTAGGATTTATCGGATTTTTAAAATACTTGAATTGAATTTTATATAATATATAAAATATAATTTTTACTTGAAGATAATTTATAAATTATACCGAAAGTTATTTCACAATGCAAACAAGTCTAAGTAGTAAATAATCATTAATATGTATGTTATCAAACTGACCTCTTGTCTCATAATTTTTTTGTCCAAGCAATCATCTTTTAGAATTTCAATGGCCAATGATAAACACCCAACTATAGCTATAGCTGGGGCTCCTCGTACCTTAAACATTAATAACAATTATTATTATATCAAAAGTAATTAGATAATAGTAAATTCATTAAAATAATTATTTAATATATATTATCATGCACACATCATAACATAATAAATATTTATACCTGCATTTTATTAATAACTTTCCAACCATCTTCAACACCTTGAACTTTAACATACTGAGTTTTTAGCGGTAGAAGGAGTTGGTCCAAAATTTCTAATTTGCCTCGTTCATATCTAATTGATTCTAAGCTCATTTTTCCTAAAATAAATTGAGCGTGTTATTATTATAATTATCTTCACAATATTCTTAAATGATTTTATTTTTAAGTTAAATTTAAATATATTGTTTCGCGCACAAATTTTTTTAAAACGTATACGCAATTTGCTGAAGATAATACCTTGTACAAATACTAGTTAAGTGAAAAGTAAAAGATATATAGATACTATGCTTGAGTATAATATTATTTTAGTACAATCGCTATAAAATCATAACTAAAAATAGCAAAATATATGAACGAATACCTTACAATAACCTATAATCTATATTTTGTAAATTGTAATGTTTAGTGTTAACTGATAACTGTCAATTTAGTCTCCTAACTCCTTAATCTGTGACTGTCAAAAGTCAAAACTCAAGTCTCAAATCATGGAGATTAGAGACCAGGAGGACCATCGTCCTAGAATGTAGTGTCTCAGAAATATTGTTAAACTAAGGAAGCGCTGCGATCGCTATGTTGTCTCAATGCCTAACTTCACCGCGTTGTCACAATAGTGACAATAAACAGCTAACTTCACATATACTACTTACCGACGACAGCGCGTTATAAATTCTGCAAATTTTCAGAGACAGGCGAGTAATGCTTTAGTATGAAGCGATGGTTCTCCTGGTCTCTAACCTCCATGTCTCAAATCATAACTACAATTATTTTTATTAACAACTCGCCTCAGAACAATAACGAAATCATAGAAGGAGGGCTAAATTTAACTGATATGGTCATCTCTATTTTCATTTAACTCATAGCAGCATTAGAAAGAGATAGATGTAGGTTGCAATGCAAATTGTCCACAAAGCAAACGTCAATTTGTTTATCTGTATGATACTAAGTTTAGAAGCTGCCTAATGTAAAAGGTTTTGTCTGTGACTTAGTTCATCGCATTTTTGTCGTATAATCAATAATGCTATGCGCCCATTCGATAATAATGTATTGGATGATACGATTGAAGCTAGCGGGTACCTTAATATTTTTAGAAACTAGTTACTTTATAAAATACAGTGCACGATAGTTAGAGAGCAAATATGCGGTCATATTTATCTTTCTTTAACTACTGAAAACTGAATTTTATTACTTAACTGGGTAGGGCTTACAAGAAATATACCATAAGTCATAACACACGTAACACACAAGAAAAAATATAGGTACGTCGCACGCCCGTAATACTTGATCAAACTATTCATGCCCATTTCTTTCAATCAATATATTATTGATGCCCATTTCTTTCAATCAATATATTATTGATTGAAAGAAATGGGCATCAATAGTTTGTATATAACGTCTTTGTCATTTCATTAAAAAACTCGACATTTGCTTGCATGAATTTTGGATATTATATTTTTATACCATGAACTAAGAAGTCGATATCGGTATTTATCTTACGCATAGTCACATCACTAGCTAATACTTTTGTCTATGACAGCGGACACTTCAAATTTTATTTTTCGTCTATGCTTCAAATGTCGTAAAGCGCCTTCTATGCTTTAGTTATTGTTCTGAGCAACTATGGTTCATACTTCATAGTTTATTTTTCATCTATGCTTCATAGTACCCTTTTATAGTATATTATCTATGGTCCTATTGACCCCATACACTGACCTCTATAATACCACTGGACTGGCTGTTCCAAGCGTTTGACAGCAATTTTTTGTGTCCATTTGAAGCGCCACTAGCGAGAGTCCCGAGAACTAATTTTGGCATATATTGCAAAAGACAGCGAGAAGTGTTTGTTTACTGTAAAGTAATTTTGAATTTTCGTTGTTAATATAACATAAGTAGTAATTATGATGATACGGTTATTGATTAATAAAAATTAAAAAAAAAATCTTCATATCGACATCATTAGTTTTAGTACCACGAACTCTCGCTACGTGCGACAGCGGCGGACAGCGCCAAAATGGCGAATATCAAGCAGCCATAAAAGCACGTTGACAACAGCCAGTCCAGTGGTATTATAGAGGTCAGTGACCCCATATGACATAAAAGTACTTTTTCATTTATTAAAAATTGAATTATTTTTTAAAATTATCAAGTGTAAGAGTAATAATTATTGTTATATCTTTTAAGGAAAATGTTTATTGGCAAAATACAGAATAGAATGTGCCTTTAAAATACCTAATATCATAAATATTACAAACTAATAAATTATATTATAATCCTTATTGTATGCTGTAATTTTAGATGTCATATTTTGTAAAATTTATCATGAAGGTTATAAATACAAAATTTTGGACGTAACAACGGAAATAGCTTCATATTCATAGTCTATGGTTCTTTCAATTTCCGCCCGGCATCGACGAGAGACGCATCGTCATTCTGCCGTGCTTCTTTATACATAGATTGGTGGATCGAAGATTTTACAAGAATGGCTCTTCCACGAGTTTTTATGGATCTTGCCGCTGATGGCTCACCATTGGGAAGAATTGTGATTGAGGTAATTATTGTTATAAATTATTTTATATTGGAAAATATCATCCCGGCCGGCATGTTAAAATGACCGACCACGCTTGAAATTTGAGTCTTTCATTATTATAATCCTGTTATATTTTTAACGTTTATATGGGAAAACTATTAGGTTGAACAGTGGTATTTTTTTTTCTAATCTTGTTGAAGTTACGAATAGTTGTTTCTGTAGATTTCTTAATGAAGGTCATTTCCTTAAAGACCTTGATAAAGTTGTTAGCGAGTATAGAAAATTCCATGATCGGGGGAGCGTGCGAAATTTCTAGACTTTTCGCATCCACAATGCGGTGCCAGCCATTTGATCAAAACACTGTAAAGTGATTTTAACCTTAGCTTAAGATGTCTATGGATGGCGGGATAGGCGCTGGCCCAATGAATCATACTTATTTTAGACAGTTATTTTTTATATTTTGAATGCATGTAGAAATTCTAAAGTAGGTACTTTTTACAGAATATAAAACATTACAAAATCCTTTTTCTTTTATTACAGCTGAAAGCTGATGTTACTCCAAAGACCTGTGAAAACTTCCGCGCGCTCTGTACTGGTGAGAAAGGCTTCGGTTACAAAGGCTCCACATTCCATCGTGTCATCCCCAACTTCATGTTGCAAGGAGGTGACTTTACAAACCACAATGGCACTGGTGGCAAGTCCATCTTTGGTGAAAAGTTTGCTGATGAGAACTTCGTCCTGAAGCACACTGGTCCTGGAGTACTCTCCATGGCCAATGCTGGTCCCAATACCAATGGCTCCCAGTTCTTCATCACCACCGTAAAGACAGCTTGGTTGGATGGAAGACATGTTGTTTTCGGCAATGTTGTTGAAGGCATGGATGTTGTAAAACAAGTGGAGTCATATGGCTCCCAATCTGGAAAACCATCGAAAAAGATTGTTATTGCTGACTGTGGACAGCTTTCTTAAGATAATACTTTAATATGTATAAAATGCGATATTTTAAGTTAACATAATGTCCTCCCAAGTAATACCTTCCCAGTCATAAGATTTAATGAAGTTTACTGAGGGTCATTCCAACTATGTTATATAAATTTATAACTATGCTCTAGGTTGCAAATTCGAATTGCATTTATGTCTGCATTGTTTATTCATAATAAATTAACTTATATAACAATGTTTTGTTTAATGTTCTTTTTCCTTATTCATTATTACAATTTTAAATCAGACTTGATTTTTATTATTACCTGTACTTCTTTTTCATCTATTTCTATACTGTTTTGATATACCTATTTCAGTTACATCTCGTAATTTTTTTTTCTGAATAATTAATAGCAGATGCCAAAGATCATTAACCGACTTTATTCGGCCGACGTTCTAATGCTTTAGTCAAGGACATATTTACTATAAATATATATTTACTAATGTAATGTAAAGAACTGCTATTTCACCTGATAAATAGATTGCCTTAAAATTTAAATACCTATTTCTAATTTGACGTTGACTGATGGGATTGTAAATCCAATATACTAGAATATTCTAATCATTAGTATCTAAACATTAGTATTGTGTGTGTGTGAGTGAGTAACCGGAAATGAAGTGGGTTATGTCAGGTCAAGTTTATTAATAAACGTTTTTTAATTTAAGTCGGATATAACCCGGTAAATTAGATACTATCAATATTTTGAAATGCCTTTCTTACCTCATTGGATTTCGTATCTATATATTTACTTACTATTAAAAATACAGTAATAAGAAAAAATACAATTTACATTACATAGGTATGTAGTATTATAGCATTTGTGGGGAAAACAGAAATAGCGTTGTTTTGGTTGATTATTTTGCGGATGTGTGTTTAATTAAAGATACTATTGATAATATGTTTATTATTACGAGATTGCGGCTTGTGGAAATATGCGAGTCATTGAAGGTCATTTCAGTGTCAGTTCAGTTATAAGGCTGCATAATTATCAACATGCCATCACGGTACCTATACAAACAACGTAACTATAGTACGAGTTACAACGTTGCATTGATTAAGCACATTAATTATTATCACTATTATCATGATTGAGGTAAAAAGTACCATTTTAGGTAGAATTTACATCCCTAAGATGTCAAATATTTAAGCTAGAGTTTAGATAAATATAATTATAAAGAATTCACGTGTCGTAGGAATTATTAATCAATTTATGTTATTCACTAGCTTTTCCCGGGGCTTAAATCGCGATTTTACATACCTAATTATTATTTATTGTGATAAATAACGTACTTATTTGAATAACGATAAAGATAATGTTTATAAAAACACCTTCGTGTTTCATGTTATAAAAACCGTTTACGCAGCGCTTGCAACGGAAGCTTTCAAAATAATAAATTTTAAATAGTTTTTCCCGTTTTTGCAACATTTTTCATTGATATTCTGCTCCAAATGGCGGTAGCACAGCGAAAAAAAAAGTGTCATTGACTTTGGCGGTAGAGTGATGTTATATTGCCCATAGCCTCGATAAATTAACTATCCAAAAAAAGAGATCTTTCAATTCCAAACAGTATTTCCTGAGATAAGCGCTATCAACCAAACAAAGAAACTCACCAACTTTATAATATTAGTATAGATTTTATTTATTTATTTATGCACGAATACTAATGGAAACGTATTCTACCACTATTACTCGCTAATGTGGTTTCGGGGAAGTGTTCATGTCGAAAACTACTTTTAATGTCAAATAGAATTAAATATTTAATGTGTGAAATGGAAAAAGAGTGCGTTATGAAGCATGTATGAATAATTATTATGTATGTAAGTATATACGTATCTATAAAGTAAATAATGACAACGCTGACAAAATACATTTGCTAATTGCTTGTTATAATTTTTATCAGTCTTGCGATTGTTTTTGTTTCAACTAATTACAGATATTACAGCGATGATAACTCGAGGAGTGAGAGGATTAATTTGGTATACCGAATTTCAACCAACTAGGTAACAGGTAACTACTTTATTTAACCCTACCACCTCCGAAGAAGATATATTTTACTGTATTTCGATACCTAAGTGGTTTCCACGGAGGACTATAACGACATGTATTTATGGAGTAAATAAAGTAAATATCTACTTCACGGCATCGTAATAATTAGTTATTTACAAGTTGTTACGTTGTTTTATTCTACAATATTATCATTTTATGAGTACTGAAAAATTACGAAAATTAAAAACACAAATAATTTATTCATTTATTTCATTGTAATTCTATGTGATACCTAATGTAGGTTTTTAAATAAATTAGCACCTTATAATACAGGTATATAGTGCATCATATAACCTAGTGATAATAATGAACAGACGCAGCTGTCCTCATGATAATTTGTTTGAAATTATTTAAGTGAAAGTCTACCTAATATTTTTAGTTATATATAATTAAGGTTAGCAAGAATATCGACGCAGATATAATTAGATGAAAGGATTGCTTTTCAGCTCCAGAGCCGTAATTGCATAGAGATGTAGTGCAGCAGGACGTGCAAGCGTAGAGTTTAGTTCTCTCTCCTATGACAATGCAGCCTGGCTCGCAGTGCTTCGCACAGGTCCGTTCTAGAGCCCACATTTTAAGTGCGGTGGTAGAGTTCTCAGTTGAAGTCGTGTAGGCGAAACGTTTCACCTATAATAAGAGCAATAAAGTTTTAATGATAATGCTTAAAATAACAATAAAAAAAAAGTTATTCTTATATAGTTATATTGAAAAAAAATAGATAATAATTATTTTGTTAGAAGTAAAAAACATTTTATGATTAGTACTTTAAATTAAAAGTTAAAATAAAAGATGAAAAAATAAAAGAAAATATCGTATAACAGCTAAAATAATGAAAAGTAATAGAATCCAGTCTCACCATGCACATCCTTCGTTCGTAATGACATTTTTGGACAAGGGTGGAGTTGTTGTGTCGCAGGTCGGCGCAGCGGTCGTCCGCTTCTTCGGCCCTGCACTTGTAACACCAGAGGTCATTGTTAGGTCTTGCAGCTGCTGATGTCACGTGGACACTGTCCCGTAGCAAGTCACAGTCCCCTGAAAATAATTACACCAAATTATAGTTTTTAAATCAAATAACTTTATTATTATATTCTATTCAACAAACGTACCTAAATATTTAATACACACAAGATATTGTTAACTCATTTTATTGGTCTTTCGTTTTACAAGTTAGCTTACTTAAAAAATACATAAAACATACATTGGCATATCGAAGTATAGTCGCTTATACCATAGACAAGAACTGTCATCTTATTAGAGCGATGCATTTTCCGCTAATGGTTTACCCGAATATAAAGCTTTTAAAACATAGCCTATAATTAGTACGCATAAAACATAAAAGTAAGCAAAAGTGTAGATGGATATGAGTATTGAAATGTTTCTTTTTGACGTACCTGCTGTTAGAAATGACAGCACGAAGAGGACCGCTAGGTGCATGGTTTTTGTAATTGTTACGGCGCATGATCGAACTCCAGCTTCCATATCGATCTCATCTCCCGACCTGTTGCTGCTCCCGGCTGTCTCCGCCCCAACCCCCTCCTCCGACCTGCAAGGCCTTCCAGCCACTTTGATCATGGAAAACAATCTCAACTTTCCGAATTCTTAAGAAAATTAAAACTTTTAGCCTTGTCGCTTCTGTGTACCCACTAGAAAAAGCGGGCTTTATTAAATAACGCTGGAACTCATTATTCGCCTAAATTTACATTTTCATGTAAAAAGAAAGAATATGTTTTTTATATTAAAAGTAATGAGTTAATAATAAATTTGATTTCAATTTATATTCTATAGAATTTTTAATATTGCTGTCAGGTCAATTACAACTCATATGCTGTGTGACAATGTACCACACATTGTCACACAGGCACACACAACACATTGGCTCTCTGGTCGGTCACGGGTTACAGATTCGATTTATGCAAACATTATTACCTACCTATGTTGCGGGAAAAGTTTTATATGAGTTATACAGATAAGTCATATAAAAGTTTTCCCGATTCGCTGGATAATGGATATTGTCTCTAACGTATAACGTCACACGTTACACGTACGTATACTTCATAGTTGCAAAGTCTTTGGTAGAGGCAGTATAAATAATGAGCGAGAGAGAATCTTGCCAAGAATTACATTAAAGATCAATAGTATCTCATTTATGACAAGTTATTGACAATCTTCTAATATAATATTTAAAAAAATCTCGTGCCACAGTGTTTGTTATCGAACTCCTCCGAACTCTAATTTTTATGAAATTTTTTGTGTATATTTGAGTAGCCGATAGGTCTGAGAATAGGTGATAGGTTGTTTTTTATTCCCTTGGAGGATGAGGGTGTCTCTCTAGATTTTTTTAATGATTTCTACCACCAATCCCTATTTTTATATAGTGATTAGAACGCGGGCGGAGCCGCGGGAATTGCTAGTATCTTTATAAAAACAAAACATGATTAATTATAATATTTGTATAGCAACAAACAAACGTGTAATCTCTCTTTAAATTTTCAAATAAGTACAATAGATTTTAAAATTCAATCGGCCATCCGCCGTGATTACGTAGAAAACTTAGAAATTTTGTTCTTTATATCCTTCATGTTCGCCAATTTTATGTAAATGGCACTCTAAGCTCAATCAATTAAATAAGGTCGTACTTAATAGAGATTAAAATAAAACTAGAAGATAATTATTTTTGAAATCGGATGAAATACGAGTCATTGTTTCCGTTTTAATTATTTATATAAATAAATCTTAAACAATGTACAACACTTTAAAAAGCTGATAATTTTAATAACTTTTGTTCAATCAATAATGATTAATTGATTATATTATGTAGGAAGTATTAGAGACGTGCGATAGACATGAATAGGTAATGCGAGTGTACATATTATAGACATAGAGGTAAACAGATATTTTTTTAATAACAATTGTTTAAGCGTCTATTTTCTATGCACATTACGCTACAATCATTGACTTAAAAATGCAGATGTCACTGTTATTGTTAATTATATACATATTATGTACCGATACATTTCGCCTGTAATTTAGCACGCGTGAATTAACCCTATACCTCGATCGAGACTCGATAATTCTACGAAATATGTTCTGTCGATATTCAGATATTAACCACTAATAAAAATTCTAACGATTACTGTGAAATTCATATATTTTTATATTGCTAGAGCTACCAGCATAGATTAAGACGATGATACTTAGCAATGAAAAAAACTCAAGACCCGGCACTTGGACAATAGTCGGCACTAATGTTTCTATGTGGTGGTAAATAGTTAAGTTATTAAAATGTGAATAATGTTCAAACTCAAGCAAAATTGAAATGAAAGGAGCCGCATTATTTGCCGTCAAGCCCAAGACAAATAAAGACAGGATTGAGAGGGATCAAATCAAATATTGTTTCAGGACACTATTACCATAAGCGCCGCATCATTGGCCATTATGTTCCACTAACTGAAATCCCTGCAAACATATTTTTACCGCTGTGTGTGTATGAGAGTGAGTGTTGTTAACATTCTGAAAGTGTATAGGTATAATGTAAATTTAACCGCATATACGTAGTAGGTAGGTATATACAATATAATCAACGGTATTAATAAAAAAGGAATATAAAGTATTCCTTTATTCCGACTCCAAAACTTAATTTCTCAAAAAAACTTACTTTTCTAGTTTATTTAGGTTTGTGTAGATTTGAAGACGGTTTTTATTTATTATTTTAAATAATGTCACTCGCCACAACATTCACTGATTGAACAGTAGGGCGTTGCCGGGTAGCTAGTTGAATGTAGGATAACCTACTATATAGTAAAATTTATCGACCAATGATTTCAAGAAGCTTGACTGTTTCATGACTAATAGACCTGAAAACTTATTTGGTACAGATTCTTAATAATATTTCTAAGCGACTACTCTTTTAATATTGAGAATGTGTGGAAGCTTTTGTTTGTTTTGTTTATGTCTTCTCTGCATGTACTTACTACAATTGATAAAAGTACAATCAAACAAAAACATGACTAAGTTGGTTAATTGAAATATGTTAATAGCAAAATTTGGTCCCTTGTTGACGATTAATTTGGCAATGCTTCAAAGTAATTTAAACTTTCGTTTAACTTGCAACATTCTGTCGCTTTAATTATCTTGAAACAGCTATAATTACTGTATATAAGTTAAGCATGAGACAGCGTTTATAAAAAATATGTAGAGATTAAAAAACTTGTTTTAAATAAAAGACCTATAAATAAAAAAATAAATGATGGGATATTAATACACAGTACTACTTAGTTCCATGCGAGGCTTGTGATATGTGTACAAGAAAGTTAATGCACTATACATTCATAACTTTAAATATACACATATTATAAATATAAAACTTCACAACTAGATTACAAGCAATTGTGTTCAGCACACAAATTAATACCCTCAGCGGGACACGAACCCGCGACGAACGATCTATTTAGCATATATAAAATTTAATGTTAATATAAATAATGAACCTAAAGTTCTCGCAGTATAATCTATCATAGTACCTATTAGATAAGATATTTCGAAATGGTAATAAAACTTTGAATAAACTATGCTTGCCTAAAGGCTAATAATTATTGTAGGGGAGCGTCGGGTAATGGGAGCGAGCGGGTAATGGGTATCTACTACCTATGCATATTCGGGTAGATTCAAGTACTAGGCCGTTTCCGGAAACGACCGGCGATTTCATAATGTATTTTTGGCACATTTTTGGAATACAGTGTTTTTCTAACTAAAGCTGCAAAATCGATTGGCTATATTGCAAACCACACAGGACGTTAACGACGCACTTAGAGCCCCCGCAAACAGCGATTATCGATCGGCCGATAGTTTGATCGAGTAAGCGCGCACACTGGCCCGACTAAATTGTTGGGTTTGTTAGGTGCGCAGACTAGACAAACTATCGGCTGACATCTCTTAGCCTAGAATCCCACCGCATGATTACTACCGCGTGGAAACCCGCTGTACAGATTAAGCAGTCAGCCGACTATTTAGTTTGCAGACAATCGTATAGCCAATAAACATTTTAGTCCGCCGTACCAAATCGTTCTAATGTGCGCACTACCCGTACATCTCCATATGGATTAAACAACCAACTAAACTATCGGCCGATCGGAAGTCCGTAGTTTGATGGGGCTGTAACAGTCTGACTCGTGGGCTTCGTGAGGTGGGTCAAAAATATTTTCGAAAGAGCACTGGGCAAAAATCGAAGCTTAAAAGCGAAACTTTGGACGAGATTATGAAGAGATGTGAGGTAGTGAATGCATCTAAGCATCAGGTACTTGACAGGAAAGTAAAGGTTTTAATAAGGCGTGACAAACGACAAGCGAATACCCGAAAAATTGAAGATGCAATAGCGCTCAATAGGGGCTCTAAAGGCTTTGCCAAATCTCATGCCTCCTGTTGTCACCTGACTAAAATAAGAACTGCTCAAGGTACCATCGTCACCTCGAAACCAAAGATTCTCGCTGAAGTCGAAAAATTCTATGGGCATCTTCACTCTTCACGAGTACCTCCACCTGACACCCAGCGCACGTATGATGCACGAGCCAGACTAGTACGCCACCAACAGACGAGCTTCCCGACATCAATGTGGGTGCGATTAGGAAAGCTCTTGGACAGCTAGAAAACAACGAAGCTCCTGGGCAGGACGGAATTACCTCAGAGATTCTAAGAGTTGGAAGAGCACCTGTTTTAACAGAGCTCGCAAAGTTTTTTTATTATGCCCTTCACACGATTCATGAGCGCTCATACAATTTAGAGGACTAGCTTAATTGTTATAGATAATGGTACGGAACCCTTCGTGTGCGAGTACGACTCGCAATTGAGATATTTTTTAAGCAGCAGTAAACATCATAGCTTCCATTTCCCATCCTTTCATCCCAGGCTTTAGAAGAATTAAATAGGCTCTCATTACCCGAATGTGTGGGGAATGGGAGCGATTGCCTTTTTTATGTTAAACTTTTATTCTACCCTAATAAATGGCCGTAGTTTGATTCAAATTGTGATAAAAAGTAGTCAAATAAACAAGGTTTAAGTTCCTAATTAAAAATTATAACAAAGTAATCAAATGTGGTTTTTATCATCAATTTCCCTTAGTAGGCTCCAGTTACCCCACACTCCTCTACTACCCAGGTACTGACTTAAAAATTAAATTTCCATCTAAATCTGAAGTCAACATGACGAGCCTGAATTTAGGTCAAGGTTGTACTGAGGTTGAGACTTGTTAATTTTCCATCCACATTCGACACAGTAATCGACACGTTTGCCTTCATTAGGTATACCTAATAGGTACATACAAGTACTCCAATTTGATTAAATGTTTGTAATTAATTATTATTATTAGTTTCTGTATTTCGGGGCCACATGTACTTACATAAATGTCGGGCACATTTCGGAAACCTACCTGTTATATTTTTAATATAAAAATGTTCAGAGGACAGCTGTGTATAGCGATGTGCGTGAAAAACAGATAAAGCAGGAGTTTTGGGATTCTCCATAAATGATGATGTAAAAATATGTTAAACGAAAAAGAGTGAAACGGTAAATAGATACGAGTATACATTTTTGACATTATGCCCATTTAGAGGACCACATAATAAAAATATTATTTTAAATATGAAGAAAATTACAAGAAAACTTAACAATATATACGAAGCCAATGTTCACTTTACAAGCCGTGTCCGCGTGGAATAGTGGCAAGAATATAATATATATATATATAATACAGCATAACTTAGTATACTTTGATTATATACATGTCTATAATCAAAGCGATTATATCTATGCTTATCTACTAATTTTCGTGGTGATTTAGGAGTTGCTGCGCTTCAATGTTGTCTAGGTGCAATTCATAGCAAATTAGATATAGCATATACAATTATTACTTATCCATAATACAAATGCAAAACTTCTATTAGAACTCGAACTTATACTCTTCTTGTAAGCTACATTCTGCGTAAAGTGATCAGAAACTTTTACTTCAAACAAAGTATGCGTTAACTGTTGACAATCGCCAAAGGATCATCCTCTTTGCAGTACAGTCTACTTATCGATTTACGTAACTATTCACTTGGTTTGATACGAGTTTATTGCTCAACAGTAAAATTTAATATATAAAAGTCACATGTTACAGTGTTTGTTAACGAACTCCTCCGAAAGGGCTTGACCGTTTTTCAATGATTATTTTTGTGTACATTTGGTAGGTCTGCCATATTTTCATACTTATTACTAATTTATTAGGAAATTAGTACTTTTCAGCAGATATATAAAGTACGTATTTGAGGGTTTTTTAAAATTAGTGAGTAGGTAATACTTGTTAAAATTATTTGTGTTTGTAATTAATTTAGTTTGGAATATTACAAAATCGGAGTAGGTTCTTAGTTGATCATACTGAGTGAAACGATAGAAGATCAAGTAATTTTATGTTGTTAAGATCAATTAGATAGAAAAGTTGAGCTTGACTCGGATTTCATTAGAGCCCTATTCTCGTATTAGTGGGCGACCACATCAAATTACTTGAGAACAGCGTGTTTGCATTTTTATTATTCATATAAAACAAAATTTTGCCTAGATGTTTTTCTTATTTCACGTGCTGATATGTCAGTAGGAAAGTAGGTTTTAACTGTTGTTGTTGTGTAAGTAGATTATTTTCTTGAAGTATTCAAACTTAAAATCTCTCAACAAATTTTAATGACGATATTTCTTTTGTCATCAAATTTATAGAGAGATAAAGTCTATAAGCACGTACGATACTTCTAACTCACACTCGTGACGTTTGTGTGTTTCACGCATGAAATGGGCATTTACTCGTAGTAGTAGTATTTAAGAAATACACACTTTTTTATCCTATAATAGTTTTCTCCTTATTTAAAAGTTTCTCCTACCATCATTGACTGGTTTCACTCTTACCTCTTCGGACGTCAGCAGTGCGTGAAAGCCAACGATGCGTCATCGAATTGGTTAGATCTCACTGCTGGCGTACCTCAAGGCGGCGTACTTTCCCCTTTACTATTTTCTGTCTTTATCAATAACATATCTAAAGTCATCTCTTCTCCCTTCCATCTGTATGCAGATGACTTACAGTTGTATCGTCATTTTGAGCTGACCGAGTTGCATGAGGCGATTGGGGCACTAAACTTGGATCTTGTTGAAGTCCAGTCGTGGGCTGAGTCTTTCGGCCTTCTCGTGAATCCTTGCAAATCACAATGTATCATCTTTGGCAGTAGTAGACTGAGGTGCAAAATCGACTGGAACTCAATACCTCAAATCCAGTTTTCTGGCGTTGCAATCCCTTATTGTGATAGAGTGAAAAATCTTGGCCTAATAATGGATTGTAACATGACCTGGCAAGCTCATGTCAACGAGGTCAGCAAACGTATGCATTACACTCTTCACTCTCTCAAGCGTCTCCAATTTTTCCTCCCTTTTTCAACCAAGATTATGCTTGCTCAATCCGTACTTCTCCCCATACTCGACTACGCTGATGTATGCTATTTAGATGTGACCGAGGAGCAACTTAACAAATTAGAGCGTCTTCAAAATCTCGCTATTCGCTTTATTTTTGGCTTGCCAAAGCATGACCATATATCAAACTTTCGTGCTCAGCTTGAATGGCTCCCAATCCGCCTTCGCCGTGATATGCACATCCTTTCGTTCCTTTACAACATTCTTAATGACCCTAATTCACCTTCATACCTCCGTTCCCGTCTCCAAACTCTTCCTACTCCCTCTCGCTCCATGCGCTCTTGCCACACTGCAATGCTGGACATTCCAAAGAGCAACACGAAGTTCCTCCTAAACTCTTTTGCAGTGTACGGAGCAAAGCTCTGGAATAATCTTCCTAAGAACATCCAACTCTGTCCCTCTATTAATACTTTTAAGAAAAAATTAAGACAACACCTTCTCACTCTATCTTAACCTTTCTTAATCTCTATTATTATGTATTCTATTAAATGGATATGTATATTTATTGTGTATATATATGTATGTATGTGTGTATGTATGTATGTATGTATGTATGTATGTATGTATGTATGTATGTATGTATGTTAGTATTTATGTAAATATGTATTGTATGGTATGTATATTATAGTTATTATATTATACATCATTTTACTGAAACTGCACTATTTTAGCCTGCTTTACAACACTATCTCTCACTATCACAGGTTGGCTGGAAGAAATCTCTTATAGAGATAAGTCCACCGTTGCAAACTATATTTGTATCTGCATCACTGTATACATTTTCAATGTGCAATAAAGAATAAATAACTAAAAAAATAAAATGCTTTCGAAAAGTCTATTCTATTCCTAAGATTCATCTTCAGCCCTTTTTAACGTCCCACTGCTGGGCACGGGCCTTCCTCCGTACGAGGGGGATCAGGCCACAGTCCACCGCTCTGGCCTAGTGCGTGTTGGCGGACTTCACATGTCTTTCGAAAACTTGCTAGGTTTTTCTAAGACATTCAGGTTTCCTTACGATGTTTTCCTTCACCGTAAGACAAGTGGTATTCATGATAGAAAATGATTCGCACAAATGTCAGAGGTGTGAGACCAAGCGAGCTTATCCAAGCGAGCGCCTTACCGCTGGGCTACCACTGTCTTTATTCTAAGATTATTTTATTTTAATCTGATATTATAATAATTATAATATGATTAAAATCAATATAAAGCTCGAAGGAGGCCGATTTATGGGCGATGCGGCTTTTAAGGTAAGCGCACGTAACAAGATTTCATTTAGTCCCTCACAATCACGCTATTACATTCGCTCTAGGGGTTTCAATTCACTCCGCACTGTATCTTTATTTCCTTTTTCGCTTTGATGAACTCTTTTCGGTTTATTGTCGGGATGTGATTTATGAACGGGCTCTTAGCCAATTGCCTGCAACAGTGAACGTGCGAAGCTCAATGTGTTTTTGTCATATAGAACGTTATCTAAGCATATAATAACTCTGAGTCAATATTTAATAATATAACATCATAATAATTTAATATAATAATAATACATATATAAAAATAATTCAAATTCTGAGTCGAATTGATATATGTTAATTTTGGAAAATCTTATTGAAGTAGTCATTATTAATATCGCTACAAATGCCGTATTTAGCCGTTTTTATAGATTTCAGAAATTTTGTCTGTCTGTCTGTGACCGCTTCACGAGAAAAGCACAAGACAAATTTTGATATTTTTATTGCAGGGAAATATATAATTCCTGAGAAATCCATACTAAGTAATAAATACAACGTACCAAGCGGAGCGAGAATGAGTCTCTAGTGATATATAATAATATATTTTAATATCAGTAACAAAATATATAAAAGCTTTTTATGAGTTCGTTTTTCTAATTTAATAAGATATTTTTTGTATATCAGTATTATTAGCTTAATATTCGTAAACATGAGAAGTACTTTTTTATTAAAAACTTTTACATACACAAAATTGATACAAATCAAAACATTTCTAGAAATAAATTTTAATGAACTAATAATATTTACGTTATACGAAATATTAAATATTTTTTCTTGGGCATACTTCATGAAATTTATCTCTCAAATAATAGCAAAGAAATTTTATTAAATATAGATGTCTACAAACGAGGGTAACGTATATTTATAACGTATACCTCCGCCCTATGTACACAATGTTTAATGGTACGCTGAGGCTTTTTAATGTCAAGAAGCTGCTTTGATCAGAATTTTTGAATTTTTAAGTAGACTTTTACTAAGCCCATTGTAACAACATTCTTAATTCATATCATTTGTTAGGTAAAATATTAAATTCTTTAAAACGATGAATGGGATAGGCTTAACAAACGTAAAATTATACATATTTCTTTAACATTATAAAACACGCTTATGACATTTGAATCAAATTGTGAATATCGTGCAAGTGTATAAAATATAAATAAATGTATAAAAAAATATCTTTTTCTAATGAAATTGAGGATTACATTTTTTAATAATTATCAGTTGTCGATAAAGCACTTTAGCTTTGAATTCATTATAAAATTTACATGGGACCGCGTAGTTTGAAGAGCACTTATGAGTAGACGATTGATTATATTTTCCTATCTCCCCTTGATCCCTTCGTTCTCCATCACTTTAGCCCTTCTTTAACTAGAAAATAAATTAAAATTAATGTAAGCATACAGTGGTAAAACCATACCAGTAACAACTTTTAAAGGGCAATATCTTTATCTATATAAACAGTCTAGTAGGTACCTTTTTTCTGTTTGTCAACCGACTTTTTAAATTAGTAGCGAGTAACGAGATTTAGCAGGAGTATAATTATTAGGCTAAAAAATATTATGATGGTCGAAATTCGATTACAAGTCGAGCAGTAGTAAATTAAAATAGTAATGATTGTTTCCCTTTGACTACAAGCTATTGCATATTAGATGGCTCGTAGAGCACCGTAAAATGTCAGCATGAGGCCGTAGGCTTTATTAATATTATACACATACGTAGCCGAGGTAAAGTTTACGGAATAAATATTTAAATATACTTAATAATGAATTTATTGCAAGAATTTGTATTTCTATTAACTTCTACTTTTACTACTTAGTACATATTTGTATTATATTTGATTTGTTGTATTTAGTTTTAGGATTTCTAGTAAGAATTGGCCTTCTTTAATGTGTAGTATATTGTCTTTAATGTATATCTACCTATTTATTAAATTATGTAATTGTAAGACAGCCATATCCTAATATTAAAAAAAAATATATTAATGTTAAAAGTATATAAGTACGTTGCAAATTATATATTTAGCATTACCTCTGTTATTATCGCTCGAAGTGTAAAACAGCTAAGGCATGGATCATTTGAAACTGGCTAACTTTGTGATTGTATTTTATAGCTTTTAACATCCCGTTTAGAAACATTCAGATCTTATAAAATTTGAAGTTAAGGCAGTACATCTTTGCTGTTACGAGAATAATATAAAACTTTTCCTATATAAACTCCTATACCATTTGAGTCGGAAAGTATTGTTTTAAAACAAAATTTACTGTACCCAGGCATTTTTCATTATATTTCATTATAATTGTTATCAAGGAGTGTGTTTGTAATCTTTGTGTGATATGAATTAAATAATTAAAAAGATACTTTTATTTTATATTTCGTATGTTTGCTATGTTAGTGTCATGATTAAATTTATTTTTTGGATCACCAGATTTACTTGCTGGTAGCAAAATAATTATAAAATCATGTGTGAAATATATCAAATATTGATTCAACAATTATAAGCAGGTTAATTAAAATCGACTTGCTGAGTCGACTTGAGAGAGTGAACTACTCTACTCTCTTAGTTATTTATAATGGTCGCATTACCTATTAAATAAGTGAATTGAGACATACCACCGACACATTACTAAAAGATTTATGATAATCGATTCAAAGTGGCGAAAATATTGAGTAAGCATACATAAAAAAAATTACAATTGTATTGAATCTTTTTTTCTTAAAGTTCTTTTCTACTTTTTCTGCTTAGGAGAGCAAAGCCAATATTTATTATTGTTTTTAATCATTCTGTTAGGTACGCAATACATTTTTGTTTAGAGAATCTATATCATTGAAATATTGACATATCTTATTTAAGCATTTACAGTTAAGTATTTACAAACTAACATTTTTTACTTTATACAACATGGTTATGATCGTAATAAAATTATTTTTTATTGGATATCTTAAAAATCGTTATCGAATATGCATTCGCGTTCGCACATACAGCAAACTTTCAATGTGTCTGGCAAGATGTACACACCATTAAAACTGTCCGTCTATTGAGGTAAAATCTTTTTAAGGGTCCCCAAGTAACATATATAAAATTTAGCTATTATACTATGTATAACGAAAGTATAATTATAAAACATTTATTAAAGTTTAGGGGTGTCTGGCAGGGGGTAGCAACTGTCATAAGTGTCCGGCAATAGATGACGAAATTTCTAAAGGTATCCCGAAGAAAATATAAAAAAAATTGAGCTTTATACTTTAACAAATTTTAGGTATTATTTTATACACCTTTACTCTAATAGAACTACTACATACCTACCTACCTAAACCTTTCACTTTTATAAAATAATGAAGTTCTAGCCGTCGTGGGCTCTTGCTCTATAAGCGTAGAGACGGCGTGACGCGACACTATTTTGTAATATGTAGAGATTTATAATTCATCTTTAGGAGCAATATAAATATAATATAAGTATACCTAAGCTCATTACGTTTTACTTAAACAATTATAATAATTGAAGTACTCGTAAGTTACAATTTATTTATAACACGATTGTTTAATTTTATTCCTTTGAAATTTGTGAGGAAAAAGTTAAGTTATAAAATAAAACAATAGTAAAATGTTGAACGTTCTGGTTTCGTTTATCGTGCTTTGTTTGTTTAAGTTCTTTTGTTTTATTTTTAATACTAAGTACCTCGTGTTTGCTTAACAAATTGGAAAAGCTGTATTTCTTTGCTTAGTGCAGTAATACTTGCTTGGTTGGGCTTATAAAGGATATATGGAATACAGCTTCCTCGAGTCCTTTATTAAATGCTTATTAACCTAGAATAATAATCTAACAAGAATTTACAAAACTTTATTAGCTTATTTTATAACCAATGAGGTTATAAGTACTTTATGTGTACATATAAAAAATTTGAGCAATGTGTGCAAAAATGACTATAAGGACTAACACTAGAGTCCCAAGGTATTACAGGCACTGTGAAGAGTTCTCTTTGCTCATGCATATCTACGAGACATAATTTAAACCGACTACCGACTAGCACGTAAGCTAAGACAAGCGAGGAATAATAAAGTGAGACTGAGATTGGTCGTATTACTGCTGAATCGCTTAAGATACACTACTACGCTTGGCTAAAGATACACGCAAATTCAATCCATTTTACGTTGATGCCACTTATCACATCTTTTAAATAACTAAGTGAATGGAGCGATGTTCATCTAAATGGCAGCAAAGCTCTTTAGAGCTTATTTCGTAGCGCTACGTATCGTCGCTATATCGTATCTATGTATAAAATTATCCGAAGCATTTAGGTTTACAAATTAAGCGCCATAAAGCCGTTTTTATTTGCTTAAATGTATTGATTTATTTTACATAGATACTCGTTAATATTTAATTGAAATTACGTGTTCAAGTTTCAAAATGGTTACAAAATCTTTCAATGGTAAACGTAAAAAATAAAACCGTCCACTATACATTAGGTACATTTTAGCTCTTTAGCTTTCATTAAAGTAATTTTCCTTTTTTTAAGTTTATTTAAGGTAGATTACAATTTTTAATTTTTCATTGTATAAATTTCCAAGTTTCCTTGTTTTATAACAAAAGCATCACCACTGGGCTTCCACTGCTTAAAAAAATTCAAAGCTTTAAAAATATTTTTATAGAAGCTATAATTCTAGGTTTCTTTCCCTGCCAAACGTATCTGTAGTATTGCTGAATGCTGAAATAACGTGTTAATTACTTAAACATCAAACGTACGTTCGTTTTATCACAAAGACCAGCACACGTACGTCTACGTTAATACTATGTAGGTAAATGCATATTCATGCTAGAGAATAATTGAGTATTAATGGACGATATGTGAAGCGTTCAATCCCTATCGACATGGAGACTTTGATCCATTATCCTATACCTCACTGACCTCAATCTTTTATTTTCTATTTCACCGAAGAATATATACCTACGAGTATGTACCATAAATGCGTATGTGGAATTTACGTTGGATTTAAAAAAAAGATATTTCGGACCTTTATCATCGGAAATTTTAAAAGATAATGTATTTTTACATAATGTACATTATATAAGTATCTTATCTAATCATAACCTATACATTCAACAAAATCTTGATGGCTGGTTGTCCAGGTTAAGATATATGACAATTTTTACTGCGAGAAAATATCTATTTTTAAAAATCTCTGTGGGTACTAACCGCATCTTACGTACAATAAACATATTTGTATGTAATAATGTTCTCCGACCGATTCCGGCCATGGCGTCCAATTTCATTGAGACTGGCCAACTGCGCATGAGGTATTGAAGTGCACAGGTGTACGCACAGACACAAGTGCTCTCTCTTTTCCAGCTGTCACTCTCATACTCCGGTGGGACGACTGGGCGCAGTACCGACGGCTTTTCGTGCTCTCTGAGGCACGGGGGTGATGACAGCCAACTTCCCAACTCCGGGCTGTTATTGAGGCTTACTAAACAGAAAAACTCAATAACTAAACTTGGCCCGATCAGGGTTTCAAACCCAGGACCTCTCGATGTGTCATACATGCTAGCCATTACACCACCGAGGCAGTCATACTTAATGCTTACAAAATATTATCTAGTACAAATATTGATCCATTAATTTACGTAATTTTCAACTATTTTACGTCATTTAGCCATAAAGTCACTATGTAGAGTCTTCAAAGTTTCCGATCCGGTGCTTTAGTTCCTAACTTCGTCTTTTAATATCCTTTAACTTGGTCTTTACTGGCACATATCAAAACGTATTGGAAACTACAAGGTGTTCTATAATTTTTATTTAAATCTGTTATATATTTATATTTTTATTTAAATCTGTTTTCGAAACAATAGTTTAATACTACAATATATAACAAGAAAGCACAATTATATTGAAGCTTAATATAAAGCTTAAAATACACGTGTACTAGAATCACATCATGACAGAAAATAATACACTACTTTGATATCAGGGAAAGTACCCTTTAATTAAAGAAACATATTTTTTACTAGATACTGGCTTTATGCCTATATTTTTATAGGAATGACACACAGTGTTTTATATCGCCCAGATTGCAAACGTGATGTACGATCTTTTGGTCGCCACGTCTTTACGTTATTATATTTTTCACCTGTAAACTAAAAAAATAAAAAACATTTAAGATAAATAAGTAATATTCAAATATGATTTAACAAGTTTATGGTAGTATTCGGTAAAGCGGGTTTTATGCGAAACAAAGCGCCTCGGGCCTGTAACTCAATCACGTGGCCGCTCTTCTGCGATAAATGAAATATTATATTACGTCACCGAGCTCATATGTATCCAGGGCCTCAAGTCTGCTATTTTACATGCAATTGTCATTGAATTACAATGCAATTTTAATTCAATTTCCATTGGTCCAAAATTTGACAAATTTACAATGGTCGATCAATGGTCTTGCCATTGGATTGTAATTGGGTTGTAGTTGAATTGTAGTAGAAAGGGAATCGGTATTGCCATTAGCAAAAAGCGTTCGCCGAAATTAATTTTAAGCTAGTTTCGATTATAATATTATATGTTATTAGTTTATGTTTTAAAGACTAAATATTATGTAAAATGATCATAAAAAGCCAAAAAAAGTGTGCAATCTAAAAAATAAAACTAATAATAGTAATTTTTGAGTTTATTCATTTCATACAAAAATACAAATCTATCCTCTTTATAATCTATATATATAAAAATGAAACCCGTTTTCCGTTGTCACGACATAGCATGAAAACGGCTGGACCGATTTGGCTAATTTTGGTCTTGAATTATTTGTGGAAGTCCAGGGAAGGTTTTAAAGGTGAATAAATATGAAAGTTGTGCGGAAAAAAAGGAAATTAAAAAAAATCTTTATAACATTAATGGCGTTTGACGTATCATATTATTACCGTTGCCATGGTGCGTGCAATGGTAATTAAATCAGCTAATACATACTGGGGGGTGCGAAGTAAACGTTTTGCGAATGCGTAATAAAACATTTCACCGGGAGGAAAAGTTTATAAAAAATTTGTATGTAGACAGAACAACGTCTGTCGGGTCCGCTAGTATTTTAATAAATTATTGAATGTAAAAAAACTAAAAACATCAACAATTAAACAACTAGTACTTCGAATGACTATGTCAAAATAGATTTATTTCTACCAAGAAACTCAAAGCTTTATCTATTTATCATTCATATTAAGCTGCTAGTATTATTATAGATTAGTATAGATTAATATGAAAATCAAGTATACTTAGACTATAGCTATGCCTTTAGTGATAAGTAACGAGTGAAGCAATGGTTCACACACTTCACAACTTAAGAATATTGGTTTATAAATAAAATAAATAAATAAAAATAGCCTTTTATTACTGAAAAAAATTGACATTTATACATTCATTCATTAAGATTCAACTAAATTCTTTTTTAATATTAATTCACAATAAATTTATAAATGCATACATTGTAGTCTTATTCTTTTTAACTGCTTTAGATAAATTTACTTGGTCACTTGAGTGTTGAGCTGATGGTGGGGATTCAGGTTTTCTTTTCTTGTATCGGGCTGAAGGGTTTGTACCATATCCTTTCTCTTTACTGCTAAATTCATGGTATATTTTGGGTAATTGACCTTTGTTTCTGTTTGGGTTTAGAGATACAATTTTATCATATTTTAGGATTACTTTCTCTCCTTGTTCCCTTCTCTGTATTCTTCTAGTAGTAGCTTTCTTTTTTCTAGTATATCTGGTGGAATATCTTCATTTATGTAGATTGATAAGGAGTTGTTTAGCTCCTTCTTGCTCTCTAGTAGGGCTAATTTTCGGCCTAGTGTAGTAAAAGTTACTAATATAGGTCGTACATTCTTATCCCTCTTCCCCAATCTTTTCACTAATTCTATATCATTGTTGTTATACTGTATTTCCATTGATTCACTTATCACTTATTACTTTCTTATATTAATCACTTTCGCTTTTATTTCACTTATCACTATTCACTTGACAGTAGGTTCGTACTTTTGAAATTTTTTGCATATCTTCTTCATTCATGGCAAGAGATGATATTTCTTTGGACGTAGTTAAGTATTTTTATCATTTTTATACACTTTTCTTGCATTTATAACTACTTAAACAATTATAATCATATTATTTTAACGAGACCGTGATAATATTGGTTTAGGTGACATTATGCAATGACAGCACAATTGCGCATCAATGGTAGTTCAGTGGCGTTCCATCGGCTTTAATGCAATCACAATGACAGCACAATTGCACATCAATGGTAGTTCAGTGGCGTTCCAGTGGTCATTAGAACTGTCAAAATATTAACAAACTACGCAATTCATCCGATCATTGACTTGTCATTATGTACGGGACTACCAATTGTTTGGAAATGTATCATTGAAGTGTCATTGAAGTATCAGTGACAAACCATCGGAAAACCATTGAATTAGTAGACTGCAAAAATTGCAAAAAATAGCAATTACAATGTCATTGAAAGACAACTGTGACACAATTGTAATAGCAGACTTGAGGCCCAGGTCAACAAGTAAACTAGTAACCAAAAATATATATAAAAATAGATGCCGCACTTTGTTCAACTACATTCACAAAATTTATGATGTAATGATGTTTAAGTAGTATGCCGGTAGCTTATTTATCTCAATTTTGCAAACTGTTTATAAAGAGTAACAGCCCAATTGAAATATTAAAAAAATGACTCATAATCTAGATAATTATATCTAGATAATTTCTAATTACGCTGGTACAGCACGTAGTGTTATCGCAAACTGCGCCAAAGGCGGCTTCAAATCTCTTCTTTATCACAATTTATTATTTTGAATATAGGGTATAGAATGCATGTGTAATATTATAATACATTTGAATAAGGCCAAGAGCGGTACGGTCAGGTAAGCTTAGCCGAGGCAGCACATCGACTCAGGACCTTAACTCGATCACGTAGTCACTCACCTGTAATGAACTAAATGTTATCTTTTGTTTATTAAATGTAGCATAAACCATATTTTTTAAAAAATAGCACGCCGCTTTATTTTTAGGATACTTTATTTTTTATGTTGAATGTTGATATTGAAAATTCCACAATTCATAGAAATATCAAAGCCTATGAAAAATAGTCGTCCAACGGACGTGACAGCCCAAGCTGCCATACACTAATGCCCCAAGCGAGTGTATGGCAGCTTGGGCTGGCTGTCTCGTCCGTTAGCCAACCATCTGTTTCATAGGCTTTGGAAATGTTATACTCTTTAGCCTTATTTCATAGCAAAAATATTATCCTTTCAGAATAAAAGAATATTACCATAACAAACTTATATCATGATCAAAGTTTCAATCTGCTTATAAAAATATCGCTAAATCTATAATATAAGGATCTTTTCTTTATTTTATTTTGTAAGCAACCCTTAATAAACACATGGATTTAAAATTAAATTGTATTTTCACTATGTTACTCATGTTGTAGAATGAATGACAATTATTAAATGAATGCTTAACAAATATAAGCCCCCCAATGTAAGAAATACGAAAATTAGGATGGATGGTTGTTTGTTACTTAATTTCCACAGAACGGCTGAAAGTAATGGATGAAATTTGTCAAAAAGATAGATAATCTATAATAGTACATAAGAAACTATTTAATAGATTTATAAGTAATTAGAGACGAATACGAACAAACGAACAACGCGAAGATGAGTCGCTCGTTATTTACATAAATGACTATATTATATTCCGCTATAGAAAAAAATAATATTTGGTTTGCCTAATAACATTACAAAGAAATGAAATACCAAATAGTTGGTTAGATAAAAATATCTTCAATATTAGGACATGGTCATTATAAAGGAAGTGTGGCCTATTTTCATTTCATTTAGTTAATACATATCAATCATTAATGTTGAAATTAAACCTAAATAAATAACTTAAATCATTAAGTGTTTTTTTTTATAATAAACAAGACTGTTATATATTTGGAATTTTGATTATAATATAAAACAGCTATACACAAATTAAAAAAACGTGTTTTCACTAGTATATACTTTATAACTTACACGAACGAAATATACTAGGGTATTTGAGAAATAAACACGATTAATATCAATTAGTGCTCTTCCCTATTTAAATTCACTGTAGCGAGAAATAGCGCATTCCTGCGCTCGTTAAACAGACTACGTAGAGCTTTCAACATCACTATTTTAATGCATCTTCTTTCTTTTATTTAATAACTAGCGAATTACTATTATAGATATACGAGTAAGTGTTCGTTCCTTGGTGTTTTTTTCGCGGAAACCTATTTTTATCAAATAAAACATAAGCTGTCTGCCAGTAGTAAGCAGTAGAAAGTTCTGTATAAATTGTATACTTATAGTTAAATATTATGTATTATTCACCTATTACGAATTCTTACCAATTAAAGCAGTATAGTTCGTGCAAACTAACCAAATATTTTCATTTAATATTATTTTGGCGAACAATAAATACATGGTAGTTAATATCATACTCGTATATGTACAGCGATTATCCACTTCTTTGGAATAAAAAAATAAAAGCTAAGCTATGCAAGTGTATCCGAAGTTTGTCAATATTTTTTTAAACAGTCGATTATTTAAACTTCTTATTATTGTGGTAGTTTTTGTCAGAACCTTCTTAAAAATAAAACTAAGACACCTTGCACTATTTCGGTACTTGAATTTCCGACTTGAGCTTTTAAAATTCCTTAAAAAATACCTGTATTTTTTCTACAATTTCTTTTAAAAAATATGGATGTAGTTTTGATTTATTACTTTAAAAGGGTATTATTTTCGCTAGTAAGGTAATAAGAGTTCACTTGGAGTGTAGTGAGGGTTGAAGGGAAGTGAGGGCGGATCGCTAAAGATAAATCGCCTAAAGGGCAAGATCAATAAGATACAGAAAATTTGAAATTTGTGTTAATGAACTTGGATTACTTTAGCGGTAAAAGTTTAATTTGTAATGTTTATTTAAGGGCAATTTCTAATTATGGATTACATATAATAAGGACATTTAAAGTTATGGGGGGTGTGCCAGGGAAGGAACTCTCTCACCTTATTTGACAAATACGAGAACAACCTTTGTCTGGTCTTTGTGCAAATTGTCGGTTGAATTTCTAAATCAAGAGATTTAGTACACCGCTTTCAGGACGTGCTCATTTTACTAATGCTGGTTTTAATAACGGGATGAAATACAATGGATTAAACACTAAAATATTTATTCTTAAACTGACAAGGATTTAAAAGAATGTCCTAGGCATGATTCTGTTGTTTACGTTGTACAATGTACATACATGATATAATATTTATGTGTTAATTTGTATAATTAGGGAATATTTACTATTCACAAACATAGAATGGACATGCATCCTTATTATATTATTGTTTGATTTACGAATAAGATTCAATAAATGTAGTAATGATGGAAAAAATTATTTTTAAAGCTTTTTGTTTTCTTTCTACAGATACCGATCGTGGTAATCTAGGAAAAAATCTCTTAACCCAATATAAGTTTAGTACATAATATATAAAGGCATACTGTGTTTCTAAGAATACAAAGTTTTTAGAAGCAGACGTGTCAGACTCCTTGGGGAAATTTCATTAGTCACTTCAACATTACTCGTAGTTAGCACCTTTTAGTTCTAGATAAATTAATTTTTATCATCTTTATTCATAAAGTCATTAGTACAATATTTATAGTTAAATGTATTCAAATTGTTACACTTATTTCTCTAACGTACATCTATACTTAATATTATAAAGAGGAAAGATTTGTATTTTTGTATGTAACGAATAAACTCAAAAATTACTATTGCAATTGAAATCGTTTAGTAAAATTTGGTACACATATAGTCTAGAGCTTGATAAAAGACAGGTATATTAGGTATCATACTTTAAAGACGATAAAAGGGCTGTAAAGGGTTGAATTAAGGGATGAAAGTTTGTATGGAAACTACGTCATTTTTACAGCTAGAGCTTGAAACTTATTTTTTAGGCTTTTGATTAGATATAAATAAGTAAAACATTTAAAGTTTGTAAAAATTTTATGCTAAAGGGGGCGCCTAGGGGCGAACCTGAGCGAAGCAAGGGTGAGTTGCTAGTCATTAAATAATAAGGTAATATAAAAAATATTTTCATTTATCTGAAATTGGTTATACTTATATTTTATGAAGAGTGCTTTTGATTTCAACTTTTGTAATATGAAAATAATTTCTGAAAATTATGTTACGAGAAGTTATAGACCACTAAAATGCGATGTGAACTTTTTAATTTGCGATTTATTATTTAACTTTGTTCTATTATTAAAAGATATAGTTATTGTAATAAAAAAATACCTATATGTGCCAAATCGTAGAGTCACTTTATAATTAAAAGAAAGTAAATTTTTCGGCATATCTTTGAAAAAATACAAAGTTGGGTTATTATAATTAATTAATACCTTCTTACACTTCAAATTGTCATCATAAAACATTAGCTAGAACAAGTGACACTATCTTGCAAACGAGGATGATTGCGGAACTTGGCTCGTAAAAGTTTTACAAAGTACTTTCTGATCTCTAGCGCTCCTAGATTAGATTTAGACTTTTATTAAGCTATTTCAGTATTTTTGTCACAAATTAGAATACCTGAAAATAATAGTTTAAATAAGCATTCATTTTTAAATTCCCAGGCTAAAAATTTAAAAATTGGGAAACGTAACACTTGTTATTCATGATTTTGTCATATTGTTTGGATTTATGCTTAGTTCTATGACTTCGAAATTGCTTAAGTATAAGTCTAATTGAAAAAAAAGTTTAATTTGTCCTTATTACTCCTTAATCTGAATTTAATTTATATAATAAATGATAGTATGATATGATGAATAAAACACAAGAAAACATCGATAAAAATTTTATTGGTAATGACGGTTGCAAGTCATATTCGTCTATTAAGCGTACGTTTCTCCCGACGCGACGTCTTGAATTTAATTATCTGCTATACAATGACAAAGTTAAATTGTAATGGTTAACATTTGATTACAAGACAAAGACTGTTGACAATGAGACGGGGCGGGGACCGAGCGCGCGGTGGGATGCCGCTTGAGTGCGGCGTGGAAAGTGCGCGCTCGTTAAATACAAATACATACTTACAATTTTCTAACTAACAATAATTCTATTAATTTTGATTACTAACATTAAAAATTTTACAATGAAAATAGAATTTACTCTAAATATAATTTAACGCAGAGCAGGCGTCGGTCGTGAGTCGACTCAGGACGACCGGCGCCGGCGTCCAGCGCGCAGTCTATCACATTGAAAGATTCACAAAGTAAGGTACATCGAGCGCACACGACGGCGAGATACCTTCACAAGTCTCACACGTCGCGTTCAATAGATCCAGAACTCGACAACTATGTAATATATACTTATAAGAATTTAAAATGCTTCTTTGACGTTTATACGAAGAGATCTTTAAGTGACGAGCAAAGAGTAGCATCGCAGCCCTCTGCTGTTTCTTCTTCTTCAGATCTATTTAAAAACCAGCCCTCACCCTCACTGCGCATTCCTGCACGGCTGGTGCTTGGCTGAGGTTCCAAATCTTGTTTAGCTGGGGCTTCTTTGGAACTGGTTGCAGCTGAAGTTGAAAGTGCAGGATTTGCGCTATTACTGCTACGAAGAAAAACTTCTATTGCACTGCCGAGTGCACTTGCATCCACGACTGATCCTGAAGGCTTATCCCACACCACAGCTGCAGCATCACCGGATGATGCCTTTGCCTCATTTGCAAACGTTACTTTAGGTTTCTTTATTTCATTTTCTTTCTTCTTTGTCGCTAAGGTTTGATGTCGTCGTGTGAACCAAGTTGCTCCTGATTCTGATAGTTTATCCCGTAATGTTGACGCATCAAAGCTGCTGGAACGCATGTCTGCCAGTCGTCGGTTCCGATCGGGTTTGCCACATCTATCGATTTCTGTAGCCGACGATGTAAGAGCGTTTAACATGAGTTTAAGATCTGTATCTGTACACACGACGCCTGCTCCACTGCGAGGTGGTATGGGTGGAGGCATTTCTGAAGCCCTACGACGAGCAGGTATTGGCGGTAGAGGTGCTCCGACAAAGTCTGAATGCCTACGTCCTCGATTTGTATACCTTACTGAACCGCCTATTGGAGATTTTTCATCAAGAGGCTGTACCTCACAAACTTTTTCACTCGAAGTATTCCAGAGACGCATTCGCACTTTGCGAGCTTGGACAATATCGTCCATTATGTCCAGCTGCAGATTATGAGTACTTCCCAATGTATCAGTAGCTGGTGGGCCTGTAAATAATATTTGTATTTTAAATGAAAATTGTACTATATAATCAGTATATAAAAAATTAGTGTTTTTATTTTGGAATCATTAGCATACGGATGATAAAAAGGCTTTACATTTTTTAGCCCCTGAGTCCCGACGTCGCGCAAGGGCAGGAAAAGCCGCGATTGATTCACGTCGTCCTCGCCCAAACAATGCTTGAGGAACTCTTGATATTGTTACTACGGAATGTCTGGAAATGACATTTTGTTTTAATACAATTGAGTTAAAAAATATCTTATTTTTTTAAATTGTTAGTAAATACCTTATTTTAAAAATTAATAATAACCTAAAATTAAGAACACCACATTTTTTAAAATTGTTAAACTGGCTGTTTTACCTTCGGCCACTGGTTTGTGGTGGAGCTTGACTTAATGTGGCCAAAAAAGCAGCTTCGCGTGCTTCGCGCACTACGCCCTCACCACGTTCTGATAAACGTCGTACCTGTTGTATAATACGCATGTCATTAAAACTGGAACTTTTCAATGGGATCAAGTTATATTAAGACAAAAAAATTGAGCAAAATCTGTAAACTTAATTTAAATACCTGACTGGCGGTAGGTCCACTAGCACATGATGGAGTCGGAAGCGAATGTTTTCTCGTTTCCCGCCATGGAGATAAGTGATACGGATCAGGTGGGGACTCCTGGTCCTCTGAGTAGCCTCGAATGGGGACTGGCGATCGGTATGAAGTTTCAGTATCTTCGGCCCCAGTTTCCTCTACTACTATCAACGGCTCACCGCCGCCGGCTATTGCCATCGAACCACGCCGCATCATGGCTATCAAAAAGTTTATACTTTAGTCTTTACATATTTTTTATATGATTACATATATAAGATATAATAGTTGGTTTAAAGCTTACGATTGCTTTATTATAAATAAAAAGTAATTTATTATTTAAAAAAACAGAAGCTGAAAATCTATCTCCAATTCAATTACAATAATAATATTAAATTAATACCAATACTGGTGTAGTATAAGTATAAACTGAAAACCAAATTTGAGGTGAATCCTGTCAGACACTTTCATTTTAATTGAGAAGCACTCAGCAGGTGGTTTTGAATTGTAAATAACTAATAATCTATAGCTCTACATAATTTTATATAACGTACTCCGTACTCGTAGTTCTAGATTTGCTTCTTATTTCTAGGTACGAATTTTAAAGATTAGACGAAGACACCAAGTCCGCATAATATATTTCATATTATACATATAGCTCATGTAATATTTTAACAAATTTTTTATCATAATTTTAAAATACTACTCGGATTTTATTTCTAACAAAACAAAATGATTTTCATATGATCTTAATAATGACCTTTATAAACAAAAATGAATTAAAAATACTGTATTTTTAAGTGCAATAAAGAATAGTAGTATGATTCCCTGACTTAAGAGTCAAACTTACAATCACATGTTCTGCATTCGTATAAACTAGCCTATATCAAGCGGGCAAAGCTTAATTATAAAATAGATCGTTTCTTGCCCTTCCCTGCCGTGCCTCTTAAATTTCAAAGTATAATTAGTGCGAGTTAGTTTAAGACCATTAAAAAAATGAACATTAACAATTTTGTGTTCATTGGATAGAATTTTATTGTACTACTAGCGCCATCTGTTAGAAAACCAAAGAGTTAACATCGCTGTAACATTATTACCCGTTAGAAAAACTACGCTAGCCCTCACAAAGCTCAGCTTTTTGCTGGTAACTAATGTAAAGCGTTTTAAGGTCTCCGTTCTGTAGATTTTGTAGACTAATATTATCTGAGAGATCCTTTGCGAAAATATAAATTATTAATAATATTTGCATCGTGCTTAATGCAGCATCTGACTTTCATGTGTGTTATCGATGGAAAATACACTGGCAATTTATATTATATAGGTATAATATTTTTAAGGCGACTTTCTTTAAGTGCACATCTTTATTTATGTATTAATAGATAACACTTTGATCTATTACCGATCTCATCGTCTATTCAGTGAAGGTAATTGAACCTTTTGAACTTCTCATGAAAAAAGTTTTATACCTACGATTAACTATTTTTAAAGTCTTTATATAAATTCTAATATTAGTAATTAAATTTCTTGTAAAGTTTTTTTAGATATAAGAAAATAATATTACTGTCAAAGTAGGGTTATAATAAAAAAATAACCAGCTTATCGCTTATAAAAGTAGAATGCTGTTCTTATAACAGCAAACTGAGGCTTTATGCTCAGGCAGCGTAAAGTAATGGAATGTAATCACACAAAATCACAATCAATATACGAGTATCAACAGGTCCGTCGAGGCTGCGCGGCGAGGGTTGCCAAATAAGCTTTTAGAATAAAAATAATATATTTTATATACTAATTACTACACCACTCAAACCTTTTACTTTAAGACAAATTAAAAAAAAATACAGCTGCAGCTGTAAAAATACGGATACAGACATTTATGTGTCAAAAATGTGTTGATTAATATTATGTACATGATATAAAATGTATCGAGATAAGTTTTGATATCGAGTTATATTGTGCTCAGTCGTAATGGTAACTTTATAACTGTAATTTGTGAAATAGCGTAAAACTTAGGTATAAGCATTTATCTATGGTAAATATAGTTTGAACTTTGGTTAGAAACCAAGCAGTTAACAAATATCTGATTCCATTAAAAATCAACTTATGTTACTTCAAAACTTCTAAATTAAAGAATTCTTAAATTCTATGTTAACAAAACTAATAAAGTAATAAATAAGTAATGTAATATTATGATGGTATACAAAATATTTTCTTATAGGATTATTTTCTATAAATTATAAGGTGCCATCCCTGTCTGTGACCTGGTTAAGTGACCTAGACCAGGCGCTGCAGCTAGGAAATAACCATCTCTGTTACTTTGACGACTCTGCATAAAATGGAGCTTTCGCTTCGATACCTTTTCGATATTATCAACCCGTCATATTTGCCTTATCGTTCTTACTTGTCTCCACTTCGATATGTTTTCTATTTGTGGAATCGATAATCTATTTACGAATAGTTTGTTATAGTGGCTATCATATGATTTAGCTAAAAGAAATATGCGTAGAATATATTATCACCTGTCTAATATTTTTGAAAATACTTATAAAATAAAGAATAAATTATAATAGTGTCTTGCTGTTCATACGTTTATATAGTTTATGGAAGGTTTTCGTAAGTTTCTCACGGAAAGAAGTTAAATGATCGATTCCACGACGCAGCAGCTATACTCTGTTCGTTATGTATTGTATTGTATTGATATGAATCAGCCCTTTAACGTCCAATTGCTGGGTACGTGTCTCTCTTCAATACGAAGGGGATCAGATGTAAACCCGCTTCTCTAGATTTCCCAAACGAGAGTTTTACCACTGGGATACAAGTGTCTATGTACTATATAGTAATAATAATTAGTAAAAAATAGCTTTCAAGATTTTTAAAATAAAAAAACGTTTACCAATTTTATACTATAATCCTAAACGAATAAGACATAAAATATTTGAGAAAGCCTGTATACCTCCGGCATTGATAATTTAATAATAAGTAGGTTTACGATGCATTTGATAGTTAGAATATTGCCTATGGATGATGGCGACAGCATTATTGCACAAAGAATTTAAAAAAAGGGCAAAAGATTAAACGTGCAAGTCACAATATGATCCAGTGAATTGCTAAAATAAATAAAATAAAAAAATAAAACTATATTTCAGAAATCATAGTAATAGTACACATATGATTATAATAACCTAGCAAAAAGCTGAGCTTTGTGAGAGCCCTAATTAGGGCATTTTGCGGTACACTTTACTGAAAAACTATCACGCCTATAGATTTGTGCTTTAACATAGTCATTTAACTTCATATCTAGATGTGTTATCTGTCAAAAAATAATTTTATAACCATTAAAAAAAATGAACATGCGCAATTTTGTGTTTATTGGGTAGAATGTTATTGTACTACTAACGTTATCTGTTAGAACCAAAGAGTTAACATCGCTGTAACATTATTACCCGTTAGATAAACTACGCGAGCCCTCACAAAGCTCAGCTTTTTGCAAGTTAATAATATACCTTAGTCAATTTATTTCGTGAAAAATAAACATATTAAGTATATTAATAGAAAGCTTCACTAAGATTTCGGATCGAATATCAGAAATAGAGGTTATAAGAAATCCTTTTATCCATGTCGTTATGGATTATGAGAACCTATTGGAAACAGATTACGTTCTTACAGGGAAATCTACTCAGAAATATCGTAAGGTGAATCGTAAAATGGAAACGAGGCTTCTCTTAATAAAATATAAATTGCCGTTAAAAATGCACGATAAACTATTGATGACGAATTATTATTATACTGAGCAAATATTATATTAGTAATTAATTATTTCAAAGTGTTTTCTGTCATTAGTTCGTTAGTTTCAGAACTATTTAATCAAAGAGTGTTTGCAGGTAAACTAATTTATTATAATGAACTTACGTGTTTCTAGTAAAGGAACTTAGTTTGCCAACGGCAAGTAATAAACACGTATCTCAACGCCAATAACTAGTAACTAATCTCGGTAATTAACCTATTTCCACTACGAATAGTTTGATTTGATTTCAAATTTTATGCCAAGAGATGGTGCAGTAACATTTTATATGTTAATTAAATAATTAAATATTTACCCTTACTTTAGGTGCGTCCTTAAACTTGATAGCCTTATTTAGGATTTAGGAACGCATATTAGCAAACGGCCAAAGAAAAATCTTTGTTTTTCGAGTCAGCATCACAATCGGAGTAATTATACTTATTGAACGCATAAAACACAAATATACGTTTTTTAATTTAATTTTATTTATCTATTTATAAGACAAATTTACATGGATTTAAAAGACTAGTGACTTAGCCTCCTTTTTGCCTCACTTCGTTCGGGTACGTCATAATTATCTAGTAAATAAAAAAAACTAAAATGATGTAATTATGTTTTAATAGAATATGATATTTTGTTTAATTTATTTTACTTGTTTATTCTGTGGACGGCAGGTAGGTACTCAAAGGTAAAAAGGTTTGTTATTGATCAAAAGCTGGATAAAGCTTGGTCTCTCGAGGGAGAATTCCATTTCACGGTAATACATCACAATTATTAAATTCGGACCGTCCTTTGCCCCTGATTTACCAAATATAAAAGAAAGAAACTTTATTTATTTTATTTCTTGACCAACGCTATTGTGGCGAATATTAGAAATAATTAATGTAATTTTATTTATTGGTTTGTTTTTCACAATTTGTTTGTATTGTTATTTTATTTGTTTTGTTTGTTTGTTGGTATCATTGTTTATATTAATATAAAATAATATAATATGTTAGCCCTAATATTAGAAATGCCGAAGTATATCTGTGTCTCTGTCTGTTACCTTTACACGCTCAATGAGCTGAAAAGATTTAGATGAAGTAGGATGGTTTTTATTCTAGAAATCATCCCTCGAAGGGTTAAAAGTTTGTCAAAATATACCTACTTATAGACGAACCAGAGCAAAGTGACGCTAAGTAGCTTTATAGACAAACTTAGCGAAACAGAAATTAATTCTTGTAGCGCTAAAATGTCTTTTAACATGTCTAAATAATATAATCTAATTAATTTAACTTTATAAGAAAGCGAAAATTCTCCATTTTCTTAGGCGGAGTTATATTTTAATTTATTCCTCTACTATGTATGTATAAAAAAAATTTATTAATAAAAATATGTTTTATAATATTATTAATATTCTATTTAAAACGTCATTTTATCATCAAGTCATTAAGAAAGCAATCATCGTTTCTAAAAAAATAATGATGGTATAAAACAGACAAGCGTAGAGGAAAATTAAGAAATGAAAAAATAACCGTCTCAAAAGAAATTCTAAATGGGAATGAAGTGTGAAAGATAAGATATAAAATAAGCCAATAAAACGTAGCAAGTAAAAAGCCTCGTAATAAAAGAAGAATGGCATCGTGCTCTTAAATATCCTTGGGCGCGAGTGCTCGGCCTCGGTTTTAATTACGCCGTTAGGCAACCGCTTGGGTCCTGCTGTCGTTTTTCACGTATTACTTTACAGTTTAAGGAAAATTATAATAATGTAAAAACAAATTGCCTAAGTTTTAGACAATTAATTTCCTTGGTTAATTTAATTTTCATGTTTTCTTTCATGAAAAACACTAAGAAATGGCTGTAGCCGTGACTTTGTTCACGTGGCTTTTATAAAGAAAGAGTTATAAAAGAAAAGGTTACACAAACTTTAATGTGTTCTTTGATTGTGAATATGTTACAATATTTTTAAGTTATTTTAGTAGGCTCCCATCCCATCCCATTTCGTGATAAATAAATCAAAAATATAATAAACTTAAATAAATAAATATTTAAATAAACATTGACATTGGTTGAGACTTTAAATCCTAAGACTCCGCATGGAAATGATTTTCTCTTAAAGTGTGCAAACGATGTGACCAGAACAATATAGATAGATGGGTAGGGCGCGGTTACTTCACCGTCTGAAAGGGTCCATACTCCATATTAATGCCTACATTACTGACACCGTATACGTGAGAAAAGTGCGTAAGAAATTCGTGAACCCGCGGGCAACAGTCAATTTAGAATAATTTTCATGACGTCGGCTCAAAGAGCAATCATTATATTAGAAGCTATTTTCGCGTACATTACGTTATAATAAGCAGTAGTATACATATAAAATAATGGTAAGGTGTAATATAACCTACTAATATATACTTATTATTTATTCACATTATATTTTATTAATTTTTTGTTATTATTTATCCCTTTTAAATAATTTGTTTTACCTAATAGGTATAGCAAATTGTTATATAATTATAAAATAAATTTATTAATTATAAAATATCTTATTCATTTATGTTCAGTAAAACAAATTGTCATTAGTAAGTTTTAAATGAATATTCAAATCATTTAAATGTTGTATTAGGTAATTATTTCTTTTTAGAATTTAAGGTAAAAAAGGTATAAATTACTATTAAATTGTGTCTTTCATCTTAATTTTTTGTCTTAAAATATATTTTGATATAAAAAATTTTTGAAAACACATAATTTTGATTTTATGAATAGAAAATAATTATTTTACATTAGATATTACAAAGATGTACTTTTAATTCATCGACAGATGGGCTTTGAAGGGAAAATCTTTTGTCGGCAAATGTTCGTTGTAAAATTTACACGAGACAGGAGAACGGTAGAGCCACGATATTGAAATACGATTATAAAACGAAAAAAGGGCCTTGTCTTTATTGTCTACAAAAATATTTTTTTTCCCACTTTCGAAACATCGGGTAACATAGATGGAAGGTTTCATTTTAAAATTTAGTTTCCTTCATATTGGAAGAGTTATGCTATAGCTTTGAAACAACTGGTGCAGGTATTTTCAAATAAATCCGTTCTACAACGATATAAATTGTAGCAAAATTTAGTTTTGCAGCTTTATAGTTTCAAGCTTTAGAAATTTATAGAGCTTTGAAAACCACAATTGTTAAAAATGAAATGGAACCGTGGAATTGAAGGACGCATTTGTTAAAGTAAATTTTATTATTTGATTTGCTATGCTAATTCGTTAACACTGTTCGTTAAAACTGGAATAGTTTGCTGGATCATCATCATCATCATCATCAGCCCTTTTTTAACGTCCCACTGCTGGTCACGGGCCTCCCTCAGTACGAGGGGGATCAGGCCATAGTCCACCGCGCTGGCCCAGTGCGTGTTGGCGGACTTCACATGTCTTATGAAAACTTGCAAGGCTTTCTCAGACATGCAGGTTTTCTCACGTTGTTTTCCTTCACCGTAAGACAAGTGGTAATAATGATAGAAATGATTCGCACATGGAAATATCAGAGGTGCGAGACTCGTATTTGAACCCGCATCACTCGGTTATACAAGCGACGCGTTACCGCTGGGCTACCACTGCCTTTGATATTTGCTGGATATAAATCTTAAATGTTGCTTGCTCTTATACGTGATAGAAATTACTAACAAAGATATTTTGAAACATTTCTCATATTACGAACGTGATACAATGGTATGGATATCTACAATGACCATGCGGGGCTACGAATGATGGTGTAAGTCTCATAAAACATCCTGCTTTATGAGTACATATTCAAATGAATACTTTTTATAATTGGGTATGTTTTCACAAAATAACACAATTACTTTTTTCACAGATACCACTCTCAAACTGATAGTATCCGCAAGAAAAGAAAGGATACTTTCGTTTTTAATGAAATTCGGACAGAGTCTCAAATTTTTCAAAATAAATGTTTTAAACGATTTAAAGTGGACATCACTAAGAAAGAAAACTTTCTTATATCTGAATTAAAATAATAAACTTTGTCGGACACATGTATATTTCATAAATATGAGCCACAAAATCGTAAATTAATATATGGCCAGTGTGCGGGAGCGCCGCGAATTACACATTACATTTTAACGCTGTAATATGGGCAATCCTTTTTTACTTTTCTTTTTCGCATAGCAAAGAAAAATGCTAGGAATTTTCATAAATCATGTATATACTGTGCTTTTATGATAACCTAGAAAAGTCGTTCTCGTATACTTACAAAATGTTTTTTTACCTACATCATTATCTTTTGCCTATAATTAGATTTAGATTGTATTTCTTTAACCCCACGCTAGTCGTTGCGGGGTCGTGACAAGTGTAAGTGGATAACTACTTTGCCTTAACATGAAATTCGAGCTCACGGCTTTAGGAGTTACTAGGTAATATTTTAATTACCACTAGCGTAGGAGTAAAGTCCAGGGGGTTTTGAAAAAAGATATAGATAGGTAAGGTAAAGAGTGACATAGAGAACGATTTGAATTTTGAATATAACAAAAACGATTTAATAGCAGCGCGAGTGAAATTTATAAATTTACATTCATTCATTTACATTTTAAACTTTTATTTTTATATTCCATGTAAGGTAACTGATAAGTAGGGAGAACTGAAATATTTCAAAGAGCAATAGCAAGCACACACCAATGAACATTACAATTTTCCAGCTGAGGTGTAACGTGTTAAAATTTCGCATGTGCAAATATAAATATAAATATGTTGGGTCGTTATTACAACAGCGCCATCTAGTTCTGTGGTAAGCTACGAGGCTTGTGTTACCGATGCCAGATAGTTGATATACTACACATATAAATATATATATACATATTATAAATATAAACATGACTGGAGTATAAACATTCGTCTCAACAAATGAATGCCCCCAGCGGGACTACCAACTGAGCCAAGAGTGTCGTCAAATTTCCTTAAATACTCGCTGCAAAGCGACTAGCCTAAGCGATATCTATAATAAATGGGTAAACTTTATACCTAAGTATGCTTCTTCCCTTTGTTGTACTTAGTGTAAGTATAATATACGTGTTGGTACTAAATATGTCAAAGATAATAAACTAAATTCTAATAAATGAGACAGCCATGGAATTTATATGAACATACTTGAGATGCTTCTTATATTAAATTGTGGTAAAAAGACAATAAGACGGTCTTTGTAGCTTCACGATAATTATATATTTTATTAAAATAAATATTAGGTATTTATATAATACGAAGAGTCAAGAAATTAATTCTTCTAAATGATTTATTGATTTAATTTATTGAAATAAAATTATTAAATAGTCTCTATTTTATGGCAACCATTTAGTGAAGATAAGAAATTAAAAAGCCGAGCTTTTTATTAAGCTAACGACAAACCACATAAATCAAACGTTACATATTTTAAAAATAACTACACACATCTAAGCGTTATATTATATTATTTATTTGTCATTTAACTGTGATTAATTCATTATTATTATTATTATCAACCACGTATCCCTAAAACTCAATAACGGTTGAACCGATTTATACATTTTTTTGTTTTCCAAAAGTGCGGGTTAAGGGTGGTTTAACGTCTTAAAAAATTGGGAAAACCTAAAACAAAACAACTGAAACATAGAAATCGTATCTTTTGCATGGAAATCATTAACCTTTAAATACGCTCTAAAGATGAATCCGAGTAAAGCTAGGATGAGTGGCTACTGGCTAACATAGATGATATAATAAAAGAAACAAAGGTATAAATAAAAGAATTGTAGGAAAGTATACAAGCCAATAACATGTTATAAGTTGCTTTGAATCAATAGTCAGTACAATGTACTCGTACTTACATTATAAAACTGCCTAAGGCTTATAAACTGTAATTGGAAAAGTTGAAGTATTTACTAATGTAGCAATAAAGGGATTTAACGTAAAAACATCCTCTTCTAAGCCCAAATCTTATATTTTATTTTGTATAATTTGGAAGATATAATTCATTTATGTTCACACTTTTAGTACCATTAAATTTTACTCTAAAGGCATGTCAACGTCGAATTAGGATGAGGGTCCAGCAATTACTGCCACTCTGAAGTTTTGTAGTGTTTGCGCGCCATTTGGCGAATAAGAGCTATTTGTTATTCAATTAAGCAGTTTAAATACCTTTATTAACAGTTATCTTTGATTGAGTAATAAATTAATTTTAAGAATTATGTAGTGAACTTTTTTTTCGGTTTTGATGTTTAAATATTTATTGGAATGTATTTCTAAATGGTATTAGGTTCAAACTAATAAGAGGAGCTTTATAAAAATGAATTAACCAACTACTATAGCGAGTTTAAAAATGTTAAAGCACAGAATGTTATTAAGAAACATTCTCAATTAAACTAAAATTGATAAGCTTTTCTTACTTTTATAAATGGTCAATTTGGAAGCTGAAGGAAATTTTTGTACAAAATGTACGAAACTAGAAAATAAGGAAAATATTTTATGTGTATGAGAAAATGAAATGATATATATTGCAGAGGGAATGCAATGTCAAACGTATATTAAATATTTATTATAACAATCCGAGCCATAACGAGTAAGAGCATGTGTAAGAATTTCAAAGTTCAAAATCGTAATTTGGCTAAGAAATAAAAAAAATATATTCTTTAAACATTTTTTTGTCAAACGTCAAACCATGGGTATACTACTGTATCTAGGAATTATTGATAAAGTGAGTTTTTCTTAGTAGAGTTCTTGACGAGGAAAAAAGTGCTGTAACTACGGATATTTTTTCTGCTTCCCACTGAAATCTGGTGTTCAGTGATTGAAATAAAAACCGTTAGTTACCGTGTGTGTGCGTTTATTTATCGTGAGTTTACGAGGCCTTTGATCGGGTATGGCACAAAGCGCTTCTTTCGAAGCTACCTTCCTATGGGCTTCCCGAGAAATTATGCGATTGCATCACCAGGTTTTTGGAAGATCGGAGCATCAAGGTCGTTGTCGACGGTGCTTGTTCTGATCCTAAATATGTCAATGCTCGTGTACCACAAGGCTTCGTACTGTCTCCTACTCTGTTCCTTCTGCATATCAATGAAATGTTGCAAATCAGCAAGATTCATTGCTATGCAGACGATAGCACTGTGGATGCCCCGTACACTGGCCGCTCTAATATTTCTCGGGTATACGTCAAAGAGTGCCGGAACAGACTTGTGTCTGAAGTCGAATCTTTGTTAACCAAAGTCTCGGATTGGGGTCGACTAAACTTAGTCCATTTAACCCCAAAAAGACACAAGTTTGCATGTCAACCGCTAAAAAATTGTCATTTGCCGTAACTCCTCAATTTGAGGACACTCCCCTGTCTGCCACAGCCAGTATCGGAATACTTGGCGTCGACATTTCGAGCAACGTCCAGTTTCGTGGTCAATTGGAAGGTAAGGCCAAATTGGCCTCAAAAAAGCTTGGTGTGCTCTGTAAGGCGAGAGAGTACTTCACGTCGGGTCAGCATCTTAACCTTTATAAGGCGCAAATTGGCCATTGGAGTACTGTACTGTACATCTCTGGACGGGAGCTCCCCAGTACCAGCTACTTCTATTTGACGAAACGTAGGGCGGCTCGACTTACCGACGATCAAGCTCTTTCCGATCGGTTTGATACTTTAGCTCTGCGTAGAGATGTTGGATCACTCTGCATCTTCTACCACATTTATCACGGGGAGTGTTCTGAGGAATTGTTCGGACTGATCCCGGCCGCAGAAATTCATCATCGGACATTGTGCCAAAACCGTAAATTCCATCCACACCACCTCGATATCCAGCGTTCCACAACAGTGCGATTTCTAAGACATTTTCTGCCCCGCACAACCACTCTGTGGAACCAGCTGTCGCCGGCGGTCTTTCCCAAACCGTTACGACCTGGCAACCTTCAAGAAGAGAGCGTATTCTTTCTTGAAAGGCCGGCAACGCATTTGCAAGCCCTGTGGTGTTGCAGATATCCATGGGCGGCGGTGATCACTTACCATCAGGTGTGCCTCCTGCCCGTTTGCCCCCTTTGTCCCATAAAAAAAACATAATATTTTCTGAAAGGTAATTACTTATAGTGTACTAAGAGAAAGTTATTTTTTTGATGACACATTTGGCTCAGTTCTTAGGGAGCCTACATGCTGTGCCAGCGGTCGTGGGTTCGAGTCCCGCTGGAGCATTCATTTATTGAACACGAATTTGAACTCCAGTCATGGGTGATTATATTTATATAATAACATGTACCTAGTATCCGTAACACAAGTCTCGTAGCCCACCACGGACCTAGATGGCGCTGTGTGTGATAATGTCCCAATATTTATTTATTATCCCAGAACTCAAACTCGTAACAAAATAAAATTATAATACATGCAAAATAATTCCTAAATTGTGTCCATTGTATATATTCGTCCACAGTGACCAGACTGATGAAATCGATCCATACAGTGATTTATATTCCCGATAGGCTTACATAACTTGAATTATTATCCCTTGGGGTAGAACTACGTTGTGAGTAATACAGAAATTGACATAAATTAATATATTGTTTGGTGTAACTTTACAGTTAGTTTAGTTCTTGATGAAATAATCAAGATTCGTATATTGTATTACATAATATATGTATTTTACATATCAATGTATCAATTAGTAACTTGGGATTTCCTATTCATAATGTCTAATGGATTTTTTTTGTTTTTTTTTGTCTGTTTCTCTGTTTGTCCTGTTTGTATGTTTTATTATGTCATTTGGTCCGTGGCTTGTAGGTGTGCCATTTGGTTACTGCCAATTTTATGTATTAAAAAGACATTGTAAAAAAGTATACATTTTTAAAGGAAGCGTGCTATTTAATATTATTTTTATTTCTGCCGAACCGTTAAGATGATTTAATATGTACAAAGGTCAAACCCGGTGTGATAAATTATTGAAAACCCCTAAAATCACGCTAGCGGTTTTACCAGCAATTCCTCTTTTATATTAAAACGTGAAGCCAATGTGTGTAATGTATTATGACATTGTATTTCCGTACCCCAACCGAAATTGACTTCTAAATTTTTCCGGTACGATATCAGGACGAAATCATGAACCAGGCCTTTTATTCTAATTAATTGTATATTAAGAAACTAACTAATATAGTATTAAGGAAAATGATTATTATATGGGTTATATACGTGATTGTCGGCTATTACAGTCTGCTCTAAGCCAGGAAGGTAAGCCGGGTTCTAAAGGAAATTGTAGGTGAAGTCTCATTCCTTAACCTTAACCTTAAAAGTGCTGTATCTTTTTAAGCGTTGTAAGTTGGAGATAGCTGAGCAAAATAATTGATATGGAGTATGTATACTTTACTTTTCATGACCAAGTCTCTTTATTTATTGAACGACACAATTAAAATACAAATAGTTATTATGTATTAGTACAATAATTTTAAATTAATAATTGCACGTTATTCTAAACAAGATTTACATAAGAAGTAACAACTCGTAATTTGAGAAATGGAAAAGATGACCGTTTTTAACGGAATTAATATTATTCAAGTTCAAATTCGCTGTGAATTTTCAACGGAACTGCAATTCATGTTTATTTATATTACAAGTTACTTGTGTTTACTTTATTGTTTATTGTATACTTTATTGTTATAAAGCAAATTTTAAACGCATATAATATTTTGTGGTGTACTGTTTTATGGGCGATGATATAAGAAATAAAAGTTAAAAAGGTAAAGTGAGAATTTGATTCAGAATTCAATTATTATAGATCTTATTAAGATCACAGTCTCTTATGGAAGATTAAAGAAGTTCTCAAAAGATTTTTCACTTACAAAAGTAACTTAGATACGCTTTTACAATTTGCTTGAGTTTGCAACTGAAGTTGAGTTATTAAAATTTTCAAAGGTATGTACTAACGTTTCAGTACTTTCATATCATGTGTTTGCCGTCGTTCATAAAGAAAGTTTAATTTTGGCTATATTCATAAAAATATAAGTAGCTTATAGTAATAGCGCTCTCCATTCATTGTTTAGAAAGTACACTTAATATCGTAAAAATACAATATAATACGTTTACTTATTTATTCAATTATTAAATTGTATTAATAATTTAATTATTGAAAACGATAAAAAAGTCAACTATCAATTTTTTTCAAAAAATCCATTTTGTAGTGGACCGAATTATGAATCTAAGCCATTCTCGAATCCACTCGAACACACACACAAAACATTTCATAGAAATCGGTCAAGCCGTTTCGGAGGAGTTCGATAACAAACTCTGTAGAGACGTGAGATTTTTATATATTAGAATAGAAGATAATAAGTCAAAATAAAGTATAAGTTGTAAAAATTATGTAATTGAAAATCTGCATAAACTTATTGTGAATAAGTCAGCGTTAAATATTTTAATTAGATTTTATAGTCTACAGACATTTGTAATGAACAAAAGTATTTATAGCAGACCCACCATTAGAGCGCGCATTTATATCACAAATACTGTCAAGTAATTGATTACTAGATACAGATAAGCTTAAAGATCTGAAAGACAGATTAACAAGTCGGTTGATTCTACACAAACAAAATGTATGTAGCTACTAGTGAAATGCACAGTATTGTGATAGTCCCAGAGACTGGTTATCGTTTATCAGGCAAACATATAAAAGAAAGTAAATAAAATCTAGATGATAAAAAATATGCGAGTTCAGCTTCAAATAACAGTAAATTAGCATATCTTAATTATTTTTTTAGTCAGAACTGTGAAATAGAGCTCCATCATATTCCTTCTTGTTCATTGAAGAAATATATCTTTAAAGGGAATATTTGATTAACTTTTCCCAGAGTAAAATGATATAGCTACATAATTTTACTAAAATTTATAATGAAGCAAAAAATATCGCTTGGGGAATAAATATTAAAGTATAAGTCAAATAAAACGAACAGAAAAGTGATCGTACCAAATTAAAACTGGTGTAGTTGACATTCATCTCAATCATTACAGAGTTATTAAAGAAAATTCAAACCTCGTCCTTTCAATTATAAATTGGTGATTGCTTTTGATTTCTATAATGATAACGGTGCAATTTTAATATTTAACTGAAAATATTTAAAATTCAACGTATTTGTAAAAGCTCATTTTTTTTCGAAATAAGTAAATGAATTATTTTATGTAACCTACATCCTACCTACCTGCATCAAAATGAACTGCTTCGGTGCTGTAGTGGCTAACATATACGACCTTACATCCAGAGGTCCTGGTTTCGAACCAGGATCAGGCCAGTCAGGCAAAGTTTAGTTATAATAATATTGATTGCTTTATAAGCCTCGTTAACACCTAGGAAGTGGGATATTTGCGGTGAGGATACCTGCAAGTCTGAGAGAATACAGCAAGATTTCGAATGACAAATGAAGTCTGCCAACCCGCACTTGGCCAACTTGGTGGACTATGGCCGCAGTGAAACGTTAGAAAGGGCTGAATACAATTGCAAATCTACAAAGCAATATATGGTTACGTATTTTAAGGACTAATTGCTGTTAATTACAACTGAACGTCAAATTTGTAATAAATAACGGAATTAGGTCTTAACAATTGCTCTTGTTTAAGCGTTTCCCATCAGTTTTACGACTAGTTGATTTACAGTTGTGTTAACAGCTATTTCGGGTGCGTAGATCAAAGCTTCTTGGTAAGTGGTTTACGCGGCGCGTTGGTGATGACGGAACTCTGCTTCAGATCGATAGGGTTATAAAGATCGTTTACATCTACATTATTGCATTTATCACACGTGAATCTGGTTCATTCATGGATTAGACGTCAGTGAAAGCATCAGTTACTTTCAAGTCTAAGCCGGTCCTTTTCTGTATTTCTTTTCATATTTTAAAAAGTATTAGAAAATTGAGGAATATAGACATATGGGCCTATATTGTTTTATAGGGTGAAACATTGGGTTTATAAGGATGACTGAATAGTGAATATGCTTAGATAATGTTTAGGTATAGGCAGGTCCACATTATGTATTTTCATAAATATTCTAAATTTTCTAAAAAATGCTTTATATTGTATGCTATATTACGCTGCGCTTACACGGAAATTGACGTGAGCAATTAGCATAGCTGGATCTCTAAAAGATCTTGTAGTGGTTATGGTATCATTAAAGTTTAAATATTTTTTGCGAAAAATACCACATTTTATTTAAACATATTTTAAATTAAATGTGTCATTATATAACTTGATAGTAATTTAATTAATTAATCAGTAGTATTAACGACTCAATTAGGATTAACTGATGTGTATTCAAATTGACAAACACGTTCAAATTATGATACATTAAGTTTATTATATGCAAATCACATGCTACCGTATTTGAGAGTTGGAAATTGTATTTATACGTATATCGGATTGTTTATTATACGTCAAATTATGTATCTATTGGTAGCTTTGATAGCTCACGCGGTTGTTTTGACACGTTTACTTTGGCTGGAAGGCAGGGAAAATAGCGTAGCGTTTAAACAACATTTTGATTGTTGACGTCTTTATTTGGTGTATATTTTGAATCATTGCTTCGAGATAATTATAGAGTAGATAAAAAGAATACAGGTGTAAAGTTTTTATATACACGGCGGAACAGGTTCACGTAATAGAAGTGGCAAAAGTAACAAAATCATTCTATGACGACTAGAAACTAAGGAGGTTATATAATTTTTGTTTCACGAATTTCAGAATATCCACTATTAGTGCAGGTTTTATACAAGAATGAAACTTTTGACTCTATTGCCCCTTTAATTTTAGGTAGGTAGTGATTACATTTGATAATAAGCGTCGATGTAAACGTTTAAATTTTATTTATATGTTACATCGTATTATATTTAGTTTTAATTTTTTTGAAATAATGTTCATACCTATTAAACATGTAGTTCGAATTTTTATTACATACAATACAGAATAGGTACGTTAATCTAAAAATAGCTATTTTTAAATGTAAAGAGATTTACTATCAACATAAAAACTACTTTGTTAACATCGTAATTTAAATCATCATTAATAAGTATAAAAGCTCGTAGGTATATGAGGTAACTTTTTAATAATATGTACTTGAAAAACTAAAGTTAAGGAACAAAAAGTACTTCAAATATTGTATTGATTTCCGGACGTCACTTAATAAATTAATTAATTTGAATTTTTTTCAGTATATTTACTGACGAAATTATACGACTACTCATAACTAACCTGAGCTCGCCCTTATATTATTCCAAACACATGTAATATACACAACTTAAGTCATTTATTTTTTTATAATTAAATCACAAAATAAATTTAGGAAATGTTGAATTAAATGGAAGTCGGTTGAAATTCTATTTAAAAAAATATCGTTAGTCAAATTTTATAATTCTAATTTAATAACTAATTCTCATTTTTACTCAATAGTTTTCCAATAAAATGTATTATAGACGTAATGATTTATTTTCAAAATACGTGTTTACCGAAATAAATATTATTTATATAAATGTACACAACAATTAAATTATACATAGGTATAATATTAACTTAAATGTTAAAGCATAAAAAATGATTGGAACCTAACAATTTAAAATCATGTCTAATAAAAGTATGTTATGTTGATGTTATTCACATCTAAATGTAACCTACCGACGGATAGGAAAAATACTAAGAAAAATAAAGTCAATAATAAATAATCAGATACACTTATTTTGCAAGATTGAACTGTTTAATAAAGTTTAATGGTAAAACAATATATTATGTTCGTTTGATATAGTAATTTAATTTTGCATTTGTATGACCTGATATTATGATAATGAGAGTAAAGTTGTTTAGTGCCTTAAAATATCTGAAATATTTGAGTTATAAACACATAAGAACAAGATTTATGGACAAAGGCCAATAAAAGCTTTATAAATTAGCAAATCCGTTTTGTAAACGATTTAAAAAATACGACCGATCAAGAATAAATATGACTAAGAAATTCAATGATTTTCTGAAGGATGCGAATTCCTTAGATGAGTACCTACTTTGATTAATTTAGGGATCAAAGTACATTGTTTGTTTGACCGAATCGGAAAGCGGATGAAAAGTCCCCGCGGAATTTCAATGAGAAACTTCTTATTGGCTCTATTCAATCTAAAAATCTGCACGATACACTGATATTTAACACAAAAAATTACGATATTTATTTAGTTATTAGAGAGTTTCAAATGTTATTAAAAGAACTTTTATAAGTTGAATATGGTAAAATATTGCGTTATGTTTAAAGTATTATTAGTTATTTAAATTTTGGTATTTTTTAATGTTGTGTTCTTTTAAAATTATTGATACTCAAACTTTTCCACAGGTGGTCTTTGTTGAAAACATATAAAAACCCTTAAAATTAAAACAAACTACGACGTACACCAATGGGAAGGAAGCGCATGCAATATTTTTGGCGAATAATAATTACGCGTGTCCATTTTTTACAAAAATGTAAAGATTTGTGTTGCGCGCAATTAGTATCCATGGGGTGGGTCAGGGTAGGGGGGTGATTGTGGGGTGAGGTGTGTTAGGGGGTTACGTGCGTACCGACGGGTGCGTGGTGCGTGCGCGACGCGGCGTGCACTCGGAACGGCGGTCGGAGATCCACTGCGCGGGACACAGCCTCGCCCGGACCGCCCGAGCCGCCCCAGCCCTACAACCGCCCGCCCACTGCCACACACATATAACCCGTTTTCACTTTCCTATACATTGCTGTACTATTTTAACCAACCGTATTTTTTATCTCATTATAGTTGCAATGGATGTAATATTTAACGAATTGGTCGTTGTTATAAGTACTATCTTTGAACTTTTCTGATGCACCTCTCCACTATGTCACGCTGTAACTCTCATTGTCTCAGCAGCTCATTTGTACGCTTAAGAGTTAAGTAAAGAATATTTTGTATTGATTTCTCATTACGAGCTAAAAAGGAAACCATTAACATCATTGTTATTATAGTATTCGTATTTGTAAAGCTAATATTGATATAAAAATCTATTGAACAGTTTTACTATTATTATCAGTAGTACATTACAAAGGTATTGTAGACCTGAGTATTTGATTTGAATTTCAATTTAATTCCTCTACGTGTTCATGAGCAAAAGGGTAGTAAGTTTAAAATTATTAGAAATATTTTTATTATATAATGTAGCTAAAAATTTATGCTTTTCGCAATTTTTCCTTTATCTGTTCTATAAGATGTTGCTTAATACCAAATTTAAAGATTCTGAGTTCACGGGAAGTACCCTGTAGGTTTTGATTCCCTTGCGAGTGTCGAAAATTTGCAGCATAAACGGCTGTATCTTTTGATTGCGTTGACAACAAAGTGATCCTCCTAAAAGGGTTCCGTTTTTTTTCCTTTTGAGATACGGAACCCTAAAAATGAATGGAAGTTTAATCTAAAGTACTAGTACGCTAGACGGCTGTCACGTACGGTGCTTTAAGCTTTATGGCAATTTTTCTCTTGTAAATTTCTAGAAATTGACACGTACTTAGCCTCTTCTATTTCTAAGCTTTTTTAGTTGAAGAATATTTAATTGTAGTCTTTTAAGCATTTTTTGTCCATTACTATATTTAATTAAACAATTATCGCCAAAAAAATTTTTTTAAAGATTATATGTGTATTTAAAATAACTTTACTGTCATTGGAATTGGCACTTGGTGTTTTGAAAAGTTTGCAAACTTAATAATATATCAACTATCATGACCGTGTCAATATTCTAACAAAAGCTTACGTGACAAAGTTTCTAAAAGCCTTCCCGAGACCGAGACCACCGTCACATCGACCAATTTATATTATGTTGGTCGCCCTGGCGTGATGGTCGCGTAGGGTGCTTTAAGTCTTAACATTAGTAATTGCAAAGTTGTGCTTATAAATACATTATGAAACAAGGCTAGTTCTTACTTACAACGGTACATAAATACAATCAATATTTTCATAATAATATATACTACTAATATATACTCTATAATTAAATCTTTTTTAATTTATATCCCATTCCATAAATTGTCCCCAATATATTTTTTACAATTAAAGTATAATGAATACGTGTTTCATTAGTATAACGGTTATATATTCGAATGTAAAATTTAATCTAAAAACTCGTTATGCACTGTGAAACACAAAATATTTCATTTTCTCGTTTAAATATTCTCTACGCCGTGGAAACTTCGAAAACGTCATTATTCTTGTAAGGCGACTATTCGAGATAATTTGTTCTTAGTACCAACTTAATAAACTTATGAGTCTTGTAAGCACGTAAGAACACTTTATCATTCGTACTTGCCTTATGTCTTTCCTTTGTCCTTTATAAATTATATTATACTCTAACAGGAATGGAAAGTTGTATTTTTACAAAACTTGTCTCTTTAGAAAACAAATTTAATAATGTAGGATGTATGATATTTTTGTAAAGGGAAAAGTTAAGCATCAATTTATTGTTTTTTTTCGAGATCATTGCATTGCTTGAGACTTCGTCGAACCATTTATATTTTGCAACTTACAAAAATAATAGTAATATGTTCACTTCTTTCGTGTTCACCTTGTCATGGACACAAATATATTACACTTCGTCAGTGGACATAATATTATTATTAACAATCAAATTGCTTTTATAACTTACATACGTATACATTGCGTACATATTCGTTTTAAACAGAACTTGACCTCGTGACTCCTCGACGCAGAGACAGAAATCTGATCAATTTTTTTTTTTTTATTCAAATCAGAATTAGTGCTTGACTACGCTCCACCTGATGGTAAGTGGTCACGCAGTCGTAGATGGGGTCGCACTAATTCAGTAGCCACCTATTCACTCTTGCCTTGAAGACACCCATATTGTAATCGGACGGAAACACCGACGCAGGCAGGCTATTCCAATCCTTAGCCGCACGTATAATAAATGACGAAGCGAAACGCTTCGTCCGGACGGGAGGAATGTCCACGACATAAGGATGGAGGCCAGCCGTTCGTCGGGTTGTCCGATGATGGAAAGGGGATGGAGGAATTAAGTCGTGTAATTCCTGCGCACACTCTCCGAAATGTAACCTATAGAACACACAAAGGCTGGCAACTCTACGTCGGTGATCGAGGCTTTGTAAGTTGGCTTTTAATAGCGTAGGGTCACCAATAAGCCTCTGCGCACGCCTCTCAATCGAGTCTAAGGCTGACAGATGGCATTTCGCAGCACCAGCCCATATGTGACTACAGTATTCCACGCACGATCGGACTTGAGCTTTATATAGAACAAGAAGCTGTCCCGGCGTGAAATACTGTCGGACCTTTGCATGCCAACTTTCCTCGCTGCTACATTAGCCTTAGACTCGATGAACCGCCCGTAGTTCATGTTGGGGGTAATGTCCATCCCCAGTAACTGCAGACGGTCTGTGTATTCTAGAGGTACATTTCGGAAAGTCGGAGTCAAGGTGAAAGGACTCCTTTTCGTGGTGAACAGACACGCCTGTGTTTTGGTGGCGTTGAAACTCACAAGATTGGCATCGCTCCAAGTGGAGACTGACCTGAGTGTGAGATTCAACCGCTCTACCATCATCATCATCTTCAGCCGTTTTTAACGTCGCACTGCTGGGCACGGGCCTCCCTCAGTACGAGGGGGATCAGGCCATAGTCCACCGCGCTGGCCTAGTGCGTGTTGGCGGACTTCACATGTTTTTCAAAAACGCACTAGGCTTTTCTCAGACATGCAGGTTTCCTCACAATGTTTTCCTTCACCGTAAGACAAGTGGTAATAGTGATAGAAAATGATTCGCACATGAAAATGTCGGAGGTGCGAGACGTGTTATTGTTAGCTGAATTTACAGGCTTTAGATTTTTTATGAGATTCTGTTGTGTGAATCATATTTCAAACTAAAACAATATACGAGTATAGTGTTACTTATGCTCATTATACTATATTGTGATTACATTAAAAACATTTTAAGTTATTTAAATTAAAACTGATGAGGATGGCCATATTATGTCAGATACAAAAGATTACATTTCTTAGCAATTTTAAGAAGGTCAACTTTCTTATATGCTCATATTTTAAATGAAATAGGAAAATAACTTCCGACTTAAATATAAATTGCTTTTGAAATTAATATCCATAAGATTTTTTCAGAAGAAGAAAAATAAAGATGTACATTCTTAGAAGTAAATGAAATTGATTCTTTCCATAAGCTACGATACTTCACTGATTATTGTAAAAAAATATTTCAAAATAAGGGAACGGCTCTTATTGAACTGTTAACAATTGAATGATTTGCGTCATTTGCTCCATTATTCGCTAACCAGCGGTCGTCTTCTCGGTCTACTAGATTGTCCTAATTATAAGCCTTTTTTCAGTTTTCTTTCTTTTTTCTCAATAGAACTTCGGATAAATATTTTATATAAATTATTTATAATATAGTAAAGAATTATATCTGGGATATTATAGAGAGAGATAAATAAATATCATATGTATAATTCTCTGTTCTCTTAAATGAATGTAATAGTAACATAATTATAAATTATTTTGGATAGCAAAATTGGTATTTGTATTTTAAATTCAATCTACGTTATTTGTAGAATATACATACGTTATTTTTTGTATGCGAGCAGTCGCAAACTCTGACGGCGTCACAACGACCTGTTGCTGAGTAAAAAATGGCACTCAGCTTTAGCACTTTATACCAAAGCAAAAAGCAAACTCTTTTCAAACCAGTTTTATTTTTCTTAATCTAATTGAAATTGAAAAATGTAAGCGTAAAAGGGTAAAGTGGACATAACTTTAATTTTTTGCTCTATGGTTAAGTGAATTACAGTGAGTGATGTTACTTTATGTTTGGAAAGTGTTTTTTTTACTTTTAGTGACCCAACTTACTTTGGACTTCTTACACTAGGCAAATTGTTAAAGTATTTTTTGCTCTGAGATAATTTATGGATTAATGTGATATAGGTTAGACATTTTTATACATGAAAGTTGGTAAAATGGAGGTGCAACATACATGTTATCTTATACGTTTTTAATTTTGACCGTTTGGGCAACTCCTGAGTCCCCATATCGTTACCAGTCTTTTCCAGTTCACTGTTGGAAATAGGTCTCACTCAGGGTATGCTATTGATCACGGACTTGAGTTTTGAGAGCGCGGACTTGGTTTTGAGCATCCAGTCCATACCAGTTGTATGTCGCAGATTGTCGCACCATCTAGCAGAAGGGTCCCCATATACCCTGACATTATGAAAACCTTTTTATAGTGCTTTCCTCTATCTTTCACAGTTCAAGATTCTATAGTTGATTCAATAAAAGTTGTTTATTTTTCATAATATCTTTTTTTATGTTCGTATTTAGACTTTTTAGTCAATAGTTATGTGAAAGAAAATTAAACTTCAAAATAACATAGGTACATAATATGTTAGGGATGGTATAGGCGTGATGTAACTCTAAAAATTAATGCTTACATAATATTGATGGAGTGGAGTGGACAAAATATCGTCTTTTAAACTCGATCCTTCCCCCTTAACGGATTCGTCATATATATACTATCTGTGTGCCAAACAACGCAATCCGTTTAGCGGTTTCAGCTATGCGTTGATAGACATATCATGGTTCCCTTTTATAAAAGTAGTCAGATAAGACACTGCTTTTAAAATCTCAATTAACGTGAAATTTAAAGTTAATTTTTAAAGATAATACTTATACCAAAAAAATAAGTTTAGTAGTATACTAAAAGAATAAGTTTAGTAGTATGTTCTACACTCATTTCTATCTTTGAAAAAAGATCCGTAAAATGAAATAAAATATGAGCTTAATAAGAGACTGCCTTCTTGTAAACTGTAAAAATCACTCCACAGTAAAGCTTAAAGCTTAAAGTAAAGCAGTTCTTCGATAGTAAAATAGCTGCATAGAATAACAAACCACGCATTTAAGATACCTTTAAAAACAGTTATTTCGTAGTATTTCATACATAATTAATATATACTGTAACTTACAGTCTGTAAGTAGGAAAGCTATATGTATATACATATGTCTTTTGTGTGTTTTAAATTCTAAAATATACATAACTAAAACTATTGCATTGTATCTAATTGTCAACCTTCACGTTGTGTACTAATCACTCTACACATTGCATGTACATAAACGTTTATATCGTTACAAATTTATTGTAACTATTGATTTTTGCTTTACTTTACGGTATTTTTTAGTATTATAAGTTAAATGTTGTTATTTTATACATTTTCTATCGAATTTCATTAGTAGAGGTAATCGGGGAAATCGATTCGGTCGGAAATAGAACGAGCAAAGCGCCTTTGTAAGCTTTTTTTCTGCCTGTCCTTACAGTGATTCACTGGCCGTGGATAGTTATTATTAGTTTTCTACTTCATGTTGCAAAGTCGTGATATAGCGTTATTCGTCTAAGTTATTATAATGTACCTTATATTTTATTTGCAAATATTTTGTTTAGATTTCCAATAAAAGCTAAAATTGGATATATTACTAAGATTATATTAAATGTTACTATTATTATAGCAAATTGTCATAAAGTAATCAAATAGGCAAATAATCTTAGACACTGTGAAGCAAAATAGAACTACGAGTATGTGTGTTCAATCTATTAGAGGCATGACATAAAGATTAATTATTACGAGTAGAATAAAATGTAAAAGTAAGGATTGATAAATACTTAAAAAATATAAACGTTATTTTTATTACATTTAAAACGACCTAATGAACAGGTGGTTATGTGAGTTTCACAAGCTAGAAAAGCCAGTACTACCCACTAAATATGTCTCTCGTCTTTTTGGGATGTCCCAGAATCGCTCACGAATTCAACCACGGTCCATAACGCACCAACGGCAGGTCTTCCGAAGCGAACCATACAGCCAAGGGGTTGCTTTACAGTACGCTCTGCTATGAGAGAAGTACTTTGTTACTAAAGTTGGGAAATGCATTTACGCATACCACTAGTTTGGTATGTGGGACTCACCGCTTGAAAAGAAGCTAGTACTAACCACTGAAACCTGACAAAACCTCCGTCCGTCCGGCGTCGCAAGATCGCTCATGCATTCAACGACAACATCCGGTTGTCAGGTCTGATAAAGCAGACCACACAGTCGAGGGATTGCTCCACAGTCCACTCTGCGATCAGAGAAGTACCAGGAGCAACGCTCACGGCATACCGTCCACCGATACTGGGCCATCTCCTTGTGCGTTTTCTGGCTAAGTGGCCGAGGAACCTCCCCACCACGACAAGGTACGCACATTGAGGGGATATTAAAGAACCACCTAAATTGATTATTAGAAAATTATAATACTGTTTATTTTATTACATATTACACAACTAAGGCTTGTTCAATTCGAAGTAGAAAAACATTCAATATCAGTTCCATTCATACTCCGTTAGATTTCTGTAACCTATGACCTATGGCTCGTGACTTTCGGCCGACGACGCCAATTTATTACAATTCACATCCAGGTTATTCGACGGAAATGTCGTAAAAATGCAGGCTAGGAATTCTGAACTGCGCGTCATATAATGTAATTTTTATTTTAAATTTAAATTTGTGATTTAAACACATTAAATATATTGTAAAGATATATAACGTGCCCTAACGTGGTGGAACGAGGGAAAGGAGACCAGGTACTCAACATTCCGACTAGAGCGACACAACACTGTCTTCCAATCGGAGATGTATGCACTTCTCAGGGCAATCAGGATGGCGAGGAAATCGAAAGTCGGCTCAATCAACATTCTGAGCGACTCAAGATCTTCGCTCGACCTTCTGAAGAGCCCATCGGTTACTTATCATCTAGCCCTAGAGATGAAGCAGTGCATACGAGAAATCAGAGAGGAGGGCAGAAATGTGAGGTTCTTCTGGCTAAGAGCCCACGTAGGTACCCCGGGCAATGAAAGAGCGGACGAGTTAGCTAAAAAAGCAGCCTTAACCAAAAAGACGGCTCCTGACTACGATAAAGTCCCAATATCGTATGTCAGAAGGCAGATACGTGAGGAGACGGTGAGACGGTGGCAGCTGCGCTATGACACCTCTACAACTGGCACGGTCACAAAGGCGTTTATCCCTGATGTAAAGATCGCCAAAAAGATCATTAAAAACACGACATTAACACCAGTCGATGTTCAAATGTTGACCGGCCACGGAGGATTCGCGGCGTATCTACACCGCTTCAACCTTAAGGACAGCCCCTCTTGTGTCTGCGACCCCGAATGTGAGGAAACAATATTCCATATTTTACTGGAATGTCCGAGATTTGGCCAGGAAAGGCTAGAATTAAAAAACAACCTGCAACTGGAATTAGACCAGCCCGCTCTACCCACCATCATGGAAAACGAGGGCACTAGAACACCTTTCCTCACATTCGCAAGAAAAGCCGTCCAAGTGGCAGCTAAAAGGAATGGTTCGACCGCCATACCATCTGCTACAAAAACAATCACTACCATAACCACTTCCACTACCACAACACTAACAACTCCATACATCTCACATACCACAAATACAACCCAATCTACACAAACCACACACATCACAGACACCACACACACAACATCATCGACAAACCCGCTAATAACATCATCACAAACCACTCTGACGCAGCGACTCCGTTCCATTCCAAACACCTTACGGAGTCTGATCATGAGGACAGCCATACCAATTACACCTACACAAACAATTTTCCCTACAACCCTATCCGAGCTATTGCTAGGAATGGGAGAGACTGGAGATCAGGGCATAAGGCTAAAGGGTGTGGCACTCTTTATGAGCTGTGATAAAGAAAGAGTGGGTATAAGCTTCTGTCGCTCAGAAGGCCCGGGCAAAGTGACGGTGTCGCCGGGGCTCGTCCTACTGATAAAGGGGAGCACAACTAAAACGAGCATTAAGTGCACGAAAATCGACGCACTCACAGTGCAGAGGGAGGATAACCAACCCTACCGGCTGGTGTGGGTGCAAAATAAAGCGATCGCACTCTTCGAATGGGGAAGGGAATCAGCCTTCACACTTGCATGCTCGGCTCTCTCAAGACTCAGTGGGGGGAGCGACCGCACACCCTCACAAAAGCTCAGTGTGGACGCCATGAGGGTAGGCTCTATAAGAGGCGATGTGGCTGATCGCTACGGTTGCCTATTGGCCTCATCAAATCATGAGGTCATTGTCTACGAAGACAGAGGGGAAGACCTGACCTTTATGAAAGGAGAGGTAAAACAAAACCCCCCCTCTATGGAGCAACCCCCCATGGGGCCCCCGCTGAGTGGATCTGAACGCCTTCAAAAACGGACAGAGGCACAAAATGAAGCCTCCAGCGCAAAGACCTGTCAGGGGGAATGGCCTAGCCAGGACCCCCGACTAAGGGCAGTAGATAAAGCCATCCACCAAGTGGTCTCTCTTAAACAGCGAACAAACGAGGATAGGCAGGCCATGGCGATAAGGGAATTCTTTAAAGTCAAAAGCTTGGAGAAACCTGAATCGCCGCGCACCAGCCGCACTAGAGCTGATATGGGACAAGTAACACCACCGAAGCTAAGACCAGCATCAAACCCACAGGACCATGCCATTAACGCATTCGTTGAATTCCTGGCAATAATAAAAGGAACCCGAGAGGTTAACCTAGCCACCTGTCAAAAGATCATGCAGGCCTACCAGCGAGGAAGTGAGAAGCTGCTGGAAGTGGAACTCAACAAAGCCGAAGCGGCCATATACGACAACGACACTTCCCAGGTAATACATGGAGAAATGTATGGGTCGTATATGACCGCTTATAATACCACGAATGGCTTCGTGGGACTGGTCGAAGCTGAGGGGTGTAAAGATGAACCCCCAAAATTCCAAACACCTCCAGGAGACCCACTAGTTGTGGTAGCCAAGTGCACGAGGATAATGCTGGACGACAGGATGCTCAAAATGGTTAAAACCATATCGAACGAAGTCGATACCGGCATTATCCTTGCGAACTGGAAACTGCCAAAAATAACGTGGACAAACGGGGTACCCGGATGCGGCAAAACAACTTACATCATCAGGCACTTCGATAAGGATAACGAAGTAGTAGCCACCGCCACAGTCGAGGCAGCAAAGGATCTAAGGGAGAAGCTCGTGGAACGGTTTGGTGACAGAGTCAAATCCAAGGTGCGTACCATGGCCTCCATACTGGCCAACGGTTTCAAAGAGGGCACTAGGTGCAACCGCCTAACGGTCGACGAAGCCCTCATGAACCATTTCGGAGCCATAATCATGGCAGCCCGACTGTCAGGCGCAGAAGAAGTGGCACTTATCGGAGACATAAACCAGCTGACTTATATCGACAGGGAAAACCTGTTCGAGCTGAGATATTGCTGGCCAACCCTGGTGACTAACATCACACGTGAGTTGTCTTGCACGCATAGAAACCCCATGGACGTTGCATATGCCATCAGCGAGGTCTACGGAAATATATACTCATCCAGCAAAATTATCCATTCCTTGAGCATGAAGAAATTTACTGGCGCGCGACTTCCATCGACCCAACAAGGAACTCTATACTTGGTCCACACTCAGGATGAAAAGAAACTCCTGATGGACCAAGGATATGGATCCGGTGAAGGGTCGCGCGTTATGACTATACATGAAGCGCAGGGTCAGATCTGCAGAGAGGTCATTATCGTTCGGACAAAGTGCAAGAGGCTCCGCATTCACGACAGTGTACCACATGCGGTTGTAGCGGTAACTAGGCACACCAACACCTGTGTCTACTACTCAGATGACGGTGACGACGCGATCGGCAGGTTTGTTCGTCGAGCGGAAGGGGCCTCAGCGAAAGCCATTCTGGAGCACAGCCTCAAAATTTCCATCTTAAAACGTGACACAAACATCTCCGAGGCTGTGCTTTCCCAACTGCATGAGGGGACAGGGTCCTAATGTCATAGTGTGAATTTAAGACATAAACATAAATGAATACAGAATTAAGGACTAGTACGTAAGATAAAGATAAAATGTGTTATAATTAGAATAAACATAATGTTAAGTATTAAAATGTTAACATAAGTAGGTATAATTTTACAATAGGAAAATATGTACACATTTCATAAGCATGTTATAACATACTATCACATATAAAAAGAAAAAAAAAACATATTATAATAAAGTCGGTGTCGGACCACGTCCGAATAGTCTATATGTATCGCTAGCTTGTATCGCTAGTTTTAAGTATCAAAAAATTGTAAAACGCCAAACTGTTAATGATTAAAAAATAACAAAAGGCACGGGCGCTTAATGTCTGTGGAACATTTCATTAATAAAAAAAAAAAAAACTGTTTACTGGTTTTGTATTTTATTAAAAAAATAGGTAAAAAATGTTTACGTAAAATAATTGCGTCAACATTCGATGTAAAAATCCAAAAAATAATACAGGCACATGGAATATATTATTCTACCGCGAATTTGTATGTTCTTAAACTGAAAATACGAACATTATAGAACTTTTAAAATTAGATTTTTCCATATTGAATAAAATTAAATATCTGCCTTAACGGCTTCTCAACGGCTTCTTTTTAACGATTAAGAACAATAAAATAAAAATAATGGAAAGATGAAAGGAAAATTTAAAAGGACCAGTTCCAGACCATCACATACGACGAATAAAAATGTAACGTTTAAACCTAATTTTCCTAATTTACTAATCCTCAACGACACACGAGAGCAAGTCCTCGGAGAAGGCCGTGTGCGAGATGACCGTTGACCATTAAAAAGGGAAACCTTTTGTCTTAACAATGGTTGTAGTTTTCTATGTTTGTGAACGGAATTTTATGAGCATTATGTATGATGGGCGTGTAGTTATTAAACATCCTTTTTTTGTGTGTGGTAATTATTGTAAAACATTCTACATAATACATTTTAATAGAATAAATTTCTCATCCCAAACCTCAAGTTCAAATGTAGTCTTGTACGAGACAAAACTATGTTTGCAAGGTAAAAAATATAAACCCCTTGTCCGTTTTAGTAAAGAGGAATTCTCAATAAAAAAATACTTTATTTTATTATAATTCATTTAATTGACCAAATCAGACATTTTTACAGCTAACTCTAATTTGCTTTAAACCGTCACGTTGCAACACTGCAGAGTGGCATTCAAGCAATTGGCAATTAGTACCAGTTGATAAGCAATCTGCCGACACTGCATTAAAATCTAATTTTAATAACCTACCATTTACAATCTGTTGTGTCACGTTGAGCATCTGGATAACGTCAAAGGCCGTAGAGGAGTGACTGTCTTGAACATGTTTAATCAGGGACTCCTGTGCTAGAAGCCAGTATTCTAGTTTGTTTGGCTTCATTACTGTTATACCCCCGGGAACACCATTTACCTAGGTAAAATTAGTTAAATATTGGTTTATTCTGCTAAAAATTAAGAACATGTAATAAAATGAATTTAGTTGGGTTTTCTTTTCAAAATGTTAATCGATTGTTTTTGTAACTACTAAAGCGATATAGTATCATCAATAAAAAATGATTGTGGTTAAAATTTAACCACAATCAAAAAAATCATAAGAATAAAACTTTTGAAACTTTTGGAAAACTAAATAACGAGCTAAAATCTTAGAAAACAATTATTTTATTATAGCTAATAAGCTTTTACAATATATTTCTTAATGTGTTTTGAATTTTAAAGAAATATGACTTTTATTATCTCTTGCTTCGTATTATCAAAAGAAGAAAAGGCTTTTAGAGAGATGTTTTATAACCATTGTATCTGCCTTTTTTAGGTACATCCCATTATTGGGCACGGGCCTCCCTTTAGTACGAAGGGTATTAGGCCATAGTCCACCACGCTGGCTAAGTGCGGCCATATTAAACCAAAATTGATAAAAATAATTCAAATTTGAACTTACTCCAACCAAAAACACAGCAATAAGGAGACAGTGAAACAGTACAAGCCGACCCTCCATTGTGTTTTTGCTGAACTCTGCCCAACTACTTCGTACAGCAAGTTGGTTTAGAATATTTATTAATGTAAAGCGCCTATTTTATATAAAATTAGTTCACGTTATTATATTTGACACGGTGTTTTTAATGATGTCGATATCGACCATGACTAACTGTAATTATAACATGTACATGCGAAGGAAATTATAACCTAATGTACCTAAATAAACGAGTCTAAATGGAATTTTGCACAATCTATATATATAAAAGGCTTTGTCCTGAATGATTGACGGATCAACGCACAGCCTAAACCGCAGACGAGTACGACGAGACGAGTTGTAGAGACCTGAAAGTCGGAGGGTGTGTTTTTTGTATGACGTAGGAAATCGATAAGAAAGGATTTTACAAAATTCTACCCCTAAGGGAGTGAATAATGAGTGCAAAATTTGTATGGGACAACGTGATTCGTTGGTCCAATCTGCTTCAAATTTTGCATAAACATTCTTTAACAGAATTGTTGGAAGACGTGTTTAGTATTTTATTGAAACTTATCGCCTAACGGGGTTAAAAAAGGGAAGAAAGTTATTTTGGGAGTGATTTGCATCACATGTTTAAAAATCAAACCGAATCTTAAAATCTATATATATAAAAGGAAGTCGTGTTAGTTACACTATTTATAACTCAACAACGGCTGTACCGATTTGACTGAAAATTGGTGGGGAGGTAGCTTAGAGCCAGGAGACGGACATAGGCTACTTTTAAAAGCGAAAAAAAGGCTGTAAGAGGTTGGAATAGGGGATGACACTTTGTATGGAAATTACGTCATTTTTAAAGCTAGAAGCTTATATATTTTGACAGGTTAGCGCATCACCGGTCAGTTTCAATTACAATTTTAAAGAGTATTGCATTGCACTAAGCCTTAATGTGAGCGATTTTTAATTTAATTATTTATTGTTAAAGTGAATATTTAACTAAATAAGTAGGTATCGAGCAAAAACGAGCAAAAAATGACATTGTATTGGTAAATATATATTTTATTCTGTTTTTTAGTATTTTAGTAGTCACAAAAGAAATACATAATATTTGAAAATTTCAACTCCGGTTTATGAGTTATAGCCTGGTGTCAGATGGACGGACAGTGGGTTATACTAATAGGGTCCCGTTTTATATACTTTGGATACGGAACAATAAAAACAGTAACTTAGCGAATCGATGTTTCACGCAAAAGTATCCACTGAACGAATTTGAACTAAATTTTGTGTAGTGAATAAGTGATATGTTATTACACAAGGCAACATTCGATGCCAGCCAGGACGGACAGATTTATCTTGCCTTTGCAATAGACTTTCGAACGGTATTTTGATTATGCTTACAAATTGATAGATTAATCTAATATGTATCTATTTAAGGTTTTTTTGCTTTGGCTGGCACCGACTTCAAAATTAACTAAGTTCTTAAAAGTATAGGGTAGGCCAACTAAACCACTGCTATAATAAATCAACGAGGTTTTGAATTAAACGTTATTAGACAAACGAGATTTGTCCACGTCCAGTTTTTCGAATAACTCCCAGACGTTAATGATTTTAAAAATTTACCTTCTATTATCAGGTAAGCCTAAAGTACACATCTATCCGTTCATAAGTGAATAAAATATTCTATTGAAAGAATTTTCTTTAAGCTCCTAACTGTTGAGGAGTTAACCTTCCATTATCAGTTACGGTACGTGAGTCAAATATCCGCATAGCCTATTAAAGATTCGGCCGAGTATCCTAAATTCGCTCCTAAGAATTGAAGAGTTCCGTTACTTTGTCATGGATCCCATAATCAGAACCTTACCAAATTCTCATCAAACTTATCTTGAAGTACATCCTTTTAAAAAAAGAATCATCGAAATCGGTTGGCGTGATATTGAATTATTCGTCCATTTGTCGCGCACATACTTAATGCAAATTTAAGACTTTTATGTATTTCTCATGGATTCCACAGTCAGAACGGGACTAAATTAAAATGGGACTACACGGGAAGAACCACCTTTCAAATAAAAAAAGAATCATCAAAATCGGTTCGCCCAGTTCAAAGTTCTGATGGTATGATGATGGTAGTAAACATAAAAAAACACAGACTAATTGAGAACCTCCTCTTTTTTTGGGAAGTCGGTTGATAAAATACTTTTTATTGAAGTAAAAGTCTTTCATTCCTACGGGAAAACACAATTATTGGTTCTATGGAGTCCTCCTTTCAAATCTATAGGGCTAACTCTAGCTTAAACTTAGAGATACATCAAAACTATGTAGTAGAAAATTATAGGTAAAACAAGGTTTACTACAAGAAAATATTTTATAGGAATATTAGTACGTACAGTAACTGGTTCTATTGTGTAGTCGTCATATAAGAGGGGTGGCATTTTACTAAACTAAATGGGGTAAAAATGTCCCAACATATTTATTTATTTATATTTAAACTGAGCTGCACTTTAAAAGATTCAGAAATACCCACTACTCTGGACTAAAAAGTAAACACAATCGTAGCGGCCAGAAAAAGCTACATAATAAAAAAGGATGGTACTTTATATAGGTAAATTTAAAAGGGAGGGTAAGAAAACTATAAATAAACCTATAATATATATTATGTTGAGTTATATGATTCTTAAGCCGTAAATATTATACTTAATTTCTTATTCTAACTTTGGAAAGAAAGACTATATAATTGTCCTAAAAGTGGAGGTAGGTAATGGAGCTTGCTAGATATTTTAAACGAAAAAGAATGTGTGCGTGTACTGTTATCCGCACGAAAGTAATTAAACTTATCGCTTGATATAATGCTCATATTTCAAATCATTAAACGATTTTGTTCATGACATTTCTTGTTTTATTTTCAGCAAACCCTTACATTCGACATTCATATCATGCGGGTGCTAAAAATAGTCAGCCATTTTTGTGAGTCTGACATATTGGATTTATACAAAATTAGCTCTCATTCATTTTTCAATATTTATAATCCAAAGTAACATATAGCTTTAATAGAGAATATGTATGTACGCCCTTCTTAACGGCCCACTGCTGGGAATGGGCCTCCTTTCAATACGAGGGGGATCAGGCCATAGTCCACCTCACTGGCCAACTGCGGGTTAGCGAACTTCATATGTCTTTCGAAAACTTGCTAAGTTTGTTTTCCTTTACAGTAAGTCAACTGGTAATCATGCTAGAAATGATTCGCACATAAAAATATCAGAGGTGCGAGAACCGGATTTGAACCCGCATCACTCGGATATCGAAGCGAGCGCGTTATACCACTAGACTACCATTAATACAGAATATACGTTAAATATATTTTAGAATACTGAATAATCTGAGTTAGAATCACATGATACCGTTATTTATGATGTATTATTTACTTAATTACTACCTTACATTATTGTTTGATGCACATGCCCCAGTAAAGAAGACAGTCTTTAAGGGTGGCCCAAAACCATGGATTACTGACACGATTAAACTTATGATGTCTCTACGTGATGAAGCTCTAATTAAAGCCCAGATTAATAAAAGCGATTCATCTAAAAGCTACTATCGTGATCTAAAAAATCTTGTTACATCTGCTACTGAAAGAGAAAGAAAAGCATTTATAAACAGCTCCATTAATAACATGTTACATAGACCAACCACGCTATGGCACAATCTTAAAAATATTATTCCAAATAAGAATAGAACAAGTAATATTCCGGAGCATTTAAACGACCCTGATAAAATCAACGATCACTTTTTAAATTTGCCCCCTATTAATGAGCCAAGTTTGCGAAATATCTGGATCAATAAACAGAATTCACGTAATATTTTTAACCTACAGCCTACAACGCAAACAGAAGTACTAAAAATAGTAAATAGCATAAAAACTAAGGCTGCAGGGCATGATAACCTGAGTATAGACATGATAAAACTAACCCTAAACGTTACTTTACCTGTTATTACTAATATAATAAATAAATCCATCGAAACACTCACGTTCCCAAATTGTTGGAAACGAGCATTAGTCAGACCTATACCTAAAAGAAACTACGTCGAACAACTTGAAGATCTTCGTCCAATATCGATATTACCGGTTTTATCAAAAGTTTTAGAAAGAGTCGTATTAAATCAGATTACTAAATTTTTAGATGAAAATGATATTATACCCAAGTATCAATCTGGATTTCGTAGAGGATACGGCACAGAGACAGCACTCCTAAATATAACAGATGATCTGGCAGAGGCTTCTGATAAAGGTTTCAGTAGTATTCTGGTCTTGCTTGACTACTCGCGCGCCTTTGACTGCATCCTTCCCGAATTATTGTTAGTAAAACTCCAGCATTACGGTTTTTCACCAGAGACATGCCAATGGTTTAGAAACTTCTTATTAGATAGGGAACAAATGGTTGTTACTGATGGTAATGACGGTCAAAAGAAATATTCCACTTTGAAGCCAATCACGCGTGGGGTACCCCAAGGGTCCATACTGAGTCCGATACTTTTTACATTATTTACTGCAGATCTACCTGGCTGTATACAATCCTGTAAATATCACTTATACGCCGATGACACTCAATTGTATTACTCATTTAAGGGTGAAAATACTAAATCAGCCATACAAGACATAAATAATGACCTAGAGCGCATATTTAATTGGTCTACTAAAAATTCTCTAGCTCTAAATCCATCTAAATCAAAAATGCTGGTTCTAGGCACAAAGCGTCAAATTGAATGGGTCTCAAAATGTAACGAAAAGATAAAACTTAACGGTATTGTGATCGAACAAGAAAATTCCGTTCGAAATCTTGGCTTAATTTTAGATTGCCATCAAAAGTACACGAAACATATTAATAAAAAAATTAGCAATGCGTTCTTTAAACTTAAAACTTTGTACAAAATCAGGCCATACATAAAAGAGAATCTACGTCTACTGCTCGTAGATTCACTCGTGCTTTCTGCTTTTAACTACTGCAGCTCTGTTTTTGGCCCTAGAATAACCGCATACACAAATAGAGCTATTCAACGTGTACAAAATTCTTGTATTAGATTTTGTTACGAAATACCCAGAAGAGAACATGTAACTCCATATCTAAACCGTAGAGGAATCCTAAACATGAGAGCAAGGATGGAACTACAATACGCTTGTGTGATTCAGAGAGTGTTGTGGAACAAAAGGCCAGAATATCTCTTTGAAAAACTCATCTGGGCCGAAGAAGGTGTCAGAAGTCTTCGCTCTAGCACATGCAACTTGCTAAAAATACCTTCACACGCCACATCACGCTTTAGAGGTTGCTTTAGATTTGCGGCAGCAAAAATATGGAATGATCTTCCCCCGCCATTAAGACTTAAAGTAAGTGCAAATAAATTCAAAAATGTTTACAAAAGAGCCTTATTAAAAAGACAACTTGCTGCAGAGAACTTAAAGTATTCCTATACAAAAGAAATGAGCCTAAAACCCTATTTCTAATAAACTCACTGCATACGTCAGCGCACGCAAGCACGCACGCACTCACACACACACACACACGCGCACACACACACACACACACACACACACACGCGCCCAACAGTTTTTAAATTTTAAGTTTTAAAATTTTAAGTCTTGTTTTTTGTTTAATTTGTTTATTATTATTATTATTATTTTTTGTTCAAAATAAGTTATTCTTTTTCTTTTTTTTTACTGACTTTAGAATAGTTAATATTATTATGTATTGTTTATGGGTATTACTGAAAAACAGCGCTGTCTGAGGTTTTGGCCTCAGCAGCAATAGCTGAGTTACTACCCTTTGCCATTATTTTTTTTTAAATTGAATATGTAAACTAGTACTGTTTTTTTTTATGGCAATAAATGATTATTATTATTATTATTTTTTTTATTTTTTTATTTTTTAATATTTTTATGTTATGTAAATCATTAACGCGGGCTTTTGGCCAAACGTAAAATGATGTGATATAGTGTAGATCATGTGGAAATGGATAAGAATTTGCGAACTATTCTACAGGTGTTAAGTATGGCAGCTTTCTGCATGAGGATGTACGTGTGTGGATGAATTTGTAAAGTTTTAAGGCTACTATGTAAAGATTTAGGTATGACTCCTGTAGCTGATAGCACTATCGGGACTGTTTTAACTCTGTTGACACGCCATTGCGCTTTAACCTCCACTTCCAGCTCCTTATATTTTGCTAATTTTTCAGTGTATGTTGTTTGCAGGTTATGAGTATTTGGTACGGCTATGTCAATAAGGTACACAGTTTTAGCATGTTTATCGTGTAATGTTATATCGGGTCTATTGCAGTTAATGGTCTTGTCTGTTATTATGGTTCGGTCCCAATATATTTTGTACCTGTCTGAATCTAAAATAATTTGAGGGGTATATTTGTAATATGGCACTTTTTCCTTTACAAAACCATATTTATGAGAAAGATACTGATGAACTATTGCAGCAATCTGGTCATGACGGTGTTTATAGTCTGTTTGTGCTATAGCTTTACATGCTCCTGTGATATGTTGTATCGTTTCAGAGGCGTGGTGGCAGTGTCTACAAAGATCTGAGGTGGCATTATGTAGTATAAATTTTCTGTAATTTTTTGTATCTATTGTCTGATCCTGAATGGCAACCATAAAACCCTCTGTTTCAGGGAACAGATCGCCTCGTGTCAGCCAAGCATTAGAAGCAACTTTATCTATATCTGGGTTCATAAGATCATGACGATGTCTTCCATGAAGTGCTTTTTGTAACCATTCTTCAATTTTCTGCTCTGGCAGTTTAACTGTCTGGTTTGTTTGGTTCAATCTATTGTGTAGGTTGAGGGGAGTGAGCTTTCTATCTGATTCTACTACGGCCATATGTAAAGTGGATACTGCTGATTTATTATGAAAAAAATCTCTTAATCCGGTTATAAGTTTAGTATGTAAATATTGGATATCAATAAGACCTCTCCCACCTTCGTGTCTTGGTAGTGTCAGTCTTTGTATGCAAGCTTTCGGGTGATGTTTCCTATAAAGTGTTAAGTGAGTGTTAATAATGCGTTGTAAGGCCATTAATTCTGTTTGCGACCACTTTATGATTCCAAAAGAATAAGTCAATATTGGGATGGCAAAGGAATTAATAGCTTTTATAGTATTACGAGAATTTAGATGGGTTTTCAATATTTTATGTAACCTTAATTTAAATTTCTGTTTTAGCGTAGCTTTTATTTCTTTTTGATGAATTTGTCTGCTTTGTGTATAACCTAAATACTTATATCCAATAATATTATCTAGAGGTTCTATTACTTCACCATTCTTCATTAAATATGTGTTCTCTTCTACTGTGTCTCTATGAACTGAAAGAATCCTGCATTTATCAATTCCAAAATTCATTTTAATATCCAATGAGATGTTTTGAGTTATATCAGCTAATCGTTGTAGTTCGTTTAAACTGCTACCATAAAGTTTAATGTCATCCATGTAAAGGAGATGATTAATTAGGTATTGCTTTTTATTGTATTTAAGTTTAAATCCTATATTTTCGTTATTCAAAGCGCTTGACAATGGATTTATAGCGAGGCAAAACCATAACGGACTAAGACTATCACCTTGAAAGATGCCTCTGCGAATCTGAATTGGCTGTGTTTCAATAATTTCTGTTTTAGTATACAATTTTAAATTGGTTGACCAGTTACCCATATTTTTATTTAAAAATTCTATTATTTTTGGATGAATTTTGTAATGTTCGAGAACAAACGTTAACCATGAGTGAGGAATTGAGTCAAACGCTTTTTTATAATCTATATACATTGTATAAATATCTTCTTTTTTACTGAATGCCTGTTTTGATGTTATTGCATCTATTATCAATTGTTCTTTACAACCCTGACTATATTTTCGAGCCCCTTTCTGTTGTTCAGCTAAAATATTATTTTGTTCAATATGTGTGTAAATTAATTGACTAATGCATGCGGTGATAATTTTGTATATACTTTGTAGACAGGTAATTGGCCTGTATTTAGCCGGGTTTTTAGTGTCATTCGGGTCTTTAGGTATCATGTAAGTTATTCCTTGTGTTATGTATAGTGGCATAGTTTCAGGATTATTTATAAACCGATTAATGTGTTTATGTAGTAGTGGGTGTACGTATGTAAACTTTTTGTACCAGTAGTTATGTAATTTATCTGATCCAGTGGCTTTCCAGTTATGTGTTTTTGTTATCACTGCTTTTAACTGTTCTAAACTGATGCTTTCAAATTCCATACTAGTAATGTTTATTAGTTTTTTCCTATCTATATCTAACCAAGTACCCTCATTGTGTTGTTCAGGCTTTGACCAAATATTTGTCCAGAACTCATATAACTCTAGTGACGTAGGAGATGGTGTTATTGAATCTTTTGTTGTAGTGTCTGTTATTGTTCTATAAAATAATTTTTCAGATGTATTAAATTGCTTGTTTTGAACCTTTCGTAATGTTGTTGTTTTATATCGACGCATCCTATTTGAGAGTGCGCTAAGCTTTTGTTTCAGGGTGTCTAGAAAGTGTGATAGTTCACTATTCTCGTTTTCGTGTATCGTGTGTACTCTATATTGTATTTTTATTATCTCAATTTGTTTCTTTAATTTGGTGCTATTATTTCCTCTAATGAATTCCGTAATTTTACCTATTTTGGCTCTTAAATTGTCTATTCTATTTTGGAGGCGTCTTTGCCATGGGGGTATACTAAAGTTATTTACTGGGCTAGCTATTGACTGCGAGTGTATTTTCGTTCCGTTAAGTAGCGCTGACGTGTATGCTCCACAATATAAAATACATTGCATTGTTTGGAAGTCTGAATCTAGTGTGAGGTATTTTGGAAGTATTTCATTATTTATGTGTTGAACAATTAAAGCTAATTTTTTTGTCGATCTTTGTTTCGGAATGTTTGGTCTATCAGTAGCCTCACTATTTTTAAATTTTACATAAGTTTCGTAAAATGTTTCTCCATAATTTTTTGTATTTAGCTGTGCCAAACTATGATTACTACATTGCAGTGAGTCAGTGCAGTGGTTATGTATTCCAGACTGTAAATCAACTGTTAAATTACGAGTATCAGAGATTAATTCTGTACCCCCTGTTGAATTTTGTGAAATCTGTGAGACTGTAGGTGCTTGTGTCATGTGTTTCTTCTGTTTATTATTATTAACATTTTTGTGAAGTTTCAATAATTCTCTACTAGCCTCTTCTCGTATTTCTTGTAATCGATTCTCATTGATCATTTTATTGCGTATGATTACTCTAAGTTGGTCTGAAATTCGTTGTTCCGATACTTGATTTAACTCTGGGTGTTTTGCTATTACTGCCAGATGTAAAGACTGCCTATAACCTGTTTTATTACTTTCTAATTCCGTTATAATGTAGTACTGTTTTATTATGGTCTCGTTCATGTTTTTTGTCCATTTCATTCTTTTATTTGTGCCCTGTGTTAAGTTCTCATAATTTACAATTTGTGAATTGAGTGTTAAACTTTCCGTGTCTTTTAAGTGTTGTTCTGCCTGTTTCCTGATTTCTGTGATTTCTTTGCTGCTTAGAAGTTGTTTACGTATAATTGCTCGGCGCTGATCCCCTATTCTCTGTTTTGTAGCTGCCATGTTGGGATATTGACTTGTAAATGAGGAATGTAATGCAGTGAGGTAATTATTAATATTATCTGTTTCGAGTTTAGTTATGATGAAATACGTACGTAAAATAAACATGTTCATATCTTTAGACCATTTTTTACGCGTACGCATTCCTGTGGTGTCATACGCGGATGCAGGATTGGTAGCTTGTGCTTCCTGCACAACATCGCATGACATTGGTGTGATGGAAGATGAACGGGATGGATTGTCTTCTGGATGAAAAGATGAGCTGGATGATTGAAATACACTATTGATTGATGATGTTGGTGATGACGGATTTGTAATGATGATGTCGGCTGTCGTATCTTCGGGCTCTTGCCCAACGGAGGCCCGCCTGTTCAACTCTCCGTCACCAACGGCTCGCATGCTGCTACACTCAGCGTTGGCTCCAAGTGTACCCCGGCGCCCCCCGGGCAGCGGCCGCAAGTTATATCTTCGTAATTGTCCGTTCATGAGAAAAAATGTTTTTGGGTTTGGGATCGTTGGTTAAGAAGAGTTACCTAGATGTTATTGGTATTTCTGTGCCACCCTTTACTGCCGGGGTCTTTATTTGGAATGTATGGTCTAGTTATTATTGACCATGTACCAGTACTAGCCTTCTTTTAAGCCCCCCCACCACGGCAAGGTGATCCCTTGGGGGGGTTATTATTATTATTATTATTATTAATGAAAACAATTGTTACGCAGCATATTATTAATGAAAACAATTGTTACGCAGCATTTACGTTAAATAGTTGCGTCAACATTCGGAGTTTTACTCCATAAATAATACAGGCTAAGGATACATACATACATCAAACGACGCGCGCGTTAACACAAAAAGTACTGAACCGACTTTAAACTTTGTGTAGTGATATATTAATATTACTAGGCCCAATAATTAGGATACCTTTTCCTACAGGATTTTTTTTTATTCTTTCTCACCAGGAAAACACAATAACTGGTTCTATAGAGTAGTCCTAATAATAGAACTTTTTTCCGTAGGACTTGTAGTTTTAACGGAAATCGAGATAAACCGTTTATTACCCTTAAAACCCACCCCGTCCCACTTCCCGACCTCAGATCGCCCGTAAATTATTTTTCCTTTCATTTTTGTCATATTCCCTTCCTTTTCCAATCATTCTACTATTATTTTGTTTTACTTTTTTTGTTTTTGGTCTAAAAGGAATGGAATGGTAAACGAGGAATCTATCGTTGGCACATTATAAGCAGTAGCATAAAGCAAAACATATTTTTTGTACTATAAGCGCGAGCGAAGCCGCGGGTTCCGCTATTACATAATATATAGAAAACTTGAACATTATAGTACTTTGATATTTGATTTTTTGATGATAAAATAATTCTAATATTTTTACGGTCCTCAACGGGATTTTTAAATGATACATAAGAACTGAACTACTCATAAAGAATCAAACTGACCCCAAGTCTCAAGTTTAAGTTTAAAAGCCAAAAATGGTAACATCTTAAACCATTTTCATTAATTATAATATACTATTTCACTAATTATAACATAGTTAAGTAGAGGAATTTTCAATAAAAATACACTAATGATTTTATTATAATTCATTTAATTGACCAGTCCAGGCGTTCATTCTACGAGTAGAGGATGTTCACAGGTAACCTTAAGCTTCTTTGAATTTAACCATTCCTGTACCCATACTTCAGAGTGGCATACAAGCAAAAGGCAATCGGTACCAGTTGATAAGCAATCTACCGGCACAGCATGAAAATCTAAATCTATTAAATAACCACTTACAACCTGTCGTGTCACTTTCACCATCTGGATAACGTCGTAGGCCAACAAAGAGTGACTGTCTTGAACATGTTTAATCAGGGACTCCTGTGCTAGAAGCCAGAATTCTAGTTTGTTTGGATCCTGATCTACTTTTTCCCCGTAACCTTTAACCTAGGTAACAATAATTAAATATTGATTTATCTTGCCAAAGAAACAAATTCTAAAAAGCTAAGAACACGTAATAAACAAAAGTAGTTAGTATGTTATCTCTTCAAACTCTTAATCGATTTTCTTTTTTTTTGTATCTCCTGAAGAGATTTACATTTATCTATAAAATGATTCTGGTTAAAATTCAACCACAATTAAAAGCTTAATTTATCAGATAACTTAATTCATCAGAATAAAGATATTATCAGAAAATTGTAGATTAAAAATTTTCAGTGATCGTGTAAGTATATTAAGATATGTTTAGATGATGAGGAAAAACTCTTACAAAACAGTTACTTTATTACAGTAATTATTACAAAATATATCTTGTTTTATTTCTTGCCGCTTGGCCATTTAATGGCGTTTCTAATTTTCCTCTGAATAACCTTACGAGTATGATAGCGTAAAATATATTTAAACGTATATATAATTATACTAGTTTTATATAATATGTTCTGTTCCGGCCACTTTTGCTTCGTATTATCAAAAAACGGCTTTCATTATCATCATAATATTTAAGTCAGTATTTTTTTATTTCTATATAATTCATTAAACCAAATGATCCAAAAGTGGTTAAAATAATTCAACTTTTAACTTACTCCAACTAAAATTGCAGCTATAAGGAGACAATGAACCAGTACAAGCCGACTCTCCATTGTGTCTTTGCTCAAGTCAGCACAACTACTTCGACAGTAGACTGGTTCAGAATAATTACTAATCTGTAAATTGACTATTTTATATAAAATTTGTTCACGTTATTATATTTAGCACGGTGTTTTTTAATGATGTTGATATCGACCATGACTAATTGTAATTTTATATAGGTGTGATGGACATGATTACCTAATACAAATAAACGAGTTTAAATGGATTTTTTACAATATTAAATATAATAAGCTATTACTAAGTTATTTTTAATTGACATCACCAATTAAATAACTCTATATTATTTTTTGTATACACGATTAAGTTAAATGCGTCTAGAGTGATTATACAGGGTTTCATGCCAATTGTGTAGGTTTAGAAAACTGTCTCTTTTGCAGATAGTCTTATCTGACCACAAGATATAATCTAAAAATTGCGGGTCTCTCTCTCTACTTTAGTTAGTTATCTTTAATTAATTTTTAAATAACATACAATGATTAAAATAGAGCTGCAACTTATTTTATTCAAACATCTTCGTTTGTTTCCTATACATATTCGAACTTTTCTTTGGACAACACAATTTATGAAATGGGTCATCTCTCGAAAAAAATAAAATATAATATTATTTTATTACAGAAGGTGTACATGTGATAGTATCTTAGAATCCTCATGAAATCGATCATCTTTTGATTGCACTTGCCTTAGTGTATTATTTTTATAGTAAATTTAAAGTACGTTTACCAATGATATTTACTTATTTTTCTTTAAAAAAACATTTGTTTCCAATTTGTTTTATTTCGCAACAACTAGCTTGACTTCTTGCGAGGCCAGAAACCCATTGAAACTTACAAATAATTCAAAACTCTAGTAACAATGACAAAACATTCCACTCCGGGTAGTACATTTATAGTTTTTCAATAAAATGGTTGGTACTCGAGTACTACTGGGAGTAGATCGCTAATTTTTTGTTTTACTGGCTCGTCATAAGATGGCCTTTCCCCCGATGCCAGGTTATCGTTACGTTCTGGGACATCCTGTATGTAATCATAGTTTTACATAGACATAACTTAATTCAATGGAAATTAAAACTGAGCAATTTAAAAATAAATAAATAAATAATAATAAATTATTGCAACAGCGCCATCTAGTTCGGTGGTAAGCTACGAAGCTTGTATTACGGATACCAGATAGTTGACATACTACACATAAAAATTTTAAATACATACATATTATTATAAATATAAAACCTATAACGGGAGTACAAACATATGTGCTCAACAAATGTATGCCCCCAGCGGGACTAAAATCCGCGACCGCTGGCGCAGAAACTAGGGTCACTACCAACTGAACCAAACGTGTCGTTAAAGATTCAAAAATAGCCGCTACTCTGAACTAAGAAGTGAACTGGAATGTAGCAGCGAAAAAAAAACTACATAATAAAAATAACACTTCATATAACTAAAGGAAAATGCTTCTAGGTGTATCCTAATTCCTAGCCAAGAAACCTATATTATTCGTCTCATGTTACATGATCCTAAAGTCTTAAACATTGTATTTAATCACTTCTTTTAAGAAAGTAATGCTTGCCAGATATTCTTAACAAAAAAAATACACGTTAGTAGCTGTTCTTGACCTTTTTTGATATTTTTTTCAGGAATCCTTTTCAATCCATATCTATACTATTTTTGGGAGTCCTCCATATTAGATTTACAATGACGTCACTGTGCTTATTGTTTTTGCTCAACAAGATTTCTTTGATACCCGTGTCCTAATGGAAAACTACTGTATTAAAAATGAATGTCTTTAGGTAATAGTGCAATAATGAGAACCAAGCGCGTTGTATAGGTAATGGGTATACTAAACTATTGTAAAAGGAGATTTAAGGACTAACTCAAACCTGAGGTTAGGTTTGTAATTAGGTTAATAATGACTACTTTCATATTGTAGCCGAAATCTGTGGCATCGTAAAAAAACGCAAATTTTTTTATAACACGCTAAAAGAAGTACCAATAATTTTAAAAATGAAGCAGATGCTGAATAATTAGCATTGAACTATCTCGGTGGTGTAGTTACTAGTATGTACGGTCGAGTTCGAGTGTCGAGTCCCGGGTCGGGCCAAGTTTAGTTATTGAGTCTTTCTGTTTAGTAAGCAGTAATAACCCAGGCTTCGGAATTTGGCCGTCTTTCACCCCCGTGCCTCGGAGACTAACTATTCTACTAACTCTTGACTTTATCAACTCTGTCAACTGGTCGTATCAAGGATGTTAATAGATAAACATTACACGTGCCAATACAGTGAACTTTTAAAACATAGCCAAACATCTCGCTTTCTATTGTGAAATGAGGAATTGTATAAGCTTATGGATGGAGCGGACATGGTCGCCCTACCGCGCCTCTCCCTAACGCCGGTCCTGAATAGACCCATACAGATTGGTTCTCGAATGGGGATATCAGTGTGGGTTTCTGTTCTTAACATTGCATGACTGATATTTCACTACATCATTTACAAAATGCTACCATATTAATTTTATTCTTTTAGGAAGTACAATAACTCTGCGATTAAAAAATGAACGAAAGATACGTCCCAACATTTTTTTAAAAAGAGGTTTTTTTAAATAAAAAATATTTTTATTTGAATATAATCATTTAATTTGCAGCTTGTCATCACTTTGTCTAGATGTCATGTATACAATTAACTGTGATATTCTTCTTATTCATCCACTTACGTTCAAATATTGTAGAGTGACACATAAGTAATTTGCAATTGCTACCTGTTATTAAACAATCTGTCGATACTGCATTAAAATCTAATTCAGTCAAAATACCAGACACAATAATTTGTGTAGTCACTCCGTTCATCTGGAGAACGTCGTATGCTGTAGGGGCCTTATTGTCAACGACATATTTAATTAGAGTCTCCTGTGCTAAAATCCAGTAATTTGCTTGACTTGGATCCTGAGCTACTCTTCGACCCACAAGTTGGCATTTTACCTAGATAGAGTTCATTAATAATTTATTAATGTGTTATGTTAGAGCCCTTAATTAATAACATATAGTTATAATTTAAGTATGAGTTGTAATATTTGTTTAAATTAGCAGAATCCAAAAGTTTTCGTTAGATGTAAATAATGTCGAAGACCAATTTTATTTATTATATTATTAACCTATGTACTGTAACATTTTCCATCAGTGGATCCGGTGCACTTAATGCGCTACAATGGCGGATTAAAAGATTCACGAATAATATAAGAGTACTTTTTAGGTTAGCAATTATTATAGGATTCTGCCAGTTTCTCACAATTTGTTTTTTCAAGTATTTTTAAATAAAATTTTGTGAATTATGAATTATTTTCACGGACTTTGCAAAAATTTTAGTTTTTACTTACATCAATGAAAAGTATAGCTACGAGGAGACAGTGAACCAGAACAAAGCGACTTTCCATTGTATTTTCCTGCTAGTAGACTTTCCAAAAGTACTTGTTACAGCAGGCTGGTTCAAAATATGTAATAATGTATGGAGTAGCTATAATTTATATTCACTTCATTTTATACCAATGGTATTCGATATCAGCTATGACCAATTGTAATTATATACAGATGTAATTATGATATTATTACAAAACGTATTACAAGAAAGTTTAATGGAAGTTGTAGCGATAAATAAATAATAATATGTAGCTATTATGTATTATTATTTTTAAGTAAAGTATATTTTTTATTAGATAAAGAAAACCGATATAAAATATTAGAATGATGCAACCAAACCGTTTATATATTTTAATATTCCTTTACTTACCGAGATAATGTTTAGTACTGATTAGTCAGGGAAGCCCAAAAATACATGCAGAATAGTTTCCTCAAGCAATCGGTTATTTCTTGGGAACCCGGAGAATTATCACGCAGTAATCGATAAAAAATAACGACAGTATGCTAAGTATTTTGCTCGAAGAAGAAATAGCTGTCACATACAACGACAACATATCCATGTGTTTTAGGGACAAAAAGACCAAGACAACCTTATGGTGACCTAGAGAGAGATGAAGAGAGAAAGAGAGGGCCAAATTCATGATAGCCTTAACATTACTATTCTTCAAAACTCAAAATATTGTAAATAAAAAAAAAAATTTCAATCTTCATCTGTGTACATATTACATCATTACATGTATTCTTATAATAAATTGAACCTTAAACCGTATCTTTTTTTAATTGGAAGTAAATATAATCGATTGTACAGCATGACTATAGATAATTCGTTTTTTTTATAATGATATCTTTTGTTGCTTTTGACGCGTATATATATGATACTAGCCGATTCGCTCGGGTGCGTTACTTCGTTGGGAGAAGACCTACCCCCATGAGACAACATCGCATCACGTGAAAACCACTGGTCAGATTTTGATGAAATTTGGTATGATGACAGCTGTTTATCCGGATATTGTAGAATACTTTTTAGTACGGGAAAATATCTCATTTCTGAAAAATCTATACTAACCGTTAAAACGATCAGAGAGAGGGCGAGAATAAAAATGTATTTTAACTATGACATATATGCTTATTTAAAATACAAATATTAAACGTTATATATAATAACCAGCTGGTTATCATAATTATACCAAATTTCCTCAAGATCGGTCTAGTGTTTTTTGTCGTAATGCGCAGACAGACAGACTGCGAAGATTCTAAAACCTACAGATTCAGCCTCTGTATCGTTAATGACAATTGCAATTAGAATTTTTGTAATTATTTAATGTACAGATTTGACTATATCATAAACTTGCCAACAAAGATTAGCCTTTTCAATAGCCCTGAATACAGCCCTTATATAGGGAATAAGATTCCAAGCACGCGCATTTTTGCCGTTCGTATTATTAATATTCAACAATAGCACCATATATTTCCTTTATAAGGTACATCTTAGGATCTACGCTGAACTATTTGACCTTTATTTTATAAGATTTATTTCTAACGTTATGAGAATTCAGTTTAAGTATCTTGTAACTTTGTGATTTATCATATAAATGTAGTCATATTTCGAAAAACCCCTTTTTAATTTTTGTAGAATAGCTTAGATACACACCTCAACGTCGATGCCTGATGGCAAATCTCTGGTGCAGACCTAGGTTCTATGATCAACTGCTCTATCAAAAGAAGTACCGGGAGCATCCCGCAAAAACACGCCACCCACCGAGGACCGTCTCCAAGTGCGTTTCTTCGTTTTGCGTCTGGGTGGATTACTGAACGCTTATAAGCCCCTTCACCACTGCAAAGTGAACGTATATTGTGTAGACCTGTCAACTACCACAAGCCGTGTAAAGGTACTTCATTCTAAAAAAACGACAAAAAACCATAATATCTTTGAAATTGTTAGTATCATGCATGCATACTTTGGTAAATGTAATAATTTTATATATTGTAGCTAGCAAACCCCGCGGCACCGCCCGCGTTATTATTACTATTAAAACTAGGGATTGGTGGTAGAAGGATAAAAATATAAGGTTATAAGTATGTTTTGATGCCAAGTCATATAAAAATAAAAAAATGAACTAAAAATCAAAAATAAAATATCTGGAGAGGGCCACTCTTATCACAAGGGCCTTATCGCATAAAATAGCCTATTACCTATTTTCAGACCTACCAAATATATACAAAAAAATAATAATAATAGAAATCGGTTAAGCGGTTTCGAAGGAGTCCGATAACAAACACGAGATTTTTATATATTACACGAGAAGATATTACAATTAGCCTATCACTGGCCACCATTCTAAACAAAGTCCCTCGATTAGCGCCCACTATTCCATAGTTATTTACTTATTTATTTTATAAAAAGATTAAGCTACGAATTGATTAATTTTTTCTCGCTTATCAGCATAATAAATATTGAAATATATACTCAAAATGATAGCTTGTGATTAAATACTTGTTCGTAACAAATCTATGAATACATAATAACGTCGGGGGCAAAACGGTTAAAACGAATGCAAATTGATTTATTCGCTAATCTTAAATCAAATTACTTTGCCGCCTGAAACCGACAATGGATATTGACAACTCACTTTAAAACTTGCCAATATAGCGAGGCCCATAATTTCACTGGAAATAATGAAAATTTATTCTTAAAGGACAAGGATTCTAGAAAATGTTATTATGGTAGCGTTTTATACGGTTTATCTTTATATTTTTCTTTAGGAAAAGAGAAAATTAGACAAATTTTATTACTACTACATTATATAAACATTTTGAAATAAGAATAGTATCTTTTTACATCTTTTTATACGGTATATTATAATTCATATTATGCCTTTGTAAAGTGAATGTATACTATTATATACTTTAATAATATATTATATATAACACAATAATTAATAATTGCGCATTAAATTTGAAAAGATAACTTTGTAATAATAAAACTTAATGATGATTCTGAAGATGTTTTAGTGTACCTACGGGTATGTATATACCTATACGTGTGTTGCCATTATTAATTTTGAAATGTATTAAAAATATATACATGAAGGACGTTCAATGTTGAAAGCTGATAACAATCAACTCTGTTTAAAGGTTCGAATGGAAATAACTACTTAGGATGGTGGCAATACCTCTTACAGGGACAGGAGATTACGTTTCACTAAACGAGGGTTAAAAGGGGGTAGATTCTTTACGATTTGACCGTTAAAGTTTCAATGAATAAATTGATTTTACGATTTCAAGTTATTTAAACCTAAAAGTCATATACTCGTGTCACAACAATATGCAAGCAGAAACCATTATAAAAAGTATTAAAATTCTGAATAACACATAGTTGCGTATAACTATTTTAATAATTAGATTTGATCAGATTATATAAAAAAGTGCTTTGAAGCTTTGAGATGTTTATTAAAGTCAGTTTCTATGAAGTTTGAACTCATTCCAAAATGCGCTAGGCAAAGCTTTTAACGTGCAAGTTATGAAGCTTTTTGTGTAAAGTTTATAGTTTGTTGTGATAAAATGAACATTTTCTACAGTTAAAGTTCAGCTAGCACAAGTACTTCACTTTTCCGCGAGCATTTGACTGTATAGCACGTTTTCTGGTACTATTGAGAATTGATTCACTTAATACAATTTCCAATCCGATTTGTAGTATATCCATCACTAGTTTCACAATCACTAAATAATTATGATTTTGTTTTGTATAGTGGAGAACGTAGAGCAAGTTAGAGCAGCAGAGCGTAGATCCTTGTATTTAGTATTTTGTCAAACTTTTATATCAACTTGAGAAATTAACTTACTTTATACAGTATGTAGCTAGTAAAAATAGTACTCATGTTACAAACCGCGCGTGGTGACGACGAGACGAGGCCAGGTGCAAGTGCAGCAAACACCTAAATTCTATCTATGTCAATATCGTAATTTCCTATAGAAATTGCAGTACAAAGGGCATTACTTGTTCACTTCATCACTTACTTGTTCTAACATCGACAAGTAGTCAACTAGCCATGTAAATTTAAATTTAATTTCATTTCATTTAAATTTTTAGTTAATTAATTATTTTTAAGAAAATTTTACTTTCTCTGCATCCCCTGGCTGCCCCCAAACGCACTGTGATTCTTATTTACTTATCATATATATGACAATGAAATATCATTCTTTTCTTATTACAAGTATTCCCTCATCAGATTTCAGACCTGGTCTTACAGTCATCAAAAGTTCTCCGATGACTCTTGAGCCTTTACAACAGTAATTAGTAATTAGTCATAAGAGTTTTCTAATAAGTAAACGAACAGGTTTGAAAGATCTACTAGTAAATTTGTACTAAGTTTATGTAGAGAAGAATATGAGATTTGGTCAAAAATTGTTGTTAAAAGCTCAGTAAACTAAGAATGGCAGTGAAAAAAGAGTTTTTAAAACGGATAGGTATGTTATAAAATAATTTATGATAAGAATGAAAGAATGGAAGATTGTTAAATAAGACTAAGTGTCCAACTGTCTACAACTTAAAAGTTCAGCTTGTGCTGTGAGGCTATGTCTCCGGCTGCATTATACCAAATTACTTTTTTTTTACTTTTCAATTTTTCTTTGTAGTTTGCGTTTTACGTAGTTAACCCAACAGCAAAAAATGTAAAGTAAATTGTTGACTTTTATTTTTGTAACCTTTTTCTATTAATATATTTACATTATAATAAATCTATGCGTCTGTTACACGTGTCTCTATTTTATTATAGCTCAAAAATGCTGTAAGTGAAATTGTACCATGATTGATGATTATATTGAAGACACCGATGTTTTGATGTATTGCTAACAAGCTTTTTATCTTATAACGAATAACGTGTATGGAAGGTAAAAATTTAGCGTGAGCTGGTTTATTCGATGTCATAGTAATAATATCTTTGTAATTTTATTTAGACGATGCTTTACTGATACTGAATAATTTCACGCTGCGTCATTCTCCTGGTGTTTAAGTATATGGTGATTTAATTTAGTTTGGTTGGAGGTTTAATTTTTTAAATGAGTGTGTATGTGGAAAAAAGTTACTTTAAACTGACTTGAAAGGTCAAGAAACTAATGTGTGTAAACTTATTTACAATAAGAAATACGATTACTAATTAATCCAGCGGGGATTTTCTAGCAGCTAGCATTCTTGCTACGATTGGACAACATCAGTCGCAGTACCAGTTCTTTGATCGAAAAAGGAGCCGGCTCTTTTGTCACTATTGCAGGTGAAAAGACTAGGTTAGGTCTTTTAAGCATTGTTTAGCATTTCGCTGCTATGGGAATAATTTTCAATAGTGAGACGTATTTACGATACGTGAGTATAACTTTTTCCGTCGGGGCTCTCTCATTACACATCATCTCCTTGGCATGGAAAGGACCAACATGTCACATCATACGCTATGGCGTATGTACTGTCCCATTAGGGCCAGTCCTCTTTCTAGTGAACCAGTTACCAACTACCAGAACTCTTGCAAAGTTCTCTCTCTTGCTTGCTCATTATCGCATAAACTCTTTTGATAGTAGGTATTATTTAGAAAACTATGTTGGAAATGTCTACCTTAGATTCTTGCACAAGCGGGACGATAAAAAGTCATGTCAGGAAAATAGAACATAATCAAACACTAAAACAGTGCAAATTAAGAGAAATCTGAGTGAAACAATTATGTGTATATATTTCGTGAAATATCGTCTTATGTTTTAATTGATATAGGCTTTAGCAGGCTTAGAGCTATATCACGTACTAAATAAATTTTAGAACACATGTGGCGTAGGTCGAATGTATGAACATGCGCATTTTATGACCCATAAACAGAATATTGCTCTTACAAAAGAGCTTTTAGGTTAAAACGCTGAGTGTATTAAAAAGTTGAGAATAATTATTATTAATAAAAAAGGTGGTTTATAAATTTCCCGTATCTATAGTGTTTACAAAATCGATGATTTACCTATTATACGAATCCATAAGACAAGGTTCAAATACAAATTTGAGTAGCACGAAAAATGAAATAATTCAACTATGAAGTTACAAGTTCCCGAATGATCTACGAATACGAATGATGATACGAGGACTATGACTAAACGTAGTTTACAGCCTCGAGTTTTTGCGATGTTGATAAAAAGTTTGCTTTAACACCTACGTCCTACATCGTCTAGGTAACATATAACTACTGCCTGGCTCTTCTCAGGGTTCTTTTTTAAGTTAACTACACAATTTGTATACATAACTTAACTTACATTATTTTTAGTATTTTTGTATCATTAAGATAACAGTAATTTACAACCCTTTTGCCTGTGCGTTATCGATTTGAAACCTATATAAATATTTACTTCAAATATCAATTAAAAATAATTAATATTAATACCATTTTGTTAGCTCTTTGGACAAATTTTACATTTTTATTTAAGTTAAAATAAGACTAGAATCCTTGATCTCGTCGGTAAAAATAAGTGCGCCGACCACCACACCCTCACAACTTCTGTCGTCAAACATAAACATAATAACGGTAAAGACTAAATATTGACAATATTGTAGCACTTGAATATGTAAATAAAACTCACATATACGATATCAATTTATTTATACGTGAAGTGTGTACATTTTATGGCACTTCGTTCTTATTACATAAAAATCTTAAATATACTTATATAAATAACGGTTAGAGACAACAGTAACGGAATACTGGATACTAAGCATTTGCTTTATACTATCGTTAATATTATTCCTCTACATACAAGGTTTCAGCGCAATAGACAAAAAATCACGAGTATGAAAAACTGTACTTATAGAAAACTGCATAAAAATTAAAAATAAGTGCAATAAAATGGCGCATGAAACTGTTAATTCTAAATGTCTTTTGAGGTAGATAATTTCAAGTAATAACATCATATTATGAACAAGCTTTTGCGCTGACACCTTCAAAGCACTCTCATTATCTACTTAATATAATTAATATCGGAATTCTATTTAATGCTTAACAGATTTTTGGTTATTTGTCATTGTAATATATTTTGTTCGTGTTAGTCTAGTCAACAAGTGAACTTGACAACAAATTTGAAAAATCTTTATTAGTTTTTGAGATATTTGCAAAAAACTAAACCCCTTTTTTTTAGTGAATTGTTAATAACTTTTGCAATTTCTGCAAGCAAAACTTCATTTTTTTCAAAAATCATCTAGATGCCATTCCGAATCGAATGACAACTCAAACATAATTTTCGGAGACTGCTGAAAAAAGTTGACCAAAAAGGCACTTGTTGGCTAGACTATGTATCTTGTCAATAAAACTAAAGTTATAATGTCATATGTAATTATGGTACCAAATTCTAATAATATATTAACTTTAAAATATCTACGCGCAAATATTTAAAAATAGTGTAAGCGCCCAAGCTTATATTAGAATTTTCTTAGTTGGTTGTACTGACAACGAATAACTCTCGTGTATCATTAAGCAAAAATATTATTCTTTTGAGATTTTTATTTTCCCGTAGTTATAGTTTATCATCATAATTTTAACTTTATAAGCCATTGAAGTGAAAGTAAGCCAAACCAAACACTCTATATTCCACGAACGACAGATTTACAAGCATTGCAACAGTATTTTCTAAAGGGTGGTACAACGCAGTTCCTCTCCAACTGATCTTTGGTGAACAGCTCGCAGTACTGCGTGCCGTCTGTGTCTGGACAGTCGAAGGATGGTCGGGACGGACAGCGACGGAGGCGACACCGGCGCCGACGCTCTCGGGGCTTCGGACCACACAGATTGTCATCTGGCGCAGGGCATACTAAGGGACGATGTGACACTCCGCGGCCGCATGTTGTTGAACACTGTTTTAAATAATATGCATTTTCAGTTAAAAATGTTCTGACTGAGTTTGATTATGGTGGCCAATCTCAATTCTTCAGGCTCGCCATCTGCGATATTACGTGAAAAGCGCTAACAACCATACGCTATATAAACAAAACCATTATTACCAAATTTCCGACACAGGATTCGAACCGAATATCTCGAGATCTACATCTGAACATGCACAACATATTATATAATATAATAGAGTCGTTAAGATAGGATGGTAGGTACTAATTGCATTTTATAGCGAAGATAATATAAATTATTAAAAATATTTAAGATAACTAAAAACAATTTCAACTTTTCATTCTTATAAATTCTAAAACCATATTAAAATTCGAAACGATCAATCAATAAAATAGCATGTCAAAGGAATCAAAATCAAAGTGTTGATCATTTTATTGACAGGTCCTTGATGCCGTAACTTAATCAATTACCGGTATTAGTAGGGTTTCTAGGACTTATGTAAATTGTTTAAGTGCTTTTTGGGACTACGTTTATTTTAGTTGTGAAATTAATTGGATATCAAGATACATAAAACAAATATATCTTTTTAATTAATGTTCAGAAGTTTTAGTTTGATTCATTAAAATAACGAAGCGTATCTATGAATTATAAATATTTATTTTATAACTCAGATTTTTTGTTAAAAGGGAAACTTTTCACTTATTGAAAGTCACAAGTTAAATCAATAATCGAAATTTTAGAATGTTATACTAACTAGTTATACAAGTTAACTTTTAACCGTAATATTTTCAGTTTTATTTAATTAATTCTACATAGACATAAATATTTTACAACAGCATTAAGGAAATAAAGTATAATTATCTCACCGGTGTCCAAGGCATCTCTTGCCAGTAAACTGGGCAAGGGATCCTATTGCAAGGTTGCATTTTATCCGGCTTAGCGGGGGGACACAGTGCAGGAGACACGCTGTGTCGTATTAGCTCCCACCTCGATGTTATACTGCAAATATAAATAGAAAACACTGGCTAGAAATTGTTTATTTTTCCTGACAATATTTTTCGGTTATATAATACAGAACTTATAAGTTTATAGGGTTTTATCGAATGTAGTCGACTCACTTAAATACGTAGATATATATGTATGTGCTACGTATCAATAGGTACATATGCACTTATATGATAGTGTATTATATAGAATTATCACTTCCACAATCAAAAGATTACGCCATTATTAATATATGTGTATTTTACTAGGATTTGAGATTACTAATAAATTTTTATTCTAAGCTTAAATAGTTTTCAAAAGAAAAGTTGAAGCAAAGTAAAAAAAATAAAATTACTATTACCATACACGTAGTTCGATAGGTCGTCACGTAATAAGTAAGAGATGCGCGTTAAAATTCCTATTACGACTTGTATTACTAGGTTGTAAAACACTTTTATAGTATGACATAAGGAGATTTCATTAAAGAAGCTTTCCTTTTTTAGGTTAGACTACATAATGTAATAATGACATCTACGTTATACATTCCGTAACTTATCTAGCTTAAAATATTTTTGAGGGTAACTTTTAATATGAAAATGATTTTATAAGCAAAATTATTATCTTTATTAATATAAAATTCATATGCTTTCATTATGTTTTTTTTATATCTTTTCAGTTGTGAAAATTGAATTTACTTGTTAAGTTTTAATTGAGATTTATTGGAGCAGAATCAGAGTGGCAAAAACAGTATTAGTTGAGTAGTACGAAGTAGAAGTCTTCACAACTTTTAATTAATATTTATTATAAAAACAACGCCAAAAGTTTTGAATTACTCTCATATTTTAATCTTCCCTTATATTTCAATTTACTTATACAATATACATAATATAGTAAAAAAGCCCTTTTAATTTTCCACTGCTGTTCACATCTCAGATATCATGCCATTGTCAGGCCAAGTGGCAGTTGGCGGATTTTACATGGTTTCGGTACAACCCAGATTGACTCGCACGTATGTATTTGGCGTGTATCATTATTTTATTTACATCGTAAAGGCAAGTGAATATAATTTTGAAGGAAAATGAACGCGAAAATGTCGGAATTGCGAAGGCTCAAATCCGCTTAACTTGGTTCTCCCAATAAACACGTTACTATTGTGCTATAGACAATATATGATAAAATAATGTACATATATTTTAGAAGCTGACAAAAAGCTAGAACAAAACTGAGCATGGTACGAGGGGATCGTTGCGTGTTATTGGAAACCGCCTTCGGTTTATCTTATACGCTTGAAATATGAGGAAGAGATTCACTGCTGCTAAAAATATTTGCTTTATTTTAAGAAATTTTGATGTATTAGGCATTTCCACACAAATATTAATAGAAGTATAGTACTATCGATTAAATAATAGAAAATTACATAATTTATGAATTATCTAATTGTGAAATATTGAAGTTAAATTATCACGTCGAATTTTTAAGAAGAAAAATTATTTTTCATGTACCAAATATATAGTATTATACTTAAAAACTTATTTTTCTTTCTGTATGACTTAGATAACACATTTTTTATTAGCATCTAAATATTATTATAAGTATCTACTTACTGTAACTTCTTTTATAATTATGTGCTAATTTAAGTAATTTACACGAATTTTAACATGTTTAAGTGAATTGCTTGGTGTGAGCACACTCCCTAACTCAGACAAGTGGTTCAGCTAAATTTGTTTATGTAGATTCAAAAGCCTCTGCGCATATTCGCGTTTGTGTAAATGTCAACTAGAAGCCAAAAGCTAAGTCGGATATACGCTAAGAGTAGACAGTTTGAATGGCATTATGTATTTTCATATTTATTGTATAACTGAAATTATATTTTACTATGAAATTTTCGATCTATTACGAGGTTTTTATACTTTTGAAGGGTTCGTACGTAACATACATTTATGTATGTATGTATATACTACATCCGTTCTAATATTTGCCAATATAGTAAATATGAAATGCAAACTACCGATGCATTTTTCTAAAAATGATATCAATTTTGCAAAATATATAACAAAAACTTTGAGATTAACTAGTGAAGTTTTGTTAAACGTTTTTTCAGTAACAATAGATAAACATTTATTTACATATAATTATGTTATATAACGAGATAAGCCTATTTGTATCATAATTAAAATAAAAGCTCTAACTGATTTATCTGTATACGAACTGTTTTCCAAAAATTAACAGGCACTGTTCTATAATTATAACAAAACACACAAAAAGAAATATTTCCTAGAAGTTTATAATTTTAATTTCATGAAAGCATTTAACAATAAAGAAAAGATACCTTATATTTGAGGGAACGCAGAACAGCTGTCGCTCCTGCACGCCGGCACTCCCGCACGTGGCGCTGCACCCTTCCCACTCGCCGCCCGCCCAGGAGAAGTCGCAGCTACAATGTTTTTTATTTTGCTTTATTTATGAATATTATTTAATAATCATTTGTAAGCGTAATAGAATTGCATGCAGATTATTTACTTTTCAACTAGTAGCTACTGGCAAGTGGTTTTCTCCATGTGTGAATGATACACAAAATATTAAATTAATAGAAAAAATAAAGTAGCACTAATTATAAACGTTTAAAAAAATTGGAAATGATAATTAGAATAATTATTAAATATATAGATTAAATATGGATAATAATTTAATAATATGGTCGTATGTGTTATACTTAGTTTATAGCCTAATAGCAACTCACCCTCGCTCCGCTCGGGTTGATCCCTGCATATAGTTTACATTGCTCAGATGAGATTCAGATATTTACCCGCAGTAAAAAGTATTTTTTTTTATTTTATTTATTATTAGAGAAGCAAACAGTTATACGAAACAGACAATAAAAAAACCTTTCTTATATGTTGACCGGATAATCAGTTTCATCATACCAATTTTTATCAAAATCTGTCCAGTACATTTCTCGTTGACAGACAGATTAAATTATTAAAACTATAAATTCGGCCTCTGTATCAATAATAACAACTATATCAATAAAATTTTCCAAAAAACCCTAGTGTGTTACGTGTAATGCTAATTTGCTATTTTTTCTTCACACGTAGGATTTTTTTTGTTACTAAGTCGGAGATCGCTGGTTAAACGATTTGTAAAAATTATCTTTGCTTACTTCATTGATTAATTACATGAGGTATTAAAAACCGTAGAGTAAGTTCCATCTATAGAAAAATGTATGTAATAAAAGTTAAGTTTTTCGGCTTACAACTTCCTAATGAGAGCTATTTTTGACCGACATCCAAAAAAGGAGGTTTTATGTTCATTTGTATGTATCTTATCAAAGAAGGTACCTTATACAATATTATAATAGAATTAAATTAGACAATTATGTGGGGAAGACGGTGGTAAGATGGTGTACTAAAGATTAATAATAGCAAAACTTGCATTGAGAGAATTAAAGAACACATAGTGTATTTTAAAATGAACAAATATTTAATAATCTTCAAATATTTAATATTAGAAACTATTTTTTATAAACCTATCCCCAGTCTTATCACCCTCTCCCTACTATCTCATTACAAGCAGACAGTCAGAGTTATTCAAATTATCTCAGCAAATTATATAAATTCTTTCGCAAACAATCTGAAATATATTTAGTAGACTACAAGGAACTTGCTTTAATAAAGGTCTTACTTGAATTTACGTTTCATGGAATATTTGCGAACATTATTATAGCATTCGTGCTATAAATTAAAGTAATGTACAAATTTTGTATCCAATTTATATTGTGTTGTAAGTGCTTTGAATGTGACCGATAAACATTTTATTACATACGTGTTTAAGACTCTAACTGTAACTTGCTTATAAATATTTAATGATATGACGTTGATACTATTTTTTTATTTAATATAAAATGGCGAAAATATCATTCTTTCAATTTGACTAAGACAAATCTAGAAAATACAAAACCTATTTCAGTTTCTATAAATGGAAGAACACATAATAGTTTGTATGGATATAAATAGAAATCGTGATAGGAAAGCCATTACATTAATTTGCCCCGCGTATAGTGCAGCGACGAGTAATGAGAGCTACATTTTGCTGTACCTAAACAAAATCGCAACTTGATCACTTTGCAAAATTGGCTGTGCGCAAATTATAACAAAATGAACTAAACTAATTATCAGGGTAAGATAAATAATAATATTAATAACGCCATAAATATAATAATGATAGTGTAAAAATGAAACAAGTACACTCTCTGTAAGTGTTAAGGCACAGGAGCGTCGGCTTTACGTGCCTCTACGAGGCCAAGAGTTAAATACCGCTAACTTCCCAACTCCGAGTTATTACTAAGGCTTACAAAACAGTGGGCGGCAGGGGAAGGGGAGTGTCGGCGTTGTCGCATCCTCTTTCCCTGCTGCCGTTTGTGACGGGCCTTCGGGCAACGGGCACCCCTTTCTTATTGCAGGGTGCCCACTTCGGTGGGCGGTGTTTCGGGCGTGTGGGGCTGCTCCGGGTACTTCTCTGTTTTCAGAGTGGACTTGGGAGCAGCCTCACGTTTGGGAGGTAGGTGCTCTAGGGGGTCTACATGGAGTAGGGTTTCTAGGGTACCGTTATTTTGGTGGTGCCCCTTTGTGGGCTTTCGTGGTCTCAGGCTGCTCTGGGGCACTTCTCTGGCCTGTGGATGGTCGGGGTGGACTTCGGAGCAGTCCATGGTTGTTGTAATTCTTCCCATAATGGGGCTGCCCTTTTTAGGGCGGCCTCATGGTGGTGGCTTCGGCCAACCATCGGGGCGTCGCGGTTGTATGCGAAAGCGATCCCGTGGCGTCCCATACATGGCGGCAGGGGTTTGGGAGTTAGGTTTTAGTGGGTATGCCGGATGCGTCCGGAGAGTCACCACATAACCCCCCAGAAGGCTTACAAAACAGAAAGACTCATTAACTAAACTTAGTCCACCCAGGACTCGAACCTAGAATCTCCGTATATCTTCATGTTAAAAGATGGCAGTTAAGAATGATGGAAAAAAATTACCTATGTATATTGCATCTCTCATATCGCGTGGGGCCGCAGTGCTGGTCGCGCGGGCAGCGCGGGCGCACCGCTCGTACTCCTCCACCGCAAGAAACTGAACACGGACCACGTTCGCTCGACCATCTATTGTAAAATTATTCATGTAGATTATAAAATAATGACATTTTGGGTGTTTTAGCTTGGCACGTATTGTGTGGTGCGCAACCATGATTAGTAGATGTCAGCCAATGTAGGTATCATACAAATTAACAATGTTTAAAAAGTTAGGTATAGCTATACATTTTAATAAATTTAAATTATATTACTTATATATCCAAAGATGTGACAATATATATTACGGAGTTTTAACATATATCGTTAGATGCTGCATGTATTATATGAGTGGGCTAAATTTAATTACAAATGAAATGAATATGTCTGTGGTTGGTTTCCGCGGTTGCGTCGAGGATTTGAAGTGCGGTAGCCGGTAGTGGCAGTACAACTAGCAACTCGCTTAATATAGATTTCTCAAAGATATTTAGATGCATTTGACCAGTTGTCACACCTAATTTCATGAAAATCCGTCCAGTGATTTTCACATGATGCGTGCCAAGACAGACGGACAAACAGAAAGACAGACAGACAAACAGACAGTTTGTGTGACAGACAGACAAAAACTCTTGATTTGACATCTGTAGCGATAATAGTTAGGAACAATTTCAAATATAGAGTTTCAACTTAAAATTTTATTATATAGATACATAATGGAGTAGGTACTAATAAGTAACAATGCTACTAATTCTTTTATCCAATGATGAATTAAATAGTCAGTGTAATCATAATAATGAAATGTAGAGCACACTTTAACGTCTACTGGTATATTAGTACTTGATATATGCTTGAATACCATTGTAATTTATTAATTATTCGCTTTTTAAAATTATTTTTAAATATAAAATAAATATATATATACATGAATACCTGAATACAATGAATACCTGAATCATACCCTTCATGATTCAGGTCTCTACAATCAGTGGTTTAGGCTGTGCATTGATCCGTCAATCATTCAAGACAAAGCAATTTATATGTATAAATATGTTTTGTTTTGTTCTATTTGGACAAATAGATAAAATAAGTTTTAAATTAATTTCAATTGAATTCAAAAAAGGGAAATCTTTCTAAAGTTACCGCAAAGAAAATATTTATACATTTTTTTAATATATTTTTTTTGTACTTAAGCGTGCATAAGAATAAACTTATTCTGTCAAACAAAAAGATATCTTTACTATTCTAAATTCAGTCACAGTTTCTGATAAATTTGATTTGCAAGTATACCTATTTATTAAGTTTGGATTCACGATCTTTATTGAACTTATTGTACATAATTCGTATGTAAATAACTTGAGCCACTAAACTCGATGAATATCCATAACTGAATAACAAATTTCAATTAATTAACAAACTTCAATTTTATTGCGGTGCGGTCAGGGTTTAAATAATATATTATACATGATTTCTGATAATAGTTTTAATTAATGTACTGCAAAATGCTGCTTCAATTACTTTTTTTTAAGAATTAATAGACTATAATATTATTTTTGTCTGTGTCTTCGCTTTCTACTCGATTCGCGTTATTCGCTCGCTGTCACGTAAATGCTATGTCATTAGGTACTTCTCAAATATCGTCTGTAATTATCTCCAAAATATGCTTATACATTTTTCTACACACTGTCTTTCTCTTTTCTATATTAGTTTATTGTAAACTACTGTATATGTAACCATAAATTACTATTACTATATATTATCCTTCACTTCTCCCTTCACCCATAAAAGCAATCACTTTTTTGTTTTTTCATTTTTATAAATTACTCAATTCAATTCAATTCAATTCAATTCAATTCAATTCAATTCAATTCAATTCAATTCAATTCAATTCAATTCAATTCAATTCAATTCAATTCAATTCAATTCAATTCAATTCAATTCAAGTCAATTCAGTTCAATTCAATTCAATTCCATTCCATTCCATTCAATTCAATTCAATTCCATTCAATTCCATTCAGTCCCATTCAGTTCAGTTCAATTCAGTTCAGTTCAATTTAATTCGATTCGATTCAATTGCCTGAAAATTTCAATTCAATTCAAGACAAAGCATTTTATATGTATAGATATGTTTTGTTTTGTTCTATTTGGACAAATAGATAAAATAAGTTTTAAATTAATTTCAATTGAATTCAAAAAAGGGAAATCTCTCTAAAGTTACCGCAAAGAAAATATTTATAAATTTTTTTAATATATTTTTCTTGTACTTAAGCGTGCATAAGAATAAACTTATTCTGTCAAACAAAAAGATATCTTTACAATTCTAAATTCAGTCACAGTGTCACAGTGATTTGCAAGTTATTAAGTTTGGATTCACGATCTTTATTGAACTTATTGTACATAATTCGTATGTAAATAACATGAGCCACTAAACTCGATGAATATCCATAACTGAATAACAAATTTCAATTAATTAACCAACTTCAATTTTATTGCGGTGCGGTCAGGGTTTAAATAATATATTATACATGATTTCTGATAATAGTTTTAATTAATGTACTGCAAAATGCTGCTTCAATTACTTTTTTTTAAGAATTAAAAGACTATATTTTTGACTGTGTCTTCGCTTGTGTGTATTTATGTTTTAATATGTGAGTCTTGAATTGCTGAGTACTACTGACGGAATAGTGTAAGTACTGTCTCTAATAAAAATAAACCATTATTAATTAATTAATCACATAGTATATATTTACAATACATAATATATTACAATACATAAATTTTCATATATAAGTAGGGTCAAAGTCTGCCTTCTATGTCTCAAAGCTAAGCATAGGAATTACGGTTTCTAGATAAATCTAGTTCCAAAATAGTTTAAAATTCAATTCAATTCAATTCAATTCAATTCAATTCAATTCAATTCAATTCAATTCAAATCAATTCAATTCAATTCAATTCAATTCAATTCAATTCAATTCAATTCAATTCAATTCAATTCAATTCAATTCAATTCCATTCCATTCCATTCAATTCCATTCAGTCCCATTCAGTTCAGTTCAATTCAGTTCAGTTCAATTCAATTCGATTCGATTCAATTGCCTGAAAATTTCAATTCAATTCAATTCAAAACAAAGCATTTTATATGTATAGATATGTTTTGTTTTGTTCTATTTGGACAAATAGATAAAATAAGTTTTAAATTAATTTCAATTGAATTCAAAAAAGGGAAATCTCTTTAAAGTTACCGCAAAGAAAATATTTATACATTTTTTTAATATATTTTTTTTGTACTTAAGCGTGCATAAGAATAAACTTATTCTGTCAAACAAAAAGATATCTTTACAATTTTAAATTCAGTCACAGTTTCTGATAAATTTGATTTGCAAGTTAGTAAGTTTGGATTCACGATCTTTATTGAACTTATTGTACATAATTCGTATGTAAATAACATGAGCCACTAAACTCGATGAATATCCATAACTGAATAACAAATTTCAATTAATTAACAAACTTCAATTTTATTGCGGTGCGGTCAGGGTTTAAATAATATATTATACATGATTTCTGATAATAGTTTTAATTAATGTACTGCAAAATGCTGCTTCAATTACTTTTTTTTAAGAATTAAAAGACTATAATATTATTTTTGACTGTGTCTTCGCTTGTGTGTATTTATGTTTTAATATGTGAGTCTTGAATTGCTGAGTACTACTGACGGAATAGTGTAAGTACTGTCTCTAATAAAAATAAACCGTTTTTAATTAATTAATCACATAGTATATATTTACAATACATAATATATTACAATACATAAATTTTCATATATAAGTAGGGTATAGGTCAAAGTCTGCCTTCTATGTCTCAAAGCTAAGCATAGAAATTACGGTTTCTAGATAAATCTAGTTCCAAAATAGTTTAGTAAGCAAAATTGGAACAGTTGGCTAGCTGAGGTGGGTACGATATCAATTACTGATGCTGTTTATGTATTTATATTTAAGTTTTGTTTACTTCAGCTCTTTGACGGTGTAATAAATACTTTAATAATATAATTTGTAATTTATACTTTTGTGTAAATACAAATAAGATTACAAATTAACCGATATTTTTTTTCTTAAACATAATGGCGTGTTATTTTTATTATAACTTTTTGTTTAGCAATTTAATGTACTCGTATTTCAAATTGGTATACCGTATAATCGTATACTTTAGTGTTTGTTAAGTGAATAAATGTCTTAAGCCACGATTTTAGGTACAAACCAAATATTATAGAACTCTATAACTCTACTAAGCAAATATTAGAGTGAAAAAAAAAAATCTTTTTCACCGTACATTTTTCCGGTATAAAACACCCATGTGATGTATAATCTATAACTTTACCAAATTTCAACTAGATCCGTTCAGTCGTTCTGACGAGATTGAGTAACAAACATCCATGAAAATCTCATATAAAAACTAAACTAACTAAACTAAATTTACTAAACTTCTATGCTTTCACATTTATAATATTGGTAACATTGCAACAGGTCAGATAAAGTAACAAATATCATATGATGCAGGATTTTTATACACATGAGACGCTTTATTAGCTCAATTGATTTAAAGACTGCAGACTCAACAAGTATCGATAGACATATTATGTATATTATAAGTCGTCCCGCTTTCCCAGTTTCACTACTATTACACTTTATCTTTATGACGTCAGATTTGATGGGCTGGGGGAGGGAAAGAGGGAAACGAGGTGGGAGGGGAGGCGAAGGTCATCACAAGAAAAGGGCGAGAGCGCCGGTGCTTTTTAAACCCTTTACTCACAAATCTTCAATATTTAAAGCTGGGTCAAGTAACATCCATTATGGAAAGCGTGTTCTTCTATTATCGTTATATTTTCAATGAATTATAGTTTTATTTGTTTTCAAAGAAATAATTTAAATATAGTTATAACAAATGAATGGTTTAGATATTTGTTTACTTATCATTAAAATTAAGGGGAATCTATAAAATGTAATAATAATATAGGAAATTAGGTAATAGTAATATTATAAAGTGACGAAACGATACCAGATCAAAATATTTGCTTGATATACTTTGTATTTTCGTAATTAGTAAAGTATTTTTTTTACCTTAAGCCTAATTAAATTTTAGGATTTCTAGGAAAATTTTAAAAAATATACAAAGTTAATTTTGCAGTTGCAATCAAAAAGTTATTGAGAATATTCATTAATTAATAATTAATTAAAAGATACAAATGCTCTTCAGAATTACGTAAGTATGTATTATTTTTAAATAATTTAATGGTTTTAATTGAGGTTTTATTTTAAAATAATTTAATTTACAACATAAAATTGTGGTATTCATTATACTAAGTTTAATTATTAATACACATTTTTCTATCGAATTTCATTCTTTCTTAGAAAATGAAATAAAAAAACAAGTCTCTGTAGCTTTTATTCAGTCTGAAGTCTTGGCTTGTTTTCATATTCGTGATTTAGATTTTGTGTTAACCCGACCCAGATTGAATGATGTTCCGGGACTTATGATTTTTTTAAAATTATATATGCCATATGGTTTGACCTAAGGTCAAGGTTCCTCATTTTTGTCGAGAACTGTGCATCTATGATTTTATATTACAATGCAATATGTTAAATATGTGTTTATATCGCAGAAGCTACACAACAGCTCCTCTTTATGATTTTTTATAAGATTATTTGTGAATTCTTAACCTTATACTTTAATGTTTAACAGCCTCTATGAAATGCAAAACGTTTCGAAACCGCATGTTTTCGGATGAGTTATAAGCCATCATATAATTGGCCGATATTCATTGTTATTTTATTAATTTTTTGATATTCTAAAAGTATAACCTTATAAATAGTGCTCGCTAATAGCAGATGAGCCTGAATGAATATTTTAGTAGCTCAGCTTACAACAAAATGTCTTTTTGGAACGAAGTCAGATTTATATTCTTCCTTTTATGGAGGTATATAATATGTATTATGTATGTACTCGTATAGTTGTATTATTAAAGATCCCGGGACCACCAGACCTTACTTATTTTCTCAGTAACCAAATTTTGAGTGTACCCGCTACTTTCGGTCGACCGCCAATAAATAGGTTGCTAAAGTTAAGTAAAAATAATAGTCATTTATCTTAAAGCTGCAGCGCAAATTGTTATATATGTTTTGGAGAATATAGTTAAAATTATTAATATTGAATACTGCCAGACACTTAGCGTCTGGTATAGATTACCAGACGCTTTAAAGCCCCCAAAAATATTGTATTATACGAAGTTTGAATCATAATAGTATTTCCATATTGTAATAACGGCATATTTCTATGTTATAGCACTGTGTTATAAATTAATAATATTAACAAAATCTACAAGTGATAAGGCAGTAATGAAAATAACTGTACCTGTACTCCATAGGTCTGGTGCGTCCGGCAGGCGTGCTGTAGTTAACGGACACTTCAACAGCGACTATTTCTTCAAGCGGCTGTGTGGGAACCGCCTGTTGCAGAAGATATGGCAATATTACTAAGTATACACATTACACTGTTTAGAATTTTAGAATACCGAGTATGTAACATAAATATATTTTGAAATAGTAAAGCTATAGTAAATATGTTGGGATAAATATGTTGGGACATTTTTACAACAGCGTCATCTAGTTCCGTGGTAAGCTACGAGGCTTGTGTTACAAATACCAGATAGTTAATATACTATGCAAATAAATTTTAAATAAATACATTTTATAAATATAAACACCCATGACTGGAGTACAAACGATTGTGATCAACATATGAATGCCCCCATTGAGACTCGAACCTGCGATACCGTAAGTAGGGTCACTACCAACTGATTAGCTTATTTCTTAGCTTTAAGCCTGAATTTAAGCTTAGAGCTTAGTTGCTTGTACTGCTTCTGATAGCAAGATAAAATGTATTTTATCGGTTTTATATCAATTTAGAGCGGGTAGTACTTTAATAAAAAAATATGTACATATTAGATAATATTATGACAAATGCTCAATAGGTAAATACCGTTTCATCTCAAGATGCGAGTAAAATAGTATATCACAAATTGTCCTTATGTAAAATAATATTTATATATTCCCAGGGTCGCTAATCGAAGGTACGCAATAAAAGTAATACAAATATGATGTCTAATAAACAACATAAAAGAAGGATCGGCGTATGAAGTTTGTGTAGAGAGTTCCTAATTAACTTCAGTAGGCGAGTTGAAAGCGACCGTGAATAATTAAAGCGCCTCCGGACCGGACCCTCATCAAATGGTACGCTTCGCTTCACGTCACATAAAAAAGTAGACACATTCCCTTTTGTAGTACATTTTTGTTAGTTCTCTGAATCGGAAAATGCTTGTTTTATTAAGTGTATTAGAAAAATGTATATACATTTTGTGATTTATTGTGTTGTTTGAACGAAAATGTTAAAATATCTTCGAAACGTATGTGGCATAATGGTTCAATTGTCTTCAGCCCTTTTTAATGTTCACTGCTGGGCACGGGCATCCCTCAGTATGAGGGGGATCAGGCCACAGTCCACCGCGCTGGCCTAGGGCGTGTTAGCGGATTTTACATGTCTTTCGAAATCTTGCTAGGTTTTCTAAGACATGCAGGTTTCCTCACGATGTTTTCCTTCACGGTATTGTTAAGAGAAGTGGTAATCATGATATAAATGATACGCATATCAGAGGTGCGAGACCCGGATTTACGAATTAAAACGTACCCGGAAGAATCCGACCGAAGGGAAAGTTTAATATAGAGCTTTATTGTCTAATCAATTTTCTCTTTACTTACTTACCAAAGGTTCTTTATAGTCGAAGGCATGGCATAGGCCAGGATAAAGGATAAAAAATTATAACCCATACAGGTATACTATTAAATACGTATGTATCTACCTATACTTTATAAATGTTTTAATTGTAGTATATGTTAGTAATATTTTTATATAAAATGAGAAAACATAGAACAATAATTTTAATGACAAAAGTTTAAGCTCCATTGATATTTTCATTTCAATCCGAATAACAAAAGAAAATTCACGTGCTTTACTTTACTGACTTCCCATTTTCCATATAATGAGATTTACGAAAGTTGCAAACAAAGAGGAAACGAAATATAAAAATCAACAGCTAACAAAAGGACAAAGAAAAAAAAGGACTCACCTGTATAACGCAGGGGAGATTACAGGTATAGATCAAAACTGACAACGAACTGACTGATAACTCATAAACTTGACCTAAACTAAGGAATGAATTTACAATACGAGCTATTGTGTGTGGTTTTACTCGCTTTAAAAGCAAAATTTATCTCTTTCAATTCAACCCATATTATTCCTTCATGCAACTTCATAGTAATAAACAAACAATAATACCACTTTTACGTTATGCATATATATAGATAAATAAATATATAAATTGGACATTATTACACACAGTCTCATCTTATTCCTTCGTAAGCTACGAAGCTTGTGTTACGATTACCAGATATGTAGTTGATATACTACACATATATAACTTTAAATACATACATTTTATAAATATAAACACCCTTGACTGGAGTACAATGATCCATGCTTAACAAATGATTGTCCCCAGCATGACTCGAACCCGCGACCGTTGGTGCAGCAAGTAAGGTGACAGAGCCAAAGGTGTCGTCAATAGGCAGATAAAACTGACTTTTAATAACAACAAAGGTACATTGTTAAGGCATTGCCAAAAAAATCAATACCCGTCAGTATTATTACAAATCATTATTACTTTGATATCTTCCTGACCCAATTTCGTTTACGGCGCCCAATCTCAGTGAGACAGCCATTTACGTGAGGAACTCTTCCCTCTTATCAAGTACCTTAATTTTTTGAGTTGTGTGTTCTTGTATTTAAACACGCATATAAATATACACTTAACGGTAAATTTTTATAGGTTTAGTAAATTTATAGTTATGTATTAGCCTTAGCAATATTTAATCTTAAGGAAAGATTATTCATGGCAGAAGTAAACCTCACTAAGTTTAATTATCCGCGTAGGTCCTTTTAATTTTATAGTTTAAAGTTCGGGTTAGGTTACGACCATATTGGGCCCGGGAAAAACCCAATAAATATTTAATAAGGAGCTTATACTTAATCTTAAAGTATATAAGCTTGCCTATACTACTAACGAAACGAGTAACTATTACGTTATATTTTATAAATGTTTTTGATAACTTACCATAATCATTAAATCAGTCTGCAACCTCGATATGGCAGATATCGACACATCCGTTTCGGTTTGTTTCCAATGCAAAATGCTACCAGCCGCTACCACCTCACCCTCCAAGCCGAACTGTTCGTCTTCCTTTATGTCAATCACATTACTGTCAACTTCTATAATTCTCAGATTTTCAGGCACATTCGGATCATATTTCAGGTAGTTATCCTGTCTATTATCTATTTCAAAGTGTTTTGAATGATATTTTAGTTCTAGTATGGGCCTGTCGCGACGGCGCTCTCGTATCGCAATGTTTATAGCTACAGGAGTTGTAATGTGTACGGACAGTTGGTTTGCTTCGTGAGGAATTACTGTTAAACGCGTCCAACCTATTAGGCACAAAATTAAGCTTACTTTTATGAATTACATAAGTAAAGGTATTTTTCCAGTATTGTTTGAAAAAATAACTATCAGACTTTATCTTTTAAGTTCGTATGTTTGTATCAGTACATTTTAAATTGGTTCTCAAAATTTGTTTTGGCGGTAAAAATTATATACAAAAGATATGTTTGTCAATTACCTTTGTTGAGTTGGCGCGTGTATACATGAGTGTTATTATTGCAGTAGCCATCAGGACACCAGTTGCAAACTGGGTCAGTTCCATTACATTGGCCTTTGACACACGTGCCCTAGAATATTTTATCATACTTTAATATAATTGTAACACTACAGATGTTATTCTGCTTCCATAATTAATTAATGACATACTACCTTGAAAAGTTGATCAAGTCACCTTTCATGCGTCTGTTCCATACATTCAGAATTCAGATCAATCTTTGTTTATGATTTTTTTATGAATATATGTAATATTTATGTATATCTATACATATATGTTACACAATATCGCCAGAACAGTTTTTGCAATTATAATATTAGTGATTAGCGTGATTGATAAAATTTATGTAGCACTTTTGTATTAAACTTTTATTTCACATGTTATGATAACATGTAAGCTTATATCAAGTGGAAGTGAACTATAAAGCCCTGATGCAGTAGCTCACTGCTTAAGGCTGTATTGATTTAATAAGTTTCAACTTCATAGCTCTTAGAATTAAATTTGACCAAGATAAATCGATTATTCTAAAGTCTTTATATCTATTCACTTTGTTCGTTAGTCTTTAAAGTAAAATGCAAACATTTTTAAAACAAAATGCAAATATTCTGCTTAAACAAAGTAAACTGGTAATTTTTTTTTTGTAATAACTAGTGTATAATTTTTGCTGGAACAAGATTACTTTGCTTTGTTTTTGTTTTAGAGCCTTTATTAAGTTGTTTTATTTTTTTTAAATAATAAGGAAATCTTCCCTTGAAGAATTTTGAAGTATATCCGATATCACAAAGCACGTTTTTAATATCAAAATATTTTAATTACAAAACATTTTAAGGAACAATTTTTTAATAAGAAACATTCATAAATAACGCAAATATTTTACCTGGTAGCAAATATCATAAGGTCGATCGTAGCTGCAAGATGTCCCATCTGGCAAAGGTCCAAAACTGGTCGAGTTTCCTCCTCCATAGTCCACGCACCAGGTCTCACAATGCTTTGATTCTGTCACAACAGTACCCGTCAGTATTATCACAAATCATTATTACTTTGATCTATCATCCGGTAAGAGGTGTAGTAATAATGTCAATTTTACTATAAATTATTAAAGTAGCTTTAAATCGTGATATTCGATTATTCATCCGCGTTAAAGATGTAATATAAGCTCCACCAAGTTTTTACAATTAAAAGTTAAAAATAAGAAAAGGTTTAACACTAAGCAGTTCTGCGTAAGAAAAGGCATAGAAAACACCTCAAGATGGCTAACAATGTCTGTAATTGATTCAAGTTTTCTTTTTTTCTTATTTCCTAGAAAATTGTACTCTTGTGTCTCTACTTGTATCTTGAAACAACATATACACTTGGGTGTAGTTTACTTTTTGTAGCGTACGTCCCTAGATTTAGCGCGAGCGAAGCGGCGGGTTCCGCTCGTAAATTTGTAATTGTGGTGAAAGCAGCATGAAAATCGGTGCAGTAGTTTTTGAGTTTATCGCAAACAGACAGACAGACATCCAGACAGACGCGGCAGAGGACTTTGTTTTATAATATATAGTAAAAACTGAATTTGTCTTTGTGAACCTTCTTTAAATCATTGTTACTATAACTTTCATTATTAAAAAGATCTTTGTGGGCTGTACAATATTCTCTCCTTCGAAGAAGAGTAAATAATATATTTCAACGAGGTTCTAAGCCAGAATCTCCAGAGTGATGCGGCAGTACGTCAAACGAACATAATTATTTATCAAGGCGATCTTTGAAATGCTTAGGTGTACATTTAGTTATTAATAATTTAATATTTATCAAAACGTTTTTTAATTTATTAATTATATTCTATCGTTTCATCCAAAAATTTACTGATATATAATAAGAATGTTATGTACAATTAGCGACGGAGTTTAAGTTTTTATACTGTGTATTGGCGATTCTGACTTAGAAATCTATAAAAATAAAGAAATGGTTCGTAAATATCTCTAAAACTATCTAATATCTGCATATGCACGCAACAGATATGCACAAATGGTATGGTGATGGCTATAATTATTATTAATTCCATAAATATTATAAACTTCACTTCACTTCAGGCTTCGCCCGCGTTCATGTTATTAATCGCCAACTAAACTTTACTTGATAACTTGCTGGGTTGACTATAGATTGTCTGAAATTTCATTAAAATCAATTTCAGCGATTTCAGATCCCATCGTAAATTTACTCGTGATCCGCACAGCTACCTTTCTTCGGTGTCACGTTGCCCGCGTTTATTTTTCTATTAGTATTTTGTTTAGATTGACATTTTTAAATACCTAATATCTTTCGAATATTAAGTTTCAGATTTGAAGTACTCAAAAAATTATCTCGAATTTAATATAGTTGTATTTTCTTTCTATAAGTAATCCAAGTTGAATGAAAGTGAAATGAAAGTTTGATGGATGGGTGTTTGTTACACAATATCGCCAGAACAGCTTAACTTATCTAGATGAAATAAAGATACTCAGAGTGTCTTATATCTGGAATAACACATAGGCTAGTATAGATTTGTTTTCATTTTTCAGTATAGAACCCGAGCAAAGCGAGGGTGAGCCGGCAACCTTGTACAAACTAAAACTAAATTGCACGAGATTTAGTTTTTAGTTATTATTAACGACATGCTCTACAGTCATATAAGCTAGCCACTCTACTAACAATATCCAATTAATAATCAATTATAATTTAAAATTTAGATACAACATACTAAAATATACAGTAGAAAACATGTATCTAGTTACTTTTGCAATCCATAATTCAATATTAACCATGATTAAAAATAGTTATCAAACTTCTTTTTAAAAAATTTCTCGTATGTATAACTGATTAATCGAATCGTATGAGCTAATAAGATGTGCTCAATTGTCAACAAGCTTATTAATTTGAATGCATTTACTTCGATAATACTGTTTGTAGGCGGTGATGACAAATTGAATTAATGCCGTGTTCCACGTGATGCTAATTAATTACTTGCTAATGCGAAGGGAATCACAATAGGTCATTGCATACGCTGAGTTGATTCCTTCTAGGTACCTAGTATCTTAAAATAGAATGTCACTAGCTACCTTATCTTATATAACTTAGCTGACTTGTAAGAGAAAAACTACTTAGCTTAAAACTGCTGAGTGTTTTTGATCTTATTTTATAAGATTACGGTGTTAGTAAACTTTGTTAATTGTTGTTTGCATTGTTATAACTACATTCAAGTCCAATTATCCATTCTCTTCTCTTTTGTTCATTTAGTTTTAGATGAACGAATGGCTCGTTTGTTAGTATTCCTGAATCCTGACTTTGATTTCGGTAGGTACAATAGTTGGTAAATAGGTTATATTTTTATTTATCAATCACATTCATGCTTTAGAAAATATGTATAAATTATGATAAAAATATTCTTTCTAAGCGAAAATTGACTACATTGGTCATTGACTACCATTCAATCAATTCTAATACTAACGATATAATTTATTAATCTTATTAGTATCCATTGAAAGCACAATCTTAATCCTAAAAAAACTCAGAGCCAATACTAACAGCGGCGTACAGTGTGTCTAGTGTTATATAGTTAGATTTTGTACCAATCTACTTGTAACAATACCTTCATGATGTAAGTATGGTATGAGATGGCTAGCCCGGCGGTAGCACGCGTCTGCGCGGGGATCGCGGGAGGCGCACGGCACGCCCGACCAGCACGTCGCCGCCTGCGACCCGGCGCCGTCGCATGCGCTCTCTTGCGTGCTACTGACAAAGTTTGAACAAAGATTTCGATATAGACAAGAAAGTACAGCAAGATTACAAATAGAATTGATAAAAATTATCTCTTATAGTATAATATATGTATGTATTGTATGTATGTATGTATGTATGTATGTATGTATGTATGTATGTATGTATGTATGTATGTATGTAAGTATGTACAATGTACATATGTATCTACTATATTATATACTTAGTTTTACTACTATGTCTAAGTGAAATTGTTGCATTCCCTTATCAAAATATGTTATGTGGTAAATGACCTATATTCGCAGACCTATATTGAAAATAATTACAGTTTCAGATTTATACTTACATACTTGTACGAGTATAAGGGTGAATTATTCTGCTTGAGCTCAGTCGATAATGTAAAAGTAATTTACTTTTGTATAGCACGTCATGTATTTCTTATTCGAACTCCTTCGAAAGGCTTGACCGGTTTTTATGAAATTTTTGTGTATATTTGGTAGGTCTGAGAATAGGTCGTAGGCTATTTTTTATACCCCTAGGTGATCAAAATACTTAAAATCCTAAATTTTCTTCGGGATTAGAACAAGAGTGGAGCCGCTGGAATTGCTAGTAATTTTATAATATTCTAGAATTTATATTAATAAGATACATATTATCAAGATGTATATAATATGTACCTATCGTATATATTTATTAGAAGATATTTGTTTCATCTATTTACCCAGCTCGAGTGCAATGCCGGACGCGCGTGCGCAGGCCATATCCGCATTCGGCACTGCACTTGCTCCACTCACTCCACTCTCCCCACTCTGCTGGTTTTTGCTGTACACCTTCTTTGTTTTCTTGAGCGTGACCCGGCATCGGCTCACACACACGGTCGACGCACCACTGGACAATATATATTTATGTATAAGTTTAGTTTTAAGGCACATTATAGACCCTTTTTAACGTCCCACTGCTGCGTACGGGCCTCCCTTCAATACGATCAGGGGATCAGGCCATAGTCCACCACGTTGGCCAAGTGCAGGTTAGCGCATTTCACATGTCTTTCGAAATCTTGCTAGGTTCTCTCAGACATGCAGGTTTTCTCACGATGTTTTCTTCACCATAAGACAGTATGGTAATCATGTTACAAATGATTTGCACGTTAAAATATCAGAGGTGCTAGACCCGGATTTGAACCCGTATCACTCAGTTATCTATGAATCTAATTATTTATGTACATTATGTATAAGTAATTAGAAATAGTAATGTATAACTAAATAGATATAACAATAAATAAGAATAGAGATGAAAAAGACCTATTGCTCTACTTTATTCTAAGTTTTTAACAAATAGGTACGAGTATAGTTGTATATATTAACTTTGTCTTTGAGAATAGAATAAACAAGATAATTGGTGTATTTTGTGTAATGTTTTTGTTTTATTTTAGCCTGCGTAAAGGTGAAAGCCTTATATTATTTCTGTAAATCAGTACATATATAAATAAAATTGTCTGTAGTCTGCTTAATAATAACAGTTTTTTACTAAATACTTTTGAAAGTATATACGATACTTACATCAAATAATTTTTTTTTGTCTGTCTGTCTGTCTTTCTGTTTGTTCCGGCTAATTTCTGAAACTGATTTTGACGGAACTTTCACTCGCAGATAGCTAACGTTATAAGGAGTAACTTAGGCTTCTTTTATTTTATTAGAAAATTATAAAAACTGTTTAATTTATTTTAAATTACGCCCAGCGAAGCTGATCGGCTTTGCTATTTGAACTAAAGTAATACATTGTTGTCATTGTAACACCGAAATATTCTAACATTAAACGGCACACACCTAAATGTGCTTGTTATGAGTTGGTAGTACGAGTATACAGTTAATGCTGGTAATAGCCGTTAAAATTTTCTATTTCATGATCTAATATTTAATAATTGGAGTGATGGATCCCAATTATTGTACGAAAAGTACTTAATGTAAAAGATTAGATAAACACAAAATTTTACCTTAAATGAATGATATAATAGTCAAAAAAAGATTAACCTCTAGTTATTTTCCTCTGTAACTGACCGCAGCTGTTTCATTTTAAAACGATTAAGGACAGGCTTTGGAGAGTAAATGTTAAGAATTTATTTCTAAGCATTATAAGTTTACCCTGAACTTTGCAAGCCTTCTTCAGAGATATTCCTTCATAATGCGATTATTAACAGCCTTGTTGTTTTTCAGTGGGCGGACTTAAAAAGATTTTGTTAGAATATTAATGTTACAAGTTAGAAAATAAAATAAAGACAAAGAATATATTTTGTAATCTGTTACGATCCATTTTCAATATTATAATGATTATTATTACGAAGATTACCATAAATAAACTACTTAGTTATTCTTTCATTTCAAAAGAAAACTCTACAAAGAAACAATAATTAATTAATTTAAATTACGCATTCTTGGTTCGACACCTCTTCATTTAAATTTCAAGAGAATTTAGTAATTATAAGATTAGATATTCCAAAATAAGTTGGAGCGACCTTTGGCCTCCAGCCAGGAAACGAACAAAGAAAAACGTACCTAATGAAGTCATAAAATTAACGCCGTGACTGTACAAAAACCTTCAAATGTTATGAAGATGGTGCCAAAAACAACAAAGGGTACCGCCAAGGCCATTTGGAAGTCACACTTTGTTTACAAATAGCTCGTTTTACTAATTCTATTCCAAAATAATTCATCAACTATGCAATTGTTAATCATCACGACATCTGGCTTAATTCAAAGCTTTGGGACAATTATTTTTTTAACAACTGACAATTAAAATGGAACTAAATGAAATATACTTTTTCATTCATCGCTCTATCTGCAGCAGAACACATGCGACGTGAAATATTCATAAAAGCTTTTATTGCATTAATGCACCCTCACGGGTGCTAAAAATCGTTGATGGAATCTCAAACAATATGCACATGCATGAGCATTGTAATCGATTTCGTATTCATGGATGTGTATGGAAATAATAAAGATTTCTCCTCACGTAATGTACTGTAAGTATCAATTGTTTAACTACATTATTCAAACCTAAAGTTGTGTAAAACCAACGTATGTTAACAAGACATACTTCAGAAGAACTATCTCAACTTCCTGCAAGAAGTCGTTTAAAAATCACGTCGAACCATTTTGCGGTTGCGGTGTGATAGAAGAACAGAAGGTTACAATTTCGTATTCATAACATAATTACATTCAATATTGTGTAAGTGGTGTCCTTGACTAAGAGCCTACACAATGAATAAGTAATTTTGTATTTGAATTCGAAGTTATATTACAATGTCATTTTAGTAATGGTACGAGTACATGTTATTTTTGGTAGAACAAACATACCGCACGTTTATAATAATAGACTAGGTCGTAGAGTACACTCGTGGCATAATAAAGTGCAGACACTAAGTATGGGGCCAATGTAATATGTACCTAAATGAATGTATAAGACTTACTTCGTTCAAATTCTCCATATATATTTAGATCAAGTAGATCTTATATGATTATAATAAAAATAGAAAAATAAATAACCGAGTGACAAACAATTATTTATTATCCACTACCAAAATCCAGTCAATCACAAAAAAATCTACCAAGCTGTTTAAGCTATACTTATTGTATATTTAAGACATACATATTCAGCCCTTTTTAACTTCCATCTCGTGAGCACAGGCCTCCTCCATTCAATACGAGGGGGATCAGGAAATATAGTCTACCACGCTGGCCTAGTGCGGGTTTGCGGACATTACATGTCTTTTGAATACTTCTTATAAATAGGTAATATATTTGAAATGTTTTGCACGCGAGAATATCAGAAGTGTGAGGCCCAGATTTGAACCCGTTTCAATCGAAATTGCACGTGGTAAGCACTTGTGAACAGATATGAACTATTATTATATTGTCACAAAAGTGGAGAATTTTCGGAAAAAAACGCAAGAATGTTACCAGTTACCAGATCATCCTAAAGACTGAAAAGTATAAACATTGAAAAAATCAGCTGTAAGCTACGTTTTTCATCTCATTTTGCGAATATTTTTATGGTTTCTACCTAAGTATGCTGCTGTAATTTAACGATATTTTTTATTTGCATGCATACATATTAGTCTTATTGGAGATAGATTTTAGAACATCGGGTAGTGAAATCAATAAAATCAGTGATTCAAGATAGTAATAGCTTATTATTACCAAGAAACAAAAAAAAATAACCATCAAGAAATATAAAATATATAGGAAATAAAATATATAGGATATAAAATGCTAATGTAAACTCAAAGCCCTTTTTTGCCTTTCAGATACAGGTATGTATGTAAATATTTTTCGTAATTTGTCTCTTATTGTTCAGCGGTTCACATGAGACACGTAAATATCTACAAAATTATAAAGTTTTTGTCATTTGCCTTCCCTGGTAACTTAAAAACATGATACTACGGTCTCTCTACAAGAAACATGTAATACGAGTATTTGGCTCTACCACAAAAGTAATCAGTATACATAAATAAAAATGAAGTGTCCGTTTTTATTTCAAATTAACAGCTGTTCACTAAATGCATATAAACGATACTCAGGTAAGTACATCAAAAATTCAAATCTTAAAATTTTTGTTTATCTGTCTATCTGTTTGTTCCGCCTAATCTCTGAAACGACTGGACCGATTTTGACGGGACTTTCACTCGCAGATAGTCAATTCTATAAGGAGTAACTTAGGCTACTTTTATTTTACTACAAAACTAGCCTTTCCCGCGGCTGCGCCCGCGTTATACAGGCTGGTAACCAAATTCTTTCCGAGTGGCCGTGAGGTACCTCTCAGTACATTACGACCTCTTGCACGCGGTGATCATTTTTTTGTTGCGAAGTTATGTTAAAACTATGATATCTCGTATTAATTATATAATATTCATTGAAATCAAATGATGCCAAGAGCAATTTTGTTCAAAATTAAATACTTGTGACGAATAACTTATTTATTTGAATAAGGATTAATATTATGTTTATTAAACACTCGCAAATAATGCATTATCTTAAACAAATTTGATTACCATAAAAAAGTTATAGCGAGTCAACCTTAAAAGATATACATATGCTATCGAGGATTTACTTTTAAAGAGGAACAATTCTGTCATACATGATTTTTGCATAACTTTAACCGTTTACGCAGCGCTCGCAACGGAAGCTCTCAAAACTAATATTTTTCTTCCGGTTTTGCAACATTTTTTTATGCTCCGCTCCTATTGATCATAGCGGGATGTAATGTAGCCTATAGGCTTCCTCAATAAACAGACTATCCATCACAAAAAGAATTTTTCAAATCGAACTAGTAGTTCCTGAGATTAGCGCTTTCAAACAAACAAACAAACAAACAAACACACTCTTCAGCATTATAAAGAGTATAGATTAAAAACCCTTTAATTTATTTTAACTTAACCCTTTAACTTAGATTACATCCAGCGAAGCGGGCCGTGTTTGCTAGTATTAAATACAAGCGTCAAAGTTGAATCAATCGTAGCGTAAACTCGAATAAACAGCAAATATGATTAGCAAGTTCGAATCGAACTTTATTAGTAAGTACGTAACAAAAATGAGAAGCTCTATCTTTTTGTAAATGTTGAAGAGTGATAAGTGATTAATAATAATGGTTCACACCAATTCAAATTGGGAAAAGGAATAAGTAAATAAATTATTGACAGCAACAACTACCTGCTTATACTTATACAGTTATAATACTTCTAAATTTTAATTAATCTTTGATTTTTACTTAAAAAAATGGATAGTAAGTACTTATTTTATGAAGCAGCTACTATTAAATTAAGTCGTAACAACACAGAGAACTAAGGCTTTTTTAATTTACATTTTTCTAAGCGTGGTGTACAAGAAGAATAGCTACGAACTTAGATGTTGTGAAAGCAAAGCATTCTTCTTGATTCCTTTACATCGAAACACTATCACAGGAATTCGTTTGAGCTCTAAGTTTGGGTTTTTTACTCACATTTTATGTTCGATAATAAAAACTAAGAACTTTTACGATGCTTTTATCATTTCTTCTATAATTGTTGTTAGTGACATAAAACTCAAGTTCATTCTTAAGATTCTCATATTGTTATGAGTATTATTGTATACTTTCGTTTTTTATGATCATTATTATCAAGTTATTATTTTACTTACTAACCTATTTGTGCCTTTAAACATTAAGTATTACATGAAGGTAAATTAGAGTAAGTAATAATTCAATCAATGAGAACGTAAGACCCTTTTTAATGAATTGGTATCTATCAATTGACTTGGATGGCTAAATTTTATCTTATTATTTTCAATAAATCTAATTTTTTGCTTCAGATACTCACATGATTAGTACCACAGGGTGTTCCTTCTAATGGTGGAGCCCTTTTCGAACGACATACGTGAGGCATGGAACGATGTGCGCACCACAGCCGAGCGCACGCAGACCTCACTTTTACTGACTTGCAAACTGAAAACCTGTTGAGAAATAAAATATAATAATAAATATAAAAATATAATATTATAAATACAATAATAAAAAGAGAATATACTTGTTTCAATTTATAATTGGCCGAAAACAGTTTTATTATTTGGCTTCTTCATAAAAATGTTTTCTTTATGTTAGACTTTTAAAATAAAATTAATAATATCGGGTTTCTTTGGTTTTTTGTTACAGTATTTCATTTTATTACTTGCTTCATTCAATCAAGAAGAAAATTGAAAGAAAAAAGTAAAAGATATGTATAAAAGTATACGGTTTCGTATAAGATAAATGAGACAATAAGCCACATAGAATTTGAGCGAAACAGAGAGAGGTAGTAAATCAATATATCAATAGACTCTTATCTTTTGTTCGCAATAATTGGGAACATGTTCGAAGTAAACGAGAAATTTCTGATACATATCACTACCTAACGATTGGGTAACTTTTCAATAGGGTTGCAGGGAGACCAGTCCGACCCATAAATAAACTAACATATTATACATCATATTACCTATGGTGAGATTGAGAATTTCGCACACATTAATTTATTAAAAAATAAAAAAAAATACATTTTATGATTTCGATAAAGTTGTAAGGAAATTGTAATGAATATATTTTCTATAAACCTGAGGGCAATAATATTTGTTGTAATTTTCTCACTAGTAGCTTTTGCAGATATGTATTTAAAATATTTTTGATTTATAAGAGAAATTATTGCAGTATTAAATCTGTAAGCACCTCTTGACTCATATAATATCCATTGTATTAAAATACAAAATTGATGAATATTAAGTAATATTATGTTAATAAACCTAGTTAATTATTACTAATTAAATTTAACTTTGTAAATAATAATTAATATTTAACGTTCATAATACTCGACCGATACTCTTAAAGATTTCTTACTATAAGCGCAATGTAAGTACAAATAGTAAATACTAAATACTATAAAAATGATCTACAACAAACCAATTACTTAGACGCAGTCAATCAAAAGATCGAATAGGGAACATAAATCGTGACTTCGTTATCGGAGAGTGGAGTTATCGCAGAAAACGAGCGGCATCTGCTTTATATTATCATATGAACTTAACTGATTTCATTTATTCAGTATTATTTCCTATAAAAGTTAGAAATATAAGATTGTTTGTCAGAAAAGGAAATTTGTAAGGTTTTCAAAGTCGTTTGTAATCTAAAATCCTCTTAACTCAGTGTTCAGAATTATTTACAAAAAAAACTAAAACAATCTAAGTAATATTATGGTATAATATTAAATACAACAAAAAATTATGTCACTCATACGTATATATTTAAGGTTTTACTGAAATCCCTTTTGATTTCAGTAAAATTGATCAAATGTGCCTAAAAACTGGAGTTTTCTCACTTAATGGGATAGTTTCAATGAGTTTGGCCATAATCAAAGACCATTCATATTATAAAATGTCGCTTGGGGAAAGTCAGGCCAGAACTATGAAATATGGTATAGGCAATGTAATATATCTTAACTAATTACAATGAGAAAGAGCATCTTTCAAGTTACTTGTGTATTGGATTCGTTTGCGACTCCAAACAATCAAAAGCTATCAGAAGCTATTGGTTTTAAAATATATTGGGAAGAAGCGAGTAGAAACTTAAAAGCTTTTCTAGCTTCAGTAAGTAAAGTGATTATATACTCGCAGTTGAAACGCTCGCGACCACTTTGCTTTTAATATCACCTATGCTATTGTATAACCAATAAATCAGCTAAAACAAAAATAACTATAAAATTTACTTTTTAAAAGCCTTTTTATATCTATCATCCGCCTTCCGTTAATTGATGCATATGGAACCTTAATTTTAATGGATCGCCATAACATCGAATTCATATCCTACTCTACTTGGTAAAAGTTTGCTCTGCCTTTGGATACTCTGCCTTAAAAAAGTGTGATGGCGGCTTGACACTATGCGCGTATTACCAGATGCAGATCATTGAGCATTCAGCCGCCAGGAACCTCAAAATTATTTTTTAACGGATTAAAGTCTCGTTGTCTAGATGCCTGATTTGCACTATAGCTTCTCGATATTTATTTATTAATTATTAAATGCTATATATTCAAGAGAGTTCAATATTTCGTATTAAATAAACGACGAGTTAAAACATATTATCTCTGTCAGGTAAAAAAGATGAATATATAAGAAATTCTTCATGCATAAGATTTTTTTTGTGCAATTAGGAACATATTTACAGGCAAAGCCACAGGCCTAGAGCTAATTGTTTATTCTGTCACCACTACGTGAAAGAAAGTCTTATAACTTCTTAATATTTGACATTAATTCCATTTGGACTTTGGATAGTGACTCTATAAGCCAAGCTTTGAAATTGATTGGATTCTCAGTAAGTGGATTATTGGAAAATCGTCAATGCCAGTCGTTACTCCGTTATATTGATACATTTCGATATCAAACTGAAATAAAGATAATAAGTCCTTTATTTATATCAGTCTGATATTGATTTATATTATGATTTAGCTGAAAACAATTACCTGTGGCTTAATTTTGCATGTGCCAAAAAAGTATTTTGAGATACAACGAGTGGTCTAAGACAATATATCTAATGCTCACTAAACGTTTTAATGATACTGTAGAGTAGTAGAAAATTATAGGTTTAAGACATAAGGCCTAAAGAAAGATCTGCAAAATAATGAGTTTGTCTCCTAAGGTAGACTCGCAATAAATATTCTTGTCTATTTTATTAGTACCAGGGACACCCCCAACCGAAGTCAGAGTAAGATACTAGTAGCTAATTAATAGTTTATACATTAACATTTTTCGAATGATTCAACACTTTGATAAAAGTTAAACTTTTATACTGAATTTTTTGTTTGTTCGAAAAATAGAAATCAATATCAGGAGAAAATCTGCTACGGATCGGTCAAATTCTAGTTTGAGTCACGTACCGAGGCTTTTTCGTCATTATAAAAAGTAAAAAAGAAATAAAATAGTATGTTTGTATTGTGCTCAATTGCGGCGAAGTTTTTTGGTTTTGACCTATATTAAGGTTTAGTGAGTCTATGTTAGATGTAATTTTGCCTCGGAATTCCTGAATGTCTAAGGATAGTAAAAATTAAGATCTTGGGTGCCGAGTTTGTTTTTAAATATTTTTTGTTTACGCAACGGAACGCTTTTTTATATAAAATCAGTTACTTAAAATTTAAGAAGAATTTAAGTATTAAAAAAAAATAAAAATGTTTAATATGATGTGATTAAATATTATGTATAATATTTTTAAAAAATATCAAATAATTTACTAAAAACTAAATAAAAACAAATAATTTATAAACAAAATTATTAAGTAGATAAGTTTGGCTTTACAATAACATGATCATTGCAGTAACGACAATCTGATTGAAAATAATTTTCTCCATATAGATTTTATGGAGTATTCTGACAACGACTGCCCGACTGCGACCTTGTGATTTCATTAATAAAAGATGGGCTGAATTGAATTATGCCAGATGAAACCACACAGCCTGATATTTTCAATTACATTTTGATTATTTACGAGCTAAGTTAGCGAAATAAACAGCTAACTAAAATACTATTGTAATTATTTGTGATTCATTTTATTCTTTTGTTACACTAATAAAATATATTTTCATACTATATATTTCAAAACGACACACTTGATATTGATATTAAAAATCAAAAAAGAGAACGAATCACTTTGAAAGGAATTACTTTTATTTTAGTGATTGAAATGTTTACTGCCTAGTGTTTATCAGTACGACATCGGGTGAGGGATTTGTTTTTATTCGCTCGATATACGGAAGAGTAATTTGTCTGATAGTTTTTTTTATTATGTATTATATTTAGCTCTGAGATATATTATACCTTTAATGGATTAAAATGTTCTCGTAAAGTTTATAGTAAACAAGTGACTCACCCTCACTTCGCTCGGGTTCGTCTCTAGGTACATGGCGACGGCTTGTACCATAGCAGGTGGTAATAGATTTCGACGAATAACAATTTAAGTAATGATATTTATTGCAATATTTTGTTACTTCTTCGGAAGATGATTTGCTATCGTTGTTTATCGAGCAGCTTTTTATTAGGGCCTAGGATATATGAACATACACTGTAACTATCCGATGAGTGGTATTTTTTATCCCTACGATATTTGTAGATAAACAACAGCTATGAATCAGAATTATGTTCAGCTTCTTCAAATATATTAAGATCTTGTCGAAATTATAATTCTTTGGCGCGTTACATAAATAAAACGAGTGTGCTCTACCTCTAGCTACATGACTAAATGAAGTAAAACTTCTTTAGCTCCATCTATATGTATATATGTATCTTTCTACCTTTACTAACTTATGTCTCCCTCTCAGCTTCCGTCACGGATTCACCAGCTTATTCCCCAAGTCAAGCGTGCGTAAATAAATTTTACGTCAAAAATGATGGGAGTGGTGTTTATACGATGCGAATGATTCAGTGAACAGCATGAAGTTAGATATTTATAGTCAATTTACATCGGTATTTCTATGTCTATATACACAACACGTGTTTTATCTCGATACTGGATACAAATATAAAATGATGGCATTGAAAAAGGTCTTGATGAGCAAATACAATAAGTAAATTGACGTCATTAAAAATACGATATGGCGGTCTCCCACAGATGAGTGTTTTTTACGCACCCCCATGCTATAGAAATCAAATGACAAAGGGTTAACTTACGTATAAAAACAAAAAAAAACGAAAAAAGAGGCTTTTGGTTATAAACAAAGAACTTGTATAACTTCTAACGTGCTTACATAAATCCATTACACATTATTTATTACGTTAATAAAAATATAGCTTAAATGTTTACTGAACTAGAAAAAAAAACTATTAAATGTTTGCCAATATAAATATATAACATCTTCCTAAAGATATTCTTAAATAATTTCTCTTTGAACTTCGCAGTATTTCTAGTATTTACATTTAAATGCAACATCAATTTGTAAACGAATCGTAGAATTTACTTCAGCAGGAAAAAGATTATAAATATTTTGACAAAATTACATCAACACATTTGTTTAGAGTATTGAGAGTATTTTTAAAAGAAATCTATATTAAAAACATTGTATAACAATATGTTGGGACATTATTATTACAGCTCCATCTAGTTCCGTGGTAAGCAACGTTGCGTGCTTGTGTTACGGATACCAGATAGTTGATATACTACACATATAAATTTTAAATACATACATATTATTAATATAAACACCCATGACTGAAGTACAAACATTCGTGCTCAACAAATGAATGCCCCCAGCGGGACTCGAAGCCGCGACCGCTGGCGCAGAAAGTAGGGTCACTACCAACTGAGCCAAACGTGTCGTCTCTTTTGAACATCATAATATACTTGCTTGTTTTCCATGCTTAACAAAGATTTCTGCGATGCTTAAGGCTTCGTTACAAGTTTGCTGTTTACTGTTTCTTATATTTTCCTTACATGTAAAAGTCAAATCATTTCCTCACATGAAAAAGAAACCTTTTGTGATTTAAGCACAAAACGTTAAGTTTTAACTCTGCTCTGGAAAATGGAACTGAACATGGAAATTTGAAGAAGAATTTTATAACAAAGCGCTTTATAATTTCTTTAAAAGTTTAGAGTGTAATTAATCCTTATTTGTTTAATGTATAATTATTGATATGTTTCTATTACTTTTAATGATCAAATTAGATTAGAAGTTAGGTTGTCCATAATGAAATGTTTATTGTTATTAGTTCAAAAATATATAAGAGTCGATGCATAGATACGTGAAAGCTCAAAATAAATAAAAAAAATTATTTATTTATGTTATATTTTTATTATTTAATACGTCAAAAAGTTAAATGATAACATCGAGCAAATAACATTTGCTGTATCTAGCTAAATCTAGTAAATACGATGTTTCGTCTTCGCGGAATGTATATTGGAATGGAATGTATATCACTGAAATAGTTAACAGAGCAAAGTATAACATATTATCCACTATAATTATGGAGTTTTCATGCCAAGGATTTACAGAGGTCCCTTTTCGCCCCTTTTTGGAGGAGGTACCGCTCCGATGAATCCCCGAAAATTTATGAATTCTTAAATCTGTGTATCAATATTGGTCAATATTAGTTGTTAAATAGGACATGTAAAAGAGTAACAACAAGCTGCAACACGAATTAAAATTTTGCCAGGCTAAAAGCAGTGACGCTTAGCTCGCTTGGTCAATTAGTAAAAAACAACACTTACCCTTCACCAAATTCCGTTCGGCATTGCTCGTCCATAGTAAATACGTAATTAGACAGCTCCTTAGCTCCTCCTAATTCCACACCGTCATCTTGGCTGCGCTGTTGAAGACACCACCATTTCCTACACACGTTAAATAAATTATATACTATTGGCAAAATGATATCTTAAGTGCCTAGTTGCTTGATGTTAGAATGTGTTGAATTAATATGGACTAATTCGACAGCACCCTTTTTTCCATTTGAAAATGTATGGGCGCAAATCACCTGTATTTATACAGTAGCAATATCACCTACTCATTTAACCACGATACGCTAATGGCAGGTTTACGAAGTAAATTACAGAACCAAGTAGCAGCTTGCAAGTTCCAGTTTGTCATAGAAATACCAGAAGCAGCATGGTATACCACCCACCGAAATGGGTCACGTCCCTATGTATCTTGGCTTCGCGCCCGGCTGGGTATCCGGAAGCTAATGAGCCCTTCCACCACTAAACAAGCCACAGCAAGGTTTCACCACGAACGTACAATATTGGGAATAGGTCAAGATATATACCAAATAAACCAGTGTAAAAAACTACATATCCTACTACAATTACTAAAAACAAAAATTCTGACTGAGTAAATACGAAAGATTTTTGCACCAGCCATTATAAAAAGTTATAATAATATCAAGCAAAAATAACATTATTGAAAGTACGATTGGAAAGCTCACAAAGCTTCTTTATAGTGTCATTTTATTTTATTACTCAATGTCGACGAATTGTTTCGATAGAGAAACCTTTAAACAAAATAAAATACGAGATATAATTCTCTTAGATTCTGGAATGATATTTTTGGTATTGTATGTAACATAAATAATTCCGTTACTTATTTTATACGGGCGTATAAAATAAGTTGACAATTTAACATAGCTTATGTAAATCTCTAATATATAAAAATCACGTCTCACAGTGTTTGTTATCGAACTCCTCCGAAACGGCTTGACCGATTCTTATGAATTTTTTTGTGTATATTTGGTAGATGTGAGTATAAGTCATAGGCTATTTTTATTCCCCTAACTGATAGGGATGGCCCTCTCCAGATATTTCATTTTTTATTTTTAACCGAATTTGATGATTTGACATCAAAAAATACTTAAAACCTTAAATTTCTTATCGTTCTACCACCAATCCCTATTTTTAATAGTGATTAGAACGCGGGCGGTGCACCGCAGGAATTGCGAGTTATTTATTTTTTTTTATTTAAGATAGGAATTTTGTTTATTTAATGACTTTCAATTAAAACAATATTGCTATACAAGTTGTTTATTGGTTTGAACATACTTCATTTAAGCACATAATTAATAAGAGCTTTTTAATGTATAAAATTGATAACACCTGGTGTATTATTCATTTTATAGATGTTTTTGATAAGGCACATAACAAGACATATTATTTTGTTGATATAATATTACTAAAGATATTTTATTTAATTATTTATATGAGTAATATAAATTTATCAAGAAATCCATCCTCTATAAAATCGGAAGAAAAAAAAATACGGTAACGTTTAAATTTTCAATAACACAACAATTTTGCGAAAGATATGACAACTCGCTTGACCCGCCCTAGGGCTTCTATGGCCTAAGGGAGGAGACTCTCTTCATGTTAAGCCTGTGGGAGATTAAAAAGGGCTGAGTGAGATAATACTAAAAATAATGACTTTATGCAATCAGAATTAACCTATTTACTCAATGAAAACATATACTCATACATACACTTACTTAGATTTCTCATTGAATTGTTGTTTCGAGCATGATGACCACGCGTAGTTATGCAGCGTAGCAAGAACTGTGGGCGCCATCACTGAACCACGGAGACCTTCTTTTTCGCATTGATCTTCACCATCGTGCGTTAAGCCCAACCTACAGAAAAAAATATTTCATTATAAATTGCATTATAGTATACCCAACAGATGATGTTCTTTCCCAATTTTAATAGATTTATCTTGGAAGTTCTTCCAAAAATCGCTTACTCTACAAACCGGGTAGCACACTAACCCTTTGTTACATTCAACATCTGTTTGTAAAAACATACATAATATATACATAATAACTAAAATGTATTGCAAATTTTGACATTAATAATTCGATTTAGTAAAGTAGGATAGTAAAATTTACTACGAGTTGGTATAATCAAAATATTATAACAATAGATTTAAATATTACGTAATAACAAAATTCACTATTTATTGCAGAATGAAAATTAAGCAGGATTATTTACAATTCAAATGTAAAATGGCTGAGTGTCATAAATATTGATAAGGGTTGGATTGCCGCTTTTTATTCAAGCAACGTATTACCAATACTTGTTCACAACATCATTATATTTTTGATCAATGCTTTCTCTATAACCTATTATTATAATATGATTTTATCACCTACACCTACAATATATACGAGCCTTGGTTTTAAGTTACAACCTGTGATGCCTAGTATAATTTCTTTTTAAACCACTTATAGTGAAATACACTAAGTACTTGTAATAGAAGAGACTATAATGTAGAGTAAATTTATTGCTTTCTGCCTCATAAGATAATAATTACGGCCAGTCAGATTATCTACGGTCAAGTTTCTGCGTATAATTTTTTTAATCCATTACCCCGCAAGTTTATTTTTCCACATAAAATACAATGTTTACTAAGTAGAAACTATTTTATAACAATATTTGTAGAGCTTATTCAATTTAACTTCATATTATGAATGTGATAGTTTAGAGAGATATTTGGATGTATGAACGGCCGAACAAATATATTTGGCACAGAGATGGATTCTAGTCTGGAATAGTACATAAAATAAAATAATTCTCATCACGGGGAATTGTACCCTTCCCGTGGGATAGAAATATTTTCTTTTTCACTAGAAAAGTATTCGAGCAAAGGGTGAGTGAGCTAGTTAGTTATAATAGTCATTCTTTTTTTACAAAATATATTTGCTCCAGTTTCAGTTTCCCACCAGAATTAATTTTACTATCAGTTTCTTTACTGTAGGCAAAGGTCCTATTTTATACAGTAGAAATAAATAAATAATTAAATACCATAAAGAAAAACGATTAATGCATATATACAATTATTATTATTACATACAATGTTTGTAATCTTCTTTAAATATAGTTTTTTAAATATAATAAAACATTCTGATCTTAAACCAATCATGTGATGATTCATGTTGAGCCACGCACAATGCCTTTTTATACGTTGAGATGTGATGATGTGTTCAAGTCGTGGCCAATTGCTTTTGCGAATTGATAAAAACCATCAAAGTACCGCCGAGAAAAACTCTCGTGGTATTTATAACCAAGATAATTGTGTCACTCCCAGAGTAATTATTATTGCCAGACGTGTCTCGTTTAATTCATCGGTTTCCTTTTTCAATAAAAGTGATTATGGCTTAAGATAGTTACAGGTAAATTATGTCTCTGTAATAATTAAACTGATAAATAAGAACGGAAATTTGCTCTAATCAATCTCTCATTAATGGAGAATCTTGTTACTTAATCACTCCACTCCAATAGGCTTATTCTACATTCATTTTGATATTGCTCATTGACTAGTAGAGTCAAAGTAGTAGTTCTTTTAAGTTGGCTTAAAATAATTTTATAGCAAATAAAAAGGCATAGGTATTTATTTACATGAGGTAAATATTACAAGGTATTACGACTATATTAATTTCCTAAGACTCAACCATTCAGTAATAATGAATATATTTTCGCAGTAATTGTAATATAAATTTTACCTGTGAGTATTTTTTTAAATTAAAATAATACTTAAGTGGAAAATGTTTAGTGTTGATATTAAGGAAATGTATTAATAACGCGAGATTTAATTTAATCCGATATCTTATAAACGTTATGAATGCTTCCAACTGTTGAATCGCTGAATTATATTTCTAATCTTTCTTTGAAATCTTTGCTTAATTTGAATTTACAGGCAATCAAAATTTATTACTTTATCCGAATAAACATCAAACATTTTTAAGTACTTGTGGAACATGCCTCATTTATTTATTGATAAAATTACACAGATTCAGTTTTTCACAGAACATTTATTCTTAAGTCTACATTATGATTTTGATTGCTTGATTTACTTAGAGTTTAAGGTACTTTAAAGTTAATAATGTTAACACTTGAAATAAAACTATTTATAATATTTATTTTTTTAATTAAAATCTTATAAAAAAGTTGTGAAACTTAAAATGTAAATAATTATTCATTTAATGATCTAAATTGCGCAAGTTTAAGGTATATTTTAGTCCCAGTTTTGGAACTAATTCCTAAAATCTTTTCGTATTTGATTTTCATAATTATAGATACAGGGTTATTGCGATAGATGTTTTTTTTAGGAAATGAACCTACTTATTATCTCAGGATCAAAGAAAATTTAAGTTTAAAAATTGTTTCTAACAAATTAAACACTCATTTCCAGTACGATAAAACAAATTAGTAACATTTTCTTGACGACTGCCATAATAATTTGAAATTAAAAGTTCATTTTACTTATAAATAATGGAATATTCTGTACATTTGGTCCTCATTCTTTCGGCAAATTAATTAAAGGAAAGTCATGAAGCTAATTACTCGCGTGTACAACAGAATGCCGAGAATTCTGACCTTTTAATTTTCCTGTTAGTAGAAACAGTATTCTCTGCTCTAGAGATTAAGATCTTTTTAGATTAAATGGATTAACTGAAGGGACTGTGTTGTTTTGGTAATGATTTTTAGGACAAGAAAATCAAATTTGTTCTTATGCGGCTTGTTTATTTAATTAAATAAACGGAATTCGTTGTTTCTAACGAAGAAAATAAAAAATACTTAAACTACTTACTTTTAAATGTAATATATAAAAATCTCGTGTCACAGTGTTTGTTATCGAACTCCTCCGAAACGGCTTGACCGATTTTTATGCTCTTTTTTTTGTGTATATTTGGTAGATCTAAGAATTGGTCGTAGGCTTTTTTTTATTCCCCTAGGTTATAATATTAATAAGGGTGAGTGACCCTCTCCAGATTTTTTTTCATTTTTAGACCAAATTTTTATTTTTTTATTCTTTTATGATTTGGCATCAAAAAATACTTATAACCCTAAATTTTAATCGTTCCATCAACGCGGGCGGAGTCGCGGGAATTGCTACTTTTCATATAAATCTTTGTTGAAATCGATAAATAAATAAAACTTGTCTCTATGAGGTTTTACGTTCATATTGTTTTTATAGTACATTTACACTCAGGTACGTAATAGAATCTCGAACTTGTTTATCAAGAAGACAAATAAGGTTAGTTGAAATATGAATTCATCGAGCCATATACAGAAACGGTAATTAAAAAACAGAACATGTTATGTGGGAAAGTTCTTAGAGTGCATTACGGTCGCGTATGCAGTGACTTACACTTCTAAAAAATGTAAAAGGCGAATTATTGAATTATAAACATATATTAATAATATTTATATCAGACTCTGCTCACGTGGAAGGTAATCTAAAGAATAGCAGTCTATGTATTATTTAAAGACAAGTTGCCTCAATTCTGGATCAATCACTCAAATCCGTTGAGCAGTATCATAAGTCATAACTATTCTAAACAAAAAATATAATGGAAGTGTATGAAAGTATATACGGTACTTACATCAAAAAATCTATTTTTAAAATGATTGTCTGTCTGTTTATTCCGGCTAATCTCTGATCTGATCGGTTGGTACGATTTTGACGGGATCTTTACTCGCAGATAGCTAATGTTATAAAGATTAGATTACTTTTATTCTAGGATTTTTTATTTATTATAATTGCGGGATGGATTTTTGTGCTACAATCTTTAAATTTGGGCGGGAGCCCCTATAAACACTACTAGAATAAACTTATTATATCCTTTATTGCACATTAAAACAGATACAGAAAAAATATAAACAATAAACTTAGTTGGCAAGGGTGGACTTATGAGATCTCTTCCAGTCAACCCGTGGATGTGGAAGAAGATGTCAGCGGGCGATATTGTGCAAAGAATAAATAATTGTATATACAATAAAATAATAAATAATTAATATACATGCATGCAAATATTATATAAAAATAAATATTACATAAAAATATATATTATATGGTAATAATTAATAAATATTAATTATTACCATATAATGGAAAAGTAAAATATAGCATTCTAAATAATACTATCAATTAAACAGTCCAACTGGCTTTATATATAAATAAATATAATAAAATTCTCAGTCTGATGTATAAGATGATATGTACATTAAATATTTTTTGGAAAAAGAGTCCGAATGTACAGTTTTCTAGAATTTTTGTTTGTCTGTTTATTAGACACACAGTGTGAAACGCATCGAGAAAAAAGCACTGGAGAAATTTTGATGAAACTCGGTATAAAAATAACTTTTTACTTCTGTGAAATATCTCATCTCCGAGGTTTTACTAACCGTTAAAATGTAAGTTATCACGTTTTATGTATTTAATAATATTTACTTAAAAGTTTATTTGTAATTCTACATAATATACCTTCATGTTGGTTCTTTTATTTAATGCTATTTTCCCCTCACCTAAGCAGAAAATTGTTGTAGATATGAAAACAATGTCCTTTGAAACGAGAATACAATTGCGTCCTTTACAAATATAAATAGGCGATGTCACTACAATTCTATTTAATATTATTTAAACTCACAGGGTTAAGCAGTCAGAGACTTCAATATATATCATTTAATGTAAATCGTCTTCTAAAATTAAAAGAAATATTTTTACAAATGAAATAAAACGAAATAAATTAAAAAAGCTGTTTCCTTAAATATTGTTTTTTTTTTGCATTTTATCGTCATTCAAATATTCTAAAAGCAATGAAATAGAGTTACAAAATATAGAATATATCATTCTATTTTAAAGCTAAAGTACATAAATTCTTTTAAAATACAAAACACGAAACGCTATTAACAAACTAATGGCGCTCTAATCAGTTGCAGCTCTCATTGCTAGTCATCGGCTTGGGAATACTAAGAAAAGGGGATTCGACTTCGAAATATGCAATCGATTAAAGGGTTAACAAAACTCTGACTGGCTTTGGCTATATAATTTGCGAATTATTAGTGTCTGCCCAGTAGTTGAAATTCGAAATAATTATATATGAATAGAAGTTACCGCTATTTATATTAAAAAAACTAATTTCATTGAATTATCTATAACACTCAAGCTCTTCAATAGGTATTTAACAAAAAAAAAGAAAATAGGTTGACAAACAGATGAAGAGAAGATGCTGATTTTAAGGTTCCGTACTCAGAGGGTAAAACGGGGCCCTATTACTAAGACTCCGCTGTCTGTCTGTCACCAGGCTATATCTCATAAACCGTGATAGTGAGACCGTTGAGATTTTCAGAGATGATGTATTTTTGTTTCCGCTATAACAACAAATACTAAAAAATAGAATAAAATAAATATTTAAGGGGGCTCCCATACAATAAACGTAAGTTTTTTGCTTTTTTTACTCGATATTGATAACGAGAACAGTAGACACTTGAAATATTCACAGAATATTAAGTTATATATTCACTTTAAAAATAAATAATTAAATTAAAATAAAACAGATATAAAATCATATAGCCCCCATACAATATCACGTATAGTGATTTTTTTGCCGTTTTTGTAGATAATGGTACGGAACCCTTCTTTTTTATTTTTATAATTATAGTTCTATACATAGAGAAAGAATTTAGAGACATATATAAGTATATAGATAGATGAATTATTCATTCTTTTATTATGTATAAAATCAATATTATACATATTGTAGTACAATTTAATTTATCAGATAACTGGCATTACAATTTGAATATCTTTCACGACAAGTAGATGTGTGAAATGAACCGCGCAAAGGTAATGGCTCGAAATGCGCCTTTAATGTGTCTTGGCTGTGTTGTGGGCTGTTAATTCATTTACGGTAGAAATATATTTTATGAAATTTGTAAGACACTCGTCTTTAATATATTCTATTCATATACATTCATATTCATATCATATTCATTCAATAGGTTCTATTTCATATTGGGAAAGTGTAAATTACTGGAATTAAAAAAGGAGTAGCATTTTATATTAGTTTTTTTGGGACAGCCTATTGCTCACTAAGCTTCTACTAATATAGCTAACTTGGGATTGTGATGTGATGATGTATTATTTTTGCATACTATAAATAAATATATTTTATACTACTGTCATGGAAAAGTTTATGAGTTTTTATGTTGGGGGTAAACTACAGATCCAATTCTAAAATTTTCTATAGTCAAAAGTTATTTTACAACCAAGTGGCTATTTTTAATGTCAATAAAATTTGTTTACTATCAGAAATCGTAATAACATTAATACGAGTCGAAATATATATGTTAGAACTTTATTTATCGACTATTGTAAGCCATTATATAGAAGCCCAAGCGAAGAGAATACCTTCTCTTCGCTACAAGTCGCTACAACACTACTAAGAGACGGTAAGTTTTCAACAAATCATAATTTCCTTAAAATAAGCATTTTTTACAAAACATATTTAAATGAAATTTAAATATATATGTAGATAGAAACCTTAACAAAATACTGTATTTTTAGCTGCTGTACAAAAATCATTTACAGTTTTACTGTTCCATTTAACACGTACATTTTATTGGCAGATACGAGTTTTACGGTCAATTAAAAATTCCTCAACCGCAATATTGCTCATAAAAATAACAAGGTAGCGTTTCGTAAAAAAGTACTTACGAGTACTTCCAGGAATGTTACAACCGTTTCATTTGACATAATATTTCTTTGGTGTTGCCTTACAGTAGATACTGAGTGGTTTAGCAACCTTATGAAAAATAACAACTTTATTGATTACTGACTAAATATTTAAATATTAAAAATTGATTATAAAAAATACAAGTGTTTTCATTCTGTTGACAAATCAAAAGTTAGTTTTCTGGCTATCGTATCAAAACTATTTTTGATACGAAACAAATCACAAATAAACAAGATATATGTATAATGTATGTCGCAAATACGATGATTTTTTCTTACCGAATTAAAAGAAAAACAAATTCTGCATAAGGAAACTGAAAATAGAAGTTACAGGTAGTCAAGGGTATATATAGCTTATATGTCGTCACACCCAATCAATCGAATCGAAATAGACGCGATCTGCATCCACTCAGCGAACCGGGTCACGGTGGGTGAATACAACTTATATATCAATTAGATAATTGTATGTAACTTACATGCCAAATCTATATCTATACTTCTATACTAATATTATAAAGAGGAAACATTTGTATTTTTGTATGTAACGAATATACTCAAAAACTACTGGACCGATTTGAGTGAAATTTGGTACACAGTCTAGAGCCTGAAAAAGGACATAGGCTACTTTTAAAGGCGAAAAAAGGGATGTAAAGGATTGAAATAGGGGATGAAAGTTAGTATGGAAATTACGTTATTTTTAAAGCTAGAAGCTTGAAAATTATTATTAAGGCTTTTGATTAGATATAAATAAGACATTCAAAGTTTGTAAAAATTGTATGCTAAAAGAGGCACCTAGGGACGAACCCGAGAGAAGCGAGGGTTAGTCGCTAGTGGTATATATCAGTAAAAATACGCCTTTTTTTTCTCTATATTTAGAAAACACTGACCTTTAAACAGAAGGGGTGACACTTTGACCTAAGCTTTGAAGATAAGTATTAAGACCGCCAGCCGTGGTGAATGACGAAAATATACTCCCACAAATTATACTGTTTATTATTACAGCTACTTTCATTGAGTTAAAAAGAAGATCAATCTTCTATTATATTTTATATTACGGTTTCTGCTAGATAAAGTAAAAGATGATACCTATTTTTTATATATTGTTAAACAATCTGTATTATAATATTGAATACATAATGTATTTTTTTTATACAGTAGTATATTAAAATCATTATACATTCGATTCAAAACATAATTTTAAGTTTTCCATGTCACATAAAACAATTAATAATATTTTGTTTAAATTAACTAAAAGTCCATATTTTAAAACACATTACAAGCTTTGAAATTCATAAATTACAAGACGAACATGTGAATGGCTTTGATTGCAGAGCTCTATTTTAACTCTGCAAATGTGAGCACGGGTTACCTTCTCGCGACCTAATTTGCAATATTCAAGACGTCGCTATGTCTCAGATGCTTTATAGAAAGTGAATATAAACTTATATTCGTGGTTCTTCGAGACAAAATTTAATATAAAAACAATTTACATATAAAAAGGTTTTATATCGCACAATGCGTTAGTAATTCCAAGTTTTTTATTAAATATATATAAAGATGAGTATGTATAGAGATAGAAGAGGTTTTCCGAAAAGTATTTGTGTGGGAATTTTACGTTATTTGTCTGTTACGCATCCATTCTTAGGTATGTAATTTTCATGAAAAATGACTTAGTTTTGTGCTCTTTGATAATGCCATCAACATACGATATTACTAAATATTAAAACATTATTTTAGATTATGATTTAAAACATTATTTCACAATCAAAGCTAGACTATGGTGCCATTCAAGCGGACTGGTGAAATTAAATAAATAGGTTATCAGCAATAATATATTACATTTAATGTGTAGTGGAGTACCAAAGTACTCGTAAATGAGATAACAATGAGAAACAACGGGAGCTGATTAAAGCATCTCATTGCAATAGTTGGTAAGGATAAGTGCTCTTTAAAAATTACTTTGCTTTGAAGGATTCCCTTACCCGGTGTTTGAGAATGCTTGAGAGATATTTTCATTAGTTCAGAGCGCATTTTTTCTTTTTCTTTTTATTCATTGCAGTAAAATTGAATGCTTGAATTAGCCACTATTGTAAAGATTTGCTTGTTTTATTTGAAAAGTAGCATTAAATGAATTTAATGCTACTTTTCTTCACATGTTCATGAAGTTACTCTGAATATATTTTGTTGAAACAGTTCTAATTTTTTATTAAAAACAACAATAGATAAATGAGTATTACTGTTTCACTACATACGAGTATTATAAAACAAAGTCCTCCATGGCGTCTGTCTGTCTTTATTTTCATGCTGTTTTCACCAAGGGATAGAGTTCTCGAGAAACGTTTGAGTATATAATTTGTAAAATATTTGAATTAATGTATTTCTGAATACTACTACTACCGCTACTATTCTTCTCAACAGTCTTAAGCTTAGTATAGAACATTCCAAAGATGCATTTACAATATATTTTATCGTCACATACGATTAAAATCTAATATAAAAATCTCGTGTCACAGTGTTTGTTATCGAACTATTTCGAAACGGCTTGACCAATTTCTATAATTTTGTGTATATTTGGTAGGTCTAAGAATAGGTCGTAAGCTATTTTTAATTTTCCTAGGTGATACGGGAGGCATTGAAATTTAGGTACTGCCATTTTTTCAATATTGCAGTGCGTACACGTACACGTACAAGTAATTTAACTAATAATTAAGTGAATTAGGCTTCCGTCTTTAGAACGCGGGCGGAGCCGCGGGAATTGCTAGTATTATAAAAAAATAACTAAGATATTTCGGCCATACCATTTCTACAATATTTAAAATGCTTAGACCCGTATGTTGGGCTGAGAAAAGGGAACGGTGTTATTTATAAATGTATAACGGGTTTCAGTATTTTTAGAAAGTACGTTCGAAGTTCGAACGTAATCAAGGGTTCAACGCTTACAGGAAGTTTACATGATGAATGACATACGAGTATGTACAGTGCTTACTTTAGTTATCTGATGATATAATTATGCCTACAATACCGTACTATTATAATTTACAACTACGCTAATAAAAGTTAGTGAATCATTATATAAATTTAATTAAATACTGTATAAAAGTTGGGATTTCCATTAAAAAATCATAAACACATGTCTTCTTTTTAATTTCAGATTGCCAACGACTAAAGCCCGAAGAAATTAATATTACTTAATAATAATACTTAATATTAAATGCATTTGCAATGTAGACGGTAAAGAAAATTGAATTAAATATGAATAAACCTTTCTTATTAATAAATTGAAATAGATAATACGTATCATTATCTCTATCTTTATTTTTAATGAATATAAAGAAGTATACTTACAGATGACCCAACTCATGAGCGATGACGAAAGCGCTGGTGAGCCCTTCATCGCGGTCTATAGCCGCTGATCGAGTTTTGGTGCACACTCCGCCAACGGGGGCGAAACCCGAGGGTCCCCCGAGCTGTGCCCGTGTTAACCAAACTGCTGCGTCCCAACCTGTACTATCTAAAATATGAAAATATTAAAATCAATATATAATAAATTTTCTTCGTCGCACTACTTAGACAAAAAACGCAAAAATTGTGTTTGTATGAGTGATTGTTTGTTACTCTACTATGAAATGGCAACATAGGTCTAGACATAATGTTACAGGAACCTAAAACGCACTCGAGCTAAGTAATCGCTAGCTACTATAATATATGTTTATAATACTAGCGACTCGGCCTCGCTTCGCTCGAGCTCGCCCCTGGATTTAGCACGAGCAAAGTCGCGGGTTCCGCTAGTAGTAGCTACACAGTAGGCAAAATGGTACGCTTGCATTTTATTCTCGTATCCGTAATTATTTTGCGGTTACTTAAGATATTCTTTTAAATTATATTGTGTAAAAGAGCAAAATAATGTTAATGAAATGCTTAAAGCCTCTAACTTATTTAAAATGATAAGGATTAATGCCGTATTTGTGTAAATAGCGTTGCAATTATTGTTTTATAATTGACCATTTTTTAAAGTATTAAATTGTATATAGTGTGTTATCCTTAAGAGGTAGGCATATGCCATGGCATCGCTACCTTTTTTGTAGACCTATATAAAATGTACAATTGCACCATACATCATTTTGTTATATCTCAAAGGGCCTGTGCAGCGCTTTCGTTGAAAGCTCCCAGACGGCTTATTTTTTTCCGACACCTCCAACAGGTATCATTATATTTTATCCAATGTATGCAAAATCTTGACAAATTATATTCTAAAACCTCCCTGGAGGGTTATTATATCCATGGGTGAAAACAGCATGAAAATCGGTACAGTAGTTTTTGAGTTTATCGCGAACAGACAGACGCGGCGGAGGACTTAGTTTTGTAATATGTAGTGATGATAGAAGACCTCATAGGAACTCTCCAAAGTTTTTATGTCAAAAAGTACTGTAAATAAATTTTGTTGGTATCAGTTAAAAGTCGTATTAAACTTTCAAGACGTAATTTAAGTTTATGTAATGAACGCAATTATTTGAAACAAGTTTATAGTAAACACGGCATGTTTGATAGGCGTATCATATAATTTATGAGTACCTACGTTATTATCAGAGTAGCAAAGAGATAGCTGGTAGGCATAATTAGGTACATCGAGGAACAGCTGATGTGGGACGAATTATGAATTTTATGCAAGAGATTCATTACTTTTTTGACATTTTCGATAGTTAAAATAATTGTAGGTATTTATGGTAATTTGTGCTTAAACTTTTGAATATGTCAGGTAGTTAAATGAATATTTTGTGTTATTATCTTTTAGGTCGAGCTAAACTTATCTCTTTACTGTCTCTGCCAGCTAGAATAGTAGACAGTAGTTAGCAGAGGATGAAATTAAATTGACAGTCCTCCTTATTCTTAGAACTCAATATTAAATGTTTTTTTTTATTTATTCAGCCCTTAGGTTTTTCTCGAGATTTATTTCTTATAATTTCAATCTCTATGGATTTATTTAATCAGATAAGAATAATATGTAAATTTTAATATTGTTCACAAAAAATACCTGAACAATTTTTATGAAGTCGGACAATTAGAGTCTAGAGAAGTGCCAGAATAATTATAAGTCGAAAATGTACAGTTACTTAAAAAACAAAATGTCATGCCTCAATTTAAGTCAAATTACACAAATAGTGATTTAAAGAGTAAGCGAAAAGTAAATTCATTGCTTCATTTTATTTACTTATAAAATTATTTTTAGTACTCGTAAACCTAACCATGTCGTAATTAGAATGATTTACGATGTACTCTACATGTCCCAAAAACGCCGCAGGGAAATCCAGTAGTGATGCACGGAGCCGATGATGAAATAAAACACTGGGTATTCCTGGAGCTTCACGTTTAATGGAAACCAAAATTTGCTTACATACTATCGTAGTGAACCAAACGATAGCGCGATTCAGGCAGACCGTAATGCCATCTATTAAACATTCATTTAAACTAGCATTGAACCAAACCATAGTGTGATTTAGAAACATGACAGCGCTATCTAGTTGGCAATAATGTAAACTCTTAACATACCCGCCCACTAAGGACGACAGTCCTTAATATAAACTAACAATCAACACAACTATAAATGCTAAACAAACAAAACAAGCCAGTAGACTAATGAAACAAATCAGTAAACTTAGGTTAACATACTAACTGATACATTAATTTTTACTTACAGGTAAAATAACAATCTTTGACAGAGGTCTTTTTATATAGGATTTTTTATAACGTAATGTAACTACCCTAGTCAAATTGTCAACGCCAGGATGCTTTTTTACAATTTTACCCATTAACCATCTGGCCGGTGGTAAATCAGGCTCCCTAACCAAGACAACATCACCAATCTCTGGTTCCGGTATTGTACGATTCCATTTACGCCTCTGCATCAACCCCGACAGGTATTCTTGCGACCATCGTTTCCAAAAATGTTGCAACATGCGTTGACACAAATGCCATCTTCTCAGTGAACTAAGGGCAGTATGTTCATAGTTACGCTCAGGAGGTAAAATTAGAGGCTCTCCCACTAAAAAATGACCTGGAGTTAAAGGTAAAATCTCATCCTGCTCTTCCATGTAACATATTGGTCTCGAATTGAGACAAGCCTCGATTTGTGATAATACAGTAGAGATCTCTTCAAAGGTTAGTGTGGAATTGCCGATCACTCTTGTCAAATGGTACTTGGTTGATTTTATCCCTGCCTCCCATAAACCTCCAAAATTGGGTGCATGAGGCGGGATGAAATGCCACTGAGTTCCGTTTGTGGCTAACCAATCTGAAATTTCCGCTCTTAAATTAGACCTCTCGTCGTGAAACAACGCTTTTAATTCTCGAGCTGCTCCAATAAAATTACAGCCGTTGTCACTGTACAGATTGCTACAATGACCTCGTCTTGCTACAAATCTTTTATATGCAGATAAAAAACCTTGAGTTGTTAAGTCACTAACCGCTTCCAGATGTATTGCTCTGGTTGACATGCATACGAAAAGGCAAATGTAACCCTTGTAGGATTTGTTGCCACGTCCCTTTGAAACCCTAATGTTTATTGGGCCCGCATAGTCTACTCCACTAAATGAAAATGCTCTAGATGCGGAAATTCTCTCCGTTGGTAACTGACCCATTAGTTGATTTTTGATTTGACTGCGATAACGAATACACTTTACACAATTTCTATAATGAGATTTAACTAAATTCTTAGCTCCTATGATCCAATATCTGGAACGTATATAGTTCAACATTAACTGTGGGCCCCCGTGCATAGTTTTTACATGAGCATCTGCTACTATAAGTTTAGCTAAGTGGGCGTCATGAGGAATTAAGATGGGATGCTTTCTATTCTCTTCGATCTGAGCCAATTGCAACCGCCCACCTACACGAAGCATTCCGACATCATCCATATAAGGATTCAAAGAGGTAAGTTTTGATTTAGAATTTACGCTTTTACTACTAGTGATATCTTGCACTTCTTGCTTAAAATATTTATTTTGACATTGCTTGACTAAACAATCTAATGCTTCTTGTATTTCCTCTTTCAGAAGGTAAATATGTTTTGGTATTTTATCTTTTTCTTTTTTCAGGAACCTTTTGCAGTACGCTACTACTCGCAATAATCTGCTTAATGAAGAAAATTTATTCCAGATATCTTCGGGTTCTTCTACTGCTATATTAACTGACTTAATTTTTTCTTCTAGGTGTGTGTTTAAACTCTTAGAATTTACGTATGAGATGTTTTGATGCTTTAACCAATTCGGTCCATTAATCCATAACTGGTGAGTACTAATATCAGATGGTTTTATGCCACGCGAAGCAGCATCGGCTGGATTGGCTTCTGATTTAACATATGACCACTGATTTCGCTCTAAAAGTGACATAATTGTTGCCACCCTATTACCAATGAATGGTTTCCACTTGCTAGGGTGACTACTCAACCATGCTAATACTACCTCCGAATCAGTCCATGCATGCCAGTGCTCTTTGGGTACATCTAGGACTGTGCCTACTTCCACGAGGAGTTTTGCCAAAAGTACAGCTCCGCATAACTCTAACCTCGGGATAGACACCTGTTTGATAGGGGCCACTCTTGTTTTAGCTGATATTAAACTAACTTCAATGCTACCCTCACAAGTAACAATGCGTAAGTACACTACAGCACCGTAGGCCACGTTAGATGCATCACAAAATCCATGGATTTCCACAAGACGATTATTACTTTCACACTTCATCCACCGAGGCAAACGAAAGTTGGTAAGTTGAGTTAAATTTTTACGATACGAAATCCATTCTTCAAGCAAACTTGGCGACAATTCATCATCCCAACCCAATCCGGACATCCACAATTTTTGAATGAATATTTTTGCACTTACTATACTCGGAGCAATCCATCCCAATGGATCATATAATCGTGATATATCGGATATTACCTTTCTTTTTGTTACAGGTGCAGACATGGCTGGTAAGTTAACTGCGTACTCAAATTCATCGTGTTTTCGGTTCCAGGTAAGTCCCAATATTTTATTTTTACCTTCTATTAGTTGTTCCTCAATCCCTTTGCCTTCTCCTAACACCCTTTTCCCTTTACCTTTCCTTTCTATCATTTCCATTACCGTTTCATTATTGCTTTTCCATTTTTGAAGTTGAAATCCCCCTTTTTGTAATAAATCATTTAACTGATTAAATATTTCCATTGCTTGATTTACATTTTCACATCCTGACATAAAATCATCCATGTAAAAATCCCTTTTTACTTTTTCTACAACTGATGGATAATTGCTTCCTTCATCAATAGCCAGCTGTATGAGTGTTTTTACAGCCAGATATGGAGCTGATGACGTGCCAAAAGTCACTCTCAATATTTTATATTCCATTAGATCCTTTTCAGGAGAATCTCGCCAAAAAATACGTTGGTAATCTGCATCTTCGTCCCTTACACGTATTTGCCTATACATCTTGGTGATGTCTGCTGAGAGGCATATTCGATGTGTCCTCCAACGCAATATTATGTGGCGAAGTTCTGATTGTAAGGTTGGTCCTACCATCAAATCGTCATTTAATGATACACCGTTTTTGCCTTTACAAGATGCGTCGAAAACAATGCGGACTTTCGTAGTCGTCTTATCTTCTCTTATGACTGCGTGGTAAGGTAGGTGCACTCCAATCTTACTGTCTTCACTGTTGATTGGTCGCATATGCTGAAGTTCCACATACTCGTCAAAGGTTTGTTTAAATTCCCTTTTTAAATTCTCATTCTTTGTTAATTGTTGTTCAAGTTTTAGAAACCTTCTCAAGGCTACTTCCCGTGTTTGACCTCGACAAGTAGGATTCTCATCTCGGAACGGTAATTTGACAACATAACGACCTGTCTCATCACGTGTAGTAGTTGAAGTATAAATTTCTTCACAGCGCCTTTCTTCTTCTGACATTATCCTTTGATTTAAATTTGGTTCGTTTTCCATTTCCCAGAATGATTTCAAAAATTCATCTGATTGAACATGCATGCTTACTAAATCTGTAGAATGTGATTGTGTTTGATTATTTCCAGTTAAAATCCAACCAAAAATTGTAGCTTGAGCCAGCAACGACCCGGATGAATACTTGCGAATACCCTCCATGATTATATTACCATAAACATCTGACCCTAACAACAAATCTATTTTGTTGGGTGAGTGGAAATTCGGATCGGCTAACTTTATATCATTTAAGATAGACCATGATGCTACCAAAACCCTTTGAGGAGGCAAAAGTCCTGTTATTTTGTCTAATACGAAGGCTGTTACTTGGACGCTACAGTCTTGATTATACGGTGAATGCAAAACAAGATCTGTCTTAGATCTAGAAACCACATTTATTCCACCGCCTAACCCTGCAAAGTGACCCTTGACTGCTTGGCCCTTTAATCCCAGCAGCTGAACTGCAGCTTGTGTTATAAATGAAATATGCGATCCCTGGTCAATTAATGCACGCAATGGGATCGTTCCATTTTTAGACTGAACATAAACAATAGCTGTTGGTAATAAAGAAATTTGCTCCCCACCCTTTGAAACATGTAAACTACCCTTATCATTTTTTTGATCTAAAACCTGAGGTGACACTAGAGGCTCCATTTTATCACTACCGGAATGAAGTAACGAGTGATGTCGTCTTTTACAAATTTGACAAGAAGTTGTACTTCTACAATTTTTTACAGGGTGATTGTTTCCCAAACAATTATAACATAACTTATTATTTTGCACATACAAACGTTTTGCATCATTATCTAATTTTATAAAATTACTACAAGAACTTATTCTGTGGTTACCTTGACAATACAAACAATTATTTTGTGATATGTGTAGACTATTCTTAAGTTGACATTTAGAAGATTTATTATATTTATATTCAGAAATAGGCTTATTATCTAAAAATTCTAAGGAATGAAATCTATTTTGTAAAAAATTTCGAAATTGATCAAAATCAGGTAATACATTACAATTAAATGTTATTTCGCTAACTTTAGCTTCCCACTGCTTTCTTGTCTCCGTATCTAATTTTTGTGACACAATATAAATAATGATTGCATCCCAGGACGAGGTGTCGATGCCCAAATTTTTTAATCCTTGCATCATATCTGTAGTGTTGTCTAGTAGTTGTTTAAGGCTCGAAGCGGATTCTGTCGTCTGGCGTTGTGCGAAAAACCGTGAGAAGATATTATTCACCAAAAATTGCTTATTATTGTACCGTTTCTCTAAAATATGCCAACATTGTTCATAATTATCGTTTGTTATGGCTATGTGTCTCAATAACTGCTCTGCCTCTCCAGTTAAATGCCCCTTAAGGTAATGTAATTTCTGTACATTATCAATATCAACGTTATTGTGAATTAAAGAAACAAACAAATCTCTAAATGTAATCCAATCAGTATATCTACCCGAGAATGTGGGAATTGCTATTTTTGGTAATCTAACTGAAGTTTTTGTGGCCTTCATCTCTGGGCAAGACTTGTTAGACGCTACCGAGTCACCTTTACTGTCCTCTAAAAGTTCATTAAGTTCCGAAATAAAGTCTAAGTAAAACTCTTCAACTTCGTTGTGTATGTCTTTTTGAAAGTAACTAGATCCTATGGTTTCTTTACATTTTAAAATCTCATAATGATTCTGACAGAACTCTTTCCATTTAGTATTAATAATATCAATTCTAGTTTTTATGTAAGACTTAGTTATTCTTTCTTTTGGACTCTTTTTAAAGTTAATCTTTGCTTTTTGGAGTTGTAATCTAATATCGTCTTGAATTTTTATAAGTTCCATGTTCCTTTAATTTTTCTAAGTTACTTTACGTTAAATTTTCTAAGTCCAAATTGCGGTAAAATTTCTAAGTTCAGTTAACGTTAAATTGTCTAAGTTCAAGTTGCATTAAATTCTCTAAGTTCAAATTTTGTTAAATCTTCTAAGTCTAAATTGAGTTCAATATTCTAATTTCACTTTAGGTAAAATATTCTAAGTCCAAAAGTCTGAATTTACTTAAGTTATATAATATTACTGTACTTACAGTTTGTTGTCCAAATATCGTTCACTAATTTCACTGTGATCACTTAAGCACTTCACTAATCACTATCACACTGAAGGTTTCACCCCGTAGAGCCGATGTCCATCCGTGTAGACGCCGTAGTCGATGTCCCGGGTACTGCCGTAGTACCAGGTGCTGCGTGATCCTCAACGACAACCCGCCGCCACTTGATCACGGGTGGACCTTGATCAACTTCTTGCCTGCTATAATCCGGCTCATCGAAGGACCATGTCCCAAAAACGCCGCAGGGAAATCCAGTAGTGATGCACGGAGCCGATGATGAAATAAAACACTGGGTATTCCTGGAGCTTCACGTTTAATGGAAACCAAAATTTGCTTACATACTATCGTAGTGAACCAAACGATAGCGCGATTCAGGCAGACCGTAATGCCATCTATTAAACATTCATTTAAACTAGCATTGAACCAAACCATAGTGTGATTTAGAAACATGACAGCGCTATCTAGTTGGCAATAATGTAAACTCTTAACACTACACGTGGTACGGAGTTGTTTAGAAATAACTAAAAATATTACATAAACACACGAATACTACTCTGGTTTTTGTAAAAAAATGTATAATTCATAATTCAAGTACTTAATATTTGGTATAGATATAAATCTACTCATATTAATTCAAAACTGGGCTAGTTCATAAAATATGTTGTAGATTAAAAAAATCTTAACTCGTAATATTTTTGTAATTTAGTTTGTTTTGAAAGCAAAGAATTTGTCTGAATTTTTCACGTTTTATAGACTGTTGATTTTATATTTACAAAACAAGAGCCTGCCTTGTTTTAAACTCAATAGCATAACTTATTAATGAAATGTTGGAAGTTTGGTTTTAACTACGTGTATTTTTATGGTTGATCTTCTTAGTTGTATAGTATCGACTATCGTATAGCAATTTGAAACACTACGTATGTGCGAAACCTGCTGGTGATAAAACCAGATGGTGGAGTATCGAGCCCTACAGTAGCTTTTAGTCAAACCTTCAATTTCATTCCTTGATTCGCTTTGACGAAACCCGCACTTGACAGATGCACGGTCCATAAGCTTGATTAGTTTTTTTTTAAGTAATTATTATTTAGTCTCGCAAAATAACTATAGAATTCTGTGGTATCAATTCTTATTCAACTAAATACAATTTAACAATCAATGTTTTTATTATACACTGTGGTTATATTTACATATAACAAGGATGCCAAAAAATTAAATATATTTTATATGATATTTACGATCTATGATGTCCTTTAAAATACCTATATGAGTGTATATAGGTATAGTATATTCTAAAACCGCAAGAGGTTGACGTCTTCAACTTATGCTTCTCACATATTGTAGGTACTGAATAAATTATTATTAATAATTAGACTTTAAAAAACTATCAATTTAGAAATAATAAGGCTTGTAAACTTTTTTTTTAAAAAGGCAGACGATGAATCACCCTAATAATAAAATCATAATGACAGCTACAAGTAGCAAGCTGCTTGTTTACCCCAAATAAAAGAGCCGCTCCAATACTAGACAGATTCATTTAGTTCAATTTATGATCTGATTTTTATTGTAAAAGAAATAATGGATTTATTGAAGTAATTGTTTCAAGAAAACACTAGGTAGGTACTACTATTATATACTAATAAACTGAAAACATACCTGCTGGTAGTTTCATTAGGTGACGATAGTTCCATTTATTTACAGCTTCAAGTGATTTTTTCACATTTCCATGTTTTATTACTGGGTCCTTCTCTTCATACAAAAATAGCTTGTTGATGACAAGGGTCATGTTTGAATCGAGAGAGTGGTCGTTGAAGATTGCACTGACCTTTAAAGTATTATATAAATCGTTTGAATTACGACCGTGCACTTGTAATTAATTGCAATTCAAGTATCGCATTTCATGAGATGTACGAGTGTGGTTACTTACGATATTCATTATGGCTAAGATATAGTGTTTCACCCGTTCCTGACCGTGGAATTTCAACATTGTATGGTCCGCAACAATTGCTAATTCGAGCCATAATCCTTTAACGCCTGCAACAATAAACACAATAATGAATCATTTGCTTTACCATTCATGATTCCCAACACTACACTCACACACACCTGAGACCGGTCTCGTAACGGGAAGGATATTTCTAAAATAATCAACATCGGAATGGTCACCGTGTCGTGGATGCACGTGCATTACAGACATTGGCTCATCTTCCTCGAAATCAATGTCAAGGTCAGTGACCGTGTCACCAGTGAGGTTGTACGCCGCTGGCTGTTCCGAAAACAGTACATCGCGCCGCCGCAGCACATGACCACTGTCCGCGCGAGTTGGCTGCAGAACGAAATCCTCTCCATCCACTTGAAGTAGCCCATACAACTGTCCTTCGCACTCTGTCACTGTCACGGTTGAACCTTCTTTATGGAGTACTCTACCCTTATAAAACTGGCAGTCATTGTAATACGGGGAACGAATGGCGCGGTTTTCTTGCAGCTCAAGGTGCCAGCCAAGTATGTGGAGATGATGAAAGGAACCATGAGCATGGCGGGGTACTCGTATACGGGATGTGCCAGGGGGTATCAGGAGGGGTTGCACAGGGGGTTTCCAGGCGTCGATGGTAACGAGTGTTGCGAAGAGCGTCGTCGCCCACAGCCAGCGCGCCATCGTCCGCGCGCCGCCGCGGGCACCGCCTCTCTGGCCGGCGCATGCCACGCTGCGCTCACGCATCTACGCACATGGCGGCTGTCTCGCCGCACGGAAGGTAAACGACTCCGCACTTTATAGATTGCATTGAGCTCCGCCTCATGCGTCACTGGTAAACAAAGGGCGACGCGCGCCATATTCGCGTCTTGCCTGCCGTTATTAGATATTTTATGGCCTCAATTGAATTGAGAGACCTTGTTGGTTGCGTAATATATGCATAAATGTATTATGAAAATAAAGAGTTTTAGTAAATAAAATAAATGAACTACGATATATTATTAAAGCAAACTTAAAAATTTTCTAAGTAAAGGTTTGGCTTAATGGAAAAAGTCTCTACCAAATGGTAGAGACTTTTTTGCTCCTCCTTGCAATAATTCTATATATATTGTAGGTAGGTACATGTATTGTTATGTTAAAACTTAAAAGTTTAAAAATACACATCATGCGGCCGTGAATAAAAGGGTCAACCTTTTTTGCCAAAATGAAATCAAAGTCTCAGGAATTTAAGCTATTAACTCGTGACAATGGCAATATCCCATGACATAAAAAGTTTACCGCTTTTATGTTTTAGAAAAAATAGACCGATAAAATACTTATGGAATAAATATGAATAAGTTACTTGCTACTGCTATTCTCATAGCAATAATATATTCAAAATTAATATTCACCGTCAATAATCTTGTGAGTATGAGGATGTCGAGTGACCATTATTAATTTTACTAAAGGAGGCCCTGTGTGTAAGTTAGGTGAGTGACCGGAATATTGTAAGTAATGGTAAGTGAAGGCAAATTGCTAATTGAAATGTAAGTCCATACTCGTGCTTGCTCGTTTAAAGGCAAGTGCTCACTGCAAATGTTTCATCTTTCCTTTTATATTCTCTTAGAGAATGTTACGGAATGTATGTTGATACGAGTTCTTACTTCACTTCACAATCAAGTTCGCATTTTACTGTGAGTGCCTGCCTCTATATGGAATAGTAGGTACGATTCAAAAAGCCAGACGCATTGGGTTTTTAAAAAGATACTCTCTTACGTAAGAATCACGGAACACGGTTTATTTATAAATTGCATTCGGAACATAAGTCTAAAATAATTTTTAATTTTACTTCCATTTTACATTATAATAATATATACAAGTGAATTATTTTTAAATTTTGTTTAAAGTATATATTTATATACGAATGTTTGTATTCCAGTCATGGCTGTTTATATTTATAGTATGTAGGTATTAAAATTTATATTTGTGCAGCGTATTAACTATCAAGTATTCACAACACAAGCTTTATATTATAGCTAATAGCTTCCCATGAAACTAGACGATGCACTGTGTCAATGTGTCAACATACCTATCTGTTATTATTATTCATTACTAGCAATTCCCTCGGCTCCGCCCGCGTTCTGATCACTTGGAAAAAAATTAGGATTATAACTTATAAGTATTCTGCGAAATCATAAAAAAACTTGGCCCAAAAATAAAAAATCTGGAGAGGGCCACCCTTATCACCTAGGGGTATAACAAATACCCTACGATTTATTCTCGGACCTACCAAAATTCCTCAAAAAAATCATAATCGGTCAAGCCGTTTCGAAGGAGTTCGATGTCGATCGATCGATCAAACACTGTGACACGAGATTTTTATATATTAGAAGAAGTTTAGATTATGTGCGACATTAATTTCTATCACTTGTAAATAATTAATTATGAAAATTTAAAATTGCGCTATGTGCATGACGCTTAAAATTTAAAAATTGCTGATGAAACAAGGAGTTTATAAAGAAAAATAAAACAATACGTTGGTTCGTGTTACAAGGTCCTAATTAAATAAGGCTCATGTATTTAATTCGATACTGCACATAATTCATCATTCAGTGATTTCAATTTAACTGTACTGCAACGTATTATTATATTTTCATACCATTACTATAAATAAGCTAGCTTTTGATCATGACTCTACCCTAAATTCACAAAATGGGCTTGAGATTTGCTTGTAATTTCGGATATATCAGACAAAAAAAAAAACAAATTCTTGAACTTCGTAAGTACAAGAACGTACTTACGAAGTACGTACTTTAGTGCAGATTATTTAGTACATTAGACAGTGGTAGCCCAGTGGTAACGCGCTCGCTTGAATAACTGAGAGATGCGGGTTCAAATCTGTGTCTTGCACCTCTGATACTTTCATGTGCAAATTATTTCTAAGATGATTATCACTCGTCTTAAGGTGAAGGAAAACATCGTGAGGAAACCTGCATGTCTGAGATAAACCTAGAAAGTTTTCGAAAGACATGTGAAGTCCGCCAACCCACACTAGGCCAGCACATTAGACTATGGCCTGATCTCTCTCGTATTGAAGGGAGGCCCGTGCCCAACAGTGGGACGTTAAAAATGAAAAAATATAATTAGGACATTTATATTTATATAACAATTAATCTTAAATTTTTAATCATATAATCAATTAGTACATACTTATATATTTGAAAATATTCTCGCAATATTACCTATTCTTATAAAGTACAGTCCACCTAAAATTATTTACTAAACACATCAATCCACCTATCAACACAAGCTTTTGCGTTTATAATTTATCCCACAAAAACCTTGATAAGCTATTCTAGTATCTATTCTAACTATTCTAGTATAGATAGAATCTATCTCTATGCCAAATTTCATCAAGATCGGTTCAGCCGTTTGGAATCCAAACGTTCGCATTTATAATATTAATCGGATCATTATTACTTATGCAGGCTAGTCTATGTAGGAATGTATAAGTTTTATTATAAAAACACTTTACTGTAAGCACTAGATAGGTAGGTGATTACTATTTAACGCAGCTTGTTGAAATACTTATAGTACGCGTTTATACTAATATGTATGAAGATTGAAGATATTCGATAGTGTACAGGAATTTCTACTAATTGTCCTTAGAAGGCTCTTTACATACTGTATCGGTAATATAAGTAACTTCTCCAAAATATTATTACGTAAATACTGTTTCTGTATATGTATTTATTTGAGAAGGTCAATGTTTTTTTAACTGAATATAATTCATAGCTAATAAATGAATATTTGGGACATTATTATTTATTACACAACGCTATCTAGTCCCGTGGTAAGCTACAAAGCATGTTTTAGGGATACCAGATACTTAAAACACTTCACATAATACATAGCTTTAAATACAGACATATTATAAATAGAAACACCCATTACTGGAGTACAAACATTCGTCCTCAACTAATGAATGCCTCCAGCGAGACTTAAACCCGCAACCGCTGGCGCAGAAAGTAGGGTCTCTAGGTCTAGCCAAACGTGTCGACAAAATGTAGTTTTTTAGTTAAATAGAACCAAATTTTACATAGATATTATGTCACTTATCATAAATGTTATTAATGGTCTTATAACCAACGAACCAACGGAAATAAGCTGTGAGAATCAATAACTTTACTTTTAGACAGAAGCAAACCCAGCCCGCTTTGCTGGGCATAAGTTAAAATAATTAAACGGTCTTTATAACTTTCTAATTAAATAAAAGTAGCCTAAGTTACTCCTTATATAGCCTTAGCTAATCTGCGAGTGAAAGTCCCTTCGGAATCGGTCCAAGCGTTTCAGAGATTAGCCGGAACAAACAGACAGACAGACAAAAATTTAAATGCTGCAATATTATATGATATATTATGGGTCGTGTTAATAATTATAATTTATATTGAATAATATGAATTTTAATAATGTTATGTTCGTTTTTGACTATATTTGGTTTTTCTATATCTATGTTAACCAAACCGCTCATTGAAAAAATTTTCAACATATGCAGAGCAAATGATGGCAAATTGTCTTTTTTCTGTAAAGTCGGTATCTGTAATAAAATCTGCTGAGAAGTAGGTATGTGTTTTTGCTACTGACTAATTCTAGGAAAATAAAAAAGCACATTTAGTTATATCATATTACGTAGATTAGAATTTATTAGTAAATAATTCCTTGAAACGAATACAAAACTACCAATTCCTATATTTTTTTAACAACACAATATAATGCATTAAGAAAATATTACTCAACCTGTAAAAATACCTATAATCTTAGTACTATTGTCAGGAGTAGTTATTAATAAAACTAGTGATAATTAAACACCTATTATTATTATTGTGTTGTTGGGTGTGGTGCCGAGGACGGCCCTAGCTACGTCGACCAGTTCTGGTCCATTGTAGCTCACCACCTTGTAAACACCTACATCTGTAATTTAAATTTAAACGTGTTCAGTTTACTACCAAACAAAAAAACTATTCATATTGGTATTAGAATTGAACCTACTCTTTTAGAACTTCTTCTCTTCATCTATCTGAATCTTTCTCTTAATCTTGTTTATAAAAAACATAGTGTTAATTCAGCCCTTTTTAATGACCCTTCAATGCGATCAACCTACGACGCTGGCCAAGTGCGGGTTGGTGATTGACGACTTCACATATCTCAGACATGCAGATTTCCTTATGATGTTGTTCTTCGTCGTAAGCCAAGAGGTGATAGAGATGAAAATAATTCGTCCCTGAAAATATCAGAGATGTGAGTAATTTGAACCTGTTTCACTTGGTTCTCAAGCGAACGCGATACCATTACGTTACTACTGCCTCAGTAAAACAGTAAGTTTAATTTTATCTCGCTGGCCTATCAACAAGAAAGTAGACGATGAGACATTATCGAATGTACGTGCAAAAATATTGATTACCTAATTGGTAAAACAAACACAAATTACCGGTTACGGCACACAAATATGTCTGTGTAATCAAAGGTGATAAAAAAATCTCAGAAATGATTATATTTACCTGAAGATTAGTGAGCGTGATCAAACATCCAACAAGATTCATTTTCGAGTACAGTGTGATTATTGTAATGCGAGACTTATGGACAGTCATGCTGTATTTATAATTGGCGTTGCTAATTTGAAATGATAACCTTTAAAAATTAAAAAAGAAACGTTTTTAAATTATGATGTCATTATACTTCTCTTTTCGACAAATACAGTCCATGCTACCTTTCTTGCTAATGTTAAGAAAACTTTTGTTTTATTTATAACAAAAACATCTCTAAAGTGTGGATAATAATAATGAATATCAATGGGTATATAAGAATTTTGTTAAATTTGCAAACGTATAAGAAGAAACAGTTTGTAAACACCTCTTACTTTAAGAACGGTTAAAATTATTAAAATGAAAATATATTTAGTAAAACAAAAAATTTGAATCAAGCAGAGAATCGTAACAAAATTATTTTATTAATTCGAGCACTGGAGTTTTTTTTGTAGCAAACTTTTACTTATGGAAAATGTTATAAAAAGGCAAGCCAAAAGAAGGTGATTTGAGGATAGCACATACTATTTTTTTTAAGAAGCATGTCTCATTTGGCATGCTTTAAATACATTTCATAATATTTCACGTAGCATTTACAGCAAATACAGCAAATTAAAGACCGTCGATGTTAAGAGATACGAGTACCTGAAATATTCCAGAAATCATTTCCAGCAATTTGGTTTGCAAATTCGCGCGCGTACTTCACACGCCAAAGTGTCAGCATAAGGTAAAAGTATGCGCATATATTTTGAACATCCAACAAAATTCTTAAAGGTTAATTTGAAGTGTATTTAGATTTTTGCGAAAATGATAATTTGTTTATGTTTGAATGTATGATAAATTCCTCGAATTATCTGATAACCATGTATTTTTGTTTTTTTTTGATGTGCAATAAAGAATATATATATAAATTCTCTTTAACTAACTTTTGTATTTATAAACGATATATCAAAATTCATACAACGATAACTTTAATTTCTGATGATATAGTTAAAAACACTTTTGTAATTTTGATTTAACTTTAAAATTAATCATAATATTGGGAGTTACACTATAAAAATCGGTTTATCATAATTGAATTTTTAATTGAATATTTGAGTAAAATAGAATGCCATAATTGAAGTCGGAATGAAAATGGCAGGGTCTTTATTGGCGTGCTGTGTGAAACAATAAAATGTATGACAAAAGGTCGCTTCATCAAAGTCATTTTACAATAAACATACAAGCTTACCACTCCAATGTAAGTTTTAAATTTCGTGTTTATTATAATGAAAATAAAATAAAAACAAACGGGTAGAGGAAATGAAGTAAATTTTAAATTAAGTTATATTCTAATTGTTATTCACCTGCAGTCCTCCTCTGTTTTGGTGATGTCAAGTCTCCTCGAATGAAAAACCTGAAAAATATTTCCATTTTTCTTTTCTTCAGTTAAGCTCATATATATAACTTTTCTCTATGGTTAAGCTTGACAAATGCCTTTTTTTAATTTAAAACGAATTTTAAAAGTTTTTGAATGGAATGTAAATTGATTATACATCATATATTAGCTATACAAACTGACTATGATCCTCAATGGGAGGTTTATGAAGCTACCAGCAATGAGATAATAAAAAAGGCAAAATGTCTAAATGGTAAAGCAAATTAATTTAAATAAGTGAAATAAAAAAAAAATATTTCGTTGTTAATCTTTATATATTGATAGCGAACATGTACTAAGTATATGAAAAGCTTATCTATATATAACTTCAAATAGTCCAATCAATTCCTCATAATTGTTTACTTCAGATGTAATAATTTATTTCATGTTTACTTATAAAGTTTCATGGTCATGCGGATCTTCACGTGTTAATTTATGGATACAATATTATCCTCGTTACGAGATTAATAGCCTATTATGGTAATAAATTAAGGAATGAACATGTCACATTTAATTTTGTGTATTGTCGTATTTTGGGAACACGCTCCTCGATTTGCTTTGTCTTATCGAGGTTATTCATATAAAAATAACGTTATAACACAATATTAGTTGAAATTTTAACTAAAGCAATTTCGCAATATAATAGAACCGCTATATGTGTTCTGGTAAAACTTTTTTTATTGTACTATTAATACCTAAACAGTTAAAAAAAACCATGACACATTTTAAAATATCCATCGAACTATCAAAAATCTTTGCAATATATTTTACGTACTAAGTACCTTGTATACGTTCTGTATAACAAATGAACAATCTATATCTATACATATAACAAAATTTTAATTTAGTTAAATCTGTACATTGAATATTTTTTGGAAATTCTACAAAAGCCGAATCTATCGTTTTTAGATTTTTTTGTCTGTTTGTCTGTCTGTGACCGCATCACGACCAAACCACTAGACGGATTTTGATGTGGTGTGGTGATAGTTGGTTCTTCTCAGATATCTATACTAACCTTCAAAATGTATCTAGGAACTAGCCTGAGCGGAGCGAGGACGCGTCTCTAGTTATATGTATAACTAAAATAGCAGATACGAGAATCGTAATATTTATCGTAAAATTCCAGTAGCAATATTAACTCTGTGAAATATAATCCGTTACGGAAATCAGAATTTATTTTGAGAGCTTTGAACGCCGACGACTGTGTCACATGCACGGCCTCTTTCATAATTATAGACACGTCACCAATATATTTGTGCTAATGGACCCAGGGGCCAGGCCATTTACTGCAACAAACTACATTAACTTATATGGGACTAAATGTAACGTAGTAGTTATCTCTAGTCTCTACCATACACTACAGACGGCCGCGGCTTCTCCAGTGTGGATTTGTTTTCACAGATGAATATTATTAATGTAGTAATATTATTAATAAGAATTAGTACCAGCTATGACGAAATCACAGGCAGACATTTTAATTATATTTATAAGTAGATGTTTCTTAAAAGATTCGTGTAATCGGCAGGTAATGACTGTGTCACGGGTTGCTTATACCATAAATTCACATTCACCATTCATTAATCAAATCATTGTAGGTAAGTACTTAGTTTCGAGAAAAAAAATCGAAAGTGTACAAAATTTTAAGTAGTAGAATTAATAATCGTATTTAAAAAAAATCTTAAGGAACATTAAAACACGACGTAATCTTAGTAAAAAAAATAATTTCAATTCGTAAGCAGAGCAATTTATAAGCCAACCCCAACTTTGTCGTAACTTTATAGGCAAGATTGAAAAAAGTCTTTTAAGCTTCATTCAGGCTGGTATAATATTGAATACTAACAGATTATTACACTCAGTAGAACAACATTTGCGCATCCGTTTGTTATTATTTATCCTATATTGGTATATCAGCCTCGTAAGTATCAATATTTATTCAACGGAGCGCTTTTAGTAAGTGGTTATTTCATATTAAAGATGTTCATATCTCCGCAATTTAAATTTAACTGTACTTTTGACTAGCATCAAAGAGAGAAGATGTACTCTAGTGTATAATTTTTGTGTATCATCACTAATTGTGGATTAGATTTTAATGATTGGTTTAAAATTTGAAAGAGCACTATTAAGTACTCGTATATGTACATTAGAATAGCTTATTCGTAATAAACATTTAAATTCAATTACAAGACATGAAATGAACGCGTAACATACTGACATAAATGATAAAACGTACTTGCTCATACACTTAAATTATTAAATTATTTTTATCCGACTTTCTCAATTTGGTCGCATAATATGTTTATTGCGGCCTCAGAATTCCGCCGATTGCAATCATCAATTATTATTTGTTTCAAAGAGATTATTTCCAATTTGGTCCCATTTAAAATCAGATGAAAAATCCTTCCAATCGTAAAAAAATGTATAGGTACTAAATTTTTATATTTGACGCATAACTTTTACAGTATAATCCGATTAGGTGATTCTATTTTATTGGATACAACTGAAAGTTGATTCCATTTAAATTTGAAAAAAAAAATACATCTCTCACTGTAGAAAATAGAAAGAGTGAATTTTACACTGAATTTTTAAAATTCATTTTAATTGTATTTTGCGACTACTATGTCTATATTAAATATTTTTTCGAAGTCTAAAATGCTTTGATTTGTATTGGCTAGGTTCTAGCAAAGCTTACATCACAATTGATCTATAGCCCATATGTAATATTTTAAATTATAATAATTCTTGACTGGTACCGTCTCTGAAAACATCTCGTTAGGCGTGTATAGTGAGTAAATGAACTAAATAAAAAACTATAGAACAGTTATTTTTATTTTTTTATATTATAGAATGAAATCTGTTTTTGGGAAATCGGTTGAAAGGCGTAATGAAACATGTAACAACAGAATGAAATTCAGAAAATTGCTTTTACTAATTTTTACTTTACCTATAACATTGATAAATTCTAGTATTTTTTGTATCTTCAAAATAATTACACGAGATTGTAATTTATATGAGAACTAGCGACTCCCTCGCTACGCTCGGATTCGTCCTAAGCGCGAGTAAAACTGCGGGTTCCGCTACTTAAAATAAATAAATTTTCTAAAACAAAAATAACGTAAGTTACTTCTTATAACATTAGCTATCTCTGAGTGAAGGTCCCGTAAAAATCGGTCCAGCCGTTTCAGAGATTAGCCGGAACAAACAGACAGACAAAAAAAAATTTTTTTATTGATGTTAGTGTCGTAGCATAAAGCGAAAAGCTTTTAATTCGAAATTAAAAAAACAGACACTTCAATTTTATTTATATGTATAGATGAATAGATATACATAGCTAAATACTCGTACCTCTGCGTAGTAGTATGTTTAACTAAATTATGAAAAGTACTCCTATTAATACTACGGTAATGTCCTTGTACATAGTCGAGTAGTTTACATTGTATTTTGATATACATTATACATATTAAGTTTTATATTATAAGCTTATCTTCAAAAGGGTTTATGGTCTTTGTTCTTCATTTTTATGATACTTAATTATGTATAAGTTATTTATTTTCCCACATCTTAAATATAGTAGTCGTGAAAGAAGAGATTATGTGTATTTAAAATGAAAGTACATCTTCTTGTGTGTTAACATAAAATTCATTACCAACTCACATAGTGATAATACGTAGCTTAATGAGCAAAAAATCTAGTACCTATTATAATACACATCTATTTGTGAATATATTCACTAATAGAATAGTTTTTTATATTAAACTTGACTTGATTGAGTGCGAGTCTGATTCACTCTTGGCTAGTTTTTGTTATGTACTTTTTTAAATAATTTCACACTTATCGGGACATAACGAAATCAAACACAACACGTTTTTATGGATCCTTTGTATTTATTTCGCATTTTTCTTTATATTTTTTAGAATAGTACGTAGCCATGGTAATAGATTTTTTCCACAGAAATTAATAATAACAAACCGGGGTAACCGGTAACCTTATCGACACTTAGAGTACGGAACCCTCGGACTGAGGAGATTTAATAAATTTTGTTCGAACAATAAAAATTACATCATCTTTATATTTGACTCTATATTGAGAAAAATACAGTTGAATCATAAAAAAAAACAATCATAGACGATAGACTTCTAATTTTAATAAGCTTCATATCGCTTAATAACTTTGCTCACTTAAAATACGCCTAATTTTATTAATGATCAAATTAAGTATATTTCTTGAGGCAAAGACTTACTTAGACGAGAAATTGTCACCATTATTGACACAGAGGCCATATCCATAGTTTTAATAATATTACTGGGTTGATTTTGATGAAATTTGTTTATCCGAGTCAATATATAACAAACTTTTATTAATTTGTACTAATTGTTAAAGTGTATCTACTGAATGTGAGGGGCAGTCTGTACGTGTATAAAAAGTGACGCGTGAAAAGAAAATGATAATACGCTCTTGTGCAGGTACAATTAATACAGAATGGTATTTTAAATTTTTATATCGGATTCTAACGGAGCCGAAGCAAAACTGTCAGAGCACTGTATGAAGTTTTCACCATCTGCAAATTACGAAATAAGTGATTTTTATTATTATTATTTTTAATAGGTACTTGTAATGTATGCGTGTTATATCATGTAAGAATATTATTATCGGAATAATTAATGAATTTAATAAATAAAGTGACAACACGTACGTATTTACCAGCAAACCTTTAAGTAGGAAATCAATAGAATTTTTATCTACACATATACAAGCATCCTCAGCAATCCTGCTGATATGTACAATTAATAGTAAAAATATACAAGTATTTAATATTTACAACTTTGGGCATACTCGTATTTAATAATTTAGCAGAGTACTAAAGCATTAAAAAGCTATCAGAATAAAGAGCCCCAAACTAAAAAAAAACGGAAGTCCGCCATCTTGGATTTGAAAATGGACCTCATTTTCGCAATCAGCACCCCGAGAGACCTCGAAAATGACACCCATGTCATTATTGAAAAAAAACCGGATGTCCACCATCTTGGATTTGAAAATGGACCTCATTTTCGCAATCAGCACCCCGAGAAACTTCGAAAATGACACCCATGTCATTATTGAAAAAATATCGACAATCGAAAGAAAACAATCGATTGTTCGATTAATCGATTTCGATCTTACGAGTCTTACGAGTCTTACGAATTTTTGATGAGCCCACGTGTCCTGACGCGAGTTTCACAGTTTTTACCCATCCCACAAAAGTGCTCAAAGCCGCTAAAGAAGTTTTCACTTCAAAAAATTGCAATAATAACTACAATTTAACAAAACCATGCTGTTTTGTGAGATAACGTACGTTACATACATACATTGTTTGAATGTACTCTGCGTGCTTAAGGATAATATAGAACATAAATAGTAATTTATTATTACATTTAGTTATGAATATGACTTCGTTTTAAAAGAATCGATTGTACCAAAATTTTAATTTGATTTAAATGTGAATTCAATTTAATTCGTTTTCCAAAAAAATCTTCAAGGTATTTTTGTAAATCATATTCTGCTCTTACATTATTGCATATGTTTAATCAAAAGTAATATTCTGTTGTATTTGTTCGAAAACTTTTGTCAAGATATATATATTTTTATAATTTTATGAATACGTCGCTCATGTACGTAAATATTTCTTAACAACGACGCCCACTGAGTCCTTCATAATATTAAAAAGAAGGAAAATATGTGTAGAGTTGCCGCCACTTTCTTACTTTATTATGGACGATATCTCGCGCAGGTGTAGCTTTCATAACAGGTAGTCAGGGATAAAATACTTTTTACCTCAAAAAAGAAATGATCCCAAGGTATTTGCGGTGAAATTTACGGAAAATTGAGTTAGTAAAAATGTCTATGATTTAGAGATTTGTATTAGGAGTATTATATAAAGTGTGGTAAGGCAGTGGTAGCCCAGCGGTAACACGTTGCTTGTATAACCGAGTGATGCGGGTTCAAATCCGGGTCTCGCACCTCTGATATTTTAATGTGCGAATCATTTTATCATGATTACCACTTGTCTTACGGTGAAGGAAAACATCGTGAGGAAACCTGCATGCCTGAGAAAACCTAGCAAGTTTTCATAAGACATGTGAAGTCCGCCAACACGCAATGGGCCAGCGCGGTGGACTATGGCCTGATCCCCCTCGTATTGAGGGAGGCCCGTGCCCAGCAGTGGGACGTTAAAAAGGGCTGATGATGATGATGATGATATAAAGTGTGAAAATATTAATATCAGTTTGGATAAAACTAGTAGGTACTTACATTCGCATAAGATTCTAGAGAAAGATCGTACATTCCTCCAGCGGTTAGAGCCGTTTGTTTGTTAGCTCGAGCCATGATAAGTAAAATAGTTGAGCGCACACCTGGTAGATTCACGATGCCATTCTCCCAGCTTGATGCATACACAGCTTCAACTGTCTTTCCATTCTTAAACGGATAAATAACTTAACATAAAATAAGAAAAAAATATCTAAAATATTTCCTTATATAAATGTGACACGCAACATGTGACACTGGCAGAATATACGCTTTTAACACAATTCCAAGTGATTACGGGAAAAATTGCGAAAATTTGTTTGCGTTTGTTGATTTTATTTTATGTTTAATTTCTTTTGCACTCGCTTATGATCAACTTTAAGTCTGCAACACTGAATGTTGGAAAAGATATTTTTTAAGGTATAAAATAAATAATAAAATAATGATAAGTAATAAAAATTAAGTATTAAAAAAATAAAAACTTTACACTCCTACTGAAATTCTTTCGCTAATCCTTTTTAGACCTGAGATATTCGGTTGTAGCAGTTGGTAGAGTGTTGTATACATTCCATGTATATCTAATCTAATAAATACTTTTTACTAAGATCATAATATTGTTAAGTGAATAATGTGTTAGGTCGTAGCCTAAAACATTTTTAATGATTATGTTATAGAGAAATCTATCATAATACATTGAACTCTAGGAAGTACACGTACGTAATTGTACATGCTCATTCATTCACATCTTTTGTGAGAACAATTTCTGTAACCGCAGCACACATCTCTTAAGTATACATTGAAGCTTTATTAATAAGGTATTGTATAACTTCTCCCAGTGTATTAGACTTGTGATAGAAACTTTCCTGGATGTGTACACAACAATTTACTGAAGTTCCTCGCCATCGGCAAATTAATGGCTTGGAAACGCATGCGCTATAAACCACCAGACAAATACTTTTGATATGCAAACCTGAATTTTTACTTCCTCGCACCATCTGCATATGATGTATAAAACAAACATATTGTATCCCAAGTACAGTAGACTGGTAAGCCATTTAGTCATATTTACATTCACCGACTGAAACACAAATGTTATGTATGCTATGTAGAGATTTTGACCCGTGTATCCACAAACTACTACTAAGGACATGGTGATAATTATTAAATAACTAGCAATTCCCGCGGCTTCGCCCTCCTTCTAATCACTATTAAAAATAGAAATTGGGGGTAGAACGTTGAAAATTCTTCGCTTCTTGTAAGAGCTATTAGTTAAACAGTAGGCAAGACGGTGCGAGTAGGGTCGGCGATTGCATCAAGCGAAGCGACACTTGAAGTAGTTGAAGAGGCGCATTTTATTCTCGCGTCCGTATTTTTTACGACATGTGAATGTATACAAAATAAATAAAAATATTTGACAATGAATAACTTTGTCAATCGTTCCTCTAAGCACGTCATCTCTCGTAATACATGTCCGCTTTAATTTTTTTTCCTTTCACTACCTATATATGTAACATTATGTTATAATAGCTAAACGGAGGAAATGTAAACCCAAATAAATTACACGACCGAAGTCATAGACAAACGCTAGTTTCATATAAAGCAACAAACTGCACTAAGATTAAACCCAAACCCTTGTCAAAGATGACAGCTTTGCACAGATGTATTTAATTTAAAATGTTTTTACACGAATGCCCAAAAAAAGGAGTGTTATGTTTTCAGGTTTCATATATTCTTTATTCCACCATAACTTCTAAACGCTTGAACTAATTTCGGTGTACGTGGTATCGTTAGAATCCTTGTATTACCCCGGATGACATGAGCTAGTGAAAAGTTAAAAAAATAAAACATAGGATAGCCATTCATAAAGAAACACCAACTTATTTATTAAACCTTTGAAAGAGGTATTCTTTACATTATTAATTAATGATAATAATTTAGTATTTGTGCATAGCATTTTAAATATAAATAAAAGTTAAAAAATTTTCTCTTCATTATACTATGAGTATAAGCTTACCGTTGCAACTTGGAAACCGATAGAACAAATAAGTGTTGTGCTAACGGCCAGCTGAACTAACATTGGCGCACTCAATAAATCCCGAAGCTTCAGGATATTGCTGCAAATGTAATTTAGAGTGAAATCAATCAACAATACATCCTGAAATTGTAAATATAGCATTATAATGTAAGTTATGCTATTTTAACATATTATTATTTAGGAACTGTGCATTTATGTTGTTATATCAACATGCAACTCACTCTCGTTTGTATTAACTGCGTAGAGGCACATTTTAAATGTAATTTCCATACTAAAGGAGGGGGATCGATTTATTAATAACATTTCAACTTTTTTTTATATACAGCGCATATTATAAGAAGCACTTTCTTTTTTATATTAATTTTAATGTTCTCATGTTACTACACAATATATTAAAAAATCACATTGCTTCTAGCATGCGCTCATAGTTTAAATAAAAACCAAATGATTATCATACATATTCTCACATACCTCACATAGGCTGCTTTATGTAAAGCTTATAGACCGAGTCATAAAAACATTAAAAAAATAAAAGCATCATGGCACAAGAATGATACAGCTTTCCCTTTAATCTAATTCATTAAAAATTAAAGAAAACGGATGGATCAAGAATCGTGTTTTTTGGAAAGAATTTGGAAAGAAATATATGCAGTTGATCTATAAGACTTTCCAATGCTGTCGTTTCGAGAGTTGTGTGATTTAGCAACTAAAACAAGCTAAATCTTACACTAAAGGAAACATAGAAAAAATAAATATAAAATACTTATTTTTACACAAAAAAATCAAATGATATTTTGAGAATAAAAATTCAATCTAGACATACACCTTTTAAATACTCTCTTTAGATACAGCACAATTCCACCACTGTATATTATTCTGGTATAATCGTTTCTTGGCTTCTCGCCCGGCTGGATTGCCGGACGCTACTGAGCCCCCACACCACGACAAGGTGAACGCACATTGGGGGGAGATTACACAGTACCTTAAGGGTCTCATAAGACTAAAATGATTAATTAACAGAAGAAGATGCTGAAGGACGTTGAAGTGATGAGAATAAAGACTAAATAGGGAGAATAAAGTGTGAAAATATTGAAAAGTTCCAAATTATCGAAACAAAGTTAACTAATTTCATAGTTTTGTCTTTTTATTAAATGTTGTTTGACTAATGGAAACGACTGCAAAACGCATGGTAAATAAGGGTATTATGGTACAATATTTATTTCATCTTACTATTTAAATTCTGGTCAACCTAATTCACACATAAAAATTCATATAAATGGTGGGGGCAAAATATGGCCCTATCGATCCCCCTCCTTTTCTAGTTTTTTTGTGCTTTCTCTATTTTTTATACTTGAACCAACCGTGACATATCCAGCAAAACAAGAAAATAATTATTTAACGAAATTCAGTAACACAAATGATTTTTATACATATACATGTTCAACATTAATTTGTCCGTTGCAACACGTGCAATACCTGCCAAATATTTATATATAGTCACTCGAAATATACATATTTGATGACCAAAATGTGTTCTTTGTTATAAAAAGAAGTTAAAATACATAAAAACTTACTTTAAAACAAACTTATGTTGTTTCACTAAGTTTCCTAATCGTTTCTTGTATTCTTTTCTAAAGTTTTCATCCAAATATAATTTTCGTACGTCCAAACCTTTAAAAAAATATAAAATTATTTTAAAAGCAAGCACTCTTAACTTTAATATAATACAAAACTAGTTTAGAAATATGATATTATACCTTCAAACTTGCATGCTATATCAGTTAGGATATTTTCGAAACAATCGTTAAGAATAGCAAATTGGCAGAGCAAATGCATTAAATGTGCTTGCATTATCAGATCATTAGCCATCACAAAGTAACACATGTAGGAGAAGATTATCATCACGCATATGTAGGTAGGAGGATACCGGGTAGATGTTTGGAACTTAAATGGCAGTCTGACGAAAGCCATCAAATTATATTCTACATCATCTACAAGAGGATAGATTTGCCTGAAACATAGAATTGAGTCGAATTATTATTCTAACCAATAGAAAATTATTTTTTAATGTTTTCATAAAAACATAGTAAATTATATACTACAAAATAAAAAGCAATTTTCAAATAGTAAAGTCTAAAGTAATGTTTTTGTCATACCAGAAAATAACAGTACAAGTTCCTAAACCCAAAAGTAGCTTGAGTGATGCCTCGTTACTCTTTCGCCAAATTTCTAAAATATTTCTTCTTTGATTTGTGGAGAGATCAAAATTTTTAGATTCCATAGAACCGGCTAGACTTTTAAATACCATCTTATTTCCAATCTGAAATTGAAGTAAGTACAATAGGCAGCGGTAACGCGCTCGCTTGGATAAACAAGTGATGCGGGTTCAAATCCGGGTCGCGCACCTCTGATATATTCATGTGCGAATCATTTTCTATCATGATTACCACTTGTCTTACGGTGAAGGAAAACATTGTGAGGAAACCTGCATGCCTTAGAAAAAGTAGCAAGTTTTCGAAAGACATGTGAAGTCCGCCAACACTCAATAGGCCAGCGTGGTGGAATAAGGCCAAATTCCCCTCATACTGAGGGAGGCCCGTGCCCAGCAATGGGACGTTAAAATAGGCTGAAGATGATGTTGATGAAGTGTACAGTATTAATTAGTTAACAAATAACATCTCTTAATAATAAGATCTTTATATTATGGCCGCTTTTGCTGCTGTTCAGTAATGAAATCATTTTCTCAGTGGGGCGAAATTGAAATTTATCATTTTTGGTGGTTTTATTTTGATTCTCGTTAATATAAAAAAGTATCAGGAAAGTTAACGATGAAACTCTCAAGAATCGGAAAGAACGTTAGTTTTACGCAAATTTAATACGACGTCACCTGCTCAGGAGCCATATAGGACTGGACTATAAAAATAAATAGAATAGAGATATCAGGCTACCCTTACTCAATTTTCAATTTTTCGTTAATTTTTATATAATTATTATTATTACTATCATTTAGTTCTATTCTACCTCGATGACTTCACACAATATTCGAAAACTAATAAAACATTTTTTTTCTTTTCGACACGCCTTTTTAATGAATGCAACAAATAAGTTTACCATAACTTTGTACTTGCATAGAGCCCCAAACTGAATAAGTAGAAGGTTAAGCCCATCGATGACTCCGTCGATAGTCCATGTTATACTACAGAATTGCCACACCTCGCAACAAGCCATCAACATTAATGACATCTTCACTATTGTACTGTAAATGCGATATGCCACGCTATAGTCCGCCATGGAGAGGCCTAAAATGTTATTCTTCTTCTCACATTATGGTTCAGCCAAAAAGCAAAAAATGTCCTACACTTATGCACGATGATAATATAACTATTACCAAGAAATTTAACAAAAGGATTATTTAATTTATCCAAATCAGTTCATCAGAATATACGAATAAAATTAAAGTTTCTGTTTTTAATTAAAATTAACAGCTTTTTTACTAAATGCATATAAAATTTTATACGATACTAATATCTAAAATCAATTTTTAAAATTTTTGCCTGTCTGTCTGTCTCTTTGTTCCGGCTAATCTCTGACATGGCTGGGACGTTTTTGACGGGACTTTCACTCGTAGACAGCTAAATAAGGGGAACTTTGCTACTTTTATTTTATAAAAAAAATATACATCATATTTATTTTAACTAACTTCCAGCGAAGCAGGTTTGCTAGTAAAATATAAGAATAATATTTTGAAGATCGACAGTAAGTCATAGAACGGATTTCGCGACAGAGACGGATTATGAAGGTCTAAGTACTCTCGCAAGTTTGTATGAAAGGCCTTCATTTTTTGTGATACAAACTTTTAATTTGGACCTAGGGACGCACCCTAGAGTGAGTCGCTCGTAAAGAGGATAATTAGACCTACCACAAAGATATAAAACCCTGTATAAAAATTCAAAAAAATAGATTTCAAGCTCTCCACTCGCTAATCTTAAGGCATCAGTGTTTGTTAGTTTTCTCCACAATAAATGTAAGAACTTCATGTCGATTCCTTACTTCAGGTCCAAACTACCGCTTTAAACAATATCAAATTTTTGTTATAACGTCAACTCAACCTGTTATATAGTGCCTGATGCGTTTCCATAACACAAGGAAGATCTTTTAAAAATTTAATATTGTACCTAAAATCTTAAAAAAATTGGTATTAAGTTTTTATAAGCTAGCTATTAATATTATCTTAGGTTTACGCGAATTTTCAGCATTATAAATGAAACTTCAAATTACCTTAATCTCTCCCGTGACGATGATTGCTGTAGCTTTACAATTCGAATCGTCGGGAAGCAAAAGTAAAAATAAATTCGCGACAAAATCCGAAAAGATAGTTTCATTTATAAAAACTATTATTAAGACAGTTATTAGGTCTATTACACTGTAAGGTAAACAACAGTACGACATCAAGATTGTTAATATTTTTTGAAGGCCGAATCTATAGTTTTTAGAAATTTTGGTTAGTTTATATAAGTTATAGCTGGAATGCATATTAAAACCTGATGACTCGCCTTGCTCATTCACTTACTCCACTCAGGTTCGTTCCCTAGTTACATTTTAATGATTTTAACGATTAGTAGATAAAGATTTCTCATAGATGTCATATTTTTAAGAGTAAAACCTATTTTAATGATACTGTTGACACGGATTAAACCTACCGTTGATTTACCAATTAAACCAGTGATTACCTACGTATATCAAATTCTATCCGGAGTGCAAAAATTCGCGCTCATCACGCAAAAGAATGTGTCCAGTAGGACTTGTACTAACACGGCAATTCAGAGCAAAAAAAAATGTTTAAATATAAAAGAAAAAGTAGAATGACGTTTTAATTTTAAATTTAGAATACTCAAGTTATAATGGAACAATGGAAACACAATTTGCAAAGGCAATAATTATATTTCAATCTCATAAGTTATTCAAGGTGGCTTAAATCCGTTTGGACAGCTCGCGATCAAATTATTCATTGAATAAAATCAACATTCATTATTAAAGCCTGGGAATTAACACAATACTTACTCGTGGGGTTAAGGTTTAGATGGATAGGACAGAGAGAGATATTCTAAAATTTTATTTATCTGAGACGCACTAAGACTACTGACTAAGACAGTGGTAGCCTAGTGGTAACGCGCTCGCTTGGATAACCGAGTGATGCGGGTTCGAATCCGGGTCTCGCACCTCTGATATCTTCATGTGCGAATCTTTTCTAACTTGATTACCACTTGTCTTACGGTCAAGGAAAACATCGTGAGGAAACCCGCATGTCTGAGAGAACCTATCAAGTTTTCGAAAGATATGTAAAGTCCTCCAACCCGCACTAGGCCAGCGCGGTGGACTATGGCCTGATCCCCTCATATTGAAGGGAGGCCCGTGCCCAGCTGTGGGACTTTAAAAAGGGCTGAATACAACTGAGACTTATATTGAAGGCTGAAAACACTGAGACCATTTAATATGAATAATTAATTAATGTATTACAAAATAAACAGCAAAGATAACTGAAATATTTATTATCTCTCGTGTACTAACATAAGAAATCTGACTAAATATTACTTACACATTGTATACAACTGAATAAAAACTAAAGAGTCACATTTTTCACTATTATCAGTCAAATTTAGCACTATTTTTTTCAATAATAAAAGTATAAAAGTTATTTTTATTTTACTTGTTGCAACAATATACAAATTTGCGGATGTGAAAACTACATTTTGGTTTAAACTTGATTGTGTTATAATTGACGTCGATCAGCTTTTAATTGTGCTGAAATCTCCGCAAAACTGTGATAGCGGAGTATGAGGTCTTCACAAGCTGAAACAAAAAAAAGTGTGTGATAATTTTGAAAAACATGCAGCTTTGAAAGCATTTAAACATATCTAACTTTCTAAATTAACAATCTGTATAAGTAAATAATCCCAAGGGCCAAGCCAAGTCCCTTTTAAATGAAATGTTATCTTTTTGTTTTATTTTAATTTTATCAAGTAAATGGAACTTATTTTACTATAAAGTATAGTAACAAAATTATCACGAAATCCGACTTATTTGTGCATTGATGTGTTGTAGAGAAAAAATAACTTCTTAATATACATTCACAGATCAGATTTTTTTAGCAATTAAATTATAACACATTACATATACACATTTCACGGAATATTACGCTCATATGCCTATTAATAGAAATAAAAACATGTATGTGTCATCTACGAGTATATAACGCTATTCTAAAAAATATGACGACTTTGCCCTTTGTTATAATTTTTTGCGTTAAACGTAGTTACAGAACAAAGAACAACACACTTGGCTCAGTTAGTAATGACTCCACTTGCTATTCTAGCGGTTACGGATTCAAGTCCTGTTGGAGGCATTCATTTGTTTAGCACGAATATTAGACCTCCAGTCATGGATTTTTATATTTATAATAAGTATGTATTTAAACAACTTCGTAATATCCGTAACCTGTGTGTTATAATGCCCCAACATAATATTTAATTATTTATCATTACATATTATAAAACAAAGTCTGTCTGTTAGCGAAAACTCAAAACTACTACACCGATTTTCATGCTGCTTTCACCAATGGGTAGAGTGATTCTCGAGGAATGTTTTAGTATATTATTTGTCCAGAATTTTGTATACATTTACAAGCGGAACCCGCGGCTCCGCTAGCGTTAAATCTAGGGACGAACTTTATATTAAAGTATTAACTATTAAGCTGAATGAAGATTGATAACTCTAGACAGTTATGAAAAAGAACTCATTCGTCAGAATAATCAACTGTTGAAACGTAATATTCATTGAACCATTAACGACTTGTTTCACTCGATTGCGTCTTTAGGTACACTTTACCCATAGGCAAAGGCCATTATTATAAACAGTAGCCTTTGTTGTACTGCAGGTCATACTCCGCCCGACTTTTATTACAGTTAATTTGCCCAGCCCATTTGAGCTATAAATATGCAACTAGTGCATTTATATTTGTAGTGTGATTACATACAGTAGTGTAAGAGGAGAGGGACAGATCAAACAAACTGCCAGCTGTAAAAACAACGGGTTTGCTAGCTCTGATGGCGATAAGCAACAGGCGCGCGCGGATACCCGGCATCGCCGTCAGACCTCGCTCCCAGCCCGAACAGTATATTGAATTTCCAATATTCTCACTCTGAAAATAACAACATAACATTTAAGCAAATTTCTAAAAAAATAATATTAGTTACGTTTTAGCCCAAATGGTCATGCGATTGCTTAAAAACCCAAGCAATACTTCATGTGGGTTCAAATTCCGATTTTCTGAAATATCCTGCATCTTAATTATTTTCAACAAAATTATCACTTGCCTTATTATAAAGGAAACCTGCGCTAGCAAACTTAACTTAAAATAGAACCAAGACTTCGAAATACTTGCAAAGTCCGCCAATTGGCACTTGCACAGCATCTCCCTCGCTTTAAGGGGAAGCATACGCCATACACCCAAGAAGTGTAAGTTGAAAATTAGAGAAGTAAACATTTTAAAACAATGTTTATAAATTTATTTATTTATTTATTATAACATTATAATGCATTATGTAGTATGAAAAGATAATATAATAGTATAGAAATATAGCATTTGAGTAATAAATACATAATATACTTACTTGAATTTTAATTTCATCGCACCACTTACAGAATATAAAAAGTTCAAACAGATTATACATGAGATAGAGGAGACTCATAAAAAACTTAACGTTGCTCGGTCCTGCGCTCTGCAAACACAAATACGACAAATCGATTTACCCGAAAAGTATTCTGCAAAACTGCTTAAAAAGTTCCCAACACTTTTTACGATTTAAGGAAAGTGTTTAGTTAGGACATTTAAAGCATAAAGTTTATATTATGTAGTTTATTACGCTGACAATTGTGTCTTTATATATTTTCTATTTTTGTCTTTCATTTAAGCTATTTTAATTTTTATATCCCACAATCGAAAGCATGATTAATATTTAAAAATAGATGTTAGAAATCGCTAGTAAGTATTTATACAAGAAAACAACAGTACAGTAGCTTATAACTTTAAGTTCCTAAAAGGAATATCATATCTAAAAGGAATTATGATGTTTTTGTTTCTTGTTTTGTACTTTTGTTGTGAACTTGAGAAAAAAGTCAGTACGGATCAAAAATCAATACATTTACAAAATTAAATAAGCTAAGTTAATCTTAAGATTTACAAAATTAAATAAGCTAAGTTAATCTTAAGATTGTTAGAAATTTTCACCGAAATCGCTTCAGCCATTTTGAATTTCATAGAAAAAATATAAGAAGAAGAAAGCGTTTTAATAACTTACCGCACTTGCTTGATATCCAACGAAACATATGAGTAATGCACTGGCTACCAACTGCCCTAGCATTGGCGTGCTAATTGATTTCTTGAGCTCCATTGTGTTACTATAATCATAATATATCTTTAAGTAAAAACTTCTTTCAATAATGGAAATTCTTTTTTGTAAAATACTCGTAGTTGAAATGTCAAATTTTATTTATTGTCAAATATTTTGTTTTTTAACATTTATAAATTAAATATGAACACAAAGCATTAAACTTAATTAAATAACATATACAAAAAAAATATTAACAGATAGCTATAATATTAACAGTATAATATGATAAAAATAAAATATATATTACTTTAAAATAAATTTGTGTTGCTCTACCAAATTGTTGAGCTTAATCAAATAAACTGCTCTAAATTGGGGTGTCCTAATTTTTGAAATTTCAATATCTGAAAAAAAACCAGGTAGTTATTGTTTTTGTAATGAATGAAACATCCGCTAAGATTTGAGATCAATGTTCTTTGTTTTTGTTTTCTAAATATTAAGTAATAAATTAGTAATAAATCGAAATGATCCTTACGGTTCTCTTCCAAACAGTCTGTGATGATTCCTTCAAAACAATCGGCCAATATAGTATACTGACACAAGAGATGCATCAGATAAGCTTGCATGATCAAGTCGTTGATCATCACAAACACAGATCCATAATTAAATGCAATAAAAATAACAAAATAAAATATGGGGTAGCGATCTGGCGTTTGATATTTAAAAGGAAAGCGAGCTGATATCATTAAATTGTATTCGATGTCATCTACTAATGGATAAATGTGCCTGAAAAGATACATACCTACTATATCTATTTTAAATAATTATTATTCTACATAATCATATTTAATTAGCTAATAATTCATAAATAATATAAATTTAAAGAGTAATAATAACAAGTGTTTATTGATTTTACCAAGCAGCCAAAGTGCAGGAACCTAAAGTCAACAGCAACTTTAAAAATCTCTCATTTCTTTGAGCCCAAAATTTAACCAATTTTTTACGATTTTTGGTTGACGTATCAAAATATGGAGATTCCATAGCAGATGCCAATTTTTTATAGGTAGATTTATTTTCTCGCTGTAAAATAAAAAAACAATAATGTTAAAAATATTGAAAAGTTTAAATTTATATCCGCTTTAATTTGATTAAGACACTTACCATATTAATATATCTATAAAGGGCCGTAAAGTTCATTAAAGTAACGGTAATGTTGTCAATAATGTCGTCCAAATTTGTTGATTTGCTGACTAAATGCCATGTTTCGCAGAAAAGAAGCAAAGCCACCGTTAACTTCACAAGTCCACTATAAATTTGGTACAAAATACTATTATCTAAAATGGCAAATCCTGTAACGCAGAATTATCGTGATTAGCTGATTTTTGACGATCCGAGAAACTTTTTTTTATAAAAATTAAAGATAATGGTAATTAATATGAGACACTGGTTACAAGTGTAAAATTATGAATTTTTGACTCATGGAAGACAAATCGCTAGCAAAAATCTTAATGTACCTTAACAGTATACTTTTATTCTATTAGATTTACTTTAAACATTACGTTATAATCAATTCATGGCTAGTCACGCTAGTGGTAGAAAAAACGACCAAAAGGGTAGGAGGGTGTCTTTTTATTTTTCTGACACTTTTCTATAAACTTACTTTATAACAATAAGTAATAGTCAACTATATTCAATAAATTGTATATATTTTTTAAAAAGGTTAAAATACTTATTTATATTATAGTATTTTTTGTTAAATATTTTCTCTATATATTTCATACAAAAATAATTTGTAATATAATTAGATTCTAAATTCGTCAAAAAAAATCTTATTATGAAAATTGTAGGAGTATCAGTTTAAGAGTAAAACGCTATAAGAAGACCTCCGGTTTTTTTTTGTATTTTGCAACAATAGGTATATATTAGAAATGAGTAACTTATCATTTAACAATAAATTAACCTGCAATATACACGACACGATAAACGGTCTCAAAAAACAAAGTTTCTAGCTTTCCGCTTGACTGTTCCAAAGCTTTACATTGGGTGGATTTTACCCATAGATTATAAAGGAACCGCATTTTGTCACCTAGCCCGAATAAGTGTGACCAGGCTCAGAAGTTCGTCATTTATCTATAAACATGTTCTTACGGATATTGTTTCCATTACCCACCGACAAAGATAAATAAGACAGATGGTAGTATTTTATTATTATTTTTTACATTTGATTTACCATACACATACATACATACAGTCAGTCAATATACCGTTATGTCTATTAGTTTCTGCCATGACCATGGTTGCTGTAAAGCTAAAGTAATAGTAACCTGTAAGGAAATTTATTCCAATATAAATCTGCGAGAGAATCCGAAAATAAATCAATTACTTTGCTTTTAGTTATAATCCAAAGTCCTTGTCAATTAAACCTGAAACGTTTTTTCAGTACTCAATATAAAATGTAACTATTCACTTTTTAACTTCCTCTGTGCACGGTCTTCTTTTAATATGAACGGTATAGACTATAGTCCACCACAAATTTTTAAAAGTATTTTTTAACTATAATTATATTTCAGATTTCTTCAATTTTATGTAAAAGTGACAATGAAAACAGTTAATGAGAAATAATAATTAACTACATATGGGTTACTAATTACAGGTTAGATGATGTTAACTATAAATCTGTTTCAATTACTGTCATTAGATATTCAGTTTAACGATTAAAAGTCAAAAAGAATAATTGATTAGTATCAGAAATATGTACATATATTATGAAACTGTAATGATTTTAAAGCGTGGTTTATATTATAAATAGTACTATTTAATAAAGTTTTATAAAATGAAATAATTGTAACAGTAATAATTGAAAAGAGAAACATCGAAGAAAGTAAATTATTTTACGATTGTTAATATTTGGCTATACAAATTACGAGCACATCTGAGAGTTAACAATTTTAAAGCAGATAGTCATAAAATAGTACCTAATAAAACATAGGTATAATGGGAGCTGGCTTATTATTTTAAAGAGAAAATTGATTCTTATTAACATTAGAAAAAAATATTTATCAAAATAAAACAACGAACTGCGTAAAAAAATTACATACTTACAAGAAGACAACGAGTTGACGAAGGAACATAGTATGTCTATGTATTATGCAGTCAGAAGCACAAGTACATACACAGTACTCACTCGAAAACATAAATATATATTGTACATGTCGACTGCATAATACTATATTACTTTATTTTAACGTTGGGAAATGCGTTTACGTATGCCGCCACCAGGAACGCCACCTCGGCAAGTCTGCCGAAACAGGGGCTCCACAGTCTACTCTGCCATCAGAAAAGTACCTTTCTTTAATGATCGGAAATGCATTTCCGCATTACACCAGGGTATAATGTAGGACTCACCGTTTTAAAAGAAGCCAGTACTACCCACTAAAACCCAACCAAACCTCTCCCATCTATCTTAATGGGGCGTCGCAGGATTGCTTACACCTTCAATCATAACGCCTCTACGACAGGTCTGCCAAAGTAGACAACACAGCCAAGGTCCAAGTACCTGGTTGGCTTGCCGGCCGCTACTGACGCCAACCCCAAGATGAACGCATCTGGGGAAGATAATACTATATTTCGGCGTCAATTTGTTCTCTTCTTTTTAGTTCACTTTAAAATAAAATAAAATTGGCCACTGTTACACATACAATGCCCATGGGCGTAGCGAGGTACGGGCAGGGGGGGGCAGCTGCCCCCCCCTAGACGATGCAGGAGCCGGGAATGCTCACAAACCATAAAGTAATATTACGTAGGTTACATATTAATAAACAAAAACAAAGTTAATTCTATTGACAGGCGAATTTTATAAGATTGTACTATGAATGGTTGAACTAGTACGCGCGAAAAATATGGCTGAGATCAATGATGACTCTCAACGTCGACTACTTTTTTTCAATACATAGATTTGCGTGATTGCCATGCGGGTCTAAGTTGTGCGAAGGTTGCTCGTACTTTGGCGACTCTCGAAGTGATGTCCTCTTCGGTTCGTCCTGTTTCTGATACGCACCTACTGAGGTATGTGAATTTATGAACGCTCTCCACTGCCTCTGTGCCGATGACCAACGGGAGTGTACTCGTTGTTCTGCTTCTCATTTCTCGTGTCTTCCTTATTTTAACTTTGAGCCCCTTGCTAGCTGCCTCCTTTCGTTAGTCTTTCAGTTTGGCCTGCATGTCTGCGCGAGTGTGGCTCAAGAGCCATATTTCATCTGCACAGTCCAGGTCATTTAAGGTGTTGGGTATGCACCATCAATGCCGCGGCGCTTATTCTTCGTGGTATTATGAAGAATTCTATCCAGAACGACTAGAAAGAGAAGTGGTGAAAGGAGACAGCCCTGTCTCACGCCTGCGTGTACCTCTATGTCCTCCGAAATGAGGATTTTATAAGTCACCTTACAAGAATAATTCTTGTGATATTAATTATTTTTTTCTGGGAAGCCAATTTTGCGCAATCGAGGCCAGATGCTGACCAGTGACCCACCTCACCGTTTGTATCAAAGGTATTTCCGAAATCTACAAAAGTGAGATACTATCTCCCTTCTCTATTCTGTTGCCTGTTCTAGTATGTTCTAGTATACGGAGGGTGTTGATCTGATTTATACACGATCGATTGGACCGAAATCCTGCTTGCTCTCTGCGTGTGAGGGGGTCGACAGCCTTCGAGAGCCTATCTAAAGTGATTTTTTAGAACACTTTGGACGTGACCGAAAGCAAAGCCCGAAAAAAAAACATCTTTTTATAAGTTCGACATTGTCTGTGTTTGTGTCTGTCTGTGGCATTGTAGTTCCCGAGCGGATAAACGGATTTTCATTTTGTTTGGTTTTTTTCATTTGAAAGGTGAATAAGCCGGGATTATTTTTAGCTATGTCTGATAAAAATCGGTTCAAGATGGCCGGCACCACAAAATGGCGAATTACATATTTTTTTCACGACTCCCTCAATAGTACAGTACTTTTAAAAGTGGTAGTGCCATGCTTGTTACCTTCGGGTAGCAGCCGAATGGGCCGGCACGCCCCGTTTAGTACCACTCTCTCACAGAAGACCGGCGTGAAGTGGCAGCTATGCTGTCGCGTTTCGTCCGGTAAGTGAGAGTCCGGGAGGCCCACTCCCCATCCCTCCTCCCGTCCTTCTCCCTCCTCCCTCCCTCCCTTTCCTGAAAGGCCGGCAACGCATCTGCAAGCCCTGTGGTGTTGCAGATGTCCATGGGCGGAGGTGATCACTTACCATCAGGTGAGCCTCCTGCCCGTTTGCCCCCTTTGTCCCATAAAAAAAAAAAAAAAATGGGTATCAAATGAAAGGTCTTGATTAGAAGAAAATTGTAAACTATATTAAAAGATAATGACGTATATTAATTTTCAATTACTTCAACTAAAAAATGAAAACAAAACTAGTAATTTCTTTTTTGTTTGATCAATGCCCTAGATTGATGAGGAAATTGGCACTCCACATGGAAGGACTGGTACATAGAATCAAAATTTTTTTTTGTTTAGCTTTTAGTATATTATTATTATTTTGTGTCAGGGGTTTTTTTAATTTTTTCACGCAGTCATCATTATTTTGCGGAGTTGTTAAAACTATGATATCTTGTAAGGTATTCATTGAAATCAAATGATGCCAAGAGCAAGTTTATTCAAAATTAAATACTTGTGATGAGTAACTTATTTATTTTATAAAAACACCTTCGCAAATAATGCATTGTCTTAAAACAAATTTCATAACAATTAAAATGGTTACAGCAAGTCAACCTTAAAAGATAGACATATGCTATCGCGGCCTTTTTTTTTAAACTTTTAAAGTGGAACAAAGTAGTAGTAAGTAAACATTAACCGTTTATGCGGCGCACGCAACGGAAGCTGTCCAAACGGAATATTTTTCTCCCGTTTTTGCAACATTTTTCATTGATGCTCCGCTCTTTTTGGTTGTAACGCGATGTAATATAGCCTATAGCCTTCCTAGATAAACGGACTATCCAACACAAAAAGAAATTTTCAATTTGGACCAGTACTTCCTGAGATTAGCGCGTTCAAACAAACAAACAAACAAACTTTTCCTCTTTATAAATAGTATATAGATTTACCTTAGATTATATTCTTGGTTTGTCTCGCCTGCCCCCCCCTAAACAAAATCCTAGCTACGCCCTTGACAATGCCTGTTATAATTTTATGATTAACGGTAAATAGAATCGTTATCTTAAAGAAGGCAGAAAAGAAATAACTTATAAAAACTATTACTGCTGTTTCCAATTTTCCGCGTGACTATTCTAAAGATTTTTAGAAGTTGACTTTGTCTACAAGTAAGAATTTCCATCCTTTCAGAAAATGTAAGGCAAATATTATTTAATGTGGGTTCCTATTTCAAATAAGCTCATATTTACTTTCTGAAGATTGAAAAGATTGTCCGACTGAATTGTCTCCCTATTATACCCACCTTAGATATGACCACTAGTGACTAGGCTCACCCACACTCCGCTCGAGTTCGTCCCTACATCATTTATGAGATATATTTTCGCAGTAAAATGTATCCTATATGTTGACCCCGATATCCAGCAGCTTTCATCAAAATCTCAAAGACAGACAGGCGGACTCTATCCATAATAATGACTATTTCAATAACATTTTACAAAAAATATTCCGTATACCAACTCGACTCAGTTACAATTTTATTATATTTCCCTATAGATTTCATACGTAAAGTAAAATAAATAAATAAATATGTTGGGACATTATTACAACAGCACCATCTAGTTCCGTGGTAAGCTACGAGACTTGTGTTACGGATACCAGATAGTTGATATATTACACGTATATATAATTTTTTAAATACATTCATATTATAAATATAAAATATATTCTAAAAGTATCCTTTGTTTAATTTAAGAAAAATAGTCCACAGTGCAGTAAACACTACATTACTAGTCGTTAGAATTGGAGTGCTACTCTAAAGTAATTTTTTTGAGACTAAAGTCAATTCGATATTCACAAATAAACTCTACATCTAAGAGACGAGTAACTCTGCTTTTAAGAATGTTTTAAATTCACCTTAAAGTCGGCGTGAATTCTTAGTTTATAAGTTATAACTAAGACCCTTAACTGGCTTCAGACTTTTTGATCTAAACATTTATTCTTCGTGGATTTTATTTAATTATTCTTCATACACATATTTTTGATATTAAATAATATATTATTATAATAAAGATTATAAAGCTCATAAATTAAGACAATGTGAAAACTCAAGCGCACACACCTAACAAATACAGCAGAGTTTATAGATACTTATAATGATATTTATCATGCATTTTTCAATTTGGTTAAAATTTGCCCAAACTCCAAACTGATTCAGTTCGTAAAATACTACTTCATTTCCGAATTCAGTTATTAAATATTATGTATAATTTAAGTCGGAACCACAGCTATGAAATTTAAAACGCAATCTTTTATCAATATTAATACAAATTATATATCGGCTGATTAAATACAAGTAAGTTTGATGTGTCCACATTATGCATGCTATCGGTAGCTCGCGATCAGACGGCAAACAGAATGATTGAATACTTTATGGAACAAGTGCAATTAACTCAATGAAAAGGCAAAAGGCATGAATTAGCTGATACCTGCATGTTCTTACTGAAAACTAATACTTATTTGTAAAGATCATTCATTATTTAGTTAAGATTTACCTGAACATTTAATTTAATAAAATATCGTTATTCTAATTTGCATTAGTTTGATGAAATATTAAAATAAATGTTTTAGAGTGTACAGTTTGAGAGAGATAATAGAGTTATATTTTGGTTAAACTTCACCATCGAATAAATTTTGATTTTAGCATGACTTTAAAGTACTTTAAAACATATTTAAGTTCGGTCAAGTTTTAAGACATTAAGTCACGTCAGCCATCGCACTTAGGGGAATTCGAGAGCTAGCACTTGAAAATGCTTACGCTAAGAAGCTCTGTAGATTTTCTGCAAAGATAACTCTAAAGAAAAGATACTCCTTATTCCTTAAGGGAAGAGAAGAATAATTTTTCACACTTAAAAGTTTTTTTTTTATTATTGTAAGAGCTGTTTTGGTTGTTTTCATAATGAGTTATTGCACATCCAAATAAATTAACATGTTTATTTATAGTGTGCACTTAAAAGTATGTATTTTATAACAAATTCCTTTAAATTATAGACTAATTAAATTTTTTTTGCCTCAGTATTTTAAAATTTCACTTGATAAATGATTCAAAGTTTAATAAATTTAAAAATAATGTTAACTGGTATTTAAAGAAATAATTTTCAAAGTACTATTTACGTAAAAATACTAGATTACACATGTAAAAGCTCACAGCTTCTCTCGGTAATAAAACTGAGAAAAGTGTACGGTCTTTCTACTGCCCTATAAACATAAACAGCAAGAGCACCTGAAGATCGGGGGATTAGTAAAATATTACTATTTAACACACATGCATACCTAACTTTATATTCATAGGCATTAACTTAGGCATTTTGTGAGCTCCTTGAGGTATAATAAGTCACTCAATAGAATTAAGATCTCAAATATAATTTGCTTCAAAAGTTTATTCCAACAAAAATCAGTAGGAAAACATTTATTCTTTCATTTCACTAATGACATTTTAAGTAAAGTAAACTTGTTTATTCATTTATTTGTTTCTTTATCTAATTAAGAAACATTATTAGGAATTACTTCGTTATAACATCTTGATTCTTAGTTTGACGACTCGTTTGGCTCAGTTGGTAGTGACCCTACTTTCTGCGCCAGCGGTAACGGTTTCGAGTCCCGCTGGGGGCATTCATTTGCTAATCACGAATGTTTGTACTCCAGTCATGGGTGTTTATATTTATAATATGTATGCGTTTAAAATGTGTATGTGTAGTATATCAACTATTTGGTACCCGTAACACAAGCACGTAATGTAGCTTACTATGGAACTAGATGGCGCTGTTGTAATAATGTCCCAACATATTTATTTATTTAATACTTTAATTTAATTTTATTTTTACTGCAATTGAAACTGCACCTAGGCACAAATATTTACCTTGAGGTATAAAACCAATTGTGAAATACTATAACATAATATTGTGATAGTTGCTTCGTGTCTTAAAAGTAAAATTCTTTAAAATCGATTCTTCTTTTCACGTTGAGTATGTTTGTAAAATATAATTCATAACTACTGTATATAAAATTATAATTAAAACAGAATGATAAAATTATCAGTTTCTGACGATTTGATTTGTCACTTAAACGAGATTTTTCATGGTATAAAATATGTGCTAGAGATGGGTCAATTGTAATAATGTAATATGTTTTTGTATCTTTGTTTTGCATCGAATCTAAGGAAAAAATTACGTCAGCATGATATTACACATATACGCTTTATAAGTACTTTAGTAGACTTTTTATCAGAAGCAGAGAACACTTGTAGGTATAATGTAATAATATAATGTATAATGTATAACGTATAATGTATAATATAATAATGTATAATGTCTAGTTTTATCTTAAAGGTTACTCCAACTTCAAAAGCAGAAACTTATATTTCTACCCATTGAAATAGATTTTTTGTTATTTTTATAAAAAATCTCAACACTTTTATAATTAAACAAAAACATTAATCCGGTTCACATCAAAGCACATTTGAGCAGTAGATCAAAAATAACAAATAAGCAAATTTGAATGAAATCCGGCGAGCTTTCCTCGATAAATAAGTAGTTCGTACATTATTATTATTAGAAAGTACGAAACTTAATACATTAATCGGGTGTTTACGGCTAATCACCCAAGGGAGACACTTTACGACTTTCTAGCTCTTGCCATTTATCACTTTAACTAAGGCCCTGTGTATCCTGTTGCCTACTTCTTAGTAATTATAAATATGAAAGTTTAGATGTTTGGATGTTTATAAATGGATAAAATTTGGCAAAAAGATAGATTATAGCCTGGAATAACACATAGGGTACTTTTTAATATGGATAAATAGTGATCCACTCGGGCAAAGTTGCGGGTTCGGTAGTTGTTCGGTTCGGTCGGTTGCGGCGTCAGCGCGGGACTGCCACGGGCGCCCACGCAGAGCACCTCTGTAGTTTCGATGTTCATAATTAGGTTTTTATTTATTTTAAAAAATATTAGAATAAATAAGAAAAAATGAATACAAATTATGAAATGACGTCATTACATATTTTATGGTACAAAATTCACGCCACACTATTCAGCCGTTACAGAGAAAAAATACAATTTACGTTAAAAAAGGCCCTATTTAATAATATTTTTTTCTAAATTTGGGAAAGTTTATTAAAATTTGAAGCAATACAATGTATTTGTGATATTAAAGTAGTTATTTGTTTTTGTTACAATATTCATATAATCTGAAATTCTGAAAACTTTTAGCGTCACTAGACTCTAAGCATAAATTAACTAGCTTCTCTCCTTCAAACTAGAAGACTCTGTAAAGTTTTCCCCTATACCTTTATCAATGTACCGACAACTTTATGTAACTTTGACGGTAAATTAATTACAATGCATGTTATTTAAATTCCGTTCAACGTATTTTACAAAGCTATATTAAATATAAAAAACTATTATTTTATATGAATTCTGACTACATTATTTATTTTATTTTATTCAATAGAACGCATTTGGATTAAATTTAGTATGCTACTGAATTATTATTATAGTCTGGAATAGCGGATAGGTTACTTTTTGTCTAGTGAATATGTACAGTTCCTGTGGAACACTGGAACCTGTGCGAATCGAGTTTGAGTTGCTTTAAATAAAACTTTTGATTATTAAAAAGGTGTCTTAAACCTCAGTCTCCCCGTGACTGCTGACGATGATTGCTGTAAAACAGTGTAAGAGTCGGGAACTAATAATTCATATAAATATGAAAGATATATATTTAAAGGGTATCACATAAATCTAAGAAAATGGTCAGGCGAAAATAAAATCTTTATTAAAATTACTATTAATGGACATATTTCGATTATGCATGTTGAACTATTGGCTATTTTGGAAGCGTTATGCTACGTCCAGACTATTAATACTGATAAAATTGTAATTTTCTCTGATTCTAGGAGTTCACTTCAACATATAGCTCGATGTACATCTAATATTAGAAGCACACCAGTAGCTTATGAGATTTTGAAAATGATGCATGACTGTAATAAAAATCATAAAAAAGTAGTTTTGCAATGGGTTCCGTCGCATGTTCATATAGTAGGAAATGAAATGGTAGAAAAATTGGCTAAAGAAGCGACATATGAAGGAAATTCATTGACAGTTCCACCATATTATACGGAATGCCTTTATTTGGTTAGGAAAAATGTTTTTAAGATTTGGAAAGAGTTTTTCGATAAAAGGTCTACGGAAAAAGGCATCTGGTATAAGACTATTCAGGCTGAACCAATAATTCGTCCTTGGATTGACAAGACCTGTTTGAATAGATCAGACACAGTTCTTGCAATGCGTCTTCGCTCTGGACACATTCCATTAAACAAATTTGCTTTTTTAATGGGTAAAGTTTCTACTCCAAATTGTTTGCAATGTGGAGTTGTAGAAGATGTTTTCCATATATTAATGGAATGTGTGCGGAACGAGACTCAGCGTCAAAGCTATTTTTCAAATGACCCATTTTGTTTATCTAACGGAGGTATAAATATCGTATTGTCAAATCCATCTTCTAATTTAGCAAGATTAATTTATAAGTTAGCAAAAGTTGTAACAAGTTCAAGTACTTAATACGTCTTAATACTATTTTTGTAAACATACTCTTTGTTACTATAAGTTTAGTTAAAATGTAATTATTAATTTACCATTATATACCATACCATACCATTGTAAATGTAACAGAGCGTCATAGTCGTATTTTTAACGACTAAGCTCTTTAAACGGAGATTTAAAAAAAAAAATAAAAATAAAAAATAAAATCGTGATATTACATTAACTCGGCGAAATACATTGAAGCCTTAGACATGAGTACAAGATGAAGCAAGACTTTGAATTGTGCAGAAATATTCGCATTTTTCTCTGTTAAATGAAATACTGAAAATCAGACATTCTAAAAATGAAAAGTATGGTTTTTGGTTTATTCTTTGAAACTTAACGTTAACGTTATTAACGTGAAACATATAAACTTCCAATCCTATACGAATTATTTTTGCATAATAAAGTGGTAGCCCAGCGGTAACGCGTTGCTTGTATAACCGAGTGATGCGGGTTCAAATCCGGGTCTCGCACCTCTGACATTTTCATGTGCGAATCATTTCTATCATGATTACCACTTGTCTTACGGTGAAGGAAAACATCGTGAGGAAACCTGCATGTCTGAGAAAATCTAGCAAGTTTTCGTAAGACATGTGAAGTCCGCCAACACGCACTGGGCCAGCGCGGTGGACTATGGCCTGATCCCCCTCGTACTGAGGGAGGCCCGTGCCCAGCAGTGGGACGTTAAAAAGGGCTGATGATGTTGGTGATTAAGGATGGCTATTTAACATCACATTAATAATAATAATGTTCTCCGACCGATTGCGGCCATGGCAGCCGATCTCATTGAGACTAGGCAACTACGCAGGAGATATTATAGTGCACAAGTGTACGCGCAGATAGAAGTTCCTATCACTCTCATACTCCGGTGGAACGACTACTCGACACGACCAGTGAAAGCTAAGGCGCTGGACCGACGGCTTTACGTGCAATCCGAAGCACGGGGGTGACACACCGCCAATTTCCCAACTCCGGGCTGTTACTGAGACTTACTAAACAGAAAGACTCAATAATTAAACGATGTATGACCGTTCATGCTAGACACTACACCACCGAGGCACATAACAAGTTAGAAAACATAGAAGTGGAGCAATTGAAGGGTATCATCCCCAAACATAAAGACACAAATTAATATATTCTCAACAACTAATTATTAATTACAAATTAAAACGATCTAACTTCTATACTAGGGGCAAAACATGGGAACATTGAGATAATATAATTTTGCCACGTATTATAGATTGCAATGTTAATTAAAAAAAAAAATTTGTGACATTCCTTGTTTTGCCCCTGTACCCTTCAATTATACACCTCAAACTACAGGCGGAGTCCGCAAAAGTAAATGTATAAGTCAAAAATAGTTGTGTGATTTGCAGCTTATGCTACTTACTATTATTTTTGAAGAAATCGTTTACTTTCCTTAAATATGAAAATTTTATTGTTTACAGTTAAATGTTAAATATTAAATATCTACTAGGTTAATGAATATGCCCACAAATTCATAGAATAAAATTTTGAGTAATAACAATCATATTATATTTTTTTGAGCTTTTCAAGCAATTAATTCCTGTGCCATTGAAAGAGATATACTCGTAGCATAGTATAAACTAACTTATTTTTCTTTTTTTGAATTTTAAGTAGTTAGTGCAAGGTTTGAAAAATTTTATATAGTTGTTTGTAAAATTTCAATCAATATTGTTTGGCTTCATGTTTAGTTCTATGACACTGCATAAATTTCAAAATCAAAATTGCATTTAAATGTTTGATATTTTTATTAACATTTACTAATTTATAACATATATTATTTTATAGATATAATATGCATACAACATTTTAATAACAATAATAAATTGTAGTACCTATTTTATTAAATCAACAACAACTAAATAGAAATACGTAACAGAAATATTAAAAGTAAAAAGCGCATATGTAAATATTATTATCAATTAACTAAAAAGTTTGTATTGGAGTAATTAATTTTATATAATTATAGAACATACAAGTTATGTTATTTTACTTACAATAAAGTCATTACTTTCTAGAATCATTCAAACATTTTAAACATAATGACATATTCTGAACTTAAGGTAGCAATTATTTGTTTTAATACATCCAAAAACTTATAAACATAGTCGTTTTATTTTTATTTTGACAGTATTGAGTAACCAAAGCAGAAACCATTTTTATGAAAGAACCCTTTCTACTACCTCAGGCATAAAAGACAATATGCATAAATCACTCATCTAGCCTTATCGAAAAAAAAAGATGGAAATCGTCTCGTCAGCGCCTTCTACGTCTCAAATAACTAATATGAAACTTATAGAGCTTACAATTTTTTGCAACTCTATAAGGAATTTTATTCATTCGAATGAACACGCAACTCAGCAAAACTCTACATTTGCTCAAGTTTTCCTTAAAATATAATAACGATTACTTAATTAATATCTATGTGATACATTTAATTAATTAATTCTTGCCCTACCATTAGTCACCTTGACCCATCAAGAACATAAGCATTAGATGCCGGAAGATCACAGGTCAGATCTTTTTGTTTAACTAAGCCTTACTACGTGAGATTCAAAAGCTTTTTGAAGCTGCAAAATTACCATGGTGCTACTCTACCTAAAGCAAACATCACCGAAAACATTAATAATGGTACCCCGTACCTATCCACTATTTATGGAAATATTTTTAATGTGTTAATAACAATGGAAATTAATTAAGAAGCTTGTGCTTAGATTCCTAAAAGCAAGACACAATATATTATTTAGTTAAAAATTAAACATATAGTACGGAAAAGTATAATGATTTCTTTGTTAAATTATTAAATGTTTAACTTCTGGAAAGACAAACGCGAAACTTCAGAGTCGTTTTATAACTTTTCATTGCATATACGTTTCTGTCTATCAAAACTTTTCTAGTTACTCAGACGCTCCTTGTTCAAGAAGTTTCTTTAAACGTATATTATTTATCTATTTATATTTTTTTAATAATTTTATATTTAGATATATGTAATAACTTCTTTTATAATTTACAATATATCGATTATATTTTTTTATTAAGTTTAATGTAGAGACAAATCGCTACACTCAGATACGTTTTAACTATAGGTACATTATTACACATAGCGCCATCTAGTTCCGTGGGAAGCTACGCTACGTGCTTGTGTTACGGATACCAGATAGTTGATATATACTACACATATAAATTTTAATACATACATATTATAAATATAAACACCCATGACTGTAGTACAAACATTATTGCTCAACAAATGACTGCCACCAGCGGGACCGAACCCGCGACTCCTGGTGCAGAAAGTAGGGCCACTACCAACTGAGCCAAACGTGTCATCGAAATTATATTTCTTAAAAATGAGAGATATTTTCAAAGTTAAAAAGACCTATTGTATATTATGTTAACCCGGAAACCCAACTATCATCACACTAAACAACCAAATCTATTCTTTCCTTTGATACAATCCCAGACAGACAGTAACACAGACATACAGACAAAATTATTCTAAAAACCATAAATTCGGCGTATGTAACGATAATAATGATTTTTTAAAGAAGATTTTCCGAATTTCATTAAATATAGATATAAACAGTTGAAAAGCGTATTATATATACTCGTATGTTTTATCTTAATTATACACGATTTTTTTACTACAGTAAATGGTAATACAGAATATAGTATATTCTACAATTTAAACAAATTTTAAAGTTTAAACTATGCAAATTTAACAATGAAACTTAGTTTAAAGTAAACAAAGTTTTTAATAAATAAGCATTATAAATGAAACTATCTTTTTGAGAGAAACTCCCATGACCATATTTGCTGTAAGGCATTCGAAATCTTGGGTACCAACAACCAATATACCAATATAAATCCGCGACAAAATCCGACAATATAGTTTCATTTATAATATCGAATATTCGTGTAAACCTAAGAAAGTATTAAATAAGCATTATTATTAATAGGTGCTAAATAAATCATAGAATTTTATAATATACACTTAAGGTGAGATCAATTCGGATAACTTTGTCGTCGCAGCTTTGAACAAAACTCTAAAGTAACTTTTTTTACCACAATGTCAAAAACGACAAGCTTTGCGCGAAACGGAACAATAGAATGTATGGAGTGTTTTGATATTAGGTATATAATAATAAATCGATATGATATAAATTGCTCACACTTTAAATGAGTTTCTTATTTATATTTCTTTTGCCATAAACATGGGTTTTGAATAGTCGTTAATATAGTAATTTTTTTTCATGATCTAAAAAAGTTGAAATATTTTAAAAATTAAGCATTCGGGACGTAAGGGTCACAAAAGCTATTAAAATCATTAATGAAAATGGTAAGTATAGTATGTAAATATGATTTTAGTCACAGTTTATCGTTTTTTATATAGAAGCATATAAGAAAATCTAAATGTTATTTAAAGATATAGTAACTTAAAACTAAACTTTTTTAAATGTTAAAAAATTAAAGGAAATTATTTGAAGTGTTCTGTCCTGTAATAAAAGTTATAAAATTAACGATTACACTAATATATATCTTTTTACAGATCGAGATAAGTTATTTTCGTGGCTGTAAAGGCGGCGGCTCCGGCGAGGGTGGCGGCCACTGCGACCACCGCGGCGGTAGAGCCTGTTATCTTTACAGCGAACCCCATGATCACTGAAATGAGGAGTTGTGCCACGAACACACAGCTGCTGACCACTGCCACATCAGTACCTATACCTCGTTCTTGCTCACTCCCTCCACCTTCACTGTCCCACTGGAATTGAAAAAAAAAGATATTAGAGAGTTAATTATTGTTGAAAAATACTTTCTTAGAGACTAAGATATTCTGACGTCCAGAGCTTTGTACACTGGTTACAGACAGTATCTACTCACGATTTTATTATATTTTTCAAAATTTTCTTTATGGTAAAACACTTAAAGATGATTCTAATTTGTTTTCATCTAATACCTGTGGTTATACACAGAAGAAGGGCGTTACAATAATACTCGTAATATTTAAAAGTTCACTCTTTTTAGTTAAATGCTATATAACCTGATCTTTTCCTAGGTTAGGTTGGATATGTTAGAATATTAACATATTCTCCATAAAACTTCGTAATTATTTGCAAAGTGTAAAATAATAGGCTATTCCATTTATTTTGAAATATTTAAAAAACATAAATTCCATCAGTTTAGGACGACGTTAAAGTAATAATATTCTGGTATTTTAAAAAGTATATGTGGAAAGAAGTTTGGTTAGCCATATTCGTATATTCGTGTTATATTATGGCTTTTTCTGTGTAAATTTTAAAATACTTATACATATATTTCCTTAAAACGTTAAATTATTATCACTCGTTTAGGTAAAATTTTAATAATACTACTAAAAATTAGAACTTACCATGCCAGTAGCATGATAGTGTGCGACGAGCAAATACGGCATAGTGAAGAGTGTAGAGTACATGATGCCGGCAGTCCAACTAAACAAGAGCACCGCGGCGCGAGCTCGAAGCAGGCAGAGCATGAGCATGCCGCAGCTATATGTGCACAACCCACCTACGTACACCTTCTTAGCTCTGAAATAAATTTGTCTCTGAAAATTTGTCTCTTGTTATTTAAACAGAATTGATTTTCATCTTTGAACAAATCTTGCCAAAATCTAATACCCGATCACCGAACCGATCTTAGTGTCGTTCGTTCGTAAATTAAAGTTTTACAAAAATGAGCTACGAAAGTACTAATATCTACAACTACATCGAATATTTTATCGACCTATTTAGAAAGGTAACCAGATTATCGATCTCTGCTCGAAACCATAGAATTTTAAATTCATTATTCTTAATGAAAAAACACAACAAAATATACAAAGTACATTATTTATTACATAAGCTATATATTTTAATCCTACACGAAACACGCAAAGGAGCATTACTAATAAACTAACCCTGATGGGAAATAAATCTCACAGTACTTTCAAAGAGCATTAAATTCTGAAGGCGCCTTTATATCTGGAAACCTCTCAAGCGTCCGAGTTGAAAGTCAAGGGCTGTCTGATCTCATTACTAGGAAGTAGCATCCAGTCAAGTTGAAGGGTAAATAAAAATACCCCTTTTATGCTTTAAGTCAATACGTTTGTAGAATAAACATTTTGCTCATATGTAAATAATGCAAATGAGTACATTAGAAATGCATAGGTTATGAATATAATGTGGGAAGCTTGTAACATCTTGCCCTTTGCTTTGCTTTACTTGAATTGACATTTTAATGATTTCTTGAACTTCTGTACATATAATAAAATTCTAACTTAGTCGAATCTGTACCTACATTGAATATAATTTGAAAATTCTTATTGGAATAATACTTATTATCGATGCAATTTTTGTCTGTCTGTCTGTGAACGCATAACGAGAAAACCACTTGACAGATTTTGATGAAAAACGGTACGATGATAGCTGATTATCAGGGTCAGAATAAAGAATACTTTATACTGCTGAAAAATATCTCATTTCTGAGAAACCTCAATTAACTGTTAAAAACTGGCTGTAAAACATCACACGGTATGTGAAATCTAAGAATTTAGTTTCTTTAAAATGAAGTGCTAGTATAATAATATTATAGGAATTTGTATTATTTATATTTCGTGATCTAGTTTTCTATTTATTTAAAATTTATTCAAAGTTAAATATACAATTGGTAGTTTAATCTTAAATTAACTTTTATGTAATACTATATAATGCTTATATTATAAATTAGAGTTATTTTTGTGTACATAACTCATAAGAAGCAAATTAAAATATTTTTCTGTACAGGTTTTCAAAAACACAAGTACTTCTAACGTTGAAGCACCTATACTTCTTCAGAAGTAATGATGTCCATTCCATAGTATATCTACCTTAACTTAACGAAGGGTTTACCGCTGTATACCTACAATTTTCAACAGGGCCACCCTACCACATCGTTTTGTAGCAAACTTTATTTTCTAATTAAAGGTAACAAGAAATTTAAAGGAATCATTAGTCATTTATAAATCATTTTGTATTATTTCATTTGCCTAACGTTTACAGTATTTCAGATCAGTCAAATATTATCAAATAAGATTACAATTTTTATTAAATTGACACATATATTAATTAAAACGACTTTAAAAGTTTCTCTTACATTATATATATTGAGTATATTATTTTAGTTAGAATAAACTTACCCCATCATTTTAATAAGTTTCTCAATAACAGTAGAATAACACGCGCAGGATAATGAATACATTGCCATCCCCCAGCATCCGAAACGAACACCGGCTTCGTAGTTCACACGACTTTCACTGCCCACAGGTGCCTGTAATTAATTTATTGCTTTTTCAAATTTATGTAGTTGCAACTGTTATTTTGTTAGGCGCTCCAATTTAAATTAAATGGCGTGTTTATTAAAACCATCTGAAAAGCATAACAAAGTGGTTTGATTAAGAAATTAATATTTTTTTAGGTGATATCGATAAGTCAACAAAGAAGTCTAGACAATACTTTAACGTAAGATTAATTTATAGTCCTACTAGCAATTCCCACGACGTCACCCACGTTCTAAAGACAGAAATCTAAAACCTTGACTCTTACATATTAATAAATTAGTCGTATACCGCTGCTCACTGCAATATTGAAAAAAAGGCAGTACCTAAATTGCAATGCCTCGCTTATCACATATAGGGATTAAAAAAAACAATGACCTATTCTCAGACCTATCAAATATACACAAAAAAAATCATAAAAATCGGTCAAGCCGTTTCGGAGGAGTTCAATAACAAATACTCTGACGTGAGATATTTATATATTAGAGATAAATTAGGTAGCTCTTTTCATTTCTTACGTCTAAGATTTCAATTCAGATTATTTATATAGGTGTTCATCAAATAGTTAAATTTAGACGGTTTCAGAACGACGATAAAATAAGCCAAATGATTTGTTATCGTACTCAAAAACTTACTAATTGAAGAGATCAATTACAGTGGGCTGTGGCCTGTGGGCCTAGTTCAAAGTTTCAAACTTCGATCATAAGATTAGTTCCATGGTAACAAATTATTGTATTGTCATCAGTACCACTCATACTTTTGAAGCCTTCATTTAACTTTCAAAATTTAATTACTGACATTTAAATATAATAAACGAACGAACGAATATATAAATATTTAGAAAGTTTGACGTGGTTTGAATTAAAGAAGCAGAAAAACAATTTATACCCATGAATGACATATGTTTTTCAAAAGATATAATTTATTTAATGTAAAATATTACTCTCCATCTAATTAATTTAATTTAGCCTGGTACTATAAAAGCCTTCTTTGTAGAATTTTATAAATCAACCTAGAGTTTCAATACGGATCATCTCGCGTAGTAATTTCTCAGCTCCTAAGGATCATAGCTTGGTGTTAAATAAAGAGACTTGGTGATAGACCTATAATTTTACATATCAAATGAGGGATTAGAGTAAACAAGAATTGTTCATCATGTTTTATATATTATTGTTAATACTTATTTATTTTTTGTACTGTTTTACTATTATTTCACAATATATTTTATAGTATATAAATATTTAAATTAATTAATAGAAATTAAAAATATAAATCGACGGCAGTGTTAGTCTAAAGGGACTCGGACTTCGCTTAATTTGGAATATCATAACCACTTGTCTTACGGTGAAGGAAAATATCATGAGGAAACCTGCATGTCTGAGAGAACCTAGCAAATTTTCGAAAGACCGTGATGAAAGCTGTGAAATCCATTAACCCGCACTTGGCCAGTGTGTCTGACTGTGGTCTGATCCCCCTTGTATTGAAGGGAGGTCCGTGCCCAGCAGTGGGACGAAAAAAGGCTAATAATCAGCAAAACATATTAAATTAAAAACATAATATTTAACATATTAAAACTATTAAGTAAATTAATATTAAAAACTTAAAAGTAACCTTCTTCCAATTTTGATGAGTCATGTTGATAGAGATAATCCTATGAAAACATCTGTGAAGCCATTTCTTACTCGCTAATCTCCTTTCTAGCTAATGTAATTATAAATTAACTATGTCTACAAGTGAATCATCCTACTGAATGAAATGCTTACATACACATCATAAAACTGTTTCTAAATAAAATTTATTGTGATAATAATCATTGTCGTTCCTAGAAAAGGCTTATTTTATCATTTTTAAATACACTACTTTTGTTTACCTATATTTAGATATTAAAATTTATCTGCAATTTAAATAACTACGTCGTATTAACTTGATTCATTATTTCTGCAGTAGGTACCATAGCCCGAAATAAATGGTTGAATAGCGATGTTGATCAAATGTTACAACTAAAAATAAAAAATATAAAAAGGAAAAAAGGGTTTCGTGGAATCGAGCGGAAAACCTTTACCTTTTAATGGAGAGAATATTTGGTTATGAGTAATTTTTTGCTTGCACCAGTCTGGGTCTTAGTCCTATGGTGAAAGTTAGTCTCAATAATGATTGTTCATTTTGATCTAGCAAAGTATGATTTGAAGGAATATGCTTAGTCTACCAGTACAATTAGGTATATCACCAGATGATTACAATATGTAGTGCCGTTATTAAACCGTACTGTATACTCATTGCGCACTTAAAATATATAAGTAAATCATATAATACAAAATTAAATATTCATACTTACTGCGGGATTACCTCCGAAAACTGATTCTCCGACGAAATCAGTAAAATATAAAGAGTAGCAGACGTGCGCCATCCAGCAGAATAGGTTAGTGAGGCACACGATCTTTAGTGACTTTGGCATAAGCACTATAGATTTGAGATAGTGCTTGAGAGTCAGAGGCTCTCCATGCCCCTCTGGTACCGTCAACGTTATACCGCCACTCTAAGAATACATGAGTCAAGATGAAAATGTATAATTTATTGTACTATTTTAAATAATAATGTTTACGAATATAAAGTATTAGGTTTTAGTTAAATATTAAACCAAAAATGATACCATATGTAAGTGTGTGTGTTCACCTTTTTAATTCTTGAATTATCAATAAGATTTTTTGAAATTATTAATTATTCTTATATTCCAAGTAAGTAGTACCGAGATCTATTTGTTGTTACAATACAGAGCTTTAATATCACAAAAATATATTATGGTCGAATTTCGACGGTAAGTCAACGGTAAGTAATTAAAATAAATATACAATTTAACACCGCATCAAATAACACTAGCGCCCACTCTTAAGCAGTACTAGATTTATTCTAAGATATTACGCTTAACTTATATAAATAAAGAAATGATGAAACCCATTTCCAAGCCATCTGTATTAAATTTCTCATCTCGTAAAAACGGCCGACAATTTTAGCTAAGTAATGAAGTCGAGCGAAAACGCTTAAGAAATGATATCCCGTTTTTCATTTCAAGAAATAATATTTAAATAAAATAGACTTTAGAGCTAAATGGTAGCCTATAAGGTAACGCGCAAGCTTAGATGCCTGAGTGAAGCCGGTTCAAATCCCGAGTCTTGCACTTCTAATATTTTCATGAGCGAATCATTTTCAACATAATTACCAACTGCCTATACAATACAATACAAAACTTTAGATATTTAAATAAGTTTTTCTTGAAATAAAAATATCACTATAAATTGTAACCTACAATTGTAATTATAATAGTTAAAAAATATTATGTTCACTTATGTTGTAAAAATTGTTTGCGTTTTAATATCATTAATTATGCTCAATAATTTTCCGTATTATTTTAATTAACTTAGGTCTCTAAGTGCTTCACTGGAAACCACTTAGGACTTAAATGGCAAAGTTAAGACTTGACCTTTCTGTACCTTATAGCTTAAGTATATTTGAGCTTTGGGCACAAAGCCATGACGTACTTCAATAAATAATAAAAGCAATCTCGTACTAAAACACATATTATAGGTATATATATTTTTCCAAAGAATAAAATAATGATGGATATTAGATATACTCACATTAATATCATTCTCTACCGTCGGTTCCGTTGGAACAGGTGGATCTGCTTGATTTAAAGAACCGTATGAAGCGTTGTCTTTCTTTAACGTATTTTTCTCTACATCACCTCCTTCTTTAAAGTGTTCTTCGAATTGAACATCATTTAATTTGTTGTAATTATCACTTTCTTTTATGTCATTAAGAGGTATTTCTTTAAAGCTTGTTATGGTAGCCGATACACACACTATGAATATTATAGTGATTAAGAAAAATACTGCTCTGACGTGACCTCCAAACAGTGCCCCTGTCGTCAAATAAAGCAAATATTCACATATACTAAGATTCATAATAGCGATGAAGAAGAATCCCAAAATATTATTTAAACTAAAATTGAAATTATAAAAATAACGAACATAAAGTTGAATTGGATGTAATGACTTCTAATAAAAATAATAGACTAAGTTACCTAAAGATGTTTCATCCCAGTTAATTCCTCCTAGAGCGTAGCCCATAAATCCGCCCAGACCAGCCATCACGGTAAACGTACTTAGTCCCTTAGCATGATCCTCTATATAAGAAAGGTTATGAATCAATTTGAACACGTTCATAATAAAATAAAGCTATTTGAAGAAGTATAGGCAATATCTAGTAAATCTATGGCAATATCTAGAAAAAATATATAGCAGTATCATTTGATACTGCTGAAATTGAGATTTCAAGTACCGCTGATTTTCATTTACAATTGTACACCATACTGTCTTATTGATCCTTGAACTTGTATAAAACAATCTTTTTAATATTATGATGAATCAAAAAATTGTATACCGTCTAACACTATTTTAGTGGAAAGAAAAATATAGAATGAGTCACTATGCACTACTCCAAAAACAAAGGTCTTATAAGAAGTGTTTAACCTAGTTCAGTAAGTAATCAATGTAGAGCTGGATTTTGACTATTTACCTACTTATCATCAAATATTATCTTTTTATATTCGCAAAAATAATGACCTAAAATTAAGTAGCATTTAAATTATTGTAAAATACATTCAGTAGTAATGTAAATATTTTAGGTCCCCAAATATTTGCTCTGTTCAATATAAACCTTACTGAAATTTAGCCACAAGCAATGATATTTTAACTATAGATATGTTATACGCTCACTAAACAACCGAAAAAAGTGTTCCGCGCTGCACACATACACACTTTTCATTCAAGGTACATGTCAAAATGATAGAAAGGGGATAGTCGATAAAATCAATAAGAAAAAAAGAGACAGCTAATGTTGTCAATTGCGCGTCAATGTAAACAAACATTAGTCTAGCGACCGATGACATATCAGAATATTAGGCAAATAATTGAAATATATTAATAAATCGAAGTATACTGCGTTCTTACATGTGGTATGAGATCGCTTGTGTTTTATTAACTTTGGTATCATAATTGGTGCATTTCCTAAATACACAGGATGGCATTTTTTTAATTTTGTAGCAGCGTACCACTCGTCGCCATGCGGTGACACAGACTAAAGGCAATACGTCCTAATTAGGATGTTTTCGAGTTTTCACGATTGCGCGCTCATAACATATCTATAGTTAAAATATCATTGGCCACAAGTAAACAATAATTATAAAAAGATTTTTCTTATCATTGTGACAACTGCTACTTCACCTTACTAATGTTATTCGCTATCATTTGACAGAAATAGAATAAATAAATCTTATATTATATACATTCCTTAACCTTATATACGTTTATATAAATCAATTGCTTTTCGATAGTATCGCTAAAACTCAAAAACGACTGGATCTATTTTTATATTTCTTTTTTTTTGTTTTGTAGGGGATGTGTCAGGGCTGTTCTAAGTATAAAAATAAAGACAACCCGCAGGCTGAATACGTATCGAGCATTCCATCCGTGACAGCGAAAATCGTACAATAATTGTCCTGTCCAATCGCAAAATCGTATTAAATTTAGTAAATCCATTCGTAAATTTTCATAAATTTTTCATTAATTGGTTTTTGTATTCATTGATTTGGTAATTATTTGTATATTCTATTAGTGGTTCGTTAAACATATATTTTAATAAAAAAGACAACATTTTATTAAAAAAGGCTCTTTTTGATTTTAAAATGAAGTGGACGCGAGTTACATTAAGCATTCTTTAGAACTAATAGTAACTCGTCCCGCAATTTTAAGTTGAATACGATTAAGTTAAGTTAAATACTAATAAGTTTTTTACGATTTCGCGATTGGACAGCAATTATTGTATAATTTTCGCTATTGCGGGTGGATTGATCGATACGTCATCAGTGCCGCTAGACGAAACCAAGCAAAGCGCCGTTACTTACTTTTTAAAGCGTCACAAGTCTAATATCCATTATTTGGTCATTCGACTGTATTGTGTTAATATAATTTTATGCAGGTTTCAGCTTTGTTTATCATAGTAAATTGAAAGGAAATATACAAGAATCTTTGAACTAATAAATTGATAGTTAAATGAGTAATCTCGTATTAAGAGTTCCCCTTTTTTATAAGATACTAGCGGTGCCCGCGGCTTCGCTCGCGCTAAGAGTGAATAAAATAAAAATTTTTGCTTATATACTGTTACTTATAATGTACCAAGGACTGATTCCCCATTTAAAGTTCTGGCCCTCTTTTCTGAAAACTACTGTGTAGCATCCTGCCGTGCCGCCACTGCTGCGCTTTCTAAAACTTATTTCCTATTTTTAACCAATTTTGCTACTATGTGTATCATAATTTCTTTGTGTGTTTTTCGTTAATGATAAACTGATACGGAACCATTAAAGTAAAATAGAAGTTACACAATACTACTTTATAGTTACTTGTTATTATTTACGAAGCAGTAATCATATTCAACTCCCTATTACTTCATTAATTATTTATATACAGCGCCATGAGAATCAATGTCTAAAGCTAATATCCGTTTATAAGGCTTCGTAACACGTGATAGGACGATATTCTACAGCCAACTTATTGTTATCATGGAAATAGAAAATCAATCGCTCTAATTAAAGGACTGTTCAGAACTGGATTAGAATTTTTATATATAATAAATTAAATCTTTGCCTTTGCAGGGTACAGATCTCCATTTTCACTTCTGTTATTATGATTATAAATAATCTTAGGTATATCAATGTCTAAAGATGAACTTTCTTCACACTAGGCAAGCAATGAAATAAATATACTATGGCTAATAACAATTGGCGTCCCCTTTTATGAATTACGCTATCACTACATATTAACAAGTGCAAACAAATTACGAACAAACTCTGTATTTCCGTTTGACATGATACAAAATGGATTAAAAAGTTCGAAACGATCGAAGAGAAACTCTGCAACTTTATCCCTAATTAAAATTTTATAGTTAACATCTGCCCCACTACTAGTGCCTCAACATCTGCCCCACTACTATCTACTGGGCTTGATTGAGAAACACTACTCGTACAATGTTATAATATCGCTAAAATATACAATATTAAAAAATACCATAATAAAAGTAGCTTATCACAATATTATATTTTAGTATTGAAAGAATATTAAAGATTAGAATCTAATAAGTACCTTTATGCAAAAAATATACCCCCTTAAATACTATATCAAGTGGATACCAAACTATTTATTTACATAGAGCAGTAATGAAAATTATTGTACAAAAAGTGATTGAACTTGACTTTTGCAGATATTTACTAAAACACATATGATTAGTTAAGATAAAATCAATCAGAGTGAGACGCTTTGATAAGAATGTCTTTTTGGGTACATTATATGTAGCACAATCCGTAGCGTGACTACCGAAGAGTTTGTCACATGTCATGACGTTTCACCAAACAAATATTTAACTAAATCAAACGCTCATATCTATTAAAGTAGGTGAAGAACATTCAATTTAAATAATAAACTACAAAATAATCTATTGCGATGCAACTCGTTTAATAGGTCACGAAAAAACTGGTAATTCTTAAAAAATATCTGAGAAGGTAATTTAGATTGTAATAGTAATTAAATAAATAAGTAGTAAAATTTAAAGCTTTCTTTATATTGTGTTTTGTTACGAGTCAAAATTGTACAAATAAATAATAAAATTTCCCAAATTTATAAAAATATATAATCTCCGTATAAATATTCTCTTGTTAATTTTCACTAACCTCTCTACATCAAACACTCGTGTACTTAATGCGTACGTAAGTTCATTTAAGAGGATTCTGTCAACTTGTCTACGATATTTACTCACATTCATTGAATAGCATTATTTTATTCTACGAATAGTACCCAATTTTCATCGCTACTAATCTATATAAATACTTTCTTCTATATAAATTATTTCTATACATATCACTAAAAATAATTTAACAAGTCCCTTATCGGTTGTAAGAACGCATTAAAAATTATCCTCGGATTGATAACAGAAGCTTACTTTAAAATAAGCCTGTGTGTATGTGTTGTTTTTTTTTTAACTTGAAAATATTGTATAATTAATTTTTATCTACAAATCATATTAAGAAAACAAAAAGTTTGAGTAACTTTTTACATATAATAATGATGAAAGTGGACGGAAAATAAAGGTTGTTTACCTTAGTCCTTGTAAAAATTACAAGTTGTATTATATAAAAAAAAAATATTTTAAGTATAAAAAGGAATATTTGTACTATCCGCTTCTTACTGTTAGAAGTAGTATATTTATCAGAGGAATAGGTCACAATATTTTAATTAGGTTATCTGAAATTCTGAAAGTTATATTATGTGTGTGTACTTTTCAATATAACTGACCTGGAACAGTCACATCAAGGAGATACGCCCTAGCGGGGCTCTGGCAAGCATCAGCGTCGAAATCCAACAATACTGTGCCCAGCACTGTGAAAAATACCCCCCAGGGGTGGTGGTTATTGCCCTGAACATCAAGAGCTGAACTGCGAGGGCCTAAAGCTGAGGGGACCACAGTCCTATTAACAGCTCCTTCATCGCCCATGGCGTAGCCTAAATCTTCACCATTTGGAACTAAAATTAATCCTGCAAATAAAGTTCAGTGTAAATAAATTCCTATACTAATAAAAATATAAATTTGTATATTTAATTTTTTCGTAAACTGAAATTAGATATCTTACCTAAAAATACTCCAATCGACATTAAAACAATAAAAGGCCTCCGTCTTCCATACTTTGACGGACATCTATCACTGAGCGATCCTAATAAAGGAGTCATAAAGAATCCTATAAGTGGAGAGAGAGCCCACACTAGAGTCATTTGCTGATGAGGAACTCCTATTTGAAGAAGTGTTGGAGAAACAAACGCCGTTTCTCCAGCGTATGAAAACTCAATGCCCATGACCGCTGCAGATATTCTCATTAATTCAAGTCTGTTTTTTCTCCTGTTTAAATAAATATTATAGATTTGATTACTCCCGATTAATAATTTGTAAAAAAATATTATAAAACAAGAGATTTACTAAGTCATTGATTATATTTTCGCCCTCAATTTATATTTAAATGTAAATAAGTTAAATGTACCAATTAATCTAGAGACTATGCTATATTTGTCAACAAGGTCTTTTTAAAACTAGCTTAATTAAAATATGTTTAGATAAACTTGCCTATATAAATCACTGTATTCACCCTCCCTTACAACACGTTCAGGTGGTTCATCAGAAGTTGGTATAGCAAAGAGAGCCTCTCTTACAGCTTCCCTCACTCCTTGAGGATGCTCCTCCTTCCATTGTGCCCAGCGCTCTTTACACTTGTCCCTCGTAGAATGTAATCTACCCGTCACTCCTTGATATTCGTTTAATTTGTCAGCCATTTTAATAATTTAAATAGGTTCGATCACAACAAAATCATTAAGTCATTACTCAGTTCGATAACTTTGAGTTTTCTTAAGTTTACTTAATAACATAGTAGTCACATACGTTAAGTAAACTATAAAATGGTAATAAAATAATTACAAATCAGTAAAACGCGTCTTTAAAACCTTTTTTTAACTTAGTTGTTTTATAAACCACTAACAATGCTTGAGAACTTTACAGATACATTTTTTCAGTATATCGTGTGGAAGTGAATAATGAGAGAAGTTGTTAGTCCACTAGTCGGCAGTTAGACTGTTCGGGTTCGCATAGCGGAAGGAGACTGAAGCGCGCGCGCCGCCCACCGTCACGGCCGCCCGCCCTGCCGCCCATACGAATCGTAAAGTTATACTAGATGTGACATCGTTAAAAATATTTTTAAGACAATTTTGCGTTAAAAAATTAAAGAGAATTACTTAATATTCGTAGATTAAATCATTTCTTATTAGTAATTAGTACAAGTTTGATATTACATAATCATAATACATACTATGATAATACAAAACGAATTTTTTTTAATCAAAATATTACATTTTACGTTCATATTTTATTTAGTATTCTTTTAAATCGTATTAAACGTGCAATATTTCCCAATTTATCATCGGATCACAAGATATTTTTAACAAAACATTATATAAAAGTTATTTGAAAAGCAGCGCTCTTATAATAAAAAAAGATAACGTTTCTTAGTAACTTAAGAGCCAATATCTCAATACCTATGCAGATAAAGAAAATTGGAGTCTGTGTATAATGTTTTAAAAATAACAATTTCTTTATAAATTATACGTTAGATTTATAAAAAAAATATATAGAGTAGTATAAAAATTAAAGGCACCAACACACGAGCAAAGCGATGTCATGTCGTAAGTAGCAGATATATGGGAAAAAATCTTAATATTATCTCTGCTAAGTACAATGCATAATCTAATCCGTAACGTGTAGACATATCGTTTCCGTTTCACTATGACAACAAATGTGCAGAATTTTCAATAAGTTGTTTACATAACATATACATATACAATACATACACATACAATAGGTACGCTATTTAAAATTTGTTTGATATCAATACGTGGTAAAATATGCACTAATATAGTATATTCACTATTATATATTTTTCATTATTCGTGGAAACATGTCGGCTGAAAAGAATATACAAAGAGAACAATCATGATCGCATTAATTCAAGAGCCTTTTTGTACTTTATCTTAACCGTTACACTATTTTTGGAAAAGGGTGTGCCTTACATGTCAATCAATATGAGAAATATGACATAATATCACTTATAATGCTCTATCTAAGATCAAGTAAAAAAAAAAACAAAAAAAAGGTTTTTTTTTACTTGATCTGAGTGCTCTATGTAGAGTTTGAATGCGGCAATCTTTTACAAAATTATGAAAATAAATTACTTTTAATCGTACCTTTAAAAGTTTAATTTCACCATTTGTTTTCCATCCATAATCCCTTTAATTGTTATTTTTACTGGTGCTTAAAACATATTTTTGACTGTCTGAATGTAGTAAACTGTAGGTCCATCTTGGAAGTATATTACTGGATATGTCTAGATATTTATTTAATATACCTAATACCTAAAAAATAATATTAGATTTACTACCATCTTAAATAGAATTTTAAAAATATTATTAAATAAAATCTTAACGCCTAACGAAAAATATAAGGCACTTCTAACCTGCGTTAGATCTTTGACTCCGCGGATTACACTTATTGCATCCCCGGGGGCGAGAGATTGTTTTCTCCTATATAAACAATCTGGCTGTTTCAGTTATTGCCTTCTTTGTTATTATCCTTGCCCCCTGCCCACGCGTAATGTAAAGTAAAGACGGCAAATGAAGACGTACTGAAACTGTTTATCGATTCATGCTATTCATGTTTCACTTTTATTGGAAATTTATGTTATGCCTTTGTACAAATGTTTTTTTTTTTTTTAGGATAGTATTTATGAAGTTCATTTGAATAAATATTTCCATATAACATGAAGAAAAAATTACCTATATTTCACTTTTTTGCATTAAAATTATACATTATTAAAAATTAAGAAAAAATATTATTGTTTCTAATATTATTGTCCTCTATATAGAAATATAGAGGTTTAGGCGGAGGGAAATTTGTTGTTAAATTTCGAGGCATTTTTTATAATTTTTCGCCAATTTACGAGTATTTTATTTTTAGTTCCCAACATTTCGGATGCTTAATAGTAGCGATCGTCAATCATGGTCACGGAAAAGCTGGACTCGTCAGAAGCCAAAAATCATAATAAATCCGCGAAAAAATCCGAAGACATTTTAGTTTTAAAGGCTTCACTTTCTTTATCAACATATTGACTGATAAAAATATCGCAAAAGGAATATCGAAGACAAAAATAACTATTGATATATTATTTTAGGTATGTTTACGTAGATTTGTATGTATTTCATGATTTAATCAATCTCGACAAGCGATATGCATGTCAGAAATAAGGATAAACGTATTATTGTCTTACGTACGAGTATCATGACTTAAGTCATTCTAGTAGGATTTTTTAATAAAATTTTATTCTTTTGTATACATCTTGATGTTATGTTTGGTTATAATATAGTGTGTTTAGGCACTGCAATTAAAGTCAGTTCCCACACAAATAAATTATGACCAATATAGATTTCCCGTGATATTTTTCCCATCGAATTGAATTGCGATTTAGGGATGATAAGGTAGCCAAGTTGGTCAAGAAAGGCTTAGACTGATGGGTTATATTGAAAATCTTTAGGGAGATCGGGTTGTCAATATTGCTTTAAACTTTTCACATTTTCCTACACTAAAAATTAAAAAGCCTTACAATACTGTGAATAGACTCTTTAATAGACATTGTTAATAGGGCTACCGAGGTAATATTTGATTTCAAAATATTCGTTACGTTAGCTACAGACGGAAGGTAAAAAAACAAAAACTAAGTTAAGCTAGCTTTATTGCATAGAATTAATTATTAATAATAATTATTATTATAATTAATTAATTTAATAATAATAATAATTATATTAAGTATTATATCAGCTACTAGAAAGCTACAATAGTATTTTTTAAGTTTAGCTAAAGAGGTTGCTTATCGTATGTTGAATGAATCATTTTCATAGACAGACTTTATCTAAATGTCATTTTATTATGTAATAGGTCTTTTTATATTTCACAATACTTATATTTTATAATGTTTTTCAACTTTTTGAGAAAAAATATTAATACTGCTCGACGTTTTTTGTGAAAATTGTGTAAGATGTGTAATTTAAAAACTCGGAGACGTTGTTATGCTTATACTCAGTTTCATAAACGGATTACTTCAACGATTAATACGTGAGTAAAAGCACTCATCAATTTACTAAAATTTATAACACTATTTCTTTTTTAATTGCTGGTTTTCGTACTTCGTATATTTTCACAATATATTGGTTCTTATATCTATTACAAGGGTGTTCCGTAGTTAGAAATAAATTTACCTTGTAGGAATAAATTTTAGCGAAAAAGTTACCTAATAGTGAACTACCCTCTCTCCGATTCATTCCTCGTATTAACTTTTAGTATAGATTTCTAAGGGATGTAATAATAAAAATCATCCCTTAATTAAGCGGATCCCGATAACAAACAGACAGAAACTCTAAATACTATACATTCGTCCTCTGTACCGTTATTAGTAATTATATTTTTATAAAATCTGCACCGATTCGAATAAGTTATAAATTTGGAATATGTATAGATATAAAAAATGAAGATTTTTGCGAAAACAATTCATAATTATAAAATACTATTTTATTAATGAAAAGTTCAGGCATTTCCATTAATTACTACATAATTCATCGAGAAATCGTTTCGCGTGCGCAATACAAACAAAACTCCACAAAAGCCTTTCTGCTACTGCTTCTAAGTGCTACACATTCTATTTACCAGTTATAAATTACATAGCTTTATTTGCATGAAGATGCTTTGTTTAAATTTGAATTGTATTAATTACAATGGTGATAGTCTACAAGGCTGCCTTCAACACGACACAACCCTTCTCGTGACAAAAACATGGTCTCGAACGTAGACTCATTTAAATATCTTTGTTACGTTATATAATTAAACCATGAAGAGGAAGGCTTGCTCCTGATTGATTAGGAAACAAAATTTACATTCTCAAGGACAATAATCGATGTAATTATATGAATTATATCATTAAATGTTCATTTTTTTACGTTACATAGGAGTATTATATCTTCTCCATCTTCGGTAATGTAGTGGCTAGCTTGTACGGCTGCGGATTCATAAGTTCTAGGTTCGAGTCCTGGGTCAATTAAGTTATTGAGTCTCTTTGTTTAATAAGCTCTAGTAACAGTTTGGAGTTTTAAAGTTTGTGGTGATTCACCCCGTGCTTCGGAGAAAACATAAAGCCGGTGGTACTGTTCCTTAACTCTTACGATTATGTGAGTGATAAGAATAGAGAGAGTGCAATTGTATCTGTTGCACTCATATCTCCTGCGAAGATAGCTAGTTTCAGTAACATTGGATGCCAAGACCGAAAAGGGTCGTGAGAACACTATTTTCTATACTTAATTTATCACTTAATCCACATATTAAAAGCTACATAATAACGTTAATCACATCGATATTTATTTATTCAAATTCAAATTCAAATTCAAAATATTTTATTCAGCATGAAATTATTACAATTTTTTACTGAACGTCATGAGTCTACTACCAGTTCGGAAGGAAGAAACCACTGACCTAAGAAGAACTGGCGAAAGAAACTCAGCGGGATTAATATATATTTTTTTCTTGCTTTTTTTTGTCTTAGTGTTTTTTTAATTAAATTGAAATTAACAATAATTCTATAGGTTGAAACAGCCTGGTGGCGATCACATCATTCCCAAGGCGTACTATCTTCTAAAAAATCGTTAATCGTATAATATTGTCGCGTAATATAGTGTGAACTCGTCATAATAGCACGCTTGTACCATGCCTTAGAACGGCGAATGTCAAATTTTAACTTATGTCAATTAGATGACAGGAACAGCTTATTACAAATTCTAATGTGTTAGAGAGGGACAAAACACTTTCGGGAAAAGATTCGAAATTACTAGAAACATTTTGAATTTTCGATACTAGAATGTTCTTATATTTATGCATATAAAAAGGCCGGCAGTGTGTCGAGAGATGAGTTGACATCGAGTCGAAGTAGAGTGAAGACTAAGAAGCGAAACGAAATAGTGGGAAAGTGAAGAGTTGGTTGAGGTATTAGTGAAGAAGCATTGAGAAGGAGTACTGAGAAGAGAAATACAGTGTTCAGAGACTAGTGTTGTGTACAAACTGTGCGTGTGTTTGTAGTGAAATAAAACATCCTTAGTGCAAGAACGCTATTAATTTCCGATCCCGAACCCGTAGTACGTAACAACTGGTGTCAGAAGTGGGATCGGAAATGTCGTTAGTACCGAGGCACGAGAAGGAAGGCGTTACTACACGCGCAATGGCAGAACAACACAGGGAGGATTTTGGTGCTAGTTCTTCGAGCGGAGAGCTCACTACTCGACAGAGCATCACGCCAGAGGTGAACGCCTTTCTACAGCAAGTGGCGTCCATGTTGCAAGAGCAAGCTCGCCGTCAGGAAGAACAGCTGCGCGCACGCCAAGAGGAGCAGGCTCGCCACCGGGAGGAACAGCTGCGTGCACTTCAGGAGGAGCAGGTTCGCCGACAAGAAGAGCAGGCTCACCGCCGCGAGGAAAAGCTGCGTGCACTTCAGGAGGAGCAGGCTCGCCGCCGTGAGGAACAGTTACACACACTTCAGGAGGGCATTCACAAGAATGTCGTAGCAGCTTTCCAACAAAATATGGAAAGGGTGAAGGCTGTAAAAAGGGAAGTTGAGGGAATAAAGATGACACTCGGTGAGGCCTTAGAGCAGTATGTCTACAAACTTTCTAAAATAGAGGAAAAGGTTGACTATTTGGAAACTAACAAAATACTGCGTAATGTCGACATTTGCTCATCACAATCAAAGAGTTTGAAAGTTCCCTACTACGACGGTAAATCTTCATGGGCCGCCTTCAAGTTCCAATTTGAGACTGTCAAAGAGACGAGTGGATGGACAGATGACGAAGCCCGATCTGCACTTACTGTCGCACTTCGAGAGGAGGCTTTGACGGTATTAGAGACTCTTTGTGCTAGTGGCAGGAAGGTCACATACAGTGAGCTACTCAAAGCTTTAGAGTTGCGGTATGGTGATAGTCACCTGGAGCACGTGTACAGGGCTCAAATTAAAGACCGTACACAGCGAACCAATGAAACCCTGCAGCAGTGGTCCATAGAGATTGAGAGGCTCGTGCGGAAGGCATATCAATCTTCGCCGCCCACCATAGAAACCATTCTCTTGCAGGCTTTCGTGGATGGGATTCGCGACCCGGAGATACGTGCCACTGTGCGTCTAAGACACCATACAAGTCTTAAGGAAGCCGTCACTCATGCTCTAGAGGTAGAAGCTGTGCGTCATGACTGTAGACCTTGGAAGGTGCGGGAAGCTACGATGGAAAGAGCGTTTGCACGGAAACGCAGGTTTAGCCTAAGTTGTTACGAGTGTGGCGGTCGGGGCCATCTTCGAAGTAACTGTCCTACAAGGAAAAATGGCCGAGCCAGAGCTAGGAGAGTGGCACTGGTCGAGGAATCTTCAACCCCAGCAATAGAAGTAAAACAGACAGTGGACGGAAATACCTTAGTAATAAATGGCGCAATTAATGGAGTAGCATGTAAACTGACGCTGGACACCGGAGCATCTCGAACCGTCATTAATAACCGAAAGGTGAAACACATTGCGGACAAAAATTTACGTGATAGAAGGCACATCACTCTTATGACAGCCACCGGCCAGCGCATACCTGTTTGGGGAGAAAGGAAAATTGCTATCAAAATTGGGGACAACATCTATTGGCATAACGCAGTAATAGCAGATATCATGGATGATTGCATCATTGGTTTGGACTTTCTTCAAAATCACCAATGTACGATTGACATGAAACATAGAGTCTTACGATTCAGAAATAGAGAAGTGCCGATAAGCGGTGGGATTCACGGAAAAGTTTGTTGTTTGAAAGACACCGCTCTTCCACCAAGATCGCAGACTCTAGTACCTGTCGCTTTACCTCAGAACAAATCAGGCCGTCCATGGTCATGTGCTATTATAGAGAAGTTGGAAGATGAGAGCTCATGGATCCCGGCAAGAGTTGTTGTAGGTAAAGCTTCGACATCTATGGTTCCAGTTCTGAATACCAGTAATTCTACTCAAACGATTCGAAGAGGCGAAGTTGTGGGAACTTGCGAAGAGATAGCCTGGTTAAACAGATGTGAGCCGAAAGAGGAGGTGTTGAACAAGGATAAAGAGCAAGCGATGAAACTTTTGGAAGATTGTAAGGAAGACCTCACAAGTTCACAGAAGGCGAAAGCTGAAAATTTACTATACCAATATTCTGATTTATTCTCCAAACATGACGGTGATATTGGAAGAACCGGATTAGTGAAGCATAAAATCAATACTGGGGACGTAGTGCCTATTCGACAACGACCAAGACGAATTCCTTGGGCTAAGGAAAAGGAAGTTGACGACATGATCCAAGACATGAGAAAGAATAACATCATCGAACACTCCACTAGTCCTTGGTGTTCGCCAGTGGTACTAGTAAGGAAGAAGGATGGATCTACAAGGTTTTGCATCGATTACCGTAGACTCAACGATGTAACCAAAAAGGATAGTTATCCCCTGCCTCGAATCGATGACACCCTAGACACTCTCAGCGGTATGAAATGGTTTTCGACTCTCGATTTGAAGAGTGGCTACTGGCAAGTGGATATGGACCCCGTGGATAAGGAGAAAACTGCGTTTTCAACTGGAAAAGGGTTGTGGCAGTTTAAGGTTATGCCGTTCGGGTTATGCAATGCACCAGCCACATTCGAGAGATTGATGGAACGTGTTCTTGCTGGATTACTAGGAGAAGCCTGCCTTGTTTATCTGGACGACATAATTATTGTGGGACGTGATTTCGAAGACCATCTTCAGAAACTAGAAAAAGTATTCGATAAACTAAGGGAAGCTAATTTAAAGTTAAGTCCGAAGAAGTGCTCATTTTTCAAGAAGCAAGTGAATTACCTTGGACACGTTGTTTCGGAAAACGGAGTAGAAACGGACCCCAACAAAATCACTGCTGTGAAAGATTGGCCAACCCCTAAGGACAAGACACAAGTGAGAGCCTTCCTAGGATTGTGCTCTTACTATCGACGGTTTGTGAAAGGGTTTTCTGACATCGCCAAACCACTTCATAAACTGACCGAAGAGAAGAGACCTTTCGTATGGGACTATAATTGTGAATCGGCCTTTCAAGAACTGAAGAAACATCTTTGCCAAACACCGATCCTTGGGTATCCAGACACAAAGGGAGAGTTTATTGTCGATACTGATGCCAGCAATATCGGTATTGGAGGTGTATTGTCCCAGCGGAAGGGTGATCAAGAGGTGGTTATCGCATATTTTAGTAAGTCACTCTCTAAACCGGAGAAGAATTATTGCGTTACTCGAAGAGAGCTGCTTGCTGTAGTAAAAACCTTACAGCATTTCAAGAAATACTTGCTAGGACGCAAATTTTTGGTAAGAACCGATCATGCTGCTCTGAAATGGTTATTGGAATTCAAGGACCCCGAAGGACAGGTCGCGCGGTGGATTGAGCAGCTGCAAGAGTTTCAGTTTGAAATAGAACATCGTAGGGGTAAAACACACAGTAATGCCGATGCTCTATCTAGAAGACCATGCGAAGAAGACTGCAAGCATTGTCAAAGAAAAGAAGCAAAGGAACTAGAATCTATTAAAATCATTAGAACAGATTCGATAGATGAACGTTGGAGCGATGATGCTATGAAGAGAGCACAAGAAGAAGATCGAGATATACGACCCATTCTGGAATGGTTAAGGAGTGGTAGGCCAAAACCTAAGTGGACTGATATAGCACAATACAGTACCGCTACGAAGAGTTTGTGGGCACAATGGAACAGTTTGTTGTTACACAATGGAGTATTGTGCCGCAAATGGGAAACGACACGTGGAAATGATAGCCATCTCCAACTAGTTGTACCTAAAATAAAAGTATCCGAGGTACTTCGAGCCTACCATGATGGTGCCTCTGGTGGACATTTAGGGGTGAGAAGAACGTTAACCAAGATCAGGGCACGATTTTACTGGCTGCACTGTCGAGATGATGTGGAAGACTGGTGTCGGAAATGCGAACAGTGTGCCTCCGTCAAAGGCCCGCAAACCAGAAGCCGAGGAGCAATGAAAATATACAACGTTGGGGCACCTTGGGAGAGAATCGCATTAGACGTGGCAGGACCATTTCCGATTACTGACTCTGGGAACCGATACATTTTAGTTGTAATGGACTATTTCACAAAATGGCCTGAAGCATTTGCCATACCAAATCAAGAAGCTGTTACTGTTGCAAATAAATTGGTAAAAGATGTATTTTGCAGATTTGGCATTCCATTAGAAATGCACAGTGATCAAGGAAGAAACTTCGAATCACAAGTGTTTGAAGAAATGTGTAAGATCATGGGGGTGCATAAAACTAGAACTACGCCTTGTCACCCACAGTCCGATGGTATGGTGGAGAGGTTTAATCAGACTTTAGAACGACATCTAGCCAAGGTTATAGAAAGTCATCAAAAAGATTGGGACGAGTACTTATCACTGTTTCTTCTATCTTATCGGACCGCTCTACATGAAAGCATTGCTATGACACCTGCCTTTGCCAATTTTGGAAGAGAACTACGGTTGCCAGCGGATCTGTTAAGTGGTTTCCCGCCAGATATCCCCAGTTGTATCACCGAATATGCCAGTGATCTAAGAGCGAAGATGATTGATGTTCACGAGCAGATACGAGATGCGGGGCTACAAGCAAGTGAACGCATGAAAACGCGTTACGACCGGAAGGCGACAGGAACGAACTTCGAGGAAGGTTCCTTGGTATGGCTGCATAACCCAGTGAGAAGAAAGGGTAAATCACCAAAGCTACAACCCAGTTGGGAGGGGCCTTATAAGGTTGTAACGAAAATTAATGACGTCACCTTCCGTATCCAACGTACATCAAGAAGTCCAGCTAAGATCGTACATGTGGACCGATTGGCTAAGTACCATGGCAACAACAATGCTCGAGACGAGCATAACTAAGGAGGGGGTAGTGTCGCGTAATATAGTGTGAACTCGTCATAATAGCACGCTTGTACCATGCCTTAGAACGGCGAATGTCAAATTTTAACTTATGTCAATTAGATGACAGGAACAGCTTATTACAAATTCTAATGTGTTAGAGAGGGACAAAACACTTTCGGGAAAAGATTCGAAATTACTAGAAACATTTTGAATTTTCGATACTAGAATGTTCTTATATTTATGCATATAAAAAGGCCGGCAGTGTGTCGAGAGATGAGTTGACATCGAGTCGAAGTAGAGTGAAGACTAAGAAGCGAAACGAAATAGTGGGAAAGTGAAGAGTTGGTTGAAGTATTAGTGAAGAAGCATTGAGAAGGAGTACTGAGAAGAGAAATACAGTGTTCAGAGACTAGTGTTGTGTACAAACTGTGCGTGTGTTTGTAGTGAAATAAAACATCCTTAGTGCAAGAACGCTATTAATTTCCGATCCCGAACCCGTAGTACGTAACAATATCCTTTAGTACACAAACGTTCTTTCACAATTTTTTTAAATTTGGCAATAGAAGCTTGTTGAACGTTTTCTGGGATCCTGTTGTATAAGCGTATACATTGTCCATAAAAAGAATTAATGACTCGGCGTAAGCGAGTCACAGGCATTACAAGTTTATTTTTACTCCTAGTGTTATACTATGCATGTTGCAGTTCCTGGGAAATTCGTGTATGTTTTTATGAACATATAAAACATATATATATATATATATATATATATATATATATATATATATATACTTCTTAATAGTAATGCGAAATATGTCCATTTACATCATCTATAAGCTTTCATACCTTAAAAACTAGAACTTCAGGAAGTAGGAAAACTTGTTAGTTGTTTCTATAACATTTTAAACAATTTGCTATAAAAACTATTATAGTAAGGTTTCAACATTCGCAATATTCACGGTCTCCATAACCTTGGTCTCGAATGTGAACAATTCCATAGCTCCTCAGAGTCGGCCTCGCAAATCAATCAAACGCTGACAGGCGACATCTCGACTACAGTGATAACAGAGAGAGTTTTAGCTTATCAACGCCGATAAAAGTTCCTCAATATTTAGATTATGTTTTGTTTATTCATGAAACGTTTTAAATTTTTATTATGAAATTCATTAGCTATGTACAATCGATGTTGGTTCCTTAATAAGCCTGAAACTTATTTTTAAAGCTTTACTAAAGTATCAGTAAATATGAGAGAAATGCACAACTATTAAATTATATTTTTTTAAACTTCTACGTTCAGTAATTATATTATTGTAACGTGAAATGAGATATTCACCATATTTATCACTTGTAATTTTAAGAAATCCCGTTTTTTCGGCACTATTATTAGCGCCATGGTAATAGGTATTTAGTAATTAACTGGACAAGTACATACATACATATGTAGAGAAATATCTCATATCTATTAAAACCATTAAATTATCATTCACAGACATCATCTTGATGCAAAGTCACAGTTTTAAGTAAACAGTCTTACAAATACAACTTACTATTAATAATAACTGTTTATATTTGTATCTAATAATATAATTGTTAGGTCGACAAATAATGAACTAAGATGCCGCCATTGTAACAGTAACTGAGTAAACCAGTAACACGGTTATATATGATTGTTTTCAAAGAATTAAATTTCATTTGTTACATTAAATCAACCAAACAAAACTTTATCCTTATAAGAACGCCGTGACACTATTTAATGTGAGATGCTGTAGCTGATAAATTACTTCCTGTTTTTCATGAACTTGTATGAAATAAGTGTAAATATCATGCTTATAAGACATAGATTGTTAAATATTTTAACTTACAGCTTAATAATTGCTTAGTTGCTTTGCTCAGTCGCTAACTAAGTAAATTATGCGCACACTTATATAACTTTTATAATAATACTAGCGATTCCCGTGGCTCCGCCCGCGCCCGAGGTTGAAAATTTAGGGTCAAAAGAATTTTTCGATGCCAAATCATAAAAAAGTAAAAAATAAAAGTTTGGTCTAAAAATAAAACAAATAAATATCTATGGAAGACCACCCTTATCACCTAGGGGAATAAAAAACAGCCTACGACCTATTCTCATACTTACCAAACAAACACTAAAAATTTCATGAAAATCGGTCAAGCCGTTTCGGAAGAGTTCAATGACAAACACTGTGACACGAGATTTTTATATATTTGAAAACCACCCATCCTCCGGGAAGCCTTCATTGCATTAAAAATGTTGACTATATAGACTACTGTTTGCATTTTTCTCTAAGGATAATGGCGGGGGTCAAAGATAGCCTATATCCGTCCCTATAAAACGATCTATATACTATCGCAAATGTAACATTATGACGTTTAGTACTTCCGCTTCAAAACTTAAAATACGTTTAGTAAACATGATATCGTTTTTCATTAAAAACTAAACGGGATTTCCGAAATGAGCACACAATATTTTTTAAGATATATTTATCTACTGTCATGATAATGTATACGCGTTTAAGTATGATAATATGCTTAGATTCATAAAATTCAAATAACTTATGTTTGCCTGATGTCACTTATGACTTCGTCGAGTAAACGCCAAATTTTTATAGCATTCTGCATGTTCTGCACGTGAATTTTCACTTTTGATTAGCCAATTGGGAATACATGTTTCTTATAATATTCCTCAGCTATTCTACACTATGGTTGTTTCTATATGATTTAAAATATGTTGGCGATAGTTACCTACCTTAGATAATATTTCTTTTATAAGTGAAAAATTTGAATCATTTTTAACTGAAAAATTCTACTAAAGCTTGAGAGACTAATCTTATTCGACTAAAATATTTCAATAAATTCTTTCTCATTCGTTTTATCCTAGTCCCTTGAATTATACCAGCTGTAGCTATAAACTGCTAATGCAAGCTAGATTAAACTAGTTTATTACTTTCAGTGACGGCAAGATTTAAAAGCTAGGCAATGCCTGAAAAGCACTAAAGATAGTTTATGATGGCAATATACCTTTACATAGATAGGTGATTAAAATGTGATACTAATCAAAATAAATCTAATATAAATAATCACGTGTCACAGTGTTTGTGATCGAACTCCTCCTAATTTTTATGAAATTTTTTGTGTATATTTTTTGGTACGTCTGAGAATAGGTCGTATTTTTATCCCCTAGGTGATAAGGGTGGATTTTCCTCCTCCTCTCCAGATTTTTTTTTATTATTAGACCATATTGTCTTTTTCTTTCTTATTTTTTAATGTTTTTTACCACCACCATTTTTTATAGTGAATAGAACGCGGGCGGAGCTGCGGGGATTGCTAGTATTTCTTATATTTTCTTTATTTAGCTTACATTCTTGTGTATACTTAATTTTTATATATATTATACTGATATAAAGTAACTACTATTGATAAAACACCGTTGTGTTTTCAAAATGTATAATTTTCATTGCAAGAGGAAACACCCTTGTAGTTGCCTAAGTAATAATACCTCCAACCAACTTATATCTTATTTATATACATGTATGTTATTGATAGACGGCTTTTAAAGTAGCTAAGCGTGTGTTAATAGGATCTATAGGTCGCGGGGCTTCATCAGACTCGGCTAAACTACAACATGTACGTCACACACCTACTACGCTTCGTTTACGTAATCAAAGATATATAAAGCAAGATATGGTATCCACTGATTGAAAAAAAAAAGTTCTCTATTATAACTTCTTTCATTAAGAATAGGTACTGACTACTGTACCATACTTACCTAATCCTATACATTATAAAAAATCTAATTCGGTATAAATACTTTTTCGAATTGTCTAATTTATGTATTCGTTACTTATACTAGTCTATACTAATATTATAAAGAGGAAAGATTTGTATTTTTGTATGTAACGAATAAACTCAAAAACTACTGGGCCGATTTTAAAAACTCTTTCACCATTATAAAGCTGCATCTTTCCTGAGTAACACAGGCTATAATATATTTTCAAAAAAATTTGAGATCCCTGCTTAAAATTAAACAATGTAACCCAAGGTATTAAACTGTTGCCTATAAAAGTCATTATTCTACGTGCGCTGCGAAAGCTATTGATGATATATAAAATAATGTTCTATATATTAATAGTACTCATGATTGCTCACAAAAATGTTCGCGGTGGTATATGCCTAACTATTACAGTTAAGCCACAATGACAGTTTTTGTTTAAATGTTTAGGTTCAAATACGGATGAAATCGAATAGTGGTGATATTGGTATCATGATAGTAATCCTTATCCATTTAAATGGTTTGATAATTAAGGTTGATTATGTACGTGTAAATTCCACTTTAAATTAGGCGGATCGGACTTTTCGTTTAGAAGCTATGACGGTTATAAAGATTCTAAGAGTAAAAAGATGTCGCAGTTGTACAAACTGTCCTATGTTTAGGGCTCATTTTCATTAGTCGTTAGAGCACGCATTCGGGGTGCGGGAGATTACTGTTCACGCATGCCATAGGGACCGCATGCTGTAATCGTTTTCATTAGTCGATAGGGCTCGCATACGAGGTACGGGAGATTTCTAGTTAAGCATGCGATAGGGCCAGCATGCGTTAACCGTTTTCATTAGTCGATAGGGCCCCCTTGCGGATAGTTTGATATTCTTCATTGCACATTTATTTTGAAAGAGTGGGACTGAGTAGAGTAGGTACCTGCTATGGATCATCTGTTTGTGATTTACTGAAGAAGAAATTATTAACTTCACTGAAGTTAGACAATTGCATTCGTAAACTGAGTCCCCGCACGGCGCACCACGCATGCTTTAAACCAACCGACGAATTTCATTGGTTGTTAGGCCACGCACAGGGAATACCCGCATGCCGTATAACGACTGAGATATAGATTATATAGATTTTCATTAGTCGACAGCCCGAATTCGGGGACTCCCCGCTTGCGGTGTAACGACTGAGTTAACGACTAATGAAAATGAGCCCTTAGAATAAACTCAAAAACTACTGGACCTATTTCAAAAATTATTTTACTAATTCAAAATTACATTATTAGCGAATAACGTAACCTATATTTTATCCTCGTATTCTCCCGGGAACTTGAACTACGCGGGTGAAACCGCGGTGTGTTGCTATAGTAACTTCGCAAAATTATATTTAAGTACATGATACGAAATTATAGAACATATCAATATCTTAAAAACAACTTTGCGAGACCATATACTCAACTATTGTAGTTATGTCACTATAACTACTTTTTTACATTTTAAAAGTTGATAAAAATGCCAAAGAAAATCAGACCATTAAAAGTACGGATTCAAGTAAGTTAGAAAATTATTATCTCCAATCTCTAATATATAAAAATCACAGTTTTTGTTATCGAGTTCGTCCATAACGCAGGCGAAGATATGGATACTGTTTTTAAAATCTTTGTTTGAAAACCACAGCATAGATTTTTATGGAATTCCCATACAAGAGAGATTTTATAAATTATTTTTTTTCCGATTTTGTCGCGGATTTATTTTGATTTTTGGTTCCCGACGTTCCTAATGCTTACAGCAATCATGGTCACGGGAGTCATCATCATATTTTTAACGTTTACTCTTAGAAACTTCCAAAATCAAAATCCTGGATTAGGTTAAATTAGTCATACATTGAAGGTAGACCCATGCTCAGCAGTGGGACGTTAAAAAGGACCTAACACTTCTATTCTATCTATAAATATATGTACCTATGTGTTATTATTATTCTCACATACCTCAATGGCTGGATAGAATTGAATCAAACTTCTTAAACTGTAGAGTAAAAAAACGTAGTATATAACGGAAACAATATCTTCCGAAAGGCAATAGGACGAGTTTCATGGCGACATAAATATAACCATTACATACATCCATTTAAAGTAATAACGTTCATCGATACTTATTCTTGATATCCTTCCGTATGAGACGCGAGTGTCGCATTACTGACAGTATAGAGATTATTAAGTAATTGAGATTAATACGCCAGCTGGTTCTAATCTGTGTAGTAATATATATAATAAACTTGTTAGTACGTCTTTAATTGCAAGTTATTTTTCTTTTGCCTACGTCATAAATTGAAGGTTTACAAACTTTACATCTCTTACTCAAGTCGGCTATTATTTCAAATATTCTTTTAATTAGCAGTTTTCTTAATTTTTTAAACGACATACAAAATACATATATGTATTTAGTGTTTTTGGAATTCATGTTAATTTTAGTTGACATCAAATAAGAATGCATATTTTATAACGCGTATAAATTTTAAGTTCTCCGAATTCTCGGTTACTGCTTGACCAATCTTTCTAGTTAAAATTGTATTGTAAGACACTCGTATGTAGAGCTCGAGGTGGTCCCGTACAGTTTCCTTCTACATAGAACATACTTTGTGGTTGGCAAAAAACAACTCTATTTTTGTTATAATCTGTTTATTTATTCTATATATTTAATGAATACATATGCATCTCGTTACGCATACCAGTAACTAACGATTTCGTGGCCTTCGCCATACCAGTAGACAACCATGTAATCACTAAACGTTAATATTTAAATTTTCTTGGTTATGTCAAACCGAAACAGACTGACATTTCGCGTTAAATTTTAAATGCAATTGTTTTAATATATAATTTGAGCAAAGCAACAGATAAAGGCTAGTTAACTAATAACACTGGAAGTTAATAGAGACAATAAGCAATTATTCTTTACAAGGCCAATTAAGGTCTTGATGGGTTCGCACCAATCCTAAATTTAAAAGCATCGTCGTTTCGATCTTATATTCAATATTCATACTTAAAATTTATAGTCTACAAGTATGTTTTTTAGTATAGGAGCCCAAGAGTTCATTTTTGGATTTTCTCAAGCGCGACAAATTAACATAAGGGCGGCATAACACCTTGCACTTTGTTGAGTAGGTCCACCTTATGTTAGTCCTCTGTATATGGTCGTGACACGCTTGACTAAAACCAAAAACCCTCTCTTGGGCTCCCTTACTATTATGAATTATTTTAAAGGCTTTGTTAATACGTTATGGAAAAATGATTCGGCTACAAATACTACTCTCTGTCTACCTTTTTAGGTACATTCCGAAAGGAAAATATTAATAATATGCGTGATATTATAAAGAAATTCGAATATACTTGTAGCTTAAAATAGAATCAAATATAACAATGTAGATTTTACAATTGTTGATTGATATCCAAAACAACTAAGGACATAGCTCAGCGGGCTCCAGTGATAGTAGAGACTTATTTTGTTTTTATTAAAAAACAAACTAATTCAAAAAAAAGTGAAAACAATGTCTCCAATCATGTGTAGGAATTTTGTGTTGTAATCAGCAAAGAGGTCGAGGTCTAAACTGTTTGTTTCCTTTAAGGATTTTATTATTCCGACCGCGGCGACAGCGACCCTCCGATTACGTGGCATGTTTATTACCAATTTCTTTACACCTTCGTATAAACAAGCAGCCATTATCCATACAAGCGGCTGAATAATTAAGGTAAAGTTACATAATTTCATTCGACTTAAGATACTCTTTGAGCTTGCTTTAAGGTGTTTACTGCACACTTTAAAGTCGTTTTGGACTCGACTTACTTTTGAATTGAATATTTTTGTGTAATTATGATGGCTATACTACACATACAAAATGTCCATTTAACGCCAGAATTTGTATTTTACTAAGTAACTAATCTATACTCGTACATATAAATAAAATTGAAGTGTCTGTTTGTATTTCTATGCATACTATAAAAGTATTCAAAAAATCTATTTTGTTTATTTTAATTAGTCTGTCTCTCTGTTTATTCCGGCTAATCTCTGTAACGACTGGACCGAATCGGACGGGACATTCACGCGCAGTAGAAGCAGCTAATGTTATAAGGAGTAACTTAGGCTACTTTTATTTTAGAAATTTCATTTATTTTAATTACGAGATGCAGGGAACACCCGGACGAACGAACGGGACGAACACGAGTGAAACCAGGCGCTGGTATATATTTTAGATTCATATACTTCGATCTCAGTAAAAAGACAGCTTTTCAAGATCACCATATCTTTTTTAAATTTTCCATGTCACCGTTTAAATATACAGAAGTGATTTGACCTCTGATTTTAAACATGTGCCCCTCACTCAAAATAAGAAGGAATCAAGCGTATGTTGGTCGTATCGTTCCATGATTTATTTTGTTTTGCGCGACTTGAGGACGTCGATTGTTAAATTCACGGTATGTTGAAACTGATCTCAAAGGACGCGGTAGCGGTCGTTTTGCATACCAATGCAATGTCAATCTAATGAAAAACAAAATTTATTGTAATGTATTAGTTATAATATATAATTAATGGAGCGTGTAATCGTAACATACGAACGTGCATTTCTGCATATTTTACTGATATTAGCATTATACTGTCTTCTGATGGTCGCGGAAAAGAATATGCTATAAAAGTACATATTGTATTATTTATTACCTTTAACGCGTAAATTTTAATAAATCAAGTACATTTTAGTTCCCTTTGGACTCTTAAATAAATGGTATGGTTATGGTTTTTACTAATGAAATATTCCACGGCATTAAGCCTTTTGTTATTTTTTTAAATTATTAACGCTTTGGCGTTTTACAATTTTTTGTTACTTAAAATTAGCAATAAAAGCTAGCAATACATACTACGAAGTATTTTCACATTCCGAGGTCCTGGGTTCGAGTCCCGAGTCGGGTCAAGTTTAGTCTTTCTGTTCAGTAAGTCTCTTTAAAAGCCCGGAGTTGGGAGGTTGGCACTTGGCAGTATGTATATCACCCGCGTGCCCCGGAGAGCACGTAAAGCCGTTAGTCCGACTCCTTAGCTCTCACTTGTAGTGTTGAGAGTAACAGGAATAGAGAGTACACTTATGTTTGCGCGTACACTCGTGCACTATAATACGAGTATCTCCTGCGCAATTGGTTAGCCCCTATGAGATTGGCCGCCGTGGCCAGAATCAGTCGGAGAATATTACTATTATTACAAGATATTACTGTATTAAATAGTACTGTTATAATACTGTACATAACTATATAGAAATTAATAATATTGCTTATAGAGCGTAAATGAATTTAACTATATTTCCTTAAATATTTATTCATTTGAAGTCATAAAATAAAAATTGATTATTATCAATAAGGACTAAAACACTTAAGAACATAATATATTACTTGAAAACATCCATTAAAAACAATTTGATGAAATTTTCCACACAGCAGTATATACCTACACCATAGTATGGAAAAAGTTTAAATTTAATAAAGATATTTTAAGCCACCGGGGATTTGAATTTTGTACTATTTTCTTACTATAAAAGTACATCAGTTATATGACAAAATCATTCGTACTGATAAACCGCCACAAAGTTAACCGAATTTTATGATTTCTTTCTTATATAGCATAGCTACGTGTAGTAAAAGATTGACCGTATTTTATCTTAAAGATTTTTAAGATAAAATAATTTCTATTAACGCAAAGAAGTACTCGTATATTTTTAGAATAGAGGCTGGATACCAAAGTGGTTACAAGTGACATAAGCCTTGTAACTATGCAAAAATAACAAAAATATTCCATAAAATGCTCCTTTTTCGCTAGTTAAAGTAAGTTTTTGTATGCTCGGCACTGAAAGACGCTGCTAACTCTGTATGCCAGAAAGCATTCCCCGCTTCCGCAGTGAGTGTTCTCGTTATTTACCACTCAAGAAGAATATCCTATATACATACAAAAACCTGGGGTACTCTTATAATATAAAGAAATTTTCTAAGACTTTACCTTTGCTAGAGTACTTTATCGTAAATAAGTACAAAATGACATGAAAAATATAATACATACTAGCAATACCCGAGGCTCCGCCCGCGTTGGTAGAAGGATGAAAATTTTGGGTTATAATTATAAGTATTTTTTGATGCAAAAGCGTAAAAAAAAATTGGTATAAAAATAAAAAATCTGGAGACTTACACCCTTGTCACCTAGATCAATAAAAAATAAACTACGACCTATTCTCAGATCTACCAAATATACACAACAAAATCATACTGATCCATCAAGCCATTTCACAAGATTTTTATATATAACCTTTTATTAGCTAGTAGCAACTCCCCCTCGCTCCACTTGGGTTAGTCCCTAATTATATTTAAGCGATTAGTATATATTTGTTAGAAAGATATTTTGCCGTAGTTTAAAGTTCTTTACGTTGACCCGGATCTATCAACATACCAAATTTCATCTTAATAAGTATGTCTAGTGTTATTCTAATAATCTTAATATGTCTAGTGGTTTTTAAAAAACTATACATTCGGGCCTCTGTATCGATAAAAATGACTAATTTTTATATAACCTGTAAACTTTTTAATTTTTATATATCAAACAAACTATTTAACTTATAAAATTTTATTAATAAATAACATATAATCTTAATCAAAATTCAGCTAACTCCGTTTCATTACACTTTTCAGAGGACAATCAAAATGTTACTAAGTATTTCAATAATATTGTACATACTTGGAAATCAAGATTATTTAAAAAAAACTTAGAGCATTTTAATGCTCTAAGAAAAAAAAACCATAATCTATATAAATAAAAATGAATGTTGTTAAGCGCATAAACTCAAGGCTGGACCAATTCGGCTAATTTTTTTGTTCCTTAAGTAAAAGGGGTACCTGGGGATGAACCCGAGTGAACGAGGGTGAGTCGCTAGTAATTAAATAAAAATGGTATCTGTTTTTCCGAGAATAAGTACCTACCTGTTATTAAAACGTTCACGTCTTTGGGGGCATTTGAAAAGTTGTCTGAGATTAACCAACTTCGAGCTAAGGTATCAATATACACTGCAGTTACAGAATATATATTACTACTGACTTACTTATTAAAACACACTTTGAATGATAGTGAAATTATATAACACCTTTAAGTACTTATAAAAGAGAATCGAAAATAGTTTTCCTTAAAGTACCTCGCAATATAAATCGATTTATCAATAGCTTTGCGCTTCATAAGGCGCTAATGTTTTTCCTGTAGCCAACTACTCGTACTTACATCTCTAAACAAGGCAGGTAGACGCACTTGACCGACGAGAAGCCTTGCACGGCCCTGAGTCGTGTCGTAGCGTGTACTACGCATTTTCGATTATTTACGATTGTGACCTACACAATTTACAATTGAAGTTATATTTTAATTTAAATATTTTATTTGGGCGCTTATGTTATTTTTTGTTATTAAATTATTTGAAAAAATATATAGGTATGTGATGATTGGAGAAAACTTTGTTTTGATTTTGGATAGCAAAAGCGACCATTCTATAGTCATACTACAATGAAAACTTTAACTTAGCTCGGAATATAATATAGGTATCTCATTTACAATATTTTGACTAATTTTCTTAACGAAATCATAATTCACTACTAATTATTACTACTACGCTACATGTAATTTAGAAACAATATAAATCCTTTCCATTAGTATAACAAACTCATGTCTTTGGTATAAACAGTTGTAAAAATAATTCATGAGCCCGTATAATTACGAATGCTTAGTTATTTTTATTATTAAAAACGCCCATGACAAAAGGTCGCTTAGGTGTGTTGTTGGTTGAGGCTAGACGAGATAGGGGTAAGGCGTATTAAACGTATTAAATCCGAATGCAGTATAGTATTTAATGATAAAGCTAGGAAATTGATAGTGTTTTTTTCAAGATCACTTCTGTACTTCTTTGTTCGTACTTTTAAATCTAACTAGATCAGATGCATGTACTACATCATATTACATACACATACACATATTTATGTACCAAAAGTCTGTCTTGAGCCCTTTTAACGTCCCACTGCTGGGCACGGGCCTCCCTGCAATGAGAGGGGGAACAGGCCATAGTCCACCGCGCTGGCCTAGTGCGTGTTGGCGGACTTCACATGTCTTTCAAGAACTTGCTAGGTTTTCTCAAATACGCAGGTTTCCTCAATACCAATAGTACCAATAGTAAGTTTAATAAATATAAAGCAAGTCACCCTCGCTTCTTTCGAGTTCTATATTTATAGAAATGATAGATTTCCCATATAACTTTCATCCCTCTTTTGACCCTCTTTAGGGATGATTTTCAGGAATAAAACTATAATTTTTTTAATGTTCTATGCAGGTCTCAAACTCACACTTTTCACCTCTCATTAATTAGTTAATTCATTACAAACAAACATATAAAAAGACAAACCTATTCTCTTAATAATATTAGTATACTTATTACTTACATAAATTTAATAAACTGAACATTCTAAAAGCCCAATTTTATTTATCATTGTTGAAGCAAATATAGATTCTTATTCATTAATAGTATATTCCTAAGAGAAACAAATCGCCTTATCCTGATGTTCATTAGACTTTGTTTGCGGCTTTTACAGCCCGGTCCCGGGTCGCCTTGGGACGAAATAACTTTGCTTGATTAAAACCGAGACATTTTAAATTGATTGTGAAGTAAGAGACTTATCAAAGCATATTATGGATAAATGTCGTACATTTTCAACAATCTTTTAAAAAATATGTTTTTGTATGGTTGGTTTGAGTCAACAAACGTCGAACACATGTATAATTTCGTTGGACAAATATAATTTGAATTTCTTAAAATGTGGAAATGAAAAGGTAGTGTTTTTGAAAAGGTAGTCATTCTATGCTTAATGTGGTGGGATTCACTATAAAAGACTATTAAATGTGACAAAGATTCAATGTTATGCTTGTGCATAGGTAGTAGGTAGTTAAAAACAAATCTAAGTAATTATACGTAATAATGTATTACGGAAAATCGTATGATTTCTGAAAATCAATAGAAATAGTGGTATGTCCCTTTATCATTATTTATAGTAATGTATTAGCACAGATTACATATACTCGTATAACACAATGATGGGATCTTTGATGAAAATAACCGCGATTACACCCTCATTACATGTCATACTCTATGGGAAGATTCTATTGTCCAAGATTAATATTGTGTCGAGTGCAGCTTTGTAACGATTTTTATACTATGAAAAAAAAATTAATTTTTGTTGTCGGTAAAAAATTATAGGAAAAAAATAAGTCAATAATCTCAGCTAATCTAAGTTTTCAGCCGTTAAGTTCATTCACACTTCCCAAATTATGACTTAAATAAAGCACATAAGCATGTTTAAAGGGATGTGCAAAAAAGTGAAATATGTTTTTCACATATAATTATTATCGCCAATGTCATATTATTGAATATAATCGTAATCAAAATTATCAATCTTCGTCACAAACAAACATAATATCCTACATTTGTTCTCCTTCTACGCGAATGTTGTTCCTTAGTCCCTAGACAGGGGATTCAGCAGTTTGCAAGAACTAATATCTCATGGGAACTACCAGACATAAAGGCAAATAAGTTGCCTATTACCTCAGTGATTTATCACTTTCAGCCGGAAAAGTATATGGAAAAATACGTAGATCCATCTTTAAATGTATATTCTACGCTTAACTATCAATTATTTTATTAATAATATGTTCTTCTACTACTACTTCTTCTACTTCAGCAAGAGACGGACGAAAAAATTATGCTGAAAAAATCAACTCTCAAAACTTATCACAATGATATCGAACTATTTGTAGTAAATTAAAGCAATTAGATACAAAGCCTGAAGACGCCTATCTTACATAACTACGGGCGGAATCGCGGCCTAGAAGTCACACAAGGAGATTGATCGTGGTCACCGTCTAGATAACGCGAGATGAGCGATCGACCGACCTTATCGTTATCAGCATGGAAGGAATCCTCAGTAGGAGCCGGTAGTGAGCCGACATTCGCATAGAAGCCGTTGTGGGCGACACGCGACATCCTTGGCAGCGTACTAGCGCTATAGCCTGCGCATACGCTGCACCGTGAGGTGACGATGCAACGCCGATAGGCCATATAACGTGATAGATCTCAACCGGACATTTTTATTTGAATTTGAATAGTGAAGTGAATACTCTTTAAACATGGGTAAGTTATAGTTTTTTTAATATAAGTTATGCGTAAGCTTATTAGAAATGTTGCATAATTTCTAAAAATATACCTTAAGAGGTATCGTCGCTTAAGTAACAAAATAAGAAATTAAATTGGATTTTTTTGTTAAGATAAAATTTTAAAATAATTGCTTATTAAGATATATTTATAAAACTTATTAAAGTTTAAAATGGAAGTAAGTTTGCTCATTAACATTAATTTCGCAACAAAGATATTATGTATGTAAAGATATCCCTGGAGTTTTAAAATTCATTAGCATTTTAATACAATTTGAACGCCGTTGAAAAGTCAAGTTCATCAAGTTTGCCCGCGTACAAAGAAAAACTAACAATGACGAAAAAACACTCGCTTGTTACAAAAGTGGGAAACTATACGCTTGTCACTCACACTATATTTGTTAAAATTAAAATGTTAGATACAAGTTTACTTAACGTTCTCACGAAAATAAAGACAGCCGTCGCGATGACTAAGAATGATTTAAGAATTGACTGACATGAAAAGAACTTAACTATAGCGCTAATGAATTTTGAATTTGCAAAGGCTTATTATCTTTCATATTAAATATTTTAAGGCTAATAAAATAATGGTAAATGATACATACTAATTACTAACAAACTATCGAAGCTCTTTTTTTTATAAAGTTTTTCGAAATCACAAAACTTTGTTCGTAATAAAATCTCTTTTTGGAATAAGTTTATTGTTTAATAAGTAATTAGTATATTTAAAGTAATTGTAGCATAGCCTCTTTTTATTATTCTTTATATTTCTTTATATTCTCTCATTTATATTACTTTATAAGTCTTCTGACTTCCTAATTATTACCTGTTTCTTATAGTTTTTTTAGATCATTTTAAATAATAAATGGTTTTTTCAAAGGTTCACTAAGATAATTAAAAATGAATTATGTGCTTGTTAATTTGAACAGAATCAATGCGATAAATGTATACCAAAATGTAAATCTAGAAACTTTATGACAATTACTAAAGAATTCGAATAAGTATATTGTATTATAATACACTATATAAATACATAATAAAAAATTGTTATTATGTTCCTATTTAGTACAGTTTTTAAAATAGACCGACGGACTACTCTTATATAGAACACAAAATTATTTTCGCGATCGATATTATAAAAAATTAAGCTTAGTAAAAAGTGGACAGGTTTAAAATAAAAAAAAGGCTTATTTGGTTTTTTTATCATCTATAAGCATGGACACGGAAAAGAGTTATATATTTGAAATGTCATGTAGTCGCTCTAAGAAAGTGATAGGCACATTCAAGTTTAACAAATCATCATCATCATCATCATCATCAGCCCTTTTGTTCGTCCCACTGCTGGGCACGGGCCTCCCTCAGTACGAGGGGGATCAGGCCATAGTCCACCGCGCTGGCCCAGTGCGTGTTGGCGGACTTCACACGTCTTACGAAAACTTGCTAGGTTTTCTCAGACATGCAGGTTTCCTCACGATGTTTTCCTTCACCGTAAGACAAGTGGTTATCAGGATAGAAATGATTCGCACATGAAAATATCAGAGGTGCGAGACCCGGATTTGAACCCGCATCACTCGGTTATACAAGCGACGCGTTACCGCTGGGCTACCACTGCCATGTTTAACAAATAATTTATGCTAATACTATCTCTAAGTTCATATATGATAACATATTCTACTGAGATTCCTCTTTGTCGCTAAATAATCCGCAGGACAGCGGTCTGTGACAGACGGACAGACCTATAGACTGTTACGTTAACTTACTTGACGTAGGTAAACGTTTGATATTATCTATATGTACACCCACAATATACTATATCTATACATCTATACATATTACATATAAATAAATTGAAGTGTATGTTTTTAATTCAAATTAACAGCTTTTCACTAAATGCATTTGAAAGTATATACGGTACTAACATTTAAAAAAAATCAATTTTTAAACTTTTTGTTTGTCTGTTTGTTCCGGCTAATCTCTGAAACGGCGGGATCGATTTTGACGGGACTTTCACTTGCAGATAGCTAAATAAATAACTTAGGCTAGTTTTATTTTAGAAATTTTATTAATTTTAACTAGCGGAGAAAGAACCCGAGCGAAGCGAGGGTTAGTCGCTAATTTTAACTAAAGTTGGCAACTTAAAAAATACGGCATTATAATTATTAACTTTATTAATAAGATGACAAAATTAATTTATGTAGCATGAAAAATCCTTAAGCACTCAGTGAGATGATTCAGTGGCTAAATAGATTACAAAAGCTTTTTAAACAAGAGCTAAATAAATAATCAACGTGAGCTTTTTCAGGAAGGTTACATAAGTAAATATATAAAGATAAGACCGCGTCGTGTCACAAAATCTTTAGGTATTTCCAATAGAGTACTTGAAAAATATGAAATATATCCAATGTTTATCTCAAAATTATCGAGTATTAGTCAGAATCATCTTAGATACGAGTAAGTCATATGAGATGAGAAAAACAATGGAAGGTTTTACATAGAATTTTGTAAACATTATTTATACTGTGTCAAGTTTCGAAAACACTTTAAGACACTTACAGTCTTACAAGTACAATGCCATAAAAGGACCGTGCCACCACCGTTTGTATTTTCCGCTCCAAAGCGAAGTGTACACATGATAATTGATAACACATATGTTTAGACATGTCAACGCTTGATTTATTTACAACGGTAAAACCTCTCCTATACATATAATAAGATAATAATGAAAAATGAGAAAGAACTATATTTTTTTAATTCTATTGAAATACTCATAACAGGGCCGTATCTATAGTTTTTAGAAAGTCTGTCTGTCCGTCTGGAAACGCATCAGAAAACCAATGTATAAACTTATTGTGATTGAAGTGTATTGCTCGTAATCCGGGTTAATATATTTATTTTTAGTTTAATGTGGGAAAATATGTAATCTCTACTAAAATCTATACTAACCGTAGAGCGGACTGACGTTGAGTCGTTAGTTTTTAATAAAATTGATTTATCATACCAGTTACCACTATTCTAGTAAATAATGCTACTAGTGTAATAAGATAAGATAACGTCGACTCGAGTGCAAGTTTATTCAACGTTTAATTAGACATCTGCTTTAATGAAAATAACGTAGTCGCAAATAAAAACTCACAAGTAAATATACATAATGAATTTAAAATATATATAGGTAGATACATCAAATGAAGGATAACTTATAAATAAGTAAAGTATAACCACCTAAAATCAGATAGGACCTTGTTGAAATGTTTGAAATATACAGTATGAAAACTTTGCCTTAATTAAAATTATGATAAAATATAAGTAAACGACATGAAGTAACAATAGAGTAAATCTTATTTATCTTTAAATCGATCGCTCGTTGATAAGATGATTTTTCTAAGTGTATCTACTTGCCACTTCGATATCATTTCAAAAGTAATGTCATCATGCCGCTTCCGAACTTGTTGACATTTTACTATCTACGATATCGATATATCCTAATACCGAAAAATGATAAGGAATATAGTTAGTACAATAAGACATGATTGTTTAGATTTGAATAAAGCTTAGTTATATAATGTGTATTTTATATTTGGTAACTAAAACACGAAGTAAAAATAAAATTGCTAAAGTATCTCCGACTATTATGTATATATACAAAGGAGGAGGTTATAAATTCGAGTAGATATACTTTTTAAGTTAACTTTTAAGTCAGTGCTGAGTGCATCTTGTAAAAAAATAAATCAATCAAAAAAAATCCTTAGAATATCTGAAGCTTATTTCACAATATGAGGTACGATGTAAAAAAAATATTTTTAACACACTGTATAACTAGATAATTAATATTAATTTTGATTTAATTTTATTGCCACATGAATAAACCATAGACATTATATTTTGTATAAATTGTTAACTTTGAGGGTAGTCAAAAAATTACACGCCTTTTTGATATTTTACCAATTGACATTCAAACTGCTCATTCCCCGTGGTATTAAATAGCAATAAATGATAATAAAATAAAAATTGGAATGAAAATTATGATTTAAACGTAATAACATATTTTTTAAAAATGACTGTCGAAGCCCATATGACAGTGGAGCGGCGTATTAGACCTGTCCTATCAGTTAAGTTTAAGCAAATAACGCTATTATTAGATTAATTAATTGATTAATTGACACTCAATCTTTGTGATAGTGTATTTATGCTTTTATTCCTTGTTACAGGTTTAGACTTTTTAGAACATGGGGCGGATTTCGAGGCCGCGATTTCTGCAACCGGTAAGTAAATATTTTTTCACTATAGAAATAGATCGATAAACCTCTCTTTCTGTGATATAAAGATATACCTACGGATTTGTCTGCTGACACCCCTATCAAACTTTATTAAGATCATTTCAACTCAGCTCAGACAAAAATAATAACTTACGCATTTATATTATTATACGATATTACGATATAATAAATATACATTAATTTTTACATTTCATGCATTCATAGATAAATCATGGTAAGTTTATGTATTTTCTAGAACATAACCTATTGTAGCAATTGTTTTTTTACTCACATAGATCTATTATTATCATAATAATTGTTCGATTGTCAGTCGAATAATTTCCAATTACTCTTTGGAATAATAAAATTATTTCTATAATCGTTTTAAAACATTTGTAATCGAATCTAAACTTAAAGGATCTAAATCATTCTATCAAAAATTTGTTTCTCTCGATCAAAATATGTAGGTACCTAAATCTAATTTGTTAAAATAAAAAACATTGTAAACACAAAACAACAAACAGGTAAAAAACAACTTCATCTTTTCACTCTAGTCACGAGACACTAATTGCCAAAAAATGATATTTTTGAAAAACATTCAGTTTGGTATGTACATATTATATTACATTCCATTTAACTGATATACTAATATTTAGGTATCCTATTTAGATTTTTTCTTTATTTAGTGTGTAAATTATTAGGGCGAGTGAAGTGAGCCTTAACACTGCCCCACAGCCTAAGCATTTTGTTGTACACTTTACTGAAAAACTATCACGCCTTTAGATTTGTGCTTCTGAGTTGTGTGAGTGTTCTAGAGAAAAAAAAACTTTAACAATTTTGTATCCATTGTACTACTAACGCCATCTGTTAAAAAACCAAACAGTAAATATCGCTGTGACATTATTACTCGTTAGAAAAACTACACGAGCTCTCGCAAAGCTCAGCTTTTTGCTAGTTTATAACGTATTGCATTTTATTTTTTTAGGCTTTGGTCGTTTCCACTTCTGTCTACTGGCGATCACAGGGCTTATATATGCCAATACAGCCGTTGGTATAACGATTATATCGTTTGTGTTACCCGCGGCGACATGCGACTTCCGTATGACATCCTCAGATAAAGGCTGGCTGACCGCCGCCCCTATGTTAGGTAAGGTTTTCAGGTGACCAATTAATACACTTAGACCGATAATCAATTGTAATTAATGATTTTTTCTTTCTTCTTTGGAATCACCCTTATAGAAGGGACATTTATAGCATTACCCAATAAAATTTTAATTTAATAGAATATGCAGGTACATTGAATATTTTTTGATCATCTATAATAAATACTTATTAATTACATAATACCTAAATAGAAATTGTTATTATTATCGAAACTGAGGCTGAAACTATAATTTTTAGAATTTTTATCTGCCTGTCTGTAACCGCATCACGAGAAAACCACTTGACAGATTTTGATGAAATTGATTATAAGTAAAAAGATGTTTTTTTTTTCATTTTGTAAACTTTTTCTAGAGCACACATATACATATAGATATTATATGAGCACTTAATGTCATTAGTGTTTAGAAACATTTCCTATAAAAGATTAAAGTTGCTCATTGCTCATCATATTAACGGCATTTATGTCAAGTACATACCTGACTTTATTGTTTTAAGTGCCTGTCAACTAATTTCTCCTTTCTGCATTTCATTTATTCAACTATTCATCGATTTGTCGATTTGAGTTTATTTAAGTATAGTTTACAAAATAGACTAGATAAAGAACTAAGTACTTTTTTATAAATATGTTGGGACAATATTACATAATATCTAGTTCTGTGGTAAGCTACAAGGCTTCTGCTACGGATACCAGATAGTTGATATACTATACATATGTAACTTTTAAATACATACATATTATAAATATAAACACCCATGACTGAAGTACAAACATTGGCGCTCAACAAATGAATGCCCTCAGCGAGACTCGAACCCGCGACAGCTGGCTCAGAAAGTAGGGTTACTACGAACTGAGCCAAACGTATCGTCAAAGATATACGTACGTCTAAAATGAAATACAATAAATATGTTAGAGACGTTCATCTTACAAGTTTGAGTTATTCCACGATGAAAGTTAAGTTCTTATAAACGTCTTCTTTTAAGAGAAATTAAAAACTGTGTTTTTCCCGACAGGTATGGTGTTAGGTTCATACTTCTGGGGTTGCTTAGCCGACACTAAAGGGCGTAAGGTGGTGTTAGTTTCGACTCTACTTATTGACGGGTTCGTCGGAATCATCTCCTCCTTCGTCCAAATTCTGCCCGTATTCATGGCTTGCAGATTTATCAACGGTTTTGCGTAAGTTTTTTTAATAGCCTAAATTTATAATATTTTTTGAAAAAAGAAGTTAGAGAAGGTAAAAATAACAGAAATGGCCATCAAAATAATTTGGCTTTATTAATAATAATTTGACTTCCAGTGTTGCAGGCGCTATGGGAATCTGCTTCCCATACTTGGGAGAATTCCAGCAGACCAAATACAGGGAAAAGATCCTGTGCTGGATGGAAATGTTCTGGACCCTCGGTGTCATTGTACTTCCTTGTAAGTTTTTTCCAAATCTCAACATTATAAAGTTCTTTTTTCTATTGTTATTTTGGAACTTTTTAGTCAGAGCTAAATGTCTGTCCCATCGTTCCCTAAGAACACTTATACAGCCAATAACTCTAATAAAAACTTATATCTACTACTATTACTTATTTCAACATAAAAAGTTATATTAAAATATAACTAAACTTAATGAGATAAATTAATCGTAAAGTGACCATTCCCATTTATTAAGTAAAAAAAAACCCTTTTTTATTTCATTGTATATTGTCTTTTAGTAAATAACTATGTATTATTCATTATTTATTTTATTTCACAGTGATTGCATGGGGCATTATCCCAATCCAGGGCATACGTATTGAAAATGGAAGCTTTTCTTACGACTCGTGGAATTGGTTCGTAGCCGCGTGCGGTGTACCGTCCCTCTTGCTTGGTTTTTGGCTGTTCTCGTTCCCAGAGAGCCCCAAGTTCATGATGGAGTGCGGTGACTACGACGATGCCCTTAGCTGCCTCAAACGTATCTACAAACAGAACACAGGCGACGACCCTGATAACTATCCCGTAATTATATTTTTAACTTACTACAGCCGGTGACTTCGTCTTCTACGAAACAGGCTTAAATAAGATGTCATCATATCATAGTAGTTTTCTGTTAATCCAATAAACGAAAATCATATATTATTTATTATTGAAAAATGTAGCTCTTTCATTTAAATCTTTTTTAAGGCTTTGAAAAGTATTAATATGAAACTTTATGTGAGTGTAATTATAATAGCCGTACTCAATTTGCCTAAGCTTTAAAATTGTCTCAAGTTTTTTATTGTTTTAGTTAAATATTATGTATGTATTATAAAATCTAATCATTATTTAATATTTAATGTTTCGTTTTAGATTAAGAGTCTGAAGGAGAAAGTCCGTACCATATCTGTTGCATCGCAGAGCTCTCAGAAATCCGTGCGAAGCTTGAGCATGCGTAAACGTAAAGACCTAAAACGACTTTTCAGCGAAATCTGGGGTCAAACCAAGGCGCTATGCAAAGCTCCTTACCTCAAATATACAATACTCACTTGTCTCATCCAATTTGGCTTAACTACCAGGTATGAGTCTACTTTCTATTAGGTAGTTTTAAATGATAGTAATAATTTTAAATAAATATATATTTACTTGATTTAAGAATGTACAACCGATGATTTACACTTCCTTTCTCAGCTACTACACCCTCATGATCTGGTTCCCTGAATTGTTCAACCGTTACGAAGAGTTCGAACACCGCTTCCCAAATCAATCTGCATCGGTTTGCGACGTGTCCAGCATTGTAGTGAAGGACGACAGCAGCGGAGACCCCTACGACTGCGAGAAGATCATCGACGAGAGTGTATACACTCATACCTTGATCGTCGGTCTCGCTTGCATCCCGACCTCCTTGTGGTTACCACTCTGTGTGCACAAGCTTGGTGCTAAGTTCTTCCTCAGTAAGTAGATATTGTTTATCTGTGTTCTATAAACCAGGCTATTAAAACGTGAAGAAAATTAAGTTGATAAATCATGCCTTCTTAATCCGTTTAAAATCTGTCCGTCATAAAATATAGGTAAAGTTTAAATCTTCTTAAGTTACTTAAGTTGATAGGCTTTAAGATTGTGAAAGATATTTAGTGAAATCTAATACCATCAATTATGAAGTTTATATTAGAATAGATCTTGTAATAGGTACTTATTACTTAGTCAATATAATATATTTTCACTACTTAACAATTATTATAATTAGGAAAATTTCTTTAGCTTTAATATAAAATTTTGACTATTAAATTAATCAACTAATTTTCTTTTCCAGTTTTCTCACTCGGTTTCGCCGGTGTAGTGACCGTCGGTCTATACTTCGTACAGAACTCCATCCAAAATTTGGTATTGTCCTGTATCTTCGAAGCCCTCACCTCGCTCGCCATCAGTCTTGTGTTCTGCGTGTTGGTCGACCTGTTCCCAACAAATCTTAGGTAAAAAATTACCCATTTATTTAAAAGCTATAATATAGCTTATATTTTCCCAACTCCAAGTTGCAATTGCACTTTATAACCAACGAACTAAAAGCTAAAAGTAAGAAGGGCCCTACAGTATTCCGATCGCTCTAAATTGTATTCACATTGAAAGGCGAGAGCGCACACCATGCTCCATTGAAACAATATTCTGTCATTTTGAATGAAAGAGAACGAACGTTTAGTTTTACTTGGGAGTAAAAGAGACAACATGCCACGTTTTTCTAGGTCAGGGCCCTTCTTGCTTTTAGTTCGGTGTTTATAACAGAAAAAAATCAAACACCTATTTATACGTATGCTAGCCAACATCGGCCATGCCATAAACTAAGTCATATTTTTTTAACATCATGTTAATTTACAGGGTAATGGCTGCCGCCCTTTCACTAACTGCTGGTCGAGGTGGAGGTCTCATAGGCAACTTGTCCTTCGGTTATCTAATCGACATTAATTGTGTCATACCCATTGTAGTCTTCTCAGCATTCCTGTTCAGTAAGTATTTACTTATAAAAATTGCTATATAAAAAAAAGCCACAATGTTTAAGTGTAACTATACTTAGACCAATGTGCAGTCACACAGTTCATGTACCTAATTAATAATAATAATATTATTCATTTTAATAATTAGCCCAGTCTTTAAGCCCTACTGCTGGCTAGGAGGAGCCGAGTGCACGTTGGCGGAATCCGCATGTCTCTCGAAAACTTGCTAGGTTATCTCAGACAAGCAGGTTTCCTCACAGTGTTTTTCTTCACCGTAAGACAAGTCACGTTAGAAATTATTCGCACATGGAAATAAAGATGCGACGATTTACGACGATTACGATTTAACACTCATTACTTGGTATCCCAAGCGAACGCGTTACCACTGCGCTACTACTGCCTTGCCCACTATTCGTATCCTATCTAAATTATCAGGCCCTCCTCTAAAAACGTAAGTTAGGTATGAATCTTGTTAAAATTTAAAAAAGCAACAGCCCAAAGGTTTTACTAGGAGCTAGTGCCCCCGAATCCAACTTCAGTCTCCATGATCAGGTGAGCTCGATGTTAGTTGCAGTTATTGCAATGTGATCCAGATTTTACATACACAGTTTCAATTGAATAGGTACGACAAGGAATGGAAGAGATTAGGTTAAAATCTATTTTTGTTTATATATTCTATACATTGAAAATTAAAAATACGTAATGACTATATGATAAAACCATATGAAGCTAAAAAAATGTTTTTGAAATAAAAGGTAATAATACTTTACAATGCAATGTATTATGTAAGTAACTAATGAAAATTGAACACAATATTAGCATTGCATACACGAATATTTGCATTTTAAAGTAAAACTAAATTTAAATTTTCCATTACTAACTTACAAAACGAATTTTAAAATAAAATTATTTGTTGCCTAATCGTAGGTAATTTTGAAAACATACGATACGATTACATTCTAAAAAATCTTATTTCAGTTGCTGCCATTCTCTGCTTCTTCTTGCCAAAGACAGGACAAGAAGCGCTCGACTAATCCCAAGTGTTAACTCAAAGCTAGCTAGTACAATTAGACTGTCTATGTAGAACACAAGTGAGTGTACATAATAAGATGTAAATATGTGGACTGAGTTTTATTTATTGTCCGTAGAATATTCGCGAGGTTGACACCACGTGCGTTCCTTACCGTTAAATGTTACCATTTACTGTGATTCAGTATTCAGATGTATTGAAAGTAAGATGAGCAGTATTTTAGAGTTGACTGTGTAATATAATGTTCTTAAATTATTATTATTGTTATTAAAGGTTGATTCGCCTTCTTTATTCATTTGTTTTTTTTTTAAGATTATCCAATTTTGCCCTACTATCCTGTCCTTTCAGTACTGATATGAAATAAGAGTCCAGTGCTGGACACTTCTAGAAAAAAAGTTGTTTTGACCGAGTATGTCCACATAGTGGATGCATATATTATATTATACTGCATAATTTAGACTAGGCTGTTTGGACTATAGTCCTTTGCCTTTCCCTATTGGGGATAAATTTTAAAACAACAATTAAACTGCATAATGTATTATATACCTATATAGTAAGCGATAAAGCTTCTCGGCCTCTCGTTTTTAATTTTTAACTGTGGATAAAAAGCAGACTCCCAATTTTTTAATTAAACATTTTATATTTTAACTATGAATAGATTACATGATCATTAGACAAATTTTCAAGCAACAATGAAGATGAAATTTTCACAATATTAAAATTGCACATTAGCATACTTTAAAAGGCATAGAACAAGTTGACACTAAAAATATTTTTTATTCATATTTCACAAATATTTATGATGGCTGTACACTTAGAATAATAACACATAGAACGATAGTTTCATACATAATTACGCTCAATATTACAGCAGTATTAGAATGAATGAGTGCGTAAGTGTTACGTTATTACAACCGAAGACACGCACACATACAACCAAGTTGTAACAAGACTAACGTGACGGGAAACGTAAGGCGTAAGTCGGAAGCTGACTTGAAAGACCTTCTATGCTTTATTATTCTAAGGCTGTACTGTATATAATATACCCTCAAAACATAACTTACTTTTACTACAGTATCAATAATTCTATTTACCTCTATATTAAAGTTTTGCTTCATTTCAAGTTACTGTTATTGCACAACACAACAACTAATATGTTAGATTAGTTCATTTAATGCATGTGCCTGTTTTTTTTTTTTGTATTAATGATGTTTTATTATGTAGTGTAATTTTCTAGTGCGTTTAGTACATATTATATCAAAACTTTTCGCGTGACATTTGTTAATATATAAAAAATCTCTTAATAAAGCAATATACCTACATATAAATGGAATAGAATATACATAAATTATAATATTAAAATAATAATAATACTTGCTGTAGTTCTCATCATAAGAACCTAGAAAGCTTAATTCATTTTTGTTCTTTTGTGTTGAATGTATGTTTTTATAAAATTTAAAAAAATGCATTTGTTTTAGAGTACCTAGTTAACAAGCCTATTTAGCTGTCCCATCATATTCGAGAGTGTTACAATGAAAACTACAGACAACTGTCAGACACAAAGAATAAGATAGATGGAGAAAAAATTTAATGCAAAAATTGGTTATAATTTCAATACACTATTCTCATTTTCTTTCATTCTCGAATAAAAACTAAATTCATTATAAAAATGTACAATAATTAAAAATAATATTAGATAAACTTTGTCTGACCAATTTTATTAAGTTTCGAATTGCCATAAAAACTTAATTTTACATAAATCGATTTTTGTGTAGTTAAGTTTTTCAAAAGAATGAATTTAATTTTACTTAGCTGGTTTACGTAAATATTTGTCATTATAAATGAAACTATATTTTTTTTGTTGTGGATTAATCCACTTTCATTAATAAGAATGATTTAGATAACTTTGCTTGGTTAGTTAAATGACACTCCATCTATCTTATTCTTTAAATCAAATTGTTAGTTTTGAGTAAATAAAATAGACATTTTTACATAAACAAAGAACTTCTTAAGACAAACAAAATGGCGGCGAGATTAACATCTAATGTCAACGAGTAGTTTGGGCAGGATTTGGTACTTGGGGCAAACCAAATTCATCAACCGGAACACCATCTTTGTTCCTAAAGCTGTCTGCTCCTGGTTCCTTGTCAGGAGCGGCGGGGGCTTTAACCACATCATCCAAGTATGATGTATCATCATCAAGGGCTATTTCATCACCTGTAATAGAAAAATAATGTAAATGTTATTAAATAGTTTTCTTAAAGTTCTTACAAATAAAAGTAAAAGGAAATGTGTAATAATGGAAATGTCTCTCTTAATTCATTGACATTGATAAATTAATATGTGTTCAACTGGTACATTTGAATAGATAATATACCTAAAAATTAAAATTAATAATTAAAAATAAAAACTTAATTATGATACTGTACCATAATAATTTTAAGTAGTGAATAGAAATAATAGTCTTGTATAATTAAAATTCCGAATATTACATTTTTTAGACAGAAGATAAAACATGACTTCAAGTCTACACATCTGCCTGTTCTCTCTATACTGATATTTGATAAATGACAATAATTTTGAGCAATAATCTCCTACACTCAAACCTAATCGTACCAAAAAGTATTTAGCAATATTTTTTTAAATAAATTTATAAATAAACAATATAAGCAATGAAAACAGCAAATACTATTTTAGTTCTCTGCCTTCATTATATTTTATCACACCAAGTAACAATGATGAAATATAAAAATGAGGACCACTTTTTTCTGCATGCATCTCTCCCAAACTGAATATGTTGGGATGTTATGTTGTTGGGACGTTATTACAACAGCGCCATCTAGTTCCGTGGTAAGCTACGTTACGTGCTTGTGTTACCAGATAGTTGACATACCACACATATAAGTTTAAATACATACATATTATAAATATTAACACCCATGACTGGAGCACAAACATTTGTGATCAACAATTGAATCTCCCCAGCGGTGACTCAACCCCGCCGCGGCCGCTGGCGCAGAAAGTATAGTCACTACCAACTGAGCCAAACATGTCGTCAATATAAAATAAAACCCTTAATGATAATAATTAAAGATTACCTAAAGCATCAAGTTCTGCAGCCAACTCATCATCATCAATTTCTGGCATTCCATATTGACGACCAAGTGCATCTTGTACTTCATCAGCTTGTTCAAGCATATCTGCCAAGTCATCATTGACATCCTAGAAAAAATATATTTTATAAAAAAAAATTTATTTAAAATTCTTGTATCACAGTGTTTGTGGTCGCACTCCTCCAAAACGGCTCAACCAATATTAATGTTTTTTTAACATTTAGTAGGTACGAGAGAAGGTCGTAAAGTATTTTTCTTCATTACTAACCTACCCACCCCCCTTTTTATATGCTGCTTTTTAAATAAACAAAGTTAGCCAAGTCTGCCAGTAATCTATTAGTTTTTTATTTTAATAGCAGTTTTAAACTTTTAGAATATTGCATTGTAATTAAAATTGTTACAAATCAAAATCCTGTTCTGTTATAATTGTCTTTTTGATTCACTACCACCAAACTAAATACAAACCTCAATGGCATCTATGTTAATCTTCTTAAATTCTTTTTTCATAGAATTTACACCATCTTTCATTGCAGATATAGTAGTATGAGTATCCTTAAGAGTTTGTGTTGCATAATTTGCCTGTTCCATGTTAAAAGACTGACCACGCAAATTTTCAAGCTGTTGCTCATACCTATAAAGTGAGTCTTAACATAAATCCAAAAAAATATAACTATAAATAAATATGTTAGAACATCAACACACTGCACCATCTAGTTATACAGTAAACTACAAGGCTTGTGTTATGGAAACAATATACTTCATACACTACATACACATAATTTTAATAAATTTAAACACCAATTACAGGAGTAGAAACAATTATATTTGTGTTATGAGCACATAATTGAATGCCGCCAGCAAAACTCAGACCCGTGACTGCTGCCACAGCGAGTACAAATAAGCCAAATGTAGCAAAGATGGTACTGATATGCTTTTTCTTGTTTGACTTTGCGGGAGCACTTCCCACCTCTATGTTATAATATTATAACGATTAACATTAGGTGTTAATACGTTAATATAGAATGTCTTTTTATTTATTAAGATAAGATGTTTATGTTTATATATATAATTTTGAACAAATACAGTAATTGGAGTAAAAAACTAGATACTTGACACATACATTTTTTTCTGTTTAAGAACTCTCATTGCTTTTTGTTTAACAGAATTTTTAGCAGGTCCTTCTCTCATCTTAGACATTTGCTCTTTATATTTTCTTAATTCTGTGTCCAATTTTTGAACTTTTTGTTCTATATTATCCGCTCTGCTATCGATCTAAAACAATAATATTGAGGTGATGAAACTGGCATTCAAGATGAATCATTCACTAAAGAGTAAAGAAGTCGTTTCAAAGAAATTGCTACGTACGTTACTGATGCAGTCTGCAATGCTTGGTCCTGGAGTTTTTGGTTTTCCTCTACCGAAAATTCGATTCATTTTGAAGCTTTTTATCAAGCAAAGTGCTTAAAAATGGTTTCTAAGACGCTTGATTAAAATCCCGAATCACAACAAATTTGACTTTTGATTTTGAGTTTTGACATGTAGAGATAAGGAGGACCAACTCGTACACGAACAAGTGGCAGTAAAAACGCGTCCAGTAAAAGTGGCGCTGCAGTAGCAGTCGATAAATTTTAAAGAAAGCGCCAAACGTAAATAGAAAAAAAATTACGTTTTCTCTCTGCAGTATTTCGTTTATATTTACTAAAACATTTTTTAGACTACGTAAATAGTTGAGGCTTTGTATACAAGCATTTTACTAACTACTTGAGTCATTAAAATTTTAAAATATTTGAACTCAGCTAACTTCACTCCATTTATAACAGCTATGTTCATATTGAAACTATTCGCACGCCAGCGCTATTGTGGTAGGTAATGGAAACTTTATTTTCAGTATACAGCTGGACACGTTTTCAACTTTCCCCCCATATGAGTTGGTTCTCCTTATCTCTACCCTCCATAGTTTTCAAAGACTACCTATAAAGTATAGAACCATGGAGATTAAAGACCAGGAGGACCATCGCTTCATACTAAAGCATTACCCGCCTGTCTCTGAAAATGTGTAGAATTTACAACGCGCTGCCGTTAATAAGTAGTATCTGTGAAGTTAGCTATTTATGAGTACTGTCACTATTGTGACAACGTGAAGTTAGGCATTGAGACAACATAGCGATCGCAGCGCCTCCTTGGTTTGACAATATTTCTGAGACACTACATTCTAGGGCCTTGGTTCTCCTGGTTTCTAATCTCCATGCTAGGAACCATGACAGTATGGAACCCGCGCTAAGATAAGAAATGAAATGTATATGTTTATCTTATTTTTACTTACGATGTTAATAGTGCGTAGAAAAGAGACATATAATGCCGTTCTTTTTCGTTACTATGCTGGTTGTCACAAGCTAATTTTTGGATAGCGATGAGCTTATGATCGACATTGTCGTGTCTATGTCGATGAAAAACATGTATTTAATTTTATTAGAAAATACAAATACCCGGCTAACCATCATGTGTTGTATTATGTCGTAGGAAGATAGATTGACAAACCATTTTTTGCAAAAAAATTTTTTATTTTTATTGTCATTTGGCACAAAAGATTCTTCCGTAAAATGCTTCGAACAAATTCTGCTGTGCTTTTTTGAAGTCCAGTTGAACCTATTGATGCACTGAATCCATTCAATTTCATCATCGTTAGGAAATCTGCAAAAGTATTGAAATTTTAGACTTTTGGTCTAATTATCATTATAAAGTCAATTCACACAACTAACATGGGCGTGGAAATAAAACAACGGATTGTAGGTCGTAGTCGTAAATCATAAAAATAAAGCAAACACGTTTATTCTTTTGAGTATATAGACATACAATACTACTTTTTACCGTTTATCACTTTCATATTTCCAATATTGAACAAAATATCTCTTAAAAGAATCTAACGCCATAACGTGTTCCATTGCTGTATGCGAAAAAAACTTCTGCGGGTTGTGCATTCCTTTCGCTTCCATGTCAGCCGACAAGAAAAAACTATGGAAATGTCCAGATTGCTGCGCGACACAAAGAAAGAGTGGTAATAATAGCTTCACTCCAAATCGCTATGTAGAAGAAAACATCACTCTCAGGAAAAAGACTGATAATACAAATTGCGATTCATATACGAGTAATGAGGTAAAAGAGCTAGTAGATGAAGTCGACATTTTTGACTTTTGCTTTGTTTTACTGGATTTTTGATTTTTCTTTGTGATTTGGCTTTTTGTTGTATGTTTCTTGTTTTGTAACGTTTTCTTGTGTGTTTTGAGTGTGTACCGTGTTGGCTGAGGAGTCATTATGGACTCCGACGCCGGTGCGGAAACTGACTGTTCAGTTGGGCGCAAGAGGACGGCTGCGGCGCCTCCGTTGCAGAGTTCTGGCTCTGAAACGGAGACGGAGCAGCGCGTTAGTGCGAGAGACCAGAAGGCGCGTCGTGGGCGCTCTGGTGGTAAGGGTGGTACGGGTCTCACTCGTGCGCGCGCGCAGTTGCGCCAGATGGAGGGCGAAGCTCGGGAGCAGGAGTTCGCCAAGGCGCTGGAGGCGCGGGCTTTTAGGAAGGACTGCGGTAAGGCAGTCTTAGCCTTCTTGCCCGGATCTCTCTAGCGTAGACTCTCCGGCCCCCACTAAAGAGCCGTCGGATTATACGGCGGCCGAACTAAGGGCGCTTGCCTATGCAAGTGTGGCAGCAATATATGAGGTGGCCCGAATTTCGAACAATTTGAAAGGCACAATGGTGAAGCAACTTAGAGATTCTGCTGCAGCACTGCAGAAGGTAGTGGAGGCCTACTCTGAACGTACGGCTATGGATGAGAATAGCCGCTTGGAGAGGGAGATGGAACGAACGAGGGAACGAGGGACTGAAGGGGGAACTCAAGGCCCATCGCCAAGAGTTTTCATCTATGAAGGCGGAGATTGCTGCAGCCAAGTCTGGCCCTTCTGCCGATGCCCGTGGTGGTGACTGGTTAGTGGAACTTCAAGCCTCTCTTGATGCTAGACGCGAAGCTGGATTCCAGGCTCTCCAGCATTGAGGCTAGGCTTCCTCCCGAAGCGCCGGTTCGCCCACCTTTGGCGGCGGATAGGCGTAGGGAGGCTGTAGTCTTAGCCAAAGCCTCAGCTCTTGCTTCGCCGTCGGTGGCTTCTGCACCAGCTGGCGCAAAGGAGGGCATAGTGAAAGAGCCTTTGCGGCGCAAAGCGCCGAACAAAAAGAAGGCAGCTTCTGCTGCGGTGACACCAATAGCCCAAGCCCCGCCTGCACCGGTGGCGGGGCCCAGTCACGCTGCCGCTCCGCAGGAGGAGACTTGGGCAACGGTGACCAGGAGGGGCAAAGGAAAGGGGAAGGAGGCAGTCTCTTCTCCCCAGGCTCCTAAGGCCCCAGTGGCGCAGGTCTCAAAAGTCGCTCCGGCGCAGACGAAACCGAAGGTCGCCCCTCCGCCGCGCACTGCTGCGGTAATTATTACAATATCGCGAGAGGCGGCTGCGAAGGGGGTTACCTACGGACAGTTGCTAGAGAAGGCCCGGCTTAACGTGGACCTGACGCAGGTTGGCGTTAGTGGGGGTCTCACCAACAGGGTGGCGGCGACGGGGGCGAGGGTTTTAGAGCTCCCTGCGTCCACCGCACCTGAGGTGGCGGACAGGCTGGCGGAAAGGCTCCGTCAGGTCCTGGACGGTCTGGCAACTGTGGCCAGGCCGGAGAAGAAGGCTGACCTGGGGATCTCGGACCTGGACGACTCGACCACCAAGGAGATGGTGGTTGAGGCGGTTGCGCGTGCGGGCAACTGCCCTGTGTCTTCAGTCCAGGTCAGCGAGATCCATACTGGGAGAGGAGGTTTGGGTTCGGCCGTCGTGAAGTGCCCAGTCGCGGCGGCTAAGGTGGTGGCTGACGCCAAAAAGATCCTGGTGGGGTGGTCGGTGGCCAGGGTTAAGGTCTTGGAGCAGCGCCCCTTGCGCTGCTTCAGATGTATGGGTCTGGGCCATACTGTGCCCCTCTGCCCCTCCAGGGTTGAGAGGGGGCGCCTCTGTCACCGATGTGGTGGCGAGGGGCACCGTGCCGCGGAGTGCGCAGTGAAGAAACTTCGCTGCGCTGTTTGCGCTGATGCAGGGCGCCCCTCTGGGCACTTGATGAATGGCCGTGACTGTCGGCCGCCCGTCACGAAGGGAAAGACGGCTCAACGGACCGGGGCCGTCGTCAGTTCTGGGAGCCGCCAGGCTGAGGCAGCGGAGATGTCATCCTAATGGACGGATACACCCGCTTCCTACAAGCGAATTTGAACCACTCGGCCGGAGCGCAGGATCTTATGCTGCAGTCCATGGCCGAGTGGAATATTGGTCTGGCGGTGGCCTGTGAGCCCTACTACGTTCCCCCTCAACCGCACTGGGTGGGGGACCTAGAGGGCTCCGTGGCCATAGTGACTGGAAGCAGCACCGGCCCCCGCCTCTCGGCTATCGAGAGAGGCCCGGGACTCGCTGTGGCAAGGTGGGGGGAGTACACCATTATCGGTGTGTACTTCTCCCCCAACCGCACTCTGGCGGAGTTCGAGGATTTTCTCGACTCCGTCAGGGCTGCGGTAGGCCGGCAGTCGTCGAGGAAGATTATGGTCCTCGGCGACTTCAACGCGAAGTCCCAGGCTTGCGGGAACCCCACCTCGAACGCTCGAGGTCGAGCCGTCCAGGTGTGGGCTCTACTCTCCGGCCTGTCCCTGCTGAATGTGGGGACAGCGTTCACGTGCGTGCGGCAGCAGGGGGGGTCCGTGGTGGACCTATCGTTCGCCACCCCCTGCATCGCGCGCAACGTGATAAACTGGAGAGTAGAGGTGGAGGTGGAGACCTTATCGGACCACAACTATATCCGGTTTGAGATCTCCACCCGTCCGGTGCCGGTAGCCAGCCCTAGTGGGCCCTCTCATGCGTTCCCGAGATAGGCCCTTGGTCAGCTCGATCCTGAGCTGGTCCGAGAGGCGGCCACTGTGGAGGTATGGTGCTCCCAGGGGAGTGTGGTGGGCGCCAGCTCTGATGTTGAGGAGTTGGCTGGCCGCATGCGCGATGCCCTTACGAGGGTGTGCGATGCGGCGATGCCGCGGATTAGACGGCGGCGGAACGCCCGACGGAGGTCGGTATACTGGTGGTCGCCTGAAATTGCACAGCTTCGGGCGGCCGCTAGTAGGGCCAGAAGGGCCTTTGTGAGGTGTCGCAGGAGGCACGGCCTGGACCCCGACTTGGAAAGTGAGCTTCGGGAGGCCTACCGGTCTGCCAAAAAGGCCCTACAGCTCGCTATCAGCCAGGCCAAGGCGGCGGCTCGCCAGGAGTTCTTGGCGAGCCTCGACCGGGATCCGTGGGGGCGCCCGTACATGTGCGCGCGGAACAAGCTCCGCGCGCATGGTGCCCCGGTTACGGAGACCACGCCGCCTGATGTCCTCCTGCGACTGGTGGGTGGGCTGTTCCCGGAAGCCTCCGAGTTCATCCCCCCAGTGATGGCTCCTCCCTCTTTCGCCGAGGGTGTGGAGGAAATCCCTCCCATTACTGAGGAGGAATTTAACATGGCTCGTGAGAAATTGCGAGCCAGGAGGACGGCTCCGGGACCGGACGGTATTCCAGGGCGAGTTCTGTACATCGCCCTGGAATACCTGGGAGGGGATCTTCGGGACCTATTCAATGCATGTCTTCGCGTTGGGCAGTTCCCGAGGATCTGGAAGGAGGGGGTATTGTGCCTGTTGCCCAAGAGGGGTCGTCCTCTGGACTCTCCTTCGGCTTACAGGCCAATAGTGATGCTGAGTGAGATGGGCAAGCTCTTCGAGCGTATCCTTGCTGCCCGTATCACTCGGCATCTCGAGGAGGTGGGACCGAGCCTTTCAGAGGCTCAGTTCGGGTTCAGGGCGGGTCGCTCGACCGTTGACGCCCTGAACGCCCTGAAGGAACGGTCCTTGGCCGCAGTGGAGGAGGGAGGCGTGCTCCTAGCCGTCTCGTTGGATGTGGCCAACGCCTTCAACACCCTGCCGTTCGAGACGTTACGAGAGGCACTTCGGTATCATGAGGTGCCTCTCTATCTCCGGCGGGTGTTGGACGCGTACCTCCGTGACAGGCAGGTTGCGTGGATAGGGGCAAATGGGGTGGTCGGTCGGCGACGTGTCGACTGCGGGGTTCCACAGGGGGCCGTTTTGGGTCCGGTCCTGTGGAACCTTGGTTTCGACTGGCTCCTGCGGTGTCCGCTTCTTCCCGGGTTGGGTGTCATTGCCTACGCTGATGACACCCTCGTCACAGCCCGGGGTCGTTCCTACGACGAGGCGGCACGCTTGGCCACAGTCGGCACTAACCTTGTCGTCGACCGGATAGGGATGTTGGGCTTGAGGGTCTCTGTCTCCAAAACGGAGGCTCTCCTTTTTCATGGCCCACGGAAGGGTGCCCCACGCAACGCCTGTCTGCGTGTCCAGGGTAGGATGGTGGAGGTTCGGGCCCAGATGAAATATCTGGGCCTGACCCTGGACAGTCGCTGGACGTTCCGTGTCCACTTCGCCCAGCTCACTCCGAGACTGATCAGCGCCGCCTCGGCCCTCGGTAGGCTTCTGCCGAATGTCGGGGGCCCTGGATCTCCTTGTCGGCGGCTCTATGCCGGCATTGTGAGATCCATGGCACTGTACGGTGCCCCCGTTTGGTTCGATGCCCTCTCCGCACCTAACAGGGCCCAATTGCGCAGAGCGCAGCGGGTCCTGGCGGTGAGGGCGATAAGGGGATACCGTACGGTGTCCTACGAGGCGGCCACACTTCTGGCGGGCGATCCGCCCTGGCATCTCCAGGCGGAGCTGCTCGCCGAGGTTTATTGGTTTCGGGCAAATGAGCGGGCGCAAGGGGAACGTCCAGCGAGGGAGGGAATCGCTGGGATCAGGCGCCTTTGTGACGAGGCTCTGATCCGGCGATGGGAGGAGGAACTGGGGGAGCCGACGGCTGGCCTGGCGACGGTGGGTGCGATTCGTCCGCACCTGTCTCGCTGGGTCAGGAGGCCACACGGTGTCCTGACGTACAGACTGACGCAGTTACTTACCGGGCATGGTTGCTTCGGTAGGTATTTGTGTCAGGTTGCGCGTCGGGAACCGTTGCCCGTATGCCACGAGTGTGGTGCGTCCGAGGACACCTCGCACCACACCCTCGCGGTATGCGCCGCCTGGGCACCCCAGCACCATGTCCTGATGACGGTAGTGGGTGGAGACCTTTCGTTGGGCAGTGTGGTGAGGGCCATGCTGCGTGACGAGAGGTCCTGGTCGGCGATGGTCTCCTTCAGTGAGACCGTCATGTCACTGAAGGAGACGGCGGAGAGGGTACGCGAGGCTAACGCTTTGCACCCTCTTCGTCGCCGTCGGCTAGGGGAGAGGAGGCGTCGCTATGCGCACCTTCTCCCGCCACCCTAGCGGAGCTACGGCGGGGGGGTCGCTCACCTGACCCCCCTGCACGTCATTGGGACGGTCGGGATGCCCTGTGAACAGAGGGTATCCTGATTTAGGCGAGGTGGCCCGCGTGGTTCGGGCCGTCCGCAGGGATGTTACGGTCGAATGCGATAGCGATCCCGTAACGTCCCATTGCACTGCGGCGACGTGTTCCGCTGGAGGTTTTAGTGAGTAGGAGTCTCACAGTCCCCACCGGTTGACGGACCGGTGGGACCTCATGATGAGTTTCCTACAGCGATACCAAAAAAAAAAAAAAAAAAAAAAAAAAAAAAAAAAAAAAAAAAAAAAAAAAAAAAAAAAAAAAGTAGATGAAGTCCATCTTCTTACAAAAGAAATCTCCCCACTAAGAACAAAACTAGAAATAGCCACGGCATCGCTAAACAACTGTCAATTAAGACTTGATGAACTGGGTACGTCTATAGCCAATAATGATAATCGAATTAAATAACTAGAATCTCGTGACACTGAGATTAAAATACTCGAACGAAAGGTGTCCGATTTACAAAAAAAATTTAATGAACAAAAACAACAACAACTGAGTAACGAATTGGAGATTGCTGGAGTGCCTGGAAACACAAATAAAAACCTTATTCACCTAAGTCTCCTAGTGGCACGTAAAATAGGCGTAGATCTTGAGGATCGTGATATAGATTGGGTTGCCAGAGCAGGTCCCCGCATTAAATCAGCTTTATTTGCCGAAAACAACAAAATAATATCAAGGCCTATTGTACTATGTTTGCTGAGAAAAAATAAAAGAGACGAATTCATAAAAGCAGCAAAAGTGAAAAGAACTAGAACTAGCACAGATCTGGAAATAACAGGTTCGCCGTATAAAATTTATTTCAATGAACGATTAACAAAGGAAAATAGACTTCTTTTTCGTGCAGCTAGAATATTTAATTCTAAAGAAAAGTAAAGTAAGGAAAGAAAACAACTACAACTACTGCTGGTGCACGAAAGGAAATATTTATATTAAACAACAAGAGGGCAGACCCTCTTTGTCTGTACGCAGTTACGAAGACCTGTTACGGATATTTAAATGTACCGAAAGCAGTTAAATTTATAATTATTTATTATCTATCATTTATTATTCTTTACTATGGTTACTATGCACTTCTATATTTTTTTTTAATTTTATACATTTCATTTCATTACACACTTATTATTATAGTAACAATTTTAAATTAATAGGGGTTGCTGTAAATATAAAAAATGTTGAAAACTTCAGATACAAAACAAATATAATATTCTTTAACTGGAATGTTATAGAAATCTGGTTGTTTATTCTAGTCTATAATACTGTCCTTATATTTGTACGTAATTTATCTTTAATGTACAATTATTATTTTAAACGACATCTAAAGAAGAGTTATAATTTATATTGTGTCTATTTTATTATGTTTCATTGTAATATAAAATGGATAGAGTCAGTTTATATAAATTATTATATAACAAATTCATCAAAGGAATGCTACACAACTACACAGTACTTTTTACTAAAAAGAAATGGTTGACCTTTCACGAGATGTTGACCATAGATGAAAAATAAAGATGTTGACGACTTACTTTAGTCAAACTGTATAGCACTAAAAGATATTGACTCTTCCTATACATTTCTGACTTCTGACTATAATTTCAAAGTTCTGTCTTTTAACATTAGGAGTATTCTGCAAAATAGTTTTAGGATTCAGTACATATACGTATCCAATAACTATACTAGTATTTATTTTTTTGTTTAAGTTCAAAATTTGGTTAAATTAATATTTTGTTGTTCCTGAAGAAGTGTTCAGAACTTGCTCGGACTATCAATTTCCATAATCCCCGCATTTTCCCCGCAAAATGCCAATCCCAACAAATCCCCAATCGACTTGAGATTCCCTGCAGTTTGGGGAATTCCCCACAAATTGGCAACGCTGGTTGATAGCCGACTTGAAGTTCTTGACGTCTTAGATATAGCATTTGTATTTGTTAGCATTATATGGTGACCATGGAATTAATAAGTACTTACTAATTCCATGATGGTGACCAAAGATGACCATTTGACATTTCTCATTTTTTGCTTTGTGACACGTTGAAAAATAATATAAACAAACAGCCATGTTTTGTTTCACTCACACCTAATGACATGCTGACCTAAATGAGTAAAGTGAGTAAACTATAGATTACTCGGTTTTTATTTTAAAGCCTTAGTCTGAGGAACAATAGCTAGCCATACACGCACAGATCTGCCCGCCGGATCTGTCCGACAGGCAGATCCGTGATTCGCCACACACGAGTACGGGCAGCAGTTCAGATCGTAATTCCAGCAAATACGGTCGTCTGTAAAAATGTCTATTTCAAAGCATAAATTAGCAATAATATGTGGTGGTTTTATTTGACTCGAAGAAAGAAAACGAAGAAGAGTTTGGGTAAAGCAATGGCTAGAAAAACGGCCGCGATATAGCCATATGAATCTACTCAGAGATTTGTCAATCCATGAGCCTGCTGATTTGTTCAATTTTTTAAGAATGGATATGTCAGCTTTTGAATACCTACTAAGTAAAGTGAAACGCTTAATTGAGAAAGAAAATACAGTAATGAGATATGAGATACATATGTAGTGCGCGACTGACGTCAAATCTGGCGGGTACATCCGTCGCTACGCACACACGTACAGTTGGGAGCTCGGATCTACCCGCCCCGTGCCCGATCCGCTCGATTTGACCACGGGCAGCGGGCAGGCACCCGGCGTGCAAATCCGTGTCCGTTCTCACCATACATGCACGGATCTGTCCGCCAGACACGCCTGTCGGACAGATCCGTCGGGCAGATCATAGAGTATAGTAAGAGGGGCAGATCTGTGCGTGTATGGCTAGCTAATAACAAAGCATATTGTTCCGAGCACATGACAGTGTCAACCATAGAGTATATTGCTACATACCTATATAAAGTGTCAACTGTCAACCACCAACTGTCAGGCAGAGTTGCGACTTGAGAGTATTTTGTAAATACTAAATTGTCATTTGTCATTGCTGCAAAATGTTTTACAGGATTATTTCGTATTTTTTAAATAGTTCACTTTAGAATTAGTGTATGCATAATTTTACAAAAACATTTTAATAAAATATTTCTCAATATTTAAAAAATGTCTACGAATGGAATGTTGAATAAGGTTGGTAGAGATAGAGATTACAATAATGAAAAAAAATATTCTGAGCATTTTAATTAATTAACCAAATTTCATGTCTCTTAATCTATTTTTAATGTGATTGATTGAAATGTGTGTGATTTGGAGGATAAATTTGTATTAAGAGCATTGCTTTTTCTTTATAAAATTTAGTTACAACATCCACTAAATCAGTTTTTTTTATAATTTTGTAGGCACATAAATTATTTAATATGTTCTATCTACAACAGAGTCCATGTCACACTAATAATGTGGTCAAGTGCTGGAAATGGAATGTCTATAAATTTATTAGAAACCAATGTAGTTCAAAATATGCCATTCTTATTTTAAATCGAAATATTTCACAAAAACAAGATTTTGTGAAAAGTTTTTGGAACAATGGTAAGTTTATATTTTCATAATAAACATTTATATTGTTGATATGGATGCTATATTTAGGTAACTACAAATATATTAATTGTGAATTTAGAAAAATGGGGAGTATAATTAGCTTTTTAATGATATGTCTTCATGCTGCTATACCTACCTACGTACCTAAATACTTTAGATTAAAGAAATATATAAAGTAATAGGATAATTATTACACTTTATTTTTAGATTAGAGTGTGCAATGTTTTTCTTAAAAAAAAGAAGTAGGTATTACATTATAATTTGTTATTTATTAAGAAGAACATAATAATTTGTATGATTTAATTGTAATACTATAGATATAATGTGAATGAAATGTATAAATGTTATGTTCTAGCAACCCTAAGAATAACTGTTGATGGTGGAACAGTTCATTGGGACAAATTTCTTACTAGTTTACCAGAAAATGAACAAAAGACATTGAAAACTCCAGAATTTATCACTGGAGATTTTGATTCTATCACAGAAGAAGTTCTACAAAAGTATAAAATGAAAGGTTGTAAGGTGATATTAATTTAAGATATGATTACTAAGAAAGACACATAGAGGCAGTGGTAGCCCAGGTGTAACGCGATGCTTGTATAACCGAGTGATGCGGGTTCAAATCCGGGTCTCGCACTTCTGATATTTTCATGTGCGAATCATTTATATCATGATTACCACTTGTCTTACGGTGAAGGAAAACATAGTGAGGAAAGCTGCATGTCTGAGAAAACCTAGCAAGTTTTCGTAAGACTTGTGTAGTCCGCCAACACGCACTGGGCCAGCGCGGTGGACTATGGCCTGATCCCCCTCGTGCTGAGTGAGGCCCATGCCCAGCAGTGGGACGTTAAAAAGGGCTGATGATGATGATGATTGTGTTTCAAAACTACTTTTCTTCCCTACATACAAATTAAACCTGCTACCCCCTCGCAAACGTAACTTGTGAGTCACATTCCATGCGTGGCGTAATGAATATAAATATTATATCTTTAATATATTTGATCATAAATGATTATTATAATAAATGTTCACTCACTCACTCATCACGAAATATGCAAACTACTTGGCATGTAAGTATAAAATTTGGCAGGGAGGTAGTTTATAGTTAGAAGACGTCAGCTAAGTATTTTGCGCCGACCGCTCCCGAGGACCCCCGAAGATTACCGAAGCCGACCTCAGCCGAAGCCAAGCCGACCTCAGCCGAAGACATCCGAGGACGGAAACAAACGAAGATGCCCGAAACACCGTGCGTCCCTCTCGCACGTCGCTCTGCTGTGCCGCGGGATATTTTCTCGCAGGCAACTGTGGAACACGGAGCTATGGGACCACCGGAAGCTACCACGACGAGGGCTTCACGCCCTACTGACAAGTCATCTCCGAAGAAGCGCTCACCCTCTGCACCTGCGCGCGCGAGGCGCCCACGAACACCTGAAGAGGACGACGGCACAAGCAAGAGGCCGTGCGTCACAACAATCGCTCCTAAACCATCGGAGAGCAGGGATCCCCGCCTCCGAAATCGAGAAGTCCCCGGTCCCAGCGGTGTACCTATACCACCACTCACCAGCCAAACACAGACGACTACCTTTGCGGATGCCCTAAGAACCCAGGCTCCCCTTGCGCCGGGTCAAACGACGAAGACAGCAACCGCAGCAACTAACTCGAAGACTCAAGCCGTCGCTCCCCGCGCCCCGCGTTACCCGCCTCTCATCGTAGAGACGCTGCCTAACTGGGCCGCACATTTCAGAACACTGAAGAACAAGCTCGGACACGCTCCCAATGCGCGCCCCTTTGGACGAGGGGTGCGCTTCTCCCCTACGTCCGATACAGAATACAGGGTTATTCAAAAATTCTTGGGGGAGTTAGAGAAGACGGAAAAAATATCCTGGTTCTCGTATTCGCTGCCCACGGAGCGCAGCGTGAAGGTGGCGATACGAGGACTCCCAGTGACGACCGAACCTAATGAAATCCATGAAGCACTTGAAGAACTCGGATACAAGCCCGAGTATGTCAGGGCCATACGCGCTAGGAAGGGCAGGCCGGGATGCATCTTCCTGGCCATCTTAACAAGGACACCGAACTTGATTCCTGACATCTACAATGTGACAGAGCTCCTATACATGCCAGGGGTCGTCATTGAAGCATGGAGAGGGAAGAAGGGGCCCTGGCAATGCCATAGATGCCAAGCCTTCCGCCACTCAAGCCACAATTGCCACAGGCAGCTGGCATGCGTAAGGTGTGGAGGCGAACACTATGCCAGAGAATGCCCTCGCCCCCTAGAAGAGCCAGCCACCTGCGTAAACTGCGGGGGGCCTCACCCAGCAAATCATTTTTTGTGTCCTCAATTTAAAAAGGAATCGAGGAATAAGAGAGCCGGCACAGTGGCTAAAACTCAAGCCACAGAAATACGACGCCCACAGTCGACGCAACCCGGCGCTGCAACCCAAGCACCGGCCGTCCAAGAACATCAAGCAACTTCATTGATGGCCCCCGCAAACGATCCTATACCGAGGACAGTTGCGGGAACCTCTAAGAAATCTAAACGCAGGAAGAGGAGCAAGAAAATGCAAGCTCCAGTAACAACATCGCAGCCCGTCCCTCAATCGAACGTGCCCACGACTTCGGCCGGCTCCGGCATCACTCAAGCGCCAGTCACCGTTCCAGCGCCGGGCATCACGCAAGCGCCAGTCAACCAGCCATCACAAATGAACGCCACACTTCAGACAGCAATTGAAATACTACAAGACGTACTCATAGCACTGCGGACGGGAGGAGATCCGACGACCGTGGTCCTGAACGGAATGATGTCCCTCCTCCGTAATGGAGGTGGAGGACCCGCCCACCGGATCGTCTCGCACTCCCTCGGGATCCCCTAGACCCCTAAGATACAAGTGTTGCCGCAAGCCACGGTCGCAGATCGCTTAGCTGGGCCTCCCTCAGGACAACTGAGGGTCTCACCCGGCTGGGCTGATCGCCCGTGCGGCACTCTATACTACGTGGATGCCCAAAAGGTCCTAGGAGGACCTCCCAGGGACACGCCCATATTGGTGGGCGGCGGAAGACCCCACGGTCATAGGGCAACGCCCTGAAACCGTTACCCCACTTCCCTTGCGGGGGTTGTGAGAAGACCTCATGTGTCGAAGTATTTTGCGACAGGGCCAGATTTAAAGAGGTCTAAGGACTCGCAAGTTTGTATGAAGTCCTAATTTTCTTTACTTTCTGTGCTAAATTTTTAATTTGGTATAGTTAGTGTTCACATAAATTGAGAAGACGTTTGGGAGTTCTGGGCTCATTAACGTCCGACAATTCCGCCAGACCTGCAAGCAAGCCTGTTGTCAGGGCATTATGCATAGAGCAATGTGGTTGAATGTGTAAGTTATTGCGATTCCACATCATGACGAGTTTTCTAGCCAGTTACACCACATAAAAACATTTGATGAAAGTAAAAGCATCTTCCGACATAAAAAAAACTCAGACATGAAGCCATATTAAGTTATCATGACAAAGCGAATCTTTGTATTAAATACGAAGCAGGGATTTGAACCCATTTCACTCGGTTTTCCGATCACGTTAACACTGCCCTCAAGAATGGCAACTACGATAGTGCATGGTAAAAACCATTGTAGGTTTAAGTAACTATTCAATTTAACGTAACATTATAAAAATATAATGTATTTTCAGACAATACATACTCCAGATCAAGATTATACAGATTTTTTATGTGGTAGTGCCATGCTTGTTACCTTCGGGTAGCAGCCGAATGGGCCGGCACGCCCCGTATAGTACCACTCTCTCACAGGAGACCGGCGTGAAGTGGCAGCTATGCTGTCGCGTTTCGTCCGGTAAGTGAGAGTCCGGGAGGCCCACTCCCCATCCCTCTTCCCGTCCTTCTCACTCCTCCTTCCCTCCCTCCCTTTCCTGAAAGGCCGGCAACGCATCTGCAAGCCCTGTGGTGTTGCAGATGTCCATGGGCGGAGGTGATCACTTACCATCAGGTGAGCCTCCTGCCCGTTTGCCCCCTTTGTCCCATAAAAAAAAAAAAAAAAAAAAAAAAAAAAAAACGTAACATTATAAAAATATAATGTATTTTCAGACAATACATACTCCAGATCAAGATTATACAGATTTTACGAAAGCATTGATGCACCTAAATAGCCATTGTTTAGAAACTAATATAGACGTAAGCATACCTAATTATATACATATTACATATATTTGTTAATATTTATATCCTATGAAGACTTGAAATGACTTAAAAATGTCCTTCATCAAAAAAACATAGCTTTAAAATAGATTAAATTATTAATTATTAATATTATATAGAAGCCGAATCTATAGTTTTTAGAATCTTTATCTGTCTGTCCATCTGTGACCGCATCCCGAGAAAACCACTGGACAGATTTTGATGAAATTCAACATAAAGAATATTTTTATTGCAGGAAATTATCTCATTTCTGAGAAATCTATATTAATAAGTAAAACGGTACGGTAAAAAATACACTCCAGTAATAAATAAAATCAAGGAATTTGCTTTCCCGTTTTTAAAACACGGGCGGAGGCGCGGAAATTGCTAGTATTATATTGTAAATTCTTTTGTTACAGCTAGACCATGTGATCGCATTAGTTCAAAGCTCAGGTAGAATAGATCAAATTCTAGGCAACATTCAAACATTGCATCTAGTCAAAGAAAAGTGCTTATTGAAACCACACACAAAGATGTACATAATGTCAGACGACTCCGTATCCTGGCTCTTGGCGCCTGGAGACCACATCATAGACGTGCCAGAAGAGAGTCGAGGGAATAAGAAAGCGTGGTGTGCATTAATACCCGTAGGAGAAGCTTGCGAATCTGTCAGTACTAGTGGATTGAAATGGAATCTAGGTAAATATTTACTTTTAATATAGGACCACACGTTTGGCTCAGTTGGTAGTGACTCTACTTTCTGCGTGTCTTTCGGCGGTCCCGGGTTTGAGTCCCACTACGGGTATTTATTTGTTGAAAGAATGTTTGCACTCCAATCATGGGTAATATGTGTAACATATGAACTATCTGGTATCCGTAACACAAACCTCGTAGCTTACCACGGAACTAGATGGCACTGTTGTAACAATGTCCCAACAACATACATATTTATATTTATTTATATAAAAATTGTGTGTGTGTGTGTGTTCGTTATGAAAGCATATTAGTTCTTAGCTATATTTTAAAGTGCAGTGTCCCAGTGGTAACGTACTGGCTTGGGTAACCAAGTGTTGCGAGTTCAAATCCGGGTCATTTGCGAATTATTTCTAACATGATGACCGCTGTCTTACGGCGAAGGATTATATCGTGAGAAAACCTGCATGTCTGAACGAACCTAGCAAGTTCTCGAAAGACATGTGAAGTCCACCAGCCCGCACTTAGCCAGCGCGGTGGACTATGGTCTGATCCCCCTCGTATTGAAGGAAGGCCCATGTTCAGCTGTACACTGTTAAAAATTGGAACTATATTTTATATTCATATTTATATTTACATACTGACATTCATGATTATTTTATTACAGACAAACAGCAATTAAAGTATGGTGGCATAGTGAGCACTTCCAATGCCTTCGATGGTACAGAACAAGTTAAGGTGAAATGCAGTCATACTCTACTCTGGGCCATGAAAATACCGGGCTTAGTAAGTAAGTAAAATCACAAAAAGTCTTTTTGGTAACTAAATACACAAGTGGACTGTCTATTTCTTTCACTCTCATACTCACCAATGATACTTCTACATTCAATAAATAGTACCTACTATTCTTAACACAACATTATACTAATGTACTAAGTATGTAAGCGGATTCAGTTGTCGAGTTCAGAGTTACCTACAATAATTTCTTTCCTGCTAGCCTGACGAGTTTATGTGATATGAAGATATAACAGTGCGACCTGGGAATCAAACCCACGAACTCTGGATCTCCAAATGTACAATGTACATTGTATATGCCACTATGTTTTCTCAGTGCTTGTTTGTCCAAACGATCAATTTTACCTAAAGAGTGTTTTTTTCAGGATTTTTACTTATAAATGTTGTATTGGCATTAAATATACATTTTACTTTAAAATAAATCGAAAAAGCTTTGATTTTAAAATAGAGTAAAAAACTCTATGATGAGTATTGTAATCAGCCCTTTTCAACGTCCCACTGCTAGGCACGGGCCTCTATTCAATACGAAGGGGATCAGGCCATATTTTTGTATAAAAATTGGTTAATATTGCACATTAGCACCTATTTAACACGAAAAACGTTTATTTTTAAAAAAATCCATCATTTACATCAAGTATTTTGCATTTTTAGAAACCAGTTTAAAATTATCTCGGAAACGCTCAGTACTGTCATGGCGTCTTGAGTGACGTCACGCCGTACTAAACGAAACAAAACAATAGTTAAAAAGTAAAACTATAGTCTAGTTTACTAGAATGTTTGAAATTATAAATATATCTTTTCGGATTTTGTCGCGGATTTATTTTGATTTTTGGTTCCCGACATTTCGAATGCTTTACAGCAATCATGGTCACGGGTTCTCTCCGAAAAGTTAGTTTCGTTAATATTTTTTTTAATTTGTATTTTTTTCTGTTCCAGATAAGTAAATCTTTGTTACCTCAACATCGTAGTTCCATTTTAGCGTAAAATTGATCGGGTATTAGAATAATTTCACTGTTTGACTGTAGGAAAAATTGTTATTTAGCGATCTCCGTTGTTATTATGGTTGTTGTTTGTGTCATAATTTACCTTTTTTTTGTCTATTTTATATACTTTTTATACCTTATTTTTGCGTTGCTGTATCATGTATGTTTAAATAAATATAAGTTCAGTTGACTATACAATTTTGTTTTATTTTTGTTAGTTAAATATTATTATTATACCTTTTTTAGTTAAATAGTATTATTATTGCTTGCGTAGACTAAACTATCTTGGTTTTATATTCAGCCCTTAACGACACATTGCTGGGAACGGGCTATCAAGCCGGGATCGGGGATCAAGCTATAGTAACACACTGGCTAAGTAGGGTTCTCTCAAACGTGCAGGTTTCCTAACAATGTGTTCCTTCACTGTACGATAAGTAGGAATCAGGGTGAAAATGATTCGCACATTTTTGAGATGCAAGTCCCGGGATTTGAACCATCTTCACTCGGTTTCCCAAGCGAGCGCGTTACTAATGGGCTACCAGCTAGCTAAATACTGCAATATAACAAAACTAGATGATCCATGCGTTGTTTACACAGTAATAATAAATAATATTATCAATTGTCAATGTATATAAACCTAATAAACAACTAGCAAAAAGCTGAGCCTTGTGAGGGCTCGCGTAGTTTTTCTAACGGGTAGTAATGTTACAGCGATGTTAACTCTTTGGTTTTCTAACAAAATACAGATGGCGTTAGTAGTACAATAATATTCTATTTAATGAGCACTAAATTGGTAATGTTCTTTTTCTTTAATTTTTAATGGTTATAAAATTATTTTTTTGAGTGTTAATACATCTAGACATGAAGTTAAATTACTAAGTTAAAGCACAAATCTATAGGCGTGATGGTTTTCAGTAAAGTGTACCAAAAATGCTCAGATTTTGGGATAGTTAACTGTTATAGTGCTAATGATACTTGGCGCTGTTTAAATTCCTTATGGAAAAATGAATTTTAAAGAGTTTTTTGAGTGTATTGCACATTTTTATCAGAAACAGCCAGACGAGTAAGAATTAGAAACAAATTTCACACACTGACTATAAATATAAGATAAAGAAAATTACAAAAAAGGATTGAAGGTTAAAATCGTATTATAATGTAGGTACCTGCTTTTAAATTATAATGCACTGCAGCCCGCCGCAGTTTCAAGGAACGCGATGTAGAGCGTATAATAAAAACAAAAGCGTACGAGGAAATAAAAGATTCGTCGACAAATATTGTAATATTAGCAACTCACCCACGCTCTACTCGGGTTCGTACATTTCTCCGAGATGAGATAATTTTCTACACTTAAAAAGTATCATATTACCTATATATTAACCCCATGGTTAACCCGTATAACGTATTACCAGGTATCATCATACTAAATTCCATAAAAAACTGTCTAGTAAATTTCTCGTAATGCGGACAGACAGATAGACAAAAAATCCTACAGATTAGGCCTCTGTATCGACTATAAGTCGATCAAAAAATATTTTAATCATTAATGTACAGATCCGACTGATTTATAATTTTATTATATTAGAGATTATTTCGTTCTCATATTGATTACGCTATTTCCTTCCTTTAAATAAATTTTACGGTTGGAAAATAAATATTTCAGATAAAAAAATGTTACAGTATGGTTTATCAGTTGCTAAGGAATGTTATACTTTCATTTAAATTCATATAAGTGAATGACCTCGAATTAGGTTAGGTGCCATCAAGCCCATGAGTGTTTATTATTTAATTGTCCTTTGCAAAAAATATACACGCACTTAATGTACTGTGCTCTATGTATTTTTTTGCTATATGCCTATAAAAAACGAACGCTTTTAGGTCTCTATTCGAATAGTTATATATAAGTGTATAATCTTTGGTTACTAGTCTTTAAATGTTTAAGTTTATTAAAACGATAAGCACTGTGTTACATTCAGCGTTATTCTGCTATCGAAAAGAAAATTTATTGAATTCGCTGTCCTCGCTACCGTCAGGTTCGTCCCTAGGAAAGCTGATGAGATATTTTTCGCAGTAAAACGTGGCCTATGCGTTGACCTGGATAATCAGCTCTCGCCTCTCATCATAATATCAAACATAAAAATCTGGCCTGAGGTTTCCTGCCGATTTCCCACAATGCGGTCACATACCTGCATGCAAAAATTTTGAAAAATGTAGATTCTTCCTATTTATCGATAATAATAACAATTTCATAAAAACAATCCAAAGCATATATTTCAATCTACGGATTTGACTAGTAAGATTAAATTTTACTATAATTGAAGTCGTCTTCAATCTCTTCAAAATATCTTTATCTAAAAAACGGGCTCCTTGAAGAAGAAATAGTTACTTATTAATTATTATATACCTTACTAATATAGCCTAGGTAGGTGTAGGTTTACCGTTGAATTTCAAAACAATAAATGATGTAAATTACTGTATATTCTGACTTCGTCCGTTTTTGGCGGTGTGGAACCATAGAAAAGCACGTGCAGCTAAACCAACTTTATCGATTAGTTATATTTTTTATTGGCATAAGGAATAATATGTAATGGAATATTACTTATATCAATTCTATATAATGTATCGGTTAACCGACTTGAAAGAAGGGAGTATTTTAATTGGGTTTATGTTTTTTATGACATGTCTTGCGCAATAAATCCTACTTTTTGACTCGAGTGCCGAGAAGCCCAAAGGAGGCTTATGAGTTTGACCTATAATTTGAATGATTGTTAAGCAAATCAAAACACCTTCTTTGCCGTAATTTTACTTTAAAATATGTATATATAATTTTTATTTATCCTTTGTAGGCAGTGGTAGCCTAGCGGTAACACGCTCGTTTGTATAACCGAGTGATGCAGGTTCAAATCCGGATCTAGCACCACTGACATTTTCATGTGCGAATCATTTCTGTTATGATTACCACTTGTCTCACTATGAAGGAAAACATCACGAGACATGAGATAACCTACATGTCTGAGAGAATTTTGCAAGTTTTCGAAGACATGTGAAGTCCGCCAACACGCACTAGGCCAGCGATCCCCCTCGTATTGATGAGAGAGAGAGGCTCATGCCCAGCTGTGGGACGTTAAAAAAAGGGCTGAAGATATTATGTATAAGTAACCCAGTAGTGACGCGCTCTTTTGCTCTTTTGGGAAACCGAAAGAAAAGGGTTCGAATTCCGGGTTTCGCACCTCTGATACATGTGGTCTTACGGTAGAGGAAAACATCGTGAGTAAATCTGCATGCCTGAGAGAACTTAGCAAAAAAGTTTTCAAAAGACATGTACCTACATTGTGAAATTAGCCAACCCGCGCTTTACGCTGGCAAAGGTGGACAGTGACCTGATTCCCAGTAGGTACTGGAATGTTAAAAGGGCTGAATGTGTATAAAATGTTAATAATATATAAGTCCTCTTAGGGGAAATCGAATTAACTATCTTAACTCAGAACTGCATATTTTCAAAACATGGAATCATTTAAAATTATAAAATCCATCACATGTATCATGTGTGACCACACTTAGTCCTCCACATCTACGGGCAGTAGGACACAAGTTGTCCTATTTTTTTTCGTTTTGTCGAACAAATTGTGGTTATATATTAAGCAGTCATATGAGTATATTAAAACATTGGATAAGTAGGTACAAATTTTACGTTTTTTGAGCATCTTAAATTAAAGTAGTAATTTGTGTGAATTTCCAAAATTAATACCTTTCCTTCAAAGGCTATTAAAATGAAAGAAAAGTTTTTAAAATAATAAGTAATTTTTCTGTAACAGTGATACATATAGGATGCATCATGCAATTGTAATACATACGTATATAAATATTACCTAGTAAGTATCATAGTACTCTACCATGAACGAATTGTACTCTACCTATGATCCACAGTTGCGTCATCTATAAATTGCGAATCGTATAATTTAAATCTATAAAGTTAAATCGTGTGTGTTATATTAACGCAGCAATGTATGCCGTTGTTTACACAATCACGACGAGGTCGCGGAGGCTGCGCGGGAGCAGTGCTACCAACATACGGCCGTGATCACGAGATATCTCATCTTCCTTATCAGCTGATACTTGTTAATATCTTCGCGCTCGAATCTCCGAGTGGTTCAACTTTAGTTGGTGTGGCCTACGGTTTGAAAATGTAAGTATTTTGTAGAATTTAACATAATAATTAATATTACAGTTTTAATACTCGTATTTGTTATATCTATATCAATGATCTGTGTGTTTGTTAATCACGAGAAAACTCAAAACTTTAGTTTTAGTTTTGAGGATATTCCTATAGATATTAAATATAAGCATTAGCCCCTAATGGTGTGGAAAACCGATATTTTCATCCTTAATTTATCATGGTTTCTGTTAATAAAAACGTGAACAAGCTCGTCGAGTAACGTAATGATCACATTATGAAGCTGGCTCGGTCACATGCTCGGGGGCACCAACATAATATTAACAACCGTTTAGTTTGTTCTCGCGCGTCCGTCGCGCTGTACGTGCTGTGTGATTTTACTTCGACGCTGAAACACGATTTCTGGTGCGTAACTATATCCTATTTTCACACTAATTACCTAGTGATTAGGGCACATTTTAATTTAAGTACAATTCAACAGATGCGCATTACTTTTTAATTAAATTGAAATTAAACCTATAATATCGAGTATACCTAAGTAATTAATTTGTTACAATTCTTCTTTCCTATCTGTTGACTTAATACTCTCGTTAGAACTAATTAACTTTTTGTTAAGTATTTCTATTAAAAATCCTTTATATTATACATGATTTACATAAAATATAAAGAAAATGATATTTTCCTCACTGTCTTAGTTATCTATGACTGCAAAGTAGTTTTTATGCAACTCTTATCAAAACCGCTTTAGTAATTTTACGAAGTAGGTAACGCGCGTTTGAATTTTTTGTATAATTTAAAATTAAAGGTAATAATTTAAAATTTAATTTATGTATTTTAAATAATTACCTTTATTTTTATTAACACAATGATCTTAGTTCAGTGGTCTGTAAATTAAACAAGCAATGATTATGATATCATCGTACTATGTAACTAATCTAACTATTTGAAAATATAAACATTTCTCTGTCCGTAAGCAATTTGTATATATTAAAAATGTTTCGCATAAACTAAACATTAAGTAGATTTTCATTTTCTTTAAAGTACTTACTTACCTATTACCTAATGATATTAAAATATATAATTTTTAAAAGATTTTTTTTTATTTTTGCATCAACTTCAATAAACGATTTAATTTGGGTTATTATATATTATCTTAGAAGAAAATTCGAAGTTCTTATGTAATAAAAACTTTTATACGTCCATGAATCAAAGCATCATTTAAAAATTAAAAATGTAATCATAGTCCATACTCCATACACAGTGCTTATGTAACAATTTACATAAAATTAACATAGGCAGGGTTATTGCAAATTGTTATCTATAGTTTGATAAAATACTAAATTCTGTATAAAATCACAAGTCGTACAATTGTAAAATAATTGGCGCTTGTCATTGCTTCCTGCTTCCTGTTTTAGCAGCATCATCTACTGAAAAAGCATGAAGCACACTCACACCTTAAAAGATTTTTACAAACACACTAGCAAGTCACCTTCTCTCCATTTCGTTAGTAAAGAATATAATATTCCCGCGGTAAAAAGCTTCCTATAATACCTATTTTAACCATAAGTCATAACTGGCTATAGGTACCTACGTAATCATCAAAATGTCCAACTCCTCATGCGTTCCCGACAGTAGACAGACGTGCAAATTTCAAAAAAATAACAGTGGTTATTATCATGACTATTTCCATAGGATTTTCCAATTTAATGTTCAGATTCAACTTAAAATTTAATGACATAAGTACTAGCAAACCGCCTGCTTCGCTGGGCGTAAGTTAAAATAAATTAAACGGTTTTTATAATTTTCTAATAAAATAAAAGTAGCCTAAGTTACTCCTTATAACATTAGCTAACATTAGCTATCTGCGAATGAGTCTCTTCAAAATCGTTCCAGCCGTTCCAATGATTAACCGGAAGAAAAAGATAGTCTGACAAAAAATTTTAAAATTGATTTGTTGATGTAAGTGCCGTATATACTTTTATGTTCATTTGGGAAAAGCTAAAACAAGCAAAATTGAGAAAGAGATTAATTACCTAATCACTCATCGTGATCATTAATTTTAACATTTTTTTACATATATTCTATTGATAGTTTATCATAAACTGAGTGGTAATTCATCTTCACATCTTATTATCTGACTTTGCTTGGAAATGTCTTATTGATAAATAATTTTTATCTGTAAAGGAACGGCACGTATGTACTTACAAAGTTTGTTTAAGAAATTCTAATCTAATAGGTACAGTAAGTTGAGATTAAAAATACAAAAATGATGGAGGTTTGGTTTAAGCGCTGTTTAGTTTACCTAATTTGAAAATTTTTAAATTAAAGAAAATCTTATTTTGAGAAGCATAAATTTAACACGTCACGTCAATAAATAATTCACACATTCTTAACACACAAAATAATGTTTTAATTTTTTTATTACAATTGAAAATAATAAATGATTTACTAAGCCAATATAACCATATTCAGTATTTATGGTGTAATGCACAAGTACGCACCTACGTAACTTGTAATATGATTAGGAGCTAACTGCTAACCGTAATCCCGAGACCCGAGTGTGCCTCGGTTTCTTATTTGCAATGTTATATAAATTTGCAAGATTTGGTTTTGCAAAAAATATTATGTATTTCTTGATACAGAATCAGCTAATTTTGCATATTTATATTTATTAGTCGGTTTTTAGTTATTTAGCAAGAACTTAGTTTTAGGTTTCACTTAACTAAGTATTCGATAACTAGTGCAATAATAACTTGGTTATGGTTCGGTTAGTATGTAAATAGTATTGGTGATAAGCATTGACATTTACTTTCATAATGCAATCCAACTTGGTAGTAGAACAATAAAACATTTCAAGTTATTTCTGCTGACGTTACTGCAATTACTTCTTGATTAAGGTATGACGGTAAAACTGTGACTAATATTAAAAACAAGACTACAGAAAATTACTGACTCTTCATAATAAAAATTTTCCCGTTTACATTAAACGGCGTGAAATTCTTCTCTTTTTCGGAAATAAAAACAATAGTGTAAAAAACTTTTTCCGAAATATACTGAACTCGTCGAGGACGACGAGTTTAACTCAACTTGTATTGACCCTACTTGCTTTGCTAAAGGTCGCGGGTTCGAATCTGCTTATTTATGGCCTTCATTTGTGTGATGAGCACAAATGTTTGTACTTTGTACTCTAGTCATGGTGTGTATTTAACAAAAAAATCTTTAATTTTAATGTAATCTTTAGTTTAAACGTACATTTGAGTATTAAGTCAATAGGTACCTATAGTTTTATTTACTTTCCGTATAGGTAAGTATCATATAACATATTACATAAGTTATGAAATAAAATAATTTGCGACTTAGGTGTAAATAATGCAATAGTTAGAAACAAATAAATAAGTGACGGCAGCACAGTTAGACTTCTGTTCCAATTCCAATTTACAATGTAGTGAATAGACTTTATTGTTCATGAACAAACATTGCATTAGCATCACAATATGTACAGGTAATAAAAGCATAGAAAGAGCTGCAGCTTTAATTTAAAATCAGTTGCTATATTATAAAATATACTACTTATATTACTATTTACTACTCATACTTATTACTATATACCAGACCTATATTCTTTTTTTTCGCTGTTCCTATCCTATATTTGACGACATGTTTGGCTATAGCAGCAGTCGCGGGTTCGAGTCCCACACGGCGCTTTATTTGTGTGAAGAGCACGAATATTTGTACTCCAGTCATTGTTTTTATTTGTTTTGTGTTGTGTTTATATTTAAAATATGTTTGTATTTTTCCTTCTTCTCAAGTCGATGGCAATTATCGAATGTTAGAAAAAATATAAATTATATTTTTATGCTACAAAAGAAAGAGAAAGAAGAAAACTTAACATCAATTAAATCTGTATCACGAAAACACATTAACTAATTTTACTCGCTCGCTAAAAAGATCGCTTGCATACGCAATTACTTACACGTTTTTTTCATATTTAAACAGGGTTGAATGAAAATTGCTATAAATCCTACGCTATTGCTAAGAACTTGTTAAAAAAATACGGCACAAATACTCGTAGTCGTATTAACGATAAACCATTAATATGCCGTCATCGTCGGATACCTGCTCTATCGCCTAAATTTAGTACCTACACACATAGTTTACTATACTGTACCAATTGTTTATCGATTATCTTTGTTCGTCGTTTAATTCAGGCTTATTTTAAACTAGCAAGCCCAGCTCGCTTCGCTGGGCGTAAGTTAAAATAAATTAAAGTTCTTATAATTTTCTAATAAAATTAGAGTAAGTAGCCTAAGTTACCTTGTAACATTAGCTATTAACGAGTGAAAGGCCTGTCAAAATCGGTCCAACCGTTTCAGAGATTAGCCGGATTCCGGAACAAACAGACAGACAAAAATTTTAAATATTGATATTTTGATGTAATGTGATAGTACCGACTACCGAAGGTATGTATATTCTTTTATATGCATTTAGTGAAAAGCTGTTAATTTGAAATGAAAATAGACACTTCAATTTTATCTAAGTACCTATATGTACTGATGTACTGATTAAAACAAGTACTCATCAATGCTACCCGCTTGGGTAATTTAGTCGGATAGGTATAAGCTGCATAATTTTTGATGATAAGTATAAGATTTATTTAGCAGCTTTAAAGCTACATTATCTATGAAATATATTTGAGTAAGAGAAATAAAGCTAAGGCCAATAACAGGACTAACAAGATAAAGGTCACAATATCGGAAACGGGAAAATGATGCCGGAAAGCCACTATTGCAGCCCGTTGGCCTCAACGAGGTACTTGTACATGAATTTTAAATGTCGCACCTCAATATATGTGTGTATATAATAATATGTATTTTAATAAGTGCTTATATTCGTACTGCAACATATGAATTCTGATTGTATTAAATCAAATATTTATAAATTTTATAGGGGCCTACACCGTAGGTACTCCATGAATGAAAGAAATTTTAAATACAAATAATTCTTGAAAAAATGTTTAATTGTTTTTGTTTTGTATTTTTGTATTTTTTTTACAAATGCAGTAATGAAATCACACCAAACAATGATTTTTATAGCACTATAAATAATTGGTAATTGACATATTTTTTATCTCTCAAAGTCAATAACAATACTATCAGGATGGTGAAAAATGAAATTGTTAACCAACTATCTGCGCGGACAAACGTTACTAATGAAAGCATCACATTAGACAGTACGGACAATCGTAACCAATCCTATAACAATACAACTTAGCATACACCATAACATAAAACGAATTATTAGTGACTTTTAAATGTTTTAGTACCTAATACTTTTTTAATGAGACGTCTCGTATTAGATACATTTACAGAAATAAGACGAATAATCCGTAAGTTTTGGCTATCAAAAAAAAGTGCAAAAGAAGCAATGAATATTATAAGTATTTGTTTTTCCTATTTGTTTTTTTAAATGATCTGAAATAAGCTTCCAGTTCGTGCTTAGTCATTCTAACAGCTAATGGTAACGTAAATTTTATTATATTATTATATGCGTACATTATAAAATCATTATGTAAATGCAGTTCTTGCCTGATGTTGTTTAGGACTATGAAAACAATTCCTATTTATACCCAAAACGCTGCTTTGAATCTCATAGCAGGTACGAGTACGCTGCAAACAATTTAGTGGCAGTATAACTTGTTGTTGCAAGGAAGTTTATCCTGTAAGGTGATTATTTTAAGATTGGAATTTGCATCTGGAAAATAGTTTTTGCAACTTTCGCACCCTTGCTGTAAACATTGTTATAGAATTCCCACACGTTTCATTCGTGCTAGGATAAAAAATTAAGTTAAAACTAAAAACAGGTAGGTTACCTTCTTACAATATAAATATACATTATAAACTTATTCGAAATCACAGATAACATAATATTATACTAGTTCAAAATGTACCATTTATACGGGTTATTAGATACCGTTTTTTTTCGATAATAAAGTGTTGTATTGTTGTATTAAACAATCGTAATCTTTATGAGGTAATTAACAAAGTATGTTTTCTAACTAACCAAAAGTTAACCAACTATATAGCTACACAACAGAATTTAAATACGATTTTCATCGTCAGTTAGATAATTTTTCATGGCAGATTTATCAACAATACTAGATACTTGTAAGTTGTAGTCTTTCTAAAATCCTCAAGAAATTCGCGGTGGCATAGATACTTCTATTTCTTACCGTCAACCCGCTATAACTATGTATTCTTATTTGATTGAGACGTGTCTTCTGACTCTTCTCTTCTCCATTCTACGCGAAGTAGATTGTGCCCAAATGGCATGCCTATAAGCCACAGAACAAAGAACAAAGCGTCCCTAGGGGATCCACCTGAGGAGAGCGGGGTTAGTCAGTATTGACAACATAAACCATTGTAATGCATGTTTGTCCTTCCCAATAGATTTAAATGATTTCATGATTAGGTTTTTGCCTACAGTATAGAATTTTACAGGTATCTGAAGATTCAATAGACTTGAATTACAAAGTGTGATTCAAGCAAAAACTTGACCCTGACCGAACGGTCATGAAATAATGCCTGCCTCATTGAGCGGATCTGAGCAGTTAGGCGTAATAGTAGCAGAATTATTACACAAAAACTACAACGCTGACAGCTACGCTTTTTTGCAAAACATTTTTTACAATTTGCCGGAAGTTTAAAAAATAACAATACGGATCACATTTATTTTAGTTAGATGGAAAGATAAACCGAAGATTGTAAATACGCTACACATGATTTAATAGTTCATCCTACGCGTATCCGATATTATATAGTTTATAAACAATTTAGATGAAGTAACAGGTGGCTTCTATCTTCTGGTTATAGGCATAAAGATTTTTAAGCAGATATTAATTATGTATTTAACCCTTTTTAACTTCTCACTGCTGGGCACGGGCATTCCTTCAATTCAAGGGGAATTGCTAGGTTATCTCAGACTTGCAGGCTTCCTCACGATGTTTTCCTTCACCGGAAGACAGACAGTAATTGTGTTAGAAATGATTCGCACATGAAAACGTCAGAGGTACGAGACCCGGATGTGAACCCGCATCACTTGTTTATCCAAGCGAGCGCGCTACCACTGAGCTACCACTGGATTTTTAATTTTATGGATTATTTTATATGTATATTTAATCTTATTCACTGAGCTGGTCACGAAACTAAATAACTTTATCTGCACGAGTAATTGAGAATCGACTGGTGTCACGGTTTGCGCACATTTGCTTACACTTTTTTTAATTGTATTATATTTTTATGGTAAACAAAGGAATTTTAATAATATAATTTTTGATGCACAAACAGTTCTGCTGATACCTACTACTTCTGTAACTGCGTGTTGGTGTATTAACAGTTAGTATAGATTTCCCAAAAATGTAATATTTTTCCGCAGTACAAGGTAGGTATTATTGAAGTCATTTCTTTACGGTGTGGTATTATTATGTTGGTATTCATAACCAGCTATAGGTAATCGTATTAAACTTCATCGAAAAATCATTCAAGTGGTTAATCGTGAATTGGTCACAGAGAGACAAAAAAATCTAAAATCTATATGGATTTGGCTTCTGTATCGATAATAATGACTAAGTATTTTAATAGATTTTCCAAAAAATGTAAACATTCAACTCAGTAAGAATTTTATTATAAGTACCTATATACCAATTTAAAAAAGGAAGTAGGTATGTAACACGAAATCAACAATTATTGTGAATCATTTTTCATCATTCTCTTTTTAATGAAAAGATGTACCTACATAATCCTCTCCATTAGACAACAATAATAAGTAATTATTAAGTTTGTTTTTGAGTAACTAATTACTCCACACCTAAATATCGTTGATAGCTTATAACCTCTTAATAAATAGGCTTGGAAATGCAAAATAATTAAAACTGGACCGGTACTTAGCGATAAGCGCGTTGAAAAAAACAAACAAACTCTTCACTGAAGAGCGACATATAGGTACGTAAACCGATTTTAGTATAGTTAATTATTAATAATTTTAGTAAAATAAAATTAATGATAGTTTTACCGAAGTAACGTAGGTATATCTATGTAACTGTTATTTTGTTAAGGATTAATTAATAGCATAATTGAAAACGGCTTCTCGATCACCTCAAACATTAAATTGTTCTCACGTCGTCGGTCATCCCAGTAACAATTGATCGTAACAATAATATAATAACTAAAGCAATCATTTCTAACCTTGCAACGTAGAAAGGTGATCCACTTGATACAATCGTGCCCCCATTCCGATAAATCTAGATCATTATGTTCTTAGAAATTATCGCGGTGTAGGTGGCAATATACAGAGGGCCAAGGGCATAACTTCAAACAATGTACCCTTCTTCGATTAGCATAGACGTGTCCAAGACAAAGATTTTTATACAAGCAATATTACATAATATAATAATATGTTTGTACTAAGTACTTTTACTACTTAGTAATAATAATATTATTATTATTATTACTAAGTAGTAAAAGTTTGACACTGGTAGTGGTAGTAGGTAGGTAGTGGTAATGCACTCGCTTGGATAGCCAAGTGCTGCGGGTTCGAATACGGGCGTACCTCTGATATTTTCACGTGCGAATCATTTCTAACATTAATACCACTTGTGTTACGGCGAAGGAAAACATCGTGAGGAAACGATGATCTCATTCTCATCTCGTGATCTTAAACATGAGAGAACTTTCGAAACATTGCTAGTGATGTGCTGTGATGTGAAGTTCGCCAACCCGCACTTGCTGAGCGTGGTGGACTATGACCTAATCCCCTTTGTTTTGAAGGGAGACCCGTCACAACGTAAAAAAGGGCTGAATACATACTAGTACAAGTACATATAATGTAATTTTTAATTGTAATTGTAAAACAAATATATTAATAGATAGCACTATTTTACATTGTAAAGTAATTAATAGAATAATATGTATCTACTTAGTATTACATACGTGATACGAGATTAAGTTTTAACGAATCGTGAACATCTCTATTAACATTTACGAGTTTCACTTTTTATTTTCTTACTGATTATAAAATACATTGAAATATAATGTAAGAAGTCTTTCAATTTTTCAATACGAATTATTTTTATCTTTTAATATTCTGTTAATTAAGATTAATTAAACAGAGTTTAATCAAAAGTTGCGTCACTTTATAGCACTTATTATGTCTTTATTCAAAAATATCAACTTACTTAATGACAAATACAATGACAAATACTTAGTTTCGTATACAAAATAATACTGGGTATTGAATTTTTTTCCACGATAGGATTGTGGTTTCTATGTGACGACTAAATCATTTATTAATTTCAGAATCAAAAGGACACATAGACCACCAAGATGGGGGCGATGTTCCGTAGCGAGGAGATGGCGCTGTGCCAGCTCTTCATCCAGCCTGAAGCGGCGTATACTTCCGTTTCAGAACTTGGGGAAGCTGGAACTGTGCAATTTAGAGATGTAAGTAATGGCAATACTTACTAATACTCTGTAACATGGCTTAAATAAAAGAATAAAAAAGAACATAATAAAATATTATGTGGTTAAATAACACATTTCATTTGCAAGACTGATTTGAGAAGAAAATATTAGACTTTTAATTTTCCCAGTTAGTGTAAGTACCTATGTATTAAAAAGTTTCTCTTCTATAAAGGTTTGCTTATGAAAATACCTATCTTGATAATTCTACTTCGTGTTAAAAAGGTAATGTGAAGGTGGATTACAAAACTATGAATATGTTAACACTTAAGTAATCCACTTGATCTACTTTAAAGACATGCACTTTATATGTCTAAACACTCAACGCGTTCCATAAAAGCATAATTACTTTCCATTATACTAAAGATTTATTTAAAACAGTATAAGTTTTTGTTTTTGCATTGTTATATTCGATATAATATATCGAATATAATAATATATCGTCTACATAAGGTGGCAAAAACGGAAGTGACGGAAATGGTACACGAGTATCCAATTATAGTATATAATATCATTGCGAGTATCTGCGTTTCATATCAAATATTTTAAACACATCATGAATGTAAAGACAACTTTTACCTTAAATATTTTTTCTACCTTAAGATTAAAACAGAGTTCAAACTTTCTTTGTTTATATCATAAATTTTCTCTTAAATTTTATTACAACCGTACCTACTGTCATACAAATTTAAGTGAACTTGGACAATCGGTCACGCAAAACCTAAGGTGAACAAGTTATTTCGAAGGTGGAAACGGACAAGGTGAACGTCTTACAACTTTCGTAGCATTATTTATGACACCAGAATAAAAGTAAAAATATGAAATCATTTGAAAAATAAATAAATATGCATATTTTGCCCCGTCCTCATTATTCGGAAAAATATTTAAAGAAAACATACTCTATGTGTAACATTTTGGCTCACTATAGTGATGGTGATGAAAACTATAGTTTTCATCATATCATCCTCTCAAATACCCATCAATAGTTATTAAAAAACAAAAAAAAAATGAAAATGAAGTTAATAAAAGGGGAGAAAAAAGTGGCCAATGTTCCTTTCTTAATTAGTTTTTATGAACGATTGTTTGTAAATTCCTTCATGACCTAAGTATCCCACCTATAAAAACAATGCTACTATTACGTGCAATAAGCTAATGGCTGATTGTTAAATGCAAATCTAGTTTATAAATCACATCATTACGTATACAATTTTCATTCATTGTTGTAGTACTTAGTATTCTAAGTTGTATGTGTAACGGTTAGTATAAATCTCTCAGAGATGAGATATTTTCCCGTTGTAAAAAGTATCCTATGATATATTGATAGGATCAAAGTATGTGTAGTAGTGTTTTCGCGATGCGTTCTCAGACAACAGAGACACAAATGTTCTAAAAACACTAGATTTGTCCTTTTTATCGATAATATTGACAAGTTCAATACTAAGATTTTCTAAAACCTACTTACCTATTTACTGTACAGATTCGATTTAAACTCGCCGTATCGTTAAAATTAATAAAGGCATAATTTTATAAAATAAAACGCTCGCCTTGTGTCCTAATATTTTACAAGTTCATCTCACCTCTAAAGCAGGCAAGTTGTTGACCCTGGGAAAACGGGATTCACTGGATCTGGCAAAAACGCAATCTCAATGATTAAATGAATTCCTCCGTACAAATGGCGCGCTAACTGAACGCGTCGTTAAATGGCATTCGCTTTTCTAGATTAAGATTTATCAAACGAGATACATTTTTGTTAGTATTAAAATTAGATTTAATTTAAGCATGTCTCCCAGAATTTATTTTAAAATATATTAGGTACTTACCTATATTAATCATAAATTGAATTAAGTATAAATGATCAATGTTGATGTTTAACTAAAACTATTCTTTCCAGTTAAATCCCGACGTAAACGCATTCCAACGTAAGTTCGTAAACGAAGTGCGTCGCTGCGATGAGATGGAACGTAAATTGCGGTACATCGAGGCTGAGGTTCATAAAGACAAGGTGCACGTCCCACCGGTTAAAGATATGCCGCGAGCACCCAACCCGAGAGAAATTATTGATCTTGAGGTAAGACTTATATAAGGATAATAAAATTGTTGATTTACACTTACTTGTAAAACTGGTTAGTACTGTTCGTGAATGTTTGTGTATGTACAGACAAGTAAAACAAAAAAAGTAAAAATTGTGACAGTACACAATAGTAGTAATATATTATTTAGGTACTTATTTAGATATATTTCAAAAATATATAATATTTAAATTATATACTTTAGAACAATCATGTCTCTCTGGTGACCAATGATTGCTGTAAAGCATTCGAAACGTCGGAAAACCAAAAATTTTCAAATACTGTTCATAATATTTGAATAATTGTTAAACAAAATATTAAACTAAAATTATTTAACAGGCACACTTGGAAAAGACGGAAAACGAAATTCTTGAGTTATCTCACAACGCCATCAACCTGAAGCAAAACTACCTTGAGCTGACAGAGCTGAGACACGTCTTGGAAAAAACTGAAGCTTTCTTCGTAGCTCAAGAAGAAATCGGAATAGATTCATTGACCAAGTAAATATTTTTTAGACGTTATAAATAAAATACTTGATATTATCATAGGTAGAAAAAAAACTTAATCTCTAATCCTCTCATCTTCTCATCTCTTGCGCTTTATTCAACTTCCTAGAGGCTGAATCTGATACGAAATTGAAATCTACCCTATTTCTTTTTAACATTTTTTTGTTAAAACAGTTTATTCATATAAAAAAATAACAAAATATATATTAATAGATCAATCCAGCAACAATTTAAACACACAGCAATTTTATAATCAAAATGTAATAAACAGGTCGCTTATATCCGATGAGACGGGCCAACAGGCCGCCACCCGCGGCCGCCTCGGCTTCGTAGCGGGAGTAGTGCAACGAGAACGCGTCCCTGCCTTTGAGCGCATGTTGTGGCGTATATCGAGAGGCAATGTATTTTTACGCCGAGCTGAACTTGAAAAGCCTCTCGAAGATCCTAACACGGTAATAAAATTTATTACCTCTGACATAATTTTATCTTGGAATGATTATCATGTAAAATAAGACATTAAATGGCATTTAAAACACTTTGTAACATTTTTAGGGCAATGAAATATATAAGACCGTGTTCGTCGCGTTCTTCCAAGGAGAACAACTGAAGTCTCGTATCAAGAAAGTATGCACAGGCTTCCACGCGTCGCTGTATCCATGCCCGCCCTCCAACACCGAGCGTCAGGATATGGTTAAGGGAGTTAGGACTCGTTTGGAAGATCTTAACATGGTAAATATTAAAATAGATATCTTTAATTAAAAGTAACGTAACACTTAATAAAAAATCCCACAGGAAATCGTTGCAAAATTGGTAGATATCGGGTTACTATTGTCTTGCATAGATAGTAGGTTCTTGTATAATTAATTAATTAAAATTTAATTCGATGGAGTAAAATAAGTCTTTTTATCTCGAACGTGTAGGTATGTAGGTACTAATGACAAGCGGCCAGCGTATCATGTGTATTTATCTAAGCATAATATTTGCCCGTTTTTTAGCATTTTAAGTTTTAAATGACGTAATGCGGTTAAGCCAATGATGATACAGCATGTGCGTTATTCATTCTTTCAATTTTTTCCTTACCTACAACATATTTTAGACCTTAGTAAAAATAGGTGCCTGACAGATGGCGCTGTGATTTAAAATTATTGAATTATAAGCACAAAAAGAAAAAAAATATTATAATTTAGTGAGAAATATTTTAGAGATGAAACGGATATCCGGCAACTATCCGGTATCCGGCCTATCCGGTCCTGTTTTCACTATGCGGCCGTATACCGGATAGTAAGTCAGTATCCGGCCTGGGCCGGATACCGGATAGTGAAATAAAAAAATCTCATTATTTCACACAAGGCAAATCATACCACAATAGATTATGGACACCGTTTTATATTTATAATCGCACATACAAAATATTTGTTTCATCTTTGCGATCGACGACGCAAAGATGAAACGAATCATGGGACGCCTCATTATGACGGGTGAGCGGCCAGTGAGTCCCACATAAGAATTTGTAGTACCTATGCATTTTCCAATATGTAAAAAAGAGTTTTAAAGATAATCTGTTACTGTCAGAAGAAAATTTCTCGAAAGAGTTTTTTATATACTCTATCATTCACTGCGCTATCATATAAATCAAATTGATCGCGCCGTGTATCGCGATATATAGGGCCGGATATCCGGCGCTCCGGCCTCGTAGCTTGCCGAATATCCGGTATCCGGCCAAACCACTATCAGTTTCATCTCTACACTAATATTTATCATCCTCGCAAGCTAAAAAAACATAAAATTGAAAATGAAATAATGAACAACACCATTTATTACCAGGTCCTGAATCAAACCCGGGACCACAGGCAACGTGTGCTCATGAGCGTGGCCAAGGAACTTGGCAGCTGGTCCATAATGGTTCGCAAGATGAAGGCCATCTACCACACACTGAATCTTTTCAACATGGACGTCACCAAGAAGTGTCTTATTGGGGAATGCTGGGTGCCGACTGCTGACCTTCCCAATGTACAGAAAGCTCTCGCTGATGGATCGGTACGTATTTTTAAACTTAGTAAAAACAAAACTTATGGCTATAGTTTTACGAGTCCAATTTAGTAAACAATAGTGTTTAAAACTAGCTAGCAAGATAAAAAATAGAGTGTAGACTGACAAACAAAACGCTAATTAACGACGACGTTGAAAAATATCTTTGATTGAATTCTTTCAATCTTCATAACAAGATTGTAGTTATCACAAAGAGAAAAAATCAAGATTATTTTTATTATATTTAAAATTATTATAGGTACTATTTTGTATATTTATATAATAATATTTAAAATATTATAGAACGCATGTGGAAGTTCAATCCCGTCTTTCTTAAACTGCATCGAAACGGACGAAGTGCCGCCTACCTTCAACCGCACGAACCGCTTCACGCGGGGCTTCCAGAACCTGATCGACTCGTACGGTGTTGCCTCCTACAGGGAATGTAACCCAGGTAATAAATAATGTATAATAATTTATAATATAACTAACTATTGTGAAGTAGTCGGTAGAAATCTCCGACCGATTCCGGTCATGACGGCCAATCTCATTGAGACTAGCCAATTGCGCAGGAGATATTATAGTGCACAGGTGTACGCGCAGACACAAGTGCACTCTCTGTTCCTATCACTCATACTCCGGTGGGACGACTACAGCTCGACACAACCAGGTACAGTCTTAGAGGTAGAGTCCTAGTCGACACCATAATAATGTTAAAGTGTAGTAAATATACGACGATGCAACATTCAAATACCTGACAACAACAAGAACAAGGTCAAATAAATTTTGTTTATTGAAAATATCAGTAATGTTAAAGGCGGTTATTTAAATTATAATTTATAATATAACGTGGCAAATAATTGATACACCTTCTACATATTTTTATTTTTAAATATTAAAAAAAAATACGAAACCCGGAGTCAATGTACATTTTCAAAATTTAAAATGAGTAGTGGCAGTATAAGTTTAGGAAAATATCACCCAATAGCCCGAATCTCGCGACTATAATACAATACCTGTCGACATAAGTTTAGAGTTCGACCCATCATTATACATTTAAAGAAATGTTACGCTTTCTACTCATGCTTTAATTAATTTAAAAATTCCGCATATTTTTTCCTATATAATTTTAAATCTACTTTTGAGTTATTGGTTTGCTCAGTTGATTTGGTTTAACATTTTTTAAAATAATACTGTCAACATTGTTACTAGTGCAATGTTGACTTGGGTTTCCAGTAATGTACCCCACAGTATACACTGCTCTAAGGGCTTACATTTTTTTAATATGTAATCTGTTGGATATCCTTAATAAAGAAATTAAATCACATAAGTACAGAAAGGGTAAAAAATGACCAAAAACAGTAAATAAAATAAAAATCATATAAATAATATTTGTTTTTCCCAGCACTCTACACCATAATCACATTCCCCTTCCTCTTCGCGGTGATGTTCGGAGATTTAGGCCACGGCTTGATCATGGCTATGTTTGGCGCTTGGATGGTAATTAAAGAAGTGTCCCTCGCTGCAAAGAAGTCTAACAATGAAATCTGGAACATTTTCTTCGCCGGTCGCTACATTATCTTGCTCATGGGCTGCTTCTCTATGTACACTGGGCTAGTATATAACGATATATTCTCCAAATCGATGAATATATTTGGATCTTCGTGGATTGTCCCGTATGACAATCAAACTCTCGAAGCGAACGCTGCTTTAACCATGGACCCGAAAGATTCTTATATCGACACACCATACTTCATCGGTATCGATCCTATTTGGCAGGTAAGTTGTTTAAATACGTACAATACATTTAATAATTCAGTAATTACTTATCATTTCGACCATTTTCTAAATTAATGTGTTCTATCTTCCCTCCAAGTACGATTTGTTTTAAATTTATAACATTTATTTTATTTTTTAGGCTGCTGAAAACAAAATTATTTTCCTGAACTCCTACAAAATGAAGCTGTCTATCATTTTCGGCGTCGTCCACATGATATTCGGTGTCTGCATGAGTGTCGTAAACTACAAGTAAGTAACTGTTAACCGAATTATTCATTACACTAATTATAAAATAGGTTAGAAGTTAGTATTATAGTAAGTGGCATCTTTTTAATCGGACTCTCATTGAAACAGCTTCTTCAAACGCCGCTACTCCATCTTCCTGGAGTTCATCCCCCAGATCGTGTTCCTGTGTCTGCTCTTCTTGTACATGGTGTTCATGATGTTCTACAAGTGGGTTTCCTACAGCACCTTATCCGAAGGTTAGTTTTCCACCATATACATATAATTTAATATGTAATTTATTGAAATGATTAAACCTACTTTATAAAAATATCGACTACGCAATATTTTTTGTTAAATAAAAGTAGATAGTCGTTTGAAATATAAATCAAAAGCTTAACTGATTTAACTCAATAGCAATTTTCATCGTAAATTTTTTTGATTATTTAAATCAAAAAAATGTACTCTTTTATATGAAAATACTCTTATCTTTCTTTACAGATATAGCGTACACCCAAGGGTGTGCACCATCAGTCCTGATCCTGTTCATCAACATGATGCTGTTCTCAAGTACCGAACCTGAAGGTGGCTGTAAGGAGTTCATGTTCGAAGGTCAAGGCACCGTCCAGCGAGTGTTCGTGCTTGTGGCACTTTGCTGTATACCTATCATGTTGTTCGGCAAACCCCTATACTTACTCTCTGCGAGTAAAAAGAAGAAGCCCGCTAAGGTTTGCAAAGAATTTTCATAATAAGCTCATCTTTTCCATAGTTTTCTCATTGAAATAATTCATATAATGTTGCGAATGATAATAATAAATCGTTTTAACAAAGACCATCATGACATTGAAAATAAATAAAAAGAGACGAATTGTAAAAGAACTTGCTAGAGACTAGAGTTAATCTATAAATAAGCTGGAAAAGTATAGATACAACAAGTCAGCGTAATTAAAAAACTTAAAAACAACTGCACAAATGTGAAACTGTGTAATTTAGAGAAAAACCCTAAAATATGTTGTTTTCTGTTTCATAATTTATACCCAGCGTCACTTTCACAATTAATATGAATCTAACGACATCTTTGAAGCTAAGATCCATCAAGCCGTGCAGGCTGCAGAACGTGCCAAACATTTGAATTTGGCGCCAAAAATCCGGCATTTTATTTTTTTTATAAGTATATTTCGATACACCCAGTGTCACAGTAAATATAAATTATATCGACACCTTTCAAGCTAAAATCCATCGAGGTTCAGGACGCAGAGCATGCTAAAGAATTATAAATATGTACATACATACTCTCGAAAAACATGACCCTCCTTCCTGGTGAAATCGGGTAAAAAACCGCCCAATCAAAAATTCCTTTAATACATAGCTTATATTGACAATGACACTTTTGACAAAAAGAGACTTCCTTTTTAGCCTGAACAGCCAAATGGAAACGTGAACCAAGGCATCGAGATGCAGGAACAGACAGATATCAGCTCTGCGCCCAAGCCTGAAGCCAAGTCGTCCGGAGGCCACGACCACGACGACGAACCCTTCAGCGAAGTTATGATTCATCAAGCTATTCACACTATTGAATATGTACTCAGTACAATCTCTCACACCGCATCGTACCTTCGACTGTGGGCTTTGTCTCTTGCTCACGCAGGTAATTACAATTTTTATATAAAGCTTAGTGTTAACATATCGATAAAATATTTGATTATAACTCCACACACACACACACACACACACACACACGCGCGCGCGCGCGCGCGCACACACACGCACACACACGCACACAACGCGCTTTTTATAACAGTAGTCCGATTATAAAAATATTCTTCAATTATAAGAATACATTTCGTTATTTTTGACTAATCATTCATACATTTGCAGAATTATCCGAGGTACTTTGGAACATGGTGCTCAGATTCGGTCTGCAGGACCTCAACTACGTGGGCGCCATCAAGTTGTATGTGGCGTTCATCTTCTGGTCGCTGTTCACGCTCGCCATCCTCGTCATGATGGAGGGGCTTTCTGCCTTCTTGCATACGTTGCGTTTGCATTGGTTAGTGTATTTGCATACTTCTATCTTTGTCACCAATTATGGACCATTAAAATTTAGGGAAAACATTATCTTTATCTATATGTAAGTTTTAAAAAAATATTTTAAGTCTCAAATTAAATAATTAACGTTAAACATATGTATTTTAGTTATCTAATTATTATTATTATCAAAATTCTTTGAATAGTGAATAATTTTCAATTGTATTTGTGAATGCGACTACTTCTATATGTTTCTTTTAAATTATTTTTAGAAGTAAATGAAAGTCAATATATATTTTTTTGTATACTAATAACCGAATTATTAATTAAAAAAATAATAATTAATATTACAGGGTGGAGTTCATGAGCAAATTCTACTCCGGTCTGGGGTATATTTTCCAGCCCTTCTGCTTCAAGACGATCCTCGAACAAGAGGATAATGAGGATTAGATTAAAAAAAAATCTTTTGAATAAACCGTAGTGTAGATCGCAACAGTATTGTCATACAAAATTTTAATGCAATAGGTGCAAAGTCACTACATAGTTGTTGAATAAAAAGTATTTGTGTATATTTTATTGGTGTTTTATTTATTAATTAAAAATTAACATAAATTTAATATTCTTAAATAAAAAAATATCTATCATTCTAGTAAAAGTTTATTCATTTTTAAAATCACTATAATTACATGTGCGTTCAAAACTTTTTTTACACGACTTTATGACTTGAATTTTAAGTGTTTACAGAATAGTTTTCATTTGAAATAACAACAGATAATAATATAACAGTCGTTTTTTTAATGAAATGCCAACGTACCTTATAAATATTGTCAGTTAAGTTCTTAAATTAGTTTTAGCCTTTTCCAATATTTCTTTCTTAATCTTGGGATAGTCTGGATGAATTTTTAAAATATGTCGACAAACGACTATGCATTCAGGATATTTCTTCAATTTTAAATAGGCGTAAGCCAACTTGTATCCCACAGCTAAATCATTCTTCCCTGTGTGTATCCAAGCCTTATCGTAGTTGTACGCTGAGATTTTATAGTTTTGCTCTTTCTCTGCTATGAAACCTAAAACGAAATTATGTCAAAAATTATTAAAGTTTCAAATTAATTTTCGTTCTTTCAAATAAAATTGTTAGTCTGTGCGCTTCGCACTTGGCAGATGGTTAGATAGTAAACATTACGTCACTTTGATTTGGGTGACGACGGCCAAAACGGAAAAATGGATCAATTATACATAAGACATGGGTTTATTAGTTTTATAGAGCTTATTTCGCTAAGTTCATCGCTAGACACTATTGTTGTCTAATTAGAAAAAAGAAAAATAGGGAATGCCTCTTCATAGTTATTAATATTATTTTTATATAAAAGTCGTTCCTCTATCCGTTTATCCTATTTTTCTGCCTGACATAAACTAGCAAACGAACATTTTATCATTTTACATTTATAATAACAGTTTAATAATTATTATTATGTATTACCTAAATATTGATATGCAGCTGCGCAGGAGTTGTTGTGAGTTATGATTTTAGTTAGAATCTCTTTAGCAGCGTCCATTCTGCTCGAATTTATTTGATTATCTGCAACTTCTAACCAACATCTGTAAACAAAAATATTAATGTTGTATAATTTGTACTGATCTTTTACTATATTTCTTCAAATCATATTGTATGTATACTATATTTAACACTTTTTAATGTTTTACTGCTGGCCACGGGCCTCCCTTCAATACGAGGGTGATCAGGCCATAGTCCACCTCGTTCGCCTGGGATGGCAGACTTCACACGTCTTTCGAAAAACTTGCTAGTTTTTTCAGACGTGTAGGTTTCCTCACTATGTTTTCCTTCACCGTAAGACATTGTTGAGGTGAGGTGACAAACCACGTAATTAAACCCGCTTTACTCGGTTTCCCAAGCTAGCGAATTACTACTGGGCTATCACTGTAAATTGTAATATGAACACGATATTACCTTTCTAAACCATCTGCTTTTTCTGGTGTCCAAGGAATAGAAGATATCGTCCGTTTTAGAATATTTTTAGCCCGAGTTGGTTGTTTCACGATGTTGTACCTTAAACATAAAAAATAATTTAAATATGAATATAGGGATACTTAGAGATACAGATAAAAAAAGAATATAATTTTAACTGAGTCGAATCTGTACATATTTTTTATTTATGGGAAAACCTTGAAATAGTCTGTGACCACATCACGAGAAACCCATTGAACAGATTTTGATGACATTTTGGTATGATAATTAAGCTTTTTTAAGCTTAAGGTTATCCAGGTTATAAGAATAATTTTTATAAATAAATAACTCAACCCTAAGAAGTCCACGTCAATACGAACCCGAGCAGAGCGAGGTGAGTTTATAGTTCATAGGGAGTTATTCGGGTCAACGCATAGGTTACTTTTTACTGTGGGTAAATCACATCTCTATGAAATCTATAATAACGGTGAAAATAAATTAAATCTAAATTGGTATACTATTAATACTATTGTGATAGCCTGTAAAAGCAGCAGTTGTAACTATCTGTAATTAAAAGTACAATTATCATGATAAATCATATGTAACCTAGTTTTAAGTATTGTAAATTGTAATATTGTAACTTTTGTTGGTAGTTCAATAAATAAATAAATAAAACGACCTAAGGCAGAACCCAAGCGGAGCATTAGCAAGTAAATCAAAACCTAGTGAAATACAAGATAACTCACGCATTAGCAATAGCCAGTATAAGGTAGGGGTCATCTTGATAGCCTTCCTCAGTGGCCAGTGGTAGTATTTCGTTCAGCACTCGTTCAGCGCTGGACTTTTGTTTGGTCGCAAGCTGTAAAAGCGCTTGAAGCGCTTTACGATCTGTCGGCGATACTTCTGTTAGGAGTTTCTCAGCTGTTCTAAGAGCTAATAGACGAGTGTCGCTAAAAGTAAATGAGATGGTTTTTTAATTGAAATATGGCAGTAAACTTTTTTGAAATCAGAGTGAGTAGCAATTGTTGGAAATGTTTAATAATCGTTTCTACATAACTATGCACATGTATAAAATTGAAATGTCTGTTTGTAACATCAACATAAAACCTTTTTTATTAAATGGTCTGTATATGTTATGTAATTAATTATACATGGTATCTACTTATAAGAAAAACACAATTTTAAGTTTTAAAAGTTTGAGTTTCTGTTCTGTCTGTTTCTTATTGCTATCTCTGAAAGCTGTTTCAGATTTTAACGGGACTTTTATTGTCATTTAGCTGATGTTATAAGAAGAGAATTTGTTATTTAGGTTTATATTATTAAAACGAAATAATTAACACTTAACTCAAAAAAATGCTTAAAATTCCTATAATACAGAACAAACTAAACTAAAAACAAAAGAAAAAAAGGCCATTACGTTTCATCATTAGCGAGCAGCGCCTCATTGAGTGCGTCGGGCGAGTTCTGCTCGAGGCAGAGAAGCACCATGCGCCTGGCCGCGCTCTGCGCCCAGCGCGGCGCCCTGCGCGCCTGGTTCAGCTGGCGGAGCGCCGCGTTCACCTTGCCGCAGTACATCGAGTATATACCGAGACAGTATGAATAGCCTGTAGGTTAAAATTCAAGCGTCTGTCTGTAGATATACTAAATGCATATAAAATTATCAAGTTTTAATTTTTTGTCTGTCAGTCTTTCTCTTTGTCTGGGTAATCTTTGGAACAGCAACACCGATTGTAATATGACTTTCACTCAAAGATGGGGAAGGGTATGTTTTAATCTGAAAATAATAACGGGTCCAGCGTAAACATCGTGTTTTTATTTGGTATTATTGGACGGCATTTAAAATAAAAGGCGTTTATCATCCTCATCTAGATTCAATGTTGCTAAAATAACGGTAAAACAAATACATAGACAAAATCAAATTTAAAGCACATTTCTCACCAGTATCATCTTGATTTTCCATCAAATTCTTAGCGTTGTCTATAACCTGTTCCACATCGGACAGCTTTCCACGCCGCCATTGCACCTCTATGAGTTGCGCGAGTGCCTCCCAGCTCGTCGCCTTCACAGACAGTATCTGCTCTAAATGACGTTGCGCTGTTTCTAAATCTACCTGAGAATTACAATTTTAACATCATTGTAACTCATTAGTAAGGCAGTGGTAGCCCAGAGAAAACTCGAGAAGAGAGAAGTCTGAATGAACATGACAAGTTTTAGACAGATTTTTTCAAGTGATAGTGCCATGCTTGTTACCTTCGGGTAGCAGCCAAATGGGCCGGCACACCCCGTATAGTACCACTCTCTCACAGAAGACCGGCGTGAAGTGGCAGCTATGCTGTCGCGTTTCGTCCGGTAAGTGAGAGTCCGGGAGGCCCACTCCCCATTCCTCATCCCGTCCTTCTCCCTCCTCCCTCCCTCCCTTTCCTGAAAGGCCGGCAACGCATCTGCAAGCCCTGTGGTGTTGCAGATGTCCATGGGCGGAGGTGATCACTTACCATCAGGTGAGCCTCCTGCCCGTTTGCCCCCTTTGTCCAATAAAAAAAAAAGATGTGTGCAGTCCGTCAACCCGAATTCAGTATAATGGACTATGGCCTCATCTACCTCGTATGAAGGGAAGGCCGTACCCAACAGTAAGAACTTTAAAAAGGGTATAATTATTTATTATAATATAATAAAAGGGTGAATACATGGTACTTATTTGGCTCATAATAATTGCTGTCACATTTTTGGGCACGGGCTCCCTACGATACAAAGAGGACCTGGCTAAAGCCTACCTACGCAGCGGATATGCGGACATCATGTCTTACCACACTAATCTGTCAGATATACAGGTTTCCTCACGATATCATCTTTTAACGCAAGTGGTAATTATTTAGACAACGAATCGTCCATTAATATGTCAGTTTTGCGAGACTTGAGGTTCAGACCAGCTTTATCTAACTTTCTAAGCGAATAGAAGAAGTCAATTAATTAAGATCTTGTAAAGGTTTCATTGTGTTGTGTGTATGTGTATTGAATTTATGATTTCAGTAAACATGGGACTTGAGAGTAATAGACGAATGCAGTTAGCGAAAGGCCTATAGTAAAAATCTATTGTTTCTTATAGCTTCCTAATGGGATTAATTAATATTGAAAAAATATTTACTTTACGAAATGCCAAATCTGCCATCATGACTGCAGCCGATTCATTGTTAGGGTCCGCATTTAGGAGCACAGTGCAGGTTTGTTCACATCTTTCTGGATTGTTCATCTGGAAGAAATAATAACGTTTTTAAATCATATTTTGGCTTAATAAAGCAGTTAAGATAATATATAGTATAAACTTACATGTGCGCGAGAATTTGACTGTTAAAATATGCGAAAAAGTTCGAAAAGAAAGTTTATTTACTTCATTTAATAGGCGACTTGGTAACTGATGTAACTTTTTTTATTGGCAAAGAGTTGAGTAAATAGACGAACAAACACTTTATGACGCTATTTGTTTTATTCTAGTTTTTAGTTCTAATTTCAATTTATTTAATGGAAAAATTTCTTTAGTCGTCATAAAAAAATAGTTTTACGAAACAATTCAATACTAACTTGAGCATATAATTTAGCTAAGTCCAACAAAGTATTAGGGTCTCGTGGTACATGGATCAACGCTTCAGAATACAATTGAGCAGCCACAGCTGGTTCTTTTAAGCATTTAATTTTCGCCAAAGAACACAAAATCATTGACAACTGCTTTTTTTCCTCCTCTAAATCTCCTTTCGACTCTATCTCCAATCTCTTTAAGACCGCCATTTGCAAGTCCTTGGCTTCTGCTACGATAAAGATTGTGTTGCTTTGAGGGGCTTTCATATCGCGGCATTTTGCTTGAGTGAGTAGTAAACGTATGCGTCGTTTTAAAGTATTTATGTCTTTTTCTTTATTATACACTTGATTTAGTTCGGAAGATATTATTGAATCCACTTTGTTGTACTGTTTTAGCTGAAAAAGAGAGCATTTTGTACCTTAAAGTGCTAAAGTAGCGCCGTATCGAATTTTATAATTGTTATTTTTAATGGTCAAGTCTTCTACAGATAATATAAAATATTTTAAACGAGTTATATCTGTACCGATTTTTTGAAAATCTAATTGAAATAGTCATTATTATCGATACAGTTACTCATAATAGAAGTAAAACATCGTTTTTAGAATATTGGTCTGTATTGTCTGTGACCCCTTCACGAGAAAACTACTGGACTTCAAGATTTTAATAAAATTTGGTACAACGATACCTGGTTATCAGGTCAACCAACATATTATAGGATACTTTTTACTTCGGAAAAATATATAATTCCTGAAAAATGTCTTAATGACGAACTCGAGCAGAGCGTGAGAGTGAATAAGTGAAACAGAGAATATATTACTTGGGAAAATCAAAGTGAAACGAAGGTTTTGAAATCATAGGTACCTTCATAAGTAATTCCAAATACTCAAATTTCAATTCATCGTCGTTTAACAGCTTAATGGCGTTTTCGTAATGTTGTGCCGCTTTATCATACTCGTGCATTTTCACCAACGCGAGCCCAAGTTTCTTCACCAGCTGAATGTTTTTAGGACTTCCTTTAAGCGCTACTTCGTATGCTTCGACTGCTTGTGACGGTTCTAAAATAAAGAAAATTATTTATATCAGTATAAAATTAGTGTAACAATGGTTTTAGAAAGGGTTAGAAAAGAAAAGTAAGTGTTTTCATAAAAAAAGCAGTGTTATTCAAATTTACTGAAGCTGTATAAAATTCTAACTGGGACGAATTTGTACATTAAATATTTTTTGCAAAATCTCGTTGAAATAATAATTATTAAACAGAGTACAAATGTATTGTTTTTAGATTTTCTCTGTTTGTCTATGACCTGTGACCTCATTTAGATAAAAATCAGACCAATTGGGTCAGATTTCGATGTGATAATAGCCGGGTCAAAAAATAGAATACTTTTTTCTGCGTGAAAAAATATTATCCCTGAAAATGTATACTACCTTACGTGGGGACGAACTAAAGTGGAGTTTATAATCAAATAGTACAAATCTCACCATGAATTGACATATACGCATCGCCCATCATCGTATGAGCATCTGTCATCGGATGATTGTTAACTATATCTCTGAAACAAGTTGTAAACATTGCTCTATCGTTCTTCTCCTTCAAGTAAATATGCGCCATTTTGCTATGAGCTTGGAAGTAATAAGGCTGACCAGGTTTGACTTCGTTAAGAATGTCTATGGCATTGTCGATATCGCCTTTCTGTATGGCTAAGTCTGCTCGAGCTATAAGTAAACGGCTTTCTTCCGATGTATAGGATATTTCCTGAATGGCTTCCTGGAAGAAAAAATAAAAATAATATTAAAAAAAGCTAATTATAGTAGGTAATCGCACATATAACTTTGCCATTTTTAGTTAGCATGATACGATCATTTATTCATATTTTTAGTTTCACTCTGCATTTCTAAATTTCAAAATTACCGCCTAAGCCCTTGGGTTTTCCTCACAAAATACGACATGAATTTAAAAATATTTTATGAATTACTTTGCTGAAAACTAGATAAATTTTTCATTAACAAGTATATAATTAGGAAACAATTTTAAAACTAACCTGCATAGTTTTGCCTGCTTCCCCTAAAAGCCCCAAAGTTGTTTGCAATTCAATGATTTCCAGATATAATGTAGTTTTGTCTATTATATTTAGACCAGATTCATTATTCCTACTTATATTACTTCTGCTTGTAAGTATTTGTAGACTCGTAGTGAAGCTGGATAAGGCATCTTGCAATTGATTCATACTCTTTAGAATAACACCATTTAAGAAATGGTACATGGCACTGTCGCGAACTTTGAAATTATAACTTAGACACATTTCTAAGCATTGGGCTGCTTTAGTAAAAGCCCCCTGTTGGATATAAATTTGAGCAATCAAAATTTGGCTGCCGGCATGAGTGTTGTCAATCTCACTAACTTGTTGGGCCAATTTTTGAGCTTCAATCGCATATCCAAATAAAAATTTCAATTTTGCTAGTTCATACAAAGCTGTCAACAAACCTGGACACGACTTGCAAATTGTATTTAATAGCTTCATGCAATTTGATACTAAAGTGTTACTGCCTTCTTGCGAATACAACAAATGGCCTACAATCACAAGTGGCTTTTTGGGTAAATACTTTTTGTATTCTTTATATACTTCTAATAAGAAATCAGGATCTAAATTTTTTATGTATGTTAAACTGTAGGGATAAATATCAGCCTGTGAAATTTGGGCATCTATTGCTTTGTTCAAAAATGACGTAGCATTAGAATTCTTGCTGTTCAATTGAGCTGATAGTAGGTATAGAATTGGAAGCTTTTGGTTTCCTTGCATTTCATGCAAAAGCTCAATTTGCTGAGCAATTTGATCAACAGCACCATTTTCAAGCATTTGACATAAAGTTAGTCCACATAATGCAGTTATAGAATTACTATCAATCTTGCTGGCAGCTTTGTAAAAACTTAAGGAATCTTTATATTTCCCTTGTAAAATGCATTGATAGGCAACTTCACTTAAATAATCCACATTCTTTGAATACATTTCTGATGCATATTGGGCAAATCTAAAGACTTGTGAAAGAACTGCACTAGACCTACCACATATTTTGGAAAATAATTGTGCTGTATCATAAAAAAGAAATCCATTACTAGATTCTTCCTCTTCTAGTATAGTGAAAAATGTATTAAGTTGATCAACTGCTTCAATATAATCGGAATTTTTACAAAGCGCTATAAATATTCTTATTTTTAGTGCCTCTATATTTGTTGGTTCTAGTGAAAGTACTCTTTCTATTGCATCATATACTGCATCCCATTTTTGGGTGGCAAATTCATTTTTTAACTTTTCTATAATAGGCACAACTTGGCCAGGATTATTAACTATTAGTTTATCCAACAATAGGTTAGAAGCATCAAAATCTCTTGCAAAATATTTAAACTTAGCCAATCCTAACAATGCCTCAACATTCCTATCAGTTTTCTGTAAAGCTAATTCTAGGCAGTCCAGAATTGAAGTTTGAATTTCACCAACACTCAAATACATGTCATTCCATCCTTTAAGAATTATAGCATCAATATTATGAGGGTCCTTTTTTAAGCATTTATTTATATATTCAGAGGCTTTTTCATATTTCTCAGCTAATGACAAAAACAAGCCAGCATAATAGAAGGATGGGCCATTGGCATGTTTACGTTCTTCTTTTAACTTTGATTCTAAGTTATACAAGTCATCTCTTTCAAAAGTACTAAGTTGTTTATGTCCATATATTAAACACATAACAACAGCAAATTTTAAATCTCTATCAGATTGTAGGGGTGTTAAGTCATTAATTCCTATTTGAATTTGTCCTTCTAAGATGTTAGATAAACCATGGTAAAACAGAAATTCCACATTTTCATTATAATGTGATGAAGCTTCTTTAGAAATAGTTTTAGCTTTCCCATAATATTTTTCTCTTAAATAATAATGTATGTTACATCTATACCAAGAAATATCCATTTTATTCTAAATCTAATTGAACTTGAAGATTTTTAAAATTGTTTATATTGTCTTCATAGTACTTAGCAAGGAAGTGGCACTTGCAAATTACATCTAGAGTGTTCTCCAGTGCATAATCGAATGCATGCTGTCAAATAGAATATATATTATTACTAAGATTAACTAATCAGCACACAATATAAAAACAATATTAATATTAAGCAGATAAATTGAAATATTTGACTTATAATATTTACAGAAAAATAAAGATCAATAACTTTCTAAATATTTTTTTTTTCATTTTGAATTGTAATATTATGGAATTAATAATTAATTTCATTATTTTTATAATGCAACATAGCACTTACTTGAGCTAATAATTTCCCAACACCTTTTCCTTGAAATTCTTTTGGTACATTTGTATGAATAAATGTTATTTGTTTATCTTTCTTGTCATAACTTATCGTTGCCTCTGCTGTAACAATTAACAAAATTAAATATTTTTTCTCTATTTCTTAAAGTTCCTAACATGTATTATTTTAGAAAATAATTGAAATAGATGATTTACTAACCACTTTGAAGAGTCACAACAAATTGTTGCTTAGCAACATTATTGACAACTTTCAGCGCGTGTGTAGAGAAGGCTCTGGCGCGAGTTATCATTCCAGACATGGAACAGTATTATTTTAATTCCTTTATAAAGTATACTAATAACTGTGGCCTACAGCTAATGCGCTCTAAAATATCCTATAATTTATAAAGATAAACAAAAAACAAAGTATTAAGTAATTGTCAGTTGTCACTTTACCGGTTTGACAACTGAGTACTGACGTCTGACATATTATAATCATATTCTATTCATATGCTGCGTTCCACTAAGCGCCCAAAACGAACAAAATGCTCCTTTATGCTGCGTTCCACTAAGCCCCCACAACGATCAAAATGCTCCTTTAGTTGTTCCACATAACGACCGCGGTCGTTGTGGTCGCGGCGAAAACGTCACTCATGACGTCATGACTTACGCTCACGCGAAGCACACGACGATCCATCTAAAAAGGTAGGTCGAAGTAGTCGTTGAGAAAATTAGCGGCATTTTTAAAACTCAAAGCATCAAAGATGGCGACCGTGAAACGAATGAACACTAATATTAAATATAAAAAATTAAATTATGTTAATATAAATTATTATTTATTAAAAAATGTTAATTATTATTTATTATAACTATTTCAATATAAATCGATTTAAGCAATAATTGTTTAAGTTTATTTTCAAGGCTTGCAGATTATAAACTAACCTCTTAAATCTTTTGCTTGCTTTTTACTAACTCGCCGTTTGTATTATTTACCTTTACGTTCAAAACGCTCTAAAATCCATTCCACTTGAGTTTACGACAGTAACGCTCACAATCAAGTGGAACGGGAAAAACTGCGGTCGTGAGCGTGATCGTTGTGAACGCTTAGTGGAATGTAGATATGACTTTTGACTAACAACTGAAACTGAAAACCATGGAGGTTAGAGACCAGGAGAACCATCGCTTCATACTAAAGCATTACCCGCCTGTCTCTGAAAATTTGTAGAATTTATAACGCGCTGTCGACGGTAAGTAGTATTTGTGAAGTTAGCTGTTTATGAGCATTGTCACTATTGTGACAACGTGAAGTTAGGCATTGAGACAACATAGCGATCGCAGCGCCTCCTTAGTTTGACAATATTTCTGAGACACTAAATTCTAGGGCAATGGTCCTCCTGGTTTCTAATCTCTATGCTGAAAACTATCGACCGATCGCTGTTCGCTGTTTGTAAGTCTTAAAGGTATATTCTACGTGACATTGTGCCTACACGACCACACGACACTCCTAGAAGTCACAAAATAACAAAATATGTTAACGTAATTCTAAGCATGGATGGATTCCTTTATAGACTTCAATATATATTTTTAAATTTAAATAGACATAGTTAATTTAATCGTATAACAGAATAACTTTTATTTCTTGACGAAGATAAAATGTTTTTTTTTTCATCGCCTCTCATGCATGTTGGATTATGATTTCCCGCAAGCTATATGGATGTGCGTAGAGCGTTTATTTAAAAAAAAATGTTGTCCGACCGATTACGGCCATTATAGTGCACATATTATAGTGCACAAGAGTGACAAGTGTACGCAAGTGCTCTCTCTGTTTCTATCACTCTCATACTCCGGTGGGACGACTACTCGACACGAGCAGTGAGAGCCATGGCGCAAAACCGACGGCTTTAAGTGCTCTCCGAGGCACGTGGGTGACACACCGCCAACATCCCGACTCCGGGCTATTACTGAGAATTACTAAACAGAAAGACTCAATAATTAAACTTGACCCGACCCGGGACTCGAACCCAGGACTTCTCGATGTATGGCCGTTCATGCTATTATGTACCTACCCATGGTGCATTTTTAAGATAGTTGGATCAGTAAAATTATAATTTGTATAATTTTGTTACTGTATTCTGCCTACAATATGACAAACCCTTTTGTATCCGTAAATCAATCGATAACAATGCTGTATAATATATAAAAAAAATCGAATAAAGGTTTTTTTATAATGTTATGCTGTATGCTCGTAAGTAAGAAGGTAAAGAAGTGGCATAAGAATATGTGGTCATATTACCTTTATTACTTTTTTCTTTTACTACTGCTACATAATAGGACTTAAATTAAAAACGATTCTTACGATGATTTGAATTGCATCGTTCCTTGTTCATTATCATTCTATGTAAGATTAGTGCTCTTTTCTACGAGCACTCAGGCATGTTTACGGTCAGAGTATTCCAAATAGTCTAGTAGGCGTTTAGTCAAAAGGGACATTTTTCGTCGCTGATGTCTATTTATTTAGACATTTTACTTTTCGATACATAACTTAGACTGATTTTTCAAGTACTATACACATTATATGTATACACATAACATATACGTACATGCAACTGCAAGACAAACGTATAACTCTCTTTTGGGCTTTGAGTTTTGACGCAGTTTTTTTACAAGGTATACTTTTATACAAGTTTTGGATTAGGCTTATAATCATGTTATATTCTCACAATATACATCCTAGGATAGGTTGGATAATTCGCTTGAGTGAAAGTAATTCGCGTAAGAAAATTTAGTCTTGTCCGACGTACGAATATTGATGATACTTTAACATTAGATAGTTTTATGAAATTCATAGATGTGCGGCTACCTATTTCATAGATGTGCACACCCCTCACACATTAATAGTTAATAGAAAAATACAACTAAATTGAATACAAACAGAGCTGGCGTTAGGACTTCCAGTGCCCTGGACGAGCGGATGTCTACTAACTATTCACTAACGCTTTACTAAACTTTAATTTTGAAGCACAAAAACTGAAAGACTTTCATTCAAACTTGTGAGAGCTCTTAGAGCACGTTAATCTAGCCCTGTCGCAATATTCATTCTTAGAAGACGTCTACTATAAAATATCTCCTTGCCAAATTTAAGCTTCGTAGTACAAAAAATGAAGGACTTTCATACAAATTTACATGATCCCATACAGCACCTTTATACGGCCAAGTCGCAAAATCTATAAAGTACATTGCTGCCAAATTTAAAGTTTGTAGCAAAAAAAGGACTTTCATACAAAATCGCGAAAGTCCTTAGACCTCCTTAATCCGCTTCTTGACCGTTTATCAACTCATCCAAAACCGTTACCCAGTATACTCTTGCAGCCGAATCCAATTAGAAGACTCGATAGAGCCGACGTGCTATTTAATATTTTACTGAGGGGAGATAGGGCAGCTGTGGCTCTACCTCGCCAAACTCCACTTTATAACTTTTTAAGTTATTATCTAAATAAGTCAAAAAAACAACTATAATATAACTAAGAAAATGTAGTAACTTGCTAAGACGTAATTATTATTTAATTAAAATTAATTTTGGTAACAAAAACAAATTCCGAAAAGATTTTAATATACAAGTGTCTTGTAATAAAATACGACAAGTTCTTTCTAAGTTAGGGGCACGCGATGTATGGCATGAGTCAATCAACAGCTGTGCAAGGTCCTCCGGTGTCCACGGCATGGTGCGCCCGCGCAGGTCACAGTCGTACATCGAGCGCAGTGCGCGCTACGCGCCCCGTCACCCACCGTTAGCAGGTGCGGCGTTGACCGAAAGAACCTCAATCTCATGTGAATTGAGATAGCATTCTTTTTTGTAATTTAGTGTTTTGATTGACTTGTGTTAATAAAAAATACGTAATACGAATTTCTTAAAATGTTATTTTTTATGTAATTTATTATATTACAGCTGTTATAAAATTATTATATTATGTATATTGATATATAAACACGTATTTCCAAAGGTTGCAAAATCCGACATCGTATATCTGCGAGATTTGATATCAAAGCACGTTTTATTTCATACAGGTATTAAATACATATGTACTTATATTTTTATATTTTGTTCCTAATAATATACATATATTTTCCCCCTAAAAGTGAAGTATAAAATACTATGTTACATGAAACAATTGGATAAGCTACCAATAAAAATATAGAAAATATCAATTACTGTAATAATATGAATTCAAGTGTTGTGAAGTGGTTTTATAAACCTAAATGAAGTGATTGATGTCTGTGTATTGTTCCTAATTTGTGTATTCGTGGGAGCGGGCTTATGGGGCAATGTGTATCCCGGGACCAACCGGGCTCGTACGCGTTTGCGCGACATTACGATGCCGATAGTCTCGCTAGCAGCGTCAGCGGAAGTACACGGAGAGTAAGTACCTCACTACAATAAATTGAATGAAGTTAGATACGATGGTTTGTAATTAGCATACTGCATGAGATCACCGGGTTGGAGACAATAAAATTCTATGTGAAGACATTATTTTGTTAACACAACTGCACTTGCACTGGCAAATGAGATTACTAGTTATAATAACTATAATATTGATAACTTTATTAAAAATCTTATAAAAATAATAATATTTTTGAGGATTTTTTACTGAAAAAATTAAAAACTAAGCTTTTGGTTAAGCTTTAAAGCTTAACTTAAGCTTAAGTTAAGGTTGCTAAGATACGTGGTATGAAGATAGTTTACTTAGTTTCTTTGAGTAAACATAACACACGTATCAAAAAATCTTTTTAACGTTAAACGCGTGTAAGCATTCTACACATAACACATTATACCCTACCGATACCTATAACCCACCTATCTAACAAAAGATTAGTTACTCATTCATAATTTTTAAGTTATTTACGCGAAAGAAAATAACATGATATACCTACCAACATAATTATAATATCTGCTATGCACGACGTTTTTATAGTAGATATAAGATGGGAAACGAGTTTAATATTTTTGATAGAAACGGCTTGGGAAATCGGAAGAGGAAGTGACTATAAATTAAAAAATTAACGCAGAAATAACGTCAAATTATCGTAATAACCATTAAATTAGCATAGGAAATAAATCCATTATACATATTAAATAATAAATGTCAAAAAACCAATTTATAATTTGTGCTTTATAACTAAGTAATATTAAAACAGATAAATAACGTTTGATATAGCAACATTCTCTCAAAAATATTCTATATCTAATAGGTACACAGTACACTAAGGCATATTCAAATTTAAAATGAATTCGTTATAGATTTCTCTTCTTAGCATGGTATTTAAAATATTTATTGCTAAAATGCCAAAACACAACGTTCTCCTCCTGTCGATACGATTTATAAGTATGCGACCGTTTCGATTAGATCATCGAGGCTATAAAACCCTGAGTCATTTGACTAAGCATTTCTTTTCCATAATTAATTGCAAGCTTTTATCTTTATGTTTAATATATATTTTTTTTATCTTAATTTTAGACTTTAATTACTGATCTGATAGATTATTTTGTATTGTCACATGATTATAATTTAATTTTCATTCATGTCTACGTTACTAATATTAAAATACGAAAGTTTCTGACTGTGTGTATGCTTATATTTTTTTTTTAAATTTTCACGTATCGAATTTGATTGTAATTCGAAAGGAAGATAGCAAATTATTTTGAAGTCTTCCTTTTTTTTTTAACAAACCCAGGATTCTTTTATGCACGTATCACCTGTCATGTACAGGTGATTAAGTGGTGACTCACCGGTTAGAGTCTCTACGAAACCCTCCCCTTCTTAAAGGGTCGCCACAGGATCGCTTTCACATTTAACTAGAACGCCCCGGCAAGATAAGAGTATTACCTGTATTCTGAACTTATATATACGTAAGTTATCTTTGTCGGGCTAGTTTTATGAGTAGAAACCACGTGGTCAATGTACTTACTGATAAATAGAGGCGGGCCTAGACTGATATATTTAAAAAAATGTAGGCTTTACGATTAACTCATACGTCTTTTGTGCTACACTTAATTATTATTGTTTATATTTTGATAGGTATAACATTGAATTAACAATGAAATCAACTAAAATATTTTGGTAAATAATGGTAACTTATGGTAATTAATTCAATTATTTTATTTATTATGTTACGAATGAGTGCGTCAAATAAACAATGAAAATAATAGAGTTTTTACTTCGTTATATTTTGTCTCTTATATTATATAGGTACTCTACCTATGTAAATAACATTAACTTATTAAGTTATTATGACAGTAATATAGAGTCGGTACGATAACTGTAATTTATTGTATTGGAAATGCTTTAGAGATTCCATTCTCAACTGTTATTTATTACAATCAACGAAACATTTTTCACTGAGTGAGCATGAGACCTTTAACAATGCTGCGACCTTTAACGACTTATCTAGAATCTACACAATAAATGGATGTTTTCAGTCAACCTCGTGCTAGATTAAATTTATATCTAGATAGAGCTTTCGAAACGTGACGGGGGATGAAGGATGAAGGAAGCAGTGTAATATCACTGGCACTCCGCATTAAAATTAACAATTAACTGATACATGATCGTTGGATTGACACAATGGGGGGGCAGTGACCCGATTATCCCCTTCTACTACAATGTAGTAAAATTAAATGCACACCGTAACGACTTTATTGCTTGCCATCTAGATTGAAATTGTGGAGAGAAATTTTTAGCTTTAAGTTTTAATTTCACTTTAATGTTACTTTTAGATAAGTCTGAATGAAATTTAATTCCGCAATACTCAACTCATATTAGATAGTATTAGTATTTCATTCTAAGTAGCAGGTGCTGGTGTAAAATAGAATAATTATATGTATACTTTATAAAAAACCTTTTTTCTAAATTAATTATAATACCTAATCGCGCTTCGCTTGGGTGCGTCCGCAGTCGTTTAGGTGACGTAAATTAGAATTTTGAGTAATTTTTAACGTTTTAAATATGCCTGGAACCCAAAATATTTCCGGAATAAAACATAGCCTGTATGTAGCCGTAGGTCTAAACTCCTTTATCTTTCAGTTAATATTCAATTACAATCGATTAAGGTAATAGGTATAGCATTAGAATAATCAAAATTATGTCTGTAACGTGTATAGTTTACTTAAGAAGTACCTACCTATAGAAAATTATTCCCTACAAAATTGAACATTCGAATAATATAATGATTTCTTGACGAGACACTGAGGGCATAAGGTAGTTGACGTGTGATGTTACGTAGCAATTACGTTTTCACCATCGAGATAGTTACGGGCACAAGCAGGTTTCCGACTGGATGCTCAGCTTAATAACTAAAGTACTGACATGTTAAAAATATCTGTAATTCTATCATCTATTTTATCTTATTTTTACACCATAATTTTCTGTAATGAAGATAAATACAGGTTAAGCTTTCATGAACCTCTCTCATTCTACTTCATTTATCTACATTTAACTATTTCTAAAATGAATGTTTTTTTACAACTATGAAATATATCTTAATGCATTATATTAAAACATATATTATTAAGATGATGGCCATAAATTTTAGATAGGTATTATACATAAATACAGTATAACAGTTTATCACTTTCAAAAATATTAAGATCATTTGACAGCTAATACATATTAAATTTAAAAATAAATCAAAGAATCGCATCTGGTCGATGGTAATCATGGAAAGTTGTTTATGTTTTTTAATGTTACTTTAGTTATTACATAACTAATATTTACGCAAGAATATGCTTAAGCTTAATGCAAAAATTACAAAAAACTGCGTAAGAAACTGGTTACCCGTTCTGATGAATGATGAATATCAGCCTCTCACATCAGGCTGATTAGAATGATAGTAAATATATGGAGCTATAATTGGATTGCACCTGTACACGGATCTATAATTAAAATTGCTGCTTTTTGTGATTACACAACACATTAATTTTATTTCGATCTTCACTTACCGTGAACAGTATAGTGTGCCATTGGCAGGCCTTGGCGTTTTTCTGTTTCACTTTTCCTAATAATATTTTTTTGTTTGTGTTCCCCAAAAAATATTAGAATTAAAAAAAAAACTATGTTATACAATATATTATATTATGTACCTACTATGTTTACATATAGTTATATTGAATACTAGCCTTTCCCGCGGCTTCGTCCGCATTCTAAAAGCTGGAAACCAAATTTTTTTCGGCGTCCCTCCCAAAACAAACAATCAAACTAACTTTTCAGCTTTATAATATTAGTAAAGATAAACTCTTCCAGTCTACTGTGTGCTGCTCAATTTTCATTAGATATACCTACCTACAAAATCATAAAAAGCCAATCTATATGGTAGCATTTTCAACCGTCTTCAGAGGACAAGGTTTCAATTCGTGTACATGTTTTTTTAAACTTAAACCAAAGTCTATATTCTGTCGGTTGCTACTAAAAATACTACAGTTTTAAAAAATATATTAAGTGGTAACAGAAGGCCTATTTGCATAATATTCTTTATTGGAGATCGTAAAGACACCTACACATATCATGTGAAGCATGCGAAACTTTCCCTCTTGTGGCGGATTAATTTACCTTTGTATATGCGAATGCGGTTTCTTGAAGAAAAAACTTCTACTGTAGATAGTGGATATTGTTACCAAGTTGACTTTCACATAGCTATCCGATATGTTTGGGAATTAGATTCTAGAGCATTTTATTATCGTTTTCCTTTTTTGCAGTTTGATTTTGCTTATAATTATTTTTTATATATACCTTGTATATATTAGAACATATTGAATATAAAATTCTATTTATGTTAAAAATAAATTAGTTAAAAACTGATTATTAATTAATTACACATCGTTTTACTATGACCATAAAAAATATTTTTTATGAGCGGTTTGTTACAGTTTTTTATAACCGTATACATTTAATAATACTCGTATATAAGTGTATATAAGGTGTTTAAATTTCAATCATAATATAAAAGATTAATATATTATATTTTAAAAGTAGCATGAGCCTATGCTTCTAACTGTCTAGACAGTTGAGAGTTAGTTGATTCAATTAGAATTTAAAAGCCTTTATTAAGATTGCGAGGAACTGTATATTTTATCGTTGTGTATGCGTTATTTATTGTATTTTAACGTCTAGGCACGAATACCCAGGGTCGTGACGATAGCCAAGATAATTTGCTCGTTCTTTGATTTCACCACAGACCGATAGTACTAACGTGCTTCTATTTATTTAGTAAAAGCTATCAGCATCTATGGAAACTTTACGTATTAAGTAGATTATGTTTATAAACGAAGTTATATGAAAGGCAAATGGTTTCAATATTATGTTTGTTGATAATGTACTTATAAAAATTAAAAACGGATGATTTATTTCATGGCAACGATTAAAAGTTTATATGTATGTACAGTTATTAAAATTAAAAATATATGCTTTTAATATTGCAGTGTATTTATATTTACTACTTATGATGTTTCCTAACTTTTTCTTAACAATTTTCACAGGGTTAGGTGTGCTTTATTTGTTTATGTGAAACATAATATTAATCGTTATTAAACTGTAAACCGCATACTTCATAAAAACGTGCTATAGATATTATATGAATTTAGCGGTTTTATATCGCGGTGTTAATTCAATCCCATAATAAACTGACCTGAAGATCACCCCGACCAGTATCGAGTTTCTAGACTTAAAAGCTTTATGACTTATTCATTAAGACTTACTTTTACTTTTCGCTATTAACCTGTACTTTGCACTTGAAGATTTCTTAGCAAATGTAATTATTGCGAAGCAATCCATCTTATTGACTTCTTACTTCTAAGAGGACTCAGAGCATCAGACATGTTGATATGTATGTAAATTGTACAATCCAGGATTCGAACCAAGGACTGCATGATCTGAATCCGAATGATCTAACCATTAGACAAACAAGGTAGTAAAATTGGAATGGACAATAATTCCGTAATGGCCACACTACAAATTGCTTTAGACGTAGACACTGTTAGGCGGACTGCTATTCAATAACATCAAACTGTCTTTTATAACGCTATCAGACGTTCATTGTTCACATACCGCTGTTTGTAAGATAACATAGAGTTATGAATTGGTCGAACTTCATTAAAAGAGTAGTACTGTATTAGTTTTATGTTTTTATTTTCAAGGAGGCTTCTAATCGGACCGGTATTCGAAGAAAAATGATTTTTATGTATATATATAAGAAAATATATTTTATCTTAACATGTGAAACTTTAATATTTAAATAGGTAGTTTATTTTATGTTTTATATTATGTATTGTGTTTATTTATATGAATATTATCTGAGATGATGACCTTAGCATTTTATGTATTCGATTCAAATTCAATTTTAGTGTCGAGTTTTATTTATTAAGGTAGGGCAATGCGCCAAATCAATAGCATCAGATAACTGGAAACGTAATATCTCACAGATTGAGCATTTACCGTTTAAAAATTGATGTTTTTTAATAGAATAGCCACGGAAAAGTATGATGTTGAATATAATATTTTATTTATTCCGTTGTAGCTAGGTTTATCTTATATTTTAATATTCGTAAGTAATATACCTATTATCATTATCAATTAAATTGTATGTATTTAATAATGAAAAGTTAAAATATTTTTTAGATAAAAATAACGTATTTTTTGGTAAAATTGTAACATAAATGTTTTCCTAAGGACATAATATTTTAAAGAGAGAATCTGTTTAAATTCATAATTTCGTAGTAATTCTTCCGATTGACTCATGTTTGGCTGCGCATTTGTTATGTGATTTATGACGAGTGTTTGCAGTTGGAACACTGTCAATTTTTATATCAAAGATTTTGTAAATATTTCCTATTCGTTCTTTCTGTTTGATACTTCTTAACTTTTGACATTTACTAAAAAATATTTTTTATTTGATATTTCTATTTAGTTTCTCTAAATATTTACAAATACTTACCATATATAACTAATATTTTCAGCCCTTTTTGACGTCCCACTGCTGGCCGCGTGCCTCCCTTCCATACGAGGGGATCAAGTCATACTTAGTCCATCAAGCTGGCCATGTACGAGTTGGTGGACTTTACATGTCTTTCGAAAACTTGCTAGATTCTCTCAGAAATGCAAGTTTCCTCACGATGTTTTCCTTCACTGACAAGTGGTAATTAAGTTTGAAATGATTCGCACATGAAAATAACAGAGGTGCGAGACCCGGATTTGAACTCGTATCACTCACACTAACGGTATTCAAGCGAGCGTGTTACCACTGGGCTACCACTGTCTCTTACCACATATATACTCTTAATGTGTACAGTTTAGATACCATAAAAAATAAAAGGAAATAATGTATACGTACACCGTATGTCATATTTTGCAATATTAACATTCTTTTGTAGGCAATTGTAGCCTTATTAGGTTCAACAATAACATAAAAAGTTCATATAAACTTTCTCTGTCAAAGTACATTGTTACATTGTTCCGGATCCGGAATAAATGGCTGCTGGGAGCAAAAAGATAAATTGCAATGCAATCGTCTTTCTTCCCGTCTGACTGTCTTTAGAGATACGATTAATTAACGAAGTAACGTCGGGAAGATTAACATTCATAATATATATTTAATATTTTAGACCATCACATAATCTATACAAAAACTATGGGTACTAGTATGTTATATATAAAAAAGTACTAATAATAGTATATTAGGTATATATAAAAAAAGTTCAATATTTTAGTACCTTTGCTCCTTTGTTTGCCAACCGGTTTTTTTTAATTGAGCAGAAATTAAATTTGAAAATGAGCTTTAGTGTTATCGATACTTTTTGGAAATAGTTTTTATCACAAATTTATTCTAATTAGGTATACATATATGTTACATAATAATTTGAACAGCAGGGCGATCAGTAGTTATATATATATAGATGCTCCCTACCAAATTTAAAATTGTAGCACAAAAATCCGTCCCGTAATTAAATAAAAAAAAATCTATAATAAAAGTAGCCTAAGTTATGCCTTATAATGTAAGCTATCTAAGACTGAAAGTCCCGTGAAAATCGGTCCATCCGTTTCAGACATTAGGCGGAACAAACTGACAGACAGACAAAATTTTTTAAAAATGATTTTTTTGTTAGTACCGTATATAATACTTTCATATGTACTTAGTGAAAAGCTGTTTATTTGAAATTAAAAACATACAATTTATTTAGTATGTATGGATCTTATTTCTATTGGAAACATTGCTATCATTTTTGATATAAAAAAAGCTGGTATTAGTACCTGTGAGACGCCAAAAGTACGAATACTCTCCTTTATTTCGAGATTTTACATAGTTCCATTGACGTATTAGGTTTTATACAGATACATGGGCGTAGCCAGGTACGGGCAGACGAATTTTATAAGATTGCACTATGAATGGTTGATTCTAGATTTCCTTTTATACGTGCAAAACATCGTTACGTCGATTTAAAACATGTCTGAGATCAACGATGACTCTCAACGTCGACAACTTTTTTTCAATACATAGTATTGTGTGAGAGCCATAATGGTCTAAGTTGTGCGAAGGTTGCTCGACGCTCGTGCTTTGGCTATTCTCGAAGTGATGTCCTCTTCGGTTCGTCCTGTTTTTGACACGCAGCTACCGAGGTATGTGCATTTATGGACGAGTTCCACTGCCTCTGTGCCGATCACCAACGGGAGTGTACTCGTTTCTCTGCTCCTCATTTCCCGTGTCTTCCTTATATTTACTTTGAGCCCCGTGCTAGCTGCCTCCTGCCGTAAGTCGTTCAATTTGGCCTGCATGTGCGAGTGGCTCAAGAGACCAGGTCTTCTAAGAACTTGATTATGCCTCATTCAACGCCGTGGCGCTTGTTCTTCGTAGTATTATGCAGAATACCATCAAGAAAGAGAAGTGGTGAAAGGAAACAACCCTGTCTTACGCCTGCGTGTACCTCTATGTCCTCCGAAATGAGCCTTTTATGAGTCACTTTACAATAATAATTCTTGTGATGTTAATTATTTTCTCTGGGAAGCCAATTTTGCGTAATGGAGGCCAGATGCTTGCCCAGCTCACCGCATGTATCAAAGGCCTTTTCGAAATCTACAAAAGTGAGATACTATCTCCCTTTGCCATTCTGTTGCCCGTTCTAGTATGATACGGAGGATGTTGATCTGATTTGTACACGATCGATTCGGCTGAAATCCTGCTTGCTCTCTGCGTATGAAGGGGTTGATGGCCTGCGAGAGCCTATCCAAAATGACTCTGACTTTGGACGTGACCAAAAGTAAAGTCCGAAAGAAAAATACCTCTCCAGTTACAGCATTGACTTAGTTCCCCCTTTTTTAGTACAGTGATAAGAAGGCCTTTGTTCCAATCGCCTGGTAAATCTTCTTCCTGCCAGATGTGCTGTTATGATTCGGTCTGAGATCGGTTTCCAGTCCAGAAGGCCTCTTTTCGCCACATCCAATAATAGAAGTCCCACGATATGTTCTCGGGTGTCGTCTTCATCCATCTTCTTTCTTAGGGAATCTTATCTCGTAAATCAGGAATATAAGGCCCGAGCGAAACGAGGGCGAGTCGCTAGTGTATTATAAATTCACTGATGGATATTTTGTTTTTTCTAACCCCCGACGCAAAAACGACAGGTTGTTATAAGTTTGACATGTCTGTGTTTGTGTCTGTCTGTGGCATCGTAGCTCCGTTTCATCGTTTTTTTTTTCATTTGAAATGTGAATTAGTCGGAAGTGTTTTTAGCTATGTTTGATAAAAATCGGTCCAAGATGGCCGCCACCACAAAATGGCGATTTACATATTTTTTTCACAACTTCCTCAATATGGGTATCAAATGAAAGGGCTCGACTAGAAGAATAATGTACACTATATTACAAGGGAATGAGGAATATTAACTAAGAAATTAAAACTAAACTAAACTTGGTTTTTTTGTTTGATCAATGCCTTAGATTTATAAGGAAAGTAAAGTGATGACTGACATAAAATCTGTTAGATTCTATTAATAAATTTTTTTATTACTATTATTTTGTCTCAAGAGGTTTTTGAAATTTTAATTTTGTTTTATCTTATATAATACTAGCAGGGCTTCGCTCGCGCTCAAAGTACTAAAAATGTTTTGGCTTTACGCTATTACTTGTTGTGTAACAACGAATCATTCCTCATTTAAAGGTCCACCCTCTTTTATGAAGACTACCTACTGTTAACTGTATACAACCAGCTATTGTGTTTTCCTGTGGAGACATAGACTTACTATTTCAAACTTTTCGGTAGGTCTTACAAAACCATACATAATATTCTAAATTAATACATAATTTTGATATAACCTTTTAAGTTTTAGTATTCTTCTTCTTATCGAGTCGATGGCAATTGTTAAAGTGAGTCAGCCCAAAACTCGGCCACCATTATGGCTTTGTCAGTGGCATGCATAAGCTCCTGTAAGTTGCAGGTAACAGGACAAGCAGGGCATATAAGGAGGTGGCTCATCGATTGAGGAACAGCACCACATCTGCACTCCAAGCCACCGCTTGCAAATCCCCACCTGGTCAAGTTTTCCTTGCTTCGGCCAACCTGAGTCCGAAGTCTATTAAGAGACTTCCAGGTCTGCCAAGGCAAACTATGTCCAGGGGCAAGATTCTCAGACGGTGGGACGAATGGAGTAGGCAGAGAACCGTGAGTGTCCTGCCAAATCCTGTATCTTGCGTTTGGTATTTCTTCACTAAGTGGTGGGACGCACTTCATGAAGCTTTTTCGGCTTTTTAGCCTTTGTGGCACTAAGATGTTGTTGTGCATGGGATGTCGCGGGTCTTGCTCCATTTTTGCCCTTTCTTTGGAGCTCGCCACTTCTCAACGGACCTCCGGGGGCGCAATTCCTGCCAGTGGTTACAGCATCGTTGTTGGAGTTGGTTTTAGACAACCAGTAATAATACGACATGTTTCGTTTAGTGCTGTATCCACTAGTCTTGCATGGGAAGAACGGCACCACACGGGACAGGCATATTCACCAGCAGCAAAGGAAACGGCTAGGCCAGTGGTTCGCAAAACATTAGGCGAAGCGCCCCACTTGGATGTGACAAGTCGACGCAGGATTTGGTTTCGGCTATGGACCTTCTGCTTGATGTTCTTGCAGTTTTGCCGAAAAGTAAGTGACCTATCCAGAGTTATGCCGAGATATTTGGGAAAGTTGCTGTGCTCAATAGACACCTCGCCCCATACAACATTTAATTTTCTCCCAGCCTCTCTATTGCGAAGGTGAAATACGCAGGATTGGGTTTTGCTTGGATTCGGCTTTAGCGAGTTTGCGGTGTAGTATGTTTCCAAGTTAGTAAGAGCATTTGATAGATTCACCTCGACCTCCTCAAAGGTGGTAGCTTGAGAGGTGAGTGCAAGATCATAGAGAAAGCGGGATGTGTTTGGGCTTGATGGTTGGTCATTGGTATAGATGTTAAAAAGAAGCGGTGCTAGGACGCTACCTTGCGGTAATCCATTTTTTTGTGATCTCCAGCGACTCTTATCAGAGAGGAGATGGACTTGGAAACGTCGGTTGTGAAGAAGTTCACGAAGTATTTTGACAAGTTAAGTTTTAGTAAGGGTTAGTTAGTTTTAGTTAGTTAGTTCAATAGAAGTTCTATTATTATATTATAGAACCAGTTATTGTGTTTTAACGTATGAATTAAAAGTTTTACTTCAGTAAATGGTGTTTTAAATGTTGTTTCGTGTAATTTACTTCAAATCAGTACAGAACTTTTTGCCTGAAACGCGTACATCTATATGCTAAGTTACTGTTTTTATATCTACTGATAAAAATAGGTATTGAGGAGAGGAGATAGGAGAGGATATTTGATATTTTCGACATTTCTGTCGGACTTTTTAATACCCACAATTTCCTACTATATAGTTTTGATAGGTATATCTCTCAAGATTTAGCCAGCGCTAGGTTCTTAAGACGACTCAAATGAACTAATTATTTAGTTTTCCAGTGGAAATGAAATATTTTTCTGCAATAAAAAGTATCCTAAGTCACGACCCCAATAATAAGTAATCACGTCACAAAATTTGATTAAAATCCGTGCGTGCATTGCTTTTTGAATTAAACGATAACATTAAAATAGACAGACATACATGCAATCTATACATATAATAAAACTGTAGAAAAGTCGTTTTTGTACATCAAAAAAAATTGCAAGAAAAATAGCCAGGGTGTTAAAGGACAACCAATAGAACCCATTTCCAGCATTTTTTGAATTTTTGTCTGTTTGTCAGTTTGTCGGTTTGTCGGTTTGTCGGTTTGTCTGTTTATTTATCCGGGCATCACGTAAAATGTACGAAAGCAATGTAGATAACTTTAATACACAACGATTGAACGTAACTTGAAGTAACATTTAGTTTTTGTTTCATTGCAATCGGTTCAGTCTATCAAAAGATATTTGAGTTTAAAGTGAAGAAGAAGAGAAATTCCAGAAGTAAAATTAGGGTTATGTGAATTTGGTCTCACTCATCTACACACCTGAATGTAAATATGCGTGCACAGTTAGGAGGCTGCAAAAATGCACAGGAGTTTTCCAATTTATTGTTACAAATAGGCGATGGCACATACCCCGTACAAGAAGATGGATAAGTTATTTTGATCGATAATGATTTGAATTGATGGTTCCACAGCTAATGTTGTTTATTAAGAAGCACTAGCATAAATGAAAAAAAAAATGATTTGTATCGGTATCCTCCAACAGCGCTTCGCACTAAAAATACATGTAAGTTCCGACATCCACGCGAACGAAGTCGCAGGCACAGCTAGTCAGACATAAATTTTTAAAACGACTGTTTCGAGGTCTATATTCAATACAAAATATTATGTTACGGTCACTGTTTAAAAAAAAAAGAATTACAGATTCTTTTCTGAGCTACTGTTTTATTATAAGCATTTAATTATATTCTTGGTTTGTCTAGCCTGCCCCCCCCCCCCCCCCCCCCTAAACAAAATCCTGGCTACGCCCTTGTACAGATAACTCCATTACAAGCTAGTGTAGACTGCTCAGACTCAGATCACGTTAAAACAAGTTGACGGTGGACGAATAATTTATAATTTGATGTGAAGCCGATATCCACTTTTTTTATTTTTCTAATTAAGTTTTTTTTTGTATATGAATTTTTTTTCTTTGTCATATAATATATAACTTAAACTCTGTATTAATCTTTTATTAATATTAAAATAATATTTTTTTTTAATTGGTGCTGGCATTAAGAAATGCCTCACCTACAAAAATATGCCAGTTCTTTTTTTATGTAAGCAGTTACCATACATTCAAGAGCCTTATACGAGTATCATTCACGGCTGAACGTAACGCTAGCGCGATTTAAAAACGTTCAACGCCATCTGTTAGAGCTTTAAGAAAGTTAGGATGCTTACATGTTTACATGTCTCATAGAAGTACTTCAATCGTAGCTTTTTGTATGAGTTTGTAACAAAATAACATGTTTCTATATTTAAACTTAAACTAAATCATTATTTTAAACATATGAATAAGGATTAAATTGGTACATAGCCTAAATTTTAAGTTTATAACATTGGTTCACATTGTCATACTGATAAAATGTTAAAAAAGGCTGATTGTTACTATTACAGAATATGGTAAAATGTTTTCTATGATATTTGACAGGAACTTAAATGGCATTCTAGGGACACATGCGCATAGGTACAATACCGACTACCGTCGATCCTACTTACCGCGAACAATAAGCCTATTCTCCACAGTTTTTGTTTAGAGATACATAGTTAGAAATTGGATGGCTGTTTGTTCACACCAATCCGTCAACCTTCGACTTGGAAATGAGACAAATAAGAAAATAGTAAATTCACTTTATCATTTATAATTAAACATTTTTAATGTATAACTAATTTAAAATTTTCTTATGAAAATTGTGAGTCGTATCTGTTATGCTGTACATAAAATGTCGCTGAAATGGTCATTATTATTATTACAGAAGGAAATCCTATAGTTTTTAGACTTTTTATTCGTCTGTTTGTGTGTCTGTCGAATGCTGTCTGGGAATACTTCTTGAGAATACCAGTGGAAAGATTTTGATGAAATTTGATATGAGGATAGCATGTTATCCGAGTTTGGATTTTTACTACGAGGCAATTTCCCTGAAAAATCTATACTAAAGGTTAAAATTTAGTTGTAAATTTAAAAATTTTACTAAACGAAACACTTTTACATCGAAATTTACAATGTTAAATATTGATATATTTACAGCTAACACCTGTACGAGATGATCTTGTAGATTAAGAGAAAGCTCTGTGCAGTTATGCATGCCGGATAATATTGCAGATGGTCTTATCGACTGTCTTCTCTGGGTACTACGGATATATTACCGACAAATATCAATAAAAACATGAGCGAAATTGATTAAAGTGCGACTTGGTTTCAGTTATTTATATTATTTTAGTCTTTCGCCAGTTTTTCTCAGGTCAGTGGTTTCTTCCTTCCGAACTGGTAGTAGACTCATGACGTTCAGTAAAATATTGTAATAATTTCATGCTGAATAAAATATTTTGAATTTGAATTTGAATTATTAATTATAATATTTATATATTGCTTATAAGTGAAATTAACATACAATATTCTTAATGTTAAATAATAATTATATATTAATTCACCAAATTTTGCGTATCTACATTCAGAATACTACTTACACTATATACTTATTACTTACTCGTACATTAAAATGTATTAGTGGATAGTAGTAGAAACCACAGACCGAACCGAACCGAACTAGTGTTTAGTAAGTATTTAGTTATACTTAAAACAATCATCAATCACGTATTGTATTGTATCATAATATTATATATTGAAATACTTATTCTAAAAAGTATCACTATGATACTCGTATATAAAAATATAATTATCTTAATATAGCTATGTTTACTGCTTTTTAATATGTATAATGTACAATCTAAGTCATTTTAAAAACTACTTTTAGAGCGTTATATTTCTTATATCTACCACTATATATTTACCACACTTGTAGATAATGGAGTCTACTGAGTTTACTCGCTTGCAGTGTAATGTACTACTGTAATGTAATATTAATTACCATTTATGAATTATAAAGCAATTAGGAGAAAATCTCACAATAACTAAGTAAGTATAACTTAATTTGTTACAGTCAGTTTATTTTAGAGTACGTTTATTAATATTTAAATAGTTCTTTGAATGAATACTCCAACTCGAGCGAACGTTTTTGTAATAGATTTATTATTCTATTGTTATAATTCATACCTAAAAGCTTCATAATATGTTTTTTTTTATTTGTGTAGAACAATAATGCGATAATGCGTAAAGACTAGTAAGTATTTACTGTTTAGTCAATATTACTAAATATCACTATTAAATATGATATTACTAAATATCACTTTTTAACTAATCTAGTTTAAATCGATATTTCTACACATGATGTCTTACAACTAATCTACTTAGCGTGCGTAGGCTTATTTCACACTTCGTCACCTGTTTTCATAAAATTCTGTATTTTTTCTTATAATTTGATATGTGTACAATATAAATAAGTGTCCGTTGAATTACGATAAACCACTTTCAATTTTAGGTGTTGGTTTATGTTACCATGTGATACACGCCGAGTCTCTTTTATGGAAATAAAAGTAAACTCGTTTATCTCCAACATCTCAATGGAAGTCATGATTGTACTGGATGTATTATACGATACGAAAGCTTTCGAGCCCCTTTCACTTGCTATCCCTTAGTTGTTGGTGCAATTTACACCCATGTAGTAAAATTTGACCTTTACTTTAATTTCACTTTATATAAATTATATGGTAATTGCCAAAGGCTATGTTTTCGCCAACGTATCACAATATTTATGAAAATATATTTAATTGAGATATTATTTAGTCACGTTTCAACTTTTAAGTTTAAATTTGCAGATTTCTATTTGCTTTTAATAAGTTTTAATTCGTTCTACCATTTATAACGCTTCAATTTCAATGGACAGTAAAACAGGAAAACATGTAGCACATTTTGTAATTAGGTACAGGACTTTTGTGCATTTCCAAATATATATAAAAAATATTGTAAATAAAAACGAAGCCGACTTTGAATTGCTTTAAATTTACACTTAATCAAAATATTCGTGTCCCAACAAATTGCCGGAGCGCGCATGCATGCACGTTGCGTTGCGCCTGCGCAGGAATTTAATTATTTAATTATTTTTATATATACGTAGGAAGAAGACCCGCCCGCTCTGCCTTCGTAACCGGTCTAATATGTTGTTACAATAAAACAATTGTTGAACTATTTATATTATTCATTAGTTCCATTACATTCTATTTCTATGAGGCATTCTTACTATAATATTACATTATTATTTATTATCTATACTAATATTATAAAGAAGTAAAGTTTGTGTGTTTGTATATTTGTTAAATTGTAAGGGGTAATCTCGGGATCTACTGAACCGATTTTAAAAATTCTTTCACCAATAGAAAGCCACATTATTGCTGAGTGTCATAGGTTATATAAAAAAACCGAAAAATAAGAAGGCTTTTACGTGGTAGTCCGTTTTGCAAAGTGAATCGGAGAAAAAACGGTCGAATGAAAGCGTTTCTTACGCGATTATATATGGAAATTACGTCATTTTTAAACTATACTAAAGAGGTTACACCTGGGGACGAACCCGAGCGAAGCGAGGGTGAGTCGCTAGTCAGTAATTATTGCTATATTTCATTATAATGTTTATAAAGGAAACGTCGCGTCGTAAGTTACTGAAAACGACGCAACTACGTTAAAAGTAATAAGTTACAATAATGTAAAGATGTAATAAAGTGGGAATATGATATTATTCGCACATCACGTACTTTAACTCTTATCTAAGCCCGTTAGATTCATTTTTTTTATAATATCATGTGTTATTCTTATTACGTAGCCTCTTCTTGCATTTAATATTAGAGGAATCATAGTTAAGAAATTATGGGAGATACAATTTTTCTAAAACTATAACCACGCCTCGTTTTACCTAATTTATGTATTTTAACTGTCATATTTTATACATTCCATGGTTGATAAGTAACACTTACACAACTTTGAAAGTTGGTATTGTAAGCTGACGGATTGACGTAATGTCAGCCCGTCAGTCCCTACTCCCACTGGAATGTGGTCTCGCGAGGAGGGAATGACCGGGCACGCTTATTACACAAATATGCGCATACGCAGGCACTCTTATTTTATATCGTTATAATAAAATAGTAGCCGGAAAGTCGGATTAAGTATCAAAATAAAACCTGTTTTTAAACAAAACATTTTTCTACTTGTCGACTATTATCAAAGAAAGTAAATCTCAAAGTTCAGTTACTTAAGGTTTTATAAATATAAGCAGCGGTAATGTGTCACGAGCAACCAGCAAAGCAAGAGTAAGGTAAAATTTTTAATAAAATAATTAAGTAGGTATTACATTTTGCAAAAACTTCTTATTTAGATGTTCACTCTTTTTATTTTACTTTAAAATATGTCACTGGAAGTTTTCTCCAGATTTTGAACCTAATGTTTTAAAATAAAACAAAAAAGCTCTGTTACGATATACCTATATATATACGTAAATATATAAACCTACTCTTATACTGTGATTTTACTCCAAAAGGGGTTACTATTAAGAAATACCAGAATGACGCGGTGCATATTTTATCTTAAACCAAGCATTAAGAAACGTAATAACAGAACAAATATATCGAGAAATATGATAAGAAGGAAGCATAAATTGCACACAGTCAAGGTTGTATATATTTGCTGAAACCGTACAAAAGTCGCTAAGAATTATATATAACTCTTATGGAAGATATTATCCTATCGGTTTCACACCGACTGTTTCAGTACTTATTAGGTACTTTACTTCATGTTTATTTATATCTAACTAATATTATTAGAGACGTTCGAACAATATGTTTATTCGTATAGAGTAACAAAAGAATTGACCATTTTTATGTTGATCGTCGTTCATCTTCTTTTCGAATGATTATCATATATTATGATACAAATCACTTAGTTTGTTAAAAGCTTTCAATTTTTATTTATTTATTTTATTTTATTCGGGATATTTATTTTATTGTATGTAATAATATCGCTCTTTCATCAGCAGTTGACGGCAATAAGCTACATTTTTTTTATTATAACTATTAATTATTTATTAGTCCGAACGAAGCGAGACCTAACACTATCCCACAACCTGAGCATTTTGTGGTACACTTTGCTGAAAAACTATCACGCCTATAGATTTGTGCTTTAATATAGTAATTTAACTTCATATCTGGGTGTGGTATCTGTCAAAAAATATAATTCTATGGCCATTAAAAAAATGCCGCCATCTACTAAGGCCATCTGTTAGAAAATCAAAGAGTTAACATCGCTGTAACATTATAACCCGTTACAAAAACTGTGCGTACCCTCACAAAGCTCAGCTTTTTGCTAGTTAATTATCAGATGGTGCTTCTTTATTTCTTGAGACTTTTGCATTTTTGAAGAATGGTATCTGTCTGGACAATTTATTGATTTTAATACTGCTTTACCGGATAGACTGTATTTAGATAGGTATATAAAGATGAAAAATATGTACACATTTTCATTGAACCGACAAAATGTGAAGTACACAAAAAAATCTTATAGGTATCGCTACTTTTCCCACCGTCTCTTCTTTGATTGAATAATATATTAACCGAAATTTCCCAGAGGAAAACAATTTTATTAGTCGTATCGCTATGTAGTCTTTCTGCGGAAATAATAAAATGCTTTACCTCTATGGCTGCATAGAGGTAAAGCATTTTATTTCTTATCCGCGAATTTCCGGAATCGGGATCGAAATAGAAAATATTTATGACATAATACATAACAGTTGTATGTTTAATTTGTTGTCTTTTACGTATAATAGTTCTAGATAATTTAATTCTGAGAGTTTGTATATAAACTAAATATATATAATATAATATAAACTACTTATATGAAAAATCTTATTGAACAAGTTGTTAATATCCATACGGAGCTGAGGCCGAAACAATATTTGTTAGAATTTTCGTCTCTCCGTCTGTCTGTCTCTCTACGAACATATCACGAGAAAATCACTTGATAGATTTTGATGAGATTTGACATGGTGAAGGCTGGTTTTCGGTTAACAATTGCAAAACTTTTTATAAAATATCTCTTTCTAGCTCTTAATATTATCATATAGTTCCAGGGTCATTGACGCTAAAGTGATTTTGAATGTGTCTAACGGTCTTTCTATATGATTTCTGTTTTCTAGTATCAGTAGATCTATGCAGAGGTTAATAGCCTTTATAAAAAAATGGAAAATCTGAGAATCTGGTTTTTCTGCTTATTTACATCGGATAAGAAAACTCCTAGAACATATTACTACTACTGTTACTTATTAAGATAACGTGCTTATTTGAATTTTCTTTCTTATACTTAAAGCTTATTCGAAGGATAGTTTCGTGTCGTATAGAAGCACCCATAGCATCAGCCGTAACTATTAGCCATTAGGTATTGACAATTTTTTTTTACTATATGTATTAGTATTTTTAATAAAATAAGATGATAAATCTTTTAGTTATAAATTTTAATTGTACAAAAACATTATTTGCATTAAAACGAAGTTGAATATGCTGAATCTTTTAATATAGAAAGAATCGATTAGAAATCCTGCTTCAAAATAGTCGCCAGGATGACGCTAAGCACAGTGAATGTACGTAGGTCCCGAGTGCCTTGGCACAGTTTATTCACAGTTCAACTCTTTCATACCAACCACCTGCCCACATCGTCGAATACATTTTAATCAGATTAAAACAGGATTTGAATTTCATTAACACAAAACATAAAAACTTTTCCTGGTAAAAAAATACGATGAACAGAGAATCATAAGATTATACAAAAAATTGGATGGAGGTCAAACAGAATTTTAAAGGCATCTTATAAAGTTAGTAATAATAAAAAAGATATAAAAATCTACCTGTTTACTTTTTTCAACATTACAATTTACAAGGTTGGTTGGTTTTGATTATTACTCTCAAGATATTTTCAAAGAAATGCAATTGTCTACATACTTTCTCAACATTTATATGAAAGGAAACCATGAATATTGTACTGGAAAAAGCGTGAGAGTAAATTCTCAACGTTGTTTCCGATGTAGGAGAATATTTCTTATATATTATGCAGTATCCATTATGGAATATGTAGGTATGAACGAGGAATTTTCTAAGCATTAATAATATTGCGAAATAATGTCAAGTATCCCGCAATGTATAGCGACATTGGCGGCGCTTTATTGTAAAATGACCCTAGACCGGCTAAGTAAATGTCAAAACAGTCGAGTAATTCTTAGAGAAGACATGCGCAGTAGAGGTGCGATCAATGCACCCCGGCGGAGTGCGCGCGCCACCCTCGCTCCACCGCGACACGGCTATCTACGCAGTTCCATACAAAAAACACCTTCTATAAAACCTAGCTCGCTCAACGGATCGCCCTTGAGTAAAACCTTCCGTGAATTTGTCATTATTTCAATTGTTTTCATCCAGTAGTTAGTGTCTAAAACAGCACCGCAAATATTCATCCAGGCAGATTGGATTTAGCTCTTTAAGGAATCTAACGCGCCCACAACTATCTCACCGTTGCACCTCAGTTGGTTCATAGTTGCGTGACTCATCGGATTATCCCATTGGTTTCACTCGTTCAATTTACTTTGTTAATTGCCTCGTCGATCGGTGTCTGGTGGTGTGATAGTGAATTCGGATGCCGATGTTCCGGCCGTTCAGGGCCGTATTGATGAGCGGGTCCAGGGACCCGGCTTAGGGAGGCCTGCGCAACCACCAGCAGGGATGGATGACTGTAGCATCTTCTATGACGACGACGGTGACGCGCAGTGCGATATGGTAAGTATTTTCATAATAAGTATACCAGAACTTGAACGATACCGTAGATGGACTAAGTCAAAAAGTAATATTATTACATTTAAGTGCATATCTTAATGATAGTGAAAAGTTGCGTAACCATGAAAATAGCACTTGCAAAATTTTCCACAAAATGGACGTCCTATTTCGCCATGGTGCAATACCTACTTTGCAATGACGTCTTTATTTTGACAATTGTCTGTGCTCTTTGAACTTTGAGCCTATCAATATTACTCACTTGACAATATTAATTATTTAAAAATATTTGTGTTATTCAGTGATCATGGAAAATATAAACCGAATATTTAATTACTTCCAAAGAATATTTTTTCATCAATCTGTTTTAAACTGAGCCTGATATTGTTTTCTTATTAACGATATATATAATCGTATCTACATCCAATAACAAAAATCTATTGATACATATTCCGATTGCTTACTTTTTCTTGTTTTAATTTAATGATTAAGTATTAGATAATGTGTATAAAAAATATTGTTGTACAGTTTCCTATTGTTATTTTTAAGCTAACTAGTAACTACTTAAAAATAAAAAGAAGTAATGTGCACAAAAAACTAAAGCAGATGTTTGTATTATACAATACGTTTCTTCGCGAGTGAAAGCCGGGAGGTACCGACGCCGTGGACTCGTGGGTAATCAATCTCTACGTTCACGCATCCACGCCATTGTAATTGTATAACAATTACATTTACCATAACTAAGATTACATATGCCTATACATAGAATACAGAGTAAGAACTAGATATATGTACCATCCTTTAAGTATATATCATTTTTATTACCTGTTTGTCGTGAACTATTGAGATTACTTTAAACTTTAAGTGGAAAGTAACCAACTTTTATCTAAGACAATCTCATAGACTGTTAACCTTTATATTTACGATAATGTCGGATAAGTATGACGAGTCTGCCTAAAATACAATTTTATATGGAAATGTATTTTAATATTATGTGAATGCTGAAATTTATGTACCTTTGTCCAGTTATAAGCAAGTCCAATTGGAAAATTACTATTTTTTCCAGAGTTCGTACATACAAATTTATTTTTAGTCAAACTGAGCAAATAAGTTTATTTTAAATTAAGCAAGTACTTACTACTTAGTACTTAATCCTTAAAATACTAATGAAGAACGGATAAGGTATTCACTAATCAACCACTCGATATATTTGCAATTAAAATAGAAAGATAAGCCTTTAGAATACAAATTAATACATTATCAACAATTGCGACATAATTAACCTTGAAATATTAATGAAACTAGTATAAAAACATCAGGTACATAACACCTATATAAAAAAGATTTGTTAGTAAATTGCTGACTTTACTCTGTTTTACTTAAATAGGTATATATGTTTTAATTGGCTATTCTATTTGTGAGAATTACTATATGATTATATCATTAAAAAAATTGCTTAATTTTTTTATGAAAAATGGTATATAAGATTTAGGACAATGCCGAATTAATTATATATTACAATAATTTACAGATTGTTCATATCTGCTCGTAGCATTATTGGATCTCAAAGAGAGTGTAGTGAGGTTTATATAAGGTTTATAGATATATAACATAAAAAAATACCAGTATCAGACTAGTAGGTACTATCAGAAATTAATGTGCCCATAAACTAAAAACAATACTGTTCAGGTAACCTCATAGTAAATCATATGTAAACGGACAGTTGTAATTCATAATTCCTTTCATTGCGGTCAGAGGTTTGTCAGTTAAATGAACCACAAGTATGCAAAACTAGGGATGCATATATACAGCATATTGCTGTTAACTATCGATTTATGATTACTTGCCAGTATAATGAGGCCGACACACATCCTGAACACGCGACACGGATAGAAAAGCGCTGACCTATTATATTACAGGTTTGCTTGAACTAGACCGTATTATCTAATTGCAGTGTCAACATTATGTTCTCAACACACCTGGTAACATAAAAGCTTTCAACTGCGTTAAACATATGTTATAAAATATATACTTTGCAACTTGCATCGACACCTTTCAATGTTGTTACATGTAAAAGAACTTTGATTATTCATAACATATCATTAGACTAGAGTGATATAAAATATACAGTTCATAATATCTGTATGTATTGTAATTAATTATTAATATGTTTTGATTTACTATCCGGGGTAAATATATTTTCAGTTTTAGATAGAATTAACTGACCTATTTAATGAAATAAAAATTATAAAAATTAATTTTCCATTGGTGAAATTATCGCATAACTTATAGTAAGTATAGGTATAAACTTGTTTCTAAATTCTCTTAGTGCTTTTTATGTCCTCCAAGCATGATTCTTTTTTATTTGGGTAGATCATATTTGAATTAAGTTTATATATAATATAAGGTAATAATCTAATCTTCTAATATATAAAAATTGCAACAACTTTCCCGATTTTTAAGAATTTGTTTTTTTAAACCAAATTTTTATTTTTTATTTTCTTATGATTTCGCATCAAAAAATACTTATAACTCTAAATTTTGATCCTTTTACCATTGAAACGCGAACAGAGCCCCGGGAATTTCTAGTATTATATAAAATATAATATTAAATATTTAATTTATATGTCAGAAACTACTAACTACTACTTACTAGTAACTGGCTGAAGGTATAATGTAGTTTAAATGTATTGCGCTGTGAACGGTACATGTAATGATGTGATGATAGTGGTAATTTAGAACTTAATAGAAATAAAATTGATCGCTCGCAATTACACCTTAAATGTACACATTATGTTGTGTTGATGTTCTTCCTTATTTGCTTAGAGAAATTTGCAATGAAATACTATTCATATCTAAAAATAAAATACTATGACAAAATTATTTTAAAGTATTTGAATCTTTTGTTACTTTTATTATTCTTAAACAAGCACACCCGACCCGCTTCGCTGGGCTATGTGCGAGTTAAAGTCCCGTCACAAATCGCTCCAGGAAGCGTCATATAAGATTTACCGGAACAAACAGACAGACAAAAATTTTAAAATTGCTTTTTTTGTAATAACAGTATATTCACTTTCTTTTAACAAGTCTGTAATAAACAAAATGTAAAAATAGCAAAAAGTGTCGTTACAACTTTTCGTATGAATTTTTTCCGTCTAGCCCCCTTTCACAACGCGCGATAAGGAACTTCGTTCCCAAAGTTTTCCTTGAAATTATTAGGCAAAACATGTCAGTGCCCTTTTCTTATGTTTGCCAACCGATATTCTTTCTTTTTTGTGTAGTGTTTTTGCTTAGTTTTTAACATTTTTACCAATATAGAAAGGTTAATTCTATTTTTAAAATTTCGTCGAATATCTACAAGTACGGGCACACATATTTATTATGGTACTGATATTTTAAGTATAAAATAAATTGGGGGCAATGATTAATGAAAACCCTTAAGCTATAAGTAATAAATCGAAAGGTAAGGTACTCTCCTAACTCTATGAAAGGAAAGCAGATATTTCATCGTCTATTTCAAATTACTTGAGTTGTGTGAACGTGGTGCCCGGTAGATGAATTATGGTGAATGGTGCGGCCTTTGATTGCATCTTACATAGAAACATGGAACAAATTACACTTTGCCATGTATAACCTTAAGGTAAATCGGTATTATTCTCATCATTTCGAAGTAACATTAGAAGGTGTAATATTAGGAAGTCAATCAAAAATCTTGTACTTTAGTTTTGATAATATGCTAACTTTGATTATGCATTATACTGTATTATAAATAATCTACCTAGCAACTGGAATATTAGGGGAAATTGATTCAGCTTAAAACTAATGCGTATTTCATGTCTAGCACAAACTTTTTCTATTCATTATACTGAAATACAGATACCGTAAAAACTCAGAAGTTGTAAACTCTTTTTCATTTAGTTGACGAAATCTGACATCATGAAACAAGTTATCGTTTCCAACGTTGAAAGTCATCAGTAGATACTAGAAAAAGAAGAGAAGAAGTCGAAGACCTCCCCCATCCATCATGAGGTCCAACCACAATGGTTGGTAGTGCCATGCTTGTTACTTTCGGGTAGCAGCCGAATGGGCCGGCACGCCCCGTATAGTACCATTCTCTCACAGGAAACCGGCGTGAAGTGACAGCTATGCTGTCGCGTTTCGTCCGGTAAGTGAGAGTCCGGGAGGCCCACTCCCCATCCCTCCTACCTCCCTCCTCACTCCCTTCTCCCTTCCTCTCCCTCCCTCCCTTTCCTAAAAGGCCGGCAACGCATCTGCAAGCAGTTGCAGATGTCCATGGGCGGAGGTAATCACTTTCCATCAGGTGAGCATCTTGCCCGTTTGCCCCCTTAGTCCCATTAAAATAAAATATCATCAGCAACTTGTATCCATCCGCTGCATGCCACCTACTTTTCTTAGGTTATCGTGCTGCATAGCGTCCCACACCCGCTTGCCTTAACGCGGTCGCCTATCTGGCACGTTTCAGCTCATCGACCATCAGTACATACGTTTTTAGAAATAACCAGTCCACTTCAATTTCAGCTACCTAATTTTAATGTCATGCGTAATGTCGGTTGCTTGAGTTCTCTTTCGAATGATCATGTGTCGTCGAATGTTAAGTTGAATATCATATGACATTCGTTAATCATAATTTTCTCAATTGTCTTCATTGTCTGTGAAACTGATACAGTGAATATTTAGTTACCCATATAAATCATTATTTCAAGTGCTCTATCAAATATTCCCACTGTATTTAATCGGTTACACTTTGACTGATCTTTAGTCATTAAAAGATAGGTATCCTCCATTTTCTTCCTAGAGAAGGATGAAAATGATAATGAGAAACTTTTTAATTTCTATCCATTTATAGAAATTCGAATATTTATTACCAAACATTTTTGAACTATAAGTCCAAAAGGAAGACTAATATGTAAAACAAAAAAAAAATTGTTGCTGTTCAACAATGCAATGTGTAAATTTGATAAGAGAAAATGTGTACCTTTGCGCTTTGATATACAAAATAGCAAAACCTATGTCATACTGATGATATCATTATAAATTTCTCAGTTGTTTGAATACTGTGGCATAACAGTATGGTAAAAGCTATTGTTACCTACTTCGGAACAATTTTCACGCAACTGACCATCATTCAGTCGTGTTCAGACCGCGGTAACATTTATCTTTATAAATTGTTTGTTTGCTCATTACTACAAAATCATTACTGTATATATAATAAAAAGATATATCGCACTGGAAGTCGTAGTTTGAAGTTCGCTTTTAAGTAGAAGCAATTATGACATAAGTACAACGCAACGTATACTCGTAGAGTCAATGTGATTTTATTTTGTTTATAAGTAATTCACTAGTACTCTCTAAAATACATTTCCCATAAATATGTAAAAAATGAAATGTGTAAGACTTTCGCAATGAAGTAAAACTCCAAGATGTAAATTTTATAGCGAAGTTTTCGCATTTTATTTCGAAATTTGGTGCAAGCTGACGTACGATTTCTACACGAATCTTTTAAGGTTACTCATTTTATATATGTACGTACTTATACATATATTTCAAAAAACACATTAGCACAATATTTTATACAGTTTAGATTTTACATTACCGTATATCTAATGGGTCTGATAACAATAATAACAGGTAAAGAACGTGACTCTATTAGAAACAGAATAATAGAGGGCATAGGCTATAGGCACTTTTATACTACCACCTTTCCTAGTATTTACTTACTTTTATTTACTGGTATACAAATTCAAGCTAAATCGATATCTGCATGCATACAAACAGAGTTAAATAAGATTTAAAAAAAATGGTCACGATTTGCTTGGAGTATTCTCTACATTTATATAATTGAAAAATTAAGATGACAAGAAGCCAACAGAAAATGTTTCACACGAGCGGTAGGTATGTGTGGTATTCGTTTACGGTTAGTATCAATTTATTACAGCTACCAAGTCCCGCAACAGGGCCTGTGCAATTAGGACTGGTTGTTCGATGATGAGCAAAAATGTCTTTTCTCATTATTTCGTTAATGGAAAAACAACAACTGGCTAAAGAATGAAGTATACCTACATACGATTATTATTTAATTCATTAGATTCGCAAGAAAACAATAGCTTATTAAGTTGATATTCTAAAACGTTAATTAAATGTATCATTAACTCTAACACTTTTCAAAGCATAAAATAATGTTTTAGTACCTACTGCTTGTTTGTGTGAAAGACATTTATAATTAAAATGGCTATAATTACTTCATATGCGTTAGCTAATATTTTATACTGTGGGAAACTTACGATTAAGTATTTGAAGTTGATAAATTAATTTTAATACGTTTTAAACTTTTAACGACAAACTTATAGATTGAAAACAGTGCCTAAGTATTTCCGGGGAAAAATGATAATTTGCAATATTAATTGAATCGTTATCGGTTTTTTGGCCTAATAGAGTGAGATAATTTTCGCTAACAAGGTTCACCGTTGACGGATAAGTCAAAGAGGACATTATCATCATCATCATCATCATATTATAGTAAATAATTAGAGGGATGACTTCTAATTACAGATGTAGTAGTAAAGAATGTCAAGCAATTAATGACTTCTAGCCATGTGATAATGAATAACATTTTACAGACATCAGCGCTAAGCCTGATGCTGTAAATATAGGTAATAAATATTTGCTCCAAAGCTCCATGTAATCTGTAGCAAAGCTTGCGAGGAAATGAGCTATCATTACCGTCTCGAAGCTTTGAATGGGCTAGTTAGGTTGAAGCACGGTTTAGCCATTTTCAATATGTTCTTTATTTTTATAGCTCTAAGAAAGACATCACAATGCTTGGCGACTTTAACCACAAATGACAACCATCAGGCGCGTCCGCTCCGCTCCCGTTATGTCTGGATGTTAGAAGAATTTTTATACAATTCATTTAATATTTACAGCAATATTTTTTCTTTAGATAATACTTGTTCGCAATATTTTTACCTTTTTAATTGATAACTACTTTTATTGGAATATAAAAAAATAAAAATTTCCATTTTTGTTACTTTTGCCTATAATAGGTAATATATTGTATATATTATTTTAATATTTAAGTAAACTTATCGCATGTCGGTCGAAACAAGGAATACCAACACTGCGTTTAAAGTAAAACATGCTTTTACCATGCACTTGTGTTAGATGACAATAATTTGTTATGACTTTCGCCTTCTCGGATCGTGATCATTATTCGTGTCCACGATAGAGCCGTACCATTTGAATGATCTCAAGCGTCACATTGAACTTTGATAGGCCGTGAAGGCTTTTGTGTAGCCGAATCGAATAACTATAAAGCGGTTATAGGAAACTTTTCCCATGCATTGTGTTTTCTTAATTGTAATTTTAACAAGCGTATTCATTACGGATAGTGTTAGGTAAGCCGTTCTCCATCTTGGTACTTCTTAGAACGAAGTTTCCGACGATATATTGAATGTTTCACAACGTTCACTAGATGTAATAAAATCCCGTAGTTCCTATAGTTTTAAAGACTTTCACACTTCTATATAGTTTCTAAAATCAATAGTATATACGTCAAGCTTTATTTTATAGCATGTCGGAGGAACGTTATAGTCTAACATAGTCGTTAGTTTTATATGAATAACAGAATATCTGTTTACATGCATTGCAAGTCTATAAACCTTGAACGTGTATTTGTAGCTATTAGCAATGCTACGTTAAGCGGACAAACCAGGCGACTTGCTCTCGTCGACCCGAGGGTCAAACACTTTGGAGCTTCTTTTTGAATTTAGGTATCACGTCGTCCACAAAGAAAACTGGTTATCGTTCATTACATGTACGGGTTGGTTTTAAAAACTTTGTGTTATTTATAAAAAAAATATTTTTTAGTACAGGGAGTAAGTTTGACTTAGTCGTTGCTGATTTTTACTGCATTACCATGATATACTCGTAATTGTGTAGAATGTAATGTGTACAAATAATATTCTTATTGAAATAATGTAATAAAATTATTATTGAAATAATTAATCATTAAGATCGATACAGAAGCCGAATCTATAGTTTAGGAGTTTTTGCCTGTCAGACACAGACAGACGTCTGTCTGTGATCGTACCACAAGAAAACAGCAGATTTTGATGAAATTTTGCTATGCTGATAATGGGTTATCCGTATTCAGTGTAAACTGTATACCTACAGGACAGCTTATACTGCGGAAAAATATCTTATCTCTTAGAAATGTACACTAACCATTAAAATGCACATAGGGAATAACCCGTGCGGAGTGAGGGTAGTAAGTAAGCCTATATTATTGTAGACAAAAGCCGATTAGTCATTTAGCTAATCATTGGAATATTAGCACATATGAGATAATACTATACCTAGTCAATGCTAGATAGAGCTTCCGTTAATTACTTCATAATTGTTTTAACTAAAAGTAACTTGTACTATTCTCTTTTTCAATTTAACTAGATTTAGCAGCGTCTACGTCCGTTTAGTTTATTTATGCGTAATTTGATCCACTTCTAAAGGCCATAGAGTAGTAGTAGAGTTGCTAGATAACCTATAACCCTTCAAAGAAACGTTATGAGAATAATTATAGATGCGATCAAACGAACCAAGAGTCTCCTTATATGTTATAAAACTATGAGAAAGTATATAATATATACCTATTTGAATATTATTTTCTCACGATATAATAAAGACTTCTCAACGAAAATGCAAAACATCTAAATCGTGAGCACTATCATTTGTCGATCACATGTTTTTGTTTCACCATGACAATGTTACTTATGATCGATGGTTATCTTATATATTCATCTTAGCTTCTCAATTTACTTAGTTTACAATCAGTATTAAATCTATTATTTATATTATCTTACCCTTTACTCATTTTTTTACGTTTACGTTTTTTTTACCATTAATCTATACGTACCTACATTATACTTTTTCTTTGAAATATACATATTACATATATTTTTATTTTTAACTATCTACTTCTACATTTAAATCAGCTGCCAGAGTCTTATTTCTCTAAAAATTAACAAAGAAAAACAATTGATAAAAGTAATCTACGGAATAATCTACGGAATAATAAAGTACTACGAGTACCTATATTTTGCTATTCCATACTATAATCTATATTTGTTCCCATCCAGTACCGATCAGCCGTGGTGGCGTGATTGAGTAACAAATATTCATACATTCATCCAACTATTCCACAAACTTTCATATTAATAATATTGTATTCAGAAATTTTTAATGGCCCACAGATGGGCACGGACTTCCCTCTAATGCGAATGGGGTTCAGGCCAAAGTCAACCACGCTTCACATGTCTCAGACACGCAGGTTTCTTCACGATGTTTTCCTTCACCGTTAGACAAGCGGTAATCATTTTAGAAATGATTCGCATCATGAAATATCAGAGGTGCGGGACCCGGAATTTGAACCCGCTTCACTCGGTTACCTCAGTAGGCGCGTTACTACTAGACTACCACCGTTCTTTAGTATGTATTAATCATGGATTTCTCTTCCTTTCAATCAAACTTCCCTAAGTCGAAATTTATTACACTTTATCACATCGTAATATTAAAATCAAATTCTATTCCAGATTCTTATTTACGGAAATATTTAAAATCATAGGTATACTATAATCACTAAGTACTTAGACCACACAGCCGTGTAAATAGACTAATGTGTTGAATAATAGATAGCAAAATTTCTAAAACTCGTGTTATGTAATACAAAACAATGGGTTTCGTATGTTTTAGTAAGTTCAGCGCTATCTGCATTATGTTTTATGCATTGTTGTTGTAGATCGGTATCTCTATCGTAGACAGATATGGTATAAGGCGGATGCCGTCTGAACAATGGGCTCTCAGTAAGTGACGTCGAGCTGACATATTTGGCACCTTGTGTTTGGCTTAACATTTTTAATATATGATATTTTTAAATCCATTCATATTGAATCGAATATACGAGATATGTTTGAGATATTTTATTAAAATAGTCAATGCAGATGCCGATAGTTTTTTTGAATTTTGGCATCACGGAAAAACAACTGGAACTTTTGATAATAGCTGGTTATCCGGGCACTTTTTACTACAAGTTTTTAAATACTAGGTTTTTATCAGCTTCTTTAACTAAGTATAATGACGGTTAATAAATAATATCGGTTGAAAAAAGTATTTAAACAAAAAACAATTATATTCCAGCATTGTCCGTTGTCCTTCTAACTTTTTGTATAACATTAAATTATGGAAAGAACGATATTGTAATTCATTTTTTAAATTCATATTTGACTTGATTTTGTTGATCACGAATAGAAAATTTGTGTAGTTTAGTAAATTATTAACCTATGTGTTATATGTAAATTGAATGACTTGTAAACTTGTCATGCAATATCAAGCATGACTCACTTCATTTTTTAATTTGGTACTACATATTTAGCTAGTCGAATTTTATTTTAAAGAAATATATATGAAAATTACAATCTATTGTGTTAACAAATTCAATACATATGTAGTTTGTAGTATGTTTTCATACTATAGATTATTGGCCTAGTTAGCTTTTCTTTTGTAAAGGCAATTACGAGCTTGCAAGATCATTATATATAGCATTAGTCAAAAATAATATTAGTAAATAATTACTGTCATAATAAAAATAAGCCCAGCGGTAACGCGCTCGCTTGTATAACCGAGTGAAGCGGGTTCAAATCCGTGTCGCACCTCTGATATTTTCATGTGCGAATCATTTCTATCATGATTACCATGCCTTACGGTGAAGGAAAAAATCGTGAGGAAACCTGCATGTCTGAGAAAACCTAGCAAGTTTTCGTAAGACATGTGAAGTCCGCCAACACGCACTAGGCCAGCGCGGTGGACTATGGCCTGATCCCCCTCGTACTGAGGGAGGCCCGTGCCCAGCAGTGGGACGTTAAAAAGGGCTGATGTCATGTCATAATAATAACGTTCATCAGTGTTGAGTAACGGCACTTCAAAAAATATGTTAGGAAAATTTCAATTCAATATAAATTCGGCTATATTATTTCTATGATTATATAAAACGATTTCATAAATATGCATTGTGTAAAAAATAATAGTACTTTCATTGCTGTAAAATATTTATGTTTCATAAGTTTCTAAGAGCCTACTTCAAAACTAATTAATTACAAAAGTAAGCACATTAAATTCATTCAATTCAAATAAAGTTGTATATGCGTATACGAATATGTATATTGTATTTATAAAAATATGAGAAAGGGGAAATGTAGTAAGAATTAAGTTAATAAAAGTTAGCAACTAGTTTGGCAACTTAGTCATCTGCACCGATGAATGTTAAGAACGTTTGTTAATCGATATATTTTTAGAGGTGGACTTTTACTGAAACTAGGATGTACCCTCGGGTTCGTACGTTCGTTAGTTCGTTCTAAGTGTGTTTTAAAGGTTAGTCTAATTTTTTTATAGGCAGTGGTAGCCCAGTGGTAACGCGCTCGCTTGCATAACCGAGTGATGCGGGTTCAAATCCGGGTCTCGCACCTCTGATAGCTTTGATACAGATTCGACTCGTTTAGCCAGAATTTTATTCACGCCTCTCAACTTATACTATCTTTTCGCTCTGGTGCGTCCCTAGCATCGTTCTTTTTTTGAACGAAATAGACAAAAAATATTTCATCATTTCTTTCTACTAAGGGACCGACAAGCGGTAGTATTTAACTTGTGTGTGTGTACTTTGAATATTTAAACAAATGGTATTTTCATTGTTTTCGTGCTCTGAATAACTAAGGTGGGTGAGAATTTGTAGAAATATTCGTTTCACGCTTACACGAACACCGCTTTTGTAATTCAATTCCATGGTAATGACATAAGTTAAGAATTTTATACAGATGTAATGTTGCTTTTATTTGAATGTTACTGTTACATTTGTTGTTATATATGCAGAAGTTTTTGTATTAATCACGTTTATTTACCTTTTATAAAAAGACATAAAGTACAGGCGGCTTCAGTATAGCGTTAAATAATTATATTATTATTTAAAAAAATCTAATACTGAAGTGTACATTTGCTTTTTGTAATTTCCTTAATTGTAAATAAAACCTATATAAAATCTGAAAAAAGTATCGCTAAAGAAGTAGAGTACATAATATTTGCGGCAGTAGAGATAAACAAAGTTTTGTCTTTAAAGTTTTAATAACATCTTTCTTTAGTCAAATTTCCAACGCCATTAATTATTTATAGTTCCAAGTTAAATATTAAGTTCTTAGAGCAGAATATTCCTAAAAGCACTTATTAGTACATTTAAAGATATTTTCTTATAAGGCTATCTATTGTTTTATGTATACATTTTCCTACTTTTACACCTAAATTAAAAAAATAAAATAATTAGTTTGAAATAATGTGAAAGATTTATTTGGAGCCTTGAGCGCTTGAATTCATTGCACGTAGACGGAAATCCATAATCTGCGACGGTTTAATTACCCATGAGTTGAATACTATCTCTATGGTGAATCACTAGTAAGGAAACATTAATAACGAGCTTTTCAAAACTGTATTTTATATTTCAACATGGATATTATTTGTATCTCGAGTATTTAAAGAGGTGGATCTGCTTATTGGTTTTAAGTCTTGGGTGGATTAAAAATCTAGTTATAAACGTTATAAGCTTCAACTAAGAAAATTAGTACGCTTATAAAATTACTTTAGTATGGAATTGTATCATAATAATTTAAAAAAAATTTATTAAGAAACTGTAAATAGTATATTTTAATGTAAAGCAATAAACGGAATATTAACATGGTAATATTATATCTTATAACAAAATTCTTACGATATTTTCGGTTCGATTCGTATATCACCTCGCCTCGATACACCATGAATATTATGTTATTATTATTATTTGTGTTGTTGGTTGTGGTGCCGAGGACGGCCCTAGCTACGTCGACCAGTTTTGGTCCATTGTAGCTCCCTTCATAAAGTATATTTAGAGTTCTCCGCTTAGTCCTGTTGATTCCAGGAACTTCCAGATTTTCTGAGCAGAGAGCTTCTGTATCTCTTCTGGTTGCATGATATGCTGCCCTAGGTAGATACTTCTGCGGTGCATGAGTGGTCCGCACGAGCAGAGGATGTGCATAGCAGATTCCTCTGACTCATGGCATAGTCTGCACATTGCGGACTGACTTAGGCCGAGGGTAAACATATGTTTATTGAGTTTGCAGTGGCCGGTTAGTATTCTGGTTACTGCACTGGTTTTATACTTGTTGAGTTGAAGCAGCTCTTTTGTAAAGGTTTTGCAATACCCCTTAATTAGCGCTTTGGAGTGAGTTTGTCCAGTGGTGGATTGCCACTCTTGAAGTGCTTTGCGATTGCAGTGGTTTTTGAGAATTGAATAGGCATGTTGTTTGGCAATACCACAAAAAGGCTCGGGACCGCATTGTGGGGTTTCAGCACCCATCCTAGCCAATGCATCTGCCTTTTCATTCCCATCTATACCTGAGTGACCCGGGACCCATCTGAGGGTAACTCTGTTGGATGTGCCCAGGACATTCAGATTATCCATGCAGTTCTTAACCAACTTAGAGTTGGTTTCAAGAGAATCTATAGCCAATATTGCTGCTTGGCTATCGGAGTTGATGTAGATATTTTGGTTTCTAAGTTTTCTCTCCAGGATGACTTCAGCACATTTATTGATGGCGAAGACTTCAGCCTGAAAGATAGTGGCCTCCTTACCTAGATTGACACTCATGTCAAACCTAGGCTTAAGGCCATAGATTCCGCACCCTACATCAGACCCTTTCTTGGATCCGTCCGTAAACCATACATGACTTCCCTTCTTGTGAGACTCTTGGCCGTTTAGCCACATGTCCCGGTTGGGAAGATCTATTTTGTATTGTTTTGTAAAGTTAAACTCTGTGTTCATGCCATCTGCTGGCATCTTTAGAGTATTGTGGTCGAATATCAATTCTTTAAGTTTGTTCATATGTTGCGACTGCAACTTTACATTCGATTGTGTACAGAGCCTATAGAGGCAAGATTTCGCTTCTTTTTGCACATGGAGATATAGCGGAGCTATGTCCAACAGTGCATTTAGAGCGTTGCCTGGTGCCGAATGGAAGGCTCCCGTGATGATTAGACATGCCGTCCGTTGAACACTGTCTATTAATATTATGTTATGCAACGTTTATATGTAATACGTACGTAAATACGTGTGTGGTATGTGAAATGCAATCTGGTGATTTAAATATTTTATTAAATGATTGTTAAGTAACTTTCTTAATATATTCAATGCCATCTTCCAATCTCAATCTTAAATTTCTTGCACCGAAATTGTCAAGGCAACAAATCTTTACAAATTACAAATGCCTAGAATACTTACATAATAGCAGTCTTATACAGATGGTTTCTGTAAAGAAATTAAATCAAAACTAAAAACAAATAGCTGCTTTCTAGTTGCACAGAAACTACAAAATTGCTTCCACGACCTTCACAATTTTATTTCATATATATTTTATTAAAATATTCATATAAATAAAGCTCAAGTCATGCGATAACATTGTCAATAGTTTGCTACAAATATTTACATAAGTACTAACTAAATACGTTTTAAGGGTTAGTATAGATTTCTTAGAAATTAGATATTTTCTTGCAGTGTAAAGTATCTTATATATTGACCTGGAGAACCAGTTACCAGTGGTTTTATTGTGATGCGGTCTCAGACAGACAGATAGACAAACAAAAACTCTAAAAACGATGGATTCGGCCTTTATATCGTAACTATGACTATTTCAATTAGAATTTCGAAAAAATATTCAATGTACACATTCAACTAAGTTAGAATTTTATTATTATGTATAGTTACAGACAGTACAGTATGGTTAATATTTTTAGTAATTTCAAATTCAACTAACTCGTGCTGCGTGCATAACATAGGTATTGATTTAAAACACAGGCATTCCTATGAAAAGTAGTATCTGACTCATATATGTATTAGAACTCCACTTAGGTCATAATATAATATGTAAATTTTATAGAGGACTTTAATTACTTATTTATTTCTTATGCAAAAGCTTTTCGTTATTTTTGTAAAGATCAAGATGATGCTACAAAGTTGACTACCTTGGCATTTATGAACATCTTATTAATTAGTTTACTAAGCATCCTATTGTGCGTGTATATTGTGGGAGTCATCTCAGCCAGCTCTTATATTCAGGGACAGGGACGCTGATTCGCCCATTTTGCCAATTTTTTTTTGTTAGCAAATGTTAAATTTAATTATTTTTCATTATACGTAAGGATAGTTAGAATGTTTTACTAGTACTTACTAAAATTTATATAAATTACTTGGACAAATCTATAAATAGTCCAAAAAAACTGATCACACTGGGTCGGTGTACCCAGAACACTCGTGAGATGAATTACAAAGGGAAACAATTACAATTCACTTACCACAGTTAGAGATTATCATCGAGAATACATTTATCAATACATCTTTACAAAAAATGGGACGTTCATTTTATACCTGCCTTATATAAAATTGATTTTTTTTACTTTCTACTAAAATAGGAAAAATATATATAACGTATTTTTTTTTGTGGAATCAACACTTAAACTATAAAGAGTCTTATTATGTATCTATTATTCTAAGAATTACTCGAAAATACGATATTTTAAATAAACCTATTTTTTATCTTCGATTTGTCCAGTGGTAACGCGCTCGCTTTGGAAACCGAGTGAAGCGGGTTCAAATCTCGGGTTTCGCCTCTGATATTTTCATGTACGATGTGGAAACCTTTATGTCTGAGAGAAACTAGCAAGTTTTTGAAAGACACGAGTAGTCCGCCCACTCGCGTTTGAACAGCATGGTGGATTATGGCCGATCCTCGTATTGAAGGGAAGCCTCCCTTGTACCCAGCAGTAGAACCTTGAGAAAAGGCTGAATACAATATTGTTGTTTTTTTCCGGTTTTTGAATGTTTACAGCAATTATGATTAGATATACTTATATCGTTTTAATTGAAATATCAAAAAAACCTATGCCGTCGGAAGCTACTTCCGTTGGCAGTCATAATGTAATCACAATAAAACGTGTAATACAGTCAGAGTCTAGAAGAGTTTAACTGTTCATTTGTTTGTTTGATTGTCATGAATATTATTCTTTGAGAATGATTCGAATTAACTTTTGGCAAAATTTGTCTCAAACATTAAATGTTGATTGTTACGATAAGAGATTAGAATATAGAAAGTATATCACATAGTATATTGAAAGTAATAAAAAAAGTAAAAGTTGTAATATAGCTATTACTTAGCTACGACGTCATAATATGGTCTTGTTTTTATAACACCTGGTAATACTTACAGCAGCAGTTAAAACTTATCTGATAATGCACAATTTATTTTTATTACTGTAATTTTGCCTTGAACTCCTTTATTGCTGGTTAACCAGTTTTGATCATTGTAACAATTTATTATAAATATTAAACATCAAATTGTTAGTATAGGTACTTATTGGCTATTACGTATTATTGCTATTTATTATTATTTATTTATTGTAATTTAAGCTAATATTGATTTTCTTATATATATTTCGCTGAACTATTATATACCCACTCACTATTATTTACACAGAACACCTATTAAAGTGATATTACAGGAAGTTGAAAACGTTTAGCGTGAATTTTACTAATAGTAATTAATAATTATCTATTTGTTTGTTCGACTCAAAAAGAATATATGTTTATAAGAAAAAAGTTAGTGGCTTTTATCCATTATCTTATAAAAGTATCTTATACAGTTATGCTAAGTATTCTGAAGCATTTATTCGGACATTATTATACCTACCTAATATCATGATTGTTAAAACTTTAAAAGTATGTTACATAATGTAATATGTATGTATGAGAATCTGTATTTTGTTATGAAATGGTTGAAGGGATATGGATGAAATTTCGTACAAAATTGAAGTCGCATTATGCCGTAGTTAGACAGTAGACACTTAGTTCAGGTAGACAGGTATGATTAAATAACAGTTAAAAACATTTAGTTAATCCCCAAATCCCTTAATACGTAATTTAATATTGCCTTTGGACTTTAACGAGTTTTTATTTCCAGGGCCATTCTGAATCGAAGGGAGCGAAGAAAAGGGAGAAGAGTGCAAGTGGGAACGGCAACAAGCCGAGCCGGGGGGTCGCTACATCGTTCGGCTTCCGTCGCCGCCCCGCCAGCACATCGCGTGCAGACGACAATGCGCGCAGGAAACAAAAACCACACGATAAAAACGGCAATGGCGGTAAATTATGCAGATTAACACGAATAATACTAATATAAATTAGTTTAGTATCTAATATTACAACTTTAAAAGTTTTATTACTTTTGTCTATCTTTCACGAAGCATCGGTAAAGCGATCGAATTATTTTTTTTTAAAACGGCATGAACTACTTCACATATTCGTTTGTTACGCAAATCCGGATTCGAAAAGGGAATGTTTCACTTATTCAATGCAATACTATGCCGTTGTATATATTATATAAATAATATGTATACTACTCTAAAGTTCCTTTCTACTCTTTAGTAGGAAGGAATCATTATGATTAGAACTTTATCAGTTTCCTTAAATAGGGATTTTACTCATATAAATGTATTTTTAACCTTTTTTATAATATACATTTTCTTTCATCCCTCGGGGGTGTGAGTACGCTATGGAGAATTTAGAATAACAAGTTTAAACATAGCGACCAAAATGAATATTGAAAAAATCTGTAACATAACGGGACAGTACTTTCATTATGTGTACCACACAAAAATATGCCAGGCAGTATTCTTAGTTCGTTTCTTATAAACAACTTTGAATAGAAAAATTTGCGGTTTTAAATGAAAAAATGTCAGAGATTCCTCATAATATCATTGTCATTATGTAAAAAGCTTCGCATTGCGCTTTTTTGAGCTTTTGAGTGAATGAAGTTCAAGGTTAGCTCCTACGCCGTACCATTCAATGTCACAATGACGCAGGGGTAGTTATTTGGAGGTTTATGAACTCTATTTTTAGTGATCATGTATTTTTAGTAATATTTTGTTATTTACTTATTACCGTATTACAAAAGTGTTAATAAATATTTATTTATAAGAATTGAATTATTCTCCCTACATAGGTACGTAGTGACTCTACATTCTGTGGTAGCGGTTGCGGGTTCGAATCCCGCGGGGGGCAATCATTGGTTGAGTACGAATGTTAGTCATAGTTATTTATATTTATACATACGTATGTATTTAAAGTTATATAAGCTTAGTATCCTATCAACCTTTCTGGAATACGTAACACATTCCCCGTTGCTTACCATGGAACTAGATGGCGATGTGTGTAATAATGTGCCATCATATTTATGTAATAATATATTTAACAATATTTTATTAAAATTACATTTCAAGTAGGTTCAACTGAGGATCTTCGCGCTGAAGAAGTGCTGTCTGGACGATCGACACCACTCGCGCGACCACGCAAAGAGACCCCAGGACAGCCTCTCCGTACTAACAGGTAAAGTCGTTACATTTAGCGACAATATTGTACCTGAACATTCATTGATAATATTCACTCATAAAACTTGTAATCATAGTAGCACTTCATAGAGGTTGGGAATCACTAAATTCACCACACGTATTTTTTAACTGAAATTTATACCTACATATATACATACATTCATTATAAGTGCACGCTAATTTTGTCTACGTTAGTAACAGTGCATATTCTATTGAGATTAAAGAAGTATGTTATTCAAAGTTTTATTATGTAAACTACGAAAAGAAAATCGAAAGTTAATCGACACATTCTACACGTAAAGAAATCACCATATCCTTTCACATAGTAGGTAATAGTAAATCAATTCATTTAAAGGAACTATTAAGACAACCGTAACGGCTTTTAAACGAGTTTAAACTTTAAGCATTGTATAGGTGAAATTCTAACATTAAAAAGTTATAGCACTAATTTTTCAAATTATTATTCGACTTCAACTAAAAACAAATTTAAAAGTCACAAAAAATATTTAAAAGCTAGTTTTTGCCAATATTATCATCAAATTAATTAAATACCCTTGTACTGATTTAATTTGTGAAACTTAGTAAAGTTAGTAGATTCATCTCAGCCCTTTTGACCTCCCACTGCTGGGCATTTGACTCCGCATCACTCTGATATCTAAGCGAGCGCGTTACCGCTGGGCTACCACTGCCTCAAAGTTTTAGATTAGCAATGTTTATTTTAACACGTTTGCTTATTATTACATCGCAGGCGCGATAACATTTCTTGTTTTAACAAAAAAAATAGAATTTTTTATAGTTATAATGTGGGATCGTTCAAGTATTACGTAAACAAGTTTTTATAAGGATTTTAGTGCACTGTTTAAGCAAAAATAAGAAAACCACAAACTATAGCAATAATTATAATAGTAAATAGGTAGGTACCTATTTTAAATTATTATCAATATTATGGTTGAAGAAATATTTTTATTAATTTAGTTTTTTTCTTAGATAAGATTCTTAATATCCCCCTGCTCCCTAAGTAAGAAAAAATTGGACTCTTAGGAGTTTGACTAACTGTTAACTTAATACTTGATCAGACCCAGTTTTATAACATTGCTTCTTCACTTTTCAAAATATGCCACTTTGTCCAACTCATTAGTGTCACTAGTTTACATCAACACCTACGACACTAAGCACAAATGACAGTGGCTATTTAATTCCCTAGGTTCGGTTTCAGGCAGCCGCACAGCAAGACGGCCAAGGTAGCCGACGTGAGTGTTGCCGCGGAGCACGCCTTCACCGCGCCTCTCGGTAAAGACAAGGAAACCGCCATCAATAATAATGCTATAGGTTTGTATGTTCATAGATCGTTTTATTTGAGCGATGTTATGATCGGTCGATATTCAATGTATTTGGATTTTGGACTAGTGTTTGGCACGCTTTAAAGCCAATAACAAGAGAATTGAATTGAATTGGACTAGTGTTATGTTTTTCCTTTAGGCAATTTTCCTTTAGTCCGCAGTGATATATTTGTATGACGTATGTATATAGAGAATATAAAAAAAAACATTTCCTTTAGATATCAGTAAGGTAACGTATGCATGAACAGAAGATACGTCGTGTAATTATAATAATTTGAAGGAGATTTTATTGCAAGAGTTCTAATATAAAATAGCTGTAGAAATATTTTATCCACACAAAGAAAACAGTCACATAATGCTTAATTGAAAATTGTTCTCATGTTGAACAATCCTATTGTTAAACTAACATAAACAATCATTAATCTTTAACCTGTTTGGAACACAACATTTCGATAGCTTTATTTGGACTGCACAATAAGCAACGCGAAATAGACACGGCAAGGACATTCAAACGTCTTACATCAATGTACGCAATTCTTTATCGCAGTTGGTAATTATTTACTTAATTTAAAATTAAACTTAATTGCCAAGTTTTTGTTTCTATATAGACGCTAACAAACTGTAGTCAGACATAATAAAGTGCTAAAGTCATTACGATGTCTACATAAAACTTTCATTTCTTCCATTGTAATAATTCTTTTTATACACGCTCTGTAGAGGTCCTTTAGTTTTAGTTTTTTTTAATTTGTTTAAAATCATTTCGTCTTTTACAGTCCTCTGAAATCTGCCCAAGTGACTGATTTCATGTTGTCCATTATTTTTTCGATCATTTAATATTACGCTTATATTTAAAGTTTAAACTTAAAGTTTTGTCTCTAAGCTGATTGCCTACAGCCATTTAACAAATCTAGAGAGATTTCTTCAAATGACTTGCTATCGTACTTCATCGGTCACACGTACTAATAGATACGTTGTCTGTTTCGCTACCGTATTACAAAAATCTTACCAACACTGTAACTTCTATGTACAGCCAAGCGCGTTGATTTATTTAAGTAATTTCGCTGCAATACTGCCAGAGATACTTTGTTAATGGCATAGCAAATAATTAATCAACGAGTCACCTAAATTTTCTCTCATTTCATTATTTTCTTAAATGTAGAGACATCTGTCCAAATATACATAAATAGACAAGGAACATTTTTGTTTGACGCTTTATCCCCAATCCACACGCAATCTTTATTTCACTAAAGCAATCCTACAGCAGACTAACGGAACAAGTGGACGCCAGCTCATACATCATCAATGTGCAATAGGTATCTGAAAAGGCACGAGGAGTCTGTGATCACTTAATTTTTTTTCGTATCTAATTCACGATTCATGGTATTTTCATTTATATCATGTGATAGACATCCCGTGAGGATTCTTGTTTTTGGAGTAGGTTTCACCTTCAGAAAGAAATATCTACCCTAGCGGGTTTTAAATTTTAATTTAATTTTTTTTGAAGTCCGGTTAAGTTGATATATCAATGAAAATAATATGACATACATATTTCCAGATAAGAAAAGTACAAATCAATACAACTTGCCACTCCTGCCGACTCAAGTGTCGTCCACCGGCGTCACGACGATAGTGGGCGCGACCGGCGTACCCAAGTCCGTCACCAAGCAAACCGTCATATTAACTTATCAGCCACAACAGTATCATCAAGTAAGATGTTTTATAAGTACAAAGGCTTCTTATTTATTTTCTTATTTTGCAATCTAAGTTAACTAAAATACCATTAATATTATAAATGCGAGAGCTTAGACGGATACTTGTTCATCAATCACGTCACAAGTCACAACGGATAAAGAGATCTAGATGAAATTTGGCACAGAAATATATTATTGCCATTTATCTATAAGAGAAACCACAACCTTGGTTCTCCTGGGCGCTGGAATAGATTTGTTTTCCACTAGAGATGAACCCTGCTGTATTACTAGCACAGATAGCATAATACTATACTAGTAATTACTAGTATTAAGTATTATAAGATTAAAATTCTACAACTATTACAAATATTTTTAATTGGGTTAATCGGCTTATTGTAGTGATGCTAAGTATCTTAGCCTTGGCTTTGACTTTGCACTGGACAGACAGTTGATACTATGGTTTATTTACTTCGAAACCTACATTAGTTATAAAGTGTTCCCTTGAAAAATATTACTAAAGTATAGATGTAATTATATTTTAAACTCGAAAACAAAAAAAAATGTCCTTTTTTCTTGAGCAAGAAAAAATAATGTATAACACGTTTTTTCGTGCCTGGCATATTAGATATCCCATAAAATATTAAAATAGGTATCTAATTATATTATCTCAATATATAGGATGGTAAAAAGCCCCCTCGTGCAGAGCAGCAGACTCGGGCGGCCTCAGTTCCTCGCACTCCAAGCGTTGATCCTCTCAAGCCTCCCGGGAAGTACACTTTCCAAACCAACCAACTGCCTCGACCTCAGTATCCTTCTGTCAAGAACATCGATTCCAAGACAACTAAACAAGTAAGTTACATATTATTTAAATATTATTATAACTACATAAGGCAGTGGTAGCCCAGCGGTAACGCGCTCGCTTGGATAACCAAGTGATGCGGGCTTAAATCCGGGTCTCGCACCTCTGATATTTTCATGTGCGAATCATTTGCTAACACTTGCCTTACGGTGAAGGAAAACATCGTGAGGAAACCTACATGTCTGAGAAAAACCTAGCAAGTTCGTCGCCGACACGCACTAAGCTAGCGCGGTGAACTATGGCCTCATCCCCTCGTACTGAAGGAGGCCCGTGCCCAGCAGTTGGACCTTAAAAAGGCTGACGAGAGAAAGAGAGATAGAGAGAGAGAGATAACTACATATATTTATTCTTATTGCTGGCTACCTTTATGTACAATATCTTTTGGAGAACTAATTTTTTATTTGTAAATAAAAAAAATCTAGTTCTTAATCTGTTTGAATATATCCTTTGCTTAAATGGAAGTAATAGAAATAAGCCATAAATATATGGGAGGAGAACTTTTATTGCTAATGTTACATTTACATACCTAAACTAATAATAGCAACATATCATATTTAGGTTATGAAGTTGCACAAGCACTAATATTTTACTCTAACCTTTCTACCCCTATACTGGTAAATAGAATATTCAGGTAATTAAAGTTTTTATTCGTCCCAAAGAGTCCATGTTACCCAATTCAACCGAGGTGGCATCTCATAAGATTTTTTAACAGCTAGCTAGTATATTATAGCTAGTATATTATAGCTAGCTAGCATAGTAGCTAGCTATTGCTTTCATTGATCAACGCGAAAATGTCTAAGCATTCTTTTTCCAATTGTTCTTAATACACGAAAATGATCTTTAACGTAAGAACAAAAGAAATATTATTATATGTTGAGTGAAGTAGGTCATCCTTCATCTATTTCAGGGCTGTTGGTTTTGAAACCCGTGCCGCTTGTTAAAAATATCGCTGCATAGTGCATTCGTGTGTAACACATGAGATGGAACTGCTGAGATATACTTAATATATAAAACGTAATTTTATTATTCTTCTTTTTTCTGATAACAAAAAGTTAAGTTTTTACTTTTTATCATATAAAAACAGAACACATAAATAAATATGGTGAATAATACCATATTAGAACAATGAAATAAAAAAAATACCTTAATATTTTTCTTTGGTTCTTGGACGGAAAACCAAAATGATTCATTCTTTTCTGCAATCACACATCACAATCTACGAACAAAAAATACTTATGAAATATTCAACGCAGGAATTTTAATGATTAATTATTATTTTTTCCGAAATAAACATTTATTCTGAGTTTTGAATTCAAACCATCCTTGTAGTTAGCTAATATAAAGAAGAGATTACAAAAAGAGATTGTAACCAAGCGTATTTTCGTATTACAATTATCCGTAATCCAAGTAATTTAGCAATTGTAAATGACCTCTTTTTGTTAGAATTAATTGTCCGTACATTTGCACTTGCTTTAGAGTAAGATAGAATTCTCAGTATTATACACGTGTTATATTTGTTATTATACTTTGTTATAATGAAAAGATTATAAATGAGCGTTCTTAACACACAAATCTAAGTGAAATTTTAATTTCCTACAAAGTGAGTGGTTCATTATATCTTGAGATAAGTCTTACTATATTCCTTCTATTTATAATAACCCGCGGCATCTTTACGGTTTACTAAGGGACATTCGTTCTCGTATATTGTAACGTTGACGTGTGTCTTTTCTGAGTTATGATTTCTAAGTAGTAAAAATGGTTAATTATTATTTATTATTATAATTATAAAATAAATGAAAATTATTACAAGAAAGTGCAGTGAAAGTGTTGATATAATAAAGATAATAAAAATGAGTTTTATTTAATTTTTCAGGTGGTCAACAATACAAGAAAAGCTGGTGCTGTCGACGGATGGAGAGAAGGTATTGTTCTTAATATTAGGTCTTCTTAACAAAATATAACAGTAAAATTTTATTAAAGTCATTAAATTTATATATAAAAATGATTAAAAGTTTAATCAACTTGGGGTTAGCGCTACATTGGCTAACTTTTATATGTTTTTATGTAGAGACATTTGTAAACTTATAAACTTCTTTGTAGGAAGAAAAATTATATCATATATTATACCTAAGAGTACAAAAAAGAAAAGTGAAATTCAGTTTGAATAATGGTTAGATAAAATAAAAATAAAAAACCAAAAATACTCCATGCCTCCTCAGTCCTCTTTCTTATTCAGTCACGCGTATTAAAGATATTTAATCATATTTATTTTAACATAAAAATTACAAAAAGCATATTTTACTGTCAGGTAAGGTAAAATAAGTCAAATATTCTTGTTACTCGATACAAAAGACGTTAGGATATATTAGTGCCAAATAAAGTTTAGCGGTTACTCTTGCTTCGCTCAGGTGTAGGTTACATTCTTTCTCTGCACTAAGTTACATCTAAAACTGTCTAGCCGTTTTACGTTTTTGAAGGGATAACGAACAGACAAAGTTTCGTAATTGTAGCAGTAGTTCAATTCCCTTATTTCTTCAGGAACATAATGCGTACTGTTGTCAGGTGCAGGTTCCGCAGTGTCGACAGACTCAGGCGTGTGGACGGGCGGCGAGGGCGAGCTATCGCCGCGCTCGCGACGACGACCTCGCAACTTGGAAATGGTGATGCGGGGAACTCATAATTTTCATCTAAGGGAACTGCAAGTTGCTGACTTGGATATTATGGGTAAATGTTTAAACTATAGTGGCAAAAGCTATAGTAGTAAATAGTAATTATTATATAAAACTAACTTCGTGGGTTTTGTCAAATCAATACAAATGAGCCCAGAGGCAAGAAGTTTACTTAATCCCGATGAAAAATTTCACTGTCTATACCTATACCTTTCATTATACTTATTGTTGTTATTGTTGATATATACTTTCCTATATATTGCAACGTAATTATTCCATCAAATTCATTTTTAATTGGATGGAACTGGGTACTTAAATTACATATGGAATTTAGATTATTTTTTAAAAAAAAATTAAACCGACTTCAAATAATCTGCACTAAAAAGAGAAAAATAAAAAGTAGAAAATATTACTTTAAAGAACTATGTTAATTTTGGAGTCGGTGCCTGCCAGGTATTTTGATTATGTTTACAAATTGATAGATTAATCGAATATACGGTTATTTTTCTTTGGCTGGCACCGACTCCAAAATTAACATAGTTCTTTAAAGTAATATTTTCTACTTTTTATTTTTCTCTTTTTAGTGCAGATTATTTGAAGTCGGTTTAATTTTTTTTAAAAAAATAACTTATTTTTACATTTTTAGTGTGCCTTTTATTTAGCTGATTTAATTATAGTGACTTACTATATGTCACTAATTTAAAATCTGTTTAAGCTTTATATTAAACAACGAGCATACCCATTAACGACGAAAATAGTAATTATCGGGTCTGCCGAAAGGGGGGGGGGGGGGGGGGTAGTGTTGGCGTCCAAAGAGTACTCGATCTACGACTACTGTAGCTGTAACTAAACTACGAGCTCATCTTTATGTTTACATTCCCCATACGAAATAGTTTAAATAAACCACGTCCATTATTCCACCTAACTCCTAGAGGTTAATGAGATTTACCTTCTATTATCATATTAACGTAATAGCCTGGAAGAACACAACTATCAATCTATATGTATGTATAATTTTAAAGGAATTTCCTTTCAACTCCTACCCGTTGAGGAGTTGTACCTTCCATCATCAGCTTATCCACATGAGATGGTAATTATCAAATGCAAATCCTTAAAAAACTTTAGAAAATATATGAAAAATGTACTAAGTGCCTATAAAATTTAAGAGGTGCCATCGATTTCCCTAGGATCCCATTATCAGATCCTAACTTGGTGATAATGGGAATATCTTGGAAGTATACCCTACCAAACAAAAAATAAATTTTTGAAATCGGCCCACAATTGACGCATAAATCGGTGAACACAGATAAAAAATAACATTTGAAGAATTCTACCTTCCATCATCAGCTCATCACATGAGATGACGATTTTCAGACGCAAATGCTTGAACAGCTTAAGAAAATATATAAAAAACATAATAGGTGCCTATAAATTTTGAAAGTTGCCCTGGATTTCCCTGAGATCCCATCATCAGATCCTGATTTTGTGATAATGGGACCCCCTCAGAACTATACCCTACCGAACAAAAGAAAAATTTTTGAAATCGGCCCACAGTTGACGGAGAAATCGGTGAACATACATAAAAAAAAAAAATACATACATCGGAACATATAACCTTCTCCTTTTTGGAAGTCGGTTAAAAATGACTACCCGTATTGTTCTTTGCTTTTATTAGATAGTAATAAAAGCGAAGCAAAATATTGTGTGAAATTACAAAAGGGATCTATCTATAGATCGATTCCTATTTCCTACTCACAAAGATATCTTGTCTAATTGTCTGTTTTATATTATATTTTTACATGAATTTAATCTTTAGTTAGGTATAATTTAACTCACGTAGGTTAGTTATAATGTGCAAATCTGTCAAATATAAAAGTTTCGAAAACTAGCAATAGGAAAATTAGAAAACTAAAAGTATTAAACTAATTAAAGTACATTTCCACTGGCGCTTTTTAGTCGCACAAACAGACTAACAGGTATAAAATATTTTTAAAAATAAAATCTGTTACCTCTTGCAGACGAAGCCGTAGTTACAGGCCATGCAGTGATTCCACTTCCAAAACTGCCCAGTTCATTCAACGACGAGTCCTCGCCGGAATGCGAGCCAGAGCCGATCTATTCACCTCCATCCCCCGTCCTTCCGAAACCCATAGAATATCCCCCCGTAGAGACCCCAAGGCAAAGCTCGCCGATGTCCACTTTAGACCGCTACAGAACAAGAAGCAGACCCACTAGAATTCAAACTAATGAGTATAAAGATGAAGAGAAGTTCGTTTTGGATAGAGCACAACCTGAAGTATTAGATAAGCAGGTAACATATTATAATATATACAATAGTTCTTGTTGATTATTATTAAGTCTTAATAATTCTGTTAATGATTAAATTATTTATTATATATCCATTTTATTATCGTATTAATGTCGCTATCCTATAGGAAATTTATTACAATTTATAAATTCAACCATCATACTATGATGATTTATTCTGTAGTAAATCATTAGACTATATTCTTGCGTAAACAAATACATATCTAAATATAATTATATATATTTTTGCTTGTCGATGTCATAGCACATGCAAGTATAGATATAGGTTATAGGTACTAACCTCCACCACTTATAAGAATGTGTTTCTGACAGCTTATCTGCTTAAGTGGCCGACGCTTGGTTTAATTGGTTAAACGGCCCTGCCCAATTAATGACTTGGGCTGTTGAATGAAAGTATAATTAAGATAGTTCACTGTTCAACGTTAACTACACTACACTACTATTGTTGTAAAAAGTCGAACGTCTGTTTTGATATTAATTTTTGTACGTTTCACCGCGGTAAAAGAAACATTTTCTAAAAACAATATTTTTACTCAAGTGAATAATAGGTAGATAATAATATGCGTGATTATTAGCTTAGATCTAATGCCAATTAAAAATTACCCTTTCGATAGTTTTAAAATATTAATTAAAACATTTATCTATTGTAGAAATCGTTTATAAAATCGTCAAGTGGAGTAGCATCACCCACAGTGGACTCTAGCAAGGAGTCCAGTCCGTCGTGTAAGAGCGAGGCGAGTCACTTCGGCAGCAGCAGCGCCTGGCAGAGCCACGCTGCCGGCGAGGCTATGGCTACTAGGTATGTTTATTCTTATTTCTATGCTCTCTTGATAAAATAAGTAATAATTTTAAACATTAAGCGAAAACGTGAAAAATAATCGATCGTGATTTTTACGTCACGTGGCGGACTTCACATGTATTTTGAAACTTACAAAAAACTTAAAATACTCAAGAAGACTGAGATAAATTTTTAGTTTTTATTCCTATCTCCAGTTTCAAAACAATAGTTTTATATGAATTATTATTTCATGTAATTTTTTGTTTGTAGATCGCAAGATGACGTGTCCCTCGCTCTCAGTGTGTCGAGCTGTGAAGATGACAAATCTAAGGTGGAAGGAAAGGAGAGTGAAGTAAAAGCCCCGGAAGTACCAACAAAGACTATCGTAATAACAGACGAGCCACCGGTCCCACATCCACTGTTGATGAAGTCGTTAACATTGAGTCAACATGACTCCCTTCGTGGTACCATGATGGGTGAGTTGGTTTGTTTTCATGTTAGTTATACTTAAGAAGATCTTATCGTTAACGTGTACTTTAAAACATTTATCAGAGATTTTTATTAATTACTATTATCTATCTGTTATAATTTTTTAAAATTGAAATCATATTCATTTAAAAATATACAATACATAGCTATGCCACCATCACCACCACTTCTTGCTTAAATACATATAATCATTTTTTTTTATACAATATCATAATATATCTTACAGTAAAATAAAATGTTTGTCATTCAGGTTCAATGACAAGTTCTAACTACAGCACCACAAGCACATGCACAAATCAGAGCGCGGATCACAATCTGACGCTCACTCTAGAAGAATCTAAATTCGACATGTCAGCTCTAGAAACTTCCACACAAAGCTTATTAGATGATGAAACGTCTCCGGCCGATAGTCTTATATCTTCAACAAGCACCAGCGACTCTAACAATGATCTTCACGTGGATAGAGACGCTCCTTCCATATCCAGTGCTTATCAAACAGCTAACACGAAGACGAGGACTCCAGAACCCATCGCGGAAGAAGATGATGATAGAGTGGATGGAGAAATCTTACAGCCGGTGAAAGAAGTGAGGTGAGAGACAGTTTGTAACAAATTACGAGTAGTAGTGAGAAATAGTACAAATATTGTGGCTAAATCAGAGCGTACATTTTTTGTGTGATTTTAAGGTCTGAATATTTAAACCTTCTTTTACTCGACAATTATGGAGCGAGGGATTTTGTATTTTTCTCATAGACACTATATTTTTGTTTTGAAAAATCCTGTGAAAAAAAATATGTTCACAGTGATAGTTCCGGTTCCGATGGAAGCAACAGCAAGGAACGGACGCCGCCGTCGCCGGGCACGCCCACTCACGCGTCTGTGTCCTTATCACTGTCTGATGGGAGGGACTTCTTTGATGATGAAATCGCTGATCAACCAGCTCTGCTGTTTAGAAGTAATATTTGATTTGCTTTTCGGTTTGGTTTATTACATTATGTCTAAAACTTGACAAAATGGCGTAATCTCTTATTCTTATTTTTTGTTATTCTCTCTTTATGTTATGGTCTTAATATTGACGATAGATAGCTTTTAAAATTCCTCTATGCTTTATCAAATCAGACTAAGAGTTTCTGAGATTTTTCACATTCAAATAATCGAAAAATACTCTCTAGTTTGAAATATTGAAATAAATCTAAGAAAATTAGGTGTAAAGAAAAAATTAAAAAAGCCTGTGTACCAATATCGAATGAAGAGCTGTTTAAAAAAGTTTGCTATTAATAATTACATTTTCGATTAATTAATATCTTATTTTTAGAAAATAACCACGGAAGTCCATCTTTGAAGAGAACAGATTTAGACTCCAGTAAACAACTGCGGAGGTCGAGGGAGCACATTATGTCAAGTCCACAAACACAAAGGAGTCGAAAATGTAAGTTTAGTTTTTTTTTTCAAGAGCGTTTTATATTAATTCATCTAGTAAAAGCATACCTATATGAAATAAAAAGCAAAAAATAAAAGAAAATTCAATAATAAAACTTAAACGGTTTAACCTCTAAAAATATTAATAGACTAGCAAACCCGGCCCAGTTCGCGAACGTAGGTTAAAATAAACTAAATGGATTTTATAGAATAAAAGTAGCCAAGTTACTCCTTTTATCATTAGCTATTTGCGAGTTAAAGTCCGGTCAAAAAGCTCCAGTCGTTTCAGAGATTAGCCGGAACAAACAGGCAGACCCACGAAACAATTAAAAAAATATTTTTTTGATGCAAGTACCGTATATATAATATATAATTTCACGTGCATTGAGTAAAAAGCTGTTACTTTGAAATTAAAAACACTTCAATATCTAAATATTAAATAAAACTTCATAATTAAATGTAGTAATACACGATATACAAATATTCTCAAGATATTACCCTCCACCATCTATGGCAATCAGTTCAAAATGATTCCCACGAGGTGCGAGGACAGTGATTTAAAAGCTTTCCTTGGTTTTCGAAGAGAGTGCTTCGACGATTTTATTCGAGCCATGTCACAAACAACATGGAGCTTCACGAGTGTATTCAGAATAACTCGTATTAGTTTTATCATAATTGGATGCGTGGTAGGAGTGCATTGAGGACAAGTGTACTACATAATATATAATTATTAAGAATCTTTTTCTTTGTAAGTACCTAGACCTACACACAAAAATAATACGTTATTTCGTTTCAAATTATAAAAAAGGACTTTATTGAAAACAAAATACGTTGGTACAATTATTGCACACAGCCTTAGCTCCTGTGTTTCAGGAGCTAGGACCTTCCCATATCAAACAATTAATGTACAGAATAAAATACAATTTAAATATATCAATAGAATAATCTAAAATAGTAAATTTAAGTATAATCGGTATTACAGTAGCTATACATATTGTGTCTAGGTGGACGTAACCCCGCGGCAGAACGAACGCCTTCTCTGGACACGCTGTCCAGCCTCGCGTCTGACGACCTCATGATGGACAACGACTTGGCGCAGTCTGTCACCAGCTTGCAGAGTGTTGATGATTATATTGAAAGGTATGTACTGTACTGAGTATTATGAATTTGAATTTTTGCGTTTCATAATAATGTATAGATAGAGAGCAATACGGGACCGGGGACTTCAATGCTTGTATTTTTATTGACAAAATATCTTGTTCTCGAATCAAATCTTATGTGCTGAGTATCTACCATTGACCCCTTTGACATTGACATAGAAGCAGGCAGGTAAGCTGTCATTGGATACATTTGACGATTTGAAATGAAACTTACTTTTGATTTTTCAACCGACTTCCGAAAGGAGGAGGTTATCAATTTGTCTGTATGTTAGCTCAAAACTTTGAACTGGGTGAACCGATTTTGATGATTCTTTTTTTATTTGAAAGGTAGCGCCTCCCATGTGGTCCCATTTTAATATTTTCCAGTTCTGATAATGGCATCCATGAGAAAACCATAAAAGTCTTAAATTTGCATTAAGTGTGTGCACGACAAACGGACGAATAACTCAATAACACGCCAACCGATTTCGATGATTCTTTGTTTATTGGAAAGGATGTACTTCAAGGGTAATTTGATGAGAGTTAGGTAAGGTTCTGATTACAAAATTAGCAACCGACTACAAAAAAATGGCACCGACTACAAAATTAGCAAAGTTCTTATAAGTATTATTTTCTACTTTTTAGTTTAGATTTATTTAGTTTGGAAGTCGGTTTTTGTTTTTTTGTTAAAAATATTTTTTATCTAATGAATAAGGTTTATTAAATAAATATTTAGTTATAATGCGTTAAGTTATAGCAAAGTCAATGAAAAATATAGTCAGCCAACAGATGTATAGACAGAGCAATCGTGCGGGGCGGGGTTGCGGAGGGGGTAGCCGTACCGAGCTGCCATACATTCCGCTCGGTACGCTTTAGCTAGGATTGACACTTTTTAATTTGATTGTTTTAAGTGTTTCGTTTGACTTGTACTTATCTATAATGGTTCGTACTACATGTACTGTGGGAGACTGCATGTCATTATCTCGTTTAGATATGACTTTAAAATTTCATCAGTTTCCATACACTGAAGAAAGGTAAAAAATCTTAGCCCAGCGATATTAGGCTAAATTATGCATATTATTGTTTACTAGATTTTTTTTAATGTTTGGAAATGCATTGACGCATACCACGTGGTATGTAATAAAAGTGGTTATGTGGGACTCAAAACTATGCGCTTGCTTCCCGTCTGTCTTTTTATTAAAATTGTTTCGACGTATGAGAATTTACTATATCGTCAAATTCAACAATCGCCATCTGAAAACTCGTAAATCTAAATATTGAAAATACCATTCAGTTTCGCATTTGTGGATTTTAATAGAATCAGTATCTCAGTATTTTTCTTTCTAACCTAGCTAACTAATTTGATTTTTTTTAATATTTGTTTATAATAAAACTCGTCATATAATTCGTTATTTATATTATACCTATATAATATTTATATATTTCGCCATTCCATATTTTTTCATTTTATTCCTGGTACCCTTTAATATACTCATACTACGAATACACAAATGTAGAACTGATGATATAAATATACATATTTATTTATTTATATATTGTGACAACCCTGCAGCAATAACAAATGCCTACACAAAAGCGACATTTCGTGTGACTTCAAACGCGTTGGACCACTTGGTCTATTCTTTACACTGTGGTTATAGTATAACATTACTAGTAAATTTTTGTATAAAAATCGGTAACTCTTCTTTTGTAAATATTTGTAAATCTCTATACTTTTAGATCTTGGAATCGACTTTCTACTATAAAATATTCTGTATAGACAATTATTTATTTAGGACTTTTGTAGAGCATTTAGCTTAATACCCTTATACAAGGAAAGACGTATTGTAAATTAAGTTAAAACTAATTAAAAAAAAACATGTCTCATCTATTCCTATTAATATTATAAAAACACATCTTGTTTCTTTCTTTAAACGCACTAATCTCAAGATCCACTAATCCAATTTAATTTTTACATTATTGCCCGTTTATTGAAGAAGGCTGTGTAAGCTACAAAATAATCATAATAAACATACCATCATAATATTACACTACAGACCATTTAAAACAAGTTATTATATTTGTCTATATTTTTCCCTTAAATTGTAAAAACTTATTACCTGAAATACCGGAAATAATATATCATTGGGTTTAATAACCTAATTTTAAAATCCAGTTTGTTTTAAAAAATGTAACCAAATACCTATAATGGATTGCATACAAGTTTTTACTTTCACGATTGACTGAGAGTAAAAGTTATTTAACTGGTGACATAATTGTTACATAAATAATAATGGAAAAAGAAACGAGATATAATTTAGCCAACGAAAAACCCTGTTTACTCTTCAAAGATGCTACAAGTATTGTATGAGAACTATGTAATGTAATAAGTATTTAAACCTAATTGAGTAGGAGGCAAGTCATGTTTCTTAACTCTCGAACGTTGATGGGATCGAGCTTAGATAACCATCACGTACTTTGAGTAAAAGTACATTTATTTAAGTCACAATTGTCATGTCAGTCACGTAATCTAAAGCTTTTTAACAAATTATATCTTTAGTGTAGAAGATATATTGGTCCAAATTAGCTACTTATTCTTTACATATCTATATAACATACTTAGTGTGTAATTTAAGCCGACACAATCTTAAACATATTATTGCGTTTTATCGAAAAATATGGTTTAACATCATTCATCATCATCATGTTATATATTTTTACAATAAACAAATATATTTTTTTAGGTTTACGCGAATATTCAACATTATAAATGGAACTATCTTTACGGATTTTGTCGCGGACTTATTTCGATTTTTGGTTCCCGGGACCGAAAATCAAAATAAATCCGCAACGAAATCCGACAAGATAGATTCATTTATAATAAAAAAATGAATTAGTCGATAATTTATTTTAATAGCATTTGCCATCCATTAAGAATTGATCATAATAATTTCTGTTACCCAGGTTGGACAGTTCTCTTCGCAGTGGTCTCAACTCATTAGACGAGAGGCAACTTCGACAGGAGCTTTCAAGTTCCAAAACAGCAGTCCGACAGTGGAGCCAACTGCTGGAGAAAAACAACTTGTTGGACCGACAGTTGGCGGCCATGGCACAAGGAAAGGTTGCTCCCGATTCACTCACCGGAAGTACTTCAAGCCTGACGAATATCGGGTAAGTGCCTTATTTTGTGTGAAACGTTTATATATTTCTAAAGAACGATTTACAAATAAGGAATTGAAATATATGTTGCGGGACTTTTTTTTAATGTATGGAAGAGAACTTCATAGTATGTACCTAACCAAAGAAAGATATAAAGTATCTTCTAAACAAAAGCAAAGGCAAGGAAATAGTGAGAAAATGTTACGGCTGTCGTTAACTTTTAGAGTTTTCACAGTTTCCAAACAGGAAAATAATGCTTTTTAATTTATATATTTTTTAATTTAGTTACATGTTACTTATTAATTTAATGAGCCAGAACTGGCTATCTCGGAAATCTCATCGACGTACGATGTATGCTCAAGTGAGCTTGACACCATTTCTGCTACGCGCATTGGTAATACAAAAAAATAAAAAAGCTATTTTTGTAAATATAACATAGAATAAAGTATATTTAAGGCAATGATGTTATCTTTTATAACTCAATGATTTAAGGTATATAATATATATTTTAGCAAATTGTTTAAAGTAGAAGAAAATCGCAATCCACAAATTGGCCAAAGTATCTATCAAGTTTTTAGGAAATTTAGTGTTGTTTGTATGGCACGGAAATGTATTTTTAGGTATTGTAAGTTTTACTAATAAATAAATTATAAAAGTCTAGATCGACTAATGTTGTATCATAAACATCACTCGTTTAAAACATAACAAACTGTTTTACAATTCTAATGCGTTTTTTATAACATAAGATTTATTTAATCACCGCACCTCGCAAATTACCCGTAGACCGTAAATTGCCTAAACCAGGGGTGGACAAAGTAGGGCCCGATGGGCCTTTATTCCACCCATCAACAACTCCCCTAGATCGCATCAATTGTACTATAATATCCGCTTGTCTCTGTAAGTTGTCGTTGTGGACGAGGCACCGCACGGTTGGATGACAGAGAGGACAACTTTTCTCATTGTTCTTGATCATCGTTTCAGTTCTAGCGTGCTTTCGAGTACATACCAATTAAGAGCGGTTCCATATTTCACTTACACCTACTTTATTTTTCTCTCCCCACGTGGAAAGAGTTTGCCAACCTCTGGCCTAGACTCTAGAGCTTTCAAATATCCTTGACTTTAGACATTAAAAGCGGCCTACGCATAAATCGTTTATGTTAACTACGATAGCTTAATGGCTTAATAAGCTGAATAAACTGTTCTATTATGTATACTTCCTCGTATATATTAAGTCATTATATTATGTAGGTAGCTTTTTATTTGTATTAATACATAGGTATAATAAGAAATACCTAATTAGGAAATACGTTGTGTTCACAATATAAATCTATATGCTACGTATGTATGTCTTTCAGAAAAATGTTGGCTGCAATTATTAAGTAATTTAAAATAACGGTTAATAATATAAAAAAAACTAGCGACTCACCTTCACTTCGCTCGGGTTCGTCCTTAGATTTAGTGCGAGCGAACCCGCAGGTTCCGCTAGTAAACGTATACAAAAACTTGACAAATTATTATATACTCCTCGAGAACCACTCTATCCATTAGTGAAAACAGCATGAAAATCGGTGCAGTATTTTTTGAGTTTATCGTGAACAGACAGACAGACGCGGCGGAGGACTACGTTTTATAACAATTATTAATATGTAAAAAATATACGGATGAGTAAATTGCATTTAATTTTATCTTTTGCTTGTTAATTAATTGAATGGCATAAAAACGTTACCTCGTAAGGCTTATGAGATTGCTATAAATGGCTTCCAGGAATCCGACATGAACCAGTTTTATAGTGGGAACCTATTTAAGTAAAAACTCGTACACTAAAATAAAAGCAAAAATTAGAATTTGTACATATTTCTTCTATTGAAAATATATTTATAAATACATATAATAATACCAAATATAAGTCTTAGGTAAATATATTATAATAATTTTTATTATTATATAATTTAACAAACACGTAAACGATTATGATTCTTTTTTGAATTAAAAAAATGCCTAACATTTTATTAGGTACCAAATATTTTGACTCTTAACTTTCCCTTACGATACTTTGTCTTTAATTTTCGTTAAGTCTCGAAAATCTAAATTTAAAATGAATTAAGTTCTGAGTAACAAGCTTAAAATAATTAATTTCAGTGGAGTAGCGGAACGATTTCTCCTAATGTTTCAGATCATGAGCATTGTCAGTGCGAAACCTATTGTTGCTAATGTTATTGAAACTGGCAAATGTCATACAAAGGCGTTTGTATGAAAGGCGCATTGAATAAATAAAAAATAAATAATATGTTGAGACATTAACATAGAACTACAAAAACAGATATCTGATACAAACATATTATAAATATAAACTTCTGTGACTGGTGTGTAAACATACGTGTTCTTCACACAAATGATTGTCCCCAGCGCGGCGGGACTCGAACCCGCGACCGCAGGCACGACAGCGACGGCAAGTAGTGTGTTACAAACTTGAGCCAAACGCGTCATCAAAATTGAAATGCATTGAAAAACAAACTCTCACTAATGTTATTATTGTTTATTATTTAAGTATAATTAAAAACGATCTCTTCTCACGATAATTAAGAGGATTTAGTTACTCTTTTAGTTATATTTTGGAAGTTTAAGGAAACTTTTGGACTTTTTTATGTAACGAGGTATAATTGAAAGAGTCCCAACTAATTTAAATTCTAATAAATCAAATCATTGATCTACTCTTCGAATTTCTAAGCTACTAAGTACTACTTAAGTAAATAATAATTATCATATTGACAGATACAGTGCATCGAAACACACTTAATTGAACATTCTTCAGTCGCATTTACATATTGTTTTATACTGATAAAAATTACTTTACAGACCGCTTTTAAATAGTTTTCTTTACCTACATATTTTATTGTGCGATTTAGAGTCCTATTATACGTACAGGAACGTATGTATATTAGATATATCATATATATACATAAATAAACAAATAATTAATAGTAAAGGAGGATTCAGGACAGGGATTTAGTTTTAGACTAGAATTAAGTGAATCGCCGAATATGTAATACATAATAAGCTTATCAATGAATATACAAACTGAGGTCCGTAGTGTAATTTTATGTTTGTGTATCATTAAATTATAAAATCATTTATTCCTACAACATAATACTTATTGTCTTCAATTTAAATACCAAAATACATTTCGTTAAGTAAAAGTATTTTGTAAAATTAACAAAGTTCTTAAAAGTATTATTTTCTACTTTTTAGTTTAGATTTATTTAGTTTGGAAGTCAGTTTTTGTTTATTTGTTAAAAATAATTATTTTTTAGCGGAAAGTAGATACGTATTGTGTTATTTAATGATTATAAAAATTTACCTTCTATTATGAGCTAAACCTAATAGCCTGAAAGTATACAACTATCGGTCCATAAGTGCGTATTATATTGAAAGAATTTTCTTTAAACTGATAACCGTTCAGGAGTTGTACCTTCCATCATCATTTACGGTACGGGAGCCTATAAAAGATTCGACCGAGCATCGTTAATTTGCTCCTAAGAATTGAAGAGTTCCGTTACTTTGTCATGGATCCCATAATTAGAACCTTACCTAACTCTCATCAAACTACCCTTGAAGTACATCCTTTCCAATAAAAAAAAGAATCATCGAAATCGATTGGCGTGATATTGAGTTATTCGTCCATTTGTCGCGCACGCACTTGATGCAAATTTAAGACTTTTATGGTTTTCTCATGAATTCCATTGTCAAAACTGGAAAATATTAAAATGGGACCACACGTGAAGCTACCTTTCAAATAAAAAAAGAATCATCAAAATCGGTTCACCCAGTTCAAAGTTCTGAGCTAACAAACATAAAGAAAAACATACAGACGAATTGATAACCTCCTCCTTTTGGAAGTCGGTTGAAAATAGAATGACTGCTAATTTTTAACTAGTCTAGTTCATAAGCAGCTTAAGAATGTAATAATCTACACATACATATCCACTACATCTTCAATGTAACCAAAGAATCTGTTGGCTTCACACAAACGAATGTTTACAAAATACTATCACATTCCATATGATTTCAAAGCCAGTTTCGCGTGATCGATCACAATAGAAGTCATGGCTAAGTAACTTTTTGTGCACAGTACTGCTTTTGTTTTTGGTACAAATTAAGAACAAAGGTGTATAAAACTGTAGGTCACTATTCTAAATTGTGAGTATTCATTCGACCTCCATTAAATCGACAGCAAACAACAATAGAAGTTGTGTAACAATGGGAATAGTTCCCTAGCGTCTTGATTCTTGAGGACGACCTATGCGAATCTTGTATGCACGAAGCGGAACATTACACTTTTAAGACGTCACCTCACTACTTCTTGCATATAAGTTTATTTTATAATACTTTTTAATTTTATTCACATTATTTGATCAAATAAAACCTTTCAATGATATATTTTCAAGACTTTGCGAAATATAAATATTCATTTGTCTATCAGTTTTTTACAGGTTGCCTTAAGATAGAATCGTAACGGCAATAACTTTATTGTTATCTATTATTTTTATGGCATGTAGTCTGTACATTATAACTGTTTGTTAGTAAAAGTAGTAAAAAAACGCATAATGTTCTAAATATACTTACAAAGAGAGTAACGGGTATACCACCATTTAATTAAGCACTGAGGCAATTAAATTGAGAGTGACCGTTTAGAAATAAGTTTCGCAAGAGAAATTTCACGTTCCGGACCCCGATTTTCAAGGTAAATTTTACGGTGAGCTTTGTGTCGAAAGGTCCTTGCTCTATGTGGTAATCGGATAGACCGATGCAGCCGGCTTTGCGTGTTTCGGTCCATCTCGCCTGCGCCCGCGTGCCTCGGATCGCAATGTTAGTCTGTGATGCGTCGCGCGCGCGGACGTACGTTGTGAGTGCGGATACAAAAAAGCACGTGCGTATATGTATCGAGGCGTACACCGGTCATTGAACGCCGAAAACACCCTGAAATATTAGTGTAACCAGATTAAACTTATTTAAAATCAAATAAGCATGTGCTCATAATAAGTGTGTCACAGTGACATCACTAATTCAATTACATATTATTGGATTTACGTGGAATTTCAGGCAACGTTAGTTATTATATACAGTTTATATATACTTATATTATATACAAAGTTCAGTGACATTTAAGCTGAATTGATTTGCTAAATTTTCTACGCCCTTGCCTTGATAACGTATCGCTGGTACTTTCCTGAAAGTTTTATTTGCGCGTACTTAAATTATCGATGTATATAAGCGCAAAAGCACTTTGTCGATATTAAATTCGATATCTTTGTCAATATAATATCGATAACTAACGTATTTTTTTAAACCTTAAAAATGAACTTAAATACGACAGTAGTTAAGTAATTATGTGTTTCCTGTGAGCAACTCAACCAGCTGTTTTGAACAGATGTCTTACATTTAAAAGGATCTCTTGTGTTCAGTGATTTATTTCTCCCTTCAGCTTAAAAGCATAATAGGTTATGCGTTCTAAAAGGGGATAGATAGATTAACGTTAAAAAGTATGCCCACACTTTTTGAATAAATTTTATAATAACAAATTTACGCATTATTAATAATACGTAGGATGTGAATAGGCTAAAATATTTTGTTTACTAATATCCTACCAAACCCTTGGAGTTTGGCGTTTTGTGTTTAATGTTTACACATACCTAACGACCATTGTTACTGCTGTGTAAGGTGTATAAACAAAAGGAAAAGTCTACTCGATTTTCTATTATTTTTCTTGTGTAATATTTTTTTATTACCATTATTTCATATATATTTTATATATGTATTTATGAGCTCGTTATCACATTAAATATTTCTTTCTACCCACATTATTTTTTAAACAATCATTTTCGTTACCGGTTCTTTATTTCGTTTTGTTCATAGATAAATAAACGAGAAATACTGATATTGTTAAAAGAAGAGAGACTACTTCATATAATTTAAATTTTATATTACTGTCATAATATACAATATATGGACCTATATACATTTTAGTACCTATGCAACATCGATGGTCAGTATTTAAATAGTTTCCATACAAATGAGAAGTTTAACATATTCGTGACATAAATGTTTTAACTTCTAGCATATCTTGCACTTTATAGGTAATCACAGCACATTTAAGGATAATCATATATCCCTCCATCTTAAGTAAATTTAAATAGTATATAAACCATGTCGATTACCATTATCAATGGTTGTTCAAAACTCAATTTTACGTAAGCTGTTCCTTATATAATTCGTAATATGATTATTTCTATATACAATACATGCGGTGAAGCTTAAATTGGATTAATTTATTGACGATAATATAATTTAAATATAACAAAATCCTTTCTTTCCTGTACATTTTGGAATAGAACAACTGCTCCCTCCCCTTTTGTTGTCAAAAACCCCATTGCCATGGAGATATTGAATAAATTTGCCAAACTTTTTAATGTTTCCCTTTGGGTTTTTTCAACGTACTGTTACATTGTTAAATGAAATGCTTTACGAATTGCTTTAAAATAGCATTACTAGTGTAGATATTATGTAATTAGTGATCTATGTGATTAGAGTGATATACATAGGTACGTACATAGCCCGACCTAGGTACTTGATTTCTGACTTAATAGCGTCTCCTCATACTTATAACTTAATCTACAGTGTGGAAGTATCTTAGCATAACTGGTGAAAGAATTACTCTTCTATTTATTATTATTATCGTATTTTCTTAATTAAATTTAAATATCCATTTAGTTTTTTATAACCAATTCACCGAACACATCTCTAGTTTTTTAACGATTTGCCGTCTTTAACGTTCAAGTTTATTATTTTTACGTTATTATAATGAAATGTGAATATACATACTACATATATACTGTTACATAATTTAAAATATAGTAAACAATAATGTTTGAAAGTTTAAAATAATGTACCCACTAGCACTACTATGACTAAGTAATTAGTAAGCACTAATCTTTCTAGTATATTGAAATGGGTAAAATTCTCATAATTATCTAGGTTTATTTATTTGAAAATGAAGGTTCCTGGTCTAAACACAATAAACAAACTGTTAACGTTATTCTGGGAATAAATATATATGATTAAGGAATGGAATTAACTATCGCGTAGCCCTTTATCTAGTAAAGATATGGCCCACAATGGGCCATCTCATTACCCAGTGATACGTTATCAATTCCAGAGAATATGTTACCATAATGAAGTAATAATTAACATATTTTTGTCAAAATATGATTTTATATCATTATTACATTTGGGGTAAAGTTAATAAATTTGTTATAAAGTGCTGCAAACCGCAACTTATTGTCCTCTATTTTCACTCTATGACCATGACTTTCACGCAATTCATTCATTTTTATTAAACGCATCTTGCGTTTTAGAACTTGAGAAATAAAAGTAGGTAATTTAAAATTTTTTAGGCTACATTTGGCCGGTGTTGTGTTGTTACGGTACATTATTCCTCTGAAAAATAATATAGAATAAACTCCCTTCAACAATTATTTTTCTCGCGAAGTAGGTACGAAGGTTGAATCTAAGTATTTCTATTAACTAACTAAAGGCTAACTATTTCTATTTTAATATTTAGCAGAATGTTATAAAAAATAATCACAAATTATTTTTATCATCGAATATAGATTCCACGCAGTGCCTATGTTATTAAAATATAAGCAAAAACTGAGTTAAATAAAAAGTGAACTTAAAACAGTGCTGTGATGACGATGGAAAAGATGAGTGTTGTGTTGGAGAAGGAAGCGCCCGTTAAAGGCATCGTGGCACAAGTAGTCACCATGCTGAATGGCCAAGCACAAAGGTATTTTATATTTAAATCTTCGTGTTATAAGTATGAAGCTTTATTTGGACGTAGTTTAGCAGAAACGACTCAACCCACAAAAATTCACTTTTTAGTTATAAAGGCTTTAAGTTTTGATGCTAATTTCTGCTATGATATTGGAATATTTTGAAATATTTTCAAGAGAATATTTGCCATATTGTAATGAGTAAAGCTGAATTAAATATTTACCGGCCTCTTTAAACTCGGAATAATTAAAACGAACAGCAGTTTGAGTTATTAGAGGCTTGTAAAGAGATACCTACCTTTATTGGGAACCAAATAATCATAAAAAATCAATCTTATCTTTAAAGTTTCACGGAATTTTTTTTGCTGAGTAAAAAAACCACCTGTTTAGCATAAATAATACCAATAAATTTGACCATAGTATGACATGAGTCCTTTCTGCTTGTACGTCCAATTTATTTAAATATTTTTGTTTATTTTCTTTTCATACTACCGGTCTCCATTTCAGCATCTATTATGAAATTATCAGCTGAAAACAAAATTGAGCAAAAACTATTATTAAAAATTAAATCTTTTGATTAAAAGAGATTTAGTTATTGCAATCCTGATCATCGTCTACATTTTCTTGACAAAGTATCTAACATTAGCTGGGATGTCTTCTAAAAGGCTTTCCTTTTAAATAACAACGTATTAATAAATTACCATCGATACTGTTTTTAGCAATCTAGAGATATGTTTTATGTTTATATATAGAGGAAATATTTGGTTTTCTATGATTGCAGACACTAGAACTACTGAACCAATATAAATTATTATTATTTCACCATTAGGATGATATACTAACCAAACATACCTTTATAAGTATGTATTTATTCCCTTTATATATTACCTAAGGCATCCGAGTAAAGAACGTTTTAGTTTACGGTTTTTTGTTATCCCAGATTAAAAACACAGATCAAGATCATTAAAACGTCTATTTTATCTGCAAAATGGTGATTATTGATACTTTGTGAAACAATATTGTGTAACATAATGATTGGTAAATGATGTTGTAATCGTTTTTGAGCAATTTGCCCTACATTTTGGGGTTAAAAATTTAAAAACAGAAATGTACAGGAAAGGGAAAGTTAAATTTCAACTTTAATTAATACATTAATGATCATTTCCAATACCTACATGAACATGTTCTGCAAGTGCCACCATAACATTCTTGAAAATTTAATGAATTATACAATATTAGACCTTCTTAATATTAAATAATATAAATTTATAATTAAACGTTATTCAATATAATTTATTGCGTTAGTTATTTCCTGCTGCTTCTCGCATTAGACTTTAAATCTTTACTTCATCAGCTGTAAAATTCCATTAAGCAATTATTAATCTATAATATTGTATTTTAAAAACGACTAATACCCAAAAAACCATGGCATGAAAAATATGCAAATAGATCACCCTAAACATGTAAATGTGCCTATTTGAAATATTGTGTGGGCGTTGTTATTTTATTTTAATTAAATTGAATTTACTATATTAAATAAAAAAAATATTCAGCAATAATATTATGTGACCTATTATTACAATAATTGCAAAAGTTTGGATTTCCACCAGTCCTTCGCCATCACTCGAGGAAATAGGAATCCAGAATTCTCGCCAGATTTTTTATGAGGCTTTTAGTAGGGTAATCAGCACTTGTAGAAGACTCATTATCATTAATGGATGTCGTGTTTTTCGGCCTTTTAGCACTTGAAGTTGAACTTATACGATCGTGATTTAATAAATCAAGCGCAAGTTTTATGATCTCTGTATAAACATTATCCTTCACAATCTATAAAGAATTTATTCTTGTATCGTATAGGTAGTTCGGTATATATGGTAAATTTGTAAATTTATCTGTAGGGGATAATCTCTAGAATTTATTAAAATAAGTCAAAAAATAAAATCAGTCAAAAAATCGCTAACCAAGAGAAAAATATTGAACCTCAATTAAAGGTCTATTTTTCGGTTTACCTACACGTGCGAAGGACATAAAAAAGTTGGCTATTAACTCGTGTAACTATTAAACTTAATAATTATAACAGGTGTGCATTTCGTTCGACCCCATCGCTGGTTATAAGATAATAATTTCGCAAAAAATGAAGCCGTCGCTATGGCGTGATTAAATGTTTCGGAGATAGACCGTTATGTAATCTGATGAGCTCGATAATTCATAGAGTTAAATTAAAAGCCACTCTTGCGACTTGTACCGTTACTTGACATGTATGAGTATTCAATTGATGATGTTAGATGATGTTCAACTTTTAAATATCTAGTAAGCTGACAATCACGTTATATTATGTAAGTGTACCTACATAATAATACTTTCTTAGGTTTACGAGAATATTTGACATTATAAATGAAACTGCTTTACCGGATTTTGTCGCGGATTTTATTTGATTTTTGGTTCCTGACGTCTCGAATGCTTTTCAGCAATCATGGACACGGAAGAGACTAAGGAGTAAGGACGTGTCAGAGGTTTATAATTTATATATACTTGTTACAGGTAGGTAAATTGTGGGTAGGTAGGTACTATCTGTAACAAGTGTATAAAGTAACCTCTGAGACGTCAAAAACCTTAGTTTTTCCCTTAATCATGATTGCTGTAAAGCGCTCGAAAAGTCCTGAAACAAAAATCAAAATAAATCCGCGGCAATATCCGAAAAGATAGTTTCATTTATAATGTAGGTACATAATAGTACAATATTCGGTTACATTGAAACAAAATATTCTTTTATTTTATATTTCATGTTTATAAAATATATTTTAACTACTAACCTAAATACTTATTTTGTCGTTCCGGATGTTGTATAGTTATAAAAATATGCAAAACATTTACAATGTTTGTTACAAATATTGATATTACGTTGTAAACAGGTGTTATGTTAGCCTGGTAACCTAGACTGCATTAGAAGGCGACAAGCACTGATTGACAGTCGTTACTGATAACTAACTATGACAACTGATAAGGCAAATATCTAAGAGTCCATTGCACAAGAACTATTTACGTTGTAATATTCAAATACTAATCTTTACACTGTGCTAATAGTGTAAACTGTATTATTTGTGTGAATCCGGATATTCTCTCTTGCGAATATATGCATAGGTATTGGAAACCTTAATTTTGTGAATGAAAAGAACTAAAACTACTACGTAGCTATAAATTATAATATTATGAAAATAATATCAACTTAAGTTTACATTTAGTCATACTAACTTATTTAGTAAAATTTAGAGGTGACTGAATAATTACACTGCAAAAATAAAAATCTGACTGCTTAAGATGAAATCTAAAAAGATTAAATAAAACTGTGAGACGACATGGGATCAAAAATGACGGAACTTACATATATGTAGGTTAAAAACATAACCGTTCTTTTCGGATTTGTCGCAGCCGAGTAATGAGAATGCAGCTTTTCATAATATACGTTATACATGCACTTAAGTAACAGTTTGTGGTTATTGCGATATTGTTGGTGAGGCTTATGGAATTCGAGACCACTGCTCGATGCACACTCTTATCATGTAACAAATGCTTTTTGAATAAGCTTAAACGAGCTTTTTTGCAACTTCGTCCACTTTAGGCAACTCTGCAGTTTAATACGCTAATATTTTAGTTTTAGGCTTTTATTTTATTTGTAATTTAGTTCTCTGTAGAATTCTAAAACACGTGAAGTCCCGTTACAAGGACCGTGACCGGTGACAGTTTCGGTTGGTTGCCTTCAACTCCTGCGCTTCGCGAACTCCTAACAAGTAACATGCCACCATTTGACAAAAAATACCATTGAAACTTAAAATATTAGAAAAGGCCTTGTAAAATTGCTTTAGTAGTGCAAGTTTAATATTGAATACATCTTTAGTTTTACTTCTATTATAAATTTCTAAATATTAGGGTTCGATTTTAGCAAATAAAAATGAAAAAGCGAATGAATGTTGTCTTTTATTATGAATCAGCTGTAGCTGGGCTAGAATTATTGAACGGTCCCACGCATGCGCCATGCGTCGTCGCGATAGATGATACCGGCACCGGCAGTCCTTGCGCTAACCAAAACAAACTCGACAGTGGCATTAGCCATCAAGTTCTTAACTAATTAAGACGCATTTGTATAGCATGCCGGCAACTTTTAACCAAATAACAGTATCATCACTTAACCTGAATAACGAACAGAAAATTGCCCAAAATGCACACTTTACTCGGAGCGATGACATCTTACAATTTAAAGATTCGTGCGCAAAAGAAAGTGTTTGTGAGAGGCAATGAGCGTGACGTACAGTTGTTGTGTGACGCTTCTGCATAGGTAGTAGTTTTATTTAACGTTGTTTTCCGACACACTCGGCTGCGTCGACATGCTCCTAATGGTGGAACAAAACAATTATTACCATTGGGTGCTTCGTGACACTGTTGCGAGACTACTATTAGAACTAATTAAAAATGTCAAACATCACAACATATCTAGTAAATTAGTATTAATTTAAAACACTTATTTGAAATAGAGTGTAACAAAAGAAATCAGTGTTATTGTGATCCGTTCAGCGTGAATGGGTAGGGTCGCCGCGAGATCTGATTTTTCCGGGCGAGCTGGCGGTGGAACCAGCGATAGCGCGGGCGCGCACACTTCAGTCGACCGAGTGCGTGCGCGCCGTGAAATTCTCCCGCTATGCGTTCTTGTGCCACGTCTGCCTCGGCCCAGCAAGCTTTGGGAGCCCGTCGACAGAAAACCGACCTTCATGTAGCAGAACCCACGAGGTCCTCCAGCCCGGCCCCCAGTCTGCGGAGTCAAAGAGCCAAGCAATACAGGTGCCGATTCACTATACCTTAAGGTCGCGTGCCACTTTTAGTTTTTTGCGGTAGATATTTCAGTGAGTTGTTTAATAGATATGTTGCTATAAAGTTACTATATTTATTTAACGTTTAAAAAGTAAATTGTGTTATATTCTTATATAAATCGTTTCCCCATTGTTATCAGTCGGCTAAGTATAATATCGTTCGATTGATTACAACTCTTATCAATCGGTGACAGCTCAATGTTTTCAAACATGTTAAGACGGTAGGTAGGTACTCGTACATCGTAACATCCGTAATTTGAGTCGGTTACTCAGATGTAACAGAAGTAGATGTCTAGCTATTATTTTCTATACTCTTATATCGAGGTCAAATGAGAGGTCTTTTGTGCAATATCGCCAATTGGAGATCCAATTAAAATGAAACAAATGGTTCAAGGATTTTTCCTATGTCTAAAATTCCGTGGCCTAAAAAAACCTACGTGGGTTTGGTATAAACTATGAAGTCACTCAAGTTAGCATTATATTTTAAAATATGTTTTGACGTTAAATCGGCAAAAACTATCTCATTAATGAGCTATTAAAATACTGAAATGGACTGCTTCATTCGCACCTTTCCATCACGCTCTATTGCTTTGTGTCGTAATCGAATATTATTGTTTTTCCTTTCTATGAATGTTCTTATTCTTATCTCTCCGAGAAATCCTGACAACCGTATGTTATTATGACAACAATTACTTCTCGTCATTAAAAAGATTGTCATTGTTCTTTTTAATGAATACTAGCGACTCACCTTCGTTTCGCTTTGGCTCCTACTTAGGTAGGTATATTAAATGTTTAAAAAATATTTTTGAGCGGAACCCTAACTCTTATTCTTAAATAAAATAAGCCTAAGTTACTCCTCAAAACATCAGCTATCTGCCAGTGAAAGTCCCATCAAAATTTGTTCAAGCAGACAGACGGACATTTGGTTATAAAATTGTATATTTAATTATTACATATATGCACTTGGTAAAAAGCGGTCATTTTGATGTTACAAACAGACACTTCAATTCGATTTATCTGTATAGATAAGTTGTGAAAATAAAGGTCATTAGTCAATTACTTTATAGGTAGCGTGAATAAAATTATTTTAAAATTTTATTCTTACAGAAGTAAAAAATGATTGGTTCAGTTAAGAACAACTACCTACGTTACAATAGTATCGTAACCTTGCGTTTGTCAATAACCGGCTAGCGTTTAGTTACGTTTGCAACAAGAAACCGATATGTTAATATTTATTGTATTATTTTTGTGTATATGTAATACATATTTAAATACACAATCTACTTATGCCCATCTTTTTACGTAACTAACTACATAAGTTAGTTATCTTGAGGTGTTTAAGAGGTCCCTCTCACTAAAATTTTAAGTAAAGGACATTTTATTTTAAAAATTACATTGATGATATGAAATTAACTTATTCATCAAAAGAACATTTTCCGTAACCCTAAAATATAGGTACTGATTTCCATTGAAATTAAAATTATAATAATAAAAAACCCGCTTGCGTAGAGATATTAAGTTAAAAAAGAAAATAGTAGCAAAGACACATAAAAACTATTAATGTTTCTTAATAATGACGGAACATAGGATTGGATACAAATATTTACATACATACATACATAAATACAATCATATTATATACAAGCACACATATACGTGTATTAAACATAAACGTCAAACATGTATAACCCTTATCAACCGACTTCCAAAAGGAGGAGGTTATCAATTCGTCTGTATTTTTTTTTTTTTTTTTTTTTTTTTTTTTTTTTTTTTTTATGTTTGTTAGCTCATAACTTTGAGCTGGGTGAACCGATTTTGATGATTCTTTTTTTATTTGAAAGGTAGTGCTTCCCATGTGGTCCCATTTTAATATTTTCCAGTTCTGATAATGGAATCCATGAGAAAACCATAAAAGTCTTAAATTTGCATTAAGTATTTGCGCGACAAATGGACGAATAACTCAATATCACGCCAACCGATTTCGATGATTCTTTTTTTTAATGGAAAGTATATACGTCAAGGGTAGTTTGATGAGAGTTTGGTAAGGTTCTGATGATGGGATCCATGACAAAGTATCGGAACTCTTCAATTCTTAGGAGCAAATTAACGATGCTCGGCCAAATCTTTTATAGGCTATATGGATATTTGAGTCACGTACCGAAACTGATGATGGAAGGTACAACTCCTCAACGGTTAGCAGTTTAAAGAAAATTCTTTCAATATAATACGCAATTATGAACGGATAGTTGTATACTTTCAGGCTATTAGGTTTACCTCATAATAGAAGGTAAATTTTTATAGTCATTAACACAATACGTATCTACTTTCCGCTAAAAAATTTAAAATAAATTATTTTTAACAAAAAAACAAAAACCGACTTCCAAACTTAATAAATCTAAACTAAAAAGTAGAAAATAATACTTTTAAGGACTTTGTTAATTTTGGAGTCGGTGCCAGCCAAAGCAAAATAACCCTAAATAGATACATATTTGATTACTCTATCAATTTGTAAACATAATCTGGCTGGCACCGACTCCAAAATTAACAAAGTCCTTAAAAGTATTATTTTCTACTTTTTAGTTTAGATTTATTAAGTTTGGAAGTCGGTTTTTGTTTTTTTGTTAAAAATAATTTGTTTTATTATACGAGTATAACCTTTCTTTTGTCTCTACCGCAGTCGAGTAAGCTTTTAAACTAAAAATAAATAAAATAAAAATCTTTATTTGGAACAAATTTACAAAATCAGAACATTGTACGATATGGACTACATTAGTTAAAAACTGTGTTGTAGTCAATAACGCCCACCTCCAAGACATTTAATTAATATTAATACTAGTTCCAATAGCTTACATAGAAGTAGTTATAAAAGGTAGTATAGTTATATTTGCAGACATAGATTCTAGAATTAAATACAATAATATATATAGTATAATGCTGTGTGTGTGTGTGTGTGTGTGTGTTGTGTGTGTGTGTGTGTGTGTGTGTGTGTGTGTGTGTGTGTGTGTGTGTGTGTGTATGAGAGTTGTGACTGCCACTTAAGTAAGGAGATTTTCAGTATCTTCATAGGTAAGATCCTGTAACCAAGCGATAGTTGCACTTTTGCAAACATGTAGTGTCTTAGGAAATATATTGATAATTTTATTTATTCTATTATATATATTTGAAGAAAAATAATAATAGTGTCGTCGACACAAAGCCAATCGACTACGATGGGTTTCACAAACTATATCAGATCTACGTTTATTGTGAATTGTATAGTCATTGTATGGTGTTTGTGAATGTTTGCGTAGTATAGTATGTAGAACAAATAGTTTCCTAACCGATAATACCCGTGTGACTTTATATAACTCATCGGTAGGAAACAGCATGGATTTTACTAACTCTAAACTAACTTAAAATTATATTGTAAAAGTCAGTCCTAGCAGTGCAATAGAAGACCTACTTTCTTAAGTTTTTATTATACTTAGCGGATCCATTATGTCTGCTTTAATGTAAGCTACTTTGGTATCTAGGACTATTTGCGGGCGATTCTTAATTTGATTTTAATGTCCTAAATATGTTAAGCAAAGGCCAAATTATACTGTTTGACGTTTACCATTCATATAAGGACATTTAAAGACACAAATTAAAATATTTATTTACAAGTGACTATTAGTTACGTACTTTGTTGTGAGTAAATATTATGGTATGGCTTTAATTATGGTAATATATGTAAATTCATGGCATATGGCAAAAAATCAATGAAACTGTAACATGTGCTCTACATTTCCCAAAATTCGGAAGCCACCCAAAGTATGTATTGTATGGTTGTTAAGCTAATAGGATTAAAATGTATCAAACACTCAATTTAACCTCGACACTCCTAAATTGGACAGTGGTAGATAGGCCAATTGTAACGTGCTCATTTGCGTTCAAATTCGGGTCTCGCACCTCTGAGATTTTGCGTTATGTGCGAATCATTTCTAACATGATCACCACTTGTGTTACGGTGAAGAAAAATCTCGTGAGGAAATCTGCATGTCTGATAGAACCTAGCTAGTTGCCGTAAGACATGAGAAGTCCGCCAACCCGCACTTGGCCAGCGTGTTAGACTATGATATCCCCCAGCGGATCCCCCAACTGTGGGACGTTAAGAAAAGGGCTGAATACATAGTTTCGCTACATACATACTTACTCCTAAATTTGTTAATAATGAATAATTTGATACATTTATTATATATAGTTATGTGTAGAATAGATGTGGGTGTGTTTGTGTATCGATTTAAGACCTTGTTAAAAGATTACATATAATATAATATTAATATGAACCATACACATCCTTTGAAGTTTTCGGCGTACATTTATTTATACTAAAGTTGTTTTATTAGTCTAATCATAAGGTTTTATTAAGACCCAAAACTTAGTATCTTCCTGTCGTCTATATTATTGCGGATCCGACCTTGACATGATAAATTAGAAGGTTAACAAACCTAAATAGAATAAGATGTATAAACCTCCCAATATTTTAATATTTGACACCTATTTCTAATATTTTTAGATTTCGCCTTAGATCCTGTCGAAATTTTCCACCTGAACATTGAAAATATCTAAAACGATGAATTACATTGATTTTATCTAATCATTTTCAGAGCCACCCTGCCCGTACGTACAGCTCGGTTATTGCAACGCTCGCGCACTCAGACACCGTCCGACGCCGGTATCAGCGACGGCAGCACATCGCCTGCGCCTGCGCCATCCTCGTTGCTACAAGATGTTGTTGACATTAAGACTCTGCTTTTACAGCTTAAACGGGTACTACAGGAGGTCAGTTAGCATGCATTCGCCTCTTTTTTAATATTTTCTTGTTTTACTTTTGTCTTGTTTGTACCTACTTGATTTTGCCTGTCGTAATTTTTATATTACTGATCTATATAACTTTTACTATGGTAGTGTATCAGCGAAAATGACTAGAAATCAATTTCTTGCTACATACGATGATTTTAATAGGATTTAGAACGAGAAATACTTGCTGTAGTCTTACAAGTGCAGACAGCGTAAAGAGTTTTTGCGAATTTAGAAATCTTCACCTCGACTATAATTTCTGTGTTATGTTTTTTTTTAATTTGCGATATAAATTTGTTTTTATAACGTTATATCCTTTTAAATACTCAATTTGGCCCTGTTTAAAAAAAATAAAAAGCTTAAGAATTTGACGTGTTTGCACGTAATAATGCGGTCGCGTGTCTCATTAGAATATTTTGTGTTGTAATATAAGGAAGATTTTTATATATACAGCTATAATTACTGCGCTCTTAATTTATATGTAGCATGCATTGCTATCTGTGAACTATCATCTAATCGAGCGGAACTTTGTGCATAATTAGTAACGTTTCTTAATCTACAGTTACTCGTAGATAGCATTGAGACCTAGAGCCACCGGTGGCGACAATAGTGAGAAATAGATGCTATCTCATGTACCTAAATTATGCAACAAATTTCATAACATTATTTTAATTATTTAATTATTTACACTCAGTAGTTCATCTTTATGCCTTGACTTACTAAAATGCCTTGCCTTGCCTTTTTCATTTTTGTCATACCTATGGTTTTAAGCTTATCGTAGTTTTATAATTATTTTAATAATAAAATATGATTAAATTATATTCTTACTACTTCATGGTTAATGCATTTTTTCTTTGTAAATTTTAATTTGCCTGTTTACAACACTGCACTGCAGCGAACTACGGACGCTGTTTTGTTGCCTTATTGCACTTTGATTTTGTTTTTGTGTAACTTTTATGTTTTCGTTGTTTGCATTGCCTTGTTTGCCGCAACGCAGCCCGGGGAGGAGCATCATTCGATGAGTGTAAGTACATGAGTTGCACAAGTGTTACTAATTAGCATATAAACATGCCAGATAATTATCGACTTGCTACTGCTACCAACAGATTCCATATACAACTATTAAATATATCTATGCAATAAATGATCAGTCAAAGCTTTTAAATCAACGTTAAAATACTAAAGCAAAGGACTGACTGAAAGGAAACCTTTTAAAGCTTTTGTTCGTGAGGGAAGTGTTGTGAATAAGTGTAGTCTAGATCCTTTGGTTTTTCCACAAAGCCCACTTGAACACGTACTGTTTCACAAACATGCCACATTCCCTGGTAGGTAGGTAGAAGAAATTAGCTTTGACAATGCACTATCCATTGCGTATAATTTTTCTTTAGTGAATATTAATAAAAATTTTGTATATAAGTAATACAAAATGTTGCCTGACTTTTATTGATTCTGAGAAAGTACCGTTATAAATTAATCTCATGCAATCTCACCGACAAAACCTTTCTTTTGTGTGCCTTTACAAGAATGTAATAAAATTTATAATGGCAATTGAGTAGCAAACCACTTTACTAATAAGTCGATCTATTTGCGTGTAATCGACCTTAATAACTACGTTTAGAGATCCTAGTGTTGCAAGTTTCCACGCATGGCGTATGAAAACGCAAACATTAACATGTTTCTAAAGAAATAAAAATTATGGCTACTTTCTCGGTATCATTTAGCACTTATGGGACGTGTTATGTGTGTCTGAAGTGCTTACTTTAAATTACTTATAATGTACAGCACTTTGATGGTATTTAGAAACCTTAAGAAGAACATATTGAGAGGTAAGGTATCCCATCCTCGACGACATGTTTAGTTCAGTTTGTACTTTATAGTGCCAGCAGTCGCAGGTTCGAGTCCCGCTGGGGGCATTCATTTTTGTGATGGACACGAATAGGTGTCCTCCAGTCATTGGTGTTTATATTTATAATATGCATGTATTTAAAGTGACGAGTATGTGTACATATTATATTGTGTAGTGTATCTGAAATTTCTGGTACCCATAACACAAGTCTCGTAGGTAACTTACATGGGCGTACCCAGGTAGGGGCAGGGGGGGGCAGCTGCCCCCCCCTGGATTAAGTGTAATATTCACCGGTGAACCGAAACAAAAATATTTTACTATTATTTTATTTATTTATTTATTTAGTACCTCATCTAGATCATGTTAATCACATACCAAAAGACATAATGTTTATGTTCTAACAATTTTTATCGTTAGAGAACGCATTATCACTACATATTATAAAACAAAGTCGCTTCCCGCTGTCTGTCTGTCCCTATATATATGCTTAGATCTTTAAAACTACGCAACGGATTTTGATGCGGTTTTTTTAATAGTTAGAGTGATTCAAGAAGAAGGTTTATATGTATAATACATGCATAATATAGTAGAGAAACACTGATAATTTTAGAGGTTTCTAATGTGATGTCGTAAATAAACACATTTTTTTGCGCTTACATTGCAAACGCTCGCAAAGGTTCAAAGGTTCACCTTACGAGATAGATCAAAATAATGTACTACACTATTGTACAAAATAAAAAGGTCTGTGAGTGCGAACGACTTTGCATTTGTAATTTGTTTGACATATTGTTATTGTTTTGAAAGAGCCAAATGTAGAAGACGTAAAGTATTACGAGTAATTCAATGTCCAAAATATCTATCAATTATATCATACACTATTTTAAAAAATCTGGTTGATCATTGGTGCATTATGTTGAACAATAAAAAAAAGCGTCCGTTAAATAAAAATGGACATCGAAAGTTTTTTTGTGAGTTTTTTCTATGATTAATTCAATCAATCAGCCTATCATCCCCCAGTGCTGAACAAAGGCCTCCCCCTATGAGCGCCAACCATCCCGGTCTTGGGCAGTCCGCATCCATCCACTGCCCGCTACCTTTCTTAAGTCATCGGTCCATCGTGCTGCAGGGCCTCCTACACTACGCTTGCCTAAACGCGGTCTCCACTCTAGCACTTTTCGGCTCCATCGACCATCTGTTCACCTGGAGACATGACCGGCCCACTTCCACTTCAGCGAGCTAATTTTGCACGCGATGTCGGTTACTTTAATTCTCTGGCGAATAACTTCATTTCGAATTCTGTCCTTGAATTTGTGGACCAGTATTACGGTGACTGTCCACGTTTTTAGCTCCGTATGTCTTTACTGGTAGGACGCACTGGTTAAATACCCTGTTCTTAAGGGATCGTCGGGATTGACGACTGTAGAATATGACGTAGCTTCCCAAGAGCAGCCCAGCCCAAGTGAATTCTTCGGTTGGCCTCCTTCTCAAAGTTGTGCCGGCCGAGTTGTATATAGTTTGGCCAAGGTATACATATTCCTGCACAACTTCAAGGACAGCGTCATTCACGATCACTGGTCTCGGGGATACATGACAATTCGACATGGTTTTGGTCTTGTCGAGATTTATCCCGAGACCCACTCGTCTTGAAGGAGTCTATGCTATGACGACCATGTCATCGGCAAATCGTAGGTGTCTTATATACTCTCCATTGATGTTGATGCCTCGTCCGTTCCAATCGAGCGTTTTAAAGACGTCCTCCAACGCAAAGGTAAACAGTTTCGGGAAGATAACATCCCCCTGTCTTACCCCGCGGTGCAATCGGATTGGTCTTGTGCTCTGTCTTTGTACTTGGATGGTCATCGTTGCAGACTGGTATAAACACCGTAGTATTTGGATATACCGATAGCCGATAAGGAATCTCTGCATGGATTGTAGAACAGCCCATTTTTCGATGGTGTCGAAGGGTTTCTCATAGTCCACAAACGCTAGGCATAGAGGCTGATTATTATACGGTCTTTTGAATAATTTACCTTAGTGTGTCTATGTGGTCTACAGTACTGAAGCCTTTTCGAAACTCAGCCTGCTCCACAGGCTGGAAGTCATCGAATTGTTAGGCGAGACGGTTCGTGATAACTCTTGAAAACAACTTATACACATGGCTCAGAAGAGACACAGGTTGGTAGTTCCTTAAAAGGGCTTTAGCCCCCTTCTTAAAGAACAATACCACTAAGCTCCTACTCCATGCCTCCGGTGTAGTGCCATTGTGAAGACAGAATTGAAGAGATTTGAGAGCTCTGATAGAACCTGTGTTCCTGCCGCTTTGAGGAGCTCTGCGGTAATTCCATCCTCATTCCTCACCCGGAGCTTCGTTGTTTCCTAGTTGTCCAAGAGCTATCCTAATCTCGCCCACGTCGATGTCGGGAAGCTCATTTGTTTGGTGGCGTACAAGTCTGACTCGTGGATCCTCAACGTGGTGGGACTTATGTGGAAGTGTATGTGAGGAGTAAAGATCCCCGTAGAATCTTTCGACATCAGCGAGAATCTCTAGTTTGGAGGAGACGGTTGTACCTTATGCGGTTCTAAGCTTTGTCAGGTGACAACGGGAAATGTGAGAGTTGGCAAAGACTTTCGAGCCCCTATTGAGTGCAATAGCATCTTCAATACTTCGGGTATTCGCTCGTCTTAGATCACGCCTTATTAGGTTTCTCACATTCCTGTCTAGTACCTGACGCTGTGGTATTTACAGCCTCGCGTTGCTTCGCCATCTCGTTCATAGTCTCGCTTGAGAGTTTCGACTTTTGTCTATCTCTCTTAGGTCGAAAATGTTTTTGTCCCACCTCACGGATCACACGCATCAGACTATTGGTGGTGTCATCGATATCCTGAGTGGTTTCCAACATGGCGAATCGGTTCTGTAGTTCTAGCTGGAAGCTTTCGCAGCCAGCTTTCATCTGGAATGGTGTAGGTCTAAGAGTCGACTTCATTAGCCGCGCACGTTCAATTTTGATGTTCATATTCAGGGTTCCCCTTACAAGTCGGTGATCACTGCCGGTTTTAACCCTGTTAATCACTAAGACATCCCTGAATATGTAGGGCTTGTTGGATATAATGAAGTCGATCTCGTTCTTTGTAGTATTATCGGAGCTTTGTCAGGTCCACTTCCTTTGAGGCTTTTTCTGGAAAAATGAGTTCATCAGAAAAAGCCCCTGGGCCTCGAGGAAGTTTACTAACATTTGCCCTCGATGGTTCCTCAGTCCATAACCAAATGAGCCAACCCTCGATTCGCCATCTTCTTTTACTCCCACTTTGGCATTGAAGTCACCCATAACAACAGTGTAGTAGCTGTTGGTACGAGACATAGCCTTAGCTATGTCGTCGTACATGGCTTCGACTTCGTCGTCAGAATGTGTAGACGTAGGAGCATTGTATAACCCTCAAGAAGTATCTTTCGGTTGTTTTCAATACAAGGTACGCTACCCTCGCCGGCACACTGCCAACCTCTACGACGTTGATTTTGAGCGACTTATGGATTAAAAATCCAACTCCACCTTGGGATGGTTGGTGCCCTTTTCGGAAGAAGAATAAGTGACCAGCACAATTATAATAATATATACACCTAATGTTGCGTGTAGTGTTTTTGTGTAGTATGTAGAGTAAAACAAGTGCGGGGGCCGGTTTAATAAATTTCAAATTTGCCCCCCCCTAGGCCAAAAGCTGGGTACGCCCATGGTAACTTATCATTAATATGGTACCTACCATCGGATGTCGCTGAGTGTTAGTAGTGTAACATATTTAATATTTATTTATTAATGTTTACTATTCCTATTCATCGTAATGAATTTTACAAACAATGCCTGAAGTTTTACACATTTTTTTTCTATACTGTTTTAATAAAAGAAAAGTCTTTCTACAAGAAACTGGTACTAAATTCAATCAGTTTTATGATAATTTAAAGGAGTAAATGTTATAACAATAATAAAATTCAATAATTTAGAGTTTTGAAATATATATTATGTAGGTACCTAGTACCTACATACATATGCATATAGTAAATACTAAATTATTAAGAGGTCCTGACAGTAAATGACCATTCCAGAGTGAAACTCTCGACCCGTTGCTGGCGGCGTGCGCGGAGAGCCCCGCGCGCGGCAACGGGCGCCGCCCCCCCGCGTCGCCGCTGCACCCAGACGCCTGCGCCGAGATGCGCCGTCAAATAGTCTACCTGCAGGTATAGCATACACGGATATTAATAAAAAATCTACATTGCTTTTGACAACACATAACGTAGTTTTGGAAATGTTACGTACTTATTTACCTAGATAAGTAGATAGTAAATACAAAAATCGCAGATTACTAGATATATACAGCCCCACTATAATTGGACAGCCTTCATTCGGACTATAATGTAGCTCACTGTAGTAATAATACTGGCCGCTTATATAGACTTAAATGTATTAGAATATAACTGTCATCATATGTATTTTATAGAAGTATCTAAATATATGTAACTAAAGTTTTTAAAGATGAATAAAGCCTAATTCTCTCGCAGGCAGTCTTTTAATTCCTTACAATTTATTCATCTTTAACGAAAGCCAAAGAAACTTATAAAATATGTATCGCTATCTTAAACCTGATAGATTCGAAGTCGATCCGTCTACAGAGACAAATGCTTCATCGATGTGGATACATTGGAGAAAAACCTTCGAAAATTTTTTAGAACAATCGAAAATATCAACCGAAGAACAATTGTCAGATGGAGTAAAACTAAAATTGTTAGTTAACAATATCTCATCTAACGTCTACAATTATATCTCATCTTGTACTACATTTGATTCTGCTATTTCTTTGTTAGAAAACATTTACGTAAAACCCAAAAATATAATTTTTGCTCGCCATAAACTAAATACACGTATCCAACAGAAGGGAGAATCCATAGATCAGTATGTACAAGCACTACAGTTACTAGCTAAGGATTGCGATTTCAAAGCTGTGTCCGCTATACAGAATGAAAATGACTCAATCAGAGAGGCATTTATATCAGGCCTTATTTCGCCATCCATACGACAAAGAATACTCGAAAATCTAGATCTAAGCCTCGAAGATGCCGTAGGTCAAGCTAGGGCTATGGAATCAGCACAAATTCAAGCAGATAGTTATAACAATTTAAATTCTTCATCATTATCAGCGGCTACATCTAAATCTTCAAAATATGACGTAACAAAGTCAAAATTAAAATTAAAAGAATGCTATTACTGTGGAAATTCTCTCCATCCAAGACGTTTATGTCCAGCATCAAATGTTACTTGTCTTAAGTGTGGTAAGCAAGGACATTTTGCTAAAGTCTGTAAAAGTATTACAACGGCTGCTACGGATGAACAGTCTTCTTGTACAATATTAGCTGCTACAAGTTTACAAAAATGTTCTATAAATATTTTGGTTAACAAAATGCCACTAAAAGCGTTAGTCGACACTGGTAGTACTGTTAGTTTCATTAATGAAGATATTGTTCGCCAAATTAATATATCAACTAAGCCCTGGAAACAGAATGTTTTCATGGCAACAACTTCATTAAAATCTGAAATAAAATCTGCATGTTTAGTTACTCTTGAAATAAATGATCAAGTATTTCATAATATGTTTCTAAGAGTCGTAGATAATCTATGCATGGATGTCATATTAGGTCAAGATATTTTAAAACTTTACAGCTCTCTAGAAATAAAATTTGACGGGTCCAAGCCTCCTTTAAGATTATGCGCCCTGAAGGAGGTAGCTATAGAACCAGTAAATTTATTCCCTCATTTGTCTAATGAAATTAAACCAATAGCTATTAAATCTAGAAAATTCTCATCAGAAGATGCAGATTTTATAAAATCGGAAGTAAGTAAGTTATTATTAGATGGGATCATCGAAGAGAGTACTTCACCGTGGCGTGCACAGGTACTCGTGACATCAGGAACTCATCATAAAAAACGTATGTGTATAGATTACTCGCAAACTATCAATAAGTACACTTATCTAGATGCATACCCTCTACCAAACATTGAAACAGTTGTATCTAAAGTATCTCAATACAATGTCTTTTCCAAAATAGATTTAAAGTCAGCTTATCATCAAATACCTATCCTGAATAAAAATAAGCCCTTGACAGCTTTCGAAGCATGTGGAAATTTATACCAGTTCCGCAGAATTCCTTTTGGAGTGACGAATGGTGTATCTTGTTTTCAAAGAGCAATCGATGATATAATTAGAAAATCAAAACTTGAAGGTGTCTACCCATATTTAGATGATATCACAATATGCGGGGCCGATCAAAATGATCACGATGATAAATTGCAAAAATTTATGAAAGTTGCTCAAGATTATAACTTAACTATTAATAAAGATAAGAGCGAATATTCTTTAAAAGAAATTAATATTCTGGGCTATAATATATGTAACGGAATTGTTAAACCTGATCCAGATCGTTTACGAGCACTATTAAATATGCCCATTCCAGAAGATTCCTCATCTCTAAAACGTGCTATCGGTTTGTTCTCTCATTATTCCAAATGGATACCAAATTTTTCAAAAAAATTACATCCACTTGTACAAATAGAAAAGTTTCCAATGAATACCTTACAAAAAGCTGCATTCGAAGAACTAAAAGATATCATATCACGCTCCTCATTAGCCGCTATTGATCCTAAGGAACCTTTTACTGTAGAAACTGATGCATCCGAATTCTCTATTGCAGCTTCTCTAACACAAAATGGCAGGCCAATTGCTTTCTTTTCTCGATCTCTGAATCATTGTGAAAAGAAATATCCAGCAATAGAAAAAGAAGCCTATGCTATTATAGAAAGTCTTAAAAAATGGAGGCATTATTTACTAGGCAGACAATTTTACCTTATAACTGATCAAAAATCAGTAGCCTTTATGTTAAAAGGTCATGCTAGCAAAATTAAGAACGAGAAGATTCAAAGATGGAGATTAGAATTATCCAACTATAGTTTTGATATAAAATATAGACCTGGAAGAGAAAATATTGTAGCCGATGCATTGTCACGTCAAGTATGCGCTTCGGTTACAATTAACAATCTTAAAGAGCTTCATCAATCTCTCTGCCATCCAGGAGTTACGCGCCTATATCATTGGATAAAACACAAAAATCTACCCTTTTCTCTCGACGAGATAAAGAAAGTTGTCACATCTTGTCCAGTGTGTGCAGAGATAAAGCCAAAATTTTGTAAATACAAAGGGACCCTTATTAAGGCAACATCGCCCTTCGAAAGATTAGCCTTAGATTTTAAAGGCCCTCTTCCTTCTTCCACTAATAATAAATATATATTGACTATAATTGATGAATATTCAAGGTTCCCATTTGCATACGCATGCCCAGACACTTCGTCAGCAACAGTTATTCGTTGTCTCACTGATTTATTCTCTATCTTTGGTATGCCTGCATATGTGCATACAGATCAAGGTACAGCATTTATGTCAACAGAAATAAGAGACTTTTTGACAAATAAAGGCATTGCCGCCAGCCGCTCAACACCCTACAACCCACGAGGAAATGGACAGGTTGAACGCCTCAATGCCACTCTATGGCAAACTATCCGACTTGCTTTGAAGACAAAGGATCTACCTATAGCAATGTGGGAAACAGTACTAACACAAGCGTTACATAGTATCAGGTCTCTATTATGCACGGCAACAAATGAAACGCCGCATGAACGTATGTTCTCTCATCCAAGAAGATCATCTTGGGGGCAATCCATGCCAACATGGTTAGAGTCAGGCAAAAAAGTCTTTTATAAAAAGCAGTCAACAACGTCGAAATATGATCCTTGCCTGGAAGAGGTAGAGATAGTAGAGCCCAATCAGGAATATAGCTTTATTCGGTTTAGAAACGGAAGTGAACAAACTGTGTCAAATCGACATCTTGCGCCTCGAGGTGAAACAGAAATCTCTGAAGAGGATTCAGACACTTACTATACAGACACGGGGTCTACTACACCTTCTTCTGAGGAAACAGAACCATCTTTTGGAATAGACTTACCACCTCGGAGGTCAGGTCGTACTAGAAACCGACCACAGTACTTAAGAGACTATGTTTCTTAAAGGAGGGAAGAATGTAGTAATAATACTGGCCGCTTATATAGACTTAAATGTATTAGAATATAACTGTCATCATATGTATTTTATAGAAGTATCTAAATATATGTAACTAAAGTTTTTAAAGATGAATAAAGCCTAATTCTCTCGCAGGCAGTCTTTTAATTCCTTACACTCACATTTTAATAATATGTGAAATTTACTAATATATGAAATGTATCAATTTTACAAATTTCAGTACATCTTGACATGCACCAACCATAGTAACCGTGGCAACAACCCATAAAATATAAACAGTGATTTTTAAACGTACCTACTACTTAGGTATATCTGCATTTTTCTTCTTATTGATTTTGCATAAACATGACTTTACTAGTAGGCACCTATACAATACTATGTGTATATACTACACCTATTTAATCTAAGTATGTATGTAATAAATATATATCATCAATTTATGGTTCCCGATAAGTCGATGAGATAATCCTACTAATATTATGTGTTTGGGAGATGGGATCTATACCTGGGAATAGCACATAGGTTACTTTTAAACCCAGATGAGTGTACGGTACCCGTGGGATAGATTTGCTTTTATTTTTCACTAAAGATTAAATCGAAGTACAGTGAGAGTTAATCGCCTGTCAGTAATTTCATACCAAAATGCAAAGTAACTGTCGTTGTCGTTTTTACCTATCCACGTGACTTAATTGTTTACACATTACGCAACATACATTACATGCATATTATGACATGACTGATAAGGTTAACTAATTATATTATATTTTTAAACTATATTTAGCAATTCACGTTTATGACTATTACATCTTTTTTAAGTTTTAAATGCTTACTCGAAGCTTAATAAGGGAGAGGCAAATGTTAATTAACTTTTATTAGACACCACGCCTCTCTTTATTTTACCATTAACTACGAGTATTTTCACTAATTTATAAATTGTTAGGTCAGTTATTAACCTGATTACTTTATTTCAGTGTACCTAATTAAAATACGTAAGTCATTGTAAACAATATTCTTTATTTTAGAAGTCATACCTACCTTCTTTAGGCGCTGTAGGGAAAAATTAAGACGATTTTTTACGTTACATTTACGAGTTAGACTACGGTATAAAGTTAGTCGTTAAATCTCCCTTAGATGATGTGAAGTTATGGGTATGCCCGATTCAGCTGAACTCACACGTTTGATTCTAGTGATAATGCACGATTACCCAAACGACGCAATTTTTAATCCTATGTGGCAGACGTTACAAGATAGCGATTTTACATAGAGACTCTTATAGTATTGACAATTTGCATTGAAAAAAGGGCTTGATGAGTACAGTGATAACAGTACTTTTATTTTAAGAATCTTTCGGAACTTAGAAATCTTTCATGTGCTCGACTTCCGACTCGCACTTATCCCGTTTCTTATTTATGGTATGGTGTGCAGGGTCAGTTAGAGGAGCGCGACCGGCTGGTGCGAGTGCTGCAGCAGCAAATGCTGCGCATGGCGGAGAGCCACGAGCCGCGCGCGGACGACACCTGCAACGTCGCCACGCAGACTGACCGGGTACGTTACGTTTATTGTATCAAATATTCATATACAAAAACTCAAAATACACAGTTTGCGTCTCAACAGACGAGAACTGCTCGAAAGTATGCCCTTTTTTCAAAATATTAAAATTCTATGGTTCATTGCTTTTCAGATGGCAAAATTTGCGTTTAGCACCTTATGAAAAAGTATTTTAAGTGGTTTGCGTAATTCCCAATTTGAGTTTAAATAGTCATAACTTTCGATTGCGAGACCCGGATTTGAACCTAGTTCGGTAACCTTGGTTTTACCTGTGTAACCAAGCAAGGGTACGGAACGAGGCATTACTACCACCGCTAAATTTTATCTTGAGTAATAATAAAGTTGTGTTGAAATTTTATGTGATATTAATATAATTTATAATGTTTCAGCTGCGGCCGCCGATAGGCACCACGCTAACGAGTTCTGAAAATTCCGGATTAGTGAGGTAACACTTTTGACCTAAACAGCTTTACTTATTAAACCCTCTCAACACCCTATCCCGGTCTCATTATCATTATATTTATCGACATTCATTTGTATTTGCTCCGTATGATTTTATTATTTATTTATGTTTACCTGTTTATTATCCTATTCTTTTCTACCATTCTCTTATTTATTTGTTTTAGGTTATACGCCGCTACGACACATACACTCAAGTCCCTATTGCACATGTTACATTCATCATTTACCATTATATACATTCATATTCCTTCATACAGTCTCTCACAATGTACAAAACAATGCAGTGTTATAGCTAAAAATACAACTAGCAAAATACAATGTCTTACAAATAATTTACGAAATTCTAATTGGATCATAACTTTTAGGAATTACATGAATAAAAAGATGACCTTTTCTTCCACGTCCATGTGTAGAGTCACACTCACCTTATCCCCATATTTCACAGGCATATTCATTTAATCGTAAAAAGTTTGTATTCAACATCTCAGTCATCGTTTTGAAGTCTGTCAAAATTAACGTTGCTATTTAATTATTATTTTTTATTTAGTTGGTATTTATTCCCTTTAATCTGTACGCGGTCTTTAAATTTGCAGTAGCTTAACCACAAAACTGTTAAAAGACAGTTTTGTAGCTAAATTATGGCACTTTTGTAGTCTGTGTATTGTTTGTTTTACTTTCAATTTGGACATTCGTGATCCCTTGTCATTATGTAATCACGCTCTTATTCCTCACATGCTGCTTTTAATTCGATAATGTCGAACTATTGGAATATTGTACCAGTTTCCACTTGGGTACGAGGGTTCGTCCGTCGGATCAGGTAGCGTGGATCGACTGCTTGCTCGCTATCTGCCTTTTGTGCTCTATCGATGTGCTCTGCTTACTGCATCTTTTGTATCAGAACGGAGATCAGAGCCGGCTTTAGCAAATAAACATACTTTGTCTTGTTGATACATCCTACAAACATTATTGTTAACTAATGACTTCATAAAATACCAATTTATCTGTGATCATTTCTACGATTAGTGATGCTTGCCTTAAAATATCTTAAATTTTGCCTAAAGCCGGTACTGGTGAAGTCATACATTGAATACTTGTTACAAATTTGAAACGTCTATGCCCTAACACTCGCATGTCATTATCCTCTTTCACATTAGGCATACGGAATATATTAATAAAGGTACATAGTACCAACTAAATATGTTAAATGAAATATAAAATGTGCCTACTTAATTTTATGAAGCTGTTGTATTATTGTTCCTATTAAATATATATATTGGCACACTACATTTAAAATGTATCGTATCCGGCCTAAGAGTAACACTTTTTACAATTCAAATAGGATATAGGATTTATATATTTATATTATTTTTAAGCATAAAGAAGTTTTACACATGCAAACTTACGAGTACACCTTTTTATTATTAACTTTGACTGATCTGTGATGTGTGTAGTTTGTGTGGCGTTGGTCTAATTACTGTTTTTTTATATTAAATTTAATCTATAACCTGCCTTAATTATGAGCATTGTCTCTGTTACACGCTGCCGCTACAGAACGTAAAGGTGAGATCCTCAATGGCGTCAATACTCAATGTACATTTCGAAATACAAAGATGAAGTCGGCTAATAATTGCGTGCCGATATTATTATATATATGATATTTCATATTATTTTACAAACTGTATTTACTAATTTTAAAACTAATACACTCTTTTTTTACGCAGTAGTAATTGATGAGGTCGGTGTCCATTGAATTATTAAAGACTTAAAAATAAATATGTATATAAATAGTTTGTTATAAGTAATATGCTTAAAAATTTAAAGTAAATAATAAATATTATCTATGTTTTTTAAATGTAAATATGTAAAATAGAGTACTTACTACTTGTAAGATTGATGCTTAAAAAATCAATGATATTATATACTAGATACGCCACAAGTATGAACGTAACGTATCCTGTATATAATATCATTGTAAAAAATATATGTATTTGATACTAATTTAAATATTTTCATGCACAGTTGGAATGAACAAGCCAGCGGGAGGAAGCTGCCGTACAGTGATGCACAAAAGACAAAGAGGCCTGTCACCAACGGGACCGTGAAATGTCAGTGCGGTGCAAAAGTGAACGGACTTATTGACAGACAGACAGACAAACGAACGGACTCGGTTCAGCTTAAGTCAAATAGTCGAGTCGGATCTAAATACCTTCAAGCCTTAGCCAGTAATACAGAAAATAGAAGATACATCAAACGTGACTCGTCAGTTGGTGAGAAATCGGAACGTAGGAATCTTTATACGGCGCGGTCGCGATCAATAGAAAACTTTCACAACCAGCACTATCTGTCGACTGAACCGTTACTCTCCAAAGCCGCGGTCATAGAAGAGAGCAGCATCAAACATCACACGTCGTATGGGGATCTGTACAATGGAAGGATCAGTAGTAAGGAAAGCGTCAATGGCAATAGATACAGTCCTAATCTAAACGGTCAGTCGACAGATACGGACTATAGTTCCGATGGCGGCTATAAGTCTCTACCTTCCTCCATTAATTATAACATCTCTCCTAAGAAAGTGAGTGGAATACCTCGTAGGTCCATTGAACAGAGGTTTATATCCCCGAAGCAGGTTAGAGCGAGCGCCATATGAACTAAATTTTATCTTTGACACTCCGATATTTGACATCGTGAGGTAAATTGCAGGCCAATTATATCAATAAGGAATGACGAACTTGTGTAACAGTATAATTATAAATATTACAGTATTAAAAATTGTACTAAGTAATTGGTGATAGTAAAGTTTGAGACTACGTTGCATATGAACAAGTTCGCTGTTCTTTAAATATTTGAATGCATATCGATGCTTAATGACTTGTATAATAATCTCGGGATTTAATGCTAAATGTTATCAATAGTGATGTACTCAAACATCATAGTGTTATTTTGTAATGTCTTATGTGCTTATTTCCGAATATTAGCATATATATTAATATCGCAATGTTATAATATTAAGATAATCCCGAGGATTTGTCTCTCGCCACAGTGCCATCGTCTCTCGTCACAACCAACAAGACGCCGTCGCAAGGCTTGTTCGCATTTACTGGCATGCTTAAATTAAGATTTTCATTTTGGATGCCAAATTATAATCGATGTATGTAAATTTAAATGTATTCTATATGAATATACCCTTTATTGATGTTTGACGTAATAATTCAATATTTCGTTTGGTTTGCTTTGCGCAATTTATTTTATACAAATGCTATTTGACCCTTCTGTACATTACAGTTAGGACTTGAACCGGGAGCTATTTTTTGTAGATGTTGATTTATAAACTTGTATACAGGCGGTAGTATGTTAGATTTTCTATTGTAGACAAATTAGTAGTTAACTGTAATATGTGATAAGAGTGGCTGTAAGAACTTCAATTTAATTTGTATCAAACCTCCCATTTCTTTGAAATTGTACGTATATTATATGTATAGTCGTCATGTATTTTGACTTAATATTCCTTTCCTATTTAATGTTGTTTAGACAGAATAGTTAGGTATCAAATAGGTACAAACTTACACGCTTTAATGCATTTTATATCCCCAATGTCATTTCGAAAGCATTTGTTTAATAAATTTTAATGTTAAATGTATTTTAGTGTTTTGAATATAGAAAATGTAATCTTCCATGAAATATTTTATATTGTATTGTTGATTGTTGACTAGCCAGAGTTCCTTAAACAATGTAATAGAATTAGTTAAAAAATATATTTAATTGATTTCTTCTTGAATTACCAAAACAAAATCGATGATAAGAATATTGAAAAATAAGTTTATGAATTATAAATCTACAGAAGCTATTAAATTCTATGAGTCAGCGTTATTTGAGGTCTGGTCGGTCACAATCGAGTGAATTGTGAAAGTATAACATCCTATATTGATACCTAGTGTTATCTTACGTATATACCTACGTCGTGCATACGCATACAATACTTTGTGTACTTTATGGCTACTTACGTCTGTTTATTACGTTAAAACGCTCCTCTTAGTTATAAGTCAGAGCCCACTAGCTTTAGTAAAGAATATATTACTATTAATTTAAAAATCAAAATTGTTTCAATAAATAATTTTAATTTTGACATCGTTTTTTTATTTAATTCTAGCCCAAAAGTATATGTTAAGTTATTTTGATAGTTTTCTTTGATACACTATTTAATGTTGAAGACTTGGTTCAAGCAAGACTGAGCTTACTTTTACGGAATAAAAAGTTTTCCTGCGAGGGAATCCATAAACAAGGTATACTTATATCTTAGTAGGTACGAAATAAAAATACCATTAAAGAAAAGGTTCTGTAAGACCCTACAAGCATCTAAACAAACAAATTAAATTTAAATTTTATTAAATTAATCCTCCAGATATCTTTATCATTTTACACTTGTTAACGTTTTCACTGAATTTTTGTTAGATATGTAATAATTAAATGTACCATAAAAAAATGAATATATTAAAAATTCTACTAGAAATTAAAGTGAAACGTTAGTTAATTAAATTCTTAGCGTTCCACATTACGTTTTCACCGCCACCTAATAAACATTTTGTTTTGTTTAAGAAATAACTCGTGTTTTCATGGAAAAGGTTTTACTTTATATAGAAATAATTATAAATTACGAATACAGTTTCGCTCTGCAATTTAAAAATGAAGTAATACCCAAGTACTAGTCAGAAATCAGAATTATAACACATTCGATATTGACATTACTTTAACGTTACCAACAGCAATCTTAGGAGATTGTTAATTTCGAAAGCCCGTTAGTACTCAAAAATAAGGTTAAAATCTATGGCACCTACAGGCTACATTCTACTCCATAATTATTAATAAGCATAACTTTAGAGTATAAGTATTTGTTATAATGAAAGCTTCTCCAGACTATAAATTTAGCTTAGATCTTCAAGCACTGTTATTAAACACTTTACGTATCTACATAACACATCTAGGAATTACGATTGTTCAAGTCACTTGACAGTTGAGTACTTAATGCAAACTATACGAAATTATATATTTTCAAATATATAATTTGGAATTCTTGGTTTGAAGTTATCTTCTATAAAGTTTTATCACATCTTAAGGCTAAATGAGAGCCTTTTTTTAACTCAGTTGATATTTCTATAGGTCTTGTTATAGGTGCTATGTCATAAAGGTGCATTTACATTTGTTCAACAATTACTTAAGTCTTATAGCATAATGTGTTGTGGTACGCAATATTTCTTAACATTGTTGTAAAGATAATAAACAGATTCGACCGTCTCATTTTACATACGTTCTACAGTTGGACAAATAAAAATAAAAATTTCTAACCGACTACAGCGAAAACGCTGTAAGCCGCTGCATATAGCGAACTAAAAAGATGAGAAAAAGTTGACGAAGAAACAGTAAGTATTATTCATTCGGAGAGATACCTACCTAGTAGCTCTCCGACTGTATCGGTCGGACCGATATTAGTTTGATATACCTATCACCTTTACATACAGAAGCAACCAGTTTTTTCAGTCACTTTGATAGGTATTTTTTTTAAAACGGTCGACATTCTGTTGCAACACTAATTCAACAAACGGCAACATTGCTTAAAATCGGCCGTTGTTGATCCTGATGTAAATGCGCCTTAAATTGTCACATTACAAATGTCTTGTTGATGTCCACTCGTTGTTGAACCTTGATCAAGCGTCAAGTGATAAGCAAGGGAAGCTCGCGTGGCGTCACCGGTCACTCTGCCGCTGCCGGCTGCCGCACTCGTCCGCTAGACCGCTTGTGTAACACATGTTTAAATCCTAAACAATAATTTATGTCAGAAAGCGTACTTTCCGTTGAAGTTATAAGGTGCAATTTTTATACAGTATATTAGCGTTAATTTGAACAGTTTTAACATAGAAGTATTTAGTTTTGTCGTTCAGTGTTCGAAACGGTTTACCTATACTTTTTTTTCGGAAGTGAAGGTAGGTGATAAAATTTTTATTATTTTTTTATTTAATTATAAAGTTAGATCTTCACATTTATTGTTAATGTACAGATTACATCGATTTTTATTTATCTAAACAATATCGAAATATAAATGAAACTACCTTTTCGGATTTTGTCGCGGATTTATTATGATTTTTAGTTCCCTTTCCCATATCGAAATAAATAGAATGTAAAAAATTACCCTAGAATATTATTATGATTTTTTGTTGAAAACATAGAATGAAAAATGCACACTTTAGGAACCTCTTAAGTTAAAATGACGTTAATAATTAATATTACTAACGATGTATTTTATAAATTTATGTTATGCTTAATTTTTATAATTATTTAACTCAAATGAATTCATTTCTAGTTCAATTTTTAAATTAATTTTTGAGATTATTTCATTAGTTAGTCTGACATTCGAAATTCGACGACGCGCTTGGCTACGTTTGTAGTGACTAGTGACCATACTTGCTTCGCTAGCTGTTGCGGGTTCGAGTCCTGCTAGAGGCATTATTTAAAGTTATTTATTTAAAGTGAATCAATCCATAACACAAGCTTCGTAGCTTACCATAGAACATAGTGCAATGTATTAATATGCCAAATTTTTTTTATCTACGTTTATTGTTGTAGATTTACGATTACAAAACATTCTGTATTTCGATGGTTATACTACTTCCAAAGTAACACGGTTAGTAAAAACTTGAAACTACTTAAGTAATGTACTGAATCAAGCATCGTATAGGTATGCCGTTAATAATCAGGTTTTGCAAGACTACCTGTTAGGCATCACAACTGGAACATATTGCAATCATTAAAATAATGCAATCGCTATAATAAATTTAAGTACGTACATTTCGATAGGTTATTGTAATGTTTGATATCAAAATCTGTGCAATGGTTTTCTCGTGATGAGGTTACAGACGGAGAGAAAAAAATACAAAAAATAAATAATATGCATGCAGTATGCTTAATATAATTAATAACATACTTACTACAACTTAAACATTATACTAATATTTACTAGTACATAAAACTTTTACAAAGCTATATTTTACAGTTTATGCATGAAGTAATTGATGACATTTTTAAATAGTTGTAGTCATAGTTTGAGCTAAGGTAAAGATGAAAGGTCGAAAGATTAAAATTCTTATCAGTGAATAGGCAGTAAAACTATTAACGGTTCATAAATGATTTAGTTTGATTGTTTAATGTTATCGGTACTTAGTGAAACCACGGTTCTGATAAAATTATCGGGAGGGTCAGAGATATGTGCAGTGGTCAACTTGAACGGTGAACATTCAAGTTTTGCATATTATACAATCTGAGACGACCTTTGACCTAATGTTATAAGCACCGATTTCACAAATTTGATAAATTTTAAAATAATAACTATGTTGTTTAGATATGTATTCGCATTTGGTACTCTAAACTTATTAATATGTAGACATTTGTAAAAATCAAACTACCGTCATCAGAGTGAAATAATTATCTAATTTGAATCCGTACAGGTTAATAAACTTTTTCACAGGTAGCTTATCAAGTGTTTATATAGATATCGTTGTTACTTTTACGATATCAATATTTAAAATAAATAAAACTTATAACAATCTAATTGTTAAGGAGAATTCTTATTCCTTTTTACATTGCTTTTTTAAGAATCTTATTTAAAACTAAATACTAAAGTGAAAGCCTTTGCTAGTGACGTCATAAACGCAAGTATAGAAAGTATTTTCTGCATTACATATAGGAATTACACTGAGATATATTTAATATGAATGATTATTACTAATTTAAACTGATACAAAATGATATATCAGCGTTAATTGACAGCTTTAGCTTAGCTCTACGTAACATACTTACTTCCTTACTAATATTATAAATGCGAAAGTAACTGTCTGTCTGTCTGTCGCGCTTTCGCAACAAAACTACTGAACCTATTTATATTAAATTTGGTACACAAATAGTCTAGAGCCTGAGAAAGGACATAGGTTACTTTTTAAGGCAAAAAAGGTACCTATGTAAGGGGTTGAAATGTGTGTTGGGGTATGGAAATTACGTCAAAGCTAGAAGCTTGAAACTTATTGTTTAGGCTTTTGATTAGATATAAATAAGTAAGACATTCAAAGTTTGTAAAAGTTTTATACTAAAGGCGGTACCTAGAGACGGACCTGAGCGAAGCGAGGGTTAATCGCTAGTTAAAATATATACCTTCTACGGACTGTTCTACTACTTCTTAGCTAGTGTCAGACGTTTGATCGGGATACTAATAAAATATTGATCTGTTACTATATTGTTTTGTTCTCTTTAAAGGGATGGACTGAAATGGATTAAGTACCAACACTAATAAATTGGATACCTGGAGTAAAATATTGACTCTCACATCATTCATATATTTTAAAAATCGTATAGGGGAGAGTTGGATAGTACCGAGCCCCTAAGGGCTTGGACCTATAATTAGGGCAAGGTTTGATTTTTAGAAACAAAAAAAGCTGTAAGCAGTAGGAAATTTATTTAGGTACACATATAGTATGATAAAAAAATCCTAAGTTTGAACAGAAAGTAATTATTACAAAATTATAAAAAAATGGGAAAACGCGGTATTATCAAACTGGTCGGATAATATCGTGCCTAGGTTTGATAAAACCGTGCCCACATTAATTTAGTGCAAATCGGTAAGTAACTATAGTAATAAAAAAAACTAACACACTTTTAAGTTTTCACAACCCCTCATGAACCATTTTGGAGCCATAGTCATGGCAGCCCGACTATCAGGTGCAGAAGAAGTGGCACTCATCGGAGACATAAACCAGCTGCCTTATATCGACAGAGAAAATCTGTTCGAGCTAAGGTATTTCTGACCAACTATGGTGACCAACATCACATGTGAGTTGTCTTGTACGCATAGGAACCCCAAGGACGTCGCATATGCCATCAGCGACGTCTATGGTAATATCTACTCCTCTACTCAAACCATCCACTCCCTAAGCTTGGAAAGATTTACTGACGCGCAAATACCATCCACCCAACAACCCTATATTTGGTCCACACTCAGGAAGAAAAGAAGATCCTTATGAACCAAGGATATGAATCCGGTGAAGGGTCGCATGTCATGACCATCCATGAAGCACAAGGCCAAACCTACAGAGAAACCATATTCGTCCGGATAACGAGCAAAAGACTCCGTATTCACGACAGCGTGCCGCATGCTGTTGTAGCGGTGACTAGACACACCAAGAACTGTGTCTACTACTCTGATAACGGTGACGACGCGATCGGCAGGTTTATTCGTCGAGTGGAGGGGGCCTCAGCGAAAACCATCCTGGAACACAGCCTCAAAATGTCCATCCTAAAACGCGACACGAAAATCGCAGAGGCTGTGCTTTCCCAATATAGTGTAATGTCAGTCTCGGACCACGTTCCGGAGCTTTTTCTATTTGCTTTTCATACAATCTTTATAGACGTTCTTTTAGTTTTTTTCTTATCTTCAACTTTCTTCTCTGCAATGTTCTTGTCTTTTTTTTCTTTATTTCTTACCTCCGCTCTTTTTATTCTAACCGCCGCGCTGCTTTAACGGAGGTATTAATTAAAACATTATTTCATGATTTAAAATTTTGCACTCTCGTCTTATAATACCACGCCCCAGGCGCGAAATTGTCAAACTTGATCATTTCATTTTGTAACCTCAAAATAATACAGAAAAGTAAATTGTATGATAAAAATTGTTCTAACAATTATTCTACAGTATATTAGCATTAAAATGTATGGGTTTAATGTATTACAATATAAATACAGTATGGCTTACCTCCTATCGAAAGTGCACACAAAATTATAAGGAGTGAGGTAAAAAACATCTACAACACCTTGTCCCTCCCTCGTCGTTCGGGACAAACTGGTGATGCGCGCGGGGAGGTGTAGGCATGTCGGACTTTGATATTTACGCACTGGATCGCACAACTAGTGTATAGTTTTTGAGATATGCCTATGCGCGGAATTATCAGCCGCGCGGTATTATCCAACTCTCCCCTACCTACTTACAGTACTCACATTTACCATGTTACGTTGTTACTATTTTCTAATTCATTATACAGGTAAACAATAAATTGCTTGAATTGTCTTTTTACATTAAGAATTCTTGTGTAATACAGGGAAAATAGAAGGATCGATTTCAATGTAAATAAATGTTTATTGTTTATGTAGGTTTATTTTACAAATGTGTCTTATAACTAATACTTAATTCTGTATGATTTAGTTTTAAATCAATTTCCTTTTTTTTGTTATTATAGAATAGTGTGCAGCATAAAAATGCAGAGAACAAAGCCTACTCTACTCACTCGACTCCGAGAGGAACTGTTCACTTACTGCGCATTCTGCGTCGCGGTCTCCGCTCTACCGGCTCTAACTTTGTCTTTTATTAGTAAGAATTTCTATTTTACTAAATATGTACCAAGTTACGACTCACAAATCAACATAACAACTAACAAAATTCATTAAAAAACATTAGATTTAATATAAGATAAACCTAAACCAATAGGTCACTGACAGTCGATATGTATTATTAGAAAAGAAGATAAGGGATAATTCTAAGACCTCATAATCTAGCGATAATTTAGTTAAGAAGATTAATCAATTAAAAATATATTATAGGTACTTAAATATTATCAAACTAGGTTTTAGTGCAATGTATGATTAAATAGCCAAAAAAATTTATTTTATTGAATTTAAGACGATATTTAATATATTTTAAAGAAAGAGAAATATGACTTAGTTAATTTAATTTAGAGAAAAATAAATATTTAAAACTTCCAATAAAAACTACTGTGATTAAATATTATTAACCAAAAAGTAAGTAAATATTAATATCCAAAGTCTGCAAACCTTACAAAGAACACTGGATACGAAAAACATTCAATTTATGTAAGTACTTAGGTACCTACTCGTACACAATTGCTTAAATTACTATGAGTGGTCTGCCATCTACAAACCTGCCTATTACCTAACAATTTTAAAATATTTCTATCATACACGGAAACATGTCACTGAACAAAGAGGCATACGTACCTAATACCTATAACTACTTCCATTTTGTTTTGTTTACATATCGATTATAAAGCTTACTACCAATTGTATACTGCAACCATATTAAAATAATTTTCTTTTTATTTCAGTGGTACGAATCAGTAAACACTTTTGGCTAAAGCTACTTTCAAGTAAATATCCAATGTTTGAGTTCATAGGAACAGATACAATTCGCACACTTTTAGACACGCATAGAAATCAAGGAATAATCAATGTGCTGTTGTGTATTAAGGGTAAGTTTATCAAAATGGCAATAATTAGGTATTTAATAAAAATTAAACAAACTCAACCGAAATAATATTTAGATATTTCATTTTTAAATAGGTACACTTAATGCTGAAGAGATTACAAATGTACTTAATGAGCATGTAATCGAGCGTAGAGACGAAAATGGAGAGCTGAAATTTCCGAGACTACGGCAACGCTTGGTATCAAGTTGGGGAAACTATGCCTGGGACGGAACACATCCGTTTAGAATTGAAAACCATGTATTTGTGGCTAAAGGAGTTTATCGTGGGCGACATGTATCAGACTTGAATATACAGGTAGATGAGTAAAAATAAATTTAGGTATATAAATCATTAATGTAATGAATTTTTAAGTATACCTAGGTAAAGTTACTAATTAAAAGTAATAAATAGTAAGAAAGGTATCAAAATTATAAAAAGGTAAAGGCATTAAAATTATAATTATTTATATCTTTTTCAGGATTACGTGAGTGATATAATATCTAAATATTTCCCCCCAGAACAGCCTCCATGGCAATACATTATCATTCCTTGTAAATCAAATGAACCGAAGTATTACATTTTAGTTAGAGTTCATCATCTATTACTCACTGGAAAGAAGTCCCTTAATATTGGCGATTTCTTACTGATAGAACAGTTACCTCCAAATAGAGTAGTTCAGCAAAGAGAATATTATCAGCAAAGTGCGTTATCAAAGCTCTTCCCGGTGCCTTCACACATACCACAGCTTTGGGGTAAAATAAATGAAAGTCTATCTAATATTTGGAATGAATTCATTTCTGAATACGATCCTGCCGCGAACCCCGATTCAGAAAACCGAATGCCTGGAGTTTTTCACGTAGCAGGAATGGTCATGGTATCAGCAGCAAATGCTTTAAGAGAGGTCACTAAACAACGGTTTGTCAATGGAGCACAGCATTCGGCTAGAACTACGACCTTTTTAGAAGCTATTAAAAGAGAATGTATTAAGAGATATCTGACTTTTCCTAAGGTAAACCTTTATAGTTTTTCAATAACCTTTTTTTAGTATATTATTTATTAAAGCTTATAGTTTAAACTTCTTTAAAGGCTAATGAAAAGGTTTTTGTCATGCGGATTTAATGGATCAAGTGAAAAGTCTAACATTAAAGATAACAGATCGTGAAATTGACATATAGGTGCTTAAATTGTTTAATCCAAGTTGTATCTCTACTTACAGATAATAGTTTCTCCTCTAGTAACGTTTGATCCACGAAAGTTACCAAGAAAGATTCTTAGAGCGACGTACCAAACAACTGTAATGATGGTCAAATTGCCATTAACTATGCGAGACGAATTCACTGCATTTAACGAACTCTTAACTACTGGGCGAGTGAGACAAACACACACATATACTTGGAAATATAGCGACATAGGGCAATTATGCTTGAAGGCTACAAACGAGGCCCTAAAAGTTTTAATTGAAATGTATAAGGCACCATCTTGCTTCTGGAATGACATTATACGAGCTGATAATGGAAAGCGGCATATGCTACAAACGGTTTCCTTATGTGGAAGAAAGGTGAACATTGACGATTTTTTAACATATTTTTTTTTATAAAAAAAATTGAGTTTTATATCAAGCATAATTGTATTGTGTAATCTCTGAAATTAAGTTTCTAATTTACAGACCTACTATATCTTTAATATATACAGCGTACAAATTTCTACAATTTTTAATCTCTAAGTAAAAAAATACTAATTGAATATTTTTTATTGTTTGTAGGTAACTGCATGGTCTCGTCCGGTATCTCGTGCAGGTATGGAACGCGCGGCGCGAGCTCTCGGCGTGTCGTCATCTGACGTCGCCCTGTACGCTGCCACAGAAGCCTTGCGTGCATTCTTCGAGGGCGCAGAAAGCGACACACCTGACTCTGTGCTGATCACTGCTAGGGCGGCGTCTGAAGACTTTCTATATACATTCGCCGAAGGCAATGGAAAGAACTATAAAAAGTCGCAGACTGGCGGTAATCTACTTTCTACAAATAAAATATTATAATATTCCAAATAATGAATATGATGTATTCTTATTTATATCAAAACTAGATACACTACACTATTACGTTCAAGCGACATTGGATCGTCCTCTTCTCATATAGTAACTAATTAATATGATTTCGATGGGATAATCTTCCCGGAATGTGGAAACCTTCATGTATGAGAGAACCTAGCAAGTTTTTAAAAACATGTGAAGTCCAACAACCCGGTTTTGGCCAGCGTAGTGGATTACTGATCCCCCTCGTATTGAAGGGAGGCTCACCGCTTACGCCCAGCAGTGGGACTTTAAAATGGGCGAATACAGTGTGGAACAAATAATAAGACTATCAATATTATTTCAGGAATGGTATGCCTAGCTCTGCCAGTTGGGGCAAGCCCTCGCCGCATATCAGCAGTGGTACATGAAGCATGCACACGACAAAATACTTTAGCGGCAGCTTGGGCTGCTCAGACACGTTGCGGCGCTCTCACCAGATCCGTTCCTGCGCCCCTAGCGAAGATAACAATGAATATTTTGTCTCGAAAATATGCCGTCTCTTATGCGGAAATTAATTCTCCAGTAGATACTACACAGAGGTTAACACTGTGGGGGAAAACAGTGGATCATATTATATATTGGCGACCACCACAAGCTAACATTAGTAAGTAATTGAAAAATATAACATCATTTAAATACTAATATTCTACTAATTCCCACAGAATATTAACAATTTTCTATGAATTTTCAGGCATGTCGTTAACTTTGATTCAATATGCTGACACTGTTCGACTATCTGTAATGGCTGACGCGCGGCTACGACCATCACATATAGTTCCCGCTACCAGGTGGCCAGCCGCCGTGGAGACACTTGTTGAGAAAGTAGACCAAGAAATCGCTAGGATCACCGCGCAAGCCCAGATGCCTTTAGATAACGTACAACAAAGTAGTGCAAGCAGTAATCAAGAACAAGAGACTAGTCAACACCCTCAAGAAATCGGAGAAGATCAAGGAAATAGACAAGTTAATCAAGAAACAACTCAAGCAGTTCAAGAAACACCCCAAGAAAGCCAACAATCTAGCCAAGTAATTCAAAGTACGAATGAAGAAGATCAACAAGATCTACAAACTAGTCAAGAAGCTCAAGAAATTAATCTAGAAGAACAAAGAGGTGATCAAGAAGATCCGCAAACTAATCAAGAACAAGAAGATAGCAATCAAGAAGAACACAGGATTACCAAAGAAGATTAACAAATTAATCTCATCAAGAAGAGCGAAACAGGCCCTGAAGGTCAAAGTGAACCTACATTAAAAAACAAGGCTACCTTAAGCCGACTCAGATCTCTTTAAATCATCCGAAGGAAATATTGAATGGCTTTTTTTATATTGTAGACAAAGGTCAGAAGTCGTTGTGGTGGCTTAGAAGGAAATAATGAGTCAATATTTTCAATGTAGTTTTGATTTAAGATAAGATTATAAGTTTGTATTTGAGTTTATAAATAATAATATGTTTGTAAACCAATTTCAATTTGTATGATTTTACCAATTGTCATAATGTTTTAACAATGTGATAGCAATTGGTACGTATAAGGTTTTAACTTTTAAACTACATGTGATGAATTTTATAAGTACTTAAATATTTAATTTTCATGTATGAGCTTTACGAATTTTGAATAAATTTAATAAAATATATTTCTCTGGATATTTGTTTATTTTCTTTATATGTATATACATTAATAATAAATAAAATTAAAGTCTCAGATGTTATATCTAAATAATACATAATTCATATATACGGTACTTAATGAAAAATTGGTTACTGTGACTTAACCGTAAGTACTAAGTGCCCTTGTAGACGCTAAGAAAACTCATCGTGTCTAGACAAGAATCTTTTCGGATGTAGCCGCGAAAATTTTCCTAACTGCTTCAGACAAGAAAAATAGATACGTGTACACGATAAGAATATTTTCGCGTTGTCGTGCGTAGGGTTTGGTAGGGTGCACAATGCACATGTTAAACTGTAAGACTGTCATTTCTTCAAACTCGTTATTTAGGATAATAAATATTTCTCTCCATGCTTTAAAAGTGCGTCGCTTATCTTTATAAATTTCTAGCGATTTATCCCACAATACAATGTTATAACTTTTTGAAGATTTTCTAGTGGTAAGCTTTATCCGTAGTTTTTTAGAAAGTGGTTAAATTAATTTTTGTTCGTTAGTTTTTCTAAACTAATTCAGTTCAGAACTAATTTGAACACGTGTACAAAGATATCGTTCATTAGGTAATATGGATGAAATAGTCGGTACTATTTCCTTTCGTGAATGAAATATTGATTATAATTAATTATAATTATTAAAAAAAATTGCAAATTAGCATGCCTCATTTAAACGGAAACTGATTAATATTTATATTTCTATATTCTTTATCGTTAGGTCAGTATTGGTCTCTATAGTTTTTGCTTTGCGTTTTTTGCAAAATTTACAAAAATATTTAATAAAAACTACAGGTGACCTAACGAAAATGATAGTGGACCTATACAGACCGAACGTAGACCTATCGATTAAGGATATTTTGTTTTCAAAAATCCTTCGATGGGGTGCTAAATTTGTGCAGCTGCACCTACCTGAACTATCCCGCCGCTCGCTTCCCCCGCCCCTCTCTACACAGCGCGTCGTGTCTAGCGCAGATAAGCCCTGTTTTCCAGTTACAGACCATAATGCGACTCAGTGGCGCACAATACCGATTTGTGCTGATGCTAATTGGCACGTGAATATAATGATTCAATTATATATTTCTGCAAAATAAATATGTTTATAGTTTTGAATTCTAAAATAAAATTGTATTCACATTATAAACATGGAATAAAAAAAAAGTCAATGTTATTACTCTTGTAACCTTCATCGATATACGGTATATTTATTTTTTTAACACAGCATCACGCAAAAGCAGTGTTCGATTGTGCGAAGCGCTGTTGTAGTTGGAACATTCATCGTTCAGCATTATGCCGCATAATGCGCCTTAGTGCTGTAATTGGAAAAGGCCGAAGATTTTTTTCTTATCGCCAAAGCCGCGCCATGCGTAGAAACGACACGAATTCATATTTTTTTTTTTTTTTATTCTTTAAAACGTTAATAAATTAAATTAAAATATAAAATAAACATAAAGTTTATTTATTATACTTAAAAACTTACTTATCGGACAAAATAAAAAACACCAATGTTAAAAAAAAAAACGTTCAATATAATATTAAACAATGTTTATTACATTTTCTTTTTAGATTTCTTTTTCGGAGTCTTTATTTTACTCATTTCTTTTCTTTTTTTCTCATTTTTATCTTCGGACTTTTCTTCATCTGAGCCGACGTCCATTTTGTTTTCTGGTTCATAGCTGACCCCAGGTATATATGGCGTCACTAGTTGGAAGACAAGTTTTCTGTGCTGTAAATTCGAACTGTCGAGTGTAAGTCTGACTGTTAGTTCATCAAATGTCTTTAGTGTAGTTCCGTTACATACTTGGACATGTTCCTGAAAAAAAATATTTGCAATGTTAGTAATTAACATTTTTCAATATTTCCTTATTAAAATAGTACGTTTAAAAGTAAGAGGTATATTATTTCAAAATACTGATTTGATCTTTGATATAAAATGCTTAAAGATTAGCAAAGAACTAAAAACATTTACCTCTTCATTATATGTGAACTTGTCCGATGGTAGATATAATGGTCCTTCGAGCCCATATTTTGGTATAAGGACTTGCAATGCATTTCGCTTTACAGCCAACACGACAGCTGCCTCAATTTCTTCTCGATTTTTGAACAAAATCTAAATAAAAAGCAAAATCTAAATTTATTGCCTATACCAATATTTAAAAAGAAATCTCCTAAAATTGAAATATCACGCCAAACGCGATACTCAGATAGCGTCACTAGTCGATAAGTTTTAGCGGCTAAAATGGCATTTTTATGTTTTGAGCTGCACATATTCCGTATGTATAGAAGCGGAATGTGGTGTATTAGTGGCCTTGTGCCCACACTTTTTGGTTTCTGCGCATACTTATACTTCAAAATATCTTTCTCAGATGGTTAATACCTAAGATTGGCGGTCATGGCAGAAATCCATCAGGAGGACATTGTTATAATAATTATTACAACTCACATGCGTATTAAGTGCCACGGAGGCGCGTCCCGCATACTGTGCCTGCCGGTGGCGGTAGTTCAAGTTTTCGCAGAGAGCGTCCGCGTGCTTCGTGTCGAGGAGGGAGGCGTGCGTCACGTCCGCGCCAATGCTCGCTGCCAGCAGACGGTGCACTATCACGTCTGCATATCTAAAGATGATATAATTTATTTTGTATGTATAAAGCAACTGTCAATATTTTCATATGCGAATCATTTGTGTAATGGAGAAGGAAAATATCGTGAGGAAACCGCAATGTATGAAAGAACCTAGTAAAGAAAAGAGGCCCGCGCTCAATAGTGGGACGTTTAAAGAGCAACATATGAGACCAATTTAATCAAAATAATTCACGAAATCTAAACCATAAAAAACATAAAAGTCAAAGTATCAAACAGAATAACTGTATACAGCGTGATATTAAAACATTAATAATGTATCAGCCTAAAATCCAGTACATCAACATTTACTATACATACCTTCTTATAGGGGATGTAAAATGCGTATAAATGGGGCACGCGAGTCCATAATGATAGAATTCATCTTGAGTTTTTGTTCCACTTGAGAAATAAACAGCCTGTTGCATGCACCGCGTAGCCATTATGCGCAGGAGTGTGTTGAAGAATGGCCGGTCTGGTACTACTGCCTCGTTGAGGGACTTGGAGAAGGACTTGTTTGTTGATACGTCTAGCTCGAACCCCTAGAATAATAGTGTAAATACAGTTCTGATAGATTTAGGTTCGTTTTAAGTTATTGTACTAGCTTTTCCGGCTATTCCCCAAAATGGCTGTACCAATTTTGACGGGCTAAGCTAAGCTATACTAAGTACTTTTATTTGAAAATAACAATAAGGGCCAATACTCAAAATGACCAAGAAAGAACTATGTATGAGACTATAGTGAGGATCAGGCCTAAGGGTTCCGCTCAAAAAAATGAAAACATATCTAGGAACAAACTCAAGTGACGAGTGTGTCACTAGCACTGGTTTAATCTAAACGTTGATGTTAAGAGTAAGACAGAGTGTACTGTTAGAGCGAGTTAGCGATTGCTAGTCTAATGTTTACGATGAATGAGACAGAGTGCACAGTAGGAGCGAGAGGGCAATACCTGTTGCCTCGCCGCTTTAATGAACATGAGTGCGACATAGTGCACAGTAAGAGTGAGAGGGCAATACTTGTTGCCTCGCCGCTTTAATGAACATGAGTGAGACATAGTGCACAGTAAGAGCGAGAGGGCAATACCTGTTGCCTCGACGCTTTAATGAACATGAGTGAGACAGTGCACAGTAAGAGCGAGAGGGCAATACCTGTTGCCTCGCCGCTTTAATGAACATGAGTGAGACAGTGCACAGTAAGAGCGAGAGGGCAATACCTGTTGCCTCGCCGCTTTAATGAACATGAGTGAGACAGTGCACAGTAAGAGCGAGAGGTCAATACCTGTTGCCTCGCCGCCTTGAGGAAGGTGTGGAAGTTGGCGGGCGGCGGCGCGGGGTGGCGGCGCAGCAGCGCGCACTGCGGGAAGGCGGCGGCGAGGCGCTCCGCCACGCTCACGTTCGCGAGCAACATGAACTCCTCCACCATCGAGTTGGTGTCCACTACCTTCTTCGCTTGCACTTCTATTGGATCGTGAGTTTCCGAGTCCACCTGGAAATGTCATCGCTGTTTTATAATGTTGTTATTTATAGATTTTTTAGTATACATAATGAATCATAACAGCGCCGCGAAGATGAGTTTAGCAACCTACAGTGTGTTTATAATGTTAGGAAATAATATAATTGTTAATTATTTTCCACAAGAAAAATCTACTATTTTCAACAAAAGATGTGAAAGAAATAAACTGAAGAGCCTCATTTTAATATATTTTTTAAGTATATTACATATCATAGAAAAAGTCCATGTCTCTTTAAGATTTTTTATATGATATTAGAATAGGATTACTAAGATTTTTTCGTTAAAAACAAAAAACTTTATAATTACTTACTTGAAAACGTATTTCAGGCGAAGCCAGTAGCAAAGCACCATTATCAAGTCTTTTTTGCTTCAGTTTCTTCGCCAGAGCATTTAGTACACGTAACGACGCCGCGATATCGTCATTTCTTGACGAATCGTCAATAGCTATTTGTGCTTCTTCATATGTCATGGCAGCTCGAGACTGGAAAGGAAACAGTTATGATAAAATATCAGTAAAAGGATGTTTAGTAAAGATATTTAATAGAACATTTAAAAGAACTAATTCTATTGATACTATTGTCATGAATTTTCTTTTGCATAAAACTTTTTTTCATTATGTATTATAAAACAGATTTAGAAGAATAATTCATAGTCAAATTATATGTAATTAAAAATATAAACAAAATTTTCTGATGAATTAATAATATAGTACCTTTATAACACTTTTATGGAACTTTGTAGAAAGCACATTGGCATTCTCATCTATCTCCCAGACACATGAAAAAGCTAATCTTTCTTCACCTCCTCTTAAAGAACATAGGTTTGAACTAAGCAAGTCTGAAAAATAAAATAATAGTTGAAACACACAAAGTCAACATCTCTTTGGTTTATTGTTAAAAAAAAAATCTAAACACATTCCGTTTTTGTCTAATTATAATGACTTTAAAAGCAAATTATATACCTGGAACCATATCAATCCTCTTATCAACTAGATACACAGTAGTGGACCGAGATGCTGCTTCCTTATCCAAAGCAGTGTTTGGTCTCACAAAGTGTGTGACATCTGCTATGTGGACCCCCACGTCGTAGGTAGTGAGTCCGTTGGCAGTGGCCAGCGGCCTGGCGTGGAGTGCGTCATCTATGTCCGTACAGCCTGGAGGGTCGACGGAGCACACACATATAGATCTTAGATCTACACGTTTCTTTATCTCCTGGAATTTAAAATAGGGCAATAATAAATATCTAATTCATTTCATTTTATTTATTTACTATTTCATCATCATTTTATTCATTTACTAGCCCTTCCCGTCCGTTCTAAAGGGTGGAAACCAAATTCTTTCGTCCCGCCCGTCCGCCCGTCATGCACGCGGTGATTTTGTTGCGAAGTTATGTTAAAACTGTGATATCTCGTAAGATATTTATTGAAATGAAATGATGCCAAGAGCAATTTTGTTCAAAATTAAATACTTATGATGATGATTTTTTTCGATAAGGATTAATATCATATTTATTAAACACCTTCGCAAATAATGCATTACTTTAAAACAAATTTGATTAAAAAACGGTTATAGCGAGCCAACCTTAAAAGATAGACATATGCTATTGCGGACTTTTTTTTAGAACTTTTAAAGGATAACAATTTCGCAGCGCACGCAACGGAAGCTCTCAAAAGGAATATTTTCTCCCGTTTTTGCAACCTTTTTCATTGATGCTCCGCTCCTAAGGGTCGTAGCGTGATGTAATATAGCCTATAGCCTTCCTCGATAATCGGACTATCCAACACAAAAAGAATTTTTCAATTCGGACCAGTAGTTCCTGAGATTAGCGCGTTCAACCAAACAAACAAACAAACTCTTCAGCTTTATAAATAGTATATAGAATATAGATATAGATAATATAGATGACTAGCAATTCTCGCGACTCAACAGTAAAATCTAAAAGAAAAAATTAGCATTATAGAATAAAAGAAAAAATTTGCATATATATTTTCTAAGATACTTTCGAAAAATTTATATTTTTTGTTTTTGTTATCTAAACCTCTTTTGGAGAAAACTAATGCTTGAGGTTTCGGGGCTATCATACCAATTGGCCCTAAGACCCAGAAACAATTTTTGTGTGTTTTTGATCAATATACCCAAACAATATCAAGGTTTAATTTCATATTGAATCAATAATACTTACATCTTCAGGTATAGTCCAGTCGTCTGGAGGCAGGCAGGCGAGCACCGCCTCACTGAACCGCGCGTGCGGTACGTCATGTTCTAGCAATATCACTTCATTTTCTGCATCTTTGTCGCCTACAATAAAATGTTTGTAAAGTATTTTGTTTATTATTATATTTAGTTCATCCCTATTTATGTTTTATCTATGTATAGATGTCTTCGATGTGAGATATGTTCCTGTAGTAAAAAGTACCTAGGATAGGTATATCATATATGTTAGCTATCGTCATACGAAATTTCATCGAAATCTGTTCAGTGGTTTACGCGTGATACGGGCACAGACAGACAGCCACACAAACATTCTAAAAACTATAGATTTGGCCATGTTATCGTTATATCGTTAATAAAGTCTATTTCAATTGAATGTTCCAAAAAAACCAATTAGAGTCCAGCGTTAAGCGTTTGAGCGTCTTCAAGGCAAGAGTGAATAGGTGGCTACTGAATTAGTGCGACTTAACATCTACGACTACGTCACTACTTACCATCAGGTGGAACGTAGTCAAGCACTAATTCAGAATGAAATAAAAAAAATGAATTGTATTATATGTAAAATCGAAAAAAAATAAATTTGTATATTCTGCAGTAAATTTTACATATAACATACCAATAGGTCCTAATGACCTAACAAAGTGTCCCAAAGGATATCTGCTATTTCTTGGCCATGAGTCCAGAGCGACTAAAATACGTTGTGAGGCGAGAATATCACTTTGCCGTGTTTCTATTCGAACCCGCGGTATTCTCTTTTCCGCCGGCGTGAACAGATGACGTGTTGCTCCTGCAAATTACGTCTTTATAAATAAATATGTTGAGATTTTACACAGTTCCATGGCAATGGAACTTGTGTTATGGATCCCAAAAAGATGAGCACATAATAAATAAATAAAAACATGTATAGAATTATAAATATAAACACACCCATGACTGGTGTACAAACAATGAAGATTCTAGTCAGATCTTCAACAATATTATTAAGGCGAAGCGATTCAAGTAAATAGTAACGAGATTCACTAGTAACGAGAGTTCTGAACATCCCACGGCTAGTATACGTGTGGGATTAGGCCTCACTTTCACACGTCTTTTGAAAACTTACTGGGTCTCTCACGCATGCAGGTTTCTTCACAATAGTTCCATTCACCATAAGACAAGTGGAAATCATATTGAAAATTGATTCAGACATGATAATACTAAAGTTGCAAGACCTGGGATTTGTTTCACTGATATTATCATGCTGATATAGGATATGATAATGTTACAAAGAAATATATATTGCCTCATTAATTAACAAAGTTTGTTTTTGGAACTCACCAGGAAACTTGCTAGGCATTAAAATGCCACAATATTGCCTCCATTTTCTTCTTATAATCCCTACCACTTTTCCAGTTGGTGAGATGTCCTCATCAACAGCACTGGGCTTAGTGTTAAGCAATTGGGAATCCTCTTCTAGAAAATCGCCAGGATCTTCTGCTTTATCTTCTAGAACTATATCACTAGGCTTCCTCCATTCTTCTTCTGGTAATATTTCTATGGCTACAATATCTCCATCTATTGCTCTGTTTATACCTATATGTCCTTGAAGTAAGATCTAAAAGGAAAACAAATTAATATTTATAATATACCAATTCATGTCTGATTTCATTTAATATTATGTAATTCTGTAATAAATAGCATTAAAATCTTGCTTTTTTTTTAATTATGCATGTAATTTACTATTCCAGCAAAGTATAATTCTTTTGTCATAAAAAAAATATACCCTTTAGACACTTTGAAAAATGTTTAAAAAGCTATAATATACTTTACTTACTGGTTTTTCATATCCGTTCACACTTGCATTTCCTTCCAAAAAGTTATCTCTAGAAGCGTGAAAAGTTCCTTGATGTAATTTTCCATTTCGAATTCCACTATGAATTTGAATGGGAGTTAAATGTGCAGGATATAAGGCATCTTTTGAACAGCTCTCTGGTATAACATTCTTAGAGAGTTTGTCAGAAAGACCAGGAAATCCAGTAACATTTTCTATATAATCTTTTACTAAAAACATAAAATACACAAAAATTCAATATTAACACACTAACCAGCGCACTCAGAGTCACTTCATTAAGTGACTCTGAGTGCCGCGAAAATTAATTAACCAGAATATTTAATTAGTGTAGTTAAAGTTAATATAACAGAAAACCAAAAACTTTATACTTTCTACTCCAAGAATATTTTCAATAGATAATGGTACAGGTGACATTAAATAATTTGTTTCTATTCACTAATAGATATTTGTATGATTTGTTTACAGAAGTTACTAAGTATTATGCATACCAGAACAACACACAATGCCTTCTTCTTGAGCAATTTTTCTATTATTCTCATCATCTGTAAGAAGAACAATTTGCGGGAATTGGCCGGCTACATTATTGATCGATACATGTGAAGCATACCATGCAGCTGCTTTTCTTATAGCTCTATCATTACGGTCATTCTGTTTTTCTCCTGGTTTACGCTCCACATAAGTATCCCTACAAATAAAATCTCAGCACTATAATCAAAGTTTAAAGACATTTTATAATTATATTATAGCTATAGTATTAAGAATGTTTATTAAATAATATTTACTTATGATGTTCATTTACAAATGAGTGAATCTTTCTTTTCTTATTTCCAATTATCTCCAAAAGTCTTTGCAAAATAGCTGTATTCTGGTGTTTAACCTCTTCAAGTACAGTTTGTAAGATAATAACATTCTTTAATGCATCTTCTTCAAGAACATCTATCTGATGTAATACTACATTTGTATCCAAAATTAAATAGTGATTATAGTCAAATAAAGAGCAAACTGATTTCGGTTTATCGTCTAACACCAATTCGTCATCTTTATGTGGACAAACGTTACACGCTGCAGAACCACATAATAAATCGTCTCGCAAATAATGCTCTCTTACAATCTGTAATAAATAAAGTATGTAAATCTATATTTATAATATATTGTATATAAACTCTAACGCATAACATATCGCAAAGCATTAGATACCCGCATCAAAGCATCAAAACATAACCTCACCTTTAAAACATTGCCGCGTTTTGTTTTGGTTAGAAATGTCTTAGTAGTCCACATTGCTTGACAATTAAAATTTAACTAATCCTTTAGTCATTTACGTATATTTACTGGGAAGAAGTAAAATAATCAACATTTATTTACTCGAGCTCATTTTTATCCACTACCTACCTATACCACAGAACTAGATGTGTGCACAGAACAATAATACCCTGCGGAATGTGTGTAGCTCTATGGTGAACCGGCTCACCGCTCATGGCTTGATGTTGGAAATCTTGGTAGTTGGTAAACATACAATAGTAGTCTTTGGTAAAATGTCAAATACAGCTGATTTGAAATAAACATTATGTAACATGTTATGGTGCTTTTTACTTTTAACAAAACAATACATATAGTATGTAATTATGTACTACTATTTAATAGGTTGACATTAAAATGAATACTACAAAAACATTTTTAGTTCGTATGTATATTAATTAGATATATTGTAGGTAAACGTAATAAATATAAACATAAACAGTATTATTTATTCAACATAATATTTATGCAACAACGCAAATATGATAATAAATTTAGGTTTATTAACTCAAAGAACGTGTAGAATGTCTATAAGGTATTATTCATCAAAACCTACATCTTCAGAAGTTTTAACAACATACTTAGCACAATGTCAAGAACCTCCTTGGACTTCATATTTTGTAAAGGTAAAATTTTCTTGAAACACCTGGACACTGATCATGATTAAACATTATATTAGTATTAATTTTATCAATATCTGTAATAACCAAAATAAAGTATTAATTGATAATTATCTTACTAATAAATATTGTTAGCAAATGAAATATAATGTATAAAAAAATATAAGTTTATTGAAGTTTTTAAAAACTATTAAGTAAAATGCATGTATGTATAATATAAAACAAATTGTAACATTGATAATTAACTTGTATGTATAACTAGTGCCTCACCCTTAATACACTCGAGTTTCATCCCTAGTTCCCTACTAAATTTAAAGTTATGATGTATTTTCCCTTTGATCCCTGCCAAATTTAAAGCTTGTAGCACAAAAATGAAGGTCTTTCATACATGATACAAACTTGCAAGACATTAGACCCTAATCCCTATCACAAAATCCATTCTTAAGAGGACATCTACAATTTTCAATATTTCATGATGAGTGAGTGAACTTTTGATTTTATTATAATACTTAGATTTTCAATATTATTTATTTAATTATTTAATTATTTGCACATATTATCTTTTAGTATAACAGTGTGAAGGATAATCAGTTCGGAATGTCCAATTTTAATTGGAAAGTAGGCAAATCTAACTATCAAATATTAAGAACTGGTTGTTTTCCATATATCAAGTACCATTGTTCCAAAAAAGAAGAAGAAGATTTAAGTGTATCAGATAAATTTATGAGGATTATTAAAATTATTAATTTAGGTAGGTTTGGAAATTTTTTGTACCTGAATATTATATTATTTTATAATTCCGTTAACATTTATTGTGACTCAACCTATAGTTACTTTAAATACTTTCAGGTATACCATGCTTGTTGTATGGCCTTGCGGCTACTCAGCTTATAAGGCATACTGAAGTAGTGCATACATCCAAAGGACCTGTTACAATTTACTTTTTATTACCTGAACATAAAGGATCATTATATTAACATGATATTTGTAAATAATTTATAATTAAATAAAATATATTGTTTCTTTTGTACCATAATTAATGTTGGATCATTGTAATATAATATTCAAATTTTCTCCATAATTTCTCCTGTTCTTATTAAATTTTTGTTACTCTCGCTAATTATTAAAAACACTGGCAGCTGTGATTGTTTAGTGGCTATAATTTAACACCTGATCTATTGATCTAGATGTTCTAGATATGTGCCCCGGAGCACGTAAAGTCTTTGATCCTGTACATCGTCGCCTAGTCTCTCGGCTCTCACGGCTCACCAGTTTTGTTGAAATGGGATGAATAGAGTATCCATCCATTTTTATCATCTTGTGTCAGCGTTTACTCTCGTATATTATATCTCCTGCATCCTCCTCCTCCTCATCAGCCCTTTTTAACGTCCCACTGCTGGGCACGGGCCTCCCTCAGTACGAGGGGGATCAGGCCATAGTCCACCGCGCTGGCCTAGTGAGTGTTGGCGGACTTCACGTCTTACGAAAACTTGCTAGGTTTTCTCAGACATGCAGGTTTCCTCACGATGTTTTCCTTCACCGTAAGACAAGTGGTATAGGTATATACCTAAGTACGTAGTTTTATTGTAACACTCGAAGTTTAATGATGTAGGTAGGTTATACCTACTTACTTACTTTCTTCGTTCTTGCCTTCATATTGACCTTATTCACTTTATCTACATAGTTTTATCTATCACGCTCTCGTTTAACATTATGCTTATTCTAACATATTTTTATCGAAAAGGAGTTGCATTCATTATTCCGCACAGCGGCGATGCCCAACGGAGGTTTATGTATTTGTCATGTACAGACATGTTTGTATGTATGTGTCTGAGCCTATGTTCTCTTGTAACCTATTTTGATTCGTACGTTATTAGATTCGCCTCAATATAATATGCTTACTAGCGACTTACCTTCGCTTCGCTCGGGTTCGTGCTTAGGTATCACCTTTAGTATAAAATTATTACAAACTTTGAATGTCTTACTTATTTAAGTATATGTAATAAAAAGCCAAAAAAAATACTTTTAAGCTTCTAGGTATAAAAATGACGTAATTTCCATACATACTTTCATTCCCTTTTTTATAGTTTGAAAATCAAAAATTTAACGCATACCACTTGTAAGAAACAGGTGTTGATGTGGGACTCACTGGTCTAAAGTCAGTTAACAGAACTGACCTCATTCAACTACGACGACCCGGAAGGTCTGCCGCAGCAGACCACACAGACAAGAGGTTTAGAAATTTCAACCTAAGGGGTTGAAATTTCTAAACCCCTTTTTTCCCCTTGAAAAGTAGTTTTCGCGTGAAAGCGCGACAGACAGACAGGAGTTACTTTAATAGCTGTAAAGTATTATTAAACAAGTCTGACTGATAAGATAAAGCAATATTTGCACTACTTTCAGGCTGAAACGATTAGATTCTAATCCCTCTAAACCCTCTAATCTATGTTGCTATGTCAACTTGTTCTAATGTTTTTGTTTTTGAGTTCGCTATTTACGCAGTCGTATTTTTAATTTTTAACTGAGAAAAAATGAAAAAATGAAAAAGGTTTTTTTAATTCTAATCGTATTTTATTTATTTTTTGTTATGAATATATAAAACATATCAAAAACATAAACTGCGCAATTTGATTGTACCACAACATTACAGTTAATAAGCATTAGGCATTGCTTTTTTATCCTTACGAAATATATTTACGCATATAATAACAGATGGTCTGTAGAAAACAAGTGGTTACGTAGGACTCACCGGCTAGAAACCAGCCAATATGTACTTACTACAGGCCACACAGCCAATAGGTTGCTCCACCGCCCACTCTGCTATCAGAGAAGTATCAGGAGCAACTCGCATGACACACCGCCTATCTAAAGCTTGAGGATTACGTTGAACAGATATTTGTAGGTAATGTGAAGGCCAGGATCGGTGGAACGCTTACTGTTGAGAACTAAACGTTAAAACGTATTAACGTTAGAAAGTGGCAATTGAAATTTGGAATATCAGTTAAAATTTTCTGACCGAACCAAATGTTAGCAGAGGGCACAGCCTGAAGCCTAGACAAAGCAAATATCAAATAATTCAAGCCCGGTGGCCTGGCTTATTTGAAATTTAATGAAACTGGCTATAAATTCTGTTAGAGCCAGTTAATCCAGTATGTGATAATAACATGGAGATATCGGTTTAAGAGGCCTACGATTGTAAATCCTGCGGCAGTAATATCGATAATAATATTTTTTTATTGACCATCGGTATATTTTGTAAAACTTTAAATATTGAAAAAAATAATAGAAAGTACAAATTATTATGCAGTCAGAAACAAATGGTTTTTATCTCCTAATTTAAAGATGTATGAAACATCAACCTTAACCGTTCAGTATTTACTACTTACATAGGGGCGGACATACATACATACATGTATAGTGTATATATATACGTATGTAATTTACTATTTAAAGTTTTACCATTAAAAATATTTAAAGATATAACTGTATAGATATAAATAAAGAAAATAAATAACTTGATGTGGTTGATTTTAATTTTTTAAATTTTCAAACTAAGTCCCGTCAAAATCGGTCCACCCGTTTCAGAGATTAGCCGGAACAAACAGACAGACAGACCAAAATTTTAAGAAATGGTTTTTTAATAAAAATAGATACTTCAATTTTATTGTTTTTAAAATGGGTTATTGCTTTTAATTCTAAGCTTAAATTTTCAAATCTACTATCTGTGTTTTGCCTTTTTCTGAAAAGTATTTTTTGTAACAGAATCAAGATGCAGTGTTATCGCGATAAGATTATTACTTATTAGTAATCTTTTGTGAAATATTATCTTTTCAATTGATATATGGCCCTATGGATATAAAAATAAATTAATCTATTATCGGAATAATACGATAAATGCATGTCCTGACATGCATTTATCGTATTATTATTGACTACTTGTAGTCTACCGTGAAACAAAAGCGCACTGTTTTAATTGTATTCGTAAACATCTTAACTTAATAATCATCTATACAATACAACAATACGAGAGAGAGGTGAAGGTCATGTACAATCTACAGACACCTAAAATTAATTCATAGAACAATATTGCCCTCCCGGCCGATTACGGCGACGGCGCGCCGTCGCGGCGGCGGCCAATCTCATGGAGACTAGCCAACGGCGCGGGACATATTATAGTGCACGAATGTAACCGCAAACACAAGTGCACTCTCTGTTCCTTATCACTCTCATATACCGGTGGGACGACTACTCGACACGACAAATAAGAGCTAAGGCGCAGAACCGACGGCTTTACGTGCTCTCCAAGGCCCGACCAAGGATTCGAACCCAGGACCTCCCGGTGTGTGACCTTACATGCTAGCCCACCGAGGCACTTTAGAACATTTTATATATTAGGTATATGAAGGTATTTGGTATTTTTGAGATTTGTGATGTATTTCTATAATAATGCTGTATAAATTTTGTAGGGTTGCTAGTTTACGAGATATAGCGCGAAAACCCATTGCACCCGTTTTTCCAAAAGGGCGACCGGGGGACAAGGTCGATGACCCCACAAATTTAAACTTAAGCTTATACTAACCCCCCCTACACATCAAAATAATAAAATTGCGTCCTCTGAAAAACGCACGCTAAGGCCTAAAAAATGTATCATTTCAATGGAGTAGCACTATTTTAAGCATTAGAGTATTTTTTACTTGTCAAAATATTTTTAAATATTTTGTTCGGCTGCCTTAGACCCGCCACAATATACTGAGGACTAACATATTATGATGAAGATACTCAACAGAGTGCAAAGTATCCCCCCTTATGTTAACCTATCGCGCTTGAGTAAATCCTAAAATCCACTTTAGGGCTCTCCTACTATAACCATTTGTATCTATTTGAAACCTACCTAGAGAAGCACCCAAAAGCTAGGGTAAGTAACAGTTATCAAGTAAGTTAAAAATTAAGTGAAAAAATTGAATACAAAAAATATATGATAAAAATAATAGGTACATACAAAACATTTGATATAAATTTTATAGCTTTATTATCAGCTATAGTCAGGAGATCACGTGTTCAAATCACGTCGTCACGTTTGTGTAAAAAAATAAATTTTATTTAAAAGGCTTAGATTATTATTTATGTCTAGATAGTGTCGCGCTTCAGAATAACTAACAAACAGGCCTAGTTTGTTTGCGTGACAGCTATGTCTTAAGTCTTACGTCATCATGTTTTCCTTAATATGCATAATGTTAAAAATATGTTATATATATATATATATATATATATATATATATATATATATATATATATATATATATATATATATATATATATATATATATATATATATATATATATATATATATATATATATATATATATATATATATATATACATACATACATACGTACCTATATAGGTACGAACCCCGAGCAGAGCGAGCCTCAGTCTCTAGTTTTTTATAAGTCATAACCCCAGACCAAATACCTTTTTAATTGGTCTGTGGTCATAACTTGAAGTTAAAAAAATATTTGTTAACAAATACAGTACAAGTTACACTGTACACCGCAATGGTATTTATTAGCATGGTATGTTCGTGAATATACCTTCAAAGTTCAAACTAAGATTACTATAATATTATTATACTATGTTTATATACCTAGGTAGTGAAAATTAAAAGCGTTGTATAAAATAGCCATCCAACAGCTAAACGCTAAAAGGATACGCTCGAGATTGTATGTAAAATTGTCTTGTTTACAACGCCTGTTTCATGTTTGTGTGATTAAAGAGTACAAAAATTTCAAAGAATGATGTAAAATAACAAATAAAGTTACGTTACTTTACTACGTATCATCAATAAGTAACATAATTACGCATTAGTTCCAGCAAAATAATCAATTAAAATATTACAAAACTAAATAATTATAAGTATGCTTATTTGTGTTCCTTAAAAATATAATATAATATTCGACTTCAAAATATTATATACCTAAACAAAATTTGTTATATAGTGGTAAAGGAAAAACCCATTCAGGGCTCTTTGTTACTCGAATGATATATGTTTCACTTTGGATATATTATGTATCAAAACAATCCTAATTTTTTGTTTGTTTATTCAAAAATCAAATAATTAATAAATACTATATTAGGTAAAATCTTAGCTTTATTTGCTAGAAAAGACGTTAAAACTCCTATAAAAGATGATTTTGCAAAATGTCTAAGTATATGTATATTATAAATTATAATATTATGAATAAATGACATATTATACGAGTAGAATTGTATAAAAAAATAATGATAAATTTATTTAAGAATTGGTGCTATTCGTCTAGAGTACTTTTTTGTAAAATTACGTTAAAAATGGAGAAATACAGATCGAAGAATACGCCTCTGCACCTCCTCTTTTTAGATATGCAGAAGGCCTTCGACTGTGTTCCTCGCGTGATGATCTGGTGGGCACTGAGGTCCAAAGGGGTACCAGAAATTTATATTGACATAGTTCGAGACATGTACCTGAATTCCGAGTCTGTGGTCAGGACGGATGTTGGCGATACGACTCCCTTTCCCATCACCGTCGGAGTACATCAAGGCTCGGTTCTCAGTCCGTTTCTGTTCAGTGTGATATTGGACGAACTATCCGCCAGCATCAGAGATGCACATGAGCAACCCCCGTGGTTGCTCATGTACGCGGACGATATTGCACTGGCAGACTCGGACAGGAACCGCCTTGAGAGACGCGTAAAGGGTTGGGAGAGATCTTAGACTGAATGTGGCGAAGACCAAGTACCTGGCCTGCAACTCCAACGACCCCTTGTCCGTTCGCATAGGCAAAAACGAGCGCACGGACCAGTTTAAATACTTAGGGTCCATACTTCATGCGTCGGGTGACATCGATTGCGACGTCAAGGCACGCATTTCAGCAGCTTGGGCTAAATGGCGTGAGGTGAGTGGTGTCATCTGTGACCCCAAAATGCCGGTCAAACTGAAGGGACAGATCTATAAAACCATCATTAGACCTGTCCTTTTATATGGCAGCGAAGCGTGGCCCGTGCTTGAGCGACACAAGCAAGAACTGCGTGTCACGGAGATGAAGATGCTGCGATGGATGTGTGGGGTCACGCGGAAAGACCGCGTGCGTAATTCCCGCATCCGTGGTAGCCTTCATGTCCGTGACATAGCAGACAAATTGCAGGAATGTCGCTTACGTTGGTACGGCCACGTAACGCGTAGACCGGCAAGCTACGTGGGTAACAGATGTCTAGCCATGGCACCCCCGCCGGGACCTCGAAAGAGGGGCAGGCCCAAGAAGTGCTGGCTTGACGTCGTAATGGCTGACATGCGTGCCAATGGTCTGACACACATGGATGCGCAAGATCGGCCGAAGTGGAGACGGATGACTATACTTCAGCCACTTTAGAGAAATAATGTTTGTAAACAAACCACAACAGCTGATTTTTAGGGTTCCCACTTCAGAATAAATCACGATTTCACACTTTCAATAGTTTTACCCTAAATATCTATCAGAGTTTTCATAATACCTAATTGTAAAGACACGTAAAAGATAATACATTATTAATAAACATTTCAAATCACATGTAAGTAATAATTTTTACATTTTTAATTATAGTGGGGAGTGATGGTGGATAATTATGCCATCCCTAAAGCTTTCTGCCTTTTTTGGAAGATATCGTAAACATTTTTACATAATATTTTTATAATGTCATTAAATGAAAAATACCACCAAGTACCCTACACTAACCGAATAGTTTACTGTTTTTTAAATTAGTCGTATTATTTATCGATTCTTAAAAAAATATCCAATGTTATGTGGTGCTGCCAAATCAATTGATTTTGCGTAAAATTAGACTTTGAGTGAGGAGTGAGGTAATCGTTGGACGGGATAAATGCTTTGCTAACGGTTGATGAAACTTGTCACAGATTTCATTATAATTTGTTAATAATAAAAATTATAATAAATGTAAAAAATTAACTTCCATTTTGTTTTATTTTATCTTCTTTAGCAGTTTTATAGGTTTAAAAACTTAATTATTTACTGACAATCATTATTAATTAATAAAAAATGTTTTTCACCCATGCTTTCAGATGGTTGCCTAGCAACACTTTGTTATTAAACATTATTTCTCTAATGTGGCTCAAGTATAGTAAAGCGGACCCCGGGCTCTGAGGTGAAAGCCACGGCAGCAACCGGGACAAACGCTCGGATGATGATGACGTTAAAAATAAAACGAAAAGTTAAAATGTGAGTTATTTTTTAAAAATAAAGAAAAAAGTTCCAAATAAAGACCTCTTTAGATACAAAATATTCGAATACTTATGATATAGTATTGTAATTTGCTTTTCGTATTTCTACGCAAACAAAATATAAATGTGTTTTAACCAATTCCTAATCTCTAAACATATCGCATCTTTCTATCTCTAAAAACAATATAGCATCAAAGTGTAAGTTGTGAGACATTGGACCCTACCTTATCGGTACCTTGTCTTAATGACGATTAAATATCAATATCAACCTATACAGTAATTATAAAATATCAACGAACCGTTATATATAATTAATAAGTATATACTTTATCAATAATATGTATATACTTTATCAATAATAATATGGGAATCAATAAATAATTTCCACTTTGTTTTTTTTAGTTAATATATTTAGTACCTACTAGCGACGTAATATATTTAGTTCACCCTAGTTTTAGTGTGAGAGCAGCAGGAGCAGAGCAGACAGACAAAAAAAAAATAAAAATTGATTTATTTTATGTGAGTACCGTACCTATTTACTTTATAATAATTTGAAATTAAGAATAATTTCATTTTATAGCAAATTTTTTGCCATGTTTTACTTTATATTTATATTCTGCAATGCAATCAAAAAGAGGTTCATCATTCATGACTTTATTCGTAGCTAGCGGTGTCCGCGGCTTCGCTCGCACTAAAAGTAAATACAATAAACATTTTTGTTTTTATACTGTTACTTATAATGTACCAACGACTCATTCCCCATCTAAAGTTCCGCCCCTCTTTACTGAAAACAACTCTGTAGTACCAGTTATTTTGTATTCTTGTGAGATGTTTCATAATTTGTAAGAATTCTATAGAACCAGTTATTGTATTTTCCCGTAGAAATGTACGATTTTTGTCCAATAAAAGGTATTTTAAATGTTTTCTCGTATAATAACGTATACACAAAATTTAATTTAAATCAGTTAAGTACTTTTTTTGTGAAACGCGCACTTCGGTTTACGAAGTTAGACAGATATTTGATTTTGTAAACTATAATATTGTTATGATGTATCTCTCAAGACTTTCTAAGGACGACTCAATAAAATAAATTATTTTGTTTTCCTGTAGAAATGTTTTTGAAGTGAAACTTCTTTAGAATCGTTGTGATTTGAAACTCGATGAAACGAAAATGCGTCACGATAAAGAAAGAAATACATAAAAGTATAGGATTAAGTCGGAGAGAATGAGATAGAATACATTCCCATGTTGCCACGGTAACCGTTGTTTATTTTTTGACATTTCTTTTTTTATATATGTATATTCATCTCATTCTTTTGTCGATTTACTGAAGTTTCACTTCTATCGTGTGTGAATCGCACACACACCTTTTTTTTCCACAATAAAGATTACCATAGTAATGACCCGAGTAATAAGTACTCATTACGCAAAATTTGCTTAAAATCGGTACAGTACTTTTTATGTTAAGCGGTAACATAAATATATACTTTTAATTTGTGCGTAGTGGGAGTTCCTAACCGTGCGCTTATCGGAGCAAATTTTAAAGTAAAGACAAACATCCGTACACATAATATCGTTCACACCCTGTGGGGTCACCTATGAGTATTTTGCGATTTCCGGCGTAGTAGCAGTAGGTATACACCGTTCATATACAATGGTAGTAGTGGCTTGCAGATTTTGTTTCGGTGTTGAACTTAGAGATAACATTAAGCCGGTCCTATTAAAGTTCTTGTTGTAATGCGCTATAACAATATTGACCTAAAATATTAATTTAATTATAGTTTGATGACCATAATTAAATTTAACCCAGTATTTGAAGATTTTGATAAAAAATGTTCTAAATTGCGGCCGGCATGTGCTATCAAGTTGGCCACATTAAAGAGTTAGGTAACTTATTAAAATTTTAGGTTTTTTTACGAAGTAAGCCTTCAGAGCTCCACTCACATTAACTTTGATATATAAGAGAATTATCATCTGTGTAGTTAAAGAAAATAAAAAAAAAAGTATATTTACACATATTCACTAGTTTCCGATATAATATATAAATATTATTTTAAGTTAGTGTTTGTTTGTAGTTTTACGTGACTTGCTATAGGTACATACATTGATTATTTGAATATAATATCAAAAAATGTAATGGTTTATCATAATATAAAGCCATAAAATTTTAATGATATATTCTTTAAAAACAACTCGCAAGGAATCACGACCTCTTACATCATAAATTGTTGTGATATCTGTTTTATGAAGCAGAATACTCTACATGTTATCTTAACTAATAAAGTCAATTAATTCCCGTGATATTAGAGTAACGGTCACCACCGGCGTAGAAAATTACGGCGGAGAAGTAACAAACGATACCTTTCTTTTAAAAGTACCTCTTCTGCTTTGGCGATGTGATATATTATTACTACCTATTATATTATATTATTACTACTAGAATGAAAGCGACCTAATAGTGAATATAAAGCTATTCGTATGACGTAAACGACTAAATATATTTAAAACTAGCGACTTACCCTCACTTCGCTCGGATGTGTCCCTGTCTTTTATTATATATTTTTTATTATATTAAAATAGGCAGAAACGATTCAAACCGCAAAAAGTCATTTTTGAGATATTGAGGCCTAAAATTTGGATGTGAATTGCTGCAATGATGTTGATATTAGGAATATTTTAAAATATTGTCACGTATGGGCAAATATACTAATATTTTAATGAGAAAATTTGAATTACAAAGAATGTCGTAAGTAGTTTTTTTTTATTGGAAAAATGTGGGTTCGAGTCGTTTTTGCTAAATTGGGTTTAATATGATTAAGTATTTCTTTTTAATTTCTCAAAAGGACCTAAGAAATAAAACTTGTTAAAGAACTAATATAAAAAAACAAAATGATTTATTAATTTGTAATATGCATATTTATTCAGAGAGAACAACATTCGTAAAAGCTACCTATTATTCATGCCTATCATTCTCATCACCAAACTCCTTTTTTATCAGTAGGTACTAAAAACCCACTAAAAACCAACAAAACCTCCCGACTTCATGTGATGGACTATGACCTGATCCGCTCGTATGATGAATAAGTATATCAAAATATTGATAATTATTAATTTTTTAACTTTTCTAACGTGACTGGCTTCTTCTTCGTCGCCGTGCATAATTTTGTTTTTTTTTTTCAGATAATTCGTTTTCTTCTACAACAAAACGATAAAAGTAAATATACCAATTGATATCAGTTTGCAAAAAAAAATACTTAATCCAATAGAATAAAGAAGGAGTAACCGATATAGATAGATAGCTTTAAACTTTTAAGTAGTGTTACATAACGAAACAAAGATTAACACGTTCGCTGCGGCGGCGCTAGAACTAAACTTTCTGCCCGTGCGTTACGAGACAAATACTGCCCGTATCTATATTTCCTGCTATGCGTTACGACTTCTATTTTGCCGTACCAGCACCCGACTTCCAAGGTTCATACAGACGTGGAACCTCATAATATCAACGTCTTTTTTTAACTAACCGATAGGGTACATCCTCGTGTATACGTAGCTGCGGTCGCCCGGGGTTCTGTAAGATATTTCGAAAGATAAAGGGATTTTTCAAAATCTGCTATTTACGGCAATATATTTGCCGTATAGCATAGAAGTGATAAAATGCTAGGGATTGAGCTTACTTGTAAAATAAACAATCGATATTTTAACGATATTCTTTATTAGATATACTAGACACAAAAGTTAAAGACACTTTAAAGTTTAACAGTGTATGAATCAACATAATTCTTCTTAATATTGATCAACGTAATAATTATTATCATTCTTATAATTAACGTCAATTTTAAAAGCACTTGTGTACAGAATTTTTAAAAATACTCTATTTTTTAACCGACTTCCAAAGAGAGGAAGGAGGTTCTCAATTCGTCTGTATTTTTTTTTATTTTTATTTTTTTTTGTGTGTTACCTCAGAACTTTCGACTTGATGAACGGATTTTGATGATTTTTTTAATCTGAAAGGTGGTGCTTCCCGTGTGGTTTCATTTTAATTTAGTTCAGTTCTGACAATGGCATCCATGAGAAATTCATATAAGCCTTAAATTTGCATTAATTTTGTGCGCGACAAATGGAAGAATAACTCAATTTCACGCCAACTGATTTCGATGATTCTTTTTTTATTGGAAAGGATGGACTTCAAGGGTAGTTTTATGAGAGTTTGGTAAGGTTCTGATGATGGGATCCATGACAAAGTAACGGAACTCTTCAATTTTTAGGAGCAAATTAACGATACTCGGCCGAATCTTTTATAGGCTATCCGGATATTTAACTCACGTACCGTAAATGATGATGGAAGATACAACTTCTCAACGGTTAGGATTTAAAAGAACTATCTACGAAACGAACGAACGTATCTACTTTCCGCTAAAAAGTTTAAGATAAATTATTTTTAACAAAAAAACAAAAACCGACATTTAAACTAAACAAATTTAAACTAAAAAGTTGAAAATAATACTTTTAAGAACTTAGTTTATTTTGAACTCGGTGCCAGCCAGGACGGACAGATTGTGCATTTTGTTGTAGCAATTTAACACATAACTTTTTGACATTCCTTACAAAACGTACGCACTGTTTCAATTTTCTTCTTGTTAGAGTTGAGTAATAAGCAGTTCTATAATTTTTTCGCACAAAAAATATCGAGCACAAAATACGTATGGCCCAGCTCTAGTGCAAAGTGAGGAACCGCGTGGGCGCATTCGGTAAGGTGCGGGGTTGGGAGGGTACGGCAAAATAGTTGCCGTACCGCACTAGACAAAAATATTTCACTCACTGTGCGTTACGACAACTATTTTGCCGTACGTTATTAGTGTAGAATATTATTATATTTAAAGTAACAATATTAAAAAGATCATTGTCTCTTTTCTACACTTACGGGAACATAGTTAAATCACCCCCGCACCGAGCGTAAGACAAGGACAATGAGCTGCCGCACTGACTACTAGTCAAAAACGGCAAAATACTTGCCGTAACGCAGCGAAAGTGTTAATTTACATGATGTCTAATACTTTTGCGAAACGTTTCGCTACAATTTGATATATATACATATATTAAAAATACTTCCAAAAGTCAAGTCATTATCGATGTAGAGGCCGAATCTATAGTGTTTAGAATTTTCGTCTCCATATCTGTCTGTAACCGCATCACGAACTAACCACTGGACAGATTTCAATTAAATTCGGTATAATAATTAAAGCTGGCTGTCCGCCCGATGTCCGGGTCAATACATATGATAGTATTTACTGCGACAAAATATCTATCACTGACAAAGCTAAGCCGTTAATACATATAGATGTAGTCGCTTCTTTGAAGTCGGGTCAAACGTGCAAATACTTACATAGTAAATAAATATTCTTTAATATTATATAATATAATGTATAAAATATTTGCAATTTTTAGGCGCCCGCCTTTCGGACGGGTAATCGTGGATGGTCTAACATTGGCGTTGTTGGCTCCTTCGTTATGTATTAAGTATTAGGTTCCATTAAGTTAGTATTTAGTAGTACATATTAAGTTGTTTATGCTTCACGTGGAACACATAGTATCTACGGGTTACCACGCAATGACCCGGTGAGCGTCAGTCTCACGATTATTGTAATGGATTAACATTTTATGATCTTTATCCAACCAATCACATGTTGGTGTCTTGATTTCGTCAAAACATGCATATTTATTAATATACCATAACTATCTAAATCACTCTGACACATAACAGTCGCACTGCAACTATGTACCCGTTCGCGCCAGATCTCGCGGATTCTTCAGACGGCGCCGAAAGTAGCCGCGAGAAATCTATGAATAATGTTTATCTGATGATTCTCTCGTTTTTTTGCTCCTATCTAGTTTGAACGTTATATATAATATAATTGACATACAACTTATGATACAATGTACAAATTCGTTTAAAGAATTCGCTTCCATTCCGTTCCACCGCAATGTAAATTGAGCCTTACCTGAGTGAGGTGAACATAATTAACTTATGTACAAGCTTTCTGCTTTCTCAAAGGTTTTTTATTGGTTTGATTGGAATAATTTATTATTAAATAATGAAATAACAAAATGAATAAAATTCTAAACACCTAATGTTAAAGTAATTGATAATGGTGTAGTATTAAGTAGTGAAATGTTAAAACCTGTAAAGCCCACAACAAACTCTGGCTGTTTGCTTACGAGTACAAAAAGTATTTAAATAGTTTCCTAAGCATCATGTATAAAAATAAAATCAAGACTTAAATATAGATAGACTATAAGTAAAGTTACATTATTTTTTGAGAGCTTTAAAGTATTATTGATAGAACCTTTGAAACATAATTTGACTTTTTTATTTTTTCCTAAAGTCAGAAAATTCATTTAAATTTTAAACGAGAGGTTGTTCGTACATCGCTTGTACTTGTATATCGACGAAGTGAACGTACATACAATGTTCACTTGTATGTGCAGTTCGCATTCAGTCAACCGCAGTTTCTTAATTTTTAAAAACATAACTGGAGTAATCTATATCTATATATATACAATTTTAAAGCTGGAATCTCTGGAATTACTGGTTCGATTTGAAAAATTCTTTATGTGTTGGATTGTCCGTTTATCGAGAAAGGATATACATCTACATCCCGTTATGACCTATAGGAGCGGAGCATAATGAAAAACGTTGCAAAAACAGGAGAAAAATATTCCTTTTGAGAGCTTTCGTTGCGTGCGCTGCGTAAACGGTTAAACTTATGCAAAAATGTATTTCGGGATTGTTTCCCTTTAAAATTCGTAAAAAAAAGTTGACTCGCTTTAACCTTTTTATGGTAATCAAATGTTTTAAGATAATGCATTATTTGCAAAGGTGTTTAATAAAATTAATGTGATATTAATCCTTATCCAAGCAAATAAGTTATTCATCACAAGTATTTAATTTTGAACAAATTTGCTCTAGGCATCATTTGATTTCAATAAATATCTTACGAGATTTCACAGTTTAAACATAACTTGCAACGAAATCACCCCGTGCAAGACGTTCGGACGGGCGCGGAAAGAATTTGGCGTCCAGCCTTTAGAACGCGAGCGTAGCCGCGGGAAAGTACCTAGATAATATTGCTTTGATGTAAAACAAAAACTTCTGCCACTGCCACTTTCATCCAATATCCAAAAAATGTCTTAATAACGCTATTTCTTGTTGAATTTGTTATACTTACTGTTATTTTAAGAAATAGTTAACGGCGACCTCATACTCCTACCACACTACTTTGATGTACCTGCCATAAAATATGGTTTTATGCAAGTTTTTACAAAATCTCCCTTCCCGCGATCTGAATATCATAAAATTTTGGAGTAGACCAGGTTAAACTTTTAAGTTCCAAGGAGGAACCAATTCGATTTGATTTCATTTACCTAACTACAGTATTTACACAACCCTACGCAAAGCCAGTCTTTTCTTTTTTTCTTTTCTTCTTTTTTACATGACTTTACCCAATATCTAATATTATATCAAACAAGACTTTAAAACTAAATGTAATCTATACATACTTATAATAAAATTCTACAAATCTGTACATTGAATATTTTTCGGTAAATGTTATTGAAATTATCGATACAGATGCCGAATCTATAGTTTTTAGAAATTTTGTGACTTTATTTTAAAACAAAACAATTTTGCTTTTCACGATTATAATAAAATAATTATCTATTACGAAAGCTGATCATGCTGATATTGATAAAGAATCAAAAATATAGATGATTTCAGTTTTAATGATTAATTAAAAAATGATTGATTTATGTGTTTACACTTTACAGGACCATTTCAATGACGCCAAAAAAATCACGATGTTTTCCACTTCCGTCAGTTTGTTGAGGCTTATTTGCGACAAATGAAAGAAATAGCGAGCAAAGGTGATCACAGCACATTCTCAGGTTAGTCGATACAATTAACTAAACCTAATTATACACACATATATCTTTGTTTAAATATTTAGAATTAAAAGTAAAAATAGTTTAATATGTTTTTTTTATTTTTAACACACGCACTCACACGCATGCACGCACGCACACAACTTCACACTATGTTCCTTGCGGGGTAAACACTAAACACAAATAATTGAGTGCCTAACTATCTCTACCTTTCATACACGCGCAAGGGGACTTTTGATTGAACTTCTCTGATACTTTAAAAAAAATTTGTCTTTAAAAGTCCTCAAGGTTTTGCCGGTTTTCACCCTACATTCCATTTCCACAATTCTTTCTACATTCCTTTGATATTTGTGCCTACAGAATCTGCACTTTTTTAGTCATTCTTATTTCTTACTAGGTATCTCAATTTCACTGACGTTAAAAATATGTATTAAAATGCGTTATTATATAGGTTAACCGTTTTCCTACGTTGGACGTCAGGAAAAATCGTAGGTACTTATCGTAGAAAACATATAGTTGATTTAATCAAATATTAGAAAGCAGCCAAAATAAATGAAAAGGAAGATAATATCATATATAAAATTTATTAGAATAACCCAAAACCGATTTCAATTAATCTCCTTTTATATTTATAATTTTTATTTTTTAATTTAATTTTTTATTTTATCATCACGGAAATAATATTTTTAGAATACTATCGTTGCCTTAAACTTTCAAACCTTAAAAAATGACAAAGACTGTGATGAGACCCAGATAACTTTAGGCCAGTAACGTTTCATGGGCAGATAGACTTGTCCAAAGACAAATCTCTACCTTTCGGAGCAGGTAAGAGATATTTTCTCATAGCAAGTTCATAAGAAAATAATTTTTAAGAGAATATATATTACATTCTTAAGAACTAATTCGATACTTTCTAAGTTTTTCTAAGTTCGAGCGATAAATCATTTTTGCATTGAAAGATAACACAAATAAAAAGTAAGATACAATTATACTACGAGTAGGTATGTTTACTTCTTTTTTTCTTTATTAAATAAAATGGATTCACGACTTTCAAATCACAATAGTCATATTGAAGTAAAACTGTTGGTTTTCTTTTGAAGTCAATTAATATGTTTTACAGGTAGGAGACTGTGTTCTGGCCAGACCTTTCATGAAAACATTCACCATTTCTACTGCTGATGTAAAACCAATTGAAGTAGAACCGAAATTAAAGGATTCACAACTTCCATGATAGAATACTGGTTTCAAGTGAAATCACGCATTTAAGTACTTTGATATTCGTGACAGTGCCAAGCAAATTGTGTTCTAATAATATCGCATGCGGCATGACCCAATAATGCGTTAAATTTAGAATATGTTTTGTAGAGTTTACAAAAGTTTAGAAAACTATTATATATTTTGTCAATAAAATTTTATATTATTTGCATACAAGAGTTTTCATACTTAATATATTAAATTATATAGAGATTTAATCAAGGGCGGATCCAGGGGGGGTCATGGGGTCATGACCCGCCCCCCGCCCCTGGGCTGGGTCCAGGACCTAGGTGGACCACTAATTAATATTGTTAAATATATTTTTTTTTATGTTTTTTGTCACAATATAAATTTTATGTAAGTACCTTCAATATTTAATTAATTTAATATAACATTATAATCTATTGAAAAGTTACATTTAGGGTTGCATTTTTCAGAGGCAGCAAAGAAAATGATAAACTATGTGGATAAAAAAATATATAATAAAAAACTAAGCCTAATAAATAATAATATTTCGTTTTATCGTATTCTTGCGAGTATTGAAGAACCCGTTCAACTTCGGGGCGCTGTAAAACCCAGATAAATGAATAACATTAAAAAAAATATAGTGAAAATTATTCGTTAAAAAACCCTCTATAAGATTGCTCCGATGTCATTTTATTGTAAAATGACCAGAAAAAAAGTTCCACCGCAACTCCCGAAAGAAAATTTGTTCAAAAATTTTCAGCTATTTTTTTTTATAACTTTTTTATTTTCCATTTTACGATATAAAGTAATGGAATCAAAGTTGTAGACAAATTAATTTAATACAAATGTTGCTTTATATTTTTAGTGTGGGGTTTCTAGTTTACGAGATATAGCGCGAAAACTCTTTGCACTCGCTTTTCCAAAATGGCAGCCGTGGGACAAGGTCGGTGACCCCACAAACTTATTTATTATAAATTAAAATTAAATATATTAAATATAAAAGTTATAAAGTTTATACTTTAGTGTTCAGTTTTTTTGTTGAATCCTCTTTTTAAGTCCATAACCACATTTATATCGGGGATTTAATGTTTTTTTATATGTATAGATAACGCAATTTATATTTTTCACAGCATAGATAAGTCTAAGTCTATACATACATATGATAAAATTCTAAGTCAAATTTGTACGTTGATACAGAAGCCGAATCTAACGTTTTTAGATTTTTTGTGTCTGTCATATTATGTCTGTCTGTGACCGCATTACGATAGTACCATTAAACTAGGGCCAATCCTGTTTGAAGAAAAATATTCTTAGCAGTATACGAGAGTGATCGGAAAATTTTGTTGAAGATTTAAATAACGAAGGAAAAAGACTCCAAACTCAGAAAATGCACTAGAAGGTGGGAGGGGTTGGTAATATATATACATTCTTAGGGAGATCGAAAAAAGTAAATGCAACAGTTGTAGTCTATTATATATTATAGTTCGATTTGAAAAATGTAATAAATAATAATAAAATTTAAAAATTTTTTGTCTAGATTATTGTCCATAACCTTAAAATTACCGAGAAACACGCAATTTCATAAAAAAATGTGAAAATGTTATTTTTTATGTTTCAAACCAGCCCAATTTTTTTCAAAGCGAGATATTTATTTTTCGATGTTTTATGAAGAAAGTATAAACCAATGACCTTATTTTCAATGGAAAATATTGTTAGCAAATTTTAGATAAATGACCTTTGTCTCAGCTTTCATATAGAATTAAAATATAATATTGTTTATGTACAAAAATATCTTTGTAAAGCGAAAAACTGACAAAACTACTTTTCAAAAGTCGATTTTTTGGTTACCGTTAAATCTTCATTTCAATTGAAAAAAATATCTCCAATGAAGGAGCTGAAGGAGCAACAAAGCAACATTGGCACAGGGAGTATTTTCAAAATCTTTTAACTGCCTCGGTAGTGCATTGGCTAGCATGTACACCAGGAGGTCCTGGGTTCGAGTCCCGGGTCGGGCCAAGTATAGTTATGAGTCTTTCTGTTTCGTTAGCCTCAGTAACAGCCCGGAGTTGGGAAGTTGGCGGTGTTTCACCCCCCTGCCTCGGAGAGCACGTAAAGCCGTCGGTCCTGCGCCTTAACTCCCACTGGTCGTGTCGGGCAGTCGTCCCACCAGAGTATGAGGATGATAAGGAACAGAGAGTGCACTTGTGTCTGCGGATACACTCGTGCACTATAATATCTCCTACATGGCTAGTCTCAATAAGATTGGCCGTCGTGGCCGTCAAGATCGGTCGGGAGGACATTATTATTTTCAAATACAAAGTTCTCTTGGGTATCAATTAACAGCTACAGATTTGGAATGGAATCTCGTATGGGTGAACCCGAGTGGAGCGACATATGAAACATAATTTATATTCGAGTAATCTACCGTGTCGTTGTCGAGGTAGATAAACTAATTCAAAAGTACGCAGACCCAAGTAAACACTTTATCAAAATTTATAACTTAGGTACGTGTATATATATACCTATAATACGTATAGACTACAGCAAACGCCCGCGGCTAAATAAAATGATACATAGTGGTGAGAAAAATAATTTAAAATACAACAATTTAGACAACATACCTACAAAATTGATCAATTATTGTAAGTCGAAATCTATTAAAAGATGCGTAACAAGCGTTTTATTTTGATACGCCCCACAATCCAATTATGCTGTTTTTTTACGTTTGCTACGTCGTCTTCAAAGTTTGGACTATTTTATTTTGTTATTATTATAATTACGTGTTTTTGGATCACTTTCATAAACCGCGCACTGAATGCCATTTCCATACAATACATTTGAAGAAGTACCTTAATTCTATGCTGAGAAAGTAGTAGCAAGGGTCACGGGACAGTTAAGGATGTCCGAGGGTCCAAGTGAATTACAATTTTATTATTAACTTAAATTGCGTTGATATGGTATTATGAATGAAGTATGTTCGTACGGTAAGCTAAAATACAACGTTTTATTGCAATACTTTATGAAGAAACGCCTAAGCAAATATTAAAATTTTTGGGTTTGGGAGTTTAATTTTCTTCGCAAATCATATATAGGTAATTCTGTTCCTTAACAAATGTACCTAACCCACAAAGGATATTTAAACCCATTTAATATTGCCGTTAGTCAAAAATGACTTTTTCAATACTTTTTTGCAAGTATCGTCATTTTATTTTTTATCTAACCTTTAACTTGGTATGACATTATCTTTATAGTTGTAGTAGTAATTTAATTAGTAGACGTATTAAAATTATGACATTTAATAAAAATAAAAATATTAAATAGTAATGAACACATCCTACAATAAACTAAGAAAGTCGAATTTTTACATATAATTTTTTTTTTGGAAAATCATATTGAAATAAATAAATGAAAACTTCTCGGCCGGCTACAACATTAACAATTACCTACTTATAACAAACCTAGAGAGTAGAGCCTGCGAAAGAGAGAGAGTTAGATTGAGTGTATTCCCCTATCTATATTCCCGAACCCTTCTTCTTCTACCGAAGAAGACGGGTTCGGTAAAAGAAGTTCGGAGAACTTGAGTTATGACGCTTTGTTGAAATATACAAATTTCGTGAGGTATTTTCCCCCATCCCCTATTCATCGTCGGACGACCAGGCGAACGGCTGGCCATCCATCCATCTTTATGTCGTGGACATTCCAGCCGTCTTGACGAAGCGTTTCAATTCGTCATTTATCGTAGGTACGTGCGGTTAAGGATTGGAACAACCTGCCTGTGTCAGTGTTTCCGTCCGATTACAATATGGGTGTCTTCAAGGCAAGAGTGAATAGGTGGCTACTGAATTTGTGCGACTTACCATCTACGACTGCGTTACCACTTACCATCAGGTGAAATGTAGTCAAGCAGATTTCAGAATAGTATAAAAAAGAAAAAAACATTTTTGCTAACTGAGCCTTAAAAGCAATAATTTAGATTCTTATTTCAACTATTAGGGAACGTGCACGAACTATAGGTGGCAGCACTAAATCGACAAAAGAGACACTATGCGGACAGTAAAGGAAACTTATAAAACCTGTCATCGTGCTTCCAATTATGTAAACAAAATTATCTCTTCAACTATATTATTTTTGAATATGATAAGTATGGGTTCCAGTCTATCAATAATAATCGTCAGCGTGGGCAAAATATTAAAACGTCAAAAGGTCAAAAGCTCTTCGAGGCCGGCCATGTATTGGAGGTTGAAGAGATAATAAATAAAGAAAATGAGACTGTGATAACTGGCAAAATTGTCGAACAAACTAAAATATACAATGTGAAAATAATCTATAGTTATCTATATACTTTTTATAAAGCTGAAGAGTTTGTTTGTTTGTTTGGTTGAACGCGCTAATCTCAGGAACTACTGGTTCGATTTGAAAAATTATTTTTGTGTTGGAAAGTCCGTTTATCGGGGAATGCTATTACATACCGTTACGATCAATAGGAGCTGAGCACCAATGAATAATGTTGCAAAAACGGGAGAAAAGTATTCCTTTTGAGAGCTTCCGTTGAGTGCGCTGCGTAAACGATTAAAGTTATGCAAAAATCATGTATGTCGGAATTGTTCTTTAAAAGTTCTAAAAAAAGTCTGCGATAGCATATTATGATTTATGTCTATCATTTAAGGTTGACTCGCTGTAACCTTTTTAATGGTAACCAAATTTGTTTTAAGAAAATGCATTATTTGCTAAGGTGTTTTTATAAACATGATATTAATCCTTGCCTTAATAAATAAGTTAATCATCACAAGTTTGAACTTAATTATTAAATTCAATTTTGAACAAAATTGCTTTTGGCATCATCAACTATGATATCTTAAGAGATATCATAGTTTTAACATAACTCCGCAACAAAATAATGATCACCGCGAGCAAGACGGGCGGGACGGGCGAAAGAATTTGGTTTCCAGTCTTTAGAACGCGAGTGAAGCCGCGGGAAAGGCTAGTTGTAAATAAATTTTCTGAATTTCTGCGTTTGTGCAGTTATACTGAAAACATAATAACACTTTGGAAAGTTAAAAAAATTTATAACTTGTAGAAAGTTATAAAGTTTTACGCTATTTGATTTATTTTTATTTTTTGTGTATGTATTGGTACATCCAGAAACGCAACAATACATTATGATTAGCGAGAATAATAATTTTCACTAATAAAATTAATTCTGTTTACTTGTTATAAATGTCGATGTCTACTATTAATAGAGTCAGCCAGTCGCCAGTCGGCAGCACATTCGTTGTGCACGTTCTCTATATTATGATTCCAATATTACATAGTTTTCATCATGTAAACAACACAACCCGTGTAAACATCACAACACAAATGTCCCGTACGTTTGTCGCCCCTACGTACGTACGGGACATTATTATATTATTAATTATTATACTAATAATTAATAATTATACCTACATAATATGTATATATTAATTAGAAACTACAAATAATAGTGAATGCCAAAATCAATTTAGCACAAATTCGTTATGGTATCTATAAAATTGTCGTAAGAATGCGAAGTAGATTTATATTTCTTATTGTCTCTACTTAGCTATAAAACAAATTTCCGCCGTCTGTACCCTTAGATCTTTTAAACTATGCAACGGATTTAAATGCGGTTTTCATTAACAGAAAGTGATTCGAGAGGAAGGTTTATATGCATTAAACATAATCGTACGTATTATAGGAGAAAGAAGCCGAGAAAATATTTAATTTGTTAAAATGTATCTAGAATCCGAGCGGAGCGACGGTGAGGTGCTAGTTAAATATAAAAAAAACTTTATTTTGATTTTACATATTTGCATGCAACCGTTGTCGTTTTAGAATTTTAATCTGTTTGGCGTCTGCCTGTCATCGTGTTTATAAATCACTAGACGTGCATGTTTTTGGCAAAATGTATTTTTATAGACACATATACATTAAACATTACGGCAACTAACTATAAATATTATTAAAATTCGTTATTAACATATTATGTTTTAGAAGACAGTACGCCTTGGGAATGATGTGATCGCCTCCAGGCTATTTCAACCAATAGAATTATTGTTGATTTCGATTTCCATTTAAAAAAATATTAAAACAGACAAAAAAAAATTAGTCCCGCTGAGTTTCTTTCGCCAGTTCTTCTCAGGTCAGTGGCTTCTTCTTTCCGAACTGGTAGTAGACTCATGACGTTCAGTAAAAAATTGTAATAATTTTATGCTGAATAAAATATTTTGAATTTGAATGTAATCTTGTTATTGTTGAATTTTTTCTCCCTTTTTTGTAGGGGATAAAAAATTTAAATCTAACCAAAAGCTATGTGATTCAACTTACAAATAAATAGGTCGGAGTTTATTCATTAATTACACTACTTTACAAAAAAAGTTTTTCTTTTACCGAAAGATAATTCATATGATAATTCTATAATTCATATATATGTTTTCGACCTACCCCCTTAGTACAAAAATATATGTCTCATATTTTTATCACCTCAAGTTTTTAATATACCCACATTTATCTATGCTTTGTTTTTATTGCGTGTAAGTTTTATTTAAAATAAAACTTAAACTTTAAAAAATTGAAAATATATACTAAAACCTTCCTGGAGAACCACTCTATCCATTGGTGAAAACTGCATGAAAATCGGTGCAGTAGATTTTGACTCTATCGCGAACGGACAGACAGACAGACAAACAGAGACAGACAGACAAACAAGCATACAGACAGACAGACAGACAGACAGACGCGGCGGAGGACTTTGTTTTATAAAATGTAATGATTATAAAAATATTTTGCACAAAAATACTAGTAGGCAATTATTAAAATATCCAAATGTGTACTTTTACGGTAGCATTGAGTGTGTAAGTGTTTTTATGTTACTCACTAGCGGACATCAGATATATATTAATGATCGTTTGAAGACTAGCATTACTTATCAGTCTACAAGGCTCGAGCAAAATGATCGGACTCGTTGCCGTTATTGCAGTAATCACATTTTTGGGTGTCAAATGGTACAAGAGTGCCTTTCAGCGGCCCGCAAAGGATTTCCCACCAGGTAAGTAATTATTTTTTTGGTTTTACTAAATAAAGCTATAAAAGCTGCTTCAAATTTTAGTTAAGTTTGTAAAAAAGTGTTAAAGTATAAAACATAATTAAACGAAATTTTAAATTACAATAAAAGCTAATGCATTATACATTTTAGTGGCATGTATATAATAAATTATTGTATTAATATGTATATTTATGTGTAAAAAAATAGAAAATAATAATAGGTGCGTTTGGCTTCAAGTAATACCTAGTAGTACCTAATTCTGATTTTTGTTGCAATATTTTAAACCACGTTTTTGTTTAAGAATTTAATAATATTAAAAAATGACTCCAGTGTCCAATGTCCATTCCGCGCTGTTACTAGGAGTAATTATATTTTATGAGCTACATTCAAAGTTCTTTCTAATTTATCTCCCTCGTTTTATTTTTTTGTGAAAAGTGTTATTTAGTATGTTATTATGATTTGCGGTTATAAATTATTCAAGCGTCAGTATAGCCGTCCTGAATAATTTTTCTCCCACACCTAAGGAGATCAAAATTAAGGGTTTTATGAGTCAATCATATTCATAAAAGTTATTAGGAAGGCCAAAAGGTATTAGGTATTACTACTTAGGCATTATTAACTAAAATAAATTGTCATAAAATGTTATTATAGTTTACTTTTTTCAAAAATTAGGTATATCTGTAAATAGTAAGTATAATAATTATTAATATTTTTAAAAATCAAAACGCAAATACATAAAAAAACAAATAAACGCAAACGAGAAAGGTGCTCTGGAGACTGACTACAGTGTTCGATACACCTCCTGACTCTATCATCAGATGCAGCTTCAATAGTACAAAGTTTTCGTTTAAGCTCGGCGTCACAAAAATCGCACCTTTTAAAAAAGCTACTTTAAAATACTTTTACTCAAACTTTGTCAATAGTAATGGTATGGTTGTAGGATATCATTGGAATGGTTATTTAATTGCGTATTAGAAATTAAAAACTTGTGTATGTGTTTTAATAAAAAAAACTTAGAAAGGGACAAAGTTACAAATAATAAAATTAAAAAAAATTACAAATAAGTCTTTAAAATCTAGTGTTTCCTCCCCTTGCTTTGATGACCGCTTCCATCCGATCCTTCATAGAGGTCACGAGGGTCACCACTCTCTCTCTCTTGGGGTATGTTCTCCCATTCTTCCGTCACGGCATCCTGGAGCTTTTGGAGAGTGGTGGGAGCAGGATCTCGTGCTCGTACGTACCTCTTTACATCGTCCCAGAAATGCTCGATCGGGTTCAGATCTGGGCTTCGTGCTGGCCACTGCATAACAGGGATCTCAATCTCTTCCAAGTAGTCCCGCACAGCAAACGCAGTGTGGCAAAGACCCTAGCAGTTCTGTGAGCTCTTAATTCCTTTCCTTTCAATCTTCTTCTAATCGTAGAGACACTCACATACGTTCTGCGAGCTGATCGGAGCTCTTGTTGCACCTCAACAGCATTGCTGAAGCGATTGCGCAACGACGTGGACACAATGAAGCGGTCGTCTCTTTCTGATGTGCAGCGTTTTCTTCCGGATTCACGTCTTCGGGTATAGCCACCAGTCTCACGGAACCATTGGTATACTCGTCGAACCTGTCGCAGTCCTGTTTACAATAACGCAATGATTTGATCGGCTTCTTCAGGGGTTGTATCCATCTTCATGTATTGTTCTTTTACGTATATTGTTCCAGTGTGTTGACTCTAAAGTCTGAGTAGCGACTGACCAATTTTTTACCTGGACATGACGATTTATAACCTTTTAAGGTAGCTCAACTAGCGCTCCTTAAGTGAGCATTTTTTCCAACATCTTATTGATTGGTCCCTGGTTGGTAATTGTTTTTTTATGATGCAGATAATTAATGTAAAGGTATTGAAGTGCACTTTACAATGATATATTTTTTTCACACGAGGTATTTATGTGCTAGATTCTAGGAGCGATTTACTAAAAAAAACATAAAGGTGCGATTTTTGTGACGCCAAGTTCCAAATAAATTGTAAATCCCTACTTCTAGAGAGGTTATATTACACTTTAATTACAAATGAAGCTAATAATAGCATGTTAATTGTTAATGTATTCCAGGACCACCAAGCTTGCCAGTATGGGGTGCTTACTGGATCGTCCTGGGGCGGGAGTTGAACAACTTGGGCGGATCTCTAAGGAAATTAGCCCAGGACTACAAAACTTCTGTTTTAGGAATGTACTTAGGAAACTTCCCCACGATCGTCGTTGATAACCCAAAATTAATTAAGGAAGGCCTAAATAACCCGGATCTCGACGGCCGCAATGACATTGTCGTAGCGCGGTTACGCTCATATTGGAAAATATTTGGTAAGTTGTTGCTTATATTTCATACTAATATAATTAGATATTAATATAAATGCAAGTATAATTACCTAAAGTATAGAAAAAAAAACAAAATCTTATTAATTCATACTAGTAATATTACCTCGTTTTGCTCCCGTACGTCCCGTGCGGTTTAAATAGATATGAACAGCTACTGCAAGTGTACTATGGCATACTTGCTACAATCTTACCTTCAGAAAATAAGAAAGAATTAAGTTTTAACGTATCTCTAAGATTTAGCTAGCTTTAGTGATGTTATGTAAAAGTAAAAAAGGTATCCTAAATTTTTACCTGATTGATAAGTTAAAATCTATATATTACTATTTATAAAGCTGAAGAGTTTGTTTGTTTGTTTGTTTGAACGCGCTAATCTCAGGAACTACTGGTCCGATTTAATAAATTCTTTTTTTTTGGATAGTTCGTTTATCGAGGAAGTCTATAAGCTATATGACATCACACTACGACAAATAAGAGCGGATTATCAATAAAAAAATGTTGCAAAAACGGGAGAAAAATATTCCTTTTGAGAGCTTCCATTGCGTGCGCTACGTAAACGGTTAAAGTTATGCAAAAATCATGTATGATGGAGTTGTTCCCCTTTAAAAGTTGTAAAAAAAGTTTGCGATAGCATATCTGTATTTTAAGGTTGACTCGCTACAACCTTTTTTATGGTAATCAAATTTGTTTTAAGATAATGCCTTATTTGTGAAGGTGTTAAATAAACATGATATTAATCCTTATCCAAATAGATAAGGTATTCATCACAAGTATTTAATTTGAAACAAAATTGCTTCTGGCATCATTTGATTACAATAAATATCTTACGTGATATCACAGTTTTAACTTCGCATAAAAATCGGTCGGGTCGGGCGGGACGAAATAATTTGATTTCCATTAAAACGCGAGCGTAGCGCGGATAAGGCGTAATATAGCAATAAGTTAATAAGTATAATTATATAATACATACCTATTCTCAGACCTAACAAATATACACAAAAAATTCCATAAAAATCGGTCAAGCCGTTTCAAAGGAGTTCGATAACAAACACTATGACACGAGATTTTTTATATTTATATTAGAATATATAAGACGAGTATGTAACAGATGTGTACCTGTGTATAGATTTCATACTAATAGGGTATTTTATTCCTTAATATGAAAACCAATCTAAAAATATATTTCTAAGATACCTTAGGACTGCACTCTCTCTCTCTCACTCTGCACTCGGAAAATGTTGGTTTCAGTTCATAAAATAACAAAATAAATTTTAAAATTAAATTCAAAGTTTTCAGTTTTTTTTAATCTGTTTTTAAACACCACGAAATAGTAGACGCCACTTTATTACGTCATACCGCCGCTTACACAAAAATAAATAATTTGTTCGGTGTTTTTACACTAGTATTCTTGCATTTTACACTGTATTTTTGCATTCAGAAACAGCACACCAACAATAAGTAGAATAATAACTCATTTTTAAACTATAGACAATTATCAATTTCATACAAATCATCAGTGCATTTGTTTACAAAATCCACTGACGTATTGACACAGAGTGATAATGTCGTCAAGTGCGTTCAGCGTTTTCGACCAATGAGGCGCGAAAAGTGAAAATGTAAAAATTTAAATGCATTTTTATAACACTTATCGATTGAATAGAAATTGGTGTTTTTTTAGTAGTTTATTATCACTACAGAATTTAATTAAGACACTTTAGAAATTCATATAATACCCCATTAATGACCAAATCAACATTAATGACCAAAGCCTATGAAACATATTATAATCATATAGTCGGCCAACAGACGTGACACACATATATATATTTTATATACATATATAATGAGTAATATAATATGACACAAAGACTAATAAATAAATAAATAGGTATTATTATAAAGTGATAAAGTACAGTATATATAGATTGCAGATGTTTATAGAATAAAATTAAAAATTTTGAAAATTACGCTAGTTAGGAGCATTATTTAAATGGTCACTATATTTCTCCCGCTAAAAGAAGTGAAAAATTAATATGTTACAAATTACAATAGATTACATTATGTCCATAAGTATACAATATGATTGCGTAAGGTCAAAGACATCAAGAGGTCGTCTTTTATTATTCAGCTTATCAGACACGGTCATGTTAATAGATATAATATATATAACATAGTATAACAAAATTATTTTGCGCTGTTTAAACGTCCGGGGCCAAAAGTCGAAAACCGAAGCTTTAATTGCGCTGAAAATATAAACTTACTAGTATGTTCCTAAACACAACTTTGTTTGAGAGGAACATGTATAGAGAGTGCAATTCGACACGATTGGTTGAGAGACAAAAGTGCAGGACCGACGTCTTTGTATTGTGTACCCTAACTGCTAACCATAGTTCTTGAAGAATTTCTTTTTTTAGGCGTTTTGCATTTGAAGCACCTGCCCGAGCACAAGGAAGCCTGGTTAAAAACATTTAAAAACCAGTGTCGCGATAGACCTTAGGATTACCGCAGTGTGCTTAAAGTGCGGGAACTCTTATTTATTTGTTCATATAGGATTACCAACAGTATACAAAAGTAACTTTTTTTAAATAAATATATATATTATAATTAATTTATACAATAAAGAGTCATCTTATGTACGTACGTACACCAATAATTACAGATAAACACAACGTTCTTAGTAACATGAAAAAAAACCTAATTTAATAATAATAAACTAGACTAAATAAGATAAAAAAATTAAGTAATTGTAACAAAACATAATTGAATACAATGAAAATTGGATGATTAGATATTATAACTTTGTTTTAGGTAATAGTGTATGTTTACTTTTCAACCGACTTCCAAAACTTTCCGCTAAAAATTTAAAAATAAATTATTTTTAACATAAAAACAAAAACCGACTTCCAAACTTAATAAATCTAAACTAAAAAGTAGAAAATAAATTTAGATAAAAATCGTCAAAAAGGTATGTCTAATATTACTTTATTTAACATATTATAAAATTACACATTCTTATCAAGGGGGAATTCGCTCCAAGATTGTTAGGTACGTACAAACGTTTTTTAACAAATAACCTGTTCATACAATGTTCGATGCATTAGTAGTTATTTTTTGCTCTTTGGTGCTTTTTAATTAATTCCTCGCATATCACGTATCTATTTATAGAATATATTTTTCCACGCGTGTGTGTGTTAAATTTGGATTAACAATATTCGACTTTTAACAGAATATTGAATTAAAAACGAACCGGCAGTTTTACAACCGACTTCCAAAAAGGAGTATGTTTTTTTATGTTTGTTACCTCGGAACTTTGGACTGGATTAACCGATTTTGATGATTCTTTTTTTATTTGAAAGCTGGTGCTTCCAGTGTGGTCCCATTTAAATATAGTTCAGTTCTGACAATGGCATCCATGAGAAATCCATAAAAGTCTTTAATTTGCATTAAGTATGTGCGCAACAAATGGACGAATAACTCAATGTCATGCCAACCGATTACGATGATTCTTTTTTTATTGGAAGTGATGTACTTCAAGGGTAGTTTGATGAGAGTTTGGTTAGGTTCTGATTATGGGATCCATGACAAAGTAAGGAAACTCTTCAATTCTTAGGAGCAAATTAACGGTACTCAGTCAAATCAAAAATTTATAGGCTACACGGATGTTTGCGTCACGTACCATAACTGATGATGGAAGGTACAACTCTTCAACAGTTAGGAGTTTAAAGAAAATTCTTTTAATGTTATATACACACTTATGGACCGATAATTGCATTCTTTCAGGCTATTAGGTTTACCTGATGATAGAAGGAAATTTTTATAATCATTAACGACTGGGAATTAGGCGGAAAACTGGACAAATCTGGGCCTATAGCCAACCGGCATTCGTTATGAAGCGATTCGATTTCTACAATCGTCATCGCTTAAGCGTATGCATTTTGAACTTTAAATCACTAATAATTGAAATGAATTTACATTGTCTACCATCATCTATTCGTTGACAACAGATCACGTGACATATCTAAGGCATATGTCAAACCCATACATTTTAGACTTTTCTACTAGCGCTTTCGCTAATCGATTGTTACATTGTCTAGGCCCTCTGGATTGTCTAATAACGTTTACTCCGAAAACTCGTTTACTCATTAGATCAGTGGTTTAGTTGGCCTACCCTATACCCATTTTATACTTAAATAAAGAAAAAACGTATCTACTTTCCGCTGAAAATTTTAAAATAAATTATTTTTAACAAAAAAACAAAAACCAACTTCCAAACTAAACAAATCTAAACTAAAAAGTAGAAAATACTACTTTTAAGAACTTAGTTAATTTTGAAGTCGGTGCCAGCCAAAGCCAAATAACCTTAAATAGATGCATATTCGATTAATCTATCAATTTGTAAACATAATCAAAATACCGTTCGAAAGTCCATTGCAAAGGCAAGATAAATCTGTCCGTTCTGGCTCTCTGTTGTTATAAATAAAACGTTTTGGACCTATTTTACTCTTAAAATTTTGTATGGTGACACAAAATTTTAAGAGTAAAATGCAAAGGCCGATGACTAGTAAAGCGGACCCCGGGCTCTGAGGTGAAAACCACGGCAGCAACCGGGACAAACGCTCGGATGATGATGATTACTAGGGTCAACATTTATTGCGGAAAAATCTTTTATTTCCACAGGGATTCCACAATCTTTTATTTCTTACTAACTGGTATAACAATATTTTCGCGAATTTAATATCATATTTGATTTTTGGTCACAAATGCGTGGACTGCTTTGCAACAATCATGGTGTCAGAGGTTTAAGACATCACAAAGCACATTATTTATATATATAATATACAGTATGTGAATGTAGTTGTTACAGACAGTCAATAATCAATATGTAGTAGGTATAACTTGAAATATTCGCGTAAAATAAGAAAGTATTTATTATATTTGTAGTAGTACTCATATTATTGACATTATTTCGTTGGCAAACATATAATTAATCAATTTGATGTAGCGAATTTATTATGTAATAATAAAACAAGACTTAGGTAGATAGGAGAAGTAACTTGTTCTACGAGATATATTCAATATATTGGTAAATGGTATTTACTTTTTACGTTAGGTTTTTATAACCACAAATAATATATGTATGGACATAACGTCTCTATGATTTTATTAGAATTACTATGAATGCTCCCTGATTTGTAAAATTATTTCAATTTTGAAGAAATCTTTTTTTTTTCAATTTTAGAGATAAGCGATGAAACTCATTCACAGTTCAAAACAAAATAAAATTATACTTTATTCAAATAGAGATAACTTTTAAAACGGAACTTTGATTCGGTATGTTTTATATACCTATTGATTATTTTTGATATTATATAAGTATATTGTTATTAGATCATCATTCAATACTCTAGTGTCCATGAACCCACTTACGATCTTCTCTTTTTTTGTTCAAAAGCATATTAGTGTAGTTAAATAATTTTGCGTATTTATTAGTTAATATTATTATTGAATATAAAAGAGGTCCGGGCTCCTGCAGTACGTAATATTATTTTTCGTTGTAATTATTGTTGGTAGATACTACCACAGGTAGTACTTTATTAATTTTATTATTTTTCATTGTCAATATATTAGAAGTCAGTTTTTGTAGTTTATTTTTGATAGATTAACATTCATATAAAATTTTTACGTTTGCGCACTACACATTAACACACCTCATCATGATGTAAGCTGAATTTTCCTTCGTAAAATTTGATCTCTCTAGTTATAGCTGCTCTTTACTCAGCTCCAGAACGTTCAAGGCGTTTTTTTGATACTGTGGTACTGGATACTCCCAGAAATAACATCAGATTTAAACAGAACTCATTCGATGTACATGGGGCTTTCCTTTGAAATAAAATGATAAAGTTATTCAGAAGAGTCTATTTGGCATTCACACTTGAAAGAAATAAAAAAATACGCATATTTCGCCATTTAATTCGTCCACTACATAACGTTCATGGGTCGACAGTATTAAATATGTCGTAGGGATTGATTTCATCTTAAATTTCTCTCTGATGCGCCCTTAGCATCTTTTCTTTGCGTGGCGTGCCAGCTAGAATTTAATATATTGTTAATTGTTATATCTTGAAATATCCTCAGGATAGTGATTGTAAGTCTGCACAAACATTAAAGAAGTAAGTATATTATAAAAAACGTGCCTACAAGTAAGCCCGTTCAAAAGCTCATATTAGTCGAGTGATGTACCTATGATTCTGAAATCGCCAACATTGTAATTAATCATTTAAACTGGGAGAGAATCATGTATCATGAAGATAACTCGCACAAGTGAAAATATCAGATAGTTGTGAGACAAATACGCACGTCAATGCTATTAATCAGTTTGTTTTTAATTTCAGGCTCTTTGGAATGATAATTGAATTATATTTATAGTATTTTATAATTTCGTTAAAAATTAGGCCACGCTAAAGTTACTTACTTGATTTTCATATAAGTATATTACTTTCACAGGTATATTCTTCACCGATGGATACTTTTGGCATATTCAAAGGCGATTCACTTTCCGCAACCTGAGAGATTTTGGATTTGGAAGACGAGAAGAATCTTTAGAAACAGTTATGGCCAACGACACTAAGGAAATGATCGACATGGTTATTAACGGCCCTAAGAACGAGCATGAGAAGGTAAAAAGCATACCAACTATTAAAATTGTCAGTATGTAAAGATGAAAGAAATTACATTTACTGCCGCAACTCATCAATTGCCTTGAATAAGTAATTAGTGACGCAGTGTACGATTTTGAAAATTAAATTAAAATGTCCTAAAACATTATAGCATGATTGATAAATCAAAGTGACTTCAATGTAAACTTTCATGTCCCAGAGTCGATACCCACCTGCTATCGACATTAACCCGATTTCACACACATGTGACGGTGGTAACACGCTCGCTTGGATAACCGAGTGATGCGGGTTCGAATCCGGGTCTCCCACCTCTGATATTTTGATGCGCAAATCATTTCTAACATTATTACCACTTGTTTTACGATGAAGGAAAACATTGTGAAGAAACCTGCATGTCAGAGAGAACCTAACAAATTTTTTAAAGACAGGTGAAGTCCGCCAATTCACACTGATCCAGCGTGGTGAACTTGATCCCCTTCGTATTAAAGAAAGGTCCGTGCCCAGCAGTGGGACGTGAAAAAAGTTTTAAATACACAGTGTGACACAGTCGTTGTATCAACTTAAAAAAAAAGCAAACTGTAAATTATTTACCACATGTAAAAACTTAAATTATTACTGTATCATTATTATTATTCTTTATTGTTGATGTTACGTAACAATTCTCTTGTTTCAGAAAATAGTAAACGGTAACCTCATATACCTACCCCACTTCTTTGATGTACCTTCCGTAAATGGTATGATGCACATTTTTACCAGATCCGTCTTCCCCCGATCTGAATACAAAAAAATTTGGGATTTGGGGAGAATTACCATTCAATTTCAACGAGCAACCAATGATTTTGGGGGATCTTTATCACTCACCCCGTGGCTGAAAGATGTTCTGCCTAAATACAGTGGTTACGCTAATCTACGTAAATCAAGTCTTTACTTTTTAAATTTCTTCACGGTAAGTGTTTTATCTTTATATTTGTCCAACCAATAGGTATAACACGACTTAAAAACAAATTATTTTCTTTTTTAACGTTAATGTTATCCTTTTTTTTTGTGCCATTTTATTGAGAAAAAAAATTGCAATTTTAAATATGCACTTAGGAGTATATACGTTTATTTGAAATGCAAACAAATGTTTATGCATTTATAATAAAAAAAAAAATAACTCACTCGATAATCTAGTACTGGGTTCGAGTCCCGGGTTGGGTATTGAGTATTTCTGTCAGGAAATTCTCAGTAACAGCCGGAAGTTATGAAGTTGCCCGTATATTACCTAGTGATTCAGAGGGCACGTAAGAGCAGAGAGAGCACGTCTCTCTGTGTGCCTTAAATCTCATCGGTTGTATCGAAGTATCACCGTATAAGGCTTTCAGAGCAAAAAGTATAGAGAGTGCACTTTTGTCTGCGCTTCAACTTGAGTATTATAATATCTCTTCGCTTTTGGCTGTTTTCAGTGATTTCAACCGTAGCCTAAAAATTCACGCTTAATCATTATGTTATATATTTACTACAGGACATTATCAACGACGCCAAAAAGACCCACGATCCCTCCCACGACCGTCATTTTATTGACACTTATTTGCGACAAATGAATGAAGAAATAAGCAAGGGTGGCCGCACCACATTTTCAGGTATTTTCAATCTTTTTTTATACACTGATTTCGACCTAATTATAAACATACAAGTTGTTATTAAAACAATGAGATATAACTTTAGAAATTATTTCATTTATTGTATGTTTACGTAAATGAAGGTTATCATGTTATTCTATAGTGAAGATCATAAGCGTATCATATAACATGATATTATATCATTACATAAGCCTAATTTTACTAAATCATATGATTTCATACTAAAATTTGACATAGGTATGTAGTACATACATAATAATAGCTCTAATATAAACTTGAATCTAATAACGTTGTGCTTTTCAGATGATCAGTTTAGATTAGTGTTGACTGACTATATGTTTCCCGCTGCTTCTGCATTTTCTGCAGTTCTGACATTATTAATCGAGAGAATATTATATCAGCCAACAATTCAGGACAAAATTCACGAAGAAATTGACAGGGTAGTTGGTCGCGACCGTCTTCCCACATTAGATGACAGAAAAAAGTACGATTTCACTATTTATTCTAAACAATAAACCTGTCTTAAAGTAGTTCATGGACTTGAACATCGGCAATTTTGTGCTATAAATAGAATCTATTAATTTTATAATAAGGACCTGATGTCCTTATCATACGATAACTATCATAGTCAAAACGATGAAATTTTAAGAATGGCACCTTCGAAAATAATATATTTTATTAGGTATTTCTAGTAAAGAACCTTTTTCTCAGGATCTCGTGGAAGTATCAAGTTGCGATTGCAAAATTGAAGTAGGTTTATCAAATACTTCGGTTTATAATTGAGCTGTGAAAAGATAAAAGCAAACTTCTAAGTTAAATTTAAAATTAAATTTATGAATTTAGTTTGTTATGATAAAAGGTTACCTGATAATGTCAATAAACTAATTTCTTACTTCATTTGTGTGTAATGTCTTTATTTACAGTATGCCATACACTGAAGCATGTATTCGCGAAATAATGCGAGCGGAAACATTAGTGCCCCTGGGAATTCCTCACCGGGCGATGAAAGACGTAAATCTCGACGGTTATAATATACCACAGGTATTTATATCATGTTTTTTACTGTATTATACCTAAAGGTAGTCGTAAATATTTTCTTAAATGTCTACCTTGTTATTAATCTCGTTCTTCTAACATAACCTTATCAACGCTACGTACAAGGTACTTCATCCAAACAACTGAAAAAGAAGGAAATATCCTAGTTATAAATCAATATATCAAAATAGATTTCAAATACATTTATTGATATAGTAAAATATTCACATTTAAAATATATTTTTTTCTTTTCAGAACACAATCGTTACCTTTAACTATGTAACCTTACACAACGACAAAGAAATATGGGGCGACCCAGAAAACTTTAGGCCAGAACGATTCATCGTAAATGGGAAGTTAGACTTGTCTAAAGACAAATCTCTACCTTTCGGAGCAGGTAAATTCTTACAGTACCTACAGTAAATTTTTTAAGCTTACAAATATACGAGAAGAACATTAGTTTTACTTAATTTTAAATTAATATTATGTTAATATAATAGGATCATAATAGTTAAAACTGTAACTCGCCAATTATTGAAATTCTACAACCATGTTGATAATTTCAACATTATTAGAAAAATACTCGCAATTAGAAGAAAATTGCTCTTAAGTCTTTTTATTCTTTATGCTAATTACGCTAGTAAATAATATATTGAGAGAGAAAAGAAAGGAAGAAGAACTTTAACAACAATATGTGATATGATAATTATGTTTTACAGGTAGAAGACTGTGTCCTGGCGAGACTTTTGCCCGTCAAGCAATGTTCCAAGTCTTTGCAAGTTTCATGCAGGCGTTCACCATTTCTACTGCTGATGGAAAACCAAGGAAATTAGAACCAAAAATTCAAGGTCTCATCACAAACCTTCCAGACTTCTGGATTCGAGCTACACCACGAAATTATGTGGGCTCGTGAGATGGTATAACTTATTGTGTTTGCTAACAACTGGCATAATCTAATAATGCGTCAAATAAGAAATTTATTATATATTTAGTCAATAAACATTCCAATTCTTGGCTAATAAGTGTTTTAAATTTATACCTACTAAATATTGAATAAATTGAACGTAAAAATTTTGTCGTTTTTGATACCTAATCTAGGTTTTGTAAAGTGGTGAGTTTCATTTTACATATTATTTTTATAGCAACTAATATTTATTCACATCATACGTAGGTATATTTTATGAACAGTCAGGTAATATGGTGCTATTAAAAACACATTGCTATTAAATATGTATATTATGCATATATTGCCTTTACCTCCTTAATCTTACTTGTGAAACCTGATATAACATAATTGTTATTATCTACTTAGTAATAAAACAAAAAAAAATATTTTTTTACTTATATGTATATGTTTATATTGATGTTTACTTATAAATGTAGCTTTCGCTGAAATGCTAATATAGTAAAAACTAAACATTGTAAAATTTCACGGTCTAGCCTTTTGTTAATTGATCTTGTACAATGTATAACGTTCTTTTATTTTTTATGTATTGCAGAATCTGGTTTTGTATAATATTAATTTAGTATAATTAACTTATAATCTTAGAAAAGTAGTTGGAGTCTTGTCTTTTTCAGCTATTATTTTTTAAGAAACAATAATACTTTAAGAGTCAATAAATGCGTTGAAATTGAAAATAAAGAGATATTATGTAAGAAAATTTATAAAAAATAAATAATTACAATATAAATTTTTTGTTTATATCCCTATAAAATCATACTTAGTTCTCGCTTCGCTCGGGTTCATTCCTAGGTGCTTCCTGCCACATTTAAAGTTTATAGCACAATAATCCGTCCCGTAATTAAAATAAATAAAATTTCTAAAAATAAAAGTAGCCGAAGTTACAAGTTTCTTATAATATTATCTACGAGTGAAAGTCCCGTCAAAATCGGTCCAGTCGTTTTAGAGATTAGCCGGAACAAACAGGCAGACAGACAAAAATTTGAAACATTGATTTTTTTTGGTGAACTTTGTACCCTTTTTTACGAAAATTGCGCGGACGGAGGACTATGAAATTTCGCACAACAATTAATTATCAGAAAAACATTATCTATACATATAAAAAAAGTTGTAATGTCTGTTTTTACCGGCCATAAGAATCTATATATACATATTATAATATTTAAGATAATTGTAAACCTTAATTTTATTATATTTTATTTATTTATTTAAAAACAAAAAAATAGATTACAAAAATATACTTTTTACATAACTGAAAGAATATCCAGAAAAAGTGCTTAGGAGCTCGTACTAGGAAATACCTGTATTACGAGCACCATACATTCACCTTCCTCTACATTTACAATACAAAACCAATAGTTAACAGTTACCAACGTTATATATATTATACCTTTTTAATTCTTACCTGCAAATTATCATAATTTATATTTATTTTATTACTTTTTTTAATACTGTAGTGATAAAAATTACAAAGTAAATATATTCACGTTGTAAATCTTGATAAAAGATTTATATTTACACAAATGTTATTTAACGATAACCAGTTACATAATCTCGTCCTTACTCCTTGACTCCTATATTACTAAGTTTTAACAAGCCATCTGTAGGTAATACATATGTATACAATAAATAAAATTGTAGCGTCTGTTTTGACAGCTTTTCACTAAATGTATATAAAAGTAATTTAGTGATGTGCCGGATCGTCAAAAATGGATATCCGCGGATACGGATCCGGATACGGATATTTATAGCTTGATAGCTTTATAAATAGTATAGATTGGTACCTATAGTAACGTATTAGAATTATGTTTGCAATTAAACGTGCCAAATGTTTGATTTTAAGAAATAAAAAATAAATGGATTTTTTTAAATTATTATAATTCTTTACACATAATCTAAGTTATTATGCAGCATTTTATCCTGTCAATTTAATTTGAAAATTAATAAAAGATCTGCGAGTAAAGTGACGGATACGGATACGGACACGGATCTCATTTTTCCCGCGGATATCCACGGATACGGATATCCGGAACATCACTAGTCAAAGTCAAAAAAATATACGGTACTCAAAAAAACATTTTTTTTAAATTTTTGTCTGTGTTTGTTATATACTAATATCTTACGAGTATATCAGCTGTATCTTTACTAATATTACAAAGAGAAAGAAAGATTTGTATTTTTGTATGTAACGAATAAACTCAAAAACTACTGGACCGATTTTAAAAATTCTTTCACCATTAGAAAGCTACATCTTTCCTGAGTAACATAGGCTACATTATATTTCCAAAAAAATTAGAGATCCCTACTTAAAATTAAACAATGTTACCCAAGGTATTAAAATGTTGCCTATAAAAGTCATTATTTTGCGTGTGCTGCGAAAGCTATTGATAACAGAGATCGTAGAACGATCTCTAATTGATAATATATAAGTAAAATAATGTTCTATATATTAATAGTACTCATGATTGCTCACAAAAAAGTCCGCGGTGGCATATGCCTAACTATTACAATTAAGCCACAATGACAGTTTTTGTTTAAATTATTAAGTTCTAATACGGGCAGTGACGGATTAACCCTTAATCAAATTAAGCAATTGCCTAGGGCATCACGTCTGGGGGGGGCACCAGAAGAAGCACAAAAAAATCCGTCTTTAGGGTATCACGTCTCACTCTTACGTCACCAAAAACCACACCAAAAAAAGTTTCTTTTGTTGACCAAAGATACAAACTACCATTGCCTCCGACTGCGTGTAATGTAAAGTAACTTACTATTTTAACTTGTTTTTTCCTTTTCAGTTCATTAATTTTAAGAAGTTAGGTTCTTTGTTTTAATAATAATATTTTTTTGAGTTTAAGATTCCCGGGTGAAAGCATTTTTGTTCTCTTTTTTTCTTTTTTTTATGGGACAAAGGGGGCAAACGGGCAGGAGGCTCACCTGATGGAAAGTGATCACCGCCGCCCATGGACATCTGCAGACTGCAACACCACAGGGCTTGCAAATGCATTGCCTTTCAAAAAAGAATACGCTCTCTTCTTAAAGGTTGCCAGGTCGTAACGGTTCGGAAAGACCGCCGGCGACAGCTGGTTCCACAGATTTGTTGTGCGGGGCAGAAAATGCCTTAGAAATCACACTATTGTGGAACGCTGGACATCGAGGTGGTGTGGATGGTATTGGCGGTTTTGGCGCGATGTCCGATGATGAAATTCTACGGCCGGGATCAGTCCGAACAATTCCTCAAAACACTCCCCGTGATAAATGCGGTAGAAGATGCAGTGGTCCAACATCTCTACGCAGAGCTAAAGGATCAAGCCGATTGAGCTTGATCGTCGCTAAGTCGAGCCGCCCTACGTTGAATGCGGTCAAATAGAAGTAGCTGGTACTGGGGAGCTCCCGCCCAGAGATAAGAAAAGTACTCAATGTGGGGCGCAATTTCCGCCTTATTGAGATTAAGACGCTGACCCGACGTGAAGGACTGTCTCGCCTTACTGAGCACACCAAGCTTCTTTGAGGCTAGTTTGGCCTTACCTTCCAATATTATTCCATTGTGCCATACCCGATCAAAGGCTTTCGCTATGTCCAGACTGGTTGCAAGCGCCTCCCCCTTGGTCTCAACTGCTTCTGCCCATCTATGTGTCAGGTAAACTAGAAAATCACCAGCTGAGCGACCTCGACGAAAGCCGTACTGGCGGTCACTGATCAGCCGGTGTTCCTCTAGGTACCGCAGGAGCTGTTGATAATGGACTCTATTATCTTGGAGAACAATGAGGTAATGGCTATTGGCCTGTAATTGGACGGATCTGAGCGGTTGCCTTTTTTTGGAATTGGGTGCACTAAAGCGGCCATCCAGGATTTCGGGACTACGCCTAATGAATAGGAGTACCGGAAAAGACGTGTCAAAACCGGTGCCAACTCCGGAACACATGTCTTCAACACGATCGGAGGGATTTGAGTTTCCTTGGTCATCTAGAGTCGAGTTGGACGCGAAGAGAGAGTCCAGTAGATCAGCTTTCTCTTTCGCGGCATGGGCCAGCGAGCCATTCTTCGTGTGCAGATGTGGAAAAGAAGGCTGCCAGAAATTCTCTAAAACAGCCTTAGCGAGAGACCAGAACGCACGTGTTCCTGAAGGGAGATGCCCCAATCTCTCACCAATTCTGCTGATTTGCTTTGACTTTGCATTAGCAATGACACTTTTGAACCTGGAGGCAAAGTTATACTCCTTTTTGAAAACGCTGGTATTTGCATCACTAGACGCCGACGCCACAGCCCAAGCTTGGTAGCATTCCAGCTTTCGGCGAGATGCTCCCTTGCCGAAGCGACCAAACCAAGGCTGGGATTTGCCTCCGATGGGCACTGCAGAGAGATTTTATTTATCGATACTATACACAGAATCCGATATGTTAAAAACGTTAGACGTTAATACTATCTTGCGTGAATTCAATGCCCAGAAAAGCCGCAAGGCGCATTTTAATAAATTAATAAATTATGCTTTGGTTTTTATTGTTATCGCACCTAATCTACTTCTAAGGTACGTTACATCTTATCATCTTATTTTACAAAAAAAAAAGTCCGAAAAGAAAGAAGGTTTAAGGACCGATTCTAGTTTATATACGGATAGGGGGGCCCACAGGCGTAGATTGCTTAGGGCATCAAGTAGTCTTAATCCGTCACTGAATACGGGTGAAATCGAAGTGGTGATATTGGTATCTTGATAGTAATCCTTAATTCCTTATCCATTTAAATGGTTTGATAATTAAGGTTGATTATGTACGTGTAAATTCCACTTTAAATTAGGCGGATCGGACTTTTCGTTTAGAAGTTATGACGGTTATAAAGATTCTAAAAGTAAAAAAAATGTCGCAGTTTGAACAAACAGTCCTATATTTAGAATAAACTCTTTTTTTTTTTATGGGACAAAGGGGGCAAACGGGCAGGAGGCTCACCTGATGGTAAGTGATCACCTCCGCCCATGGACATCTGCAACACCACAGGGCTTGCAGATGCGTTGCCGGCCTTTCAGGAAAGGGAGGGAGGGAGGAGGGAGAAGGACGGGAGGAGGGATGGGGAGTGGGCCTCCCGGACTCTCACTTACCGGACGAAACGCGACAGCATAGCTGCCACTTCACGCCGGTCTCCTGTGAGAGAGTGGTACAATACGGGGCGTGCCGGCCCATTCGGCTGCTATCCGAAGGTAACAAGCATGGCACTACCACTTGATAAGATAACTCAAAGACTACTGGACCGATTTTAAAAATTCCTTTACTAATTCAAAATTACATTATTAGCGAATAACGTAGGTCGTAACCTATATTTCTAACGTATCCTCGTATTCTCTTGTTAAAAACCGCGGTGCGTTGCTACAATCACTACGAAATTATAGAGCATAATATCAATATCTAAAAACAACTTTGCGAGAGCACATGCTCAACTGAAGGGTACAGGGACAAAACAAGTCACAAAAAATATTTTTTTGTAATTAACATTGCAATCTATGGCAAAATCTTAATGTTAACTTTTTAACTTTTTTAATTTTATGTGACTCAACTATTGTAGTTATGTCACTATAACTACTTTTTTACATTTTAAAAGTTGATAAAAATGCCAAACAAAATCAGACCACAAAGTACATATTCAACTAAGTTAGAACATTATTATCTCCAATCTCTAATATATAAAAATCACAGTTTTTGTATTCGAGTTCGTCCAAAATGGTTTGACCGATTTTTATGAAATTTTTGTGCATGTTTGGTAGGTCTGAGAATAGATATATTTATTTTTTTATTTTTAGAACAAATTTTTATTTTTTACTTTTTATTATTTAGCATCATGGCATTCTTATGTATAACCCAAAATTTTCATCCTTCTACCACCAATCCCTATTTCAATAATAGCGATAAGAACGTAGGCGGAGCCGCGGGAACTGCTATCTATAATAAAACAGTAAAGTATAATAAAACAGTAACAGTAACGTTCGCGTTTCACGCAAAAAGTAGTTAACTGATTTTAACTAATTTTTTCGTATTTCGATTTAACATTTAGAATACCTTTTAATAAGAAAATAAAAAACTGGTTCTATTGTGTAGGTATATTTAAACCATTGAGTTATTATTACTACGTAATAATAACTCAATGATTTAAAAACGCTGGCTTCCAAGTTCCAAGGCGCATTAGCAATAACTATTTTTAACACTGAGTATATATAATAGATCAACTAAAATAAATGCCCCCGCCACGTCCGTCTGGGGGCGATAAACCAGGGCTCGGATACCGGTATATTTTTCGAAACGTTTTCGACTTAAAAACCTAAGAACGGATTAGTAATGGTTTCGTTTGAACAGAACGTTATATAAAACGTTTTTGAAGAGGAACAAAATTTAAATCGTTTTCGGTTAATAAAACGTTTTTAACCTTTTTTAAACGTTTTTTTTTTCACTTTAATAAATACGGCATAAAGACCAGTGCCAAACCATTCAAAATATCTTAAATAAAATCTCAAAAAACGAGTACAAGCTCCTAATAACATGTATATTAATTATTACCACAACCCCCCCTCCAGCCAGAACTTTTTCTGAGTCTGGACAATTTTGTCCATCGCGTCCTGCGGAATAAACCGGTTTTTGAAAATGTTCTCGTATCGGTTTCGTTCCGAACAAAATGTTGTATAAAAAATTCAAAGAACTGTTCGGAACATTTTAAAAACGGTATTTTAAATAACGTTTCCGAGATAAACTCAAAAACTACCGAACGGATTTTCTTTTCACACGGTTTTCAGCAATATATTGTTACGTTTTACAGTAAAATCTGTCGTCACTTGCACAACAGATGTTTTGCTTAGATTTTTATACTATTTTCTTCTTTTAATCGCCTTCTTCCTAGTTTCTACCTTTACCACACAGTATTAACTTTTTAGGTTTGATAGAGTGTGTACCTCTGATCTTTTTCACTTTATAATGAACGCCCTACGTATCTACAAAAGCAACATTACGTAGGTATCTCGTGGATGCGATTGCTATTTAATACCAATTAATTTAAATGCTTAGTTTAGTTGTTTTGTAAATTCTTCTAATTAAATGAATATTAAAAACAATGATTACGCATCAAATGTTAGCAAAAAGACAAACAAATAGTTTTTTTTTTACTTTTAATGAGTTTCTTTTATATTATGTGTTTAGTTATTTATTATAAAACTGACTTCCTTACTCGTAGCTGTTGTTGAAGCCAATTTTAAAGTAGCCATTTGCGCAACAGATATAAAATCAGATACTATAGTAAACAAGTTACATGGCAGCAACCAAGGCTCGGAAACGTTATTTAAAATACCGTTTTTAAAATGTTCCGAACAGTTCTTTGAACTTTTTATACAACATTTTGTTCGGAACGAAACCGATACGAGAACATTTTCAAAAACCGGTTTATTCCGCAGGACGCGGCCGCGCATGGACAAAATTGTCCAGACTCAGAAAAAGTTCTGGCTGGAGGGTGGGGGTGGTAATATACATATTATTAGGGGCTTGTACTCGTTTTTTGAGATTTTATTTACGATATTTTGAATGGTTTGTCACTGGTCTTTATGCCGTATTTATTAAAGTGAAAAAAAAAACGTTTAAAAAAGGTTAAAAACGTTTTATTAACCGAAAACGATTTAAATTTTGTTCCTCTTCAATTATTTTTAACAAAAAACAAAAACCGACTTCAAAACTAAACAAATCTAAACTAAAAAGTAGAAAATAATACTTTTAAGAACTTCGTTAATTTAGAAGTCGGTGCCAGCCAGGACGGATAGACTTATCTTGCCTTTGCAAGGAACTTTCGAACGGTATTTTGATTATGTTTACAAATATTATAGATATAGATTAATCGAATACTTATGTGTCTATTTAAGGTTATTTTGCTTTGGCTGGCACCGACTTCAAAATTAACGAAGTTCTTAAAAGTATTATTTTCTACTTTTTAGTTTAGATTTGTTTAGTTTTGAAGTCGGTTTTTGTTTTTTGTTAAAAATAATTTATTTTCAAATTTTTAGCGGAAAGTAGATACTTATTTTGTTTATGTACAAAAAAGAATTTTCCAAATCGGTCCAGCCATCTTCCAGTAATGGGTAACATACATAAAAAAAGTCCCCAACGAATTGAGAACCTCCTCCTTTTTTTAGAGTCGGTTAATAAGAGCCTGAAAGAATTTAACTATCGGTCTATAATTACGTATAATATTGAAAGAATTTTCTTTTAACTCCTAACCGTTGAGGAGTTGTACCTTCCATCATTAGCTCAACCACAGGAGATGATGATTATCAGACGCAAATACTTGAAAAGCTTTAGAAAATATATGAAAAACTTAATAAGTGCCTATAAAATTTGAGAGTTGTCTTCGATTTCCCTGGGATCCCATCATCAGATCGTGACTTGGTGACTATGGGACCAACTAGAAACTATACCCTTTCAAACAAAAAAAGAATTTTCCAAATCGGTCCAGCCATCGTCGAGTAATCGGGGAACATACATAGAAAAAAAAAAAAATAAAAAAAAAATAAAGTCCCCGACGAATTGATAACCTCCTCCTTTTTTTGAAGTCGGTTAAAAACGTTTTATATAGCGTTCTGTTCAAACGAAACCATTACTAATCCGTTCTTAGGTTTTTAAGTCGAAAACGTTTTGAAAAATATACCGGTATCCGAGCCCTGGTAGCAACTACACCACCTAGTTATAATTAACAAATATTATAATTAGGTATAATCATATTTTTTTATACCAAATATTATAATTATAGTTTACATTTGTTGAGCACGAAGGCTTGTACTCCAGTCATGGGTGTAATTATAATTCGGGTCAGTATTTATAATATGTATCACTTGTATGTATTTAAAATTTATATGTGTAGTATATCAACTATCTGGTATCCGCAACACAAGCCTCGTAGCTTACCACGGAACTAGATGGCGCTGTTGTAAAAAATAAAAATGTCCCAACATAACATATTATAAAGTCGTAAACGAGAATGGTTACTAGTTATTTAAATAAACTGGTTTTTGATCAGATAACATTTACTTTTAAACTCGTAGCAAAATAATAAATATCAAAAAGTCTCTTGGCCTTAATTCCTATTTTCAACCGACTTCCAAAATGGAGGTGGTTCACAATTCGTCTGTATTTTTTTATGTTTGTTACCTCAGAACTTCGACTGGGTGAACGGATTTTGATTTCCCACATTAAAATGTGTGACAATGGTATCTTGTGACAATGGTATCCATGAGAAAACCATATAAGTCTTAAATTTGCAATAATTATTTGAGCGACAAATGGACGAATAACTCACGCCACGCCAACTGATTTTGATGATTCTTTTTTTATTGGAAAGGATGTACTTCAAGGGTAGTTCGAAACGAATTTGGTTAGGCTCTAATCATGAGATCCACGACAAAGAAACAAATTAACAATAATCGGCGAAATCTTTCATAGGCTATAATATGTACCTTTGAGTCACCTACCGTAACGTCGTTATCATTTCAATGAGCTGATAATGGAAGGTACAACTCCACAACGGTTAAGAGTTAATAATTCTTTCAATGTTATACGCACATACGGATCCATAGTTGTATTCTTTCAGGCTATTAGGGTTGCCTGATAATATAAGGTAATTTTTATAATCATTAACATCTGGGAGTTAAGCGGGAAACTGGATGTGGACAAATCTCGATAGCCTAATAAGTAATAACGTTTATTCCGAAACCTCGTTGACCCAGCCAGGACGGACAGATTCATCAAGAAATATTCATAATACACATCATATGTTCGAATATGAATTCTGATAAGATATTTTTATACAAATACAGATCGTATTTGTATTATAATATCTTATAAAATATAGAATATTAAGCGGCTTACACACGATACAATTTTACGCCTAATTTGACCATATTGGTCATATGGTCAAATTAGGCGACAATCAAATAGTGTAGTGTGGAATGTGGACAAAAATATAAAATTGAAGGTCATCGGTTGGTCGGGATTGCCCGACTAGATTTTATCCAATCAAATCTGGTGGTGTGGACGCTAGTTAGAGATTTTTTTTGCGTATTCAGTATTCACCGTACAAGCGGCGTGCAGGGCAGGTGTATGCAGTGTGTTGTGTATTTTCTTGTGTAACTGTAACTTGTAATTGCTTACAAAAATATTACTCTGGAGGGAGTGAAAAAAAATATTAGAAAATATGAAGAACTACTATACTTAGTTATTATTATTTTGGCTACAGTCTTCTATTTCTTTTTTTATTATCTACATTAACTTTAGTTACAGCCAAAATCAAGTCTAATTTTTGCTTCTTGTTAAAGTCTGTTCAGCAGGGCATCAAAATAAAACTAAAATTGGCGATCTTAAATGAACGTGTGCACGGACAATCAAATTGTAGCCAATTCAATTGGACAATCTGATTGGCAATCTTTTTTTTATAGATTATAGGCACACGCTTGACCTCTATCATACCTGATGGAAGGTGATGATGCGGCCTAAGGTGGGACGCGCGTGCCTAGAAGATGTCTATTCACTTTAGCTTTAAAGCTACCCAAATTTTACGTATTTGGAAACACAGATATCGGAAGAGCATTCCAGACCCTAGCCGTGCGAATCAGAAAAGAAGACTTGAACCTCTTCGTGCGCTCGGATGGCAACGACATAGGGATTGAAGCTCTCCCGATGTCTTGTAGTGTGGTGGTAAAAGGGTGACGGGGGGACAGGGTTGAAAAGCTCCTGAGCACACTCCCCGAAATATATACTATGAAACACCGATAGGCAGGCAACTTTTCGACGGTGATCGAGGCTCTGGAGTTTGGCTAAGAGTGGTGAATCTTTGCCAATGAGTTTCCTAGCTCAACGGCCTACAGCATCTAGTGCCGCAAGTTGATACTTGGCAGAGCCAACGAAGAGGTGACTGCAGTACTCCATGCACGACCTGATCTGCGCTTAATATAATGCAAGCAATTGTTATGGCATGAAGTACCGCTTAACCTTATTAAGGGTGCCTAGTTTTAGATGGCTTCAATGGCTCTTCCAAAGTGTATAGTACCCGAGATGTCGAGACCTAGGAGATCAATGTGATCGGTGATTGATATGGATACGTTCCAAAACATGTGAGCCAAGTCAAAAGGGCTCCGCTTAGCAGAGAACAGATACGCCTGTGTTTTTGTGGCGTTAAACTCCACCAAATTGGCGACACCCCAATTAGAGACTTCTTTTAGGGTGGAGTTTATGCGTTCTACCATTGCCTCTCTGAGTTCACTGATCTCAGTACTGTTTGTGCGCGGACTGGACATATATCTCTCAGTTACAATGCTGTCATCTGCATACCCCAGGATGCGGGGTATCAGCAGGTCATTGATGTTAAGCAAAAAGAGTGTAACTAAGAGAACGGACCCCTGAGGAACTCCGGCATTGGTGGTTATTAGATCAGAGGAGCAGCCATCAATGACTACTCGGAAGTAATCAAATTGTATCGTGTGGAAGCCGCTTTACATTCGTTTCCTTTGTTTCGCAGTTGTTCGTCATATAACTACTTATCTATTACGCTCGTACCACATCACGTCTCGGCGTTATTGTATTTTAATATAACTTCTTAATATAAGTAACTGGAATAGGTACTTACACCAATTACTTATAAATTATAATAACTTACACCATTAACCTTTGGCCAATATGATTTTATTATTCAGATACTTATTTGCAAATTATGAACACATACAACTCTTCACTTTATTTATCAAAGTCTATCTTATACTATAATAACGTACGTCATACTCCTTGTATACGAATTGATTGATCACCGATCACATATACCTATGCATACGTGTGATAAAAATATTATAATCGGTTTCTGTTAAACTTCAATCTAAAATTTTAATTGTTGTGTAGGTATACTTCCTAGCTTAAAAGTTTTTTTGAACGTCTATAAGAACTTGTTAATCTATCGCTTTTAATTGTTTTTTTTTTGTGACATTATGGACCGTGAATAGATGATGATTTCAAAAAATATTTAAGCAAAATAGAAATAAATATTGACATCTTTTAACATTTGTGGTTCTAAATTAGCTGTAATTGTTAATTGAGTTCGAACATATTTTTTCTAATTTGTAAAATAATGTTTGGATTTCTATAATAATTAGTCACCTACTATTTTAATTGCTTATTAGCGTCGCACGATATTATCACAGCGCGGCGTAAAGAAATGTTTCATTTACTTTGATATTATGGTTGTGAACGAATAAATGTGTGTGACACAAGAAATAGCAACGGTACCCTGAAGTGTACCTAATTCTTATTCAGGGGGGTAAAGATTGTTTTACAAAAGCAGTGGTAAATATTGTTTTCGAACTAGCCCAGCTAATTAAAGTGGTACATAAAAAATATTTTGAATTTAAATACATACATGGGTAATGTTAATAGAGATGAAACGGATATCCGGCAACTATCCGGCCTTCGTTTCGTTTTGGTGGATGCGATTGCACACTGTGAAGTGAACGCTCTCAAATATCGGGGAGACTAATTATAATTTAGTATTTTAATTTTATTAAGTTTTTAGTTTTAATTTAACTGTCTAATTTTTATCAACACAAAACATTATGGAACATTGTTCTGAATTAAAAATTATTATTATTATTATTACTATCCGGCCGGATGCAGGATAGTACTCGTAAGTCAGTATCCGGCTGAGCCGGGTACCGGATAGTAAAATAAAAAAAATCTCATTATTTTACACGTGGATAATAATACCAAACTAAGTTTTGGACGCCGTTTATTTTTGTTATCGCACGTCAAAAATGTTTGTTTTATTAATTAGCTTAGTACTCAAAATAAACAAGTGGCAAATTGTGATGAATGAATACTAAATTTTCCGCATTTGTTGGTAAGAGGCGACTCCGCTTGGCTTCATATACCAGACCAGCTTCTGAAAATAACCTTTTGCTGTAAATAATACTACCAGGTGCTGAAATGGACTTACTTTTTCGTTTCATCGAGTTTGAAATCACAACGATTCTAAAGAAGTTTCACTTCAAAAACAAACATACCTAAGTAGGTATATTTATACATTTTTTTGAAGTAGTTTATTTTTAGTTATTGGTGAGTATTGATTGATCTACAAGTAATAAATAAAACCTAAAAACTGTAAATTCTGTGTGTTTAAAAATACTGTCTATAATAGAAATTAAAAATGAAATTAATAAGTCCTGAATCAATCATTTTCGTAATATTCCTCTTAGTGAAAAACTACCTTAATCAAATGTATTTTGACGCATTTTATATATTTTATATCTCAAGGCAAATAAGTAATATTCTAACTAAGATGTATCCATATAGGTTTAAAGATGATAAAATACTATATTTTACGAAAGAATAAAAAAAATACATTTAAAAATTAAATGTAACTAAATATTTGTGTTACGAAAACTACAATTATTTCTTTGGATTTTCCCTCATCTACTTTATTTTTCATTAAGCATCCTACATACTCCTATATACGAACTAAGAAAAGGTGGCAACCCTAGGTACTAGGTAGTAGGTACTAAGTGTTAAATGAAATAGGTAATTGAAATAGGAACTTAGAAATGTTCTTGGGTACGGATTATCGAATAATTATTATAATATTATCTTATCAAATATAATCCTCTGTACCTTACTACCTAACGTAATTGAAATAAATTATATTTTGAAAATCAACTGATTTATTTAATACTTTCAAATCAACTGATCAACTAATGAAAATCAACTGATTTTTTTTTATTATTAAGTAAAAAATATATATTTTTTTAAATAAAACATTATTTGTACAAAAAGTGTGACAATGATCATACATTTCAACCAAATTTTAGTTGGATGTTCATCCATCCAAAATAAAAATCGGTTGTAAGACCTAGTTTAGGTATTTTATTACTTCATTATGTACTAGTTATTTATTAGTTTTTTATATGATCTATGATATCATATCATAATAAATAAATTGGACAAATATTGGATTGGGCATTTATTAGAAGGTACAGGGGCAAAACAAGGAATGTCACAAAAATTATTATTTTTTAATTAACATTGCAATCGATATACGCGGCAAAATCTTATTAGATATAGCTTGTAGTAGGTATCTATAGTTTTTAATATTATTAGGTATAAGAAGTAGGTGTATTTTATAGATTCTATCCAAATGGGAACGTTAACCAAAATGGATGAACAACATTTTGTTATTAAAATGCCTCAGAAAATATAGCCCATAGCATGCAGGTACGCTGTTTATTTGAAGGTCCAGGGTCAAAGTCTCAGATCGGCCCAAGTATAGTTATTGGGTTTTTGTTTAGTCCTGCGCCTGATCTCAATTTCGAAATATGTTCACAAAGATGATCCTACAAGTATTCCTACTGGTAATTGGTACCTCTACATATGTTAGGTTAAGACAATGGTAGTACACACGGTATTGTCAATAAGTATTTATACTGTTTTTTTTAACCCGACCGAAAATCTTGACTGCGTTGTTATTGGTCCACGTAATTAACATAAAGTCCATTTCACACAAACGCTGTAGTTACATACACACTCAGTTGGGCCAGCGATCTTACCTGCGCGTCGCCATTGTTTAAGACGATAGTTTTAAGAATACAAGAATATAATATAATTATTATTTTATTTATATTATGTTCTTGTTCATAATACATTTATACTATATCCAATTTTGTTATATATTGATTTATGAAATAATTAATATATAAAATTAGTTGAATTATATCTACAGTAAATTTCAGAAGTATTCAATATGAACGGATTCAAAATGACGGCAATTTCTAAACAAGATCAAAGTCCTTGTCATCGTTGGCCTTAGCCCAACAATGACCCATCTCACTCTGTCAATATTGCAAATGTGCGAAAGAGATACTCAGTACTACTTTGTTAAAAAAAACAAAGTATAGAAACAAACACTTTCATGGACATACTTAAGCTAGGTGCTACTGCTACATTCTAGTCTATATTACATTTTAATTTGAAACAAAGACTTCTTGTACCACAGCTGTGAAAATTATTTATGTATAATAATAGTTAATCAGGCGTTGTCACCAAAAACCAGATATCACCGAGTCATATACGAGTAACTTAAGTGCAGATACACAAAGACTAATAATATTAAAAACATTTAAGTTTATCTCTTAAACGATTGCAACAAAATAAGAATGGCACTTTGTGTAAGTATGTATATTGGGCTATTTGTACGTATACATATATATTTTTAACAGTAGGTATTTAATATTTAACTTTATAAGTACAATCATTTCATAATTAACCTATTAAAAATATTAAGAAGAAGTCAGAAGGTCAAGTTTATTAAGTTTATTAGGTTTGGAACCCCCTAGCTAAAATTCGTAAAATGTTATCTTAAATTTTACTTTCCGAAGCAAACTACCGATGGGTCATGGGTTGCTCCATAACCACTTTGCTGTCAGAGAAGTAATAGGAGCAACCCGCGTGGCACACCATCCACTTTCTGGTGCGACTCTCAGTTTAATGCCTGGTCAGATTGCCGGATGCTACTGAGCCCAAACCACTACTAGGTAAACGCAGTTGGGGGATCACCCCTGCTGCCCTGCCACAGGGCCAATCTATGAATTGCTCTTGCTACACGTCACATTCAAGATGGCAATTAGTCACCCCCACTTTTACGCTCTAGAGTTAGTCTAGAGCTCTATGTGAGCCCGCTTTAAGGAGCATCTGACAGCTCTACATTTTCTCGGAGGCACGGTGTTGCCACATCGCTAACATCTTAACTTGGGGCTGTTACAGAGTCTCACTAAACAGAAAGACTCAATAACTAAATTTGGCCCAACCCGTTCCGGGTTGGGAAAACCGGGTTGCATCTAAACCACGACCTTCAGATTCGCAGTCGTAAATGTTAGCCTCAACACCAACCATTAGTCTTTCAGCTCACTATATAAATTCATGCAATTTATTTTCGATTTTATACATGCTGTAAATATTTTCATTTCGTCGTATTCTCTATGTTAATAATCGCAAATATTTTCAATAATTATTTTTTTAACGACATTTTAATTACATTGAAGTTCATAGTTCATATTTAAATTGCTTACAATAACTACTCTTATCTTTGTTAATTCTGCTTATATCAAGGGATTTATTATGATAGACCTTCCTCTATCTATTACGTACATAATGGGTATTATGCCTATTGAGACATGAATTAATAATTATCTACATTAACTTATTAAAATAATAATGGAAACTGAGATTTGATAGAAATATTTTTTTACAATTTGAATTGGGTTTCAGACGCTTACGCTATAATATTTGTATTAAAAATAATAGTCTTTATACCCTGTGAAGTCTATATATACAGGTAGGTACATAAAATAAATTCTCAGCGATATAGCTGATGCACTGCACATCCCTAGGTTGTGGGTTCGAGTCCCGTGTCATGCCAAGTTTAGTTATTGGATTATTCTCTGAAGAAAGTCCCCGGAGTTGGAAACACGGCGGAGTATGACCCCGTGCTTCGGAAAGCACGTAAAATCGTTGATCCTGCACCTGATCTCTCCCTGTCTTGCGTGGCGATTGTTTTCTTTTTTAGAAATTGATAAAAATAAAAATAGAGTGCACTAGTGTCTGCGCGTACACAACTTCTATGTTAATTCTATGAGCCTTTGTTCGTCTGTACACTACTATATGTTTTAATAAAAACTTTTTGTTGTAATAAAGCAATTAACGTAAAAATGTGCAATTTTTTGCTTATTGCTATTCCTTTGTCTTTAAAAATAGGTATTTGGAAGAAACGATAATGATTTACATTATCGTGTAATGTATATGCAATGCGCATACATTTTTTTTTCATTAAATTTCATAAAAAATAAGCATGTTTAACAATCTTATGATTTTGTGTTAGGTACCTATTGGAATACCTACTAGGACAACTCGGCAACGAAACATCGTCAAACGGTTGTTTTGTAAATTAAATTAACATTACATCATTATCTATATACCTAGGTATATATCTGTATGTCAAATGTACCAACAGTTATCGGTATGAGTCATAAAAAATATATTTCTACAGTGGACTATCACGTGCGCGGTGCGCCTATCGAATAACTCGAGAGACAGTTCCAATTTAGGTCGAAACTTATTTATGGTGACCAAATACAATATTTTTAATAAATCCTGCACCACATTACTACAAAAACTTGTTTCTACAAAATTTAATTGAAATAAAACGTTAGGTACCGTTCCTCCAAACTAAATTGTCTAGTAATGGTACCTATGCGGACAATTTGTACATTATACTATTATAGTTTATACTTTACAGCTAAATTATCTTTCAAAGTCGACTACTATGATGCCTATTAAACATTAAAATTATACCATTTAGAGGCTTAAAAGTCGAATGATATTTATATGGTACAGTTAAAACCCGTTCTCAGTTACAACGCGTTTTAAATTAGCCAAAACTAGTTTAGGCGAAACGCCTTAGTAAAAACTAGAACTGATTACAAGATTGGAACAAAATATTCTTGACAATTTTTTTAGTAAATACTTAAAATCTTAGTTACTTTTTATGTAAACAATTATTTACATTTATTTTAGGTATTATATTGTGTTTCTCCAAAATTAACATAGTTCTTTAAAGTATTATTTTCTACTTTTTATTTTTCTCTTTTTAGTCCAGATTTTTTGAAGTCGGTTTAATTTTTTTTTAAAAAATAACTTATTTTTACATTTTTAGTGTGCCTTTTATTTAGCTGATTTAATGATAGTGACTTACTATATGTCACTAATTTAAAATCTGTTTAAGCTTTATATTAAACAACGAGCATACCCATAAACGACGAAAATAGTAATTAATTATCGGGTCTGCCGAAAGGGGGGGCGGGGATAGGGGGGGTGCAGTTGTTGGTGTCCAAAGAGTACTCGATCTACGACTACTGTAGCTGTAACTAAACTACGAGCTCATCTTTATGTTTACATTCCCCATACGAAATAGTTTAAATAAACCACGTCCATTATTCCACCTAACTCCTAGAGGTTAATGAGATTTACCTTCTATTATCATATTAACGTAATAGCCTGGAAGAACACAACTATCAATCTATATGTATGTATAATTTTAAAGGAATTTCCTTTCAACTCCTAGCCGTTGAGGAGTTGTACCTTCCATCATCAGCTTATCCACATGAGATGGTAATTATCAAATGCAAATCCTTAAAAACTTTAGAAAATATATGAAAAATGTACTAAGTGCCTATAAAATTTAAGAGTTGCCATCGATTTCCCTAGGATCCCATTATCAGATCCTAACTTGGTGACAATGGGAATATCTTGGAAGTATACCCTACCAAACAAAAAATACATTTTTGAAATCGGCCCACAATTGACGCATGAATCGGTGAACACAGATAAAAAATAACATTTGAAGAATTCTACCTTCCATCATCAGCTCATCACATGAGATGACAATTTTCAGAAGCAAATGCTTGAACAGCTTAAGAAAATATATAAAAAACATAATAGGTGCCTATAAATTTTGAAAGTTGCCCCGGATTTCCCTGGGATCCCATCATCAGATCCTGATTTTGTGATAATGGGACCCCCTCAGAACTATACCCTACCGAACAAAAGAAAAATTTTTGAAATCGGCCCACAGTTGACGGAGAAATCGGTGAACATACATAAAAAAAAAATACATACATCGGAACATATAACCTCCTCCTTTTTGGAAGTCGGTTAATTAAGTATTTACCCAACATACAGTAGGGTACCTACTACATAGATATAATTTATCGACACATACATTTTTGTTCTAATCTTCTAATCAATTCTAGTTTTTAACCGACTTCAAAAAAGGAGGAGGTTATATGTTCCGATGTATGTATTTTTTTTTTTATGTATGTTCACCGATTTCTCCGCCAACTGTGGGCCGATTTCAAAAATTTTTCTTTTGTTCGGTAGTTTCTAAGGCGTTTCGTCTAAACTAGTTTTGATTATTAAAACGCGTTATAACTAAGAACGGGTTTTAACTGTAACATAGTATATATTACATCATACATATTCATGCGAAACCTTGTTAATTTTTATTATCTACTACATTCACAAAGTACGTAGGTATAATATTTATCTTATTGTCCGTATCCGTAATCACTTTAATTATTAAATATTATCAACTATATAACTAAAAATTAATTATAATAACTAGTATAATAATTATTATAAGTAATAAATAATTAATAAATATAACAATTTGGGCTGTGAAGTCATGATTATTTCAAGTTTTTAAATAATGTTTTCTCATAATTAAACTTTAAAGTTATGGAAATTTTATGATATTCATAAATTTAATTTGTTTAAACGGAAAATATAAATTATAATGAGCTAGATAACTTACTAATAATTTAAATAGATATAACGTTGAAACTTTTGAATTTTACATCATTTAAAAACCAAAACAATAGTAGTGTAATAAAAAATTGATAGGTAACTTAATTAAAGTAAAACGGACTTAAGGTAGACTAAATTTTGTCTTACTTATGATAAAACTTTTTAAAGGTATCATAAATAACATTTAGGCTCTGAGTACTCTGATGAAACGAATCATTTCTAACATGATTACCACTTGTCTTACGGTGAAGGAAAACATCGTGAGGAAGCCTGAATGGCTGAGAAAACCTAGCAAGTTTTAAAGTTCTCGTTCCTTCCACGCTTAGGCATACTAACCACTTTTTTACGCATACTACCAGGTAGTTATGTGGAACTCATCGGTTTAAAAGAATCCAATACTACCCACTAAAACCCAACAAAACCTCCCCCGTCTTAATGGGGCGTCGCAGGATCACTTAGACATTCAAGTACAGGTCTGCCGAAGCAGACCACACAGCCAAGGGGTAGTTCCACAGTCCACCCTACTATTCGAGAATTACCAGGATCAACCTTTATGATAGGTACACCGCCCACCTCCATGTGCATTTCTTAGCTTCGCGTCCGACTAGGCACAGTAACCGATAGGGTTAGTAATATTAAGATCGCTTTTCTTAGTGTTGAATATAAATACTTATTTTATAAATAACATTAGTCTAATACTTATTAGTAATTTAGCGCGAGCGAAGCCACCCAGAAAGAAAACACAGTCATCAGTCGTCACCTCCATTCGTAAAAAGTCAATTTATCAAAGGATCACGCGCGTGTTATCGTTCGTCTTATATTATTTCTCGTGTTCGTAATTTTTTTGCGATTACTCCTAAGATATTCGTTTAAATTATATGTTGTAAAGAGTAAAATAAAATGAAAATGTGGATGAAATAGTTACAGCCTCTAACTTATTTAAAATGATAATTATGATAAAAATTAATAGCGTATTTGTGTAAATAGCTTTCCAATATTACCGTTTAATAATTGCCTATTTTTTAAACTATTAAAATGTTATCCTTAAGAGATAGACATATGCTATCGCCGATTTTTCTGTACACCTATATAAGATACACAATTCCACCGTACATCATTTTGTTATATCTCAAAGGGTTAAGGCAGCGTTTTCGTTGAAAGCTCCCACACGGATATATTTTTTTCGACATTTTAACAAAACAAATTAAAAATACCTATATAAAACAAATTAAAATACTTGACAAATTATATACTAAAACCTTCCTCGGGAAGCACTCTATCTATTGGTGAAAACAGCATAAAAATCCGTGCAGTAGTTTTTGAGTTTTTCGCGAACAGACAGACAGACAGACGTGGCGAATGACTGTTTTATAATATGTAGTGATGATACTTGATAGTGATGTCAAGCATGAAGAATGAATATAATTAATATGTGAAGTCTTTGTTTTAAAGCGCTTCTTCACATTTAAAGTTAATTAGGTATTTTTTGCAACGAAAAGTTTACTGTTTAACAACAAAAAAATTACAAGATGGAATTGTTTTACTCGACTGCGGCTAACCGCTAAGGAAGGTTGTGTTTTAACCAGTAAGGCTGTATGTATCTACGGCTTTAACTAATATTCATTTTTTTTACATCACCGTCTTGATAACACGAGTGCAATACATGTATTAAAAACAATAACAATCAATATTACCTATTAGTTCAAAATATCTTTAGTTTATAAAATATCGATGATCATCATGATCAGTTTTAATTGGCTTACATATTTCTAATTCATTATTTTTAAAAGAAAAGATATTATAAATAGTACAAGTTTAATAAAAATACTTTTATATTATTTATGTACTTAAATATAAGCGACATATTTGTAAATAATTAACACGATTATGATATCCGTTTTATTGCATTATCACAGTTTCCGTCACTTTACTACTATCTGTAATATTCACAGTTCTTAGTATTTACACATCATATACAATAGTCACATTACAAAGATATATTTCTTACAATATTATAAAAAAATAGAAATAATAAAAAAAAAATATTTCTTACAATATTATTTAATAATGTTAATACATAAAAAAGTATTAGGTAAAGGTACTTTAATTAGTTAATAAAATACTATAGGCACTTAAACACACAACATAATATATTATAGGTACATTATGCAATTCAAACATTCGTGAAATTATGCAATAGTCTATCTCTATAAACTATCAGTTAAAAAATAATTGGGTTTGGATCATAAACATTCATTATTTTGCTTTTCTTTATCATTATAAGTCTTATCATTTAATTCTACAGCCTCCGGTGATTTATCGTTTTCATCGTGTACTTTATATCCTCTTGGACCAATGAGTGACAAAATTACAGGCAAGAAACACAATCCATTAAAAAGGCCAAAAATTATAACAAGTAAAAATATTTTGAAAAACGACTGAAACGTGTAGGCTTTTGACATGCTGAGAAGCGATAACGATAATAATGTAGAACCACCACCCAACAAAACAGCAGAACCAATGGATGTTACAGTTTGATACGCCCTCTCATGACGACTACCCTGCGTTATAGTCAAAAAGGTATGGCCCACATGGGCCGCGTAATCTACACAGAGACCAATCGCGAGTTCGAGACCAATGCAACATACGATGTCGACAGTCATACCCCACCTTTGCATCCAACCCAACACATTGACTATAGTCAATAAAACGCATATAAATATCCATAAACACATTTGAAGATTTGTTATCAAAATAACAGTACAAATCATTACACAAAACAAAGCCAGCTCTATATTTCTTTCAACTTCAACAGCTATTATCTCATCAGTAACCCAATTTGCAAAAGCTTTAGACCACACACTGCGATAACCAGACCCTGAAGTTATATTAGTTGTCTTAACAATCTCCTTGATACGGTTCATGGCTGGTATGTATTGCTCGGGACCTTCAAATTTAATGAACCTGAATGGCATAGAAGAGGCAGTGATTTTGCGAATTGGATGACCACATCTAAGCGGATCTGTAAACCTAAAATTTATTTGATAACGCCCTCCGACTTCGCTGAATAAAAATCTAGTTAAATATTTATTAAAGACTTCATCAGAAACAACAGATGAATTTTTTAAGTTACGATTGAAATTTTTTAAAACATATCCATGAAAAGTATCAACCCATGAATTAACTTCAGCTACGTAAGATTCATTCCTCAGTACTTGTACCATATTATGTATTTTTAAAAATTCCCTGTGATAGTCCAAGTCATCTAAGAAAATAACTCCAGGTTGGCCCGTATCAGGGTAATATTTATCATGGACATTTATAAAATCTTTATAGTATGAACCATCTGGAATAAACCATTTCGGATCAAATCTTTGTTCTAACTTAAATACTGCAGCTATACTAAAACTAGTCATAATTACAGTGAATAACAATATAATAGCTTTTCCGGCTTTTGTGAAGATAACCTTTTCATATAATTTTGCTAATATCTTTTGAAAATATGTTTTTTCAATAGATACTTGAATTTCTTTCCTATGTTTGTAGCAAAACAGTATACCATTTCTATTTTCATGAATTCGTTTAAGGTCTAAAGTAAAAACTGCTACATAAAATGTGACAGAATAACAAAAAATAAAGAAGACTCCAGCTGCTGCATATATACAAAACGATTTAAGCGAAGGCAAAATTGTGATGGCTCCAATTAATAAGGCTACTATATCAGTAAATGATGTTATTACTATTGACACTCCAGCATGTTTTAACATGTGACCAACTTTGATTGGGATACTTTTATGATTTTCTGAAGCCATGACAATTTTCCAACAAGCATTCATTACAAACATATCATCTACACCTAATCCCATTAAAAGAAATGGCAGGGAAGAATGAACAGGTCCAAAAGGTATTCCAAATAAAGAACACCAGCTAACTGCACTTATATAAGCCAATCCAACATTCAACAAACCAACACTTCCTAATGTTAATCTTATCTCTAACCAATTAAAACGTGACACTGCAACAAGAACATAAAAGAACATCAATGTTATACCTATAAATAATTTATCTATTTCTTGAAACATTGATTCTCCTGATGTATCTGCAAAACTTCGTCCAGCTTCATAGAAAATATGAACATTTGCATTATTATTAGATAAAGACTCTGCATATTTTAGATATTCTTTTTCCCAAAGAGCTAATGGAATTGAAACCCATTCTTCAGTACCAACTAAATTACCTACTTCATTAAGATCAACTTGTGTCATATTCACTTCCATGTACCAAGTTAATAAAAGAGATTTTGCTAATATTATAAAACCATTTTCATCATGCTCAACCCCTCCTAAAAATTTTGTAAAGTCTATTGGATGACCTGTTCTAGGGTTTACTTTTTCTTGATTGACCCCTCTTATTATTTCTTTCTTAGTGACATTTTCAATTAAAGTAATATTATTTTTCCAAATATCTAATATGTTATATTGTAAACATGTTAATGGAAAACTTTCAAGTAAATTACAATAAAAATCATCATCAATCAAGAGAGATAAATCAGAGAAGTCCTCATTCTGTAAAGATCTATTGCCATTAGTATTTGATGAATCTTCAGATCTTGATTTCCCATTTGTACTACCAAAATTAACAACAGGAACTTTGAAACATAAATCCTCTAAAGAATAAGTTTTGTTTTGAAAACTAGTCTCCAATGAGTTAACATGATTAGTAATATTGTAAACAAATTGCAAAACAGATGGATCTAAAACATTTTCTGCTGTTATTAACAATTTCTGAAGCCTAAAATTTGTTCCAAAATTATTAATGTACCAATTTGTATCTAAAAAAAAATCTGAATCAGGTGGTACCCATAATTTCATAGGATTCTTTTCTATGTGAAATGCAAATAATCCACCACAACTCAGTACAACAAATACCCATGTTGCTATTATGACTCTCCATGGATGTCTCGCAACAAGTATTCCAAGAGAGAAAAAAACTTTCTCAACAAATGTAACAAAGATAGATGAAATATATTCCCATAGCTGCTGAGGTGAGCTTATCTTCTTTTTATTAGGCATAGGTAAGAATTATCACAAACTTAAAGAGTAAAGCACTAAGTCACTTCACAAAGAGTTACACTCGAGGAGTTTTTTTCATTACAACTAATTCACTCACTCATGAAGTTATTTAAAACCTCAAATGCAACACATTAGAAGTTTACAAAACATGCTCGTCCTTTGTATTGTAGCATATTATCAGTAACAAGGCAGATGAAACTGTATATACATTGTATTTCATTTAATAAATCACTGCTTTCCGCTATCTCGAAGCTATTTTTACATATATACGGTAATTTATTTTTTCTGGTTCATCTTTTAAAATTTCCATTCAGGTTTTTATTTCTTATGTCGTGTTTCTTTAAATCAAACTGCAATTTCCTTTACACTGATTTTTAAACTTAGCGGGCGAAAATAGATTTATGTTTGTTCAATCACTACTGTAACCATAATGTACTAACGCAACAAAATACACAAAAGCACTAAGCTAGAGATGGGTAGCTATTTAACTAACTAGCTAAATAGCGGCTATTCTCAAAATAGCCACGGCTATGATATTGGTCAATACGATAACTAGCTATTTAGTTAAATAGCCAAAGAGTATAGATAATATACTGATAAATACAATTTACAAATAGCTATAGCGGACAGCTGCCACAGATTACATATAAATTATAAGCACTACGTTATGCAGCCGTGCGTAGCTGACTAGCTAGTAGCATAGATAACATAATACTATACTAGTCTAGACTCTAGTACCTAGCTAGTAGCTAGTAAGTAGTAGCTATAGCTAGCGAGTAGCCGGTAGCCGTAGCGTCTCTATAGCCAACGCGACGGACGTAGCTAATAGCTATTTAGCCTAGCGAGTAGGGCTCACTGAAGTTGACCCAACTTGTTTTGATTTTCGGATTTTTTTTATTTTTAATTGTTTCGTTTGTTCGTCAATGTTCGAATGTAAAAATTGTTAGTTCGTCTTTTATTTATTTATAATTAATTAAACAAATGTTCACCCTTAAGTTGGACACCCTTACTAGATATCTTTATTTTTATCGCTCAGATTAATTAATTTTGATCAATCATCGTTTGTTCGACGACTATTGGTGATTGTTCGATTATAAAAACAATTAAATTCCCAATTATTAATTATTTTTTTGTGTACCAAATACCAATGTAGTATGTACTCTGTGATGATATTCGAAATGGAGCACAATTCACAGATTACTATTATATACTAGTCAAAAAGTGAGCTGCACAATTTTAGCACCCCATCGAAGGATTTTTGAAATCAAAATGACCTGAATCGATAGGTCTACGTTCGGTCTATATAGGTCTCTTATCAGTTTTGGTAGGTCACCTGTGGTTTTTTAATAAATATTTTTTTAAATTTACTATTACTTTAAAAAAAATTTAGCACCTCATTGAAACGGAAACTGATTAATCTTTATATTTCTACATTCTTTATCGTTAGGTCAGTATCGGTCTCTATAGTTTTTGCTTTTATATTATCCATTTAATTTTTTTTATTAACAATTATAAATAATTGACATTGACAACGTCATAAGTCATTTGACATCTCATTTATGTTACCTTTTGAGCATTAGCTTCTTGTATTTTGGCTGTACATTTTTATGTCATATAATATGTATTGTATAGTCTATAGTTATTTAATATTATTATTATTTTTGATTTGTTTTTAATTTATTGTTTTGATTTTTGTGTTTTCTTTATTTATATGTATTATCATTATTTTTTTATGCCTTCATACTTTCTATTTTTGGATTTCTTTTGTGCATTGCTATTTTCTGACAAATATAAAATAATATTACATTCTTTTCGTCTAAGATATTCTATTCTAGAAACATGATTGAAATCAGCCTTATTTAATTATTATTATTGATTTGTTTTAATTTCATTGCGATATATGAAAAAGAATTTTCCACCCTCAAATATTCTGCTGACCCTTTTTTTTATTATGACATTACCATTAATTTAATATAATAACAAATATATAAATATATTTATTTTTATTTATTGCCTTATTAGGCAAACGAATAAAAAAACATTGACACAAAGTATTTGTTTTTATACGAACAGCGCCCTCTAGTATTATACACAGATTCTAAAATTTTATTTATATAATTTATTTATATATTTTTTATTATCATATTAAAAATTAATAGCAATATTGTTATAAAAAAAGGGTCAGTAGAATATTTGAGGGTGGAATAATTATTTTTTGCGTCATTAGAAATAAAAAAATGAAGTAGCGCGACATCTATGGTTAAACTTTTAGTTTACTTGTACTGGTGTGTGTTGTTTAGGTCTGACGTTACCCATATATAATATAGATGGCGCTGTAGATTAAAGATAGATTGATTTTAGATTGACAGTTTTTAATAAAATAATTTAATAATACGTATAATAGAAATTCATTTCTTTTCAAGGAAGTATAAAATAAAATAAAATAAAAAAATAAAAAACGATAATAATATGTTCCGTAGCGGGATTCGAACGTTGTCGCGGCTGCGGAGCTAACGTACTATCAGTCGGTTAGTGAGTTACCCAAATAGCCAAATAGCTGAATAGCTGGTTATATAGCTAGTTATTTAACCACAAATAACCGGCTAGCTAAGTTATTGAGATTTTGGCTAGTTACCCATCACTACACTAAGCAGAACTAAATCTGAAGTTTTTAAATTTTAATTCGACGGAATTCTGACATTTCAGAAGTGTTGCCAAGATTCAAACATTGTCAATAAAAATTTCTCACCTCAAAGATAAAAACGGAAAGCAATTTAGCAAAATAAAAAATGAACCTTTCTGAAATTTCAAGTTTCAATGAGAAAAACTAAGACTTAAAAAGTTAGTAATTACTGTAAAATGGTAATTACATTTTTTATTGTCATGTTATTGAAGTTACAATAATTATTAGGGAAATTATTTTTCTATTACAGGAATCCCTGTTTCACAGGAATTCATTGGCTGCAAACATTTTTTGTAAAATCTTTGTTAATCTTTTTTGTTAAAGCCAATATAACAAAAATATTTACACTGCATTATATTGTTTCGGTTTGTGCACCTTATTCGGCTTCTGTCCGTAGAAGTCCGTACAAATGCTCGAATGTGCTCACGGTGTTTATTACGATTTATTGTTTAGCTTTAATTTGCTGTTACGCCTTTTTTGGTAAGTTGTTGAAGGTTTTTTATTTTTTAAGAATTATGACCATTAACCAACAACCTGGCCCGTCATGGGAATCGGTTTCGTCGGATGGCTCGCGACTTTCTCTCTCTCAAGAAGAAGTATTTCCTCGCGGTGCTCTATTACGAAACGAGCAGTTAACTGTCATAATAAAACTTTTAAGATAGCGAAAGTAAAGCAATTGATATCAGAGAGCATAAATAATATCACAGCTCAAAAATGGCAAGTATGCTTAAATCATATTATTTACAGAAGAAGATAAAATGTGCCCTCCTTATGTTTTGATAGTGTGTGTGATTTCTTTATCATCCAATGGTGGATGATGACGGCAATGATAATGATTAATAAATATTTTCATTTATTTATTTATTCATTCAAGAAATATGTTGCTCTAATCAGCTTTTTAATTTAGGTAACAAATATAGACATTCTAGTTAGTGAGCATTGAATGCACAAATCAAAAACTATTTAGAATATATAAAAATAAATAAGAATAAATAAATATATAAAAATAATTTAAAGCCACTGACCTCTATAATACCACTGAACTGGCTGTTTTCAACGTGCTTTGTGGCTACTTGATATTCGCCATTTTGGCGCTGTCCGCCGCTGTCGGACGTAGCGAGAGTTCGTGGTACTAAAACTAATGATTTCGATATAATGATTTTTATTTTTTTATTTTTATTAATCAATAACCGTATCATCATAATTACTACTTATGTTATATTAACAACGAAAATGCAAAATTACTTTACAGTCATTGAGTTATAAAAGACTAGAGTAGCAATGTCTAACAAAAATATTGCAAAAAAACGTGTCAACTTACGAGTTTAAAGTCGTAGCTTTGAAACTGATACATAAATATGTCAATACGATCAAATAATGTATGCTTGTCTCATTTTTTTCTAACGTCAAGCTATTACGTTGGAAAGAGACAAGACATTGTCATTGACAAACGGTCAGATGTTGTCATTAATCAAAATAATTTCCCCAGAATGAATGAAGGTTTGATTTTTTTTCTTCCTGCACAAGGCTTGAATTAATTAATATGTAATATTGTTCGATGGGTCTTTCAATAGATTTAAAGAATTAGAAAAGTTGATAAGGATGACTAGGTAGATTAGGATGATTAAAAAAATGCGTAAATGTATATTATATTTATATTATGTATTTCAAAACTGTAAAATGAAGGTGAAATATGTAATAACTATTGTTACGTACTACGGGTTCGGGATCCGAAATTATAAGCGTTTTTTCAACAAAGCTGTTGTAATATTATTGTTTTATATTATAAAATAATTATATTATAAAAATTTATTTATTATTATTATAAAAATGTATTTATATTATAAAAATATATCTTAATATATTAAGATAAAGTAAACTGTGAACGCGAGTGTGTTATTTTTTCGTTCAATCAGTGAGTATGATACTACAGTGCGTTTAACTCAACAGACTTTAATAATAAATTTACACTTACACTAACATACATACGAGTACATACGTTATTCACTAAACTCCCAACAATCCGGGAAATTCAAAATCGAATATTCTGGTTACATTAATGTGTCATCAATGACAAAACGATGTTTGAAAAATTTATTTCGTCTTATAATGTTTTTATGGATAATCTGAAGAAAATTTAACAAACTTACTTGTGAAAAGTAACACCACTTGCTTTATTTATCTTTTCAGACCGTGATTGGCACACTTTAACAACACATTTCACCATTTTGTATTTTTTTGTTGCCAAGCAATCACTCTTATGACATCATGCTGTCAACTGAGGTCTAATATGTCAGCGGACATATTAGACCTTTTCAATTACCGACGCCGTACATTGCGTATCTAGTCCTGTATAACATCATTGTTTACAGTAAACAAACTCTTCTCACTGTCATTTCACATTTGCAATATACGTAAAAATTAGTTCTCGGGACTCTCGTTAGTGGCGCTTCAAATGGACACAAAAAAATTGCTGTCAAACGGTTGGAACAGCCAGTCCAGTGGTATTATAGAGGTCAGTGTTTAAAGCAAAAAAGGTTTATGATATATGAATTGTCAAAGAATGGCAGCTAGCCTGTCAGAAATCCATAGAGTATATTGCTACATATAAGAAATTAGAAATCTCAAATGACAAATCAGAAGAATTCCGTCGTTGTCGATGTCGTATTCGGTGTTAGAAATCAGAGTATATACATTATACAATAAATACATAATACAATTTACTTTAGTTATAGTATTTACGATTAAATCATAATTGTAGATTCTGCACTTTATTGACGAAGTTAAATAATATTTTTAAATAAGTTCAAATATCAGTTAGTCAATACATTTTTATCGTATTTAACATGAAATATACCTTAAAATTATTAGACAGCATAAATAGATGCTTGATGCCAAAATTTGGTAGAAATATTGATGAAACTTCCAAACATGTAGAAACCATCATTCGTAATAACAATTTAGACCAAAATTTTCAATTACTTGAACAATACCTTGGAGATTTAGACTTAACTAAAACAAAAGATGCTTCAGTTATAGTCTCAGCTTTGCTTATTTTGTATAAGGAATTATCATCCGACTGCATAGGAAATGGTGAAAAGACTCAGGAATACTCGAAAAAATTATACATTTATTTTGAACTATTATGTGGGTTACGCCTTGATAATGTTCTGTATGAAAATGATCGTTTCAATGCACAGGAAATATTTGATAAATGCTTAGAAGATCTGCACTTAAAACTCTCATATGAGAATTTCAAAAAATATCCTGGCCAAATTGAAGTCTATTGTTCTATTGTTAAAGATGTGAGAGTAAGTTAAACAAAACATTTTGAAATATTATGTATAATTTTCAATCAATACAATATTATCATTTTAACACTTCCTATTTACAGAAATATAATGTGAAAATAATACCTCAAAGAATATTTCCAGTCTCCCTTCTTCTAATTGATGATTACATGTTATCATATAAATGTAAAGGCTTAATATGCTGTTTATCTATTTTGAGATGTTTGGTAAGATTATACTTTTGTATGTTTTATTGTTAGTAGTAAGGAAAAGGAACCCTTATATATGTTCACTTTACTGGCTCTTTGTCTATCAAAACTTTCAACTTTTTCTCTGGAGTGAAGTATCATGTTAAAATCAATATCAAATACTCAGGTCCACAATCAAGGAAATTTGTGAAAAAAACTGAACTCCTAAGTCAAATTCAAACTAATATCAATATACAAATTAGAGAGATATCTAATGAAATAAATAAATTCTTCATTACTCATACATAGAAGTACCTACTTGTAGAAGACCAAAATATTTTTTATAAATATTTATAAAAAATGTTATATTAGTAGTCTGTAAACATCTGCATTCTACAACAAAACTATAGCTGTAGTAATAAATAAACTAAGTCAGCAATGGTTTAAAAACAAAAATACAAGAAATTAACACATTCAACAAAAACGAAAAAAGCTGACACACTATTCTAACTTTATAAAATATTAAAAAAATAAATTTAGTATACAAATAAAATTTCTTTACATTTCTCATTGCTCTAATTATAATATAATGTTTGTTTTATATTTGAAAAAAACCTTCTGTTATCAAACATCTGGACTTAATAATTAAATCAAGATAATTGAGATTTAATTGTGTTGATGTGTTGTAAGTTGTTTTTTTTAACAGGAGTACAAAGATTTTGAATATGGAAATTATTATGAAGTAATTCATAGAAGTCTGACAAAGGCTTTTCTTGATACTGATATAGATGTAACAAAGTTAACACATGGCTGCCTTTTAGAGCTTTGTAGAATTTTCCCACCTGAACTAAAGGTAAAACTTATTTTCATTATTGATTTAAACTTGGGTTTATATATATTTTTATGAAAATTATAAATTATTTTAGAGTGCCAAGCTAGATGATATGTTTTCTGGAGTACTTGATCAATTGTGTACAGAAGTCAGTTTAGAAAGAAAAGCTGAATGCTTAAGATTTGCAAAAAACATCGTAAAATTACATCAAGTGAACTGTATCACTAGAAGTGAATTAAAAACTGTCATTTGTGACACTTTGGATGTATGTACAAATGAATCTTTGGCCGATACACTTTTGCCTAGTACACTTCAGGTAAATTTAGCTGATAATGAATAAAATAAAAAATAACATTATTGATTTAACACACAATGAATCAAGATATTCTTTTTTTTACTTTCAGTGCTTTGAAGAATGGATTAAATACTGCTGGTGCGCATGGAAGCTATCTTCAGATCACAAATTAATATCAACTTTATTAAAAGTATTGTATGAATGTAAAAATGAAGAAACAGCTACACAGATTCAAAACCTTGTAGTGACTCTGATCAACATCTGCAAAGTAGAAGAACAAAAACAAATTTTGGTTAACCTAGAAAAAGCTAGTGTTATGAAAAATGAAATATTTAAACAGAGATTAAATTTAATAAAACAAAAAATTCATGTTTAAAAAACGTTTTATTTATAAAATAATATCTTTAGACTTTATACCAAATATAATTAATTACATTAATTGTGATGGTCTACTTTTACTTAGACTTATTTTTAATTTTGATCAAGTCATTATAAACTTCAGTGATGCTAGGTCTGTTCTTCCAGTTGTACTTGAAGCAACTTCTGGCCAAATTATAAACTTTACTAGCATTTTTCCAAGTATCAACAATTGGATCTAATAAAGGTTTGATATCTTCTTGAGTGCAGTTTTCTTCAACATAATGTTTTATGTTATAATTACAGCCATTATGGTTAATAATGGGTTTAAGACCTGTGAGTAATTCTAACAGCACAATACCATAACTAAATATGTCTGTTTTTTGAGTAACAGTTCCTTGTAAAGCTTCAGGTGCCATGTAAGCTGATGTTCCCATGAAACAAGTTGTCATAAATGTGGCATCATACTGCTTAGCCACTCCAAAATCGCACAGCTGTAAAAAAGTATTTAATGTATTAATTGTATATTATTAAAAGATACTACGATTTACATGGTGTGGCATTTCATTTTACTTAGATTTAGGATTACTTATCCCAAAATCTATACATATAATAGAATTCTAACCGAGTTGAATCTGTACATTGAATATTATTTGACTGTAATATGATAAAATGTAATTGAAATAGACATTATTATCGATATAGAGGCCAAATTTTTAGAATTCTTGCCTGTCTGTGACCACATCATGAGAAAACCACTAAACGGATTTGGATGAAATTTGGTATGATGTTAGCTGGTTACCCGGGTCAATATATAGGATACTTTTTACTGCGGGAAAATAACCCATCTCTGAGAAAAATACAAAAAGAAGGTTAGAAATATAACCACGCTTGCATTTACGTCTTTAGAACGCGGGCGGAACCGCGGGTATTGCTAGTGTATATATAAAGTAAGTTATTAAAAATACCTTTGGCACATAATCTTTAGTCACAAGAATATTGGATGTTTTAACATCTCCATGAACAAATTTATTATTAAATTTTTGTGACTCTGAATCCACTACTGACCCCAAATCAGCATTTTGCAATGATTCTTCACTTGTGTGTAAGTATTTCAATCCTTCAGCTATTCCTACCATTATATTTATTCTTTGAGCTTCAACTTTTAACTCTTTAGCCTCAATTATCTTTTCTAAAGAACCTCCATCTATGTATTCACACACTACACATGGAGTTGGTCCATTTTTTGAGTAACCTATGATAGACACAATGTTTTTATGTCGGAACTGAGATAAAGTTTTTACTTCTGCATTAAATATTTTCATAGCCATATTAGGTCTGCGATCTATGTTAAGATAAGAATTATGCGCTTTTTTAATAGCAAGCATTCCATATTTTTGATGTCGTCCAACAAAGACATCCCCAAAACCTCCACTACCTATCTTTCCTCTAAGACCTTTTGGACCATCTACTAATTCGGTAGAAAAATTTCCTGTAATACTTTCCAATTCATGATAATCAAAATTATTTAACTTTATATCTTTTAGTATAGCACTGTCTATTTCTAATGAAATAGGAATATCTGGAAGAGATTGCTGATGCTGATTCATGTCATATTCACTATCATTTTGATTAGTATTTTCGGAGTAACTTTGAAAAGAACTTTCAGTATTTGAAGAGTCGTTTGTTAAAGGTGAAGTCGACTTTTGACTAAAATTCTTAGATGCCATTAGCACACTTAAGGCTGGAACATTGAGTGATTCTTGTGTTACTGTGTCTTTTGAGAACTTTATTAAATCAGACTCGGATTCTTTCTCAACTGGGACCTTCTCTTTGCTATTTTCAGTAAACCGTATCAAATCACTATCAGATCGCATTTTTCTAGTTGTTCCATTATAATCTTTATTAGATACTGACATGTCTGTATTACTGAAGACTTGTTTTAAACGTTCTTCATTTAATATTTCTGTAATACTTATTACTGCAGCTGGACCATATGTTGGGCGCTTAGGCAAGGGTTCTATAAACATAAGGTTAAATTAACAAGTTTATATAGAATTTATTGGAAAATGGTAACACTTTTTAAACTACATCAAAATTCTCATAGTTTTGTTATTTTACAATATTTTTATTTTTTAATAAATAATATCAGTTTTAAATTAATGTAAAGTATGCATATAATTTAATTTTTATTACCATCTTAATAATAATGTATAATTCATCCTCGTTTCCCTAGTGATAGAGAAAACCAAATTTTTCTCATGGGAAACATACATTATTCCAATTAAAAAGTAAGCTATGTATTATTCCAGAATATAAGCTGTGTGCTAAATTTCATATTTATCTGAACAACCATTCTGGTGTGATAAAGTAACAAACTACCATTCAAACTTTGCATGTATGATATTATAATAATGAGATTACCTTCTAGCATGAATGCTATTTGGTCAGCAGCTCTATATATTTCTGCTTTAATTAGAATATTTTTTAAATGACTTAGAGTAGGCCGAACTCTGCCTGATGTGCCCCATTCATCCATGAGTAACTCTGCACATTTTTGGTTACTAGATTTTGCATGTTCTTCTATTAATCTAAAATACAAAAATATTACTATAGACATAATATATATTATAGACATTAGAGAAAGGCATTTAGATTTTTTCCCCATATTAAATATTTAATTAATAAATATGCATCAAAAAATTAGGAAGACATGCATAACATCGGGAAATTATTTTTTTCACATGTCCCTTTTCCATAACTGAAATGGTGTTTTTAAATGGAATAAAGGAAATTCTTCAAAATTCCTTACCTGATGTGTTCATTATTATATTTACGACCAGAACTTTCATCTTGTAATTTTTTTGGAATAATAGACATGACTCTTTTCCAGTCATCGTTTATCTCTAATATGTCCACAACTTCACAAAGAGCATCAGCAGGGAGTTTGCGAAGTTCGATGTTTTTAAGCATGGTGGAAAATTTATAAAATTTTAAATTTACTAGAGTACACAACTCTTCAATTTACAATCAATCTTTAACCACGGTCCACGATTTATCATTAATTTTTAACGTCTGAGAGATACCATTTTGAACTCTTGATAACAAAGGTGATACCTATCACTCGTCAAAGTTCAGGAAAACGAAAAGTTTGTTCACAATATTGTATTTGGGATTTCCCATAACAGGCAATTGGATTATACTTAACAGATATGTAACTGATTGGATTGCAAAACGAATAACAAATTAAACAAAACAATCTAGTATCTACAAAATGATGTAATTCTAATAAGTACGTCAGCTAATAAAATATAAATTACTAGACATTGTGACATTGACATTTAATATGACAATGGATGTATGGAGGGTAGAGATAAGGAGGACCAACTCCTACACGAACAAGTAGCAGTAAAAACGCGACCAGTAAGAGTGGCGCTGCAGTAGCAGTCTATAAATTTTAAAGAAAGCGCCAAACGTAATTAGAAAAAAATAACGCTTTATCTCTGCAGTATTTTGTTTATATTTACTAAAACATTTTTAGACTACGTAAATAGTTGAGGTTTTGTATACTAGCATTTTACTAACTACTTGAGTCATTAAAATTTTTAAATATTTGAACTCAGCTAACTTCACTCCATTTATAACAGCTATGTTCATATTGAAACTATTCGCACGCCAGCGCTATTGTGGTAGGTAATGGAAACTTTATTTTCAGTATACAGCTATACTACGGGAGGTAGCGTTGTAATTTTTTTAGTCATTTTATACCGAATGAATTTTACTTCAAACAGTTCTTTAATGTTCGGAAATCAGTAGAGTGAGCGTCAGTTGTCGCACTAGTGGTGGAGCCATGGAGATTAGAGACCAGGAGAACCAAGGCCCCAGAATGTAGTGTCTCAGAAATATTGTCAAACCAAGGAGGCGCTGCGATCGCTATGTTGTCTCAATGCCTAACTTCACGTTGTCACAATAGTGACAGTACTCATAAATAGCTAACTTCACAGATACTACTTACCGACGGCAGCGCGTTGTAAATTCTACACATTTTCAGAGACAGGCGGGTAATGCTTTAGTATGAAGCGATGGTCCTCCTGGTTTTTAATCTCCATGGGTGGAGCTAAAGGAGACAGCATGACAAAGTCATTAGAAAAAAATCTGCTCCGTTGAATTTTATACCAAGCGAAACTGTATTAAATCATTGTTTTAATCATATTTTTTCAAAAAAATTATCGTCAGCTGTATTGACGAGGGGGGGTTCAAAGTCAGTCACGTGCATAAACCTCATTTAAAATTTGACAAATAAATTTATTTTATACCTTATGAAATTTATATATCTCAATTTTTATGCTTTTAAAATAATAAAGAAAATTGTCAGCTGCACTTTGGACGGGGGAAACACCGTCAGTCGTCGTGATAAACATGTCGCGCGCTCAACGCATTTGAGCGTTGCATAGTATCTTTGGAACATAAACTGACGATCTTTACACCCACAAACAATCAGCTGACGACGATTTTTTGTTTCTTTAACATTTAAATTATCTTATACTTAAAATTCAATAAGTATAACATCAATTTCATATAAATAACACCACAGTATATTTACTTATTCCGTGTAGGCTCCAAATTATATTAATATGTACTCTAACATCAAGGAATTTCAAGTTGTAAAAGTCTCTCTATTTCAACGTACCTTTCCTAAAAATTATTATTCTGGCCTCCAGGTAGAATATACCTGGTAGCTTAGAATCTTCGATCATATACATGTCTATGATCGAAGCTTAGAATAATAACACCTAGAATGATAGTTTCATACATTAATTTCATTCATAATGTTGCAAGTAATTTCTTATTTGAATAAATCTGTTTGTTTTGCAGTGTATGTAAGGTGATTAATGTATAAAAGATAGGGAAACTTGTTTACCTTGTACTTTACAGAATTCATGACGAGAATTTAAACAATCAAAAACATCAATCAGACAAGTCAATTCTAGACAAGGACACCTACGGGCCGCATGCTCGTTCTATCTCTCTTACACTTTCCTACCAATTTTTACTTTACATGTGGATAGGAGATGCTCAGTGCATTCTCTAGACTATGCTCTTACCTCCATGCAATCTAATAACAGGAAGAGTAGACATTAATCACGTAAATAAAACAAAATATGCCAATATATCTTTAATTTCATATTATTTTACTTTATGTACATAAAAATTAACTAAACATGATTAATATTAGCTTTTATATTAAAAATCTATATAAAACCTGATGGAATATAAAAACATATTTTTATTATTTTAATAAAGAATTTCTTGCATATACGAAGGTGGTAAATTCGCTGTTATATCGTGCATTTGTTGCAACTTTTGTAGAGTTGACACCCGCCGCCATATGACGGGACATTCTGTATTTTCACATTTTAAATATTGTGAATGACCACAGCATGAGTTACATATCTGTAAATAAAAATGAAAACAGATAATTATGGCTACTACTCCATTAATTGTGTGCGTTTTATATCTGGTTTAACATTCTATCGTATTTTTAACTTAGTGAGAGATGACATTTTTCAATCTTGGTTTGAAGAGATTAAAGACCAGTATAAGTGAAATCTACTCTTGCCAACCTTTTTAATATTTTATTTTATCGAAACAACATGTATGTACAGTATTATGTCTGTACAATATATTGATGTTTTTTTAGAGAAAGTGGGCAAAATAAACAATGATTTTAATCACCTGGTAACAATATTGTAAGTGTGTCTTCACTTTTGCAAGTTTAGCAGCTATGACAGCCAGAGATCTTTGCCTGTTCGAGGTACATGAGGTGCAGAGGGCTCGTGTGCCTTTAGCCCCGCACACCGCACAGCGCCCTCTCTCCATATATTTGGCTATACCACCTTCAGTACCTGCTCTTTCTATTTGGGCTTCACGATTCCAGCCTAATTCTTGCCACCTGTAAATCAGTCTTAGGAATTTATTATTGAAATTTGGGTTTATTTACAATTTTCTATCGTGAAAAAAAGTGATTTTCTGATAGCAGCGTGGACTGTAGAGCAACCCCCTAGTTGTGTGGTCTGCTTTGACAGACCTGCTATTGGGGCGTCGCCCTTGCGATACTCCAAGACGGGGAAGGTTTGCTGATTTTAAAGGGTTAATATCATTTTCTTTTAAGTGGGTGAGTAAGGTCGGTAACCTGTGTGTGCAAAGGTGGTATGCGTAAATACATTTACAACATTAAAAAAAGGCTGCGTTATTGAGAACCTATCGTGCTTTTATGACACACACCCACACTCCGTTCATCAATAATTAGTATAATTAGTAATATAATATTGTATTATATAGTATAAATAGTAAAAGAGGATATGCGTGTAAAAGGGATGGATGTTACGTTGACGAATGACAGAGGAGAGTGGAAGAAGGAGACATGTTGTGCCGACCTCACATAGCGTGGGATAAAGGCAGGAAGAAGAAGAAGATAGTATGAATAGTATAAAGTACAAACCATTTGAAGACGTCAGCGCCCAGCAGCGCTACGCAGCGCTGCAGCGGCGGCAGCAGCGCGCGCGTGGCGTAGTACGGCACGTGCGGCGGCGCGGGGGCGGCGGGGTGGTGCAGCAGCTCGCGCGGGGAGCGCGCCAGGCGTGCCAGCGCCGCGTGCGCCGCGCCGCCGCACACCAGCCACGCCACGCGTTCGCCCGCGCGCGGCCCGCTGCGCGCGTCGCGTGACGTGAGACGCCTGGCATACATTGTTAGAATATAGCAAATTATGCCAACAACGCTTTTTTATTTATTATGAATTTGTTTGAAATGTTAAGTTTAGATTTTCTTCATACTTTGTGGAAGAATAATGATGTTTTATTGGCCATCCCGACAGTGTCGATTATTATTCTTCTTCTTCTGCCTGGCATTAATCGTGGCTATTGTTGCTAGGGTCGGTACTAGTACGGTTAATTTACATTGCTGCGGAATGGTATGGAAGAGAGTTCTTTAAAACTCGCAGTACATGCATTTTTTAACTACTTTGTTTGTTATTTCTAAAACAGCTGGACGGATTTGAATGAGATTTAGAATTCAGATAGACTATAAACTTGATAACTTGATTTAAAAGATACTTCAAAACATTGAAAAAATAGCGAAAGTAAGTCGGATATTTAAATAATTGTCTTACTTAGCAATCTCATTGGGCGGCGCGGTCGCCCCCGGCCTGTATCCGGCAGCGCCGTGGTATTCCCTCGTGAACAGTAGCTCTTGCGGGGACAAGGACCCGTCTATGAGTTTCGATAGAACATTGCAGGCCAGCTTCTTGACTCGAGACATGTCACCCGTTTCGAATAACTCGCATAGAGATCTTTGTAAGAGCTGAAATTTTAACAATACATACATTTTTTTTGTTTTACTTTTTTTATTATTATTTTTCTTTATGTAGATTGTATACCTGCTCTAAAGTGGAGCTAACTCATAATGTCTGCATAATGTAATTACTCATAATGTAACCTATATGTGCAAAGGTGGTATGCGTAAATACATTTACAACATTAAAAAAAGGCTGCGTTATTAAGAACCTATCGTGCTTTTATGACACACACCCACACTCCGTTCATCAATAATTAGTATAATTCGTAATATGCGTGTAAAAGGGGTGGATGTTACGTTGACGAATGACAGAGGAGAGTGGAAGAAGAAGACATGTTGTGCCGACCCCGCATAGCGTGGGATAAAGGCAGGAAGAAGTAGATTGTATACCTGCTCTAAAGTGGAGCTAACTCATAATGTCTTATAGCGCTATCGTATAGCGTAAATTGTGGTACTTGCATTGTCTTCTGTGAGTATATTAATTTTTAAATATTCGAAATGTCGGGAACTTAAATATCACACAAATTCGAACAAACTAATTTTATTTAAAAAAGCACTAGGTACTTAATATTAATACCTTTACACCAGCGGGACAGCCGTCTCGACGTACAGTTTCTATTCCCTTGGCTTCATATACAGGCTTTTCTTGGTCTGCACTTTCATACATATATCCGACGTAGCGTTTTTTTGTTTGCAATATACAAGGTTGGTACACCTGCAAGGTTTTTTACAAAACCCATATTAAAAATTTAAAGGTTTTATTTTATTTAATCATTAGCTGACGTCAGCTTTCACAAAATATGATTTATAAACAAACTGTTGAAAAAACGCAGAATGCGTTTACATTTAAGAAATAATAATTAGATGTATTATATATAAATAAAGCTATTAATATTAATTATAAAACATTTATTTTATAATATTTTTGTACTCTATACTAAGAAAGTGAACTTATCATCTTCATTGTAAAATATAATTTTCCATTCCATACTTGGGCGATTATTCTCTAGAAACAATAAAAAAAAATCACTTTTATATAGCATACCTTTTCTAGCTTCAACAAAACCGGGGAAGGGTTGTCCGCTGTCACGGCATCGGCTATTTGTTGGCCAATTTCGAAGGCCTCAGCGCGAGTGCCGCCCGGCACTAGCACGAACATGGAGTCCGTGTCTCCGTACACGACCTATTTGCGACGCATTAAATTTTTACTAGAGGTAAACGGTTAATGAACGAGGACTATATCTAATATCTATACATATTAATAAAATTGAAGTGTCTGTTTTTAATTTCAAATTAACAGATTTTTACTAAAAAAAAACAATTTTTTAAACATTTTTGTCTGTCTGTCTATTTGTTCTGGCTAATCTCTGAAACGGCTAGACCGATTTTGACGGGACTTTCACTCGCAGATGGCTGTAATATGGAGTAACTTAGGCTACTTTATATATGCTTCACTAATATTGTAGTATTCAGCCTTTTGTGCCCTCCGTTCAATACGAGGGAATCAGGCCATAGTCCACTATGCACTTGGCTTTGACTTAGCATGTCTTTTGAAAACTTGCTAGGATATCTAAGACATGCAGGTTTCTTCATGACGTTTTACCATTGTGATGCTCTCATTGCAAGGAATGTTATACTCTCAAGAGTTTTTTTTTGCACTTATTATTATTTATTAGTGTAGTTACGTTATTTATTTGGTTTAGTTTTAATCGAAAAGTGTTAATTTTATTTGATATAAATAATTCTTAAGTTTTATACAAGTATATGATATTTTTATTAAATATCAAACTTTTTAATCGAAAACATCGCTTTATTGAAAAACAAAAGTAATTTTAATCGAAATCATCGATCATTTAGCGCAATAATTTATGACGCTAAACGATCGTTTCATCACTAATAACTCGTATTACTTATTTTAACTAACTTTAGCATTCCATTTGCCATTTTGAACGAGTCTAATAGCCCTTTCCAACGTCTCCCTGCCCTTGGCCACGACGCTGTCCCCGACCTCCACGCAAGGCATGCGCCCGCTGAAGTTCGCCGCCGTGTATCCGTACGTCACATTCGCTATTAGCTTCAAACCTGTACACAATTTCAATTATATGTAATACTGACACAATTTCTTCGGATTTTTTGGGTTTTTACACTAGAGACAGACAACAATTCTAAAAAATAAATTGCCCATGTCAACCTGTAGTTGACATGGGCAATTTAGATACAAAACGCATGTCAACCAGTAGTTGACATGGGCAAAATAGGGTCCGAATCCATGTCAACTAGTGGTTGACATGGATTCGGACTGTATGGATGACTTTCTCATAATTAATGTCATCGCAACTTCCTTGCGAAAAAGCACTATGTCAATGTTTTTCAAAAATATAATAATAATATAATAGTAATATTTTAAGAGGTGGTAAAGATGAACGAAAAGAAAACTTAAATTTGTATTTGTAATGTGATATATTAAAAATTAAAAAAATATTTTCTTTTATCGATATCTAACGATATAATCTACATTCAACCCTTCTACATCACTAATCGAGTAGCAGAGAACTTTCGAGAATGACATAACGATTCCTTGTTGAATACAGTCAATCCAAAATAAACTTTATTTTAATCATATAAGATTGACTTTACTAAACGTTCTATCAAATTATTAGTGAAATGAAATAAACTAAGATTTTATTTGAAAACAAATATTGTCGTATTTACCGATGGTACGAAACACCTCCATTTTTAATATTTTTTCTCCTACTATCATTTTTGCACTCCAAAATGGAACAATACGGCATATTTACGAAAAATAAATTTCAATGTGAGACGACCAACTTGACGCGTTGTCAAAACGCATCTGGGATTAGGTATGCGTAACATCGCATAGCGAGCGTACCACGCCTACTTGGCACTTCCACTGTTTTTTCTATTTCGTGTCAATAATATTTTACATTAAATATTTAAAGTACAGATTCGACTAAGTTAGAATTATATTATACTCGTATGTGTAGATTTTGGGTAATGTGTCTGTGACCGAATCACGAGACAACCACTGGACAGATTTTGATGGCATTTTGTATTATTATAGCTGGTTATCATATATATTACGTTATACTTTACGTGTCAACATAATATACTTTTATGCGTAAGACCAATTCTTACCTAATTGCCGAGAATGCATAGCCTTTTTAACAGCTTCATCTTTCTGTAGCTTCATGCCTTTTTTGACAGCTTGTCTGGCCGCGAGGATCCTGCGCAGCAGCGCGGGCAGCACGCCGCGCCGCGCCGCCGCCTTCACGAAGCCCACGCCCACTGGCGACCAGTGCACTAGACCGTTTCTGATGAGACTTTCCAGTTTAGATTGCGGTATACGGAGACGCCAAGCGCCAAATTCGTAGGGAGCATCGCTGGAACAAAAATTATAGTTAAACACTTGTAACTTTCTGTAAATGTTAATTCTGCGCTGATTAATAAAGGGTCTTAAACTTGTCGGTATCGCGAGTATCGTGAAGATTGCTGTACTAATCCTCCATCTTGTAGTTTTAGTTTAGAGGCAGAAGGAATAACATTAAAACCAAAACATAGTTTTTGCATTTACATATAATAATAGTAATATTTAAAGAAAAGATGTCACAATGACATTTCACATTGGTATTAAGAAAGGTAATAGGGTATCTAATTGAATGACAAAAGCACAATTAAAAAAGGTAAATATATTTTTTTTACCCATTAATATTTTGTACTCTTCCAATACAAGTAGAAAAACAGTAGTTGTATGCAATCATCATCGACGGATAAAGACTTTGGAAATCCAACACAATCACAGGATCAGTGTAGTAGCGAGATTCTGAAAAAATAAATTTCTAAGAGTTAATTGTTTTCATAAAAATATGGTGTATATTGGGTAATTATGTGTGATATAAATAAAAAGTGTGTGTGTACTTATGTACACGCGTTAGAAGTTATACTTCTTTGGCGTAGCAAGAAATCTTTTCAAAAATTTTATCTTTCGCCTTACTCTACGTTTGTAGAAAAAACTAAAATTTTAACTATAGCTAACTTCAGGGCGTCGGTTTTTCGTAACGGTGTGCGCGCGCATTGTAAAAAATTACTGTCATCATTTTTCCCTAACGCGCAAAAAGAAGTATAACTTCAAAAATAATAATGATTATATAAATAGAAATAGAAAATGATTCATTTAAATGATTACTGTAAAAAATAAGGAAATATGCATATTTTACATAACTTTTTTAATGTTGCGATATGCATTTACTGTTACCACTTACCACCTACATACAAGTGGTTATGTGGGACTCACTGGCTAGAAAGCCAGTACTACCCTTACACATCCCAGTCCCTTACACATTAAACCCCTCTGCCCCGACGGCCCGGCAGCTGCAGACAGGCGCGAGGTTGCTCCACAGTCCAAACTGCTCTTAGAGAAGTACCAGGAGCAACTCCCATGACACACCGCCCACCGAAGTGGATAACTTCCCTGTGCGCTTTTTGGCTTCACGCCCGGCTGGATTGCTGAACGCTAATAAGCTCCATGCCACAACATGAACTTACAGGAGGATCGTCGATTTGATTGTGAAGTCAAGTTCAAGTTACAATTTTATTTGCCAAGAAATGAATTGATAGTTTAAAAACTATATACCAGGTTCAAATATAAGCGGCAAACATTCCGGAGCGCGCATCGCCGCTCTTTGTCTTACTGTAGGAGATAAAGCGACCAAATTGAGTGGTCTCGCGGCTCTCAGCATCAACGACTCCACTCTAAACTGCGAGCCCCGCGACAACACCTCCCACCATTGCAAACCGAACAGACGTGCCAATTCAGAAGTTCTATCTGAAATTAACGTGAATTATGTCATCAGCCCTTTTAAACGTCCCAATGCTGGGCAGTACGCGGGGGATCAGGCCATAGACCATAGTCCACCGCGCTGGCCTAGTGAGCGTTGGCGAACTTTACATGTTTTACGAAAACTTGCTAGGTTTCTCAGACATAAATGTTTCTTCACGATGCTTACCTTCGCAGTAAGACGAAGTGATAATCATGATAGAAATGATTCGCACATGAAAATATCAGAGGTGCGAGACCCGGATTTGAACACGCATTACTTTACGGTTATACAAGCGAGCGCGTTACCGCTGGGCTACCACTGCCTGCCAAGTGAATTATGCTTATATGAAGTAATTAGTTTTATAAAACTAACTAACTCACTAACCCTGCTTCGTTTGGTCTCGTTCCTAGGAATTTTTTAACAGTTAATATGGAATAGGTAGACTATATGTATCTTTCCATAAACACTGGACAGATTTTGACATTCGGTATGATGATAGTAATCCGGGATATATAGCATATTTTTTATAACGGGAAATACATATTTTTTGAGAAATCTATATTGAACGGTAAAACGAATGTAGGGACGAATTTGTTTAACTCACTTATCATATCCAGCTTTTCCAACATCCTGACTGTACCATTCAATCTGGTCATATAATAGTCCACAGGAATCCATCTTAAAATGCGAGATTCGTCATTCCACCATTCCGATAGCTGTGCGTATGAATATTTCGGCACTCTCTCATTCAATATCTCATACATACAATTCTCGAAGCTATAACTCGATAATGCTAACTCATATCGAAACAACCTCCAAACGTTAAATGTGATCCTGCCAATAACACGACCTTCCATTTCATTTTCATCATTCTTGTAGCGTTTTTGACGATTCTTCTCCGTAATTCTAGAAATTTCTTTAACCATTTCGAGACCTAAAGCTTGTGCTCGTTCTAAAAAATAGCCCCAAGAGCTAATTTCGATTTCATACCCACACATAATATCAGGATCGTGTTTCCGAACACTTTCTATTAGTCTTTCGAATATCTCATTCTCATTATTGACATAAGTTATTTTGTAATCGAAAACGCATCTGTTTAAATATTTTTGTTCTCTATCATCTTGTACGATATATATTTCTGTAATATTCCTTTGTAGAAAGTGATCTTGTGGGCAGTCGTTTGTTATTGCTAGGAAAATTGCTTTTATTGCATCTATTGCTGGATCAGGCGTGAGGTCGCCTCTGACCGATGTGTGGACCTCCAATAACATGAGTGTTAGGAAGTCTGTCTGTAAATTCAAATATTGTAAAATGTTTCGTATATTGTAATAAATATACTAAAGAGGTTTATGAATTCTAAAACCTATTATAAACTAAGAAACTAAGAATGCGTCCGAGCGAAGGAGCAGTTTATAGAAGAATCAAAGTAGACTATGAAAAGAGAAAGAGATAGATCTCTTCCCCGTTCTCCCTTGTTATGTGAAGTGAAATATGTATATAGAAAAAATACATTTTTTGTTGAAATTTAGATTTCTGCGAAATAATTCCATCAAAGTCCATGGACACAAACTAAAAAAAATCACATCACAACACACAATTTTAATAATAATAATAATAACAATCACATAGATTGTTTCGCTACGCAAAAATTTCGTTAAAATACTACACAAAATATAATATACTATATAAATATTAAATATAAAGTACAGATATTATTTTTTTTACCTCAACTGCAGGATTGCTCAAAGAACTTTCTTTAGTACAATCACTATTTCCAAAGCAAAGAAATGATCCGTCAGGTTGCATAGTGACTTGCATTGTGCTATTTAATTCAGAATTTTCCTACAAAACAAAGTCATTTAAGAATTAAAGTAATATACTTTATCATTATTATTTGAATTAATTAAATCATTCATGTTATTTGAATTAATTAAATCATTCATGTTATTTGAATTAATTAAATTATATCGTCTGCAGTGTCATCCTTGTTGTATGTACATGTCCTTAAATATGACCTGAATTGCACTCATACAAAAACTCAATTAAACTCTGCTCAGTCAATTTAGATTTTATATATCAACCACTCCATAAATAATATTAGATGTTATGTTTTATTTAAACTACATTTTATTAAATATTTGAATGAAGTCAAACCTTTTCAGCCTCTAAGCTTAAACTATCATCCCTTTCATTTAAACCAATGGCTTGCGAGCTCTCTAAATCGTCTGCATTTACATTAATTACATTATCTTCCATAGGCGTTTCATCTATTTTTGTTTCATTTTTATTATTTTCCATCCATTTTATAACATCACTTCTTAAAGGAGGATGTTTCAGAGGCTCCAATACACATCTCGTATTTCCCGCTAACAATATCCTTAAAGCGTCAGGTTTAGTTTCTTCATGTGACTCATTGGTTTGTAAGAACAATAATTGACGCCATTCCTCTATACTAGTAACATTCAGCACTTTATCAAACGGTTTTTGGTCTTTAGCTAGTTTACTACGTAATTTCAATACTATTTGACCAATTTCAACCTTATCGCCGACGTCTTTGTAATTCGAAAAGTACGGTTCTAGATTTTTTATCTTTGGAATTTTGAAAATATCTAAAGAAGACTTGATATATTGAGACGTTGGTGGTCTTATTTTAGGTGTTAATATAACGTTGTTTAACTGATTTTTAGCTTCACATTTGATTTCTTTTTGTACATCAATACTAGCTTGCTCCACTTTTACTTCTTTACTTAAAAAATCTTCTTCATTGCTGTTTTGAACTACAGAATCTGTAGATAAATCGAAAAATCTAGATTTATCGTAGAAACTTTCAATGCCCGTTTTGCTTTCGTCTGGCGATGATTCAAATGTGTCAGTAAAAGAAATTATTGATTGGTTTTGTTTTTTTACGTTGCACGGACCTGGTTCTGGTTCAAATTTATTATTCTTATCATATGCAATAGCTACTTTATTACCTGTATTACTTTCCAAACTAATTTTATCAACTAAATCAGTTATGGATTGATCGACAATCTGCTCCTCGATATCTTTTATAGGTGTCTGTGCTTCCGTTTTACATTTTTTGAGATGTAAACTCGAAATATTTTCTATTGTTTCTCTGGAAGCGTTTATTTCTTCATTTTCGTCTTCGTCAGTATTAATATTTTCATTTAATTTTTGATTTTTCTTTTTCGCCTTCGGCCGTGATAAGCCTAGTTTAAATGATCTCATTTTTCTTTTCCTAACCTTTTTGACATCTGAAAAATGGGGTTATATTACTGCCATGACCCAACGAATATACTATAACAAGCTAGAAGTCGGGGCGACTCCGCTTTGAGTTTATATTGGCTTTGGCATCACAAATATATATATCATTAGTATATATATACATCATAGTGTCTCAACTTAGGGTCTACCCACGCGATGAGTTTTAGTCACGCTATCGACAGGAGTAGCATATATTAAGTTTATCACAAACATAAATGATCATATGAGAACTTACGATCATCATCACATGTTCCATCTAACTGAGGTATATCGACAGCGTCCCAAAAAGAATCTTGCCACGAAAGCGAATCCTCTGTATTCTCTTTTGCGCTGTAATTATTAACTGAAATATATTACTTAAATTACGTAAATATGCAACGAATATCGTCATCAATTTCAAATATATTATATACTACATACAATTATACAATCTAAATATATAAAAGTGAAAGGTCACTCACTCATTCATCACGAAATATCGAAAAACGCTCGACTTATAAGGATGAAATTTGGCATGGAGGTAGTTTATAGTAAGTATACGTCAAATGGATGTTGCAATAGAGCCGGATTAAGGTCTAAGGGCTCTCGCATGTTTGTAAAGAAGTTTTTTTTTATATTTTTAATGCTACAAGCTTTAAATTTGGCAGACTCTTTAAGTCTCTTTGTACTTAATACACAATTCGCGTTATTTGTCTCTGCATTTAATACTGTGCACAACAATAATAACTGTTATTAGTTAGTACTAACAAATTACACCAATTTAAAAACATTATAACTATACCTTTCATTGGAATTTAAAATTAATGTATCATCTTTAAATATTTGTGAATATTCAATTTCTAAATCCTTATCATCTTCACCGTCAACCGCTGGTGTGCCCATAACACTGTCATCATCTACAGGTTTCTCATCTAAATCTTGAAGCATATCCACTAGTTCCAAATCATCATTATCCACTGAAAATATTAAAATATTTAATAATATAAGTTTTAATTCATAAACTATAGCATGACTTACGAATTCATATGATACTTTTACAGTATAAGTACAATTTTCTGTGCTCAACTGGCACGCTTGAAGCCATTCACAAGATAATTGAATTGAATTGAATAATTTTATAATATTTGTTACTTATTTATTAGCTATCAGTTAAATGGATTAGAGTGTATATATTGTGGAATATGAACAGAAAAGAGGATGTTGGAGTGGGAAAAAAACTATAAAAGTCGATGCATAACTGGCATCGGGGGGTAGTTGTGTCATGACACTTATCGTGGTAGCATTGTTATGTCGTTACTCTGTCGGTTTATATTTTAAAATATCATTGTTGGTAGATTAGCTGTCTTTTTGGTTAGTTTAATTGTGTTTTAGCGTTTTCAGATCCTTACAATAAATTGAGGTAGATTTTGTAAGCTTGTTATTTTAAAAAAAGCTCACTTCTGGTCTAAATTCACAAGATCAGAAGTGGGATAGGTCCCGTTTCGCCCACTACTTGTGTTAGCGTGTGATATTTGTTGTTCGTTTTTGTTTAGAAGTTTTTTTCGGAGGGTGCCGTGATTTTGGTGTATTTTCATTGATTTTGGGGATTCGTGTTTTATGCTGGTCGCTGTGTATAGTTCAGTTTCGTTTTCCTTGTCAGGCTTAAATTAGAAAATTAAATTATTTGAATTAACGGTTATTTTTAGATCGTATTTTTATTTTGTTGTAATGTCAGAAAACCAGCGAGATCGTAGCGAAATTTGCCGATGTAGTTATAGTCCTCGTCATGAGCGTTGCAATAGTGTGATAGTAGGTGCCACGCCTTTTGCCGGGCCTTTATAGAAATGTTAACTGTAAAATTATTTTTTACTGTTTATGTAAAAGATGCTTATTTTGTGTTTTCGCATTGGGGTTGATACATTCAAGGGAAGATGTATCTTGCGGTTGGGGATAGCATGTCTCGCAGGTCTTTGTACTCGGATATGCTGTTCTGGCCGACAGATGCACTTCAAGTGGGGTACGGTTTCATATTATTGGATGCTGTCTTGGAGTGCGCTCTGACATGCGATCCTAGTATATGGAACATACCTTGTGTAGCTTAAGATTAATGTGTGTGAGCTCGGACAGTGTCTTGGAGGTTACTCAGACATGTCGTCCTGGAGCAGTGATCATATTATGAGTTGACCGTTGCATATGTTTTTGCAGCAAACATTAAACGTATATTTGGGGGTAGGTTGGATTGAAACACGCTTTTATAGGTACCGATTTACACACGCAAAGCTATGACATGGTTCTCTGGCGAGTCGTGAGGGTGCACTCCCCCGACGGGTCCTGCCCCGGGTAATTGGTACAGATATCTGTTTGTTTTACATCCACTGTGCTTAGGTTATGCTAGGTAACGTATATTTGTGGTTAGGTTGGGTTGAAACATGCTTTTATAGGTACTGATTTACACACGCAAAGCTATGACATGGTTCTCTGGCGAGTCGTGAGGGCGCACTCCCCCGACGGGTCCTGCCCCGGGTAATTGGTACAGATATCTGTTTGTTTCACATCCATTGTGCTAAGGTTATGCTAGGTGAGCTTAGACCACGAATGAATCGAATTAAAACCTTCATATAGACAAGCAATTTTAAGAAATGCACTTTGTTTTTTTTTCTGTCTGGAGATTTTATTGTTTATACGGCAGCAATGATGAGAGTGTGATGTCTATAGCTCGTGGCGTCACTCAGGTTTTCGATGTCAAGGTTCTGAACCCCAAGGTTAGAAGATGAGGGAGCCCGAGGACGGTCTCCTGTCAGGAAAGGCCGTGTGGAATATGAACAGAAAAGAGGATGTTGGAGTGGGAAAAAAACTATAAAAGTCGATGCATAACTGGCATCGGGGGGTAGTTGTGTCATGACACTTATCGTGGTAGCATTGTTGTCGTTACTCTGTCGGTTTATATTTTAAAATATCATTGTTGGTAGATTAGCTGTCTTTTTGGTTAGTTTAATTGTGTTTTAGCGTTTTCAGATACTTACAATAAATTGAGGTAGATTTTGTAAGCTTGTTATTTTAAAAAAAGCTCACTTCTGGTCTAACTTCACAAGAATATAGAATTAAGCATAACTATTTTTATTATTTAGGTCCAGGCCTGCGTCACGCGCCTTTACCTACCACGATAAGTACCTACAGCGCCCGACAACTCGCAGTTGCTAATCTATCGAGGCTGTGACACGCGTACGTATATACGACGGTCAGTCGATCGTCGCATCGTCGCAACGCAATTTCAATTTCGCATTTTCGCAACACTGAAGTTTAACAATAGGTACTTTAAAGATGGTAAGAAATACCTACACCTCTACATTAAAGTTAAACAATTGTAAATACAATAAATGCTTATTAAAATCAAATATGTTGTTATTTATTTTACAACGTACAACGTGTACAACGTAGGTAAATTCTGAACACAAAGGAATTGCGCTCTTATTTGCGTATAAGTAAGGTGTGATTTTGAATGCACTATGTGCGTTAGAAATTTTGTAGGTTAAAGATCAAAGGAGTACAACTTCTGTTATATTTTAATTATACATATATACTGTGTCAGTACTTATGATGTATTCTAAACAAAACTTTTTTTGATAAACTTAAAATGCCACTTGCATAGTAATAGCCAGAAATAGTGACATAGGATTTGACTTTCAATTATAAATGTAATTCCATACTTACATAAAATTTGACTGTACTGAATAGAAAAACTACTATTCAATGCTACATCTTCATCCACTAAAGTATTATCAGGGTCACACATAGTCTCATCTATGGATCTTCTTAAAGTAATATTAGCACTTAAGTTAATTGAATTGTCCTGAATATGGTGGCTTATATCTGTGGCATTCAATAATTGCGAGTTCTCTTTAGTCTCAGCTGGATAGTTTACTATTTCCGTTTTTTGTTCACTCTTGATGTGTGTTGTTTCAGCCATATTAGATATTTTTTCGGAAATCAATTTGTCATATTTATTATGTGTATCCGTTTCCTCCACCCCTAACCTTCCTTGTGATAATGATTTAGAGCTTATTGAGAGGTTAAGCTGTTTTCGTCTCTCACGTTCTTGATTCCATACTTCTTCCAAGCCCGGATTTTCTATGCCATCGCCTCTGCCTACTCTTTGGCGATTCAAAATATGAGATGCAACACAGTCAACTTCATAATAACAACTGCTCTCTGGTTTCAGTCCAATTTCATCAGAGGATTGGATGGGCTCATCACTTTTTTGAGAAATGCCAGATTTTCTAAACTTGACACATTGTAAGTCAATATTACTCATACCAAATAGATTAAAGTCTATAAAAAATTGCAATGTAAAATTCAAATGTGATTCATGAGGTTGCAATGCTTGACCTAATATAGCGCCATTGCTGCAGAGTTCCACAGCTTGCCTTACCAAGCCAGGATTGTACAAAAATATTTTTAAGAACAGATGCTCTTTATCATGAAATCCATAGAAGGGTCTGGAAAATAAATATGTTATATCTAACTAATCAAATAATGAAAGTGAAAAGGAGTTCATGCATTATATTCTTTTAGATTTTTTATGGAAAGTTTTCATAGATTAGAATATTCATAGCTATTTATCACAAAATTCTAGATGTCGCCAAGAAAAAACGTTAAAAGGACTTCTAGTGATTGGTAAAACATCATTTGTAACATAAAGCATAATGCTTAAAAAAGATGTTACTGGTGTACTATTACATTTATAAAAAAAATAAAAATAGGGACCAAAAATAATCAATATACTAAGCCTTATAATTTAATAGGTAATACATAATATATGTACATTTTTCATGTGTTTTCATATATCATTATATGAGGAATTTGTTAATAACTAATTTAACTTTTGTATGATGAACAAATAATCAATCTTTCAAATTAAAATCCATTCATTTTAATTTCATATAAATATGATAGATAATGTGATAGACAGACAGATTCACAATAATTGATCTTATAAGGTTTCTCTTGATTCCTTTTGAGAATTTATTCTTAGCAATGTGCAAACTAAAAATAGTAATAATAAATACTTTAAAACATATCACTCACAATCCTTTTACTAAACTTATTTTGTATACATGTTGATTTAATGATGATGCTTGTTTTAAAGCAATGTTTAAAGCTTTGTCAAGACTGGCTGCAATCTGAAAATAATATATAAAAAATATGTTATGTAAAAAATGTGTTTTATGTGTCATGGTGTGTGACCAATCAGCTAAAAGGCTAATCGAATTCACATATCATAGTAATGCGAGTTCAAACCCTCAGATGCAGCCTCTGATATTTCATGTGTGAATAATAATGAAAAATATTATCTCACTTTCAAGTAAAGAAAAACATTAATAAGACTAAGGAAACCAGAGAAAATTGCATAGAGAACTAAGGCCTGATCCTCCTTGCATTTATACTCATGCCTAAAAGTGGGATGTTAGGAAAGGGCTGACTTGCAAACATTTATAACTATTAATTCATTTGATCATGATCATTGAAATATCACAATAAAGATAAGATAATAACCAAATATCAATAATTTCCTATTAAACTTACTTGATATAAAAATTGGGGTTCTGGATTTGGTGTAGGACATGGTAAGTAAAAATATGGAAATACCCCATGTACATGTACGCATGCCTTATTACCCTCAGGTGTTGGTCCAAATATTCTTAATATTGGTACCTAAAATATAAAAAATATAATAATAGTTTTATTTCAAGATATAACATCTAACAATTTGACCTTATTGACTGTATTAGTAGACTAAATTTTATTACCTAATTAATGTTAACTATAGTTATAAATATCTTTATAAGTTTAATGTAAGTTTGTATATATAAATATTCCTTGACTTATGGCTTCTTGAACACTATTTAATTTACAATAATAAAGGAAATAAGAATGGCCTACTTACACATGAATATTGAACACCAATATTTTTATAAAATTAAAATGATATATGTAATGTTAATTAACCTCCTAAGTAACTAATATCTAATGCATTATTTTTACCTGTTTTATATCTGTTCCTCTAAATTCGGAATAAGCTACATCTATTCCTGGTATAGGTCTAGACATGTAGTGATCACAAACTACTATTCTAACTGAAAACTCGATGTTTTTGTTTGTTTCATCTAAAATAAAAAATAACGTATAGGATGAAAAGTATTCAAAATTATTAAGCAGTACTGGTATTCAAATTATATACTAAATAACTTTCTTACTTGACTTAAATATTGTTGAAATTTTATTTATAGTATTATCTTTTAGTGAGGATAACATTTTTAAATATTAACTGGTATTGTAAAGTGTAATCATTTTTCCCGTAAAGCTAAACATGTATTAACTCGTCCATACAAAACAATAGTATTTTTTGCCAATTTTCATACTTTAAAACTGTTACACACGCTACATCTATAATTTCACGTTCACAATAACTTGTAGATACAACTTGAACTTATACATTTATATAAAAGCTTTATCACATGTAATGTAAAAAATTCTCAAATTTTAAATTTGCTAAAAGTGAAAAGATGTATAATAATTTATAACATACATGACATTGTCAATTGTCAAACGTCAAACACTGACATTAAAGTATTTCTCAGTTCTCTATGACTGACAATCAAAGAGTAATGAGTATAGAACTAATATACTGACTGACAATATTTTCAACCATAGAATGAAGCTAAATTTAACTAATATAGTCATCTCTATTTTTTCTTATACACTCATAACAGCATTAGAAAGAGACAAATGTAGGTTGCTCAAAATACAAATTGTCCACAAAGCAAACGTCAATTTGGTTACCTTGGATCAGAGACATGTTACTTATCATGTCTCTGCCTTGGATATCTTTATGATAGCGTTCGCCTCAGGTTTTTGTCTATGACTTAATTCATCGCATTTTTGTCGTATAATTCTAATCGCCCATTCGATAATGATGTATTGGATGATCATAGAAATTTATCGATTAAATTGATAAGCAAAGAATATTTAACAATAAGAATTTATCAAAAATATGCTCACATACAATTGAAACTAGCGGGTACTTTAGTATTTCTTGGAACTAGTTACATTATAATTTGCTATCTCACTACAGTGCACTGTAGTTAGATAGCAAATGTGACCGTTTATTTTTCTTTAACTACAGAAAACTGTATTTTATAACTTAACTGGGTGGTGCTCACAAGAAATATACCATAACACACGTAACACACAAGATTTTTTTTTTAATAACTATTACCTTCGAGAGAGGCTTGACACCCGTTCCCGAACCTGCTTGGCGCTAAGAGTATAGAGTAGCGCGGCGAGTTTTATGTGCACTTTTGCTCCAGGTATATCTCGGGGGCTAACTCAAATAATGAGTGTGACCTGTAATTAATTAAATATTCACTCTGTATCTGTTTCTGTTTTATACCTACTACCTACAATCTAACCTAAAACTAAAAAATTTATATACTTTTACCTATTATTAAAATTTTTGTAGCAAATTCGTAATGTGAACTGATCTAAATAACTATTTCACGTGTTACCCAGTCAGGTCACGTATCACGTGTGGTATGCTACATTTCTTGTGAGCCCCATCCAGCTAGGTTCTAAAAAGATCAATCGTATGGAAACGAATTTACCATAAATCGTTTAGATCTTTTTTTTATACATTATAGGCACACGCTTGACTGCTATCACACCTAACGGGAGGTCGGACGGGAGGTAGTACGCGCGTGCCTAGTAGATAGTGCCTATTCACTTTAGCTTTAAAGCTACCCAAGTTGTACGTGTTCGGAAACACAGATCTCGGAAGAGCATTCCAGTCCCTAGCCGTGCGAATCAGAAATGAAGACTCGAACCTTGAAGTTCGTTCGTAATGACTTTTTAAAGATGACGGTATCACCGTTGGTACATCGGACGCCCGTAATACTTGATCAAACTATTGATGCCCATTTCTTTCAATCAATATATTTGTGTATAACGTCTTTGTCATTTTATTAAAAAACTCGACATTTTGAATGTTGAACTAACAAGTCGATCGATATTGATATTTATTTTATGCATAGTCACATCACTAGCTAATATTTTTTTGTCTATGACAGGGTACATTCAAATTATGGTCAAAATACTCAAATGTCGTAAAGCGCCTTCTATGCTTTAGTTATTGTTGTGAGATCTGGAGTGTATTTAATATAGGAGCTAGTCCTTTCTCTATTTAGAAGGAATTTAGAAAGAGAAAAAAAATCTAGAAGAGCAGATTAAGACATTCAAGGTTAAATATTTTATCTTCAGCTGAATATAGCTAACATCAAATCTAGATACTAAAATTATGTGGTATCTGTTGGTAGTGTGATATAAAATTATATGGATAATCTGTATTTGTTTCAGCTGATCCAATAAATTTAGTCGTGTTTTCACATCATTTACTAATTGCCAGTGTATTGTACAAATAAAATAATGAAATTTATAATAAATAATCGAAACTCAAAATAAATTTCTAGCGATATTGTTATGATACAAAAATACATAAAGAAATAATTGTCCTTTTCTATTTTGTGTTTAAAAAAAGGATGGTTTAATTTGTGAAAATGAAGTACTATTTATACGCTAAATACAAAAAAGAAAAATCTATTAAAAGATAGAATAAATCTTATAAAAGACAATGGAAGATGATGAGGCTGATTTGCGAGAGCAGATATTCCACAACAATGTTCGGGAGCAGATTGTGAGTATTTTTTCGGGATTACGATTTAGATTTTAAGAATTCACATGTACTTCTTGTTGATTGTAATATAAAAATATTATTGTAGATATTCCTGCTCTTATTCATTTTGCTGTACCTCTTCTCGTTCATGTTGATCGAGAAATTTCGTCGACGCGATATTGAGGATTATTCAAATGCCGATGAAGATGAGGTAAAGGTGTACCGAATAAGCCTCTGGCTGTGTACATTCGCCCTTGCAGTATCATTGGGCTCGGCACTATTGCTGCCCGTATCAATAGTCAGCAACGAAGTGCTTATATTATACCCCAATAGCTATTATGTTAAATGGTTGAATAGCTCATTAATACAAGGTAATATCTTTATTATTTTTGGAGTCTATTATCTTATTATTTTTGGAGAACTTTTTTAAAATAAATTTGTTATATGCTCAAAGTTGTTCATCTTTATGCAAAATTAAATACACCCTTTAAAGTTCAACCTTTGAGCTTCAATACCAATATAAAAAATGTACTAATTTATGGAACCAAGGTTACATTGGTAAATAAATAAAAAAATATTTATTGAATTATGTAATTGTGTTACTTGCTTATATATAATGTGTTCTTGTTTTAGGGCTATGGAATCATGTATTTTTATTTTCAAACTTGTCATTGTTTGTGTTTCTACCATTTGCATACTTATTTTCGGAATCCACTGGTTTCCAAGGCTACCGTGGTTTGAAGGGACGATTATATGAGACTTTTGTTGTGTTGGCTCTTCTGGGTGTAGCCATGCTAGGCCTTGCTTATGTTATCTCTGCATGGCTAGAAGGGGATAGATCCAGCCTTGATGCTCTGCTAAGTAAGTTTTATTGAAAATATTTTAGTATCTTTGTCCAATCAAATAATATAGTTTTTATTTATATGTACGGATTGATAAAATGTCTTGCATTCTAGTTGACTTTACATTATATAAATGTGTACAATATATTGTCCTGCCACAATTTAATCAAAACAAACTTCACATGACATTCATTATTTGGTATTTTTAAATGGATGCCTGAAATAAATTCCTACTCCCTCATTACTTGTAAATTATTTATAGAAATCTAATCATACATATTGTCTAAAGGACTGGTTTTTAAAATCATGCATACAATAGATTAAAAGTTAAATGAACTCTAAACAAGTTTCTTCTTTCAATACTTAACATGATTTTTTTTCCGTATTTGTTTTGAATGTACATTATAATTAGTAATTACCTTAACTTGCTAGTCAGCTAACTCTGTTTAAGTGCACAGGGGTACTAAAAATATTATTGTTTCAATAATATTATGAATTCACACTAAATAAATTTTTTGATTATTTATATACTATACTGATCATTACCAGTACTCCCAAAATGAAATATCACATTACTTCCTTTCTATCCTTTATATTGGCTCGTATAACCTGCTAGCAATCACCATACCAAATTTCATCAAATCTGGTTTACTCATGATGCGTTCACAGACAGATAGACAAAAATTATAAAATCTACAGATTCAGGGGGAAAATCATCATTGTTATTAATGACTTTCAATTAGATAACCCAAAAAATAATATAAATTCATTGTAGAATGAAGTTAGAATTTTATTATATGTATCTGACATACCCTGGATTTGGTCGATTTGATCGATATTGGCTAGGCTGGAATATAATCAATGTACTATATATTAAAAAAGAATTTGTTATTAATTTTTCTGATCTATAGTCGCTTTTAAAATAATAATAAAATGTATAAACAATATTAAATATTTAATCCAAAAAAAGCAACACAGCATACAGGATGTAGTTCTAAGTAGGGTCATAAGAACAATGCCGAGAAAACACTCACGTGACTGAATAGTGAATGCATAGTGAACCATCCAATTGTGATTCCGTGTTATTTGTGCTTAATTGACTGTAGAGCTGAATGCGAACGACTATTGTTTCGTGGCCAATGTTTAGATAAACGTACCCGATCTACTAACCGTGAATTGTAATTATACAATATGTAAATAGATATATAATATAAACTATGCGGTAATATGCAGCGGATAAAAATATTTGAAATTATTGAAACAGGCTGGTTTGATGGCTAACAAATTGATAGTTACTAGGAGTAAAGGGTTTGGGGGGCGGATTCTATAAGGCATAGATAATATAGGTATCAGCCCTTATTTACGTCCCACTGCTGGGCCCAGGCCTCCCTCAATACGAGGGAGATCAGGCCATAGTCCACCGCGCTGGCCTAGTGCGTGTTGGCGAAAGTCACATGTCTTTCGAAAACTTGCAAAGTTATCTCTCACATGCGGTTTCCTCACGATGTTTTCCTTCACCGTAAGACAAGTGTTGATCATGTCAGAAAATGATTTCCACATGAAATATCAGAGGTGCGAGGCATGGGTTTGAACCCGCATCACTCAGTTATCCCAGCGAGCGCGATACCACTGAACCACTACTGCCTTCTATAAATGTATATACATAATTTTATAAGGGCTACAGCACGCTTTTTCTTCTCAACTCTGCGCCGCCAGTACAGATTAATAGATTTTATCGCTATCCTATCAGTATTTTAACTATACAAAAGAATAAAGTAAGAAACTATTGAATATGATGAAACGTCAAACAAAAAAATAAATTATTCATTTTAGTTTTTGTAGCAAAATGGATGAGGTAGCAAACTAGGAAAAGCTGAAATATTGTTTGTGTCAGTGACAGAGGAACAAGTGTGAATCTATCAATAAATTTCATGCTTTGTTTACTAAAAAATGACAAAAAGACTGCTAACTAGATATAAATATTTATATATTCTAGTTTTATCGAATATTCCATACCTATTATCATTTTTTCAATGTCTATTAGGTGATGAGAATGCCCTTAATACAAAGCTTTCTAACACTTTAATTCTTACATGTCTTTAAAACATGCCAGTTATAATATAAACTAGCATTTCCTGTGGCTCCGCTCGCGTATTAAAGAAACTAAACTCTTAGATTTCACATACCTACCGTGTGATGTTATACAGCTAGTTTTTAACGGTTAAATTGATATTTTTCAGAAATGAGATATTTTCCAGCAGTAAAATTCTTAATTCTGTAAAATCCTATATTCCGACCCGGATAACCAGTTATCATCGCACTAAATTTCATCAAAATCTGTCCATGCAGTGGTTTTCTCATGATGCGGTCACAGACAGACAGACAGGCAGACAGACAAAAATTCTAAAAACTATAGATTCGGTCTCTGTATCGATAATAATTACTATTCCAATAAGAACTTCCAAAAAATATTCAAGATACGACTGTACGATAAGTTGGAATTTTATATATTATGTATAGATTACTAGTGATTTACCGCCACTTTTCCGCATTAAAAGTTATCCAATAGTTATACGCATAGCTACGTTGACCTGGCTAAACAGTTATCAACATATAATATTAATCAAATTCTTACCAGTGGTTTTTTCGTGTCAAGACAGACGGATATATTCGGCCCCTGTACTGAACTATTTCAAGAAGATTTTCCAAAAAATATTTAATTTACAGATTCAACTAATAAAGAATTTTATGAGATTTATAAATTAAATTTATAGAATATTAATTTAATTTATTTATTTATTTTATTTTATTTATTTATATTTATATATAAATAAATAAAATAAATAAATAAATTTATAGGTTCAATTTTTCTTTTCATTATTGTCTATGGGAGTTGGCACTGCCAGTACTTTATATTAATATGTTTTTTAGACTGGTTTACATGTACTCTTTTGATATCTTTTGATATTTATTTAATCTTCCGTCTTATTAATTATGTTCTTCTTTACAGATTTATGGACGTATCTTCCGTTCTTATACTCCTGTGTATCTTTCGTCGGCGTTTTGATGTTATTAGGTGAGTTTTATAAAATTACAACATTAAACGTGTAAACGGATATCAAAAATAACAGCTGCCTTTACATAGGTACTCTTGCTTATTCACGTCACAGAGTACAATCAACGACCCTGATTTTAAATTTAGCCTATAATGATCATGCGATGTTACATTAGTCTCTTTTGTGTTTACAAACATAACGTATACAAATAGAAAACGGAAACATTCTGATTTATTCTGATATGGTATTAAAAATAAGACATCAATTTATAATTACTTTTAATTATTGTGTTCTTGAGTTAATTTTGAGTGGATTATCGATATCGAAGTATATCGTTTATCGCTCTTTATCAAAATAACATAGAAAATAAATCACTAAAATATTTCGTAAGTTGCTATGGTTATAGAATAGTTACTGTACACAATTTATTATGTAGTATATTATTTATTTTTCCTCTAAAATGAACAAAGTTCATAACGAAACATTATATTCAAAATAATATTTTAAATCGCGTAATTTAATAAGTATGTAAAAACCATTATTACTTTTAGTCTTCTTCACTTGTATCTTCTTTCTTATCAAGAAAATATTGAATAAGCTCTTTGTGTTGTGGAAATTTTTCATTAAGCTCTTTTTTACACTCTTCCAATTTATCATTTTCCTCTAATTCTAGGTGAGCTTTTGCTTTATATAGACGAGCTTTAAAACTGTTCTCATTCAAGCGTAGCGCCCATTCGCAGTCATTAAACACCTATGAATACAAAAGATGTTATAATAAAAGAACATTTCTTGTGTTTAGGTACATACATTTACATTCTAATTATAAGAGGATACATGATAAATTTTCCGCTTTTTAGTCAAGATATTAAACAAATTTAATTCGTGAATCTTTGTTTTTATTACGTATGTAGGTACGTGTTAATTTACTTGACATAACTGGTTTCTATGTGAACTTTCTACTCTTAAAAGTATTTAATAGTAGTATCTACAGCCGTCATCGCTGATTCTTGGATGCAATTCAATCGATTTATATTTACCTATTAATATTTTATTATGTTCAATTTAGCTATGATGAAATTATTTATTTATTAGCAAACCCGCCCGCTGGGTGTAACTTAAAATAAATTAAACGGTTTACATAATTTACTAATAAAATAAAAGGCTTAGTCTACTACTCTAGACTCCTTATAACATTAGCTATCTACGAGAGATTAGCCGCAACAAACAGACAGACAGACAGACAAAATTAAAAAAAAAATTTTTAGATGTAAGTAGTGTATTACATATATGTACATACTTTCATATGCATTTAGTGAAAAGCTGTTAATTTGAAATTAAAAACAGACACTTCAATTTAGTTTATATGTACTGATAAATGGTCACGCTTTTAAATAGAATACGTTATTTATTATTTGTTACGCGTTTTCTCGGCCTACTTATTTTAAAAGATAACAGTTTTACCTACATTTTAAATACTGTTTTTGGTTATTATCGACTAAAACCTGTCCTTGCTAACTGTACCCATCCTATGAGATGTAACAACTTTGTTGGCTTCAATACATTGACCTCGTCTAAATTGATATATTGCGATTGTTGCGTTCATCTGACGATAGGGAAATATTTGGTAACAAATGCGTAGTAAGGGAATTCATGTCAAATTTTATGACAACCCTATTTATATATTTTTGTTAGCTTAAAAATCAGATCCATACCTACTTAAATTATAAATTCGAAAGTATTTTTGTTTGTCCTTCTTTCACGTCGAAACGTGACGTCGTTGAAGAGTGACGTATTGGCATGATTTCTGCGTGGAGATAGATGAATGGCTGGAGATTGACATAGGCTAATTTTTACTATATCTTTTTCCCTCGGAAAAATAAATATTACAAGTTTGCCAATATATACTAATACAACAATTCATCATACTTGTGTACATATTTATTGGGACTTGGGACGAAACAGAGTGATGCTCTATATTTCTGTAAATATACTTTTAATGAAGGCACAGTCGCGTCTGACTAACCGCCGCACTCAGAGTCAATTAATGAACCATTAAGTCGAGAATCTCCGTACTAAAGAACGACTTAATGGTTCATTAAGTGACTCTGAGTGCGGTTGTAATACTTCTTTATGAATGTGTGTTACCTTTTCAAAATTTCCAAGTTTTATGTTAGTCAATGCGCGGTCGCAATACATCATAGAATTATCCTTTATCTGTTCAATAGCACGATTGTAGTAAGACAAAGCTCGATCATATTCGCCTCTGCGAAATGCTTTAATTGCTTGGGTCTTGAGAGTGTCAGCTTTTTCTTGACGAATTTTCCGGTCTAAAGCTCGACGTTCTGCATCTTTGCTCACTTCTGCCATCCACGCATCTTTATCCATTTCACTCTGTAAATTAATATAATAGAATTAAAATAACTATTTAATATTATATTCTTGTGAATTTAGACCAGAAGTGAGCTTTTTTTTAAAAACACAAGCATACTAAATCAACCTCAATTTATTGTAAGTATCTGAAAACGCTAAAACACAATTAAACTAACCAAAAAGACAACTAAGCTACCAACAATGATATTTTAAAGAAATAAACCAACAGAGTAACGACCTAACAATGCTACCACGACAAGCGTCAAGATACAACTACCCCCCGATGCCAGTTATGCATCGACTTTTATAGTTTTTTCCCCACTCCAACATCCTCTTTTCTGTTCATATTCCACACGGCCTTTCCTGACAGGAGACCGTCCTCGGGCTCTTCATCTACTAACCTTGGTTCAGTTAGAACCTCGACATCGAAAAGCAGAATGACGCCAGGAGCTATAGACATCACACTCTCATCATCTACTGCCATATAAACGATAAAATAACTAACTAACTAAAATTTCTAAAACTTGCGTGTCTATATAAAGGTTTCAATTTGATTTATTCATGGGCTAAGCTCACCTAGCATAACCTAAGCACAATGGATGTGAAACAAACAGAAATCTGTACCAATTACCCGGGGCAGGACCCGTCGGGGGAGTGCGCCCTCACGACTCGCCAGAGAACCATGTCATAGCTTTGCGTGTGTAAATCAGTACCTATAAAAGCATGTTTCAACCCAACCTAACCACAAATATACGTTACCTAGCATAACCTAAGCACAGTGGATGTAAAACAAACAGATATCTGTACCAATTACCCGGGGCAGGACCCGTCGGGGGAGTGCGCCCTCACGACTCGCCAGAGAACCATGTCATAGCTTTGCGTGTGTAAATCAGTACCAATAAAAGCATGTTTCAATCCAACCTACCCCCAAATATACGTTTAATGTTTGCTGCACAAACATATACAACGGTCAACGACCAACTCATAGAATGATCACTGCTCCAGAACGACATGTCCGAGTAACTCCAAGACTCTGTCCGAGCTCACAAAAATTAATCTTAAGCTACACAAGGTATGTCCCATATACTAGGATCGCATGTCTGAGCGCACTCCAAGACAGCATCCAATAATATGAAACCGTACCCCACTTGAAGTGCATCTGTCGGCCAGAACAGCATATCCGAGTACAAAGACCTGCGAGACATGCTATCCCCGACCGCAAGTTACAACTTCCCTTGAATGTGTCAACCCCAATGAGAAAACACAAAATAAGCATCTTTTACGTACACAGTAAAAAATAAAATAAAAATTTTACAGTTAACATTTCTATAAAGGCCCGGCAAAAGCACAGCCCCTACTATCACACCGATCAAGACTACTGCAACGCTCATGACGAGGACTATAACAACATCGGTGACGTTCATTACGATCTCGCTGGTTGTCTGACATTACAACAAAATAAAAAAAAGATCTAAAAATAACCGTTAATTCAAATAATTTAATTTTCTAATTTAAGCCTGACAAGCAAAACCAAACTAAACTATACACAGCGGCCAAAACAAAACACGAATTACCAAAATCAATGAAAATTCACCAAAATCACGGTACCCTCTGAAAAAACTTTTAAACACATACAACCTACAAATACCTCATGTTAACAAAAGTTGTGGGCGAAACAGGACCTATCCCACTTCTGATCTTGTGAATTTAGACCAGAAGTGAGCTTTTTTTTAAAAACACAAGCATACTAAATCAACCTCAATTTATTGTAAGTATCTGAAAACGCTAAAACACAATTAAACTAACCAAAAAGACAACTAAGCTACCAACAATGATATTTTAAAGAAATAAACCAACAGAGTAACGACCTAACAATGCTACCACGACAAGCGTCAAGATACAACTACCCCCCGATGCCAGTTATGCATCGACTTTTATAGTTTTTTCCCCACTCCAACATCCTCTTTTCTGTTCATATTCCACAATATATTATGTATATTGTATGAGTACGTAGATAGAACTACATATATATGCAAAGTGATACAACAGTAAATAGACAATACTTAATAGCAACTCAAAGTTGAATAATGTATGTGCAATAATTTTGACAGAGACGAATGTGCAACATTTATCAGTCTTTCGATATCAATCATTTATATTTTATATGCACCGCATACTTTAAGCATTATAGAACTAAACTAAACCTAATATTGAAGTAGGAAAATCATAGTGGAATTCGAAAAACGATAAATATGCGCGAGGACCGCTAAGTAGTAGTGCAACATTCATCAGTATGGTAACTTTGTCCTGTTTAACCGACTTCAAAAAAGGAGGAGGTTATATGTTCCGATGTATGTATTTTTTTTTTTTTTATGTATGTTCACCGATTTCTCCGCCAACTGTGGGCCGATTTCAAAAATTTTTCTTTTGTTCGGTAGGGTATAGTTCTGAGGGGGTCCCATTATCACAAAATCAGGATCTGATGATGGGATCCCAGGGAAATCCAGGGCAACTTTCAAAATTTATAGGCACCTATAATGTTTTTTATATATTTTCTAAAACTGTTCAAGCATTTGCGTCTGAAAATCGTAATCTCATGTGAAGCTGATGATGGAAGGTAGAATTCTTCAAATGTTATTGTTTATCTGTGTTCACCGATTTATGCGTCAATTGTGGGCCGATTTCAAAAATTTATTTTTTGTTTGGTAGGGTATACTTCCAAGATGTTCCCATTGTCACCAAGTTAGGATCTGATAATGGAATCCTAGGGAAATCGATGGCAACTCTTAAATTTTATAGGCACTTAGTACATTTTTCATATATTTTCTAAAGTTTTTTAAGAATTTGCATCTGATAATTACCATCTCATGTGGATAAGCTGATGATGGAAGGTACAACTCCTCAACGGCTAGGAGTTGAAAGGAAATTCCTTTAAAATTATACATACATATAGACTGATAGTTGTGTTCTTCCAGGCTATTACGTTAATATGATAGTAGAAGGTAAATCTCATTAACCTCTAGGAGTTAGGTGGAATAATGGACGTGGTTTATTTAAACTATTTCGTATGGGGAATGTAAACATAAAGATGAGCTCGTAGTTTAGTTACAGCTACAGTAGTCGTAGATCGAGTACACTTTGGACACCAACACCCCCCCCCCCCCCCCCCTTTCGGTAGACCCGATAATTAATTACTATTACGTTACATACGTTAATAGGTATGCTCGTTGTTTAATATAAAGCTTAAACAGATTTTAAATTAGTGACATATAGTAAGTCACTATAATTAAATCAGCTAAATAAAAGGTACACTAAAAATGGAAAAATAAGTTATTTTAAAAAAAAAAATTAAACCGACTTCAAAAAATCAGCACTAAAAAGAGAAAAATCTAAACTAAAAAGTTGAAAATAATACTATTAAGAACTTTGTTAATTTTGGAGTCGGTGCCAGCCAAAGCAAAATAACCCTAAATAGATACATATTCGATTAATCTATCAATTTGTAAACATAATCAAAATACCTGGCTGGCACCGACTCCAAAATTAACAAAGTTCTTAATAGTATTATTTTCAACTTTTTAGTTTAGATTTTTCTCTTTTTAGTGCTGATTTTTTGAAGTCGGTTTAATTTTTTTTTTAATTAGATTATGCTATCTAGGTTCAAGAATTTAGTTGTTCGAATTGAAACATAGAATTTTATCTACTGAATTTGTCTGCTATCTGTTCGTAATATAAAGTTATTTTTATAGTACATTGTAAAATGAACCAAGAGGCTATTAGGTAATAAATATAATATACCTACTAGTGACTCCCCCTCGCTTCGCCCAGGTTAGTTTCTATGTATTTTTTGGCAGTTACTGATTCCTATTCAAAATAAACGGTTCTAAGCTGTTCGATATTCCACCTTATTATCCCATTTTTTCATCCCTATTTTTTATACTTAAAGCACCCCTGAGACACCTCCAATAAAACAATAAATAATTGCTTAAATCAATTTAGCCGTAACGAACATCAATTGATGTTTATATAGTATATAGATATAAATATTTATTGCTTATACTTAAACATTGGATAAAAATATGTACAATACACATGCTGTAAAGAACAGTCCACGTGGATACCACATATGGATAGAATTTGGCTTACAATTGGTGTTATAAAATTCATCTACTTTTAAAGTATTCAATATTTATTGTTCTTATAATAATATCTTCTTAATTCGTAATAGGAAAATCGTCAGAATGTAGAAGTATGTACAATGTACGAGTACATGTGTAACAAATAATAATTACTAATCTTTTCAAGACTTATCAGTTATTCAATTCATAAATAGAACACATTTGAACAGATATTTATAGCAGTGCACGAGCCAAATTGCTTTCACCGGTAAAATAGCGTTGTGTTTAGCTTCAGATTATTTTTAACCGACTTCCAAAAAGGAGGAGGTTATATGTTTCGATGTATGTATTTTTTTTTTTTTTATGTATGTTCACCGATTTCTCCGTCAACTGTGGGCCGATTTCAAAAATTTTTCTTTTGTTCGGTAGGGTATAGTTCTGAGGGGGTCCCATTATCACAAAATCAGGATGTGATGATGGGATCTCAGGGAAATCCGGGGCAACTTTCAAAATTTCTAGGCACCTATTATGTTTTTTATATATTTTCTTAAGCTGTTCAAGCATTTGCGTCTGAAAATCGTCATCTCATGTGATGAGCTGATGATGGAAGGTAGAATTCTTCAAATGTTATTTTTTATCCGTGTTCACCGATTTATGCGTCAATTGTGGGCCGATTTCAAAAATTTATTTTTTGTTTGGTAGGATATACTTCCAAGATATTCCCATTGTCACCAAGTTAGGATCTGATAATGGGATCCTAGGGAAATCGATGGCAATTCTTAAATTTTATAGGCACTTAGTACATTTTTCATATATTTTCTAAAGTTTTTTAAGGATTTGCATTTGATAATTACCATCTCATGTGGATAAGCTGATGATGGAAGGTACAACTCCTCAACGGCTAGGAGTTGAAAGGAAATTCCTTTAAAATTATACATACATATAGATTGATAGTTGTGTTCTTACAGGCTATTACGTTAATATGATAATAGAAGGTAAATCTCATTAACCTCTAGGAGTTAGGTGGAATAATGGACGTGGTTTATTTAAACTATTTCGTATGGGGAATGTAAACATAAAGATGAGCTCGTAGTTTAGTTACAGCTACAGTAGTCGTAGGTCGAGTACTCTTTGGACACCAACACCCGCAACCCCCCCCCCCCCCCCTTTCGGCAGAATCAGCTAAATAAAAGGCACACTAAAAATGTAAAAATAAGTTATTTTTTAAAAAAAAATTAAACCGACTTCAAAAAATCTGCACTAAAAAGAGAAAAATAAAAAGTAGAAAATAATACTTTAAAGAACTATGTTAATTTTGGAGTCGGTGCCAGCCAAAGAAAAATAACCGTATATTCGATTAATCTATCAATTTGTAAACATAATCAAAATACCTGGCTGGCACCGACTCCAAAATTAACATAGTTCTTTAAAGTATTATTTTCTACTTTTTATTTTTCTCTTTTTAGTGCAGATTTTTTGAAGTCGGTTTAATTTTTTTTTAAAAAATAATTATATCGAACAATTGGTTTTGTAGATAAATGTACATAATGGACTATATTTTCAAAACAAAAACTTATCGTTACATTTTCTTTTAGATAGCGGCGTATATAGAGAAGGCTAATGAATAAGAAATATTGTACTCTGGTAATCATATAGGTATATGCACTATTTTTTTTATATAGGTCGCAGAGATCACTAAGTCCGCCCTTACACTGAAACACATTTTTGCTTATTTTGCATACTTCTTAAAAAGTTCTTTTATTTAATAATGGATAAAATAACTAAGTTAATAAAAATATTATTATCTTGTGTTATACTAAATTTTGTAATGTGTTAGAATCAATTCCCCGCTATAAACTATATAACAATATCATACTCCTAATATAAACATATCCAAATTGATAAGCAGCTTACTATATTACTGCACGAAGCTCGAAACATACTCGTAACAAACTATGATTGTATTCATTCCATTTATTATAAATATACACTACCTTGACAGGCCATGTACATTGTTCATGCGATAAGTTTATTTTGTTAGTAAACAGGTTCATTACTAATGCGCGATGGGTAGGTTCTAGTGCTGGTGGTTATTCTAATGTGCATAACATTGTGACAACGAACACTGATAACCTAATTCATAATTACTATATAATTGTAATTTTTTCTACTAACGAACTTTGTGTCCCGAAAGTACAAATACATAGAATTTAAATATTAAGAATTTATAAGTGATGAATTCGTCATAATAATGTTTTTGCACTTACTTTATCTTTTAAGTCAACAGATTGAAAAGCTTTCTTGTTTATTACTGTGCGATCATTTTTGACTGTCATTTTGACATCTTCATCTAATAATACTTTGCCCTCCAAGATCTGATCAGCCATAAGTTTTGCCGCATCCGACTTTTCTTTGTCACCGCTCGCCATATCCTTCACTAAGCCTGAAACCTCGCCTATTCTTTTCATGAAATTATTCCATTCTTCGTTTAATTCAATCTCTTTGCGGTTCTTTAAAGCTGGATTAGCTAACATGGTGGCTAACGTGGTAGCTGGTATAGTTTTATATTACTTTTTTAAAGGATAGTTCGTGTGTCGTATTGTGTGTCTTATTGACGCAACTTGATAAATAGATACGGTTGTCAAGGTGCAGGAAGGTGTTTGACTGTTTGTTGTTAGTCATTTTTGAAAAACCTTTTTGCATACTAAACAATGATATTCTATTAGATACTAAACTATATTGATACTAAATATATAAATTGATAAAGACTATTTTTTATTTTTGATTACACATTTATGGGTCAAAAAAATAATTCCATAATTTTACCCCATCCCTTTACTACGCTTTAATTCATTTGTAACTAAGATTTTCCAATTTAAAGGCTATATGTAATCTAGTCTAGAACTTCTTGTTTTTTATGCCGTCTTGTTAGACATTGCTCGTTTGTTTACATAGGCCTGCCTACTTTCCACACACTTAAAGTAAATAGTAAGAAAAGGAATGTTTCTAATATGACGCAACAGTATGTGTTTATACATAATACTCGTGTGAAAATGAATTATAATTTGTGCTTAAAAATATTATATTTACATATATACAGCCCAGCGGTGACGCGTCGCTTGTATAACCGAGTGATGCGGGTTCAAATCCGGGTCTCGCACCTCTGATATTTTCATGTGCGAATCATTTCTATCCTGATTACCACTTGTCTTACGGTGAAGGAAAACATCGCGAGGAAACCTGCATGTCTGAGAAAACCTAGCAAGTTTTCGTAAGACATGTGAAGTCCGCCAACACGCACTGGGCCAGCGCGGTGGACTATGGCCTGATCCCCCTCCTACTGAGGGAGGCCCGTGCCCAGCAGTGGGACGTTAAAAAGGGCTGATGATGATGATGATGATATACATGTATATTAAAAAGAGAAACATTTATTAATATTTGACATTTTGTATTTGGACTCATAGAAATTATAATATTTTTTGGTAAGTAATATACGTATTTGTCGAAATTTTCGAAATATAGTAACAAATTAAACTGGTGAATCTTTATTATTTCGCTGTACCTGTAAATTATTAATTGTAACTGTAGTATGGCTTATTAATTCTATATTTTTTAAATTAGGGGTTTTCAAGGTGTTACATTATATGATTATAATAATATACATACTTTAAGTCCAAAGGTTTTTACTACGTTTCATAAAGGCTTTGTACCTAAAGGGTCAAGACAAAATCCTTTTACTGCGTACCTTTTGCTGTATATCTTCGTTCGTCAGTCATACTTTTAAAACGCAATGGTATATTAAACAAAGAATTGAATTATGTTTTGAACCGTTATAGATGGGCGGTAAAAGTTTAAAATGTTTTAAAATTGCCTAGCACATTAAAGAGCAACAAGTAAAAAATCGAAGTATAGTGAGTGAATAGATAAGTATCGGCAAAATAATAGCGCTTACTCTAGAGTAGAAGTTTTAATACTTAAATTTAGGCGAATATTCTACATTTTAAACTAAAGCAGTACGAATTATTTTGATTTTTTGTGTTCCCGACGATTCAAAATTTCTCCCCCGTGACCATGATTCGAGAGACGAAAATCACAGTCCGCAAAAAAAACAAAAAAATGATAATAAGATAAATAGTAATAACTGGTAAATTAAAGCATACGTAAGTGGCTTATAGTTATTGATAAATACATAATTTAAAAATATCGGGCTGTAGCACGTGTGCGCGATTCTGACTCACACTTTATCAGATACCGTTAAATATTCGGCAAAATAAGTACCAGTGTACGGAAAAGTACATTTTACATATCGTCGGCCAAAAATATAATCTGCTAACTCCCATTTAACTACATACCAGAAATGAGAATTAAAAATTACGTAAAATTATTTAAAATTACAATTACGAAATAAATGCAATATCTAAATTCCAGTTAATCGATATTGTACTAGTACCTTACATAACAGCATTGTATTTTTTATTTTTCTCTTACATTTGATACCAAAAAGTCACTTTAGTTAAAATAGTGTTAGCAGCTCAGAATATTTAGTCGAGATATCAAATAACTTCTTGCAATTCTAAATTAACACTGTTTTTGCAGTTTTCACACCCCTGGGATTCGTGAGATTGTTTGGCGTGGTGGGTGGCGTACTTGTAAAACCCCAGTTTCTAAGGGATCTCAATGAAGAGTACTATGTCTACTCGTTTGAGGAGAACACCATCCGGCGGCGAATTAATAACTCGCTGGCGACGGGTAAGGAATTTTAATAAAACATTTTTTTCTTCTATGTATTCTTCAAACAAAAGGTATTGTTCTAGACAATCGAGTTCTAGAAATTATAATGAAATTAAACATCAAACCCACTGTCTTTTAGTTATAAGTAATGATTATTTAGAACAACGTAGGTATATAGCTTGATCATCCTTTAATATCTGTAAAGTTCTATTTGAACTGAGACCTATTTTAGTTTTAGTGTTGGTCAAAACCAAACTCATTTTTTTATTTATTTATTTTACGGTTCTGTAAAATCCGTTGCAAATGTGCATTTAATTATGTGTCGATTCTGCAATTTGCAAACTTAAGACATTTTATTGAATAAGTTATTATTTTCTACACAGAGCAAATGTGTAGTTTTTAGAACAGTTCTACATTGCTTGCTTCAGAAAATATTCACGTCATGTTCTTTTAGCGATTTTTTGGAAGATTTAGTGTCCTTTTTTTAAAATTAAGCAAGAAAATTCATATTCAAATCTACTTCATATTCGCATGCATAACGTTTTTGTTGTTTAAAATATGCATAGACGATTTACGGAAGAAAAAATACTGGTAAAAATAAAAATTACATGTAAATGACATGTTTATTTTTCGGATCGTTTTATTTGTTAGCTAGTTTTTATAAAAAAAAATGAAATGCATTCTTTTGTTCGAAAAGCAAGTATAATTTCTTGAAGCAAATGTTAATATTTTTTGTTCATATGAATTGCTTCCTACATATTATGTATATTTTAATTCCTTTAACTAATTTGAAACCTTATTTAGGTATGATCAGCATTATTTTTGCGTAGATAACAACATTGTATATGAGATAAAAGCAAGCCTGAGGTTATGGCTAAAGGTCATTGTTAACTTTCCAGTCTGTAGTAGTAATGGTTTAGTAGAGTCGATACAAATATGGACAAAAACATGAAAATTATTTTATACATACAATATAAAAATGGTTTTAAGTCAGAAGACTGTATATATTATATTAGACGCTGACCTTCATATTGACACGACCTTCGTACAGTTAGTGCTCTACGTGACGAACATTTTAAATATATTCAATTCGGGGTTACTAAAATACATAGTCGTGTATGTATTTCAAATATTTATTTGTTTTTGTTATTACATTTTATAGTTATTTTAATGAATAAGTTTAAGATAATGTTATACATTTAATCGAAAATATTTGTTTTTTTGGCAAAAAGTGTAATATGAATACTTACTAGCAAACTCAGACTTGTAACTAACTCGGTTAAATCAAGATTATAATTTAAAAAAAATATCTACAAAATATACATTTTACAAAAGCTTCTAACAGTGCGATTTTTTGCCTGCCTTCAGGCTATTTCAATGTTAGACAAAATTATCAAATATTTATTCTCATATTAAAATTGAGTTTGTTATGGCAGTTATTCTCGAAGCTGATTTTTAATTCAATAAAACTTTATAACTAATTTGAATTCCATAATACTAAAAACTTAGATTTGCGACCTTTATTAAGACCACTCTTCTCCATCCCTTATAAACTAAACAAATATTTGGACTAAAACTATTTTAAGTATGCAACTCGGTAGTTATGTTAAGGAATGAACTAGTTATGTGACACTACAGCAAACAAAGATATTTAGTTTGCTTCAACGTGCGATAAAGCATACCTAGACGGTAAAGACAATGTTACAATTAGTATATTATTTCGAAATAATGATATTGAATAATAATTAAAATAGTATAACTATGTCGTAAATTATTGCATAAAAATGTTGAAAATTATGAGTTTTAGTCTGGTTCATAAAATGTAAATTAATATGAAATACAACTAATTAAATCTGTTTTTGATTTGTAGAAAACGGCTCCATAAATTACGTATATCTTATATATTATCTATTATGTAGGGCTCATAGTTATTTGAAAACTTTTTGGCTCTGAGTAGTATCATTGAGAGCATAGAGCTAGAGGATAGAATGAGGAACTGTATGAATTTCTATTTATTGTGAGTGAGCTTTCTTACTTTTCCGGCGCTTTCCCTCACCGAACGAAATGCAAATACAGCGCTTTACGACCAGACTTTACGATTCATTTTGACACTAGCAACTCTATACAACACAACAAACGTAAAGTAAAATAAAACATCTTCGTCCAAGTTTATTGGCCGATAACGTTGAATATCAGACCTTGGCCCCATGATTCATTAAAGTCGACATAATATGCACATTGCACAGCATGTCACTGCTTACTGTTTTATTTTGATAGCCTAGCAAAGTCTTCTCCTTGAATATTTAAATAAACCAAAGATGTTTTCGACAAAAAAATTGCCATAGGTAGTTAGTTAATTTTTAGAAAGAAAATTTTCCTATAATCTATTATCTATAGAGTCTATATTATATAGGTATTTTTAACTATTCGTATTGATAACGTTATTTTTTTTTACTACACTTGTATTTTAATTAATGTGTTTTAATAATATCAAGTAGAATAGGAGGGTACTAGAAGCTGTAGAGTTTCGTCCGACTATAATGTAGTACAAATACATATTGAAATATCTGATTTATAAATATATCGCACAGTAAAAGGTATTCGTGTATACAACATTTTCTTTGCGTATGTAAATATTATATTTCTTCAAACATTTATTGTCATTAAATGTACAGTATCTATTGTAATATTGAGTAGTGATTTTCATAAACGATTAGTAAAACGGTAATCGGCCTGTATCTTCTAATTACTTGAAAAAACAACATAGTAACAATTTTTTATTGATGTCGAATTACTGTATTATATTAATTGGTTATTAGGTAAAGAGTTACTTTTATGACGCGTTTATGTGTATTATTTCCAACCGCTTTTTATTGATATAGAACAAAAGTTTTTAACTGACCTCCTTCACTACGTGGTTTGACTCAATACGCAGAGGTTAAGCCTTACTTTACACCTATTCCTTACTAAAAAAACACATAGTAATAGTATTTTAAGCTAAAAATATAACGTATAAGTATTTAAAATCAAACATTGACTACCCACAATACATATGTTGGAAATAACGTCAAAGGTATAGACAAGGCATTTTTAGTAGTCAAATATGTATAATTTTCGTTTAATTTGTAGGTGTTGGATATATATCACCAGAACCAATGTATCCGGACAGAGGTGATATATCTGCCCCAGTAAATCCGGACGTTTCCAATTTAAAGGACAAAAAATCATCTGAAGGAAAGGATACCCCACTCTTGAGATTAAAAAATGGCGCTCTACAAGCTGGATTAAACGAGAGGCTTCAGAGAGTAGTTGCCATGAGAAAGGTACGTATTGACATAATATTTTGTACTAGTGATTTAGCGCGAGCGAAACCGCGGTTTCCGCTAGTTAAAATAAATAATATTTCTTAAAGCAGTGGGACGTACATTATATTATTTCTTTGTTATAATTAGCTACTTTTGTATAGTATTAGAGTTATAATTGGTGCAAATGTATTGGTAACTTTTATCAATATTTTATAGCGCGCTGTGAATAATTAATGCGAAACGAGTCGCGCATTTGCGGATAAAGGCTGATTGTTTAACAGTTCACATTTAAATATTTTACCATTATTTAACTTTGAAATACACGTTTTATTTTAATAAAAAAAGAATTTATTTTATAATTTTCTATTCCCTTTGCGTTTACCATTGATAGATGCATTTGCCCATTACGAGACTCATACGTGAACAGAACAAACAATAAAAAAAATTATATATTTCACAAATTCATACAAATATTTAAAAAAGAAAATTAAATTGATAATATATATTATAATTTTGAATCATCTAAATAGTGAATATATATTATACATTTCTCTTAAATATTTCCAGTTATGCAATTCTTATTAATAAACTAGTTTTTATGGAATAAACATGTTTTTTAGGAAAATTTACCAATACCTACATATATAATCATTTATTGTAAAATTATAATTAGGAATGAACATAATGTTAGTATTAGGCCACTAAAAAAGGTCGTTTTTTTGGTCAAAGGTTAAATGCCATTTTTCTGGTCTATATGTCCAATTGACTTATAAAATTTCCAGCAAGTAGAGAACCAAAGGAAGACTTCGTCACTGCAACGCAACGTGGTGTACCCGCTGGCCATGCTGCTCCTCCTCGCGCTCACCACCATAACGGTGCTCATGGTGCTGCAGAACACCCTCGAGCTGCTTATCGGGATTAAAGCTTTACCATTAAGTACAAGGGTTAGTAAATTAAAACGTTTAAGTTAAAGTTAGTTTTAGTATTAATGAAGGCAACGGTAGTCCAGTCGTGATGCGCTCACTTGGATTACCGAGTAAAGCTGGTTCACATCCGGTGGTCACAGAGGTGAGCTCTGTTTGTGAATCATTTCTACTATGATTATCACTTGTTTTACGGGGAAGGAAAAAATGGTGAAGAAACGTACATGTCTGAGAAAACCTAGCAAGTTTTCAAAAGACATGTGAAGTCCGCCAACCCGCACTAGGCCAGCGTGGAGGACTATGAGTTATGACTTGACCTCTTGTATTGAAATTCTAAATGGATTATTAAGAAAATAATATGTGAAGGTAGTCGTGTGATACATGGTACTCGTGTGTATCAAATTGTAACTTTTTTGTTATTCTAAGTACTATAATATGCGTTTAATATTACCTTTTTATTACCAAATTGATACTATATACCGTTATATATATTTAGGTTTTTCTATAATATCTAAAGAGTAAAAACATACATTTTTTTAACATTGCTCAAAATCTAATCTGTTTGTGATGTTTAGTTTATAGAATAACAAAATATATAATATCAATATCGATTTACAGCAATTCACGCTCGGCATCGCATCACTATCTAAGCTCGGTTGGGCTGGAGCGACACTGGAAGCGTTTCTAATACTATACTTGCACGCGGCGTCGCTCACCGGCCTCAGCACGCCGATGAGAGCTTTACGCGTGTTGCCTCGAGCTAGAAGAACTCCTCTCACCAGAATTATAGCTCTGTGTACAGTCTTACTCGCTCACTCTACAGCACAACCCTTATTAGTGAAGATATTAGGTAAGGATTACCGTTCTTTAGCTATAACTGTTTGTTTTAGGTGTTTCACCTTGACTTTTTTTTCGGTTTTTTGTGACTTTTGTCAAAAATAAAACTAAAATGATAAAATCTATACTTTATAAAAACAGACGTCAAATTGGTGCCAAACTATAATTTGTTTTGTTTTATACACTAGGTAACTAGGTAATAAAAAAACTGAGCTTCATAATTAATGACGTGCGACCTTCGTTTTTAAAGTTTTCTGCATACAAAAAAAACTAGTTATATTAGAAACAATATGAGCAAAGCATTTAATTTCAAATGGCAAGCAAAGCATAAATTATTATCAATAAGTGTAGGCAAATAAATGATTATTTGTTATAATAGTACGAAGCTATATATTTTTATAGTTTTTCTCGCCTACTTATCAAGTGCTAAATTAAAACTTCTATTATGAGAATAAACCGAGCGTGAACCAATATTTTTACCCCGTTCTTGCATTTTTTTTTATTGTTTTAATTTAATGACAGTATAAAAATCTATATATCTATAGGTACAGCGGTCGAGTAAGGATTGTCAAAAATATCATTCTTTATGGCGAACGACTTTTCATCTACCAATATCCAATTCGATTATATTTATATATTCAGATCAATGGCTTCTAGAAGTGCCAGTTAAGATCTATAGTTAAACCTGTCAATCATAAATCAGTTTCTCAATTGAAGACGTGAATGGATGAAGGCATGATTGATGTCGGTGTTATGGATGTATAAACAGGTTTAAATCCTAAAACAGCTAGATTTATGACTATTATAGTTCCGATCACGCCACTTGACATGCCATCTTATATATAGCACCTCACCGCACTATCGCCTTGTCTAGAGGTCCACGTTAGACGACTGAATGGATTAATAGACTGTGGTTTTGCTTATTGCCGTCGGTAGCGCCGGCGCAACTGACATGACAATATAACGGCCTTTATATAATATTACAATTCTCGTTTTCATATTACAAGTATTTATTACATGTATTTTAATTTTTAGTACAGTTTTATGAACATTGAACTTTTACCATATTATATATTTTATCATTGTGTTTTTTGGTCGGCGATAAACTTTAAGGCGATCCACTAAAAGGCGTTTAGGGACAAAAATCAAAAGATTTACCCAGAAAATTAGTCAAACTTAAAAGAAAAAAAAATATCTTTTTCCTATTACCTCCAAGTTCATATAAATAAATTCATTAGTCAAGATACTTTTGGGTCAGTTAATTATTAATATTACTTGTAAGTTTTAATCCTCTTTTTCATATTTTTATACATATGCTTATATCCTTTATTTCATTATTAAAATATAGAATTAAAACTAAATGTCAGTATGTAAGTCTAAAGAATCTATCTAGCACCGGCTCGGAAGGCAGTTTTGCTGAGAAGAGACAACGAGAAACTAGATCTTCATACATCCCCCATCATCCACATACTCTATAATAAATTAAATCATAATATGTGTAAATGATAACAACACAACAACTTACGCAGGTATAACAAATTTCGACCTGCTAGGCGAGTTCGGGCGCATAGAATGGCTGGGGAACTTCAAGCTGGTGTTGCTGTACAACGCCATATTCGCGGCCACGGTCACCCTCTGCCTCGTGAGCAAGTTCACCGCCAGCGTCCGCCGCGAACTCTACAACAGGTTGGTGGAAAACGTCAATACAATCGCCCATTGCGTGTCTTTCCTCAACAACTAGTTCGCGCGCGCGTGCCACGTGACTTGATCCAACATGGCGGGTTGCTATTAAATTAATTAGGTTATAATAATTGAAGACGTGTATCGATAAGGTGATTTATCGCATTTTCGAATGTTTGCTGTTTTATGCATAGATCTCGGTGTTATGGGTGTATAGTCCTTAAACAGCCATATTTGTGACTATATAGTCCAGTCCACACCACTTGACAGCCATTTTATAAATGCACTTCATACATTACACAACTATTATAATTATTCTCGAAATTCAAATTTTGCGATATATTACATCCATACATGTCTCTAATTATTATTGCTGATGTTTGTAGTTTTTGTATTATGCGTTTGTTTTGTATTATGCGTGATTGAAGTGTGAAATATTTGATGTTTAATTTGTATATAATTTTGTTTCTTTAGTTCAAGTTATGTGGCGCGTATTTTATTATAATAGTAAGATATTATGTGCTGTTTTGTGTAGGCATAGTGTATAGAAGATATAATATGAAATATGTTTCTGTAATTATGAAAACATATATACAAATATTTACTGCTAATTATAATAATCTTTAGCGCCCATAGGATTTTAATTGCTTCCCTAGAAATACTCATATTTTGTTTATTCCGCCAACACGCACAACATTCGTTCAATTTATTTACTTTCCATTTATAAAATTCGCAAGGAGAATGTTAATTTAACTAAATATAATATAATATATAATTTGTGACCTTTTTATTATTGATAATATGATATCTTTCTATTATTAAATTGAATAAACATGATCGTATGAACTATATTTGATTATTTGATATTGTTTATAATTATTAGATCAAATTGTTAAATTTAATGTATTATCTATAATAAAATAATAGATTTTTTAAAGTATAATATTAATGTGTAGATTGCCATGTTTTATTGTAGGACCAACTGGACTTACCGCGTGTAAGATGTATGTGAAAATGTATAATTAATTTTAATGAAATCTTAAAAATAGGAAATTATCTACATATTATATTAGATTATTACAATGCTGTTCAGAAGTCGTGTTTGTACATCGATATTTCTAATGTTTTAAAATTGTGCGCCATTCGATTTAGGCGTCTTATTTTCAATTCCATTCTCTCTGACTTTAACATGCCAATTGAATACTTCTCCAATGTTATGAATAAATAATAATGGAGAAGACAAATATCTTTCGTTTAGCAAATTATATTATTTGAATTTTTCTCAACATCTTATGATATTTTAGGCAGAGTTATTTGTTCTTATCTGGAACGCTTTAAACCTATTAACGAGAGGATTGAATTGATTTTAAGTCAAATTAAGAATTTTGGTGTAATCAGCCCCAAGAGTTTGGAATTTATGCCTGTTTGTACGCACTTAGGTTATAGTTAATATATTGATATCACAAATGTTTCGTTTAATATTAAAAATATAGATTAAGATCCCAGAGCGTTCTGACATAACTTATTTTCACATGGATGAAACCTTCACGACTTAGTAGCGTCTAGTACTACTTTAAATACCTGCCTACTTGTGAAGCTTGCCCTGTGACACCTGGGCAGCTACCAGGTGAGAAAGGTAACTAAAAATATGAGTTATCTTACTTAAATTAGTATGGCTGATTTTTATATATATTGTGTAGAATATTATTCTAAACTAGAATTATAAAGTGTCAGACACTTTTCATGGACCAGAGCTTTTGTCAGACGCTTTAAAGCTCGACAAAAAATTAATGAACTTTACTTATTTTTTCATGTCTGACTTTTAAATATGTTATTCAAGTAACCGTTACAAAGTTATATTTCATCAGTCAGACAAACTCGAGTGACCAAACATCCCCTAAACACAAAATCCCCTAAACCCTGTCCCTGTATAAGAGCACATGTTTTTGAAGTAAAACTTCTTTAGGCGCGACTAGGGGGAGTATCTCAGATTTTTTTTCTGACGGAAGTAACTATGTATTTAAAAATAATTCGTGAACGACGTTTATAAATTTAATTCGTTAAATTCGAGAACGCAAACACAACGAACAGATTAAAAAACTTCATTGAAAATAATGTCATAGATTGCGAGCGACGTTTTAAACTTGGTAAAATAAACTTACTACTTTTAATGAATATTTATTACTGTGAGATGAATGTGCATAAATTAAATAAAAGCTATCATGACTAATTGTTTCCATGGCAACCGTTGTTATTGTCTGACAAATATTATATTATATTATTTATTAAAACAAAATGGCTCCTCATATATTCACTATTCCAAATACATGCAATAAATAAATTCACTTTAATATTTATTAATTCACACAGTAAAAATTTTTCGTCTAATTTAACACAAAAATTTGTGTTGATGACTTTTTTTACAGAATCTGTGTTGAATCAACATACTAAAATGTTAAATTCTATACAAACATTTTTACACTTTACATAATAACGAAAATTTTTTTACTTAATATTGAAGCTCATCCCTGATTAGAAAAAGAGATTCGAAAAGATTCGAAATGGCTCAAAGAGATTAAAAAAGATTCAACTTGACAAATATATAGATATACATTTTGCATGGGTTGAATCTTTTTAAATCTTTTTTTTTAAAAAAAGGGATCTTATTGAAATAAGGATGCAAAAATCTTGGATTGAAATTAGTAAGTATTTTCATTACATTTCAATTTTTTACTCTGAGAAGCGTGCACATAGTGCTCTCGCGCTCGCACTCCCGGCTGAATAATTTTTGCTTAGGGGATGTTTGGTCACTCGAATTTGTCTGACTGATGAAATATAACTTTGTAACGGTTACTTGAATAACATATTTAAAAGTCAGACATGAAAAAATAAGTAAAGTTCATTAATTTTTTGTCGAGCTTTAAAGCGTCTGACAAAAGCTCTGGTCCATGAAAAGTGTCTGACACTTTATAATTCTAGTTTAGAATAATATTCTACACAATATATATAAAAATCAGCCATACTAATTTAAGTAAGATAACTCATATTTTTAGTTACCTTTCTCACCTGGTAGCTGCCCAGGTGTCACAGGGCAAGCTTCACAAGTAGGCAGGTATTTAAAGTAGTACTAGACGCTACTAAGTCGTGAAGGTTTCATCCATGTGAAAATAAGTTATGTCAGAACGCTCTGGGATCTTGGTATAATAGAATAAATTGTATTTTTAACTGTGAACTTTTGAACCATAGGGATAAATAGCTACTTTAGTTTTAAATACGCATTTTAAGCTCTTTGCATTTATTTTAATTAATGAATCACAATATTTTATATTTATAATTCAATACTGACATTAAAAATAATAATATAATATAGTTTTTGAGGAAAGATGTGGACAGATGTTTGTGTGAATTTGATTTGTTTTTAACCAATGAGACTGAATTTGTTAAATATTATTTGAATTGTCAGGAGATTATTTATTTTATCAGTGTGTGTAATGAGAGATGTGTCGGTTGTGTTAGAGTAATCGAAAAAATCTGTTAGCCATGACCGATAACTCTATAAGTATTTCCTTTAAAAGGTAGGATATACAATTATCTGGTCTCGAAATTAATTCGCAACTAAGCAAATTAAAACAAAAAAGACATTCGAAGACTGTTTAGAATATATTATTTTGTTACAAAGAGGTCGCACTTTTGTATGATTTGTGAGAAATATATGAAATTGATATCAATATGCTAGCAGCTAGATTTTAGTTGAAATAAGTCGTGAGAGTGTGACCTCTACTAAGCCTTTGCTCAAAATGTTACTAACCGTGCAGTGGCGAACGATCTGTTAACTGAATGGAATTGTAATTGATTTAATAAATGATTTGACTTCATAGTTTACCTTTTATAATTGAATATCTCATAGAAAGAGTCTTTACCCTTTCAAATGTATTTTTTATTGTTTGAGAATAATTATAAAAATTATTAAAAAAAAAGTATATTTAATCTTTGTATTATATTAATTTTGCTCAAACAACTTCTAGTATTTATGATTCTACTTTTAACACAGAATGCGTTTCCGAGCTATGAATAGACTAAATGATGAAGTTGAAAGACGATAACATTTGTTTGTTTTAATATACTATAGAGGCCATTTAAAATTATCTAGTCGTAACGGATCTCTCATGTTCTAACTGCTAAAAAGCTTAAATCACGAGCATCCATCATTACTAACGCACATCTTTTCCCAGAGAACATTTCCAGAAGCATTTTTTCTTTCTTTTGGAAATGGTCAAATGAATCATTAAAACATATCTAGAAAAGTAGCATTGTGTTTTAAAATAGAAAATACTTTGTGGTGCTACCAACATACAATGGTATTGCCATCACTAAACAGATTCCAAGATTCATAGGTACTTACTGTTTAAATAGAGTATGCTTAAAGCCTTCTATGTGTGTTTATTTAGTTATTATAGTAAACTAATGTGAGTTTTATACATTTTGTATTATCTGTACCAAACGTTGAGATTGCATTTGGAAAATATATATAAAAAATAAAATGCTTTTTATTTAATCCCATGCTTTCATGAAATGTATTAATAAATAATAATTGTTGTGAATAGTTTTAATACAAATATAATAAAAATAATATAGGTATTTGTCTCTCAAGAAAGTTAGAAACTTTATAGAACTGGACTTTTCATTGACTTAAAACAGTATTTTTTATAATAATTCATTATTATTTTTTATATTGTCAACACTAATTTTAACCACTGATATATTTTTTTATGTTCCACCCCATACAAGATAACAGTTCACACGATACACAAGTATTTAAGGTATATACTAAGAATTTGTTGCTTTTTGATTCTGAATTCATTCTATTGCTTATTAATCATCATTAGTGCTTAATCATGTCTACTTTCCAACAGTTTAAACAAAAAGGCTATTAATTAATGTAATGTCAAGAAAATGTAGGCTATGTTTCAATTTATAGAAAACTAATCAGTCTCATTTGGGTATAGTGTTTGTTGTTTATTAAATTTTATCTACTAAATTTTTATGTCCAGGTTAAAATGGGTTGCTGATATTTTTAAAATTCCCGAAGACTTGCCAACCAAAGCTCTTTCAGTGCCACGGAACTCTCTAGAGAGAACTGTAAATACGGAAAAGACTGAATCAAGCCTGGATAATAATTCTAAACATTTGAAATCTGAGTAATCAGCTTTATTCAATTTATTTTTTATATTTCAACTGATGTTTTATTTGTTTCTATCAAGAATATTATAATGTGATATAAATGATGCATGATTTTGTTGGTTGGCTTTAATTTATTATGTAAGATTAATTGTAATTTTAATTTTGGTAATAAATATAATGTGTTGTTCTTTTAGTTATATTATTATTTACAGATTACTAAAATCTCCACTTCATAATCAAATATGTGATATACCTACTGCTATATTCAAAGATGTATGTTTTGAAGCAAAAGAAAGCCTTTTTTAATAAACAAATAATAAAAATGCAAATTATTCTTTAGATGATTTATTTTTATTATCTATTTCTGGAGATGATACTTCTACATAAAATTTACCAACTCTTCTACTCTGTGATTTTAAAATTAGCCTTTGAGGATTGTCTTTTATAACTTCTAAGCTCTGGTTACTGTTTAAACCCAAAATGAATCCAAGATTAATTACATCATGGACTCCTCTACATTGCATATAATTTTCAGCACCACTTGATACTATTATATTTTTAGAATTTCCAACAGCATGGTAATTATGAGCAGTACTAATAATGTTTTTCCTTGAAGTAGAATCTCTTATTGCTGGAGAATACATAAGTTCAAAAAATATGCCACGTTCAACAGCCTGCCTGTACAACTTACGACTAACTTTAAACGGTATTTTAGTATGGGCTTCAAAAGTTATTACATCAGTATCAAGAGTACCAGAAGCATATTGGAATGCTTGTAATGTTTTAGGCAAAGCAGCTATAATATCGTATTTTTTTATATTTTCAGATTGGTTTATTTTGTGAGCAATGCTAGATTCTGAAAACTCTATAGTAACTCGTTGTAAAATGTTCAATTTACATTTAGTTTTAATATCTTCTGGTATTGATATTGGTAATGGTATGTGGTCTTTTCTGTCCTTAGGATCGATTTTCTTTTTCTTTTTTTTCGGTTCGTCATCTTCTTCTGCCACATATGTATTGATAGCAACAGTGTTAAATCCAAGTTTTTCAATGAATTGGAGTTTGCTAATATCAAAACTTTTGTCAATCATTAGGTCACAGAAGCCCCAAATACGTTCTGTACAAAGCATTCTTTTTTACTCTTAATCTTTTTAGAAATGAGGTGAACCCGCTCGTCGGTGTGGTTTACTTTATATTAAAATGCTTCAATGGTAAACACATTTGACTGGTTTCATTAATTTTTCTGTTAGGTTATCTTTTTCATTTTTTTATTTTCATTTATGCTTCTTTTTTCTACGAAATTAAAACTTTATTTGTTCAAGAATATGAATTTTGATCATAGGTTACAACTTTATAGGTTATTATTTACTAAATGTCAATTGTCAATTGTCATATTCAAAACGTCAATTGTCATTCTTAAATAGTAACGTTACGGACATCTAAATTTTAAATGAAATCGATTTGTAACATTTCTCGATTGAATCATAAAATTGAACAAAATATATTCTAGCTGCTTGAGAATTTCGTCCAGTTAAACTATACTGCTTATTATTTTATAACTATATTTATATTAAAACATTATTTTAGTTATGCTTGGAGCTTGTCAATCTCAATAATAAAAGAATTAATAATACTGGAAGTATATAATATTAAAAAATATATACAGTCTACGGCAACTAGGCAACGGCAATATTGTTATACACATTATACGTCACAGAAGTGTTAAAACATCTATTCTTTTTTAAAACCTTAAAAGAAATATATTTAATTTACAAGTAAAAAGAAATTATTGCAATTGATTTTTAATTTTAGTTTTCTAAAAATGGGCCTCCGATACGTGATAGCAGGAGAATCACAGTGTGGTTTATTTGCGGAAGTATGCTTAGTAGCCGATCGCCTCACACATTATTTACCAGATTTCTGCTATGATCGTATAGAAAAATCAGTGGCAGAATGGAAGGTGGCATTAATTTTTTCTATTATAATTTGTATGTCTGATTCTAAATATTATAAGGTTCTATAAATTCTATTTTCAGCCTTGGTTATGTAAGATAAATCAAAAAAATAAATGGCACCACATCAGCTCTCCAATTGTTTGGAAGGAGCTACTTATGCCAGGTAGCAAGCCGTCATATATTGGTAGTGCCTCTGATTTTTTAGAATATTGCCATACTTATTACAACTTTGATACATTTTTGACGCCAAAAAGGTTCGAGAATTTAGTAGATAATTATGGACAATTCCAGAAAAAAAGTAAACAAGAATTTTCAACCGTAGCAAGACTTGATAATTCTGATACTATCATAAAAACAGTCAATGCTAGTTTCACGATTTGTATTTCTGGGGCAGGCAATCCTTTGGCTTTATTTATAATATCTGGTTTGCTGGAAAATTCTGATAAAATATCGAAAATATATCTTTACGATGAAAATTGCTCACAAAGCTTAATGCAATTTGTGGAATTTGAATGTAACTTTATTGGAACTAACAAATCTAGTAAGATAGTAAAATACATTGAAAAAATAGGAATTGGGCTTACTAGTACAGATCTTTTTATAATTCTTGACTATGTTCCTTTCAGGTGACTTAAACTAATATAATTTTTTCATGTATTTACAAAAATACATTATTATTTTATCATAAATTTCTAAATTAAGCTTATATTTTTAGAACTCCGTACTCTGTAGGAGAATGGCTCTATAAGAATAAAAAGATTATGAAACATATAGCGAGTAATATAAATGCTACAGCTTCCTCAAAAATGCGTGTTATATTACCAAATTTGGGACCAGCATGTTACAATGCATCTATTTTAGCGCAATCAGTAACAAAAATTAAAAAAAATAATATTGTTGTCACTACAACAGATTTAGGTTTAGAAGTTGCACCGATCATTGCTGAAATAGCTGAAGTGCCATTGAGAAATATGTTTTGTCCACCTGTTTGGGGCTTTGTTGGCATTAATCATTTAGTAGATACTTATACTACAATACATAAGTATTATTCATTTGATCCTTATGAAAGATACTCAAAAGTTATGAATTCTACTCTCCCCATTGGCACACTTACACCAGAGATGCGAACAATGGAATACTTAATGTTTCGAGATGAAAGTTTATGGAAAATTGTAGCAGAGCGCAAAGTATTTCGCTATTATTAATACATATTTCAATGTAAGCGAAACATAAGAACTTTTATTTACAATAACATAATTTCAGGTAGAGAAAAAAATGGCCGATTGTTCTATTTCAATCAATAAAGCTGTAGCTGTACTAGATTTACTCAAATATTGGCTATTCGATCCAGAACAAAAGTGTGTAATAAGTTTAGGAATTCAATGTAATGGTATAAGCATTTTTCACTAAATAATACTTTCCTACTATGTAAGAGGTAGATTTTAATGATATACAAATATTAATAATGATATTCAGGTACGTTTGGATTAACATTTAATGGAGTGTTTTCTCAACCGGCTCATTTGGTAAAAGGTGAATGGCAACCTGCTAATAAATATATGTTACCAAGAGATCCCCAAATAAAAATAGATTATTTACAGCAAATTGCAAACATTGTTATGAAATTTAATAACACAGAATTACCTCAAATTGTTACATATACTCCATGTATTTGCAAAGTTATCAAACCTGCAAAAAATAAACAGGGTAATTATTTCTAAAAGTTATTAAAATATGCATAAAGTATTATTCTTATCATAATATAATATATGCAATAATTACATTAATATTTTGGTTAAACGAACTCGAATAATCGTTATCGTATCGTTTTTGCACGATAGCGACTAGCAACACAAACGGAACAACACTAGTGTTTAGACCACAGCGAGACGTAAAGGGTCGTACAAAGAGTATAGATAATATACTGGGGTCGTAGATAGTGAACGTATTCCGGAGTTCAGCGGTGAAATGTTATGACGTGCAGCATCTGTCTTTGTTTCAAAAACATTCGAGTAGTTTTTCAAAGAAGTCTTAGTTAACATAATGTAAATAACGCGATTTATCAATTAAAGTATCTTGCGATGTTTTCCAAAGTATGATCGTGCCACAAGGAATTAGCATAGTTAGATGTTCACATCGGTTAAGTTCTGTGAATGTTGTGCCAATAATGAGATAGTGGAGTGTTGTGATGAGGTTGTGGGACATGTGGGCTGTGCTGTGGACCTTCGAGGCCCTGGCACAGCTCGCGGGGGTGGTGGCGACGCCGCTGGAGCCCGCACCGTTGACTTTGCGAGGTGAGAAAAGAACCTTGCTTCCCACACGCTCGATTATTTGCTTTTATTGCATGCACCACCGCAATGTCCTGTTACTTTCTATTAAATTTAATAATTAAATTTGTTTATAAATTTTGTTTCCATGTTTCATTTATAAAACTTTCCTTAACTTAATTAAAAAAAATTAAACTTTGTAGATAATAATATTTTATTATACAAAATTGTAAAATTATGGTATTATAATTTTTGAATAATTTATATTTTAAGAAAAATAGCTTACTATAATATTTCTTTTACCAAAAACATTGTGCTGTGTTTGAAATTGAAAATATGTTATGTGTTGTGTTATTATAAAATATAAAAGAGATCCAAACAGTAAATTTTTCAATGAATCGGTATAAGTTTGAAATATTATTTCTGTAATTTTTATTTAATTATCTTTTTTTATTTTATTTTTGTACCTATAACAATAACCTTTAAAAATATAAAGAAAATGAACAATGTTAATTATTTGTCAATTCATTGTTACTCTGTTATTTTTAACTACATATTTTAATTATTTCCTTGAGATTTTTTTTTAAAATGGTGTGTACACCCTATAAACTTATATATTTAAGATTACCATAAAGATGAAGGATATATTATTATCTTAATAGTTTATGGACAAATTTAATATTTAAAAAAAATCCTACTCTATGTCCATCTACTCTTCGGCGTTAGTGGAAGTTCTGTAGATGCTTCAATGTTGTACTGTGTCTAACTCAAAATAAATAATAATTAGTTTTGAAATTGTGTTTCATATAAAGGGTCTAGCCGGATAAGCATAACGAATCTGCCCCCAAGTGGGAACCTATATCGAACCTTATGTATTAATATCTGCTTGATGTACAAATACGATTTATGTACACATCGCGACCAGATTCCGTTTTGAACCTGAGATATGGGAAAAAATAACCGTACGCATGACTATTATTCAAAGTAGTATATCCCAAAAACTAATTACGTTAGATCAGTGAGACTAATGCGAGGCTTTAGAGTACATTACATACTATATCATATATTTTTTATAAATTTTTAGAATAATTTTTTCCTAAAAAAATTGAAAAAATAAAAAAAAATATTTTTTATTTTTGTGTTTTCTGAGACTTACAATCACAGAAATAATATATGTTGTGCTCCTTTATGTGCACTATTACTCATAAAAATCACGTACGTAAAAAGTTGGTGTAACACTTCGAAAAAAAATTAAATGTGATTTACGCCTTATGGTGTACCGTTGTACTATAATGCCCACAACAACGCACAAGGCACCAACTTATTTTAGAACATAGGTAATTATTTTTAAAAGATTGAATAGTTGTTCAGAAAGAGAAGAAAAGACAACCAGTATTATTTTTTATTATTAACACCACTTTTATTCCTTTACGAGATTAATCAAAATATAAAAACAAAAAAAATAAACAATCGTCATTGTTGTAATTAATTTCAACTCGAATACTCTCAGTTGTAAATAATTTAAGTAGACCTCACCAGAACGCACAATTTTGGACAAAGTTCGTCTTTATGACAAATCTTCTTCTTCTAATATATAAAAATCACGTATCACGGTCTTTGTTATCGAACTCTTCCAAAACGGCTTGACCATTTTTTATGAAATTGTCTGTGTATATTTAGTAGGTCTCAGAATAAGTCTTAGACTATTTTTTAATCCCCTAGGCGATATGGGTGGCATTCTCCAGATCTTTTTTTTTAGGGTTCTGTACCTCAAAAGGTAAAAACGGAACCCTTATTTATTTTTAGACCAAGTTTTTAATTTTTTTTTATGTTTTCTACCACCATCCCTATTTTTAATAGTTATTAAACGCGGGCGGAGCCGCGGGAATTGCGCTGCTATATAAGAACAGCAGCAGTTGTCATTGGGGCAATAACAGCAATGACAGAGAATACTGTCGTAATTATTACCATCGGAGATATAGTGAATGTAAATACGATAGACTTTGCATATTTGTACTTAGTGATAGTGATGTTACGAGTATTTATGAAATATATGAATGGTGATTATATGAAATATATGAAATTCCATTTCAATGTGAAGTAAAATCAAGGCATGTGATTACAACAATATTGTCCGTTATTGCCCCAATGACAACTGCTTAATGGGACGCTGTTCTAATACAGCAGCTATTATTTATTATTTGTCATAAGGACAAACTTTGTCCAAAATTGTGCGTTCTGGTGAGGTCTACTTAAATTATTTACAACTGAAAGTATTCGAGTTGAAATTAATTACAACAATGACGATTGTTTATTTTTTTTGTTTTTATATTTTGATTAATCTCGTAAAGGAATAAAAGTGGTGTTAATAATAAAAAATAATACTGGTTGTCTTTTCTTCTCTTTCTGAACAACTATTCAATCTTTTAAAAATAATTACCTATGTTCTAAAATAAGTTGGTGCCTTGTGCGTTGTTGTGGGCATTATAGTACAACGGTACACCATAAGGCGTAAATCACATTTAATTTTTTTTCGAAGTGTTACACCAACTTTTTACGTACGTGATTTTTATGAGTAATAGTGCACATAAAGGAGCACAACATATATTATTTCTGTGATTGTAAGTCTCAGAAAACACAAAAATAAAAATATTTTTTGTTTATTTTTTCAATTTTTTTAGGAAAAAATTATTCTAAAAATTTATAAAAAATATATGATATAGTATGTAATGTACTCTAAAGCCTCGCACTAGTCTCACTGATCTAACGTAATTAGTTTTTGGGATATATACTACTTTGAATAATAGTCATGCGTACGGTTATTTTTTCCCATATCTCAGGTTCAAAACGGAATCTGGTCGCGATGTGTACATAAATCGTATTTGTACATCAAGCAGATATTAATACATAAGGTTCGATATAGGTTCCCACTTGGGGGCAGATTCGTTATGCTTATCCGGCTAGACCCTTTAAGACCATATCAATAAAGTTTTGATCATTTGTAGTTAGAAAATTATTATATAATTAGGATATTAATTATATTAAAAATAAAGAATATAGATATATATAAGCTGTATAGGCTTTATGTCATCAGTATGAAACATATTATTTTTTTTAGAAAATGTACATTAAATAATATCCCAATAACTAATAAGTTATTAAAGGTCCTCACCGTATGCAAGGCCTATGACATGTTTTTGCTTTAGTGAAAAAAAACTTAAATGTTCAGGTCTAAAATTTAATGGTAAATCATTTATACCTGAGAGAATTTTTAACGATCGAAGTATTTAATTACTCATCATATTATATCCATAATATGATTTTTACATCACATTTAATACAAGTGCCATGGGAATTCAAAAGACAAATTTATTGTAATATCTTCTGTCTCGACAATTACTAATATCGGTATAATTATAAAGAGCGATACATTATCTATTAGTTACGCGCAAAGCTCGCCCACAAATCCCTACAAATTGCTCCGTCGAAAGATAATCTGGCAGCTTCGAGGGCCAAGCCAAAGGGAGGCTCCGTCAAGTAGGCACATTAGTTCTTGCTACGCGGTGGAATGCTCTCATTTTCTTTTAAACGGATGACAGTGAGCGTTTTCGAATTTCAATTCGTTTTGGCTGCTACGGGATTGTAAGAAGATGGTATTTTTTATGGAATACGCAAGAGTACAATCGAAAATAAATCGATACCTAAAACTATATTATAAGCTATTATATTATAAAGTTGAAAGTTTGTTTGCAGTTTGCCGTTTGTCTTAGCGCTGTAATCTGTGGAAATTGTTACTTGAGAACGGCTGGACCGGTTTTCATGATTTTTGATTTGTTGTATTCGTCTCCGTCTCGAATAGCAAAGTAACTATTAAAACAATGGAAAATTGACGAAAAAATATAAAAGAAAAAAATCTCATACAAAATGTTCATGGGATTCGCAACAGCTGTCAATAGTGTTCATCCCGTCCATACGGTAAAACCTCAAATTAAAGAACGTATTTAAATAAAGGTTTCGAATCGACAACATAATATATCCACAATATTCGGATAATGGCGTATTTTAGATTTAAAATGTAGAATAATGTCAGTAATGAAAATTGGTTGACATAATATACTCGTATATTGGTTTTCAAATATTTATGCGAGTGTTCGGAAATTTATTTTGTGTAAACTAAAGAAAATATAAGTTTAACAGTTCTGAAATGGCTGGAGTGATTTTGATGAAATTTTCAGGCAATCTATAGAATAGCCCAGCGACTAGCGAGTAATAGTGTGAAGTTTGGCAGCGATTGAAAACATGAACGCGGTTGAAGCCGCGGGTAGTGCTAGTATTTATAAAATGCCATTGCATTATTTAATTGCCATATTGAGAAAAATGAACTTTCTTACATCACGCTTATGTACATAAACTACGCGATCAAAGCCGCAGGCAAATGTTAGCAAGCAAAACCAAGTAGGTATTGGTACCTTTCTCGTTTTTTCGGGCCATACATTTTCGTGTGGAAATAAGTAATAATCTACTATTGAGCTTCGCTGTCAACTTATAATAATATAATATATTTAGTAAAATAAATATTTCTATATTAAACGGTATGTTCATGACTTTGGGCAAGATGTACCCACCGCGAGACTGCTAATGAATGTTATATAAAGACAGGTAGCACGTCCTCAGCTACATAGATGGAAATAACGCGGGCTCTTGGTAATCTCTTTGTACGTCACCCAGTTGGGATTAAGTAGAGTTAATGTAAACCATAAGATGTTCTGAAATAATATGCGCCAACTGCTTGCTTCTAATACACCTTCAATGTTAAGAAAGAATGTTTTAAACAAAAGTTTATATTGTAGTTGTATTTAAAATTAGTTGATTAATTTTAATGTTTTGATTACCTGCTTAATCTTAACTCAAGCACACTTATCATTTCGTTTTGTTCATTAGTCATTTGGCTCACAGATTAATAATATTACATGTTTTTTTCCGTAATGGCTTAAAATAAAATTTATGTAGTACTTTTTTAGATTTACGCGAATATTTGACATTTTAAATAAGACCATTTTGTCCCTTTCCGACGCTTCTTAAAGGATCTTCCAAACAAGGTCATGAAGGAGTAGATTTTTGACACCTCAAAAGTTTTAGTTATTATAGATGTGTCTATGATGATATAAAATAACTTGTAAAAAAGAGACCTAGTCACGAGAATTAATTAATTAAACTTGGTAATTAATTAAACAATCTACAGTTCTTAATTAACTGATGCAATTATATAATTCAATAATGTGACATAATTATACTTATAATTTTGTTAAAAGCCCTCATACTTTATTATATCAGGAGCTTAAGATTGTATGTAATTCAATAGAAGCAGCCTAATTGCAAAGCGGTTTGTATGCGGTTGGCATTGCGATGATCGCGGGCACATCAGTTGCATAACAAGCGCGTTGCGTCCAAGTAACGGGACTGTGGCGCGAGCTGGGAGCCCGGGTCTCCACCTACTGGCTTTATCGACTCAGGCTCGCTAATACAGCTACATTGACCGGTCATTTGCATCTGCCCAATTTCGCTCACGCGAGAGCTAGACGACAAAAACTCACGAAACATTCCCGTATCGACATTTATCGTCACGAAAGAGTTTGTTTAAGATTTAAGCTCGGGCCTTTCCATGCGGTCGTGATCGAGACCGTGACTGATAGTTATAATGCCCCAATCGATATAGCTTTTTAGTCGAAGGTTGCTACGAATTGAATTGTGAATGCAGTAAGTCTAGAATACGATGACTAGCGTTAAATTTTACCATATAATTGAATCATAACAATCAAGGGGAAGAAGCGAACCGCGATTCCTGTTTGCTGTTTGCGTGCACATGGAACTGGTTTGCAAGGGCAATGGCGGGTGCCCATATCTATTAAATTACTATGTCGGACTACTAGATAACTGCTTACTTATTGACTAATTCACATTTATGTCACCAGAATGAATTATATTTATTATAATATGTATGTTATAAAAGAGGTATAACAAGAATATGTTTTCATATAAAGTTATTCATGAAACTTAATTTAAATAATCAGTATTACAAATATAATTATTTACATACATAGTAATAATTCATTTAGGAATGGCATATCCCAGAGAGCTTAATTATAAAGGATTATGTATTAGCCGGACCAGCATCCATTAATTACCACATAAATGATTAATATATCATTACCAGATACATAAACGCAAATCCTTTAGCTTTAGCTGTGATCTAAATAGTATTTTACTTTAAAATATGAAGCGTAACATTACATACAAAGATGGCTGACATTTTATATTAGTCAAGGTAAGTACAACATTGTAACAACCTAAGCTTTAAGCCCTATCCTTATTGAAGTAAAAAAAGTTAGTCCGCTAACAAAACTATTACAGAGTTAATTTATTACAGAGTTTTTAAGGTTCGCGAACATAAAACCGTTTTTTTACCTATTCCAGGTCAATTTACTAAAGCGCAGTTAAGCGCATAATCCAGGGCCATTATCCACAATTCCACGATAGGACGCTAGATAGCTCGGCCTCATCCTGTATGCCTGACTGATTATCTAACTCGTCTATCTGCATCCCCGGCTTCCTGCGTTTTCACAGTTTTATAGTTTATTCGTTTATAATCTATCCCATCTAGGTATAATATATATTTTTTTGTTTATAGTCTCTCGTACTCAATATACTATATCAAGATTTAGTATTTACTATAAACAATACTTATAATATTTTAATTTACAATCTGAGCAAATGATCTGAAATTCTGTTTTGTTTTGTAAGATTTTATAATATTTCTTGTAGTAATGAAAAATTAAGCCCTACCTACAATATGTATTTAACACTTTCTGTTGTGCTTTTTGCTTTCAGAGCTTAAACTCGCCATAAAGCGGTGCCTTTCATTTTGTTTAAATACTTTAAGACTTAAAGATTCAATATTTAGACATTTTATTTTTAAACTATAAGATAGACGAAGAAAATAAGAGCGACGACACCAATACGAAGCCTGGCTTATTAGTTTTAAATATTAATGTCAACTCCAGCAATGTGGTCGGCAAATTAGTATCCAAAGATAGAATCACGTTGCACGTACACTTACATTACAAAGTCAAGTATAATGGCCATAAATTATTAATAATTGAATGTGTTCTCGTGGCGTTTGAAATAAATCAACGTGAGTGGAAAGTTCAGAAGATCTCAAATCAAATAAAAGTTATCGCAGTAGAAGAAATAAGTACCCAACTTGTTTGATGTCGCCCGCCTTTGTTCCTTATAACGAGCTCCGCAGCCGGCTAAACCAAGTGTTAAAGGCCTTTACTGAAGCTATTTCGTGTACCTACATCTCAAAGGGGATTTAGACTACGCTCAAATTATACTTTTCAGAGACAAAGACCTAGTCATTTTATGCTTGTTACGAAAAATGTTGTTTTCATGTTTAATTGCTAATGTAATAATTTCTTTTTGCCTTTAACTCAGGTAGATTAATTTTGTCTAGAACTATTTGTGTTAAACCTCAATATACTTTAATAAGTTTCATTAAATATAAAGTGTCGCTTATGCTAAATTAGACAAATAAGTTGGCCAAATGTTAGCATATTCCTGTAATGACTAAAGTAACCTTTAATAAATTGAAAGGTAACTTCTAATGGGCTGACAAAGGTTGATTGAAGGAACAACCAGTGAAGTGGTTAGAATTGATTCTTCAATAACATATCGAAATTATTAAGTGAACATACGTATTTCTTAAGCAGAAAACTATAATAAATCTTATCATTCGTGAATAGTACGTATATTGCAGCATTTTTTGGGCTTCTTTTTATGTCACTTCTTTTAACGACGTAAATTGTTTACGTAAAGGATTATCAATAAACAGATTAAGTACTGCATCACACTGTTACCGTAACACTTCGGTACTAATGCCAGAGTTACGTAAGAAAAAATACAATACTTTACATTTGTATAAGAAACATTATTTATTATAAAATGATATAGAGAATAGGAAACAATATAAAATGTTGTCTTAATGCAGATTATAGATATAAAAAGTTTAAGAGAATTTTCATACAATAGTAATTAGTAATTACCTACATCCGTTGAGCAGTTAAATATATTTTAAAAACTTTCATTTTAAATATGAAATATTTCTCCTATTTTAATGAGGTAACCACATACCTACTAAAATATATATATTTTTCAATATCAAACCTATAACAAAATTATTTATCCAAATTGTTATTCAGTAAGTATATCGAGTATTTTAAAAGCTATGCCTATCAAGTCAAGGTGCCCCACCGTCACTGGCTTTTTATGCAGAATATTTGGAAACGTTTTCTATATCTGGTAAGTGTGTGTGTATGTATATATCTGGCCTCAATACGATAGGGATTAGGGATAGGGATTTTCAAGTGGTAGTGCCATGCTTGTTACCTTCGGGTAGCAGCTGAATGGGCCGGCACGCCCCGTATAGTACCACTCTCTCACAGAAGACCGGCGTGAAGTGGCAGCTATGCTGTCGCGTTTCGTCCGGTAAGTGAGAGTCCGGGAGGCCCACTTCCCATCCCTCCTCCCGTCCTTCCCCCTCCTCCCTCTTCCCTTTCCTGAAAGGCCGGCAACGCATCTGCAAGCCCTGTGGTGTTGCAGATGTCCATGGGCGGCGGTGATCACTTACGATCAGGTGAGCCTCCTGCCCGTTTGCCCATTTTGTCCCATAAAAAAAACCATGCTGGTGAATTGCAGGTTGGCAGATTTCACATGACTGTGTTTCGTTTGGTTCTCTCGGACTCTCTCGGTTCACCCGTTCGGAAACTACGATACCACAGACAAACATACACATAATTCAACACGTCATACTTATAACACCCCGTCGTTTTTGCGTCGGGGGTTAATAAATATAAGTAGAGTGACGGAAAAGAAGAAATGTTACTTGCAGCTATTTAGATAATAGTATTTGTACAGCCTATATACAAAAATATATTCTTGTCATGGAAGCAATGCAATAATAAAAAGTCTCAAGGTTGTCAATATGGCTTCTCGTAAAAAGGTTAATTTCATTGTTATGCTTGCGCGAAAACCAATATATGTATAATGTAAGTAAATCTTGATAAGCGTGTGGGTAAAAAAAACATAATAAGATTACGACACCATCTCAATGATGGGAATGTTGCGACAGGTTTGTCCGCGATTGTCTTGGTCTCGGAAACGTTAATGCCTGTTCCACACGGTGTGCTTTTTACTACATTCAATTTAAATATAGAAGCCCACGTATTAGGACGTAGATCGACTTTTAATATTTGCAAGATTTTTTAAAACCAGTGCTACTTGCTAGAATCTACTTACGAGTATTTTTTAAAGAAGACCATCTAGAATATGATTAATTATTAAGATACCAGCACCATAACTTATGAAGCTTAAAATTGCTATTGCGTCTCACATTTAACAACGCAATCAATTAAGCTTAATAAAATTGGTATTCTTAATGCTTCCTCCATTAATTTGAACTGATGTAGTATTCGCAAAAGCAGTAACTTCGTATGTGCTTAATAAAGTAATATTTTGGTACCATTATGAATGTTACTAAAACCAATTTTTTATACATCCTTTTATGCACAGAAACTTTTAAATTTTAACAAAAACTCATTTTATTGTTCAATTTACACTTTGAGATGTATTTTTTTATTACAATTCATATGGAAGGGATAGTTTTTACTAAAGTCCCGTTATATAAAATCTATTAGTACAGTATAATATGTGATGTGTGAATTAAAAATAATTAGTTGAATTATTGTATCACATCAATCAATATACTACTAAATAAAACCTACTGCAAATAAACTATAAGTAAATGTAGTCCTCGACTATCTTCAATATACCTGTAGCCACAAGTTATTTCAGTTTAAATATTTATAAGAATCGAACGTAACGAACTGTCTTACACATTGATAACAATAGAATAAATTATAGTTAGATGTGAACTTAGCTTAATTTATACTCGTATTATAGCGAGTCCGCGTTACGTGAAGATTTATTATTTAGGAGGTTTCACAATAGCGTGTGGTGTGTGGCCTGTCAGTAGGACTTGTATATTGTGGAATATTATGCGAGAATGCGCGGTCGCCGCCGGGTCTCAGCATGACCCTTCTATTATTAAGGCTTACGTGAGAATAGATACTCGGCGACCCTTTGTTTGAAGGTCGACAGTGTGAAAGATCCTTCATAGTCTTTTATAGCTAAACAGAACTTATTTTATTAATTAATTTTAGTCGTCTAATTATTCTTGCAGACATCTCATTAGCCTTATCGCTCTCACATTGCAATAATAATGCTTTTTAATCTTAATTAAAGAACTTAACAGATTTAAAAAAAAAAGATGAAAAAATATTTGCTAAATGAGCTTGACTTCGAGATTCTTCTTCGGTGATTCATTGGAAGATAAATAAGCGAATCTTTTACTTCACTCTACCTCTCGGCCGGGGACTTAGCGTCGAGATTAATTTCTGTACTTAAGGTTAAAATGGACTTATTTTTCTGAACTAGATGTCTATAAGAATCATCGCGCTCATCGTAATTCTAAGCTTTTCGTATTTAATATAGAAACAGCTATATATAAGTCATCCCATTAATATTATAAATCCGAAAGTTTGAATTGATGTTTGTTATTTAATCACGCCAGAACGGCTGAACAGGTCATCGATGGGCACAGAGAGAAGTTATAGTTTGGAATAGTAAATAGGTTATTTTATTCCGGAAAAAAATACTGTTCCTGTGGAATAGATTTAATTTTGTTTGCTGGTATGATGTAAAAATATTAACCGGTTGTATTTGAAGATAATATTTATACTTCAATCGTTTTTTCGAATTTAGGTAGTAAAAATGTTATATGAACCATGTACAAAGGACTCACAAAAGCTGTAACCAACCAAATATACGTGAGACGACCCATGAAGCCACGACCAATCCGCCAGGAATGTACGGTCTACGACTAACATGAAGTCACAGACAATTCAACCTAATAGACTCCGCTTTCAATAATTTTAGTACGAAAACATAATCGCCAAAACGTGGCGGGGTGCAGGGGAGGTTGTCTATTTTTCATTGGTTCGTTCAAACTCATGTCAAACATAACGATGTTAGTGACAATTCACTAGTGATGGACGAGACTCATTTATCGATATCGATAACTGAGTCGAATTGATTATTGTATAATAAAAAGACATGTTAATTGTTATACAAATTTGAGAGAGAACGAGATATTTGCAAAAAACTGATTTTCGCGACCTTTTGACCTTGATAACTTTTTTAGCCGGTAGATATTAATGTCGATTTTTCACATCTTCATTACAACGCCGTAATAAAGGTTTGTACAAAAATTCAGCTCACTAGGAATTTTTCCGCAGATAAATCCTAAAATGACTGGACTATATAGTAAGAATAGTAAACATCTCACTAAAGTAAAAAAAAACTAAAAGCAGTCATGAGGACTGCCAACAGAAGTGAAAACTTAAAACTATACACAAACAGTTGTTATTTTTGGATAATCACATGAATTGTTATATCTTAAATTAAAATTTGTAAATTAAAACTTTTTACATTTACCTAGTTTTGACATCTATCGGCACTCTTGAGTGTTAGTGGCCATGTCGATGACGACTTACATGAATTTACTCTCCATCCAAACTTGCTTATAGAAGTTTTCACTTCAATCTCGACTATTGACCCTCAAAATGTAATAATTTTGTATAAAGTCTTCTTATTGATTTTGATTCGGATTTTTTTGCTAAATAAGCCAATCGAATATCAATATATTTATTAATCACGCATTTTATTAAATTAAATAAATGATTTACGTTTTCATAATCAATCTGATACTGCAGTAAGTCGGAAAATAATTGTTCAAAAGAATTTAATGTTTTTGAAAAAAAATTCATAGGACGGCATCTTGGTTTAGTTTCTTAAAATCATTCATGCGAATGCGAATTCTTCATATTAAATATTAATATATGTTTGTCGATAAACGTAATTTTTATGTTTACAATGTGTCACATCACTAGTTGACACGTGCTAATGACAGAACGAGATAATATTATGTTAATTTATTTACGAAAGAAAGGGATGTCAAAAAACTAAAATGACATAAGTGTCAAGAAGACGCGAGCTCTTTTTATATTTTATTTTTGGGTAATTAATGATTTTTTTGACTTACCTGTGAAATGTAATACCATTTTTGGTGAGACTAAACGTTGTACTACACTTTCTACACCGATATACTAAACAATACGGCATTATAACTGTAACTCGGACAATGTTATCGCTGTCACTGTCGGCGGCGGACTGAAGAACGAAAAGGGGCGGGGCCGGCTGTTATGCAGTGTCACTGCCAAACCTTGGCGAAAGCATATCCCCTGTAAAGCGTCGTCTATAGGTTAAATTGTCTGTGCATGAAGTAAAATTAACATCAAAGTATTAGTTTTCACTTGTGGAAGACATTTATGATGGTGTAAATCACACACAATTTTATATAGACCTTACTGTAGAGATGAGACGTTTCTTCGCTTTCTTTAATAAGTCGTATATTAAATAGCAAAGGGTCAATGTAACTACGAACATTAATGATTATCTTCATAGCTGGAAACTATTATACATTATTTCTAACTATGACTACATAATACTTTCTTAGATTTACGCGAATATTCGACATTATAAATGAAACTACCTTTTCGGATTTATTTTGATTTTTAGTTCCCGACGTTTCGAATGCTTTACAGCAATCATGGTCACGGGAGAGACTAAGGTATTTGACGTCTCATAGGTTTATATACTTGTTACAGACAGTTCCTACCCACAATTTTCAAAAAATTTTTGAAAATGGTATCAGAGTACCTTTTTTTTTTTTTTTTTTTTTTTTCAGCTTATAGCCGTCCACTGCTGGACGAAAACCTCCCCCATTGAACGCCAATCATCCCGATCTTGGGCAGCCCGCATCCATCCCGTACCTGCCACCTTTTTCAAATCGTCGGTCCACCTTGCCGCAGGGCGTCCTACACTACGTTTGCCTAAACGTGGTCTCCACTCTAACACGTGTCGGCTCCATCGGCCATCAACACGCCTGGAGATATGTCCAGCCCACTTCCATTTCAGCGTGCAAATTCTATGGGCGATGTCGGTGACCTTAGTCCTCTGGCGAATGTCCTCATTCCGGATTCTATCTGCCAGAGAAACTCCGAGCATCGCGCGTTCCATTGCTCGCTGAGCGATCTTAAACTTGTGGACCAGTCCAACGGTGAGTGTCCACGTTTCGGCTCCGTAAGTCATTACAGGTAGGACGCACTGGTTAAAAGCCCTAGTTTTAAGTGATTGTGGGATCGACGATTCAAAAATATTTCGCAACTTCCCGAATGCCGCCCAACCCAAACGTATTCTTCTGTTAGCCTCCTTCTCAAAGTTGTGCCGGCCAACTTCGAGTGGAGAACCATTTACGACCACCGGTCTCGGGGATATATGATCGTTAATCATAATTTTGGTCTTTTCTATATTCATCCCGAGACCTACTTGTATTGAAGAATCGCTTAGACTGTTTAGCATCGCTTCCAAATCCTGCAGAGTCTCCGCTATGATGACAATGTCGTCGGCAAATCGCAGATGTGTAATGTGCTGGCCATTGATGTTAATTCCGCGTCCGTTCCAATCAAGCGTCTTGAAGACGTCCTCCAATGCATTTGTAAACAGTTTCGGAGAGATAACGTCCCCCTGTCTTACACCGCGATGCAATTGGATTGGTCTTGTGCTCTGATCTTGAACTTGGACGGTCATGGTTGCGGCTTCGTACAAACACTTTAACACCTGGACATACCGATAGTCAATTAAGCATCTCTGCATGGATTCCAGAACAGCCCAGGTCTCAATGGTATCGAAGGCTTTTTCGTAGTCCACATACGCTAGGCATAGAGGCTGATTATATTCCTCGGTCTTCTGTATTATTTGCCTAAGTGTGTGTATGTGGTCTACGGTACTGAAGCCTTTTCGAAACCCAGCCTGCTCAACGGGTTGGAAGTCATCGAATTTTTGGGCGAGACGATTCGTGATTACCCTCGAAAACAACTTGTAAACATGACTTAAAAGTGAAATAGGTCGGTAGTTTTTCAGAAGAGCTTTATCACCCTTCTTGAAAAACAACACCACCATACTTTTGCTCCAAGCCTTCGGTGTAATACCATTATGGAGGACGGAATTAAAAAGCTGTGCCAGTTCTCTCAGCACTGGTGTTCCTCCTTCTTTTAGAATTTCTGAGGTAATTCCGTCTTCTCCTGGAGCCTTGTTGTTTCCAAGTTGCCCGAGAGCAATCCTAATCTCGCCCAATTCGATGTCGGGAAGCTCGTCCGATAGGTGGCGTATCAGTCTGGCTCGTGGATCATTCACGCTGTGGGACTCAGGTGGAGGTACTCGTGATGAGAATAAATCACTATAGTAATTTTCGACTTCGGCTAAAATCTCTGGTTTAGAGGTGACGGTTGTGCCTTGTGCGTTTCTGAGTTTCGTCAGGTGACAGCAGGAGGTGTAAGACTTTACAAGGATTTTTGAGCCCCCATTGAGTGCAATAGCATCTTCAATATTCCGGGTATTCGCTCGTCTTGTGTCACGCCTTATTAGTTTTTTGACCTTCCTGTTCAGTACCTGACGCTCAGATGGCGTCATATTATGCTGTTCACGTCTTTTCGTCATCTCGTCCAGAGTCTCGCCTGAGAGCTTCGACTTACGTCCGTTGCTCTTTAGTCGAAAGTGATTTTTGCCCACCTCGCGAATGACTCGCACCAGTCTGTTTGTGGCGTCGTCAATATCCTGCTTGGTTTCCAACATGGCAAATCGGTTTTGTAGTTCCAGCTGGAAACTTTCGCAACCAGCTTCGATCTGGGGCAGGGTTGGTCTAAGGATCGACTTCATTAACCGCGATCGTTCGACTTTGATATTAATACTCAGGGTGCCTCTAACCAGACGGTGATCACTTCCGGTGTTTATCCTGTTGATCACGGAGACGTCCCTAAATATATGACGCTTATTGGACAAAATGAAGTCGATCTCATTCATAGTAAAGTTATCGGGGCTTCGCCAGGTCCACTTTCTTTGGGGCTTCTTCTGAAAAAAGGAGTTCATCAAAAACAACCCCTGAGTCCCGTCCCCGTTGATTCCTGCGTCCAAAGCCGAATTTTCCTACCCTCGATTCGCCATTTTCTTGTACTCCCACTTTGGCATTGAAGTCACCCAAAACAACTGTGTAGAAGGTACTGGTACGAGACATAGCTTTCACTATGTCTTCGTACATGGCTTCGACATCTTCGTCAGTGTGTGTGGACGTTGGGGCATACACTTGTATAATCTTCAAAGCATATCTCTCGGTTATCTTTAATACAAGGTATGCCACCCTCGCCGACACACTGCCGACCTCCACAACATTGCTTCTGAGTGACTTGTGGATTAAAAAGCCGACGCCACCTTGGGATGGTTGGTGTCCTTCTCGGAAGTAGAGTAAGTGACCAGCATCTAGTGTCATCGTATCCTCACCCTGTCTTCGGACTTCCGATAGACCCACTATGTGCCAGTTTATATGACTTAACTCTACTTCTAGTTCTGTAAGATGCTCGTCCAACCGCAGAGAGCGTCCGTTGTACGTGGCCAGAAACAGTCGCCGTTTGTGGTACCCTGCCGTAGCCCGGGGATTCTTAGCACCCCCCGTCGCACCGTTACCATGACCGAACAGAGTACCTTATAAAATTTTAATTCTAAACATTTATATTTAAATTTAAATAATTTAAAAATGACTACATGTTAATATTTAATGCTACTAACTACTAAGCATTTATGAAAACAACCTTTGATATTTTATTATTAACTTAAGTTCATTTGCGTTGTGTTTATATTCAAAGCGAAGAAACGTCTCATCTCTACAGTTAGGTCTACTATTTATAGAAATGCAACCGGTTTTGGAGTAATGTTACTTCATTTATATATAATCGTGGGTAATGCCTGGGACTCGTTATATGCTTGACCTTTAACAATTATGCACGCAGTTTTAACCGTTGCGACGTCTGACATCTTGACAAGTCTGGCTTTAGGTTCAGTTCAAAGGACGACAATTTTCTTAGTTAATTTAAGAAAATAAATACTTTATTAATTATAAAAATAAATATAATGTATCTTCTAAGATTTAACGAAGACACTTCCTTATCATTCTTCAACATAACTGAAAAAATTGTAAAAACACTATAATACCTATCTATAATACTTAGATTCTAAGTTGACTAATCTAAGTCTTTTAAGTCTTAGAATATTTAGTCCCTAATTCACTTCTTTTATTGTCCTTTAAATTTCTTTATACACCGTCGACGAGGTCCTTACTTTTACCTCACCTAGTATATTAATATTAATATTAAATTAGTCGTCAAGTCTCGAGGTCTCGCCCATTCTTGCCTTCTCTATATATAATATGTGGTATGTTTGACTATTCTTGACTTTACATGTGCCCAAACCTACATCAAACTTATGAATCTTACCCTCTTATGATAAGGAGAAAGGCTTCATAAAGTTTTGAATGTGAAAATGATGTCTAAAAAAAATTTTGAAAAACTTGTACAAACTGGAGGTTACGTTATCAGTGCCTACAATAGGCTATTTTACTACAATAGAGAAGAGTTTGTGAAGTAGTAGCATTCAAAAAGTCACATTGTATATATAGTGCTTTTGACAAATGTTAATACAGTATTTAACAGTATTAGTATTGGTAGCCTTAAAATTTTCTTAGGTCAGTTCAAGTCTAGCGATTTTAAGGCTTTTGAGTTATAAATAATAAATTGTGTGCGTAAAACTTTTGCATTTATAATAAGTAGTCCAATTACGTGTACATCAAACGCTTATTTTTTGCAATAACGTTTGCAGTTACCCAATATGTACTGCAGCTATTACCGTACCGTGATAGCGTCACTTTCATAAGAAGTTAATGTCATAATCTCGGTGATCGATTGTCTGTTGGCGTGAGAGCTCGGTAACGGGCTTAGATTTTTACGCTGGCATATGAGGTAAATTAAAACTCCTATATTGATTTATTATTCTAAATTCATACTAATAAAACTACAACTGAAAATAAAATAACATTTTATTTTTTCATAAATAGTTTTTACGGAATAAATTAGTATTTAATATATAAATGTCTCATGACCTAAATCATACATACGTCTCTAGAAAACCTAGGTTCTTATAGGTACTTTGGGCAATTGAACTTGCGCCCTCCAACAAAGAAGGTCATCAAATCATTCGCAAGTACTTACGTGTATTTGTTCTTAGTTTCGCCTCGTAATAGATATTTATGACACATATTATATAATAATCATAATTAATATCTTTATTTTACTCTACATAATATGATGATGTAATATGATATTCATTAATAACATAACATTTTTTTTTACTTTCGTCATAATTTTATTTAAATACTAATTAAATACCAAAGTAAAAATTAAGCTGTCATTCTCACTACCTACTTCTCACTACCTACTTCTCACTACCTTAGCAGAAAAAAGTACGCCAATCTCTCGCTCTGTTTCGACATGAAAGAAGCACAAACAATCACTTTCACATTTATAATATTAAAAGGATTGCTTTGTCACGTATAAGTGTTCAAATGTTACGTTTGAACGTTTGAACTTTGCCATTATGCTTTTAACTTCAATTCTCTCATATGTAATTTTAATAATTCATTTTTTTATTTATAAGGTAAAAGAATGTTCTTAATATTCATAATGATATAAATTATCTAGGCAAAAGCGTGTAAATATATAATATAACTAGGGTTGTCCCTAGGTATATGTTAACTCTAAGTACGGAATAAATATATAAATAATAAAAAAAAATACAAATTCGTACGATGAGTTTTACAGCCCCCGCAAACTACGGACTTTCGATCGGCCGATAGTTTAGTTGGTTGCTTAATTAATCAGTATGGAGATGTATGGAAGTGCGCACATTAGAACTACTTGATACGGCGGACTAAAAAGATTGATGTGCTATACGATTGCCTGCAAATTAAACAGTAGGCCGACTACTTAAGACGGCCGCGGCGGTCTTCCACGCGCGCACACTTCGTACTGTTCAGCCGGACGGACTTTCAGTTTGTTCGAGTTTTGATACCGGAATGTCACGTTTATAGTCCGGGTGTTTCAAACTACACGAGAGTTGCAAACCACATAATCATTTCAAGTCGATTAATTCATATTGAAATCAAATGTTTATTAGCAGTCATATAGTGTTACTAAAATCAGCAGGCTCAAAAAGGGTGGATGGGCGGTATATAGAGTTGAATTTAAAAAAATATATTAAAATAATATATTATAATATTATTATTATTTAAATTTGTTGAAATTAAAATACTAGCGACCAAATTTTAAATTTTAACCTGGCCAAACCATATTCTACTGTTTATAATAATTTATAAAAATAGATTTCAATCATCAAATACGCGATAAACGTAATAATCTTGCGGTGGGCTCCTAGGCTAAGAGCTGTTGGCCGATAGTTTGTCTATTCTGCGCACCCAACGAACCCAACAGTTTAGTCGGGCCAGTGTGCGCGCTTACCCGACAAAACTATCGGCCGATTCGCTGTTCGCTGTTTGCGGGGGCTCTTATATATTTAAATTGCACCGCCCGGTATGTATTTGCCGATTTGATTGTCATCTCAAAATCTAATAAAATTAACAACGTCTTTAATGTTGTTTGATTTCCTAAATTTTCTAATTTTTCATTCAACTTTCTTTTTTTATTTAATGAAAACCTCCTGACAATAACAAACAACAAAAAAACAATTAGCGAAATCGGTCCAGCCATTCATGCGTGATGCCGTGACCAAGGGAAACACAGAATATACATAATTACAATCTCGTTAGAGTCCAATAACAAAAGTTAAAGTAAAAAGTTAACACCATATTAAACCAAAATATTTGCGTTATTTAAAGTATATTTTCTTATTCTATTTCCTCCACAACGCCCAAGGTCGCAACAATCACCAATGTGTAATGAAGTGTGCAACGACTTCAATTACATTAGACTTCGATGTCGGTGAAAGACTGTCTACGAGATTACCTATATTTGCATTTGCAATCGTTTTCCGTTCATTTATTTCATCTGATTATTACTTTCATTTGATTTGACTGAAACAAAATTGTTTTGATGCGAGTTGCTAATACAGTCTTTCTGCGATACAAAGTTTATTTAAATTCTAATGGTTTGACGTTTGGAAAATCAAATGAATGCCTTCAATTTATCTAATAACTTTTTAAAATAAATAAATAAATAAGTACGTAATATAAATTATGTACTATATTATATTTAGAGGATTGTGGAATACGAAAAGGCGTCTGTGTCTAAGTACCTACCGTAACTATTCTTCTTATAATATAATATTACCCTGCACAGTGATAGTTTTTTTGCAACTTTATAATTACCTGCGTTCCTTCTAACTTACTTCGGGTAAAGGGTTCTTCTCTAAGATACGTTTTAATTATTGGCTTAGATATTTCAGAAATGATATTTTTGAACAGTAAAAAATTTACTATATGTTGACCCGGATACCCAGCTATCATACCATATTTCATGGTTTTCTCGTCTCCGTATCGTTAAAATGGTTATTTAAATTAGATTTTTCAAAAAATATAAAAACACAAAGTGGGAAATGCGAATTTTCGGGGAAAAGAATTATTAAATCAGAACTGCTCGGATAAAGCGACTAAAGTATCTTTAAATTTAATACGCCAAGCGAAAGGCCGCAAAAGCCAGACAGTTTGTAGGTACATTTATACTACTTTATGGAGTTAAGTACGTAAAGCCTTTATATAAAACAGCAAACAAATAAGTGAAACGCGCTATTCATACATATTCGTCGGAAACAAACTGTTGGGAGTAGGAAACCAAACCAAGGTCGAAACTTTGCTAATTATAAATTAACAAGTTAATTAGTATTAAATGACGTTATAAAGTCAATTTTGGTTATTATCTGTGTAAACTGCATATTATGTGTTATCTGTTTTCGCACATAAGATTTACGGTTTTGATATTATCCTGCAATTACCTGATGATTATGATTTGAGAACGGAGAATTAATAGTTTTTATGTATGTTAATGTGTAATTATGTACCCACTCATAAAAAGTAAAACAAAAGCTTAATGTTCATAAGCCAGGACAGGTCGGCGAGAAAAGAACTTAAAAAATAACCCGCTATATGAAGGTAATATTTTTAATTACATTCTTAGTCGTTTTTAAACCCATTAACGTAGCATTTTCTAGTATAATAGATCATAAAATTTCTAGAATTCTCGGAATATCTTGATTCATCACAGTTCGGTTCAATATGCGCATCATCGCCTATCCTCATCAATAAAGGAAGTCACGTAGAGACATGCGAAGCAAGTTCTTGCAGGAAATAAATTTACATGGAAGGTGAAGTATTGTAGATAGTTCCATCATAAAATGAGGCGGCAAAAGGAAACGTGACCATGTTTGATTTATTATTTGTATATTACCTAGTAGTTTATGCATGCGGTTTTACACGTTTGTGTTCTCTTACCCATAACTGCCAAACATGATTACATCTATATATCTTTACGAGGCCGCAAAGTTCAAAAAAATCGATATATCGATATAAATATATATAACAGCAAAGGATTTGCATAGTTTTTAAATAACATTATAAGTTTTAGCTCAAAAGTTCTATAATACTCTTACTTTATATTATAGTCTATAGACACGCACAAAACTAGACCTATGACCTGTAGGACTCATTGAATTTATTCGATCGATTTAAACAGCTGCGTTTTTAAGTTTAATAATTACTAGCGACTCGCCCTCGCTTCGCTCGGGCTTATCCCTAGGCGGTGCGGTAGGCGATTTGTAAGTCGGCGGTCGCGTCCGTAATTTTTTTACGGTTCCTCTTAAGATATTCGTTTAAATGACTTGATGTGAAAGAGTAATATAATGTGTATGAAATGCTTAAAGACTCTCACTTTTCTATAAACCTTCCTCTTGAATCACTCTATCTATTAAAAAAAACCGCATCAAAATCCATTGCGTAGTTTTAAAGATTTAAGCATACATAGGGACAGAGAAAGCGACTTTGTTTTATACTATGTGTAATTATTAATTGTATAGTAAAAAAAATCGTAACTGATTAAATTCGACGACGTCTGACCGTTTCACCCGAGCGAATTTCAGTGTCTCTATTAAAAACACCAGCGTATGCCCGCGGCCCTCACTACAAAAGTTGTTTCAAGTACATAGATATATAAGAATCATAGCATGATGTTGCATAGCTATGGCTTACAGTTTGTATTAATAAATCAAGGATCGACATGAGCGCTCCTTTCATTAGCTGGGTAGATACTAGTTAAGAATGCTGAATGCTTTATATTACGAGTAGGAGTTAATGAGGTCTTAATGTGTTGTTGTTCTTCTTTATTATTTATTTTGCCATTACTAGATAAGTCGTATATGATATATACAGGGGTATAGCTGTCATCTTTGAGCAGTAGATTATTTATTCGCTTTGATTCCTTAAATACATGTACACATAATATATATTCGTTATCTAGGCGATATTCTAATTTCTAAGCTGATGTCATGGTTAAGGCATTCGTGGCTTTGTTAAACTTAATAGTTAGGTATGTATATTACGATACAATCATATCTATGTCTACATCATACGATATATTCGTACCTATTATAATCATTAACTTTAAAAAATAAATTGATTGTAGATATAGATATATAATATTTACCTAATTATATTTTAATTTAGTAGAAAATTTCAATACATTAATATAATTTTTAGTAGAAAATCATAAATTATCTCATAAAAGCATCACATTTCTTATTATATGATATTTATTCGTTTCAGAACTTGCACTGTCTACTAAATAATATTATATATTTTTATTCTAATTTATGTTACGTTTAAAACATACATTCTTATAAGTAGTATTTTTAATAGAAACTAGTTTTATAAGAGTACTAAGGTAAATATATATCTAAATACAGGCTATAGAGGTATATTAAATAAATAAATAAAAATGCTAAAAAAGTACACATACTAATATCAATTTATACAATTGGAACACAACATTAGCTCCAATTTACAACGGCTGACGTACACAGAGGTCTTAGCAATAATTAGTGACCATGTTTTGATTTAAGTGCTCAATTAACTGTTGATCGAGCACTTTGTTCTTGACCGTACTTGCGTATCGACTTAGTGTTTGAAACTTATATAAAGACTTCGTATGTATTCCGATCCACGGTTCGCTTCGCAAACAATAATGGATTTTGTACGTCACCTGTATGAGTACCGACTCCTCCCTCGCTTCGCTAAGGTTCTAGGTTAGGTTAGTTAGTTTTTTTTAATTCCTAAATTAATATACTCGTGATTAGACTCGATATCGCACTAATTTTTCAAATTTGTGATCTCGTATTCAATTGTTGTTAAGAAAAAAAGTTTATAGATATTTGTTTAATTTTCTTATTGAGCTGTTTTAAAGCTTGTTTTTATATAACAATTTATATTGGATAAGGCACTTTTCTGGATTCTGTGATTTCATATATATAGAGTCGTTACGCATTTCGTCTCGAATAATGTAAGGCTTTATAGAGCGTTGTAATTCCATATTATATATACTTATTTCGACCTTAGAAGGATTAAAGGGTATTTAACTCAACGATCCTACTCTTGATGCAAGTATGGGGCTTAAGATCTTTATATATATTTATTATTTACTATTTATGTAACTATTTTAAAGCTATGAACTATTTCAAAGTAATGAGAAACATTTTTACACATACGAGTACATCATCCCAAACTCTAAAATTTTAATATTAGAGTGTGAATTTAATATTATATTTTAATTATTATTAGGTTAGAGTTCTAATTATTAAAATTAAGGTAGAAATTACATTTTCTTTGGAAAATAAAGACACATCATTATCGAAATCATCTAATTCAAATTTAAAATATTTTATTCAGCATTAAATTATCACAATTTTTTACTGAACGTCATGACGTCTACTGCCGTTCGGAATAAAGAATACCTGAAAAAAACTGGCGAAAGAATAGTGATTTTATATTTTTCATACAAAATATGTTATTCATTGGTCAGATCATTAAACGTATAGAGGATTTTTAAGTACGGACTTTTTGCGCTGTTCATTTGCGTGGGCGAAGCCGCAAGCAAAGGCTAATGGCGGACGTGTGCTTAGTAAAGAGCCGACTCGACTACTTACGATGTAGGTACCTACTCCACTCTGCTACAAAGCTCGGCCAAAAATATGTTTTGTTTCAAGGCTGTCTTAATTTTCATATCTTCTCACTACAAGTACCATCCGTGACAAGAATAGGTACTTTTTGATTGCCATGAGCGAGTCAGAAAAGGCTCCATAAAGGAATTGAAATCATAAAAAGATATGAGAATTTAGAATTTATTTTGTTTAGTTATTTATATGTAGTTATTTATGAAAAGAGCGATAGTGTGTCGAGTGATAACTGGAATTTTAGAGTTAGATCGAGAAGAAATGTGGAAAATGGAAAAGTAAATAAAGTACACTAGACTCAGGTACCGTAAGTGTACGTGAACTTTGTAAAGTGATTCTCTTGAAGCTAAATTAAAAGGAAACATCTATAGTGCCAAAGCGTGTTCCAATTTTCCATCAGAATTTTACTTGTAGCTGTATAATGTCTGTTATAATACGTGAACAAATGTATTAAAGATTTATTTATTTTTATTTTTTCATTGAATCAATATGTATGTTTGGCGACGATATTTAATATTTCAATTGTTATTTAGACTAACATGAAGTGGTCTGCTCATTTGTAAAGGTCGTTGCGCACAAGCTGGAAAGGTTACTTGTTTGACCTCAACGCACTAAATGATGTCCACATATAAAATGAGTACCTATTTACCATATTATATCTGGAGTTCAAATTAGGAAACAAAGGTTGAAATTTTTGTCCCTACTCAATACCTTAAGCAAAACGTCAATTTTCCATTTGATTATACAAAGATATAATACTTTTTTTGATTTACGCGAATTTTTTGAAACTAACCTTTTTTTAAGATTTTTTGGCTGATGATTTCAGATTTTTGGTTTCTGACGTATCGAAAACTTTACAGCAATCATGGTCATGGATGGACTACGCGTTTAGTGGTCTTACAGGCATTTTATAGATGTTACAGACGGTCAACCCAATGCAAAAAAAAAAACTAAAAATTAAAAACTAATGTGTTGTAGTTTTAGAACTAAAGTGTATAAAACATATCGAGTTATATTATATATGTGTCATAGTTTAATTCTGTGTGACTTGTTTTGCAATATTCAGCTTACTTCCATCTCAACCATGTTTTCTTTGTTTCAGGTTAGTGTTGGTTGCAGGCATGCGACATTAACAAAATTGTCCATGGCTTAAACCAGAAGGCAATTAGAATAAATAAATAGCAGGTAATACATTAGTGGGCTACTTTTTATTGAACGTAGAACAGAATAACTTTAATGCTTTAACATATTATTATGTATATTATTTACATGACTCATGTTTTCAAACAAGCAAGCAAGGCAAGAGCGAGTTTAGTAATAAGCAAGTCGGTTAAAATAAAATAAAAAAACATGACATAATTATGTAATGTCATTTTATTTGTATTAATTTGTTATTTGATTCGGTACAGTTTTTAAGGGCTCTCTCAAGTTTGTATGTATGTTTGTAAGTCTTTCATTTTTTTGGTCTATAAACTTTTTTGGCAGGGAATACCTAGGGACGAACCCGAGCGAAACGAGGGTGCGTCGCTAGTTAATGTTATAATTATGATTTATGACAGATAATTTGTCACATGTTTTGGCTTGCGTGTGGACTTAATCACGCATTCCTGAGGTAGACCATAATTACTCAATCAACTGGTTTGTTGACTGAAGTTTTGTTGCCAGTTAACATATTTAAAAACCATTGAGAGAAAACATGAAAATTATTTTCTTCTTTAGTTTGCAATATGTATATTTATGAGGTTACTATAACAAAGAGCAAGGGATACAACATACAACCTAGCTTTATAACATGTATTCAATTCAATATTAATAAGTATACCTACTGCATTATGGAAAAACAAAAGTTAAAACAACATTTAAGACAAAATCATGCCATTTTGATACAATTTTGTCTTCATAATTTAATTAAAATTTATTATATCTGTTGGTAATTGGTATCCTTACAAATATTTTGTTGCTAAGTTAATGAAAAAAGCAATATTATGTAGATACAAGCTATACTCGTAAAAGTGTATAAAATTTTAAAATAATAATCAATAAATAAAAGAATACATATGACAAGTCTTGCGAACTTTACGCTTTAATTAATAAATGTTGTCTAAATACGCACGTCAAACGTGAAATACGAGTTCAAAGGAACATTTTGCTCTAACAATTACATAATTTGAGCGACGTGTGTTGAAAATTTCGTAGGAAATGTTAAATAAAAGTAATTGTTTGTTTCGTAATTACGTGGCTCGGGTGCCAACCACGCTGACAATCTAACTGTTGAAGAAACAGTTTTCAATTATACCTTACAAGGTGTGGCATTTAACAGCCCCCAGAACAAAATAAGGTGCAGGTGCAGACACCACGAGCAGCAAATCTATACAAAGTGTGTAATATTGACTCTTTCTGTTTCCCCGACTTCTAAATGTGTCTGTTTCTCCGCTTAATTCTCTTAAAACCTAACTTTTGCTTTGAGAATTTAGAATTGCATTAAGAATTAATTAAAAATACAATTTTATTTTAGTGAACAGTGCATAAAAAAGGTTTTACACTCAATTAAATTTAAAAGTGTTGGACAATTTAGTTAAATATTAAGTACATTTAAAAAAGTTTAAGTAATTGAATAAAAAACAGGATGAGATTGAGATATAAAAAAGGAAAAGAAGTCAACAAAATTAATATATAATGATTAATATTAATATATGTATTAATATAACAAATACATATTATAAACATTCTTATATTATATACCTATATAATATAAGAATGTTTATAATATGTATTTATCCTAATCTATTAAAATTAAATTAATGTCGATAAGTTAATTGGAAAAATGTAAGTAGGTACATAATATTATATGTATATGCATATCGGGCTCTGGAAAATGGGTCAAGTTTAACTTGCATGATTTGATTACAGACAGACACCGGGACAGGTGACTTGTAATTAGTACAGATAACTAAACTAATGTTGGTTTGTGAAGTCAAAATAACATTTTCTTTTACTAAATGCGTGAAAATGCATACGGCATGTAATACTTTATAAAAATTTTACAAGTTTAGATATCATATTACAGGTGTTAATAAGTTACTCGTAAGTCGTAACTCTACAAAAGTAATATACCTACATTGTACGAATATTATTTAAAGCGAAAATATTAAAATGCTATTGTACTTTTAAAGCAATATTTAATTTTATAGAAGTCATTCTATCATGTTAAAAGTTAAGATGACGTGTTTACTAATTTTATTTTATTTCAAGGATTTACAATAGGTAGGTAATAGAGATGCTAGTGGTAACAATTTATCCTACGTATTAAATATTTTGCTTATAACTCGAAATTATACCGCCATTATATTAAATTATTTAAAAAGAATAAAGTTGCTTTGTTAAATTTATTTTAAAGAACAAAGTTGCTTTGACAAAGATTGAAGGTGTCAGGTATTTCAACTAGAGCTGACAGACATACATTCTCGATGAACAATAGTTTTAACGGCAGTTTGTTAAGGTTTGAATCACCGATCATTAACCTGTTTCCGCCCACGTAGGTGATTTTGAATATTAAACAGGTACATACATATTTTCAAATACCCAAGCGTTGTGTATTACTTTATATACATGTTTTGAAAGCAATATTTTTCTTTTGTTCATGAAATTTTATGTTTCGTCAGCATGCCTAATGCCAGATACATTGTTATGAGAGAGAGAGAGAGTATGATTGCTATGAGTATCCTATTGCTATGAGTGAACCGGATCTCCCAATTTCCTAATGTAAATTAATCAGAGGTAATTTTTAAGTATTCTACATATGTATATTTATTTTTTTATTATAAGTTTATAAAGTATCTAATTTTAATAACCTAAATACAGTAGGTATCTAATTAATGTAAATACTGTTCTTGATTTTGGCCCTACATTAAGAAATTATTTTTATACTTACCTACTTTCAAGTATTACTTTGGAATTCGGATATCATCATTAGTTACCATAGATAGAATGTTGATAGATCAGTCTAACCCATGAAGTTATGGTTGTTGGACGTAGGTATGAAAGGAAGGCTAAATCGCAGCATTTCAAAGCAAAGAAAAGAAAGATTATACATAAAATAGTTCTTAGTCAGAAAAAATACTGCGATGAAAGGATATAATATTTTTATCATTTTTTGTGTGGGCATGAATACACCTTTAGTCCGCTTGGATAAAATGAGACGCGTCAGTGACCTCTGCCATTGATGTGTCAGTAAAGTCGTGACAAATACAATAGTCTCTTTTTATGCTTATGAAACAATCTCTTGTCATGTGATTTTATCATTTTGTATTCTAGTTGAAATTTCATTTGTAAATAAAATATATTCTGTTAATGTTAATTTTTATAAATAACCCCGTATTAGGAAAACCTACTCTTATTTTATGGTTTTATTATAAGTTAGCGGTTATGCCGCGGCCGTCCGGCGTAACTTAGTAATTCCCATCGGTAGTTATATTATATCGTATTAATTATTATATTATCAAAAGAAATTCATTATATGATACCATTTACCTATTTAATATTGGGAATCATAAACACAAATGTTAGTATAATGGAATATCCTTCTAGCTGTCAATCACTAAATGATACTGAGTGTTTGAATTTTAGTACATTTCTGTAAAACTATCGTATCCGCAATAATATGATAGTTTTAATACAAGGATATAGTCTGTGAATTATTCAATTCCGTCAATGTTTATGTCTCTAAGGTCCGATTTCACCAAAGTAGAATAAATTTTATTCCTAGGATAAAGCTGCTATTTACTCTCAGATAACCATACTTTCATTTCACCAACTACTTATCCTAAGCATAACAAAGTTATACGAGAGTAACTCTTATACCACCAATTTTGAAGGAATAACCGGCTTATTCCTCAGATAAAATCAAATTGGTGTCAAAATTATGTCACCTGAGCGCTTAGAGTACATTATTACTGAGCGACCATTACATAAATAAATAAATATAAATAAGCATATAAGTTAGCACTTCGTTTCCTTTAAGATATTTTTTTTAAACAATAAACACAACACAAAGCATATTAATGAAATTTAAACACCAGGCAGCGTGACTTTACAGATAGTTTGTTTGAAAAACAGCACTGACACATTGACACAAAGAGTATAGATAATATACTGCATTGACACAAGTTCAAAGTGACGACTAAATTAGAAATGTCCTGTTATGCTATACTGTACTAGACCATGACAAGCCTATTTAATTTGTGTGCATTCACTTATCTAAGAATAGTAATACTAGGAGTAACTTTTTGTCCTTACAAAGTGGTGAAACGTACTATAAGTTATTCTGAGAATAAATGCAGCGAATAATTTTATACCTGGCATAGCTATTCTTCGATAACGACACCATTGGTGAAATCGGACCTAAAGGTTATTTCATGGTAAATACCTACTACACAATCGAAGATGCGGGCGGTAGGTATTGTAATTATAGTTTCTAGTCAAGTATTTTTTATTTTTATTTACATAGTTGAGTGATTAGCCAGAAATATTAGGTCATATTCATTTTCAACACATTTCAACGGCTTAGTGAATATTAAGGCCTAATCTCTATTGCAAATCCATTACCTCGTCCACGCACCAAGTGAGTTCGACCGCGACCGCGGTCGTAGCGGCCAGCGGTTTGCTACATTGTAACGTTAAACAGACCGTCATACATACGTAGTCTCTGAAATAAATAAAAAAAATGCTAATATGAACTGCAATCATGGATTCAGTTAGTGAAATTTATAAAGCTACTTACGGATTACTATTATAGCGTCGCCAATTGCGCCGGCCGGGTTTTGTTTGGTGGCTGTATAAAAAATGTTACATTTTTATAGTAACAACAAACCAAATGACATAATATGCTGACAGAACATATTTTAAAACTTTTCACACGCTGACCTTTATCAATATTAACAGTAAAAATTCTCGAATCCAACGTACTTATTCGTACAATTTTATCTCTACGTAAGTCGTCGGTAGGTTTATACATATCACATGCATATCTAATATATAAAAATCTCGTGTCACAGTGTTTGTTATCAAACACTTCCGAAACGGCTTGACCGATTTTTATGACTTTTTTGTGTATATTTGGTAGGTTTGAGAATAGGTCGTAGGCTATTTTTATTTCCCTAGGTGATAAGAATGGCCCTCTCCAGATATTTTATTCTTTATTTTTAGACCAAATGATTGTGTTCACTTATTTATGATTTGTAATTAAAAAATTCTTATAACCCTAAATTTTCATACCTCGGGCGCGGGCGGGAATTGCTAGTAGTAAATGTAAAAAAATATGATTCTGAGAAATCTATACTAATTATTAAAACGTGTGTTGGGACGAACACGAGCGGGGCGAGGGTAGGTCGCTAGTTTAATTATAAATAAAGTAGGCATAATTATAATAAATATTATTTATTAACAGCAATATAGTATGACAATAACTTAATAAGTGTTTAGATAGTGAAAGCATTTCCATAAACTGTGTTTACACGCACACGCTTTATTTAAAACACTAGGTATACGAGCTAGGTATAAAAAAACTCTACAACATTAAAATTATAGAGTATCTAGATTCTAGAGTCTAGTCTTTTACGGGTATAGAATAAATATTTTATATATCGTAATATTTTTCGATTTCTAAATTGTAGGGCTGTCTATTATAAGCAGCGTCCATTATTTCTGTATAACCCATGCGTGTCCAGTGCAAAGTAATGGAAATAACCTGTTTCAAAGAAAAACAACTTTTTCTTATTGTCACGCTAAGCGTCAGTAGAAAGCGTTAATTGATATATTTTGATAACCGCTTTTTATGAATTTTAAACGATTTAAACCCTTATGGAATACTATATAATATACCGAGATATATATTACACACACACGCACACGCACACACGTGTCAAATTTAAAACTTATAACCGTCGTTTTTGCGTCGGGGATAAAAAGATTAAATTTGTTTTAAGTTTAAGAACAACAAGGCACTTTAAGCACGCTTGGTTGCTCAGCGTAAGTAATAACTTAAAATCTTTCATAATAATGCCAGCTTCTCCCAATTTAGTCTCGACTATTCAATTTCCTCTCAACCGTTAAATATTTATGGAGACACTTTCGTTACTTTTGAGCAAAATATTAGTTTACATTTTTCACTGTACCTAATAACATGACATGACGTGACGTAAATTTTGAGCGATCCCAATAAAGTATATTTTTAAATTTTGATAACTTAGATAAGATATATACCAACATACCTACATACATATAAAACTGTCTGTAAACGATATACATTTATTGGATATAACAACGATTTACCAAATATTTACATCCAACCGCACTCTAAACATTACATTACAAACTACAAATCGTCGAAATTAATTACATTAATCAATTAGGATTTAAAGTGCCTGCTTGCTCTTGGACCACTGTTGAACAATTTCGACGCAAATGTTACCTACATTGTTGCCGAATCGGAGGCTATGAGCAAACTAGGTCAAAAGATAGTAATCTATGTGACACTATTGCGGGTGTTCGTCAATAAACCCAATTTAGAACCGGTTTGATTAGATACAAGGCGTCGCGGAATGGGCAAGGCTTTGAGCATCATCGGCTAACGTGTTTTCAATGTCGAGCCGCCATATCTCACAGTTGCCAAATCTCAGACCTTGACATTTTTGTGCCTTGTGTTACATCCGCAAAAATGTGTCTATACATTACAACTGAATGTGTTTAGTGACCTAATTGTTTTTTTGCCTTTGTTACGAGAGTCTTTTTAGATTTTAAATATTATTTAGTAGATGTGCTAGTCTTGTTATTTTTTATATTGTAATAGAGTAAGTATGGAGATGATCTCATTGATTGCGTAATATTGTATAAATCAAGTATTTCGTATTGGAAGTTAATACCTACCTACTGCCTACATCAAATTAGTATTTTTTTAATGTTTATTCGGAGGAGCAATCAACAGAATAGTCAGCTTAACGAATTTTAAAGGATTCTTGTTATATTAGCTAGCATTAAAATTTTATAATGCTTATAGGTAAATTGTTTATATTTTTTTATTTTTAAACTGATTATGACCTATTGTTACTTAATAAAAATTTAAGAAGGCAGGGTTTTGTTTTTGTTTATGTTTATGGTTCAGTTCAGGTTTAAATTAAAAACTTAATTGACTTTTATTGAATCTTTTAAGTATGTATATCAAATAGATAGGCATTAGGCAGGTCTTTTTTTGTGGGGGCACGCCGTACCCTCAAAGGGAATATCGAAAATAACAAAAAATAGCTATAAAAATTGAAAAATTTAAAGAATTTGAAAAAAAATGAGTAAAACTCAAAACACAGTAGCAAGGGGTGGGGGAGGGTGTACAAAAATTATAGACTTACTACTTTCGAAAATTAGCGTGCCCCCAAAAAGTGACAAAAAAAGGCCTGGATATATCATACTCGTATAGGTAAAATAAAGCTCAGTTATATGCACTTGTTATACATATGAAACTATAGGAAAAAAATGGTGCTATAATATTTTATAACGTTTTTTTTATTCCTTAACTACAGTTTTTTTAAATAAAATTGTAATGCAAGATAAGAAATTACCATATTATATATTATATATCAACAAGACGTTATCAGAAACGTTTTTAGTTAAAAAAATGAATACCTATACGTAAAATCACCAAGCAATCATATTATATTCCGTGCAAATCCTGTTATTGGTCTCCAAAGTAATGAATAAAACATGAAATGTGCAGATAGAATAAACAATGAATAAAATTAAAGCGCCTTTGTAAGTTGAAAGTTACAACGAAAGAGTGAGGTTGGACTTCGCATTGCATACAGAAACTTTGCTGGCTCCGCAAAAGTTATAAGTTTTAGATAATCTTAGAGTTATCTTTTTATTTTATATATACTTAAGTTTAAAAATGAAGTCTCGTTGTGTTGTTAGTTATTAATGTACGTTTTTGTTTAAGGTTATTAGGTTGACCTTGTTAGACTTCGAATATAATATATTATGATGTTTTCGTTATAAACTTTTTATAGAGCTTAAATTAGTCAATTTGACTGTTTTTAAATCGAGTATAATTTAAATATTTCTATAATTAATAGTAGAATACTGTTTGTTGTATGGGTTTGTTTCGATCGTCTTACAAGGTGAATTAGTGTCATAAAGATTTGCTCACTAAATTGGAGGTGGTCAAGTCTATAGGACAATTTTATATTTTTACAATTGTTTTTCGATAGAGGAGATCACTGTATTATTTTTCCTACATTGAAAATTAGTACACTGAGTAGCATAAATGATTAAGGGCCTGGAAATCGACGAGCTGTAGACATAGCTCCGTCGGGACAGGTGCCGATTTGTAAGCGAAAGGTGGTGAAATCAGTAATTTTTGTAAATATGTCGCACTATGGCGGCCATTACTCTTTATTTTTATAAATAATAAATCGAAATACCTCAATAAAATTTAAGACTATGAAAAAATTACATTTTATAATAGCATATTTTTGGTTTGATTTTTGGAATGGTTTGGGAAACTGAGTGATACGGGCTTAAAGCCCGGGTCTCATCTCGTAACTCTTATATTTTCATGTAAGAATCATTGCCAACACTATGTGGTTCGTGACGACTTGTCTCAAAGAAAACATTATGAGAAATCGTATACTTCTTAAAAACCTATTTTACGAAAGACATGACCGCCAACTCGCACATGGCTATACATAGTAGGCAGACTATATAGCCTAATCCTATTGCGTATCCAAGCGTATTAAAGGGATGCCCGCGCACAACAGAGGGACATTAAAAATGGCCGAATGCTCTATACTCTATATAGACCAATATACAAAAGCACTGTCGATCACGACGACCGTTATCTATTACCAGCAGGTGAACCGTATCGTACGCTCCATAAACAGCAGCTGCGTTACATATACGAGAACGATGTAAAATTACTGTAGCGTTATTACGTTATTATCTTTGACACAAAGTTCCCACGACATCTTTGCTCTTTGGTTCCGGAAAGCTTGACGTGATTCTTTCTTATTTATCATTTTCACAATGAACATAATATTTTATTAAGTTAATTTGTAATATGAATCTATACTTCAAACAGTTATTAAAATTATGGTATACGATAAATGTGTCTTATTTTGCGTGAGAAAAAACTGTATTGTAATAATAAAAGCTGTTACATATATTTTTCACTTATTTTCCCGTGTGTCTCACCTGTATTACAATGGAACGGATTTCATTTCCATTATTCCCCGTCTTGAACGTAGAGCTTAATTCATAACCTCAGTTTGCTCTCGGTCTGTATTTAAGAGTTCCGCAAAGCTTTGTCGTGTTTAAGCGCACTTAATGAAACTCCACGCAGAATTGCTCCGTCGCTCGTCTTCCGTCACTACGAATGGCTGAGATTTAGAAGGATTTACTTTCTTACCCTCAATTCGCTTTCATACTAGGTATTAGACGGCAAATTGAAAATATTATTTTATCTAATATATAAAAATCTCGTGCCACAGTGTTTGTTATCGAACTTCTCCGAAACGGCTCGACTGATTTCTATGATTTTTTTTGTGTATACTTGGTCGTAGAGAATAGGTCGTAGGCTATTTTTTATTCCCCTAGGTGATAAGGGTGGTCCTCTCCAGATTTTTATTTTTAAACCTAATTTTATTTTTTTATGATTTGGCATCAAATAATACTTATAAGTTTTAACCCTAAATTTTCATCCTTCTACTAACGCGGGCGCAGTCGCGGGAATTGCTAGTTTTCATATATATTTAATATTCATTGTACTCTACAGCATATCAACTTCTGTTACGTCAAACCGATCGGTTTTTTCCACAGATGATCGAGGAGGAGCGCGCATAATATTTTTGTATTATTTATTTACGCCGCGCAGACATAAAAGGGGGTATGATATAATATGATGTGTATCAAGCACATCATATTAAGCTTACAATAATTATAATTTAATTATATTAAATGCTATTAATTATATTTAAAAAAAAGTATCCTGTTTTTATTAGGGCTAGATAGCTATACAAATACAAAAACGTTTGAATAACTAGGTATATATATATATATATATATATATATATATATATATATATATATATATATATATATATATATATATATACTTATTATAATTTAAGTTTTAATCATTATTACCTATATGTAATGCATGCAATGCATTTTTATGTATTTATGCAATGAATATGATACTAAATACATAATAATAATAATTTATTTTAGAAAATATGTCATCATACGGAAATCAGGAAATTAAAACTTTAATGAAACTATAGCGGGAGCGACGAACTATTCGCTCCTTCAAAACGAGGTTAAAATCTTTTAAATACTTTTTAAAACTGCTACATTAATGTCAGCTCCAGGTTTAATTTGCATATCTTGCAGCAAATCTATTTTAAATATGAAAAAAATGAAGCTTTCTTTAGGTAATTACGAAAAAAATGTTTTTTATATTCGTGTCGTAAGCTTTTCATGTCTGGCAATCTTCGAAATACTATGAATATGCATTTACGCATACGACCTGTAAGAAACAGGTAGGGCTCACCAGATAGAAAATCCAGTACTATCCACCAAAACCCAACAAACCCTTCTCCGTTTAAGCATTCAACCACGACGGCCCGGCAGGTCTGCCAAAGCAGACCACGCAGCCAAGGGCTTGCTCACAGTCCACTATAAGAGAAGTACCTGGAGCAACCGTGGGACACACCACTTACCGAAGTGGGCCACCGTCTTGTGCGATTTTGAGTTTCGAGCCCAGCCGGATGGATAGTGGTCGGAAGTGATTTGTCAAATTACTTTATTTCTATACTACGATTACTTTTGTCCCGGAAAAGGATAAGTATTGAATGGACTCCTTCATATATAGTTTTGAATTTTAAATATTAAAAACGACAAAGTTAAGAAACGAAATGATTATTCAGTTAATTAATAAAGCACAGGTCGCATTTAGAATATTTTTAATTAAAAATTAAAAACGCTCCAGCGGGATTAGAAGTAGATAGCAAGAATTTAATTATTATTGTATGAGAAATTGTTCCCATGAGACATTATTTTTTTTACTAATACATTTTTAAAAGGAGATCACAAAAATAAATTATTTTTAACAAAAAACAAAAACCGACTTCAAAACTAAACAAATCTAAACTAAAAAGTAGAAAATAATACTTTTAAGAACTTCGTTAATTTTGAAGTCGGTGCCAGCCAGGACGGATAGACTTATCTTGCCTTTGCAAGGAACTTTCGAACGGTATTTTGATTATGTTTACAAATATTATAGATATAGATTAACCGAATACTTATGTGTCTATTTAAGGTTATTTTGCTTTGGCTGGCACCGACTTCTAAATTAACGAAGTTCTTAAAAGTATTATTTTCTACTTTTTAGTTTAGATTTGTTTAGTTTTGAAGTCGGTTTTTGTTTTTTGTTAAAAATAATTTATTTTCAAATTTTTAGCGGAAAGTAGATACTTATTTTGTTTATGTACAAAAAAGAATTTTCCAAATCGGTCCAGCCATCTTCGAGTAATGGGGAACATACTTATATTGAGAACCTCCTCCTTTTTTTAGAGTCGGTTAATAAGAGCCTGAAAGAATTTAACTATCGGTCTATAATTACGTATAATTTTGAAAGAATTTTCTTTTAACTCCTAACCGTTGAGGAGTTGTACGTTCCATCATTAGCTCAACCACAGGAGATGATGATTATCAGACGCAAATACTTGAACAGCTTTAGAAAATATATGAAAAACGTAATAAGTGCCTATAAAATTTGAGAGTTGTCCTCGATTTCCCTGGGATCCCATCATCAGATCGTGACTTGGTGACTATGGGACCAACTAGAAACTATACCCTTTCAAACAAAAAAAGAATTTTCCAAATCGGTCCAGCCATCGTCGAGTAATCGGGGAACATACATAGAAAAAAAAAAAAAAAAAAAGTCCCCGACGAATTGATAACTTCCTCCTTTTTTGAAGTCGGTTAATAAAATAGAAAACGTTTACAAAGTCGTTCTATAAATTTAATCGCTTAACATTATAAAATATTTTTAAAAAAATTGGATTAAGCACAAGCGATTGTTAAATATTGAATATCTGTAATGCAAAATTACATACGATGCTTCAAACTCGTTATCAATAATGAGGAGAAAATGAACACCAATTTATCATATTTCGTTTTCCAGAGCTGGTTCGGTGAGGTACATTGACAATTAATTAGTATTCCACAATAAATTAATACTTCGCTTTACGAACCAACACCATAGTACAGACGTTATTATTATTTATAAATAAATAGGCAAAGACATAACACAAACAAACAGTTCAATACATTATTCTCCTGTTTGTCAACCTATTTTTTTTTTGTTTTAGAACTATTGACGAGCTCTAGCGCTTTCAATAAAAAAAATACGGGAACATTTTGTTATACCTTTACTTGGGTAAAAAACAAAGTAAACTACAGAACTACGTTTAGAAGCAATAATATGATGCAAATACAAAGCATTTAAAGAAGGACGATAAAACTTTACCGTTGTTAATACCGTGGCGCTTCAATGTTAGCCATTAATAGATTGCGTAGCTCGAGCCCGCTGAAATCCTCGAATTCTGAAATTTGAAATACACTATCCCGTAAATCCGCCGTACATGAAAATAAAGGAATTTAACGAGTTAATAGAATGAACTGAGGCTTACGTTGCAAATTCCGTTTTGTAATCTATACTTCACTATTAACTTAAGCTTAAATTAGCGCTTTAAAAAAGCTGATCTGGATTTTATGAATTTTACATTACAATTAAGTAATTAAAAGTATACAATAGTAATTGTACAAGTAATTTTGATTTTTTTACCTAATGTTAATAATATAAGCTTTAGTTGTCGGACTCAGAGCTGTGAAGAGAAAAAAGAAATAAGTTACTGGGTCTTTGGAAACAGCTATTGAAACCTTAAATTAAAACGGTTATCTGTGAATCGAAGGAGATACATCTTTCAATCGGTATTCCTCGAGCGTACAGATTCTGCCGTTAATCAGTCTGAATGCAAGGCGCTCTAATGAGATTTCTTTTGGGAATCGGTTTTAAGATATCTCACCAAGCTTTATGCTCCAATCAATTCTTTTCTATCAAGCCTAACTTGTTTTACTTTGAACTTGGATTATTATTTTTGTAATACCATTTGAGAAAAATTTTTAAGAAATTGTAATCTTTATTGATTTGTTGCTTCATCCGCTTCAGCGTTTTCCTTAGATTTAGAAAATATTTTTTAGTAAGTATAAGAATAAAGTGATTAAGTTCACATTTATCTATACTTCAAACTTAAACTTACTACTAACCATCCTTTGGGCTTCGCCGTAGTTGGGTTTTATCGCATAAGGGCTTCTTTAATTTTTACTTGATCTAGTTAATTACATAGAATAAAAAATAATAATTATTAAAATTTTAATGAATAAGGTATATGACTTCGAAATCACTGTGTAATCTAATATCCCTTAAAGGCGAAGCTTTTCTTAAAACTTGTTTGATACTACCCTTGACCTATTAATTAAAACAATTGTTAATATAAGTCTACAATTAACGTAACTTTCAGATATCACGTATAAAATACGTAGTTAAAATAATACAATATATGTACTCTCATAAGTTACATAATTTATATAAAGATAAGTTGTTCTTTGGTGATTGAAAATTCAGTCTTAAGATAATAATTAATATTTGACGTTTACTTTAAATATTTTGGTTATCTTGCTAACAAATTGGTTATTGATAAACTGCTCCTTTCATAATAGATATTATCCAAAATTATTTGGTTAGTTATGAATTTACTCACAAGGTCGTGAAAATTCGAAATTATTTTGATTAATACTAATAAAGATATGTTTCTTAACGGAGGGTATTTAATACTTGTTTGTTTATTATATTAGTTCAGATAAATTTTATGTTTAAATCTTGCATTAATTTGTAAGCTTTTCTTTATATTTAAAATCTCCACCGTGTCTTTTTCATTCTACACTTTGAAAAAATGCAAGAAACTTTAAAAGTTTATTATGATGATAAGAAAAATGTAAAGCACTAGCAATTAGCATAGCATATTAGCGGCTGTTTCCGCTTCCATCGGCAGAATTTGATAATGTTAATTATTATAAAAGCTTTTGATGAAATTACTCGTATTAGATAAAAATGCTTTTTTGTGTTATTTTATATATATGTAGAAATATTTTTTTAATTTTACTAATTGTTTATTATTAAATGTATATGATATAAACATCTGAGAATATATTAAGGTCTTATTCTCTCTGATATAATAATTAATTTTTAATATTTTTTGATTTCAATTTTTAATGATTAAATATTAAATAAATGGTCGAAAATTAGTCAGATTTCTATATAAGTTAGGTATAGTAGAATAACGAATTAAATTGTAATTTTCTCAAGTACATCATGAAAATATAATGAGCCAGGCGTTTTCTCACATACATTACACTGTATAATTTGTATTTGTCCTTTCCTTGAATCATCCGATGCTTGGTCACGGTCTCTTGAGACACGTTTTCCTAAACCATCAAAGAGTTTACCATTACTAAGCACAATAAACGTGACTTTTCAAATTATAATTTTAATATACAAAGTCGCTGTGAGTAATACTTACGAATATTATATTTAATTTTATTGATAACTAGCAAACTCGGCCAGCTTCGCTGGGCGTAAGTTATAATAAATTAAAGTGTTTTTATTATTCTAATAATTTATTATTCTAATAAAATAAAAGTTGTCTAAGTTACTCCTTATAACGTTAGCTTTATGCATGTGAAAGTCCCGTCAAAATAGGTCCAGCTGCTTCAGAGATTAGCCGAAACAAACTGACAGACAGATAAAAATTTTTATTTTTTTATTTTATTACTTTTTTAATGAAAACCTGTTAATTTGAAGTTAAAAACAGACACTTCAATTTTATTTACAAGTATATGTACTGATGTTTTGATAATTAGTTAAGTGACGGTATATGTATGAAATTTTCAAATTGAAATTTTCAATTTAAACGTACTAAAAGCAAGTATGTATATTTTCCACAAAATAGAATATTTGAGCGTGCACCGACATATTTTGTTAATGTTAACTGTTTTTGTTAAAGAGCATATTTAGTTCCAGGATAATTACCGTTATTGGAGACCATAATTTTATAGCAGCGTTTCACCGTAATTTCACGCAGTAAGTTTGCAGACATTTTACAAGTTATTTTTGCACAACATTTATATTGTTGCAAAAAAGTAACCACATTGTTACAATATTTGAACTATGATGCACTTAGATGTTAAAATAAAGGTACATATATGTATATATTATATATACTAAGATAATATTTAATAGTTATTAACAAGGGGGTTCTTGGTTTCCTTTTATGACTCCAGAATAATCCATTAAGTATAAAAAAAGAAGTAAATGGCAATTTTATCGTGTAGATATTTTTCATTTTCTTAATCGATATTTAGGTCTTCAACGCCGCGCACAAAAATATATAATCTTGATGAATCGCGAATTTAATCCAGATCTGTTCAGCCGTTCTGGCGTGTTTGTGTAACAAACATCTATCCAGACTTTCTTAATAAAACAACTGAGTCAAATCTATACATTGAATATTTTTTGGAAAATCTAATTGAAGTAGACATTATTGTCCATATAGAGGCCAAATCTATTATTTTTAGAATTTTCTGTCTGTCTGTCTGTCTGTGATCGCATCACGAGAAACTACTGGACGGATTTGGATGAAATTAGGTATGATGTTAGCTGGTTACCCGGGTCAATATATAGGATACTTTTTATTGCGAGTAAATATGTCATCTCTGAGAAAAATACCAAAAGAGTGTTAGAAATAAAACTACGCTTGCATTTACGTCTTTAGAACGCGGGCGGAGCCGTGGATATTGCTAGTAAAATATATTCTTATATAATAATTATTTAAAATGAAATAAAAAATGTTAGGCGTTTTCGTTGTTGCCAAGTAATAAACTGCTGGTAGTTAATTTTATTTCTAATCGTATAAGGTAATGTAATTTTGAAATGCCTGATGTCGCGACGGCGCTCTTTGATTTATTAGCTTTATGTTACCCTTATATTGGGGGCTTATTGAGAATTTGGGGCATAAATCAACTGAGTTCCTCTTTCATTTTCTTGAATGGGTCTTTTTTCACATATCATCCTCTATAGTCTATAGAAGACTCCAAATTAACCGTTGAATGCTGGTGTTATGTATTTGGTTCAAATAGGGAAAATTCTGTGTTTGCTAATTCATTCACACGGTGTCTTGATTCTATTACAAAGAATTTCGTGACCAGAAAGTTCTACTACACATATCTATATTAATTGGCCCGACCCTTGAATCCTCTTGATCTGATATCGCCCAGTTCTTAAGCAGTTCCTTTAAAAGTACTATGTAGGCAGATCATTTCTTGCACTAGGTAAGAATTCCAACAATTATTGAATAACAGTACAGAATATTGTGTAAAGGTAATTAGGAAAAAAATCTAACAACCAGAAAAATGCTTGGCAAGAATGGAATGGGACGTGGCGGGCCCGCCCCATTAATAAGAAGGGTCTTGACATTCGACGTCTGCCAGGAAGGCTAAGTTTTATGGAAAGAAGAGAATGACCGAACATAGGTATACTTTAGAGTAAATTTTCCGAATACATTAACGATGAGCTCGAATGAAATACCACAAAACGTGATTCAATTTTTCGCTGGCGTTTTATTTTTTGCACCTCGCAGGTCATTGAAATTGCAACTTGGAAATTATTCCTTAATATATTTTATTGGATGTTTTATTACTGATTACATTTTGAATAGATTTTATTTCAACTTTTACTATGGTTTGAGAGTTTATAAAAAGGAAGAAATTAAATCTATATTAAAACTTGCATATGTATGTATGTGAATTAACTTACATAATGTTTTGAACTGCATAAAGTTTTTGGACGTCTTCAGAAGACAAAGTGAAGAAACCTACCTTTGCTATATGATTATACTTAATCATATACGTAGGTATATAATATATTATATGTATTATATGATCACTCCATGAAACCTAAGACTTATTTTAACTATATTTCTCGTCGAACTATAGTTCTCTTGGAAACGATTCATACATAAGTTACTTACACCTGAGTGAAGCAAGGGCACTAGGTTTTAAAATGTCCAAAAAATATTTTTTCGAACAATATTAAAAGTTTATTTCTTAACATTGACATCACCTTTAAAGTTATCATCAAAAGCTTTCCTGCGTAAAGTGTAAACCCACAAACAATTCGAAGAACATATTTATTCTAGAAACATCTCGTTATGAGTTGAGCACTCAGGGAGTCAGTTCGTTTTGACTTGCACAATGGTAGCAAGACGGGTGCCAACTGCCAACTCGTTAGCGATGCCTTCTATTCGCACGGACGATGTTTGCTCTTACTGCCTTGTATTGTAATCCAGTAACGTTCTGTTTGAACATACTTCCTGTCAATACACGTAATAATAGCTTACGAAATCCAAGTTTTAAAGGTATTCAGGACAAATGTCTTAGTGAAGTTGAAGTAGATACCATATTTATTACCTTTTTTATATAAAAACTAATAAGCTACTCGTATATTTATCAATGTTTGCTTTTGGTTTTTTTTTTGTTAAAAAGAATATTGGAGATCTTATTTGTGTTCTTAATTAATAACTTTTAATTCTAAAATTTAAATAAATTTATGTCTTAATATTATCATCCCTCACCAGCTAATATTTAGTAATTTACTTCGCTACACTTTGAATTTAAAGTTTTGCACAACCCTCGCAGTTAGTATTAACAATGCACATGTGCATCCCCCATGAGGCTTTTAACTTTGTTTTCACTTGATAAAATATGGTGTGCTGTATCTACTTTGTGTTAGTAAATAATATGTTAATGGGCAGATAAACATTACGCAATCAGTGAGTATAAAGGTCGATGGTGAATTTGTTCATTGCTTCGCTATCATATATCAGTACTTTTTGTATGCATCTAAGTAAACTTTTGAATATAGTAGATATCAAAAATATTTTTTTGCATTACAAATGAAACTACCTTTTCGGATTTTGTCGCGGATTTATTTTGATTTTTAGTTCACGACGTTTCAAATGCTTTACTTTTTAAATCCGCGACAAAATACGAAAAGGTTGTTTCGTTTATAATGTCGAATATTCGCGTAAACCTAAGAAAGTATTAAATATTATGTATTTAATTATATATTTTTTTACTCAAATCAGAATTAGTGCTTGACTACGCTCCACCTGATGGAGACATAAATGACTAAATGTCTGTATGCCAATAATGTAAACATTTTAAAACTTATATTTATTATTTTTATTGAACTATTCAAAGATGTTACATAAGGAGAAATTATGTTTTTTTGTACAGAAAGATTTTTCTACTTTTTATCAAAACGGCTATAACGGGCTCCTCTTTTGTTGGCACTGTGTCTGTACACATTACTATTGTAGAGTGTTACTATATAAGTTTCCTATATGTTAGCCTGAGGTGAACCAAATCTTAAGCGCATTAGCTTTCATGTACAACTATAAAGCCTTTAGAATCTTTTACAAAATTTCTCCTTCTACATTTAAAATAATAAAAAATATCAAGAGAAGCGTAAAGTTCACCTTTCCACATTAGGTCGGCGGGATGGGCAGGGGCCCACAAAAACCTTCAAATAGACCAAATTATTATTTTAAGCATATATGTAAAATGACATTATTCAAAAACATAATCAATTGAATAAATTTTTCTTTATTTCAGGTATCCATCGTTCGAATAAAGCAGTCTATGGTTACGATGAAAAATTGGCATCATTATTATAAACGAAGTTGGGAACTCCGCGCATTTAGTGAGGCTTTAAATTCAACTGTTTATGTATTCGGTAGTTCACTCGAGGGACCGGAGCGTTGTATGAATTATGAACGTTATAACAAACATAGGGAACAATATGAGAACGATATATTACGGCTTGATTTTGTTCTTGAATATTCATTTTATATGTAGTTAGGAAAGGTTAGTTTTTGCGTTTCGAATTATTTCTGAGAATATCAAGTAAATCTATACATTAAATATTTTTTTGATATTACTAACGATACACAGGCCGAATCTAAAGTGTTTTTGTCTGGTTGTCTGTCTGTAACCGCATCACGAGAAACCCACTGGACAGATTTTGACCATATGTCATAGATAGATAACGTTAACTCTACATTAAAATGGCGTTATATAAAATTCGTTTACTTATTCATAAAAGAGTTTGGATTTTTATTATAGTTTTAGGATATTGTCTTGGCTCCATTCAACTTCTTGTTTGCCAAGTGACAGTACTAAACTTGAATAGAAGGTAAACGCTTTGCAATGCAAATTGTGTGTAGCGAACAAATCGCTTGCGTGTGGAAAATGATATAATTTCCCTCCTTGAAGCAAATATCATTATAGTTTCGTTATACAAATACTAATATTTATTACGTCACAGACGTAAACGATGAGAGACCTCTCTAGCAATTTCTAAACTTCTTGATCACAGATAATGATGGACACGATTAGGCTGCAATACTCTATTGTTTAGTAGAGGCTAGAAACTCGCGTAATTGACGCAATTTCTAAACATTTGTTAAGCTGTCCTATTCAAATTAAACCATTTTTTTACTTCTATGCATATAATAAAATTCTGAGTCGCACAGACAGATTTTGATGCATATGGTTGGTTTTACGGGTCAACAAGTGTCATCGGATTCATTCCAGCCATTTAAGTGTGAACCTAGTTATGATATTAGTTCCATAAAGGAGGTGAAGGGAGGAGGCTATTTATTTATTTTTTTATACAATGTCATACAAGATTACTTTAGACTAGATCCAGAACACGCATATTGGATAAGAGCTGATTGCTTTTCGAGAAGAGTGCTTCGTGAGAACGATTTAAGACTAGTAAGGCATGAATGACATGAATGTCCTCTTATACATAAAATTGATACTTCTGAACCTAGAGTACCTACTGAAAAGCGGTCGCACGAAAAATACGGGGATTGGGATACTCTTCTTGAATTGAATTATTTTAGTTTGAAAACATATTAATACTTGTGCTTTATTTCGAAAGAACCTATGTACATGATAGAAGCCATCTAATATGATACATGTATGTATAATGTACATTGTCATAGGTATGCATATCCAATCTACATGTTAAATGTATGTATTCAAATTTTAACACTTTCACCTATTGTGATTGTCACAGCTTATAATCGGATAGAAATGGAAATGGTATTTTACGAATGCGTATGTACTCATCATTACGTTTGTCCCCGACTTTCTCGCTTCACGGTACACTGGAAATAAAATTTTCACGAATCAATAGTTCTTGTTTATGTATATTGTGTGTACATACAATACGCAATTTATATCGGAACATAAATTTACATTAAATTTCATTTGATATTTCATTTTTACATTAAAGTTTCTATGTTTATTAATTAAGACTTTGTTATACCTCTCGTCGGCTTTGTCAACGGTACGCAGACCAGGGTTAATTTTCATTTCATACCAACTATTATATTTTACTATGCCATTTTGCCTTTTTTTTGCCATAAGGTTTATTAAACATTAGCTAAACTAAAGCAAGTAAACTGCTGTTTTTAATACTGAATACTGGGCAGTCGTGTTTAAGGTATTTCAGAGCACCATTACGATACATTAATTAGTATGATATATACGAGTATATATCAGTTCTATATATAATATATATTCTATATAATATTACAATTTAGTTCTTAACCAATTTTTGTTACAACATACAATATTTACTAACAAAATGTTAGTAAATATTGAAAAAAAAAACAACAACTTTATAATAACCATTAATCAAAGATATTTAAAATCGGCAACGTTTTCCCATTAAAATAAGCCGTACTCTCGAGGACGCCTCAAATTACTTTTTATGGCTCAGTACCGCGGGCGTCCACACACATAACCCATTACTTAATTTTAACTATTTTACATAAATGACCTATTAAAGGTACCCCAAAGATAATTTGAGTGTAGCTGTAGGGTCAACTTGCGTCTAATGTGACCTCGACAGCGGCCTTTGAGAAAAGTTTATTTCGGGGTCAGTGAACATTTTTGTGAGCCATCAGGGCTGCAGATAAGTCGACCGTGATTTATGTAAAGGGTAGGTAGATTCATAAGATGGCTTCCACATCTCATTAAATTATAAAATAAACCCAACTATTTTGTAAAAGTTTCCGTCTTAAATAAAAAGTTTACATTTTATCATGCAACGGGATTTAAACTAGGAAAAATCTCAAGTTATATTCACTTCGTAAGAATTTATTCAATCACTTAAATATTTGGCACCATTTAAATACGTGTTCGGTCCTTCAAGAAGCTTTTTATAACAGAATGTTTGATAGCCCTGTCACAAAAGCTCGTGAATATTATAGAAGCGGGCGCACTTCACACGTCCTGGCGTCCATGTCACCTCGGGAGTTTTATTGCACTGCCGTTTTAACCCCAAGCTGGTTCAAACAACTTTAAAAGAAGAACTACATTTATTGAGGAAGTATCGAGACTATTTTAAGTTGATATTACGAGCCACAGCAGAGATAAAGTCTAAACAATGTAAGTTTTTTTTGTGGCTATCTAATTTTAGTCTCATCCATAACTTCTGACCTAAATTTAACCCTGACACTATTATAATATATCTTGAATAAAACCTTATTGAATGATATTATATTTTGTCCCACTAAGTCATTTATATAAAATTAATATTTGTTTAAAATTACATACATCAATATATTACTTCTAAAAAATAACCATCCACACAACTATCAATTTATAAGAAACTAGCGGTGCCCGCGGCTTCGCTCGCACTAAGAGTGAATAAAATAAAAATTTTTGCTTATATACTGTTACTTATAATGTACCAAGGACTGATTCCCCATTTAAAGTTCTGGCCCTCTTTTCTGAAAACTACTGTGTAGCATCCTGCCGTGCCGCCACTGCTGCGCTTTCTAAAACTTATTTCCTATTTTTAACCAATTTTGCTACTATGTGTATCATAATTTCTTTGAGTGTTTTTCGTTAATGATAAACTGATGTCCGTGGTTCATTGTTATGGACTTATGGTAAAAATTACTGTTAAATATTTCTCCTACGCAAATTGTGCCACCCCCGTTAACCCCCATAGGGGTTGATTTTCAAAAAACGCTTAGATATGTATCTCATAATTTGTATTGCAGAGCATTATTTCAGTTTCACGCAAAATATTTCAATAGAATTAAATTTCCCATACAAACTTAGCCACCCACTTTAACCCCCAATGGGGGTGAATTTCGAAAAACCCTGAAATACGTGTTTCATCATTTGTACTAAAAAGCATTAATTCAAAGTTTCATGCAAAAATGTGCAATAAAAATATTTTTCTCATACAAACTTTGACACCCCTTTTAACCCTTTTAGGGGTTGAATTTCCAAAAAATAATATGCCTATTTCCTTCTCATGAATGCAAACTATCTACATACCAAATTTCAGCAAAATCGGTTGGGTGGTTTAGGCGTGAAAAGGTAACAGACAGACAGACAGACAGACAGACAGACAGAGTTACTTTCGCATTTATAATATTAGTATGGATTAATATCGATATTTTTGGTAAAAAATTCTTGGTAAATATAGGAAAAAGCCAAAAAAGCGTTTTACAGATTAGCAAGAACCCAAAAGAGTGTAAAGTATTTTATTGTATTTTTTATCCATGATCTTTCATGATTCCACTTCTGCAATTACCTTTTTATTCAACTTCTAGCTTCGGGCGTATTACAGCGCTCACAGGAATTCACTGTACAAATACCTTAGATCTAGTTTGAAATGTTGGGTACGGTACCTTTTTTGTTTTAACGTTGGAAAATGCATTTTGCACACATACGACATGCGTACATACAGGTGGTTATGTAGAAGTGACGGGATAGAAAGAAAGTAGGTACTAGCCGCTAAAACCCAACAGAACCATCACGGACGCAGGCCTGCTGAAGCAGACCACAACAACCATAAAGTAGCCCTAACGATCCACTCCTCTATCAGAACAATACCAGAAACCACCCGCATGGCACATCGTCCACCGAAGTTGTTCGCCTCCGAGCGGCTTTGCGCCCGGCTGAATTATCGGATACTAATAATAATAAAATTTGCTAAAAGATGTAAGTGGCTCGAAAATATAGATAAGGAATATGTTTTAAATATAATTAACTTCACGACTCATATCGTATAATAACGACAGAGAATGCTCGGTGCATTCTTCCAGTTCGTAATTCGACTGCCGTTATTTGTTTCTTGAACTCCTAGAATGCAACAAAGCTTATATGTAGCATTGTACTTGATCTGCTACTCTATGTGTAATATTAAGCCATTGATCAAATCCAAACTTGGAACAAATCCAACGAGTCTCCAGTGGATAACAAAAAGAGCCATGTAAACGTAATTACAGCTCCAAAATGGTAAATGTGATTCTTTTGTTTAACTTTATTTTTCATTAAGTATATATTTAACTCAGTTTAATTTGTTGATAAGGTTGGGGATGTTTACGTAATGCGAGGAATTCTAGAGTAAATTCGATTTAAATGGCAGCTGGAATAGTGAAATATAAACTTGTTTATGAAGCACAGAGAAAATAATTTGCTTAAGACTTATTAAGAATATCTAGTATATAATTTAAGAATATTCAGCGTCGCTTAGCGCAGCGAAATTATAATTTTCTTGCGGCGTAATATTTTTATGACTCTGCTTAAATTCCAACGAAGTTGAAAGTAAACGAAAACGAACGTTGAAGATAGCCTAGTGTTATGGAGATTGAGAGTACTTAAAATGCGAATTTGTCGTGGCGCCGCTGATAATTATTTATCATAGATAATGCTGTCCTGTTTTATGCCTTAAGTAATAAAAAATATTTCTAGTTTTAAACACATTTTTAACAAAAATAACTGACTGTACTTTTTACTCAAGAGCTTTTTTACTTAAAGAATCTCTAAGTTTTGGATAAACTTGAATGCAGTATAATATAAAATAGTCTTTTACTCACACGTATACCGAGAGAGCAAAGCCGCAGGCATTTGTACTAATTAAAAGTGATTATAATAAGTCTAATTGCTTTTTTATGTATGTTCGCAATTTTGAACTAACTTCCAGAAAACTTTACAGGGGATTTTCAATTCCCAACTAAATAGTAAATACACCAATGATTGTTGTATTTGTGTAAATAAAAAAATGCAAAATTAGAAACAAGAATGTAACTCCATGTTTCCAACTTTGTTGTTAATTAAGGCATGACCTAATATTTCGCCAATAAAAGTCTATACTAACTCAATATTACGAGCCCCGATTTCATCCTCTAATTTCGTTGTTTATAGTTTATACTCGACCCTCCTGACTTTGTCTCGTCTTCCAAATTGATTTGTCATTGTTCACTGAGTTCTCAGTTGTAAGCTTTAGTAATACCTACAATTGATAAGAAAGGGGGTTTTGTGCAGATAGAGAAAATAGAATAATTTTGTTGCCGAGAGCACTTTAGTAGATTTTATTGTCTATTAGAGTCTTTTACTCGCTTTTCTTGTTTCATTCTTCGAAGATCTTGAATGGACAAGGGTCAGACTATAATAAGGGTCTTGCTTGATTGGTTATATTGTATTTTTGTAGACAGACAGAGGGGTTAGCAGTTTTATTAGTCGAGTGATCTGGTTTTATGAGACGTGTTGGACTAATAAAGGCATCCCTTCAATATAAACCTGCACTTTGTGTGCGACCCAATTGTGCCACAGTACCGAATGTGTCAGAAATATTATCGTGTTAATTTCAAATAAAATGAAACCATAATATTTACTTTTTGAAAACTGTAACCTCATTCTGTCGTTGGGTATAGCAGTATCATTTAACATTATTGCTACATTTATGAGAAATGAATATTATAAAGTGTGGAATTTAAGCTATTGAAGTTTTTATAAACTCAAAAAAAATCATGAAGTCTGAAGTCCCATATATACCGGCTAAGTGTTGGTCAGGTCACGTGCAACGCAGGCGATCACAATAATGCGTATCGTAAATATAATTATTAAACTAGGAACTATTCTTATAAAGTTTTAACTTCGTTAAATATACTATTTCGTTGAGGACATAGCGAAACCAAAAGGGTTCCTTGCTGACTACGTAATCCTAATGGGATAAAAAACTGGGATTCGATTCCTGTTCTTAAGTTTCTGTTTTTTATGTATCTCTTTATATATTTTTCTTTAAAGTTGCGAAGTGATTATGTTCAAAACATCTCACAAATTACTTTAATAAAAATAATTTTACTTCATAACTTCAGAATTTTGAAAAATGAGCCACAGAAACCAAATATACCTACCTAATACGCAAATAATAACAATGAACGCAGGTTAATTATGCTAGAATGTGCTGTAAATAACATACTTTAATGTCATTTCATTTTAATTTATTACATTAGAGTAATAAAGTTTATAGAGCAATAATATTTTCTTTTAGCTCTTTAAGTTCTTTTGCATGTATCCATTTAATTCCAGTAGCAGATGCCGGGCTGGGTGGTCTTGATATACATCTATAAAATACATATAATTTTTATGTTTATTTAAATAGGTCAACTACTACCTACAACTATTACAATTTGTTAAATAGTTTAACTTTATTATTATTATTGGCATAGTTAGATGTAAAATTTTGTTAAAATTTTAATACCCGTGTCATATTTGAAAAGGGAAATACATATATTATTCAACCATAGCTAAGTAAACGTACTTACTCTACTTTCTTTCCAAAAAGGTTTTCAAGTCTTGCTCTCACAAACGGCCACGGTCCCTGATTTTTGTGCTCTTCTTGACAAAATGCGATTTTCGCTTTTTCGTATCTGCAGAACTCTTCAAGCACCAAATCGTAGGGAAATGGATAAAGTTGCTCAATACGACACAAAGCAATCTGATTTTCTAATTTCTTTTCTTTTCGCAATTCGTCTATAGTTATTGCGACTTTCCCAGAACAGAATATTAATTTCTTTACTTCTTTAGGGTTCTGACAAGCTGGTCCACTCTCACGTATGACCCTTTTCAAAATAAAATTGTTTAAGTATATCTGCTTAGTTCAGTAGATTTTTTACGATACTAAAAAAATAAATACACATGGGCAACAACTCACATAATAAACATAATACATATTATACTCTCTTCCAAAATGCTTAACACAAATTCTAATTACCTACAAATTGGGCACTTCTCTATGATCTATCTATTCTACTATGTTATATCTAGAAATATATTCGAAGATTAAGTGGGTAGGAGATTACTTGCCTTTGAAAGCACGTTCCCAACAGGAAATCCTTAAAAGGCGAAGTGTAATATGGATGTTTGAGTCCAACTTTAGGCGTCATCAGTATTAGTGGCTTTCGGAACGGTAGAGCGATTTGTCGCCGAATCAAATGGAAATAGTTTGCAGGAGTGGTTACATTGCAAACAATCCAATTTGCTGCTCGTAGTTGTTTCACTTCAAAATATTTTAAAGCTTTTAGCAAATATGATAATATATGAAATATTATTTCATTTACAAAATAAATACTCTAGTTTTTAATTTGTAAATCAAGTAAAATGTTTTTGTCAATATTTTGAATTATTAAGCAATTAAATAATTTACAGGCCATGTCCTTATCATCCAAATCCGGAATGGCATCTTCATCATCATCTGCTTGTTGAAGGTAGCGTTCTATACGAGCTGATGAATGTTCAGGGCCCTAGTATTTAATAAACATGATGTACTTATAAGGAATATACTATACCTATTATTTAAAAATTATTCCAATAATAACTGCAATATTTACCTCAGTATAGACAGAAAAGTTTCTGTAACTTATATTATCATATTTTAGTTTTTATTTATAAGATCAAAACATTTTTCTAAATAATATAGTTTTTGTTATAATAACTTACAGCTCCATCGATCCCGTGCGGTAACTGCACCACTATTCCAGATTGACATACCCACTTGCTTTCCCCATTGGCGATAAATGTATCGAATACTGGTTGTGCCGTATCCGCAAAGTCCCCATATTGAGCTTCCCAAATAGTAAGAAGAAAGGGACTTGAATAGGAATAACCGACTTCGAATCCAAGAATACCTATTGTTAAAGTTAAGTTTAGTTTAAGTAATAAAGCAATAACTAAGAAGACAAAAATTAATACTTAAAGTTAAGTGTACACAATCTGAATTTCAGTGTTGACGGAAACATATGTATACCAAGAAAGCAATGTACGCGTATCTAGAGGAAACTTGTTTAACGTAGCATGTAATGCAAGAAGGGATGCAGTATCTAAGTGCTCGTAATAGACAGACGTTCCCTCGATAATTACTTTGGTAACAAGCCCTAAATAACTTGGCAGCTCATATATTACGTTCGCTCAACTTGAGTGGGTGTACGTTGCTGCATATCTAGTTGAATAAACAGTATCGTACACGATGCAACTAGTAGGAATTTTGTAGGTACCTTGAAAGTTAGACCACTAAAAATCTAACAATGGTATATAATTGTAAGTTGTAACACTTGATAAGCATTTTTAAAATTAAAAAAATAATTGTGTTCTTAGATTATTAAATTATAATAAAACAATATAGAGATTTCTTCACTATTTCACTCACCGAACTCGCACAGTGAACTGTTGTGTAAACTGTACAAAGCTTGATCTGGATACAATGTGTCAAGCACTCTGTAAGTTGCGCCATCGACGCTCTGGTGGTGGTATACATGATGCCTATACATTTATAAGACATTTTTGACAGTATAATTATGTGGAAACTAAGCATTTGTATAATTAAAAAACGAAAGTTTTTAAATGGATTCAAAAATAAGCAATAACTCCATTATAAATGAAAGTATCTTCTCGGATTTTGCCACGTATTTATTTTTCGAATTCTTCGGCCTTTCGAAAACAGCAATCATGGTCACGGGAAAGATGCATCGGGAATCAAAAATCAAAATAAATCCGCGAAAAAATCCAAAAAGATATTTTCATTTATAATGCCAAATACTCGCATAAACCTAAGAAAGTATTGATAACTCCATCTTTGCCCACATTGGTCTGTATATTATCTGTGTAACATACTTTAATGTGCGATAAAGAAATTAATGGTTCTTCGTACTAGTACTGTATTAGACAATTGGCTCTGTATATAGCGCTAAATTAAAGCTCAATCGAAATAAAAAGAACGGTAAAGCTATTGTCCTGCAACGGAAATTGAAGCCTTTTGGATAAAACCTAGAACAGTTAGGCCATTGTGGCTTTAATCGTGAATCGGGTTTATTCGTCCAATACACGGGAAGTCCCCGGTCGATTAGCTCGGATTGCGGTAAAATGATCAATTTAGCGAGAGGAATAAAAAACATACTTTCTTGCAGATCTTTTGTAATGAAATACGTTTGTTAGTATTATGGAAGGAATTTTGTGTTTCCTTTATAAAAAATATACTCATAGTTCTTAATTTTCTGCGGGGTTCCTTTTACCTTTATTAAATTCACAATACATAAAATCAACTTTAACTGTATTTAAAGTGAACCAGAACACTTACATTGAACAAAAAAAAAAGAACTCAATAGCTGTATTTCAGCAATTGGGAAAGCACTATAATATACGGCTTTTACTCTAACGGCTAATTTTTACTTAGTAATTACAAAACCACTAAATACTTTGCGGAAAATTCATGGGAAGTATAAAATATAAAATAATTTTAAGTACATAGTCCAAAAACAGATTAGAATACAAAACTACGAGTACCTATGCGCCATTGTTCCTCTCTCAACATCTTCTCCAGTCAGTCTGATATGAATCTTGTCTCGTAACAGTGAACCATAGGCTAAAGCTTCTCCCATGGCCCAATCAGCAACACCAGATTTTACCTACAATTAATTTATGAGTTTATTTGCCAAAAATCTATGGGATGTCGATATATGTATATTAAGTCACAGACATCTTAATGATTGATATTCGATTTAAACGAGCAGAGCTTTAGAGTAATCGATAATTTTGTTGGTAATAGTTCTTTATATGGATAGGTAAAATTCTTTTCATATCATTCATTTTATGTTTTATCTAAATAAAAGGTCTATTACATAAATCATTATTTATCAATATATAACAATAGTTTTTCTACACATATAGTAAAATTCTAAGTCGAAATCGTAGTAGTAGTCGTGATTGAAATAGTAAATAATAGCGGTTTTTTTAACGTCCCACTGCTGGGCACAGGTCTCCCTGCAATACAAGGGGGATCAGGACATAGTCCACCGCGCTGGCCTAGTGCGGGTTGGTATTAGCTATACCGAGACCGAATTTATAGTTAAGTATTACGTTTTTGTCCGTCTGTTTTGCTTATAAAATTTCTAAGGAAAAACTAGGTAACAAGGCTTTAACAAGCTATAAGAAGTTAAAGTGGTCAAATATCCACATGAATAATTATTACGGTAATTGATGTCGTTAGGCATTAGTTCCGCCTAGTAACTTATCGTCTTGATCCCTTTGTATTGAATGTACGCAACATATAATATACAGCGGTATCAATTATTACAATCCAATTGCATATTCAATTTGTAGTGAAATTTATAATGTAAAATACATCATTTTTATTGATATGGTTTCATGAAAATTGATGAAGTAGGTATATAGGTAAGGCTGATTTACCCTTTAGTAGTAAATAATTTCTTAGTTTTGCGCGAATATTTAACATTATAAATAAAATCTCTTAAATATTTTCGGATTTATTCGCGGATTTATTTAAATTTTTGGTCCCCTGGCGTTTTGAATGATTTATAACAATCGTGGTCACAAGAGAGACTAGACTTAGATGTCTTAAAAATCATTATATAATTGTTACAGTGTACTACCTACAATTAAAATAATTATTACAAGAAAAAAAAAAATGTCAGTAAAGTACCTTAAAATATGTGTTGATTTCAACTCTAAACATTTAAGTTTTTTTTTATTATATATATTGTACTGTAATTAGGTACGGCAATATTATTTCGTCTATTAAAATGTAAATGTATGTATGTATTAAGTATGTATTAAAATGATACAATTATAAAATAATAGAAACTAAATAAATAAATACTATAAATATAGAAATTTTACATTTCTTTCTTATAGAAATGGCACACATTTAAGTAATAAATTTACACAACTAGATTAACACAGCTTATTGCTTATCTTAATGCCTAACAAGCGAGTGGCAGCGCTGTCAATAACTATTCACTGTTATACCTTCGTCTTTATTAACATTGGTATTACAGGTTTACTAAATGTGCGCAAAATCTTACAAGCTGTTATTTTATATTTCTATGTACAAGCTTTTAATATCTAAATGATATGGATAGGTTCTAGATCTAGAAACATAGTTTACGATTTAGTGCTTAGTACATTTTTGTTGTATATATAATCACATTACTTACCATTTTTTCCCGTTTCTCCAACATTCTGTGAATGCCCTTATGTATTTCGAACGCCCAAGGTTCTGGTGGCTTGCAGAAATGTTGTGATATCCTGGCAAGTGATGTCTCACTAATACCAGTTTCTCGAACCTGAAGATATGTATCAATTATTATTTAAGTTACAGCTCTATCAGTATAGAAGACCTATGTAAACATACTCCGAGGCACAATTAAGTTTTTCCAATCGTAACTTTTTATTTAGATAGAATACTACATAATAATATTCCAGGTAAAAACGACACTATAAAATACAAAGATAATTTAAAGTTTTTTGTATCTATCATGTAAGTAGGTAATTTATGCGCAAAACCTACAGTAAAATTCAATTATAATATGAAGTGGGTATACTAAAAATGGATAAAAAAATGGTTTATGAAGAACCTTTTTAGGATCGGTAGCTTCAAAGAATCCAGTCCAGGGCGTATCGACCCAGTCCATAATACTTAGTTTGGTTATCTTTTTTGCGAGTTCGAAATGTTTGTTCAACGTATCCATATATTCCTTTTCCCAACCCTTAATATCTGCATCTGTTACTATGCCTTCCGCTTTTAGCTGTTCACTATATATTTTGTCCACTACAAATAATGTATAATTTATTTTATTGTTAGCGGTATTAATGTTTCTAAGTACACCAAAAATATTCAAGTGTATTTGTATAAAAGTGTTTCTATAAAAACAATATTTATGTTGCAGTTATTTTTGACATTTCACATTATATGCCGGGAGGCTATGAGATTTTTGTCAAAACAACGTTATTATGTAGCTACGTTTTAGTACCCCTGTCAAATAAAAAAGTTATGATTCCTCCAAAGAACATATTATATTACCACATTTGATATACATTTATGATGAATGTTAAAAGCAATAACAAGAGCCATGTGTTGAAAATATTAAACAAACCTACTGGAGAAGCTTTAAGGAATTAACTTACCAGTTTGCATGCTCTTTATTTTCTTGTACATGAAGGGTTGTGTGAACATAGGCTCGTCTTCTTCACTATGACCGAAGCGGCGGTAGCAGACCAAGTCGATCACAACGTCTTTTTTAAACTTGCAACGAAATTCAATCGCTATTTTAGCGACGTGGGCCACCGCTTCCGCATCATCTCCATTGACATGCAGAACCGGTGCATCAACACATTTTGCAACATCTAATAAGTAAAAATACTACTGAACAAAAATCTTTAGTATTAATTTGGTAGACAATACAACTGAGATAACTTGAAAATGCTACAGAATAATTATTTTTTAACTTAAATTGAATATCAAAATAAATCGACACTACAATTCAGGACCTCAAATAATGCGATAAAAATGTAAACTTACCTGAACAATATGGCGAACTTCTAGCGAATCTTGGGTCAGTGGTGTAGCCAATTTGATTGTTGCATACGATATGAATAGAACCATGTGTAGTAAAGTTGGGCAAGTTGCCGAGATGCATCGTTTCGTACACAACGCCCTGTCCCGAAAATGCTGCATCGCCATGCATAATGATTGCCATAACCTACGGAAGGGAATTTTAATATTCAACAAGCATTTTATATTCTATTGTTTTATAAAATATTATAAACATTTCAGGAATAGAAATTAGAAGTTTTATGAATACTTGGTTGAGACATGACTTTGGTCATTTACCTACGAGCTTATAAAATAGTATAAAGTTCCAAAATATCGGTCAATATCTTTTGTCAATTCAAAATTAAAAAAAACGCTCTTTATATTTAAAGTTTTATGATTATAATTATTTAGAGTTTATAATTATGAGGTTTTTCACTAAATAGGTATAATTATTATAGTATTAGTATTATAAGTAGTATAGTAGGTAGTATAATTATAATGTAGTAGTACATAGAGAGTCGGAATCATGACCCAAAATATTTGAGATAAATATGTATGTACACATGCAGTGACTTAAATTATAAATACATTACAACCTATACCCAATTCCCACAATGTATTTATAGTAAACAAACTGAGCAAAAATATCTGTCTGTTCTTCGCAAGTTTTGTTACCTTGTCTCCATTATTATCTCCTTTCCAATGCTGCTCAGCGCGCGCTTTCCCAATTACAACCGGCGAAACAACTTCTAAATGAGAGGGATTGCAACTCATAGACACCTTGATGTATTTGTTCGTCCTCCGGATAAATCGATGGATGAACGTGCCTAGATGGTACTTGATGTCGCCTGATCCCTAATAAACAGCCGTAATCGAAAGATTTTAACGTTATTTGTTTTTTGCCAAAAATTGTTCATTTAAAGAATTAAATAAGACAAGATTTTTTTTTGAAATGCATTTACGCATACCACCTGGAAAAAAGAGATGGTATTCAACCAATCAGCTCGCGAGGTGCGTTTCGTCGCTTGCCATTTCATAGTTCGACGGTTTCACTTCGATAGATTGTAATCGATCGAAATGTAATGGGTTAAATAGTAAGAAGTATGTACGGTTCGCAAACTTACGCAGTTTACAATCTCGCGGATTTTATAATTTTTTGCTGTGACATATACACGGATTGTAGAAATATTTGGATAAATATAAAAATTATTAAAATACATTATAATAGGAAATGTATGATTAGTAACAATTTTGTATTGCAAACATCATAATATCTTTTGTTATGTTCATTAAATTATAATGAAAAAGCTTGCCGTACGCATATCATTGTGCTATATATATATATATAGTGTGACTATAGTTGCGTATTTGTATTAACCTTTGCTTCTCTACGGTATTTCATTTTTCATTATTTGCAAGATTAAAATATTATTAAGAATAGAACATACCTGTTCTTTGGGTTCCATTGGCTTAAATTGAGCGAAAATATCTGTAAGTTGCTTACGGCACACGTTAACTAACATGTTGAGTCGACCTAGAATTAAGAATAGTACATTGTTAGTAAAATGTTTATTTATTACATGTTTCCTTTTATAAACCAAAACTTTTATTTATATTGCAAGTAAACACAGTCCTATCTTATATAAAAAAAAAAAAATGATAATAAAAAATTATGGAAGGTCTTAAAAAATAAAATAAGTAACTCAAAGAAACAGGATGATGTTTCTGAAGCATTGCTTAGTATATCAAGCACTCCTACCAATTCCCTTAACTTAATCAACGACCACTTCATCAATGTAGGAAGGAATTTAGCATTACAATTAAATAGTGACCCAATATATTATAGAACGTATGCATCCTCAACACCTCAATTTAATTACCATTATAAGTCGTTTGTTTTACTAGACACTACAGAGGATGAAGTAAATCAGCTTATAACAGGTTTAAAAAATGACTGCGCAGTTGGATGGGATCAAATCTCAAATAAAATACTAAAAGACAATAAGAATTACTTAATCCCAACCTTAACATATATTTTTAATCTTTGTCTTTCTGAAGGTGTTTTCCCTAAGTTTCTCAAACAATCAGAGGTTCATCCGATTTATAAAGATGGTGATAAAAATAACCTCAGCAACTATAGGCCTATCTCCATATTACCTGCATTATCAAAAATCTTAGAGAAAATAATAAATAACAGACTTATTGATTACCTGGAAAAAAATAATATGATCTCGTCGAATCAATTTGGCTTTCGTAGGGGTAAATCTACAAATGATGCAGTTTTTTCTCTGACAAATTATATTAGCTCAAATTTGGACGCAGGGAAAAAGGTAATCTCTATTTATCTCGATCTTGCTAAGGCTTTTGATACGATTTCTATACCAATCTTATTACTTAAGCTTGAAAAACTGGGAATAAGAGATCGTCAACTGCATCTTTTTGAGAACTATCTTTCTGAGCGAACTCAATGCATACGAATTGGAGATAACGTTAGTGATTGTCGTAGTATGGAATATGGTGTTCCTCAAGGTAGCATTTTGGGTCCGACATTATTTCTGGTATATATAAACGACTTATTATGCTTAAATATATATAATGGAAAAATTATTTCCTATGCTGATGACACAGCTTTGATTTTTTCATCAGACACGTGGGATAAAGTATTTGATGCTGCTCAAAATGGTTTCAATATTGTTGCAAACTGGCTTCGCTATAATATATTAACATTAAATACCGCCAAAACGAAGTTTATCGCGTACTCAATTCGTAATGTTAATCGACCAAATGGACAATTTCGTATACTTTCTCATTCTTGCGATAACAACCGAAATTGCTATTGTCAATCGATTGAACAAGTTCAATCAATTAAATATCTGGGTGTAATCATTGACTGCCATCTTAGCTTCAAGCAACATATTGATAATTTAATTACGAAAGTTCGCAAATTGTCATACATATTTAAAAATCTTAGGTATATCGTGGATCCAATCATTATGAAGAGAGTTTACCAGTCACTATGTCAGTCTATTATCACTTACTGTATCTCTTCATGGGGCGGTGCGTCAAAAACAACATTGAAATCGCTTGAAATAGCACAACGTACAGCTCTAAAAATCTGCTCATTCAAGCCCTTTCTGTGCCCAACTCAAGAACTTTACCAATACTGTGAAGTTCTGACTGTTCGAAAACTTTTTATATTGAGCATCGTTTTAAGACAACATTCAGAGCTTAACTTTAATCAGTCCACGGTCAATAAACGAAGATATTATGCAGTTTGCAACAATAATAATGAATATAAAACAATGTTCATAAATAAATTCTATAGTTATTTAGGACCTTTTATATATAACAAAATTAACAAAAAACTTAATATTTTCTCCGAAAATAGCAAAACTTGTAAAATTAGAGTTTATGACTATCTGCTTAAATTATCATACGATGAAACTGAGGATCTTTTGTGTGTTTTAAGTTGATTACATTTTACACACACAAACATACACACACACGCACGCCCACACATACACATACACACACACACACACACACACACACACACACTACTTGTTCTTTTGTTCTTTTAGATAAATTGTGATGTAAAAGTAAACTTTTAGCAAATGGCTAATTAATGATCGCTAATATTTGGGGGAGAGGCGCTGTTTGCTGTAATACAGGTCTCCTAGTACAGCAACAGAGGCTACCTGATCTTTTGATATTGTAACAGCCACACATCAAATTGTCTCTAAGTTGTTATGTATATTTTCTTTTGTTTGTATCAATAAAGTTATTATTATTATTATTATTATATTTTTTTCTATAACCACATATCTAGATTGCAAAAAAATGAAGGTATGTCAAACAATAGCTACAAAAAAAAATTTGGCTAAATAGTACCTCTATGCTGCATGGCCATAACAATAGATTCTACGCCAAGTTTAGTTCCACAGTCAACAATTTCCTCCAACATCGCTATCATACTCTCTCCTCCTTCTAAACCGAACCGCTTTTCTGCAGGCCACTTAGTTGCGAAATACTTCTCTAAACTAGAATATTAATTATTTGACTAATTTTCCCGCGGCTTTTTACGCCTGGTAGGTCCATTAAAAACCAAAGGTGTAAATACAGGAATTCCCTTAAACCCACTAAATTGTTATAGCGTAAAGAAGTCAGAATCAAATAATAACAAACTCACGAGCGATTCTCACATTAATATTAATAGTAATGCTTATAATCATGACAGTCAATTGTGCTCGTACAAATTCAGATAAAATATTTGGACATGTTCCAAGTAGGCACTTAAAATCTTCGTTTCATTACCATTACGTGGGCTATATATGCTAACTTTCGTGTACAGATTTGCATACATGAGGTGCTTAGCGTAGGATCAAGATTAGAAACAAGATATTCTTATATACTGAATTGAAGCTCAATAAAATGCATAAGTTAGTTTAGTGATCAGAACCAAATATAATGCGATTAGAATTGTTTAAAATTTCACTTATAAAATATTGCAGTATTCAATTATTGTAAATTCTTTACGTAAAATATACATATATGTACTCGTATCTAGGTATCCATTGTTTTTGAACGAGAAAATAATTTTTGCAAGAGCTCATATAACTTACAAAACAGCCTTAGTAAGTCGTCGCATGATGATCCTTTTCTCCTCAGCAGACTTTTCTAATGCTCCAGGTGTTTCCATACGCTCGCGTATAAATTGTAAGCAATCCAGATCATACAAATGCATATATTCGACACCGATTGAACCACAGTACACTTTCTCTAAACGACTTATTATCTCTCTGGAATAAGTTATAATTTAAGAAATATCTGTAATGCTAAATCAAAAATCGTGTAAATGAAATAATGTTTGTTAAAGACGTTATAATTTTTTAAGTAGCTACCCGCCACATATTATGTTTGGACCAGGAATAAAAAGCAAAAATAAATAATATGTATTAAGAATTAATACTTTCTATGTAATATTACCTCAGGGTTAACGCAGTTTCCGTACCGCCAATAAAAGTCCGCTCTGGTAATTCAAAGACTGTATCCATATGTTTTTCACCTAAAAGCGAGAATCTTTCCTCATTTAATATTTTTAGATTTCAAACAAGCGTCACAAATCGTTGTGAATGCTAAACAAAATACGATTTTATTTTAAAATACTTTGCCAATAAATAAAGCTATCAATTCTATTCAGCCTGTAATTAAGAGAACCACCAATTTTAAAATAAATAACAGGCCTCGAATGCTCGGTTACGCTTGCTATAATGAAGGCTTTTGAGTAGTCAAAAGCTAATATCAGCTTGCAGATTTGTTTATTTTATATTTACTGAATGATTCGATTTTTATCGTTAGTTCTCTTTTAGTATTTTTTATATATCACTAGCGGTGCCCGCGGCTTCGCTCGCGCTAAGAGTGAATAAAATAAACATTTTTGCTTATATACTGTTACTTATAATGTACCAAGGACTGATTCCCCATTTAAAGTTCTGGCCCTCTTTTCTGAAAACTACTGTGTAGCATTTTCTATTTCATTTATTTTAGCCAGTTATTTTGTAATCCTGTGAGATGTTTCAATTCAGTTTTAGCAAGAGTTATCTATATAAATTTGTAAGAAATCTATAGAACCAGTAATTGTGTTTTCACTAAGGAATGAAACAAAAAAAAACATCAACATTTTTAGTTTAATAAAAAAATACTTAACCTAATTTTGCACATTAAATACATTAGTCATACACAACTGAATATTGTTTTATTGTTCCGCAAGTGGCTTGCCCGCGCGCGCCCCGCACCTGCCGTGCCGCCACTGCTGCGCTTTCTAATGCCCGGGCCACACTAACGGGAAATGCCGTTAATTATCGCGATGCTGGACGTTTACTGTAGGTGTAGCCACGACTTAACGCGTTAATTTGACAACGGCATTCACATTGCCGTTTGGCGTTTGGCGATAGCTCGAGTACGTTACGGTACGATACCAAAGAGATTAACGCGAGAATTAACACGTTGGAGCGGCCACACTACGGTCTACTATTAACGCAATAATTAATGCAATAATTATCGCGATGACAATCATTGGCGTTTCCCGTTAGTGTGGCCCGGGCATAAAACTTATTTCCTATTTTTAACCAATTTTGCTACTATGTGTATCATAATTTCTTTGCGTGTTTTTCGTTAATGATAAACTGATCTACGTGGTTCATTGTTATGGACTTATGGTAAAAATTACTGTTAAATATTTTTCCTACGCAAATTGTGCCACCCCCGTTAACCCCCATAGGGGTTGATTTTCAAAAAACGCTTAGATATGTATCTCATAATTTGTATTGCAGAGCATTATTTCAGTGTCACGCAAAATATTTTAATAGAATTAAATTTCCCACACAAACTTAGCCACCCCCTTTAACCCCCAATGGGGGTGAATTTCGAAAAACCCTGAAATACGTGTTTCATCATTTGTACTAAAAAACATTAATTCAAAGTTTCATGCAAAAATGTGCAATAAAAATATTTTTCTCATACAAACTTTGCCACCCCTTTTAACCCTTTTAGGGATTGAATTTCCAAAAAATAATATTCCTATTTCCTTCTCATGAATGCAAACTATCTACATACCAAATTTCAGCAAAATCGGTTGGGTGGTTTAGGCGTGAAAAGGTAACAGACAGACAGACAGACAGACAGAAAGACAGAGTTACTTTCGCATTTATAATATTAGTATGGATTTTCTTGTATCCGCGGCTCTGCTTTGAATTTGAGATTTATGACAGTAGTTTATTACTTAATTTGCACTATTTTCTATTTCAATGCAAAACTTTTTACTTTTATTTAATATTTATTTTATAATTTTTATTTCTAAATATTTTTCTTTATTTTTTATATGTAACATAGTTTTGCTTTCGACGACTAAACAGTAAAAGATAAAAATTATTTTGTTTAGGACATTTGTATTGTACCTCCTATGATATTACGGATCTAAAAAGTCATCTTACTTTCTATTATAACTGGTTAATTAAATTAGTTTGAGCTAGAAGGGAAGACACTTCGAAACATACACAAAACAGTTCCAAGCTCCCTCGACACCACACGACACTCTAACCCTTTCATGGCCAACGGTGCGTTTTGTGACTTGAGAATCCATCGAGCACCTATTGTAAGCATCAGTGGATCAGTCTTAGCTAGGAGATGACCTCGTGTCTGTAGAATTTAAGAAAAAAAAAGAAAAGTGCCGTTAATTAGTCATTACAATACGAGTAGAAGGGTCTTTTTCTATAAATAGAATCTTATTCGTTAATGTCATAATATTTTTTAATAAGTGATATTAATATTATAAAGATTACACACAGGTAGGTTAATTTACTTCAAAATATACATAATATTTTTACTAATCAATACCAATATAAACCAAAAGATTTCCTATAATTTGTTCTCGTATGGTGAAATTTATGAAATTATGGTGAAATGTGTGAAATTTATATAAATACATAATATGCTTTGACAAAGACTTAAGTTTCAATATATTATACGAAAGTGATGCTCTTATTCTAGATACTTCTAAAACATTCATTGGCAAATAGGTAACAACGTTTGTTGTTAAATAAAACAAGCTAAATTAATTCAATTTACTCAGAAAGAAATATCCTCCTAAAGTCTATTTGCAAGGGAATGGAAATATATTTGAGGAAAATTTGCTTCAAAGTTTATCCTTAGCCCTAACTGCTAACCTACAAGACCCTTTTAAATCGGTTTCACCTGATAGCTTCTAATTAGATTTTGTACTGCTAGGTGTAGTTTTATTCGTTCCTTCCCCTCTTTATCGTCTGCCTTCTCGGACTTTAACTCTGAAATAAAATAACTTTTCGCATTTTAACAAATAACAAAAATATTGTAAAATCTACTGAAATACGTAGTATAAGCATTTAAAATATGTTTGACGAGTTTGTTATTGTTTCATTTTATTCAATTTAATTTCTTATAAGTCTAGGACACTTGAACACTTTTAAATTTCCCTTTATAAATTGAAAGGTACAAATAATAAAATTAGTAAATATTATTAATTAATTTCAAATAAATTACTTACTGACGGACTGCGGGCTAAATTCATCTTCAAATTCTTCTATTTTTAGCGTTGGGCCACTGACACTCTCGTAGAAACCATCCCATGTCTGCAACCAAGACTCGCCTTATTAAAAAAATTAACATTTTGTGTGAAGCTTCATGCTTTATTTAAGTTAAATATTATATTTTTTTTCATTATGATAAGATTTTTATATAAAATGCGAAATTAACATAATATTGTAATGGTCCAATTGAATGAAAATTTCACCTCTTGGCCGTTTAATTATTATCGTTCACCACAAAAGACCTATTAAATGAATTATTGGACGGTTCTGCTCCAGTCATTGCTTGTTATTAATAAGCACTCACAGAATCAATGGATCCCTTCGATTTCGCCCAGTCTAAGTATTGAGCTTCTAAGTAGTTCGCGTTGGTACCACTCAAAAATGCCTCTGCTTTTGATGACTTACATCTTATTAGAAGATTTGTGCACTGGAAATATATTATTTTTCTATAAAAGTTGCAATTAGTTCTAACGTAAAGCAACACCATTTACGTCCAAGCAGTTTAAACATTTTCCATTTACGATTCGTCAAAACGCTGGATTATAAGTTTATTCAATAGGCTTTTTTAAAGCTTACATTTGGACTACATATACAATATAATAGATAACTCAAAATATTATAATAATGTTGTTTTGTTCCATGACTGTTACGTCAAAGATATTCAGAAAATCCTCACCCTGGAATCAAAAGTAAGAATATGTTGTTGTTTCAGTAAACGAAGAAAACGAGTATAAGACATTTTATCAATTGTATTAGAAGTAGTAGTAGTATTTATTTTAACTATTATCTATATTGTGTATATTTGAAATAAATTTGAATTAATAAAAATAAGTATAATTCTTTAAAAAATGATGACATGACAGATCTAAACTGTCGAAATATTTCTTCTTCAATAACTTTTTTTATCTATTATGTTGTAAATCAATTTAAATAAACACAATAGTTTTTAATAAAATGATTAAAAACAAACGTAAAGTTAGCTTAAAATTTTGTAAAATAAATAGTTTAGGATTTAACTCGAAAACAATTTTAAAACATTCGCAGATATAGGATGAACAATTATGGAAAATCTGGTATTGATTCAGTCAGTCAACCTAGTACACAATGAGCAAAAGGCATCAAAACAAATTGTGTAGGGGCAGATTTGAGGCGCCGAGGGGAAGACGCGAGGCGCCACTTAGAGGGGGCTCATGTGACAAGCGTGACGTATGTGCCGCATTCACTTTAATTTACTTACGGCGATAAGCTCGAGTCGTTCCCTGCTTACTCGTTACTTTTTATTTACTACGATTAGACTTAAAGGCATAAGGGCGAAGCTATTCAAAGAAAAAAATATTTTCGAGCTTATAAATAACAAAGTATATATACATATTTTTGCATGTGGTATTCATCTTAAAAGGTAATGCATTTAGCAATAAGAACTTTGTAACATAGCATAGTTATTACTGTATCATTGTAATTACCACTGGTGAATCTTAATAAATAAAAAAAAAAAGTACCTAAATATTTAATTGTATTGGTAAAGAACAAAGATATATCATTGCTTAATAAACAATATGGTGTATTGTGTATTTACTTTTTGAATATAGTAAGAAAACGATGAGGAATTATGTTGTACCGCTTCTCCGTAGATGAGTACAGACTACAACCTGTAAATCTTTTATGATGTGGTAATACATACATAGATATATACATGAGATATCAGAAGAAACTAATATACGTTTACATTTATTATTTACGAATTACGAGTGCTTTCCTAATAACAAAAAGTCATTAGACAGCTTCATTAGGTTTTACCCATCAATAGCGACCCTGTCAAGTCCTGGCGACCGCACTGCGTGACTAAGCGTCGCGTCCAGCCTCGGCCGCTGCTAATGCGTTGTTCGATTTATCACTAATTAATCTCCCGTACGGCGAACGCGTAATATTAAATTAATAAAGACGCGGATTAAGGTAATGTATTAGATTACGGTTGAACTGTTTTAAGTAAAACTTGCACTATTATCAAAAATACGCAGATTTTTTCCATATAATCTTTAAAATAAATTCCTTTTTTTTATCAGGATTATAGTATACAATTTAAGCCATAAAATATTTTTTTTGTGATTGTGACACTACTTTGTTTCCAACCCCTCTGTCCGCTTAGTGGAAGCTGTGCAAACATTAACGCGGGGTCAGGGCGCAAAAGTCGAGCATCACCCTCAGGGCTTATTGTCTTTAGTACCTAATGAGACCTCTCGACAACCTGACACTTGTCTGCGCGTTTTTAAGTGGAAAAGATACAATATTTTTAACATTAACATCCCGTTTTTTCACAGATTTATTTTGATAATAATTTCTTAAATTTAAATACCTAGGCTGTTTTATTTAAAACAAGTGACATACCCTATCTCCGTTTGGTTTCGTCCCACGTACAATTTAAAGGTTTGTATACATTTTTTAGAGATGGCATATTTTCCCGTAGTCAAAGCCCTGCTCAAGACAGAAAGAGAAAGAGAGAGAGAGAGTAAGAAAGAAAGAGAGAATTAATGGAAGTTCAAAAACTATAGTGCCGGCAGTCGGACTCTATTAGGATAATAATGACTATTTCAGTAATGTACAGAGTCGACGCAGTTTTTAATAGAACTAATAGAATTTAGAATTTTTAAAGTAGAATTTTAATAGGTACATAATACATATTTGGAAGTATAGATAAAACAGAACTATAATATTTAACTCTTATATATTTTAAAATACAATATATGTCTATGTTATTATAATTATTGTATAAATGCCTTAATCAAAAACGGGTATGAACTATGAATTTGGTGGTGATTTATCATTGCATAAATATTAAATACGTATAATCTACGAGCTACAAAAGCCCCCGTAATCCTCCGTAATACTTAATTAAAAGCTAATAAAAGTAAATCAACTTGCCGTCACATAATATTAAATTTTAACAAAATGTGGGTCAGGAGAAAACTACAACAGCGTAATTCATTTTAAGTAATTTAAACTTATAATTTTCCTTTTAGTTTTCGTGTTTAAAAGGTGTAAACTGTAAGTAAATTTGTATCGTTAATTGCTTTTGTCGCACGCATTTGGGATATTGTAAAACATGTAATTTATAACTACTATAGTAACTTAGTACTTTGATAAAAGAGATAAGTTTACTTTAAAAGTTCCATTACTTGAATGGCTAATATAATTACATATTGTCGAACACTACAATATACTTATAGTATATCAGTGTAACTAGACCGGGAATATTTGGTCCGATATTCGTACACTTACAAAGATGCCATAATAAAAATAAGTATAATTTATTAAATGCAAACACAAGTATATAGTAAGTAATATATTTATAAAAGACTTAATGTCGGAATTTGTTAAGCAATGCAATTTTCCCTGTAATTAGTAGTTTACTTATCATCGTATTTATTTACATTTATGAAATGTATAGAATTTCTTTTACTTATTAAAAATTAGTCACACTGTACTGCGACGCCGTGCAAATAAACAAATATATACAAACTTCCTTCTTTAAAATTAAGTTAAGATAAAACAGTATCCCAAAATTTATAACAATCATGAAAGGTACATTGAGGCTTGAGCTTGAAATATTTTCTCATCGCGTGTCTAATTTAGAGAGATCTTAGTGCGCGGTGAGCCTCCTGCGTGCTTCGAACAACTAGATGTGAAAATTATGCGGCCTGTGGTCTACGACATAAACATTTGCTCCACTTCTGCTTGTGTACGTTCCTAACCAAACTTATATAACCAGATGAGTAACTCTGCCGTGTAAGAACACGCCTTTGGCACGGTTAAATAATTTCATTATCTCTATCGATAAACGAGTATGTATCTGTATGATAAACCTTAGTAAAAATGTTTGTGCTTATATTTCTCCAACAAGTTGGGATGTTTTTGGCTTTTTGGGATCGTTAAAGATTTACATATCAGATGATTTGTAATTTGTTCAACGTTGAAGTTTTTTTTCAGATCTACCCTATACCTACCGCTACTAATAAGAGAGTCACAATAAAGTTTTCTATAAAATATTAAGAATGAGATGAATGAGGGAAGAATACTAAAATTTATTATTGGACCGATTTGAATATTTTTTTTTTTGTTTTGTGTTCAGTGTAAAAATAAGAGAAAAGCCTAAAAAATCTGCTGCAAAATCTAAAATAAGTAGTAGGTACTTCGTATGGATATCATTAATGTAACTAGGAACGACCCGAGCGAAGCGAGGGTGAATCGCTAGTCTTCGCATTGAGCATTGAAAGTTACTGTTTCTACAAAAGTAAATGATGTTTTTAGTTCATTGCATAAAAAAGGAAACAAGCTAGAGTATTATTTCAAATCAAAGAGAAATAATTTCTCTTTAAAACAAAAGGTCTGTTACAAAAGGGCGTTTCGTGGTAGCATTTGATAACATTTTTAATACGATTTTAAGAGTATAATGTTTGTTGGACTTTACTTAACTACTTTACTTTACTTAACTAACTTGAATTTGATAAAAAAATTCAAACCGCTCTATTTCTCATTAAGTTACGTTAATGATCTCCTACGTTGTTGATATGTATTGATACTTTTTATATAGGATACAGCCTTAAAGTACTATATTTTCTATATTTATATAATCTATTAGTAGTAGTACTTTTAAGATTTACCTATATATTGGTATGGATAAACAATAATAAACTATCTGCTTGAATCATTTCATTTCGCACTTTTCAAAATACGATCACTAGACTAACAGTTTTCTATATATAACCGACACAAACATTTGTTTTATCTGGAAATCAAATCTGCTACTTCGCTACATCACTTCTAAGTTCTAAACATATGCCTATGCCTCACATATACTGCGTAGCGTACCTACTGTGTAATATAAAGCTGTTGACCAAATTATCAACATGTATATTATGGCATAATTTTTTGTTAGTTAACAATATTAACTTTAGAGATATTGAAAATTTTATTTACAACCTAAGTTCCTGTAAGGTAGGTTATATTTTAGCATTTATACAAAGGTACATAAGTTTAGGAATCTCATAATATGTGCTCGTATCCATCGTTACTTAATAAAAGTTTCCGTTAAACATCTCATCACGCTGCCGCCTGTTAACATCAGCTACGGCACTTTTATGTGAGAACTGACTTTTTACTGCGCTTTAACTGGGCTACAAAGAACTTGGTTTAATGAAGCGAGCGAGTTTCGTGATGTAATTACGCCTGTAGCCAAGGAAATTAATAAATTAAATTATATTTTACTGAATGACACATTTTCTTTCACTATTATTAGTTTAACCAACTTTAAATCGTTTAAGCTGGTAGTAACACATTTAGTAACAATAGTAGTACCTAGTTATGAGGAAACATACGATCGGACATACATATTATGTACAGTTCAAACACAGAACCCGCCTTTGGGCTTTAGTGGTAAACCAATAAAATACATAGTGCATTGTTATGGTTTTCCAATACCGTTTCTTTTTATTCAAGACAAACAACTTAAAATGAATTTGCACTTCAATTATAAAGTTGTTAAAGTTTCAAAAACTTACCAGCTCCTGTTTTATGTAGCGCTACCATTATTCAAGTTATTCTTTTGTGTGGTGGCGCGGCGTTTGTACGGGTTGTGCAAACAAACTAGTCCCTATCATACTTGCGTTGAAGAATTTTCTATACTCAATTTTATTTATGACGAAGCACGAATAATTTATATTTTAAACTAGCAAAACCAGCCCGCTTCGTTGGGCGTAAGTTCAAATAAATTAAACGGCTTTGTAATTTTCTAATAAAAGTAGCCTAAGTTACTCCATTTAATAATAGCTATCTGCGAGTGAAAGTCCCGTTAAAATTGGTCCAGCCGTTTTAGAGTTTAGCAGGAACAAACAGACAGACCGACAAAAATTTTAATAATTGATCTTATGATGTAAACACCGTATATACTTTCATATGAATTTAGTGAAAAGCTGTTAATTTGAAATTAAAAACAGACACTTCAATTTTATTTATATGATTAGTGTGCGTTATATCAGGTCCATGGAGATTAGAAACCAGGAGAACCAAGGCCCTACAATGTAGTGTCTCAGAAATATTGTCAAACCAAGGAGGCGCTGCGATCGCTATGTTGTCTCAATGCCTAACTTAACGTTGTCACAACAGTGACAGTACTCATAAATAGCTAACTTCACAGATACTACTTACCGCCGGCAGCGCGTTGTAAATTCTACACATTTTCAGAGACAGGCGGGTAATGCTTTAGTATGAAGCGATGGTTCTCCTGGTTTCTATTCTCCATGATCAGGTCTACGGATTTGAGTGAAATTTTGAATTTTGTCTTTGATTTGTAAGTAATCTATTTTTTCTCCAACGGAACCACATGAAAAAACTAGTTTAATGTTTTGGTCTAGTTGATTATATTCTTTGTAAGATGAATATAATATGTAGTTGCTTTGTAATACTACGAGTACATACGTACGAGTATCTAATTAATATTTAATTAATCTTTACTGATTCCATAGAGCTTTTCAAGTTAATGTTTTATCTATTTTATTATTAATATAATTTCTGTGCCGCGTTGAAAAACGTATTAATTTGCTAGGACTTCAAGTCGATACTCTTGTGTGTTGTATTTGCGCAACAAAATTATTTCTTTGTCAATATTATGCTATCGTACATTTGATCTTTTGTTAAGGTTTCATTTCGTTCTTTTAAAACTTTTATATTTTGTGTGATGTTTTTCAAACTGTATATAATAAACGTTTAAAGTCATTTAGAAAGTCAATAAATATATTATCATTTCAGAATAATTGATCTGAATATTGAATAAATATTTGAATAAACAAATAATGTTTACATTTGCAAAGTCTTATAGAGAGTAAGTTTTCTCATTTTTAATATAAATTATATTTATTACTAGCAATTTGCGCTCTAAAGACCGGAACCTTAGTACGGATTTTCCGAAAATGAGATATTTTCCTACCATAAAAAGTATACCACATATTTTCCTGCAATCATCATACCAAATTTTATTAAAATTTGTCAAGTGGTTTTCTCGTGATGCGGTTACAGAGAGACAGATAAAAAATCTAAAATCAATACATTCTGCCTTTGTATCGTAATAATGACTAATTTATTTAAATTTTCAAAAAAAAAAAATTAATGTACCAATTCGACTAGTTTTATAATGGAGTTTTCTTCTATAAAACTTCCATATCCTAATAAATCTGAAGCTTGTAGTGGCTACAATTATTACTTCGGCTGCGGGCTGCCGCCTTGTTTCGAAGTTAATAATTCAACACAGGGGAATAATGCATTATGGTACGAGGTGTGTCACCTGACATGTAGAGAAAATTGCATTCCTGTCGTCTTTGTTTCAGCTTTAAGATATTGCCTTGGTAATAAGATGTATTAGATCTCTGAGGAATTGTAAACTGTTCAGTTCAATATTAGCTGGAACTTATTTAACTTTATACATTGTGTGCAGCAGAATTGTTTTATGGGATTGTTTCTTTTTTTCATTCTTTTGCTCGTGTTGGAGTCAAATAGAAGTAGAGTTTATATATTATTTGAACTAAAAGCACTGTATTTATATGCAGTGAACTTTAATTTTGATACATATATTAATACACATATTTACATAGGTCTAGTCGTTATAAAATGTTAAAATGAAATACTTACGCTAAATAGTCAGAACCGAAACAGCCAATTATTTTTAAACTGAACTATACCACATACTTAATATTTGAGTTGTAAAGATTAAAGCGTTACAGCCTTAATGGTTTTTGAAATACTCTGCTTTGAGGCGGCATAAAATAATTGCCGAGCGAGTTTTCAGCTTTACACTGTATGTCGTAGTGAAAAGCTGCTAATGAATAGTGTTTCATTTTAATGGACATAGGCTGTTGAATTTTAACAAAAAATAATATATTGGACTATTTCGACTGTTTAAATGAATTTTATTGGATCGTAAAGTAGATAATATTAAGTATTGACTACGTTAGAATATTTTTATGCCCTGTTATACATACGTAAATGTTTGGTCCCATAAAACTTTTTAGGACTATATCGGAAGCTTAGGACTATTAGGATTCTTAGATATTTTCGCTCTAATGAGATATTAACGCGTACATAACACACTAGAAAACGCCGTGTAATATATTTTTAGTTACGTTTTAAAGAAAAAATAATCTTAATGAACGAAACTTTTGAAAATGTCAAAACATATGGAGTATCCAGTTTCAATAAGTAATAATATTTTTCTTATATATTCTTTAGCAATGTGAAATCTCTTCGAAGTTCTTTTGAACTTACTACTGCTGCATTTTTTGTTCATACCTCCTTTGTAATAGTATATTATATATGCGTAGTTGTGCAATGTGTGGCATTAAAAGTTATAGGTATATACACTCGCTATGTTAGTTTAGTATAAGATAATGATATAAATGAGTTATTTATTTTAAGATAAAATATGGTCTCAACACATTTTGTGTAACAACTAAACCTACTTCATTATATATTTCATAAAATAAAGCTTATAAAGCTCCCTAAATTTATCGTTAATTAAATCATCGTTTACATAAATTAAGTTTTGAATAAACCAATATTTTACATTGAACATCGGTAATAAATTGTTTATATTGTATATTATTAACCGTGCTTACTGTCCAAATAATTTATTCATGGACTGAAAAGCGATTTACGTCCGATATGATATTATTTTACTGAATCAATAGTATGTATTGGGTCGTGATGGCGCTGTCATCGTTTTGATAACTTTAATTTGACTTTTGCTCGGCATTAATAATTAATTAAGTAATACTGATTTAAAATAAATATAATTTCATTTGTTATAGAAATGTAAAGAGGAAGTACATTAATTATATTTATACACTGTATTCGGTATAATGAAAAAAAAACTTATCCAATACGTCAATATATTATGCAATATACTGAGTCTCGACTTGTTTTATGATCGAATGTGTTTGTTATTCAATTTGTCCTGCAATGGTCCAAATGATTTGAATGAAACTCGGTTCCTTATATCCTTCCTTTTTAACGTTGACACTCACCTTCTAGAAAAGCTTGTACCTACTATCGGTATAACCCAACGAAAAGCTTGCCGGTCTTAATGAAGCGCCGGAGGTGCACATCATGCACTGAGGCAAACAACAACTATCAGGATCAATGATGGAACTTTACTGCGGGGAAATATACCATTTCTAATTTTCCATTTCGGAGAAATCTGTATTAACTGTCAGAACGTTATATTTAGTGTTGAACCCGATCGAACGATGGAGTAGCTATTAATAAATAAACCATAATAAAAGTTATATATTTACTTAAATTACTAAAACTTCTTATTCCACACTTTAATGTATCCTTGAAAAACCACACGACATTCGGTTCACTACGTTCAATAAATTATTATTAAGTCAAGTTAATTTACTTGCTTTATATAGCCTTCATAAGTATATTTTGGTTTTATTAAGCTTTAGTAGCTAAATGTATTAAATGTATTTGACATGACCTTGGTCTAAATATTCACATCCATAAAAACTTATCACATCAATACTTACGATATGTACCTACACTGTTCACAGTCAAAGTTTATTTAAGTTAGTCATAGTTTTTTTAAGCTATTACAAATGTAATTTATATCTATTTCGGTGGTATTTGGTGTAATGGAGGGATAAGATAAATAATACACGTTTTTTCGATGACAGGTGAAACCAGTAAAATGTGGACATCCAAACAACTGTAGGAAGTGGTCGACTATAAAGACAAGAAGAATTTTTAGCACCTAATTTAGAAATATGCCTGATGTCAATCTTTGTGTTTATTTTTTATTAGCTCTTAGGAATGCCAAAGTTTCCTTGACGATGTTTACGAGCCTCCGCACCTCGCAGTCGCCACTTGCGATCGATAGCTGTCATCCGCATCATATCGAACGTTAATGAACCAGAGCTTTTGTTACATCTATTTCAAATTCGGAATAAAAAAAAATCAACTCAAGTGCGAGTAGGACTCGCGCACGAAGGGTTCCGTACCGTTATCTATAAAAATTAAGCTCGTCCTTTAAATTGTATGAGCGCCCATATCAACTCAAAGGACTATCTTGATTGGTGGGGTCAGCTGTATGTATGTAGAGGGACACCTTGGAATTTTCTTCTTTATGTGTGCTCTAAGACCTTAATTTTTGACAAACTTTCGTGATTCTTGGTTAACGGAAACTACCATATAGGTTTTCGACCCAAAAGCTATAGGGTACTTATTTGTAAACAAAATCAAAATGCATGTTCGAAAGCACCGGCTCCAAAAGTAATTGAGTATTTAAATATATTAGTTTTTACTTTTCAGTTTAGTTTTGTATAGTTTTTAAATTGGTTTTATTTGTTTTATTTAAATAATTTTGTTTCAGTTTTTAGTTACAAACTAAAAACTAGGCACGGTCCAGTAGATATATTAGACAGCATTTATTTACAAGTTAAGATATTAGTTATATAATATAAGCCATCTTACTTTTATTTCAATCCAATGTTAACATAATTTTATTTCAATTTGAAAAATGAAAAAAAAATCATTTTCAGAACGGCATTATATAATTTTATGTAAACAAATTTAAGAAAGGCGAGAAATTGCGCCATAATTATTTCGTAGAGCTGAAAAAGTTCAAGAATGCGCTCTCAGGGAAAGCGTGCGTCGTGCTTACTTTACTTTAAAAAATTGTTTAGTAAAATTTTTGTCTTCTGTAAAAATTCTGTTTTTAAATTTTCATTTTGTTTTTTGTAATTCCACAAGGAATTTAATTTATATGCCTATACTTTTTTGTAAAAATACATATCGAAAAAATATTTCTACATAATATATTATACGGACTAGAAATAATTCTAGTTGTAACTTGAAAAGGCTTCTAAGCAGAATATCCAATGTCTTTGATATATCGCAAGAGCTTTCTAAAGCGAGTCGAACAATTTGTGTCTCGACGAAACAGACATCTTGAAAATGGCAATGTTATGGTAAATTACACGTACGCGCTATTTGTCTCATGTGAACATCCTAAGCAACGCATCCATCCATATTATTAGATTTAGAATTTACCTAAACAAAATGGATATGTAATTTTATTTGTTACATCCATCGTTTTCGCGAATAAATTTTGTTTTCTTGTTTTAAATATAAACCTTTTTCTGTACTTGTCATTAGGATAATAAATAAAATATTATTGTAAAAATTACCTAAATATCTTATCTATATGCTGTATATTTTAAGTATGTTTATTTAATCGGGTTTATTTATCTACAACATTTTACTATGATATTTAAATAAAAAAAAGGTTTATTTAGAGTAGCATCTATATAAAAAAGTAAATATCTTAACCGTGTAAAGGTTTTATTAAATTTAATAAAGATAAGGTGAGAAACATGCTAAAGGCTGCAGGGTGTGAGGGTTGAAATATTTCCTTTTACTATAAGAACATCTATTTACTTTTGAAATTATTATTATATAACTTTTATACAATTTTATTTAGCACTATAGCACTATTTAAGTGGTCTTACCTTTGCTCCGCTTGGTTTCGTCCTTAGATACGATAAATTTAGTGTTGATTTCTCAAGAATGAGATATTTCCCTACGTAAAAAGTCTCCTATATCCGGGTGACAAGCAATCATCATACAAAATTTCATCAAAATACTGTCCAGTGATTTTCTCGTTTTGTAGTCATAGACATTAGACAGATAGACGAAAATTCTAACCGACGACATAAATATGATCTACATATATGTATACTTCTTTAAAATTGTCGAATATTATATAATTTCAGTTTTGATTTTGAGCACTGCCTCACTTTGTAAAATGATCACTTCGCTAAATGATCACTTTGTATATATACTAAGTATTATACTAAGTATTATACTAACGGTCTTATTCATAAAAAATTATATAAGCTTTATTAGCTTGTTAATAAGCAAATTCTCAAAAACATTATTCATAAACGTTCAATAGTGTTAAAACGCTCTATAAGTATTCAATAACGGCTCTGTAACTTATAGTAGCTTGAGGCCTACTATAAGCCTACTATAAACAATTAATAAAGGACAAGATGGTCGTCTTGTCATCAGTGACAGCTGATAATTTGATTAAACTTGAAGTGAGATTATTTTATTTGGTGTCTAGTGACATTGCGTAATTGTAAAACATTGTTTAAAATTATTTTTTTGCTGTGTAAACTATAGCCGCCATTGGCTTTGGTGTTTGGAAGCAACGGTTTCAAAGCTTGTTGTATGGAGACACCGTTCACATGCGTAACGTAAAACCTACATATGTGGCTCTTGCAGTTTTGCATAATATTGCAATAGATCATCAGGACACAGTTCCAGGTAATTTTAATCATATTATCATAACTTTACATCAACACATGTATATTACTATTTATGTAAGCAATATTTTTTTTTACAAATGTTATTTTATTTCAGAAAATGATGATGACATTCATATTATTCAGGAGAATGGCTTTGCAGCACCTACTAATATGAGTGAAAGAGGAAGAGTAGGAAACAGTGCTTTCCTGGGGGCTGATATTGATGAGCATTTTAACTATGGATAGAAAAAATAATAAATTATTAATATAATATTATAAATTCGAAAGTAAATGTCTGTCTGTCGCGGTTTCACGCCAAAACTACTGAACCGATTTAAATGAAATTAAGTGAGTGTAAGAAATTAAGTACACAGAGTCTAAAGCCTGAGAAAGGAAAAAGGCTACTTTTTAAGGCGAAAAACGGCATGTAAGAGGTTGAAATAGGGGATGAAAGTTTGTATTGAAATTATGTCATTTTTACTAGAAGCTTGAAATTTTTTTAGGATTTTGATTAGATATAAATAAATAAGACATTCAAAGTTTGTAAAAATTGTATTCTAAAAGTACCTATGATATAATATTGTAAATTAATAAAAGAAATATATATTTTATTTTAAAGCATTTTATTTTTCATCTCGTAATATTCAATTTTTGCTCCCGGTGCACATGCAGTGAAAACTGTGAACAATATTACAGTTTAATCTTTATTTACACTAATAATGCACTGTATTTATTTAAAAACACTATACCTGTTGAATAAATCTTCCCATGCTGCCTGCTTTTTAGAGTTTGTGTTGGTATCTGTATTTTTGTTTTCAATGGCGGAAACCCTCTCAACCAACCCTGACCAACTCCGTCAATAATAATTAATGCTACGGAAAGAAATAAGCGCGAGAAAATATTAGGTAAACACGTAGAAATACAAAGGATTAAGAAAGTACACCAAATACACACTTATGTAGCTTGAAGTTTAAATTCTGTACTAACCTGCTATTAGCCTAACCTATTTGCACTTCTGTCTCTCTTTTTAGCTACTTTTATTCCTTTTTCAATAGTTAAAAAATGGTTTTGTTCACTAATTTACTTTTGGCGGAAAAGTCAAATCAAATGTCAAACTGATTCACGGAGCATTTAGACCAGTATTTTTGACATTTTGTCCATGAATTTATCAGAATGACAACACAATAAAACGAATCCAGCTTATAGCAAGCATTTAGTTATGAGACGTTTATTGATCCGTTATGAATAAAGAAAGTTATGAAACGTTTAATAGGCCTATTGAGCATTTTAGCTAATGAACATTGTAAACCTATAATAAGAGATTTTTATGAATAAGACCGTAAAAGTACATACATCTGCACATACATTTTGTTACTATGATTCCGTTAATCATTATGTTATGATCATTATTTGACCTTAATGAAAATATTTAGTTTTACTTTCTACAGCATCATCCGCCAGGACTGACAGAACTTTAGCTATCTTTGAATTACTTATCTGATTAAATCAAAAAAAGTTCAATTAACTCCGTAAAGCCTCATTTGGGCGATGCTTGATTAAAGAAACCGACAAAAACCGTCATCTCAGAATTGATTCGTATTCAAATATAATCCAAATCCAATTATATTACGAACACATTTTTAACCAAAATACAACATATAATTTTGACCTTGTTACAATTTATACGCATTTACATTTTCTGGTATTTGGATTTGCGGAAAAAATCTGTTAACACGTTTTTTCGCTACCTAACATATTTGATTTCATGCTGTGTATAAATAAGTACAATAACTATTTAAAGCTCAATAGTCCTTAAAAATACAAAAGCCTCCCAAAAATGCAACATCTAAATCTGAAAATCTCAGGAATAAAGGCCAATTGATTCGTTGTCGGTGTAGTCATTTATCAACACAACAATCACTCCATACTTTCCTTTGGGACTTTCCTTTGCCTCCTTTACCAAAGCGTAATATTACTAAAAGCAGAGCAACCCTTTTTTGTGTGGAGCTAACATTTTTCAGTGGGCGAATGGGACGTAATTTGTATAACTCAAGCATTCGCCTCGTTTCTGCTTTCACATTGCCCGCTCTAAACTCACCCGTCCACTCCACCACACGAATATTTCTCCTATATTGACGCTCGTAAAGAGTTTCCTTGCGTAAAATTGCAAAGAATTGCAATAGAAGTTTTAATTTACTATTTTCTTGAAATATCGGTTTACAGTTGCAAGTTATGTTTGTGATGCTTTAACTGCATTTATAGCTCTTATTGCTTTTCACTACATACGTCTATATTATTATAATTAGCAGGAAATGGTGAACTTGTGTTATAAGTTTTACTGCTATATCGCTCGACTATTGAAATATTTATATTTATTTATAAATAAATAAGAAACATATAAATATGTATAAAACAAATCTACATAGAAAATTATTAAAATAAATATATCTTTAAACAATAAATAAATTACGATACCTTTGCTGATTCTTTTTGATGTTTTATTATGAAATACCTTTGTAAAATTATAGAGTTTTTTCCGTGTATAAATTTATGAATGGACCAAGACAAAGACTTCATGGCTTTCGACAAATTGTTCCTACTTTTTATTACAGTGGATATAGTCTGTTCCGACATGCTTATAGATATTGATATATTCTCATAATCATAAACTACCTACTCGTATCAAGAACCTAACTTTAACACATGCGTCCACAAAGCATGGGTTATTTATTACGAATTATAGAATAGGTACCGTGGGAGTACCATATCACCGTCTTTATTAAAAATATTATTTCAAAGTGCATTCAGACGGCTTTGTTAAGTTCACTGCTCTATTCATGGCCTTAAGTTAGTTGCCGTGTTGGCGTTATGATTAGAGAATTCTTTGAAGGATCGTGACAAAGTAAAATGTGTTAAAGTTCAATCCTCCTGTAGCTGTTTAGAAATAGTGGGATGGTATTTCGAGTTGAAATAACTACTAATTCATCACGATACATGTTAATACTTCAGGGCAGTGAAGTGAAACGCCCTGATCGTGTTCGCGGTTGTTGGCGGCTGATCGAATCTGTCGGACGCAAGTGTGGCAATGTGGCAACCGCCCGCCTCTTTCCACCTTGCTTGCTCTCGCCGCAACATGCCCTACAACGCCACTCCGTCTCTGAGAACACTACTTGTTTAAACAACTATATTCACTTTAATTTCCACTTTTGGATTTCTATTACAACATTTCAATGTTTTTAAAGATATTTAACTTGTAGAAATAAAACAATACCCGTTTCAGCTTTATTTACTTACTTCGAATTGTAAAATTTTTGTTTTATGAAATTTGTTTGTTGCTAACCGTACATATTGTGAATTTTAATAACAAAATGTAATAATATTGAGATTTTTTACGCACGATATTTTACTTTGTATTATTCAATTGTATCACTCGTTGGTTTCACATTCGGCACCTAAATAGCGGAGGATGGCGAATTGCTGAATCTCGTTATATTTTGGCACCATCGTAGATATCGATAATGCTCGAAGCATCCAAAAATGTGAAAACATCAGATTTTATTTGTTACTTTGTCCACGGCTTTGAATTTTATTCGCTTTTTTTTATTTAATAGTAAGTTTACTTGTGATTTTTAAAATCATACAAATATAGTAAGATTAATTAAAGTGACCGCTTAATAAAAAATACGACTTTTACATACAATTTTCCTTTCCTCCATAAAAGGTGTACTTTACGTCTATATAGTACAATCGTTGGCTCCTAATACGGAAATTGTTGCGTTAATTGCATCTTCATAAAATATTGTTATACTATTACAACTAGATCACTAAACCCTTTGAATATTATTGCTATATTACTAATAAACAACGCGAACGGACAGAACAAAGTCAATGCTCATATATTTAACAAAATAACCCTTACATTTATACCGTACGCCACAATAAATCAAATATTCACTTCGCCGATTTCTATCAATAGTACCTCTATACCCAGTTTACTTACTAAATTATAGGTTTAATCTTTTTCAAGGAAAATAGACTAATACAGATGGTCAGACAGTCAGTCAAACCGATTACTGAGTGATCTTATAATAGTGCGAGTGTGTTGTAAGTTTTTGTATTCGAAAAAATAATTCCTTTACTAAAAAGTCTTAAATCTTCGGCCCTTTTATAAGGAAGTCTAAAGCAATAATAAACGTCTAGAACTTCAAACATGCCTACTGAAATTGGATGACAGGAAGATTCAGTGCCCCGAAGGCTCTTACGTTTTTCATACTCTGAATATATTAGAGCTATGTATCAGCTGGAGGTTTATTTCTGAGACGATATTGGTTGAAGAGCTATTTGGTGCGCGTAATATAGTTCCTTTCGAAAAAACGGATACTTTACATTTGCATATCGTTGTTTAGAACTTTTGTGGTTAGCTTTTTTAGTACTGATTCTTAATTTTATAGTATTTTCTATCACTGGATTACACAAGTAAGTAAAAGCGAGATAAATATAACAGTAAATGTAATTAACACTCAAAATATATAATATACGAAAGCATGTAATTTTATAAAAATCAGCAACCTTTGGCATAATTTTCTTCATAGCACTGGATATTCGTTAAAAAGTTCATTTAAAAGAAATCTGGCGGAATTAATTGAAAGTAAACAGGGGTCTAAAATGTAAAGCCCTTTACGTAAAGTGGTCTGTCACACCCACTTGTCAAGCAAAACATAAATAGCAATAGAAAAATACTAGATAACTGTTAGTAAAAGTAAACAAACCAAATAAAAAAAAAACGTTATTTTTATAGTTTAACCCTCTCAGCAGTTTTTAATAGTTAACTTTAGTCTCAACAATTAAAATTTTAAGCGTTTATTTAATTCGTATTACAGTACTTTTAAATTATAAGTATTAACCAAACTAGCAACCCACCCTCGCTTCGTTCGAGTTCAAATTTAGCTACCTTGGGTTACATTACTTGAGTTTTAGAAAAAAGTATAATATAGCCTATGTCCCTAGGGGATAGTGTAGCTTCCCAATAATTCAAGTTCAAATCGGTTCAGTAATTTCGGAGCCTATGCGATGCAAACAAACAAGCAATCAAATATTTCCTCTTTATATTACTTAGTATAGATAAATTAAATCTAATATTAATCTTCTTAATATACTAAAGATGTTATTCATGGAAAACGAAATAGAATCAGCAAAAATATTTTCCCCAGTGGGAATTAAATATTTCACGAAATATCCTTCTTGGGTCACCTCGAGTTCAAGATTGACAAGTCTACAAAGAAATTCATTAAGAAGCTAAGATGTTGGCTGTGACATTTTATGAATGCTAGACCAGAAATTTGTCTCTGATCAAATTAAAATATTTCAGTCGTAATCTAATCGTATTTTCTAATAATACATTATATTTAATAATATAAAATGACCCATTCTAATTTAGATTTAGTTTATCTCGGAAACAGCTCTAACGATTTGTAATATTCATATGAAGTTTTGCGTTTATAATATAGTGAAATATTGGTGAGTTTTTGAAAACACGCATACACATACGCATTATGCTATGATAGCATTTTTCAAAGCTTAAAAAATTACTAAAATTTCTAACTAGCAAATCATTTTTTACTTATAAATCTTATCATATGAATATTGAACAGACTAGAGTATTTTGTGTAAGTCTCACATGCATATTTTGCGAAAATTCTCTCTTCTGGCGAATGTGCGAACGTAAAATAGTGAATCGGCCCCAAGAGCCCGAGGGCGCTTTCCAGGCTTTGTGTTGCTAAAAGTTTACTCTTTTATAAATCTCGTGAAATATATTTGCTCGGGACAAATTGGGATAAGTAATTTCTTTTGCTCTACGATGACCGACGCACGACTTTACGAGATAATTATTAATCTTCACAAGTAGGTTTAGTAAAGATAATAACTATGGGGATTTTTGTATTTGTAGAATGTAATAAAATAACAAAAGTACTTTACAAGCCATATTTACATTTGATTTCTTTAATCTTTATTTTTTCACATGGAACACCTCACACCTCCAAAAAAGTCAAGGTGTATTTTTTACTAAAATTCTTTTCATGTAGCATAAATCGGATAACCAGCGTTGCTGTATAAAGAGAATGTAAGCGGTCATCTGCCTCAATATAAAAGTACATAGCGCTGGAACTTTCTTGAGAATAACTTAAAAGGATCGAAGCGCGTGGGACGCGAGTGAACGAACCCAATTGTGACCGACCATGCATTCAGCATTGTCCTCCCACGAGACAATATGAATATGAATGACTGTTCTATTTTTAAGAATCATTTTATATTCAATTCGATTAGTTAAATACATTACTGTTATTCTCATAAAGAAACTCAAACATACATATTTATTCAAACGTATGAACTATATATTTTATTATTTAACACTTTTTTTCTCAGTGTTCAGAACTCCTCACTAACCGGAAATGTATAATTTAGCTAGAGCATATACCTACAAACTCGTATCACTGAGAGATTTGCCCTTGTTTTATTTATTCACTAGCTGACCCGGCAGACTTCGTACTGCCTCAATCGATAAATAAAAGACCTAAACTTTTTTTTCATATTTATTCACCTTTAAAACCTTCTCTGGGCTTCCACAAATAATTCAAGACCAAAATTAGCCAAATCGGTCCAGCCGTTCTCGAGTTTTAGCGAGACTAACGAACAGCAATTAAAAAAACATTGTCCAGCGGACAAAATTGTGAATCTAAACCATTCCCAGATCCCCTTGAACACACACAAAAAATTTCATCAAAATCGGTCCAGTCGTTTGAGAGAACTTCAGTGACATACACACTCACAGAAGAATTATATATATATAAAGATTTACACATTTTTCTCTTGTAGAATAAATCGTGGGAGTGAATAAGCTTGTTACTACATTTTCTGTACTTACATTTCTTAAAAGAGGATGTACCTAATTGTTGTATGATATGAATGAATTCTTAATATTTATCTAGAAAAAAGACAGTTGTAGCCAGGTAACTAAAGAAACTAAAGATTGTATGAAAACGCATATAATAAATCAAAATGAAGGAAAAATTACCCTAAAAATAATAAAACATAGTAGGATTGTCGTAACCGTTAAAAGCTTTACATTTTATTCTCGGAATTTAGCAAAACCAACTATCGGAAACACCGCCCCCGAGAACGTGACACTAAAGGGGCAAATGGTCTAATAAATGTTTTAAACGTTTTTGCGTCTCTGAACGATGCAGCCATTTGTGTTTTACATTATAGATGTTTTATTGAAGTATTTAATCCATGTTTATGTATATACAGGTAGAAGACTTTCTATTAATTTTAAATTTATTTATTTGAAAGCGCAAATCTCTGGAACTTATTTTAAAAATCAATGCTTTTTACATTATATAGTCTATTTTTTTCTTAAAAAAGGAAAATATCAAAATTAATAATAAATAAACAAGCAACGTATAAGAGCTTAACGAAGCAATGGTTGATATGTCTTTTATTGCAGAATGTACAAATTTGATTTAACTCACAAGATATACTACTACTTTTCTGACTAATTTTCTGAATAAGTAAGTTTAAGTTTCTTACAAATATGTATCGTATCAAAACGGCCTATCGTAGGTTAATATTATTGATACACATTTTGACATAATCTAAAGTTTAAATGGCAATTGAACTAGTGATGTCGCTCTCGGGAGTTTAACAGAGTATAACGAGTTACCATTACACACGTGCGTACAGTTTGCTTAATTGAACTCTCTCGTTTCGTCCCTTAATTACCATAGGGTGGTTTCGACATCCGAGGGTTTTAAAATATATATAAACAAACATTTACAATGTCCACCACTACCTAAATAAAATCGTAATTCACCCGTTTCATCAATTCATTGAACTAAAAGACTTTCATATTAAACAAATGTATAATCTTGCTATATGGACTACAGATTGTATTCACACACATAGGCTGAAAAAAGGAAAAACATTTTTAAACTTGAGTGAAAAGTATAAAATTTTATTGAAATAATAATAATTTTAGTCCACTAAGATTAATTAATTTGTTAAAACAAAAAGATAGTAGAAAAAGAAATATAAAATTTATTTCTTTTATTCTTTAGTTTTTGTAGAAAGATAAATTAGAATTTATCGGTTATTGGTTCAAATTTATGAAGCTGAAAATAATCTCCTGTTGTAGTTATAAAGAAACTGTCTGAATTGTCTTGAAAGACAAAGACGCTTACTTAACGTAAAGATATAAAAAGTGTACCGATATTAATTAATTTTAAGTACAATAAATATCAAGTATCAGGCTTATATGGATATTATAAACTAACAACAACCTTATATCCTACTGTAGTCACCTGGCTATTGGCATCCCTATAAAACACAAGACGACAATATTTTCTCCCTACCATACTAAAAAATAGCTTATAATGGGTAGGTACTCCCCTGCGAGTGACAATAATAATTATTTTATACAAAAGTCATGTGGAACCTTTAATGTTTAAAAATTTTGCATTTAAAGTAAAATGTTAATTAGGGAGCATATGTATTGGAATCGGACAAGTTGTATTTTGATTTTCCCTTTAATACGAAATTTAATTATTTACAAAATAATTTCAGGTAAAAGTCGTGAATGGAGACAAAAATATTTTACTATCAACCAAAAAATTACATTTAATTTCTTTAAAAATTGGTTCGCTTTAAATTCTTTGAGGCCATGTATCGTGTCCGAGTTGTCAGAAGGCTGTATTTTTTCATTCCCTCCTGTCAATTGACAGCTAAAGAAGGCTAAATTCCGTTGGGAGTTTCGTTTAGGTCGTATCCAATGGTCGTTCACAGAGATTCTTAACCAGGTGTATTTCACTTTATGTAGCCAACTTAAAAAAAGTATTAAATAGAAAGATCTCCTTTTCATATTTTAATTGATGTTTGATCGAGAATTAATAAATTTTAAACATGTTTCAATTTTGTTGCAGGTAAATCGGTTTATTCCTATAAGAAGAAAATTACTCGTACAGATCATAATATTCAGCAACTACGAGTTTAAAACACATACTCGTATATACGTAAGTCGATTTGATATATTATTATTCTCTTATACTTCATTGTACTGTAAAAATAAAATAATTGTATGTAAAATTTCATATGGTCATAATTATTGATTCATTATATTACAGTTTGTCGTTAGTATCCTTTCGCTAAAATACTAAAACAATGCAAATTAAATATGTTTAACAATGAAAAAACAACACATGACGCCACTGCACCGGTCTAACTCAACATCATGTTATGGGTTCATTTACATTGCTGATGAGTTGGAGCTTGCCTTTACTCGTCATGAAGGACTAATTATGGATTTTTTGGGTTATAAGATATAATAACAATATTCAGGATTACTATATAAGGTGCTCTATCTTCTACAATAAAGCTACAGAATATATAATAATAGGTAAAGCTTAGGTAAATATAAGAACTATCACACACATCATTATTGTTTAATAACGTTTAATAATAAAAATGCCACTTTTCCATTTAAACAACTTACCTCAGAAATAAACAGCATGTCGTGTATTTAGCCTTTTTATCGTCCCACTGCTGGAGGCCTCCCTTCAATATAAGAGGGATCAGGCCAAAGTCTACCACGCTGGCCATTGCGGGCTGGCTGACTTCACATGTCTTTCGAAAACTTGCCAGGTCCTACAGACATGCAGGTTTTCTCATGATGTTTTCCTTCAAGTCGTAAGACAAGTGGTAATCATGTTAGAAATGATTCGCACATGAAAATATCAGAGGTGCGAGACCCGGATTCGAACACGCATCATTCGGTTATCCAAGCGTGCGCGTTACCACTGGATTACTATTTACCACTGTCTAGACAGCTTGTTACCTACATAAAAACGTTAAAGCTAATTTCCCAAGTAGTAGTAAATTAGCACAATTTTAATACTTAATAATATTATGTTCATTTAATTAAACCTTGTGCTTGATGAGACAAAGTAATATATTAGAAAAACACAATTTACTATTATTATATACTAAAATATATTTGCATGAGTATATTTAATTATGATTCAGGCGTTCAAGCATTTGTAATATCATCAGTGATCATATATCGGAAATTATTACAGTTTCTCGTTTCTCATTAACTATATTACCTAGTAGCATTTAATAAAGCTCTGTTTTAAATAACACGAATAGTTTTTTTTTTTACTGAACCAACTGGAACTTTTAAATTGGCAAAGGAAAGAATTAATGTACCGAAGGAAAATTAATAACATTATGAACTCGAGCACCGTTCTCGTATTAAACGTGGTTTAATGGTCATTACGATAATAGAAGAGTATTTATTATGACTGATTTGCAGTTGGCTACATTCCAACTGAAAACTTGTTTAATTATTATTTTTTTTTCTTATTAATTTTATATAAACGTCAAACTCATAAATAGATTAGTCTCTAACAATAATTGTTAATAACTTTTATAGTATGTATTATATTATCCGCCAACCCGCATGTGGCCAGCTGGACGGATGGTGGACTATGATGGCCCTGGCCCCTGACCAGGCCCAGGTGGATAGCATTAAAGAAGATGTCATATTTACCTGCAATAAACATACAAATGAACTCTTTTTTTTTGTCTGTTTTTTTATAACCTTTTTTTTACAAAATGTTGAAATATTCTGGATAAAATTATTCTATAAAACTTAAAAAATAAAGTTGTAAAAAATACATATTTAAAAAAGTGTGATCAAATAGGTTATTTTGGAGTTCACGCGGACCAAGTACGTTTGTACTTGGTGAATATTTATATAAATATATTAAAGATTATTTTTTAAGTCATTACATAATAAGTACATGTATTACTTAGATACGAAGAATTTACAGACTATATGTACTTCCTATATACCATATACGAATAGCTTTTATAAGCCTCTACAGTCTACATACAATTAAGTTAGCATAGATAATTAATTAATTATTATTATCATTGTATTAATTTGTCTTGTTACGGTTTCAACAGATATTATGGTACATAGAGCTTTGTAATTAGGATATACTAGCGGTGCCCGCGGCTTCGCTCGCGCTAAGAGTGAATAAAATAAACATTTTTGCTTATATACTGTTACTTATAATGTACCAAGGACTGATTCCCCATTTAAAGTTCTGGCCCTCTTAATTTGTATTGCAGAGCATTATTTCAGTGTCACGCAAAATATTTCAATAGAATTAAATTTCCCATACAAACTTAGCCACCCGTTTTAACCCCCAATGGGGGTGAATTTCGAAAAACCCTGAAATAAGTGTTTCATCATTTGTACTAAAAAGCAATATATAATATTAATTCAAAGTTTCATGCAAAAATGTGCAATAAAAATATTTTTCTCATACAAACTTTGCCACCCCTTTTAACCCTTTTAGGGGTTGAATTTCCAAAAAATAATATGCCTATTTCCTTCTCATGAATGCAAACTATCTACATACCAAATTTCAGCAAAATCGGTTGGGTGGTTTAGGCGTGAAAAGGTAACAGACAGACAGACAGACAGACAGACAGAAAGACAGAGTTACTTTCGCATTTATAATATAGTATGGAAGTATGGATTCCTCACTATAAATATGAAATATATCTCGCTGTTTGTTACCCTTAGGAACTCCTACTTAGGAAAGAAAATAATACGTTCCATAGAGAAGAATTTGTAAGAAAATACTACACATACATTTTTTTAAGTATTTTGAACAATAAGTTTTATGAAAGTTTGTACTTAGAATATTTAACAAAAATTGTTAAACGACATTGTTGCCGTTAGCTTTGTTGTAAAATTAACTTTCTAATTAAAATATTATTAAGATACTCATAGCATCTATAGTTGTATTCTTTTATAATCACTTCAAATATGACATTTTTTTTTACATAGTAAATTAAAATATTTTACTACATAATATGATTATTTTTAACCGACTTCAAAAAAGGAGGAGGTTATATGTTCCGATGTATTTTTTTTTATGTATGTTCACCGATTTCTCCGCCAACTGTGGGCCGATTTCAAAAATTTTTCTTTTGTTCGGTAGGGTATAGTTCTGAGGGGGTCCCATTATCACAAAATCAGTATCTGATGATGGGATCCCAGGGAAATCCAGGGCAACTTTCAAAATTTATAGGCACCTATTATGTTTTTTATATATTTTCTAAAGCTGTTCAAGCATTTGCGTCTGAAAATCGTAATCTCATGTGATGAGCTGATGATGGAAGGTAGAATTCTTCAAATGTTATTGTTTATCTGTGTTCACCGATTTATGCGTCAATTGTGGGCCGATTTCAAAAATTTATTTTTTGTTTGGTAGGGTATACTTCCAAGATGTTCCCATTGTCACCAAGTTAGGATCTGATAATGGGATCCTAGGGAAATCGATGGCAACTCCTAAACTTTATAGGCACTTAGTGCATTTTTCATATATTTTCTAAAGTTTTTTAAAGATTTGCATCTGATAATTACCATCTCATGTGGATAAGCTGATGATGGAAGGTACAACTCCTCAACGGCTAGGAGTTGAAAGGAAATTCCTTTAAAATTATACATACATATAGACTGATAGTTGTGTTCTTCCAGGCTATTACGTTAATATGATAATAGAAGGTAAATCTCATTAACCTCTAGGAGTTAGGTGGAATAATGGACGTGAAACGTGTGACGTAAACTATTTCGTATGGGGAATGTAAACATAAAGATGAGCTCGTAGTTTAGTTACAGCTACAGTAGTCGTAGATCGAGTACTCTTTGGACACCAACGCCCCCCCCCCCCCCTTTCGGTAGACCCGATAATTAATTACTATTACGTTACTACGTTACATACGTTAATAGGTATGCTCGTTGTTTAATATAAAGCTTAAACAGATTTTAAATTAGTGACATATAGTAAGTCACTATAATTAAATCAGCTAAATAAAAGGCACACTAAAAATGGAAAAATAAGTTATTTTTTAAAAAAAATTAAACCGACTTCAAAAAATCTGCACTGAAAAGAGAAAAGGTATTTTGATTATGTTTACAAATTGATAGATTAATCGAATATGTATCTATTTAGGGTTATTTTGCTTTGGCTGGCACCGACTCCAAAATTAACAAAGTTCATAAAAGTATTATTTTCTACTTTTTAGTTTAGATTTTTCTCTTTTCAGTGCAGATTTTTTGAAGTCGGTTTAATTTTTTTTAAAAAATAATTATAAATATTCTATTGAAACTTTTGTTAAAAGTAATACATTGGAAAAGGAGGAAAAGTTTGACTACAACGTGATGTAGGTACTAATCCAAAATCCCTGCATTAGTTGCGGGGATGAAAATAACGCAACAAATCAGCTCGGTCGGGTGATTGATGCGACTGAGGACTTAATTGCACGCCTCCATCATTTATATTGTTGTCATTTAATCTCCCTGGCTACGAATATAAAAGGATTCGTAGAATCTTGTGTAATATTATTATATTTAATAAATAGTAAAGAATGGTTAACTACTCATTATTATTAAAATACTATTAAATAACTATTAAAAAAGGATAATTTGCATTAAAAACAATTTGAACTGATGTATGTCACTAAGTGAAAGTTACGGAGAAAACATCATAACAGTATTTAACGAGATGTTTGGCTCAGTTTATTATGGAGCCTACCTACTTGCTATGTCAGCTGTTGCGGGTTTGACCGCTGGGAATATTCATTTGTGTGATGAGCACGAATGACGAATGTTTGTCCTTAGTCAAAGTCATGGACCTATTTAAAGTTATGTATGTGTACGTTGTAAATTATACAAGTGTAGTATACCAATTATCTGGTATTCATAATATAAGCCTCCGTTGCTTACCAAGGAATTGATGGTGCTGTGTGTTCACGTCCCAATTTTGTTCTATATAGAATAAAAATGTACTCTATTTAATTGCAAACCATTTCAAACTAATTATAAACATCAACACAACAAACCTTGCTTTGGAAAGTTAATACGTACAATGTACATTGATAATAATACAAAAGTATAAGATATCGGATTTGTATTATAATCCATTCGCTATTTAGGTCGCGGTCATCGTGCTCTATTACATTGCAAATGCTCCCTGTTTTACTGACATGTCGATCAAACGACTATTTAACACTCAAGACTTTTTGCTATATTTTGAGATGGTGAAAGATTTTTTTATTAGTTTTAAATATTGACATAGCTATAAACTTTAACAGCGTTAACTGTTACTTTTACGATTTTTGACAACCCAAATAAAATTACATTTAAATTAAAGTACTTTGCTGTACTTTTTCTATTTAAGATTAATAGAGAAGAGTCACTGTTTAAGTTAACGTTTTTGTGTCTTTTTATGTCATAAAATGTCGGGTAATTGGATAATATTGTTAGAATATCATTGATGTCGGGCAATTAGTTACATATTTAAAAAAATATTGGTGCTTCATAAGTGAGTATATACAATAATATACAAAGGAAAATATGTATCTAAAACTAAATAAAAGCAGAAGTCGGATGTAATTCGGTCTGGGCCCTTTAAGATGTTCATACTGAATACGAAACACTGTTAGAACTTGCTCTTAGAAGATTTGAAAAACCGCCACCTACAAATGGCCTTGATGGTCCATTCAGGACTATGGATGGTAATTCAATAAAAATAAACTCATTAAATATGTATTAATATATCATTAAAGCATTTGTTCAAATTAATGTAAAAACCCATTATTATAATTGCAAGCATGTCACATCTATCATATCGTAAAACAATATGTATATATATTTTTTAATTTTGATATTCTGATCGCTTACAGAAGATGACTTATGCAGGCCCAGATTTTTAGAATTGAATGTGTCACGAATTAAATCCAATTAATGAAAATTCACGGAAAATAACTTTTCTAATGATATTGTCTCCTGTTAAGATAGAAGTCGTACAAGTGTATTAGGTACCTATTGATTCCTGCTACTAATACGAATGACATTGAAAAGCAGTGAATTAGGTTGCATGATGTCATATAAATCTTCTTAATTAGCGTAACTACGAGTAGATGTTCAAAATCCAATTAAAATCCGTGGGATAAAGCACGTTATTTAAGATACAGGTAGCCTATAGCAGTAGGTAGACAGGCGCAAATGCAGGTGGTCTGTGGTCGCTCGTGTAAAGTTACCCATGCCACGCAATGTGGCGTAAAGCAACATTTGATATTTTAATAATGTTTCACCGAATTTTCGTAATAATTTCACAAAACCCGATATTTGCAACTGTGTTTATTCATGTGTACAACACATGCTCTACGAAGACATCATGTGTAAGTCACACAGTGTGCCTTTTGTAAAATATTGTTTAACTTTACACGAAAATCATTGAAAGTATTAATGCTCAATAGGACGAGCAGTACGAGTAGGTCAGTGGTAACTCGCTCGGTCGAAAAACCGCTTCAAGCGGCTTTGAATCCGGGTCTCGCGTCTCTGATATTTTCATGTGCGAATTATTTCCAACACGATTACCACATGATTTACGGTGAAGGAAAAAATCGTGAAATCATCACGTCATTAGTGTATTTAATTGATATTATCATTAATTAATGTTTACGCATGTAAGTTTACCTTGACGAAGTTTACCGTAACTCTGATAATTTTAATTTAAAAAAGAAAAAGAAAAAAAGACTGAAAACTTTTCATCCTTAGTAAACAATTTCGGTAATGTAGGTTGAACAGAGTAAGTTGTAAGTTACGAGGGTACCATTAAATTAAATTACTAAACTATGTATGTGATCAATGTAAACTTCCTACTACTTAATTGCAAATTATGTTAATCGTTGCCAATCCTACTTAATACGACTTGCCAACTCAGGCCTATTGATTGAGAAGTACACTTGACCCAAATTTGAATATTTACATGAACAAATATGTCTCGCAAGAATAACCCGTTAACCATTTACACATGAGAAAAACGTTGATTTAATTTACTATATTTTTATCATCGAATAAAACAACATATTATAGTAAAATGTTGTGTCGAAACTGTACATTATTATTGTTTTTTTTAAATCATGAAACGTACCTAGGAACGACCTCGAAGGGAGTGAACGTGGGTCACTAGAACTTAATAAATATGGTTTATGACTTATGAAGCTATACGATATAAAAAAAACGTCGTCACTAATGTGGAGAAATTTCAATGCAGTACATAAGTTATTTAATGCATGCACGATTCAAAGAAATAATAACCTGCCTATTAAGGAATCCATACTTCCATACTTAATAATATCACATTTAATGTGAAAGCGTGTTTGTTTGAAATGTTCTATTTTGAGAAATAATGATAAACATTAATTTACCTTGACTAAATGTTGTCAATTTGACTTCATACATATTATAAGATCACGTATAAATGATTAGTTACCAAGATTTGTTGATGGGAATCTCTTTATCCAAATCCGTCCAGCCGTTACAGCATATAGGAGTAAGAAACATACACACATACAAACTTTCGAATTTATATTCCGAATGGCTTGAAAGATCACAAATTACAGGTTTTTATCTGACGTTTTGGTTACTTATGTACAAATAGTATCGGTAATAAGTCAATTCCTAAAGTATTTCATAACATTTCACTTCCATATATCCAAAAACATACGCTGGTCACGTTTCTACTTCTGAATGAACCCCTGAATCATAACTAACCAAAAGCGGAAATACGACTCATTTTCATAATCTACATAAGTATTTACTTTATAAAATAAATGAAACTGGAACTTGTATTCTGTACTCAGAAACAAGTTTAAAACAAGCAAATATACATGTGATTTCATAAGTAAGTATCTAAAATTTATTAATTTGATCGATTTTGTTATTAAAAAAAAAACCAAGGTACGAGTATTTCTTAAAAAAGAAATTGAAAGTAGAGTTATAAAAACATCCTCTCTACATGTCTGTAAAAGTAAATTACATCTTTTATGTTGTTATCGAGTAGGAGGAGATCTTCGTATTTTAGGCAGTGTATTTATTTGACGGCCCGTGAGCCCTCTGGACACCCGCGGGATAATGGAATAGGGGGCCACTAAAATTGCGTTTATTACACTTGTGTTTGTGCGTTATGTTGGAATTATAACTTTTTAATCCATCATGATCACTGAGTGAGTCCCCGCTCTCAACAGTAACGTACATGGTAAATTTTCCGTTTCACATTATAATAACGTATTGAAATTTTCTATGTTACATACAATTTCTAGTCCTTTTTCTCTAACATCATGCTTGAAAGCTACCTTAAAAAGTGTCATAATAAATCTACACGGAATAAAATTTTATTTATTGCTTATAATTTTTCGCATCCTGGTATTAATAATTACTTGTTAATATACGAGTAATATGGGGGTTAACCTCATTTGAATTCAGCTTTGAACATTCCCAAATAACAATGTAACTTAACCATTGCGAAGTCGTAACGAAAATCGTAAACCAATAACTTCAATATCCCTAATATATTTGAATAGCCGCATTCACCCATACATTTCATCCCCATTCGGACTTTAGTGGCCCCATATAAGTTTATTTAGGATGGACGAGGCTTCCCATCGTATTGGGAGCGTGATTGGGCACAGCCAACGCCGTTTATTGTGCAAATAAATCTATAAGAAGAAGATAAACAGTAACTCGGAATGCTATATTTCTCCCGAGGCTGAATGCAACTTATATCTACTTATGCCTTCGTTGTATTTATATATTATGTAATATGTAGGTATACATATGTCTGTAAGTACATTTATGTTTTACATACGGAAATCAAATAGGTTTCTATTTATTGGTTGGCCATAATTTTCAACGTATAACTGATTATTATAAAATGAAATAAGTATGTACTCGTATAAAGATAACATTAGATGGAGGTTGTTGTTTATCTAAATTTTATTTTACCTGGCACCAATATAAATTATCATATTTTACGTAGGTATAGGTATGACAACAGAAATGAATGTAACAATAAAAAAATATTTTCTTCCGAGTTTCCTTTATTTGCTTATTAATTTTATGACCTTCGCTAAAGATGCTAAAATAATAATTTTGAGCATTTTATTATTTACACGAAGCTGATATTACAGAAATAAAACATAGTTTATAGACCTTATTTTCAATATTAAAAGCCCTCTTATTAAAATTGATATCTTTAAATACAAAATATAACTTTTAACTGTCAATATTATATTATTTTCAAATAATAAAAGAAAATCATAACTGAGTTGATCTTAACAAGTATTTGAATAGTAAACTGAAACATTATATATAGACTAAAATTTTGTTTGCCAAAGTTTCTTACGCGCGGGCGGCTTCGAAGCCGTTATAAATTAATTAGCGATCACCTCGGCGCTGAACTGCCGCAACTCACTGAAATACATAAAGCGAACGAATTTGTTAGCTAAATACCTTTGTTTGAAATAGTTGTACATAACAATGCGGGCTTATACAAACAAGTCGCTAATTTTGATTATGTATTCAAAATTTCAATCTACAACTTGAAATTTTTCATGGAAACTGATGTTAATAGTTAAGTTAATAGTTAATTAATTAATTTTGTATGTAGTATGCTAAAATTTTATTTGAGTCTAAAGGTATAATAAAAGTTTAAGCAAATACCATGCGAATGATGAAATGAGGTTTTTGTACATATTGGGCTTTAGAAGTAAAGAACATTGTATTCACTATGACTCAGGGGTTATTGACTTTTCATTTTCAATGACTTCATTTTCACACAAACTTAATGCTTAAATGTAAATTACCAAATATGTACCTATTACTAAAGAGTAAAGACCCCAAGCTGGCAACGTCACATTATGTCTGATATGTAACTTTGGCGCGCATAAACTTTTCAAGGCTTTTCTTGACGTTAAGAGTGATTTCCAATCGACTTCACTGTCGACACACTGTCATCTATAATGATACATTCGTACAGACATTGTAGTATTTCCTCACAAAAGCCATAAATAAAGTGAATTTCGAGCTGGCTATTCGTTCGGTATTAGTACAATACTATAAGTATAAGATTTTAAAATCCGAGAAAAATCTAAAGTTATAATAACCTCCGTCTAATTTATCTTACAAGTTCGTCAACTCTCGAGATCTACCTATGTAGCAATAAGTACAAATGAAATGCAATAGGTAGATTGAATGATTTGATTGCAATCAACGGCAAAATAGCACAGATAAAGACACCTTTACACTGTATATTCAAATGCACTTGATTAAAATAAATTTGAAATAGATCAAACACTAAGGTTTGTAATGTACATCCTTAATAAGTATAATATGTTAAGTATAAGCATAGCGTCAAGAAAATTGTGTATAGGCGAGTACGCTGTAAACAATTACTTTTTATCAAACTTTTGCAATTATAGAATTTTCTAATCTTATACATAATGTGTTCTGTCTCCCAAAATTAGAAATAGACCAATAGAAATCAGTAATCTATATGTATGGGCTTTAATAAAAATAGACGAACTATTATAGCTGCGGTACTTTAATTTCTGAAGGTGATTATGGAAAGCAGACTTACATATAATAAGGATGGAAAAACCTTTAGGGGAATGTACGGATGAGTACATTAATGTTAATATTTCTCGATGCATTAAGCTGCATATTAATTACTTGGGGTTTATTAACTTCCTTTAGCTTCGAAGTTCGAACACAATATGTCTACATTAAATTCTGATTTTAAAGGAAATATATGATAGATATAAGACGATACGTTTGATTCAGTTTGTAGTGACCTTACCCTACTTTCTATGGCAGCGATCGCGGGTTCGAGTCCCGCTGGGGGCATTCATTTGTTGAGCACGAATGTTTTTACCCCAGTCATAGGTGTTATATTTATAATGCATTTATTTAAAAGTTGTGTATATTATGTAGTGTATTAACTATCAGGTATCCGTAACACAAGCCTCGTAGCTTACCACGTACTAGATGGCGCTGGGTGTAATAAAAAAAATTGAAAATTTTTAGACAAACACTGTATTTTTTATTCGTCGTTATTTCATTTAAATTCAATTAAGCTTAAGAAAAATTACCTCTTTCAAAGCGAGAAAGTAGTTTAGTGAGTTTTTAATTTATTAGACATGCAAAGTAAATTAACTTGTTAATTAATTATTTTTAGAGTGGTGCAGCTGTTTAGATAAGTAATTATAAATATTTATAAATGAGAGCAGATGTCGAGCATGTAATGTTGCTAATTATTACATTTACTTGACGCTATTTAAGAAATCATGTGTATGTAAGCAAGAATATGTAATCAAGTCACTATTTATAAGAGAAAGTATCACAGAGATCCATAAAACTGATATCTTTACGATACTTAAATATAATTATGTTATAAGTGTATTAATGATATATTTTTAATAAGTGTCTAGTGACTACTCCAGACCATAGTCGACCAACTATTATTCATTTCATCTTTTAGCATATCAGGGTTTGAATATATATTTCATAAACAGACGATGTACATTTACGTCGTTTAAGTGACATCCGACGCCTGCTGTGCCAAAGTTAAATAGCAATGACGACTTCTGTAATAATTTATTACGGAATTATCTAGTTAATCTATGTTTGTATGTATAAAACACGTATAGGACATATATTCAGCAGGTAACTAAAAAGTAATATTTCTCGTAATACTATTAAAAACAAGAAAAATGGTTGGCAAACTTTGTATACGAAACAATATGTTTCAAGTGTCATGTTAAAGCCGCTCTAGCCTAACCAACGCTTATTAAAGCCTTTGGTTAGGGCAGAGCGCACTTCGTCTCGGCCGTTAGGCCGAGCGTTACATTAGTGACCCAAACTATTTTGTATCTCACTTTTATTGGATTTTCTTGTAATTAACTTACATATTGTACTTTTGATTTAATTATCGTCTTTACGATTTTAAATATTGACACGATCGAAATTTTTAAAAAAAAACGAAGAAATATTTAAAAAAAACATCAAATAGAATTTATAAAATAAAATACTTAAGTACAAACTATGATTAATGTCCACGATATTAATCATAGTTTTGTGTACTTATTTTACGAAAGCATTATAATATGACATATGACTTGAATTACTTTAAATAGTAAGTACCTACAAATAGTAGATTCATATAGATATCATCATCATAATCAGTGGTCATGTTTCTATATTTTGATAACATTTTATTTATGCTATCCAAGAACCCCTAATAATTTCGGGATCGACCCAATTTCAAACGTCGTACAATCGGTAAACATATTTACAAAGATGGGTACACAGGTACGTAATTTCACGGCTGCTCGATCAAAGTCATACGGCAGAGTTGCGTGAAATGTAAAAATACAACATTTACATTTTTATTCAAGTTTCTTGCTATCAAAAACTGTAAATGTACATTTATATTTGTATCATTTATTATTTACGACTAATGCTATCGCAGGACGGTTGGTTTTTTGTTTTTCTTTTCTCATCTTATCTTTTGAATTTTATTCACTTTTCGTTAAGGAAGGTTGCCTTATATCAAACTTAGAAAACGGAGTAAGTAAGGTAACAAATTGTAGGAGTGGAGCGGCTAATTATTATTAGCAATATGATAGCATTAGAAGCAAGATATCAGATTTAGTATAAATTTCGTCAAACGTTGTCAACGTTAAAAAGTTTTTATTAAATTTTCAAACTTTTCAACTAATTTTGAATTATATTAAACCACATAATTTTAAATTATATAGGTACATTTCAATCAATATTCTACTAAAGATATGGTTCGAGGATGCAACTTTTAATATCAGTCAGTCGCTGCCGATTCATATTACCATTTACCATGAGTTAGCGTTAGCTCACGTCGAAGCAAGGGCGTAGCTAGGATTTTGTTTAGGGGGGGGCAGGCTAGACATACCAAGAATATAATCTAAGGTTAATCTATATACTATTTATAAAGAGGAAAAGTTTGTTTGTTTGTTTGTTTGTTTGTTTGTTTGTTTGTTTGTTTGTTTGAACGCGCTAATCTCAGGAAGTACTGGTCCAAATTAAAAATTTCTTTTTGTGTTGGATAGTCCGTTTATCTAGGAAGGCTATAGGCTATATTACGTCGCGTTACGACCAATAGGAGCGGAGCATCAATGAAAAATGTTGCAAAAACGGGAGAAAAATATTCCGTTTGGACAGCTTCCGTTGCGTGCGCCGCATAGGCGGTTAATGTTATGCAAAAATCATGTATGACGGAAATGTTCCACTTTAAAAGTTAAAAAAAAATCTGCGATAGCATATGTCTATCTTTTAAGGTTAACTCTCTATAACCATTTTAATTGTTATTAAATTTGTTTTAAGACAATGCATTATTTGCGAAGGTGTTTTATAAAATAAATAAGTTACTCATCACAAGTATTTAATTTTGAACAAACTTGCTCTTGGCATCATTTGATTTCAATGAATACCTTACAAGATATCATAGTTTTAACAACTCCGCAAAATAATGATGGCTGCGTGAAAAATTTAAAAAACCCCTGACACAAAATAATAATAATGTACTAAAAGCAAAATAAAAAAAAATCTTTTTTTTATTTTGCTTGTACATACCAGTCTTCCATGTGGAGTGCCAATTTCCTCATCAATCTAGGGCACTGATCAAACAAAAAAAAATTACAAGTTTAGTTTAGTTTTCATTTCTTAGTTGAAGTAATTGAAAATTAATATACTTCATTATCTTTTAATATAGTGTACAATATTCGTCTAATCAAGACCTTTCATTTGATACCCATATTGAGGGAGTTGTGAAAAAAAATGTAATTCGCCATTTTGTGGTGCCGGCCATCTTGAACCGATTTTTATCAGACATAGTTAAAAATAATCCCGACTTATTCACCTTTCAAATGAAAAAAATAAAACAAAATGAAAATCCGTTTGGGAGCTACGACTCGACAGGGACGCTCCGTTTGTCTGTGGTAACAGACAGACACAAACACAGACAATGTCGAACTTATAACAAGATGTTTTTTTTTCGGGCTTTGCTTTCGGTCACGTCCAAAGTGTTCTAAAAAATCAGTTTAGATAGGCTCTCGAAGGCTGTCGACCCCCTCATACGCAAAGAACAAGCAGGATTTCGGTCCAATCGATCGTGTACAAATCAGATCAACACCCTCCGTATCATACTAGAACAGGCAACAGAATAGAGAAGGGAGATAGTATCTCACTTTTGTAGATTTCGGAAAGGCCTTTAATACAAACGGTGAGGTGGGTCAGCATCTGGCCTCGATTGCGCAAAATTGGCTTCCCAGAAAAAATAATTAATATCACAAGAATTATCCTTGTAAGGTGACTCATAAAATGCTCATTTCGGAGGATATAGAGGTACTCGCAGGCGTAAGACAGGGCTGTCTTCTTTTACCACTTCTCTTTCTAGTCGTTCTGGATTGAATTCTTTATAATACCACGAAGAACAAGCGCCGCGGCATTGATGGAGCATACCCAACACCTTAAAAGACCTGGACTGTGCAGATGAAATATGGCTCTGAACTGAACTTCAAACTGAACGACTAACGAAAGGAAGCAGCTAGGAAGGGGCTCAAAGTTAAAATAAAGAAGACACGAGAAATGAGAAGCAGAACAACGAGTACACTCCCGTTGGTCATCGGCACAGAGGCAGCGGAGAGCGTTCATAAATTCACATACCTCAGTAGCTGCGTGTCAGAAAGAGGACATCACTTCGAGAGTCGCCAAAGTACGAGCAACCTTCGCACAACTTAGACCCGCATGGCAATCACGCAATACTATGTATTGAAAAAAAGTAGTCGACGTTGAGAGTCATCGTTGATCTCAGCCATGTTTTTCGCGCGTATAAAAGCAAATCTAGATTCAACCATTCATAGTACAATCTTATAAAATTCGCCTGTCAATAGAATCAACTTTGTTTTTGTTTATTAATATTATGCAATCTACGTAATATTACTTTATGGTTTGTGAGCCTTCCCGACTCCTGCATCATCTAGGGGGGGGGGCAGCTGCCCCCCCCTGCCCGTACCTCGCTACGCCCATGCGTCGAAGACCTACATTTCAAGAAATCAAACGTAATTGAAGTCAGGTCGCAGAACATGACCGTGGAGAGTTTTAAATAGATATAAAGTAAAAGTTGAAATGATAGTAAATATTGAAATACTAACATTTACTCAGAAACGTAAAACCATTAAAATAATTCATTAATACAATTATTCATTAATACATATATAAGTAAACTTGTTGAAGGATCGACTTCTACATTCTTGTTCACTGAATAAATATAAGACATGACGAACTGTCTTCAGAGGATTGTCGCAATCTACCTGATTATATGTACATAGGTATATAGAGTTTCGGAACTTCCCAAAGGAGACTTTGGAGGATTTCAGCATGTCGTATTAACACAAAAGTGCTGCAGAATATATGTTTTAGTTTTTGTTTGAACATTATAAAATTAACATTTTATGAAAGGAAAAGTCAGTTCTTCCATAACTCTTAAAAAGTAATAAATAAATATGTAAATAAGTTGGGACATCACACAAAAGAGTTCCTCCAACGGGAATCAAATACGCGACAGCTGCCACAGCAAATACACAAACTACAAAGTACAAACTGAGCTTAACTTGTCGTCTATAATCTATATCACTTATCCTTGTGTTTGAAATAATTATGGGGCTAAATCTTTTTACGTGAAGAAGTTTGATACCGCGTAATTGTAGGAAACTCAAGTGACACAACTTTTCGGTTGCACCCTTACAATTTACATTAAGGTCATTGTTGTTTTATAAAAGTCAACGGTAATGTTGAACATATTCTAAGAATTCTTAAAGTATAACCCTTTGAAGTCAAAAGATAACATCAATTTTTACAAAGAAAAAAATATTTACCGTCTAAAATGAAAGTTGAAAGCATTTTTGGCACGTAATTTTTATGTATCTTAGCCGACATTTATGTTTTTGTTCTACACAAAGAGCTATAAATATTTATTCTCGTCTAAATATATGCGTTATCGCAAACATAAATATTAGCGAAGGCTATAAAGATAGGGTACAATAAGCTTTTTATTCCAACTCAGAAAATTCCAAAATTTTAAGAGCTTATTTCTTTTACGAGGGTCGGTATCTAGTGCTAAAGCGATCTAAGTATGACCGCATGTGTTTACTACGAGCCCGTAAAGGTTTTATAGTCCCACAAACTGTCTTCGCGAATGCTTTCATAGAAGGCCACTCAAGAGGCCTCGTAAAAGCCCGTACAAGTGCCTCTATAGAGCTAATTAATCCTCCTGGAACGGCTTACTTCTTTATTAGGTCTTGTTCATCCTTGCTATTTTAGTGTTATTGCTCCGGCCACATGTAATACTTGAAGGCAGAACGTAACCTATATAGTGATTATTTGATGTTTACTTTAAATCATTTCACTGCACTGTGATTGGAAACGGGCAAAACTTCATTGAACGCAGCTTATATTTTTTTTATGAGTATACCGTATTCAGAAATACGTAGAAATACATTACTGTACTGTATAATAAAGAAGAAGTGCTAAGGACGGACCTCATCCCAAGATGGGCTCTCCTTTTTGAGTTGCGATCGTTGTGCTTTTTCGTCTATGTTACCTATATTTTGCAAGGTTTACACATAATATAACCTATATAAAATGAAATTTAATTAATATTACATTTCATTGCATTTTATTTATATTTGCTTTGAAAAAAATTGTGAAGATTATTTAGGGGAATGTAGTTACATGCTTACGTTAGCAATCTATTTTTTTGGAAAATATAAAAAGTCTTTCTAAATCATACTTTCTCCTAAAAAGCTTACGCTTTAAGCTATAGTACACGTGACACACTTCTCGACAAAGATCTGAATTAAGTAAAGTGCAAAAGATGAGTTGGCATGTCATTGCTTCGGCATACAGACAGTATTAATGGCGCGGTATAAAATAATCTGATCTGATTTTTACATTATTAAGTATTATACTAAAAACTAGCGAGTAGCGACTCACCCTCGCATGGATTCGTCCCTAGGCACGTCTTGATGTTTTTGTATGTACAATCCTATTTGTTTCTGAAATAATAGTATCTTATTATTTCTTATGACACAGCTATCTATAAGTGAAAGTCCCGTCAAAATGAACAACATTACATAAATTGTGTTTTTATTATATGTACCGCTTATACATTTACTTACATATACATTTATTAAAAAGTTGTTATTTGAACATTACAAACAAACACGTCAATTCTATTTATCTGTATAAATAATACAAAATACTTGAACAAAACAACAACGGAGTATAATCTACATTTTTTTTATCATGCCATAATACTCTAATTTCGTTGAGACTCTTACTATTTGGAAACCGCTGACAGTCTAAGAACTATGTAGCTTTCAATATAATCTTTTCATAGCAATATCTAACATGAATTTGTTGATGTACTGAGATAAAAAGTACTTCTGTAACACTCGACGCAAAAACGACGGGGTGTTAAAAGTTTGAAGAGTCGTTGTGTGTGTGTATGTCTGTTGTGTTATCGTATCGCTGGAGCTGATGAACCGATTTTGATTTTGTTATTTTTTTGTTGAAAGATAAATTGGAAGTGTTCTTATTTAAGTGGTAATGCCATGCTTGTTACCTTTGGGTAGCAGCCGAATGAACGGCACGCCCCGTATAGTACCACTCTCTCACAGAAGACCGGCGTGAAGTGGCAGCTATGCTGTCGCGTTTCGTCCGGTAAGTGAGAGTCCGGGAGGCCCACTCCCCATCCCTACTCCCGTCCTTCTCCCTCCTCCCTCCCTCCCTTTCCTGAAAGGCCGGCAACGCATCTGCAAGCCCTGTGGTGTTGCAGATTCCATGGGCGGATGTGATCACTTACCATCAGGTGAGCCTCCTGCCCGTTTGCCCCCTTTGTCCCATAAAAAAAAGCTATGTTTTATGAAAATCGGTCCAAGATGGCCAAATTAAAGGGCTTAACTGAGGGAATAACATTTTTACTATTTTATGTCGGGGGTTTTTAAATTTTCATTTTTTATAATTCTAAATAATCATATTGTTCTCCTATAAACTACGTTACTAACTTCTTTACTCTTATAACGATACCGTATTTTTGTATTTAAAAATATAGAATATGTTTGTATTTTACGTACTGCATATAATTTTGGCTCAACAAAAAGTTTTCAATGTATTATGCATTATAAAGAATCTGTCTGAGAATCCGGGAACTAAAGCTTTTACTTTTACGTTAAACCGCTACAAAAGCAGCTTAAAGCAATATCCATTTGGAATTTAATTAAACTTGAGGTGGTGTCAAGTTATTATTAGAAAAGCTAGGAGCGTCGAGTGGGATAAATTCTGTCTAATAAGAATGTCACTAATGTTCCTCGGTATTCACGTACAAATTTACAAAATGATGTTATAAATGCCTCATCTTACAAAAGGTTCACGTTTTGGAAATGTATATAAGCGACTGTTTTTTCTGGAAGTTTTATGGAAATGAAATTATTTGTAAATGTTAGCTTAAACCTTATAATTGTGTATCTTAACAGTGATGAGTTATGTGAAAATAGAAAACTTAATTCGTGTGTGGTTATGATGCACGTAGACTCAAGCGCCAGTCAGACGCCTCAAGTATGACATAGTGCTATGGGTTTTCACAAAAAACTCTCGCCGACACACCGGACGAAGCCAAATACGATTGAGTACGGATTATCCCTAATTTAATAATCTTAGTATAGCATTTATAATAAGACTAATATTTTCTTTAATATATTACATGATATATGAACAATGGACATGTATATAGTTAAGGAAATTTGTAGATAGACTAAGAACCATTAGTTTGACCGAATGATGACAAAATAACTACGTGTTATATTTTTTCGAAAATTATTTTTCTGTTGTATTGAGCAACTACTGTTACCAACAAATGTGTGTTTCGTGTTCATTTAACACAAACAACTGTATTCAGATATTAAATGTATACAAAACGGTAAGAAAAGTATTGAATGAAATAAAATTGTTAGGAAGCAGAAGATAACACTAATATCAAACATCGAATATCTTTTTAACTCAATGAAAATGTCACATTTGATGAAAGGTTGTGTTTATGTAACATCATTCGACGGCTGAAAACTTATCGTAGGTACTTACTTGAATAATACAGATATTGCTCTTGAAATATTATATTATAAATCATTGCACCTACAGGTAATTATAAATGTATGCTTATTTATATATAAAATAGAAGCATCGATTTTTTATTTAAAAAATAAATGTTAAGTGTACTTATGTATTGTGTTTAAAGCTCCCACAAAGTAAAAGCCAAGAGAAAAATCAATCATCAGTTTTCTCAGGAAAGTAACTTTGTTTAATGTTACTGTATAAGACGAAGTTAAAATGATTTTAAAATTTTCAAAAAATAGTCAAAGTTTTTAAAAAAAAAAAATGAGTGGACTGTATGTATGGGACTTGTGAAAATTTACAAATTTAGCCCTTACTCAAGAGACTTCAAGTCCTCGAATTACAAGTTACGAGTTTTTTTTAATTACAAAACAAATACTTATTCAATAGAAACAAGAATTGTATGAAATTCAATAGAACGTAAAACGAGTCATTCATTTACTTTATTTCGATGGGAAGCATGTTTAATTTTTCTTTACTTTCCAGACACAAAAGAAAAATCTCAATACATTGATTACTTTGTAGCAGTAATTACATGAGGTAGCAGGTGCCAGTTCGTATTGGTGTTGTCATTCCAATTCCCTGTCATCCCTGTTTCCCTCACATTATTCGATTTTTTTGCAATTTTCCGTGGATATATGAGATGTCATCACCGAGCCTAACGGTGTGTGAACTGATCGTATCTAAACAGTTTATATATTTGAGACACGTTTAACATAAAATACCTGTTTCTTATCTTGCTTACAATATAAATTAGAAATGTTTTTAGTAATACTTTCATATAAGGACTAGATTTGTTGTTCTTAAAATGATGAGGCTTATACGAGTATTCAAAACAAATTTTAAATATTTGTTCTATTTTAATTAACTATCTATTTTTTCTGTTCTTTTTCGAAGGCAAATTCAAAAAAGTAAGTATTTAAAAGCTTAATATTTATATCATCAGGTCACTCACAATGACAGTCACTAAAGTGATTATAATAAAACTATTTATTTACGTCTTATTTTATTAATCTTATAAATAATCTTAATAAATAATTAACCTACACACTAGTGACTTACCCTCGCTACGTTTTATATAAATCAAATCTTTATTTTGAGCGTACCTTAGGAAATAGAAACTTGCTATCTAATACTTTTCTGTGGGCTTTTAAGGCCTACAATTTTCTTGTACATTATTTTGACGTATCTGTAAAAGCTTACTCAGTGTACTACGTAAGCCATGTAATCGCACGAAAACAGTTTTTTTGGGAAATAACCGTCTAGGGCCAGTAGTTTTGAACAAAACATTTACGAATAAACATTTTTCGTGTATCGTTTTTTCAAGACAAATACAAAATTTCTTGTAAGTATAATATCAAATAACTTGTTTCCATCCACATGATTAATGTCATATACAAATGTACATATATAATATATGTATGTATTATGTATCTAGCTGATCTTCTATATATCACATTTTAATAGCATTTCTGTGAAGTGAAGTAAACCTTTACAAACGGTCGTAACTAATTTATGAGCAAATCAAAGTCTAAGATAGACTTTGACTCTATCTTTAAACATTTTATAAAGCTTAATATAGACTTCATCCCTTTTATTTGAGTGCCATCGAATTATAGTGCCTCGTAACTCTTAATCAACTTAGTTACCTAATATATCTATCACTATATGCTATAATGATGCTACTACGTTTCTTTATAAAATAAATAACGAGGTCTTTATCTTTGATGCTTTCTCCTTGTACATCTCATTTACATGTAGTCGAACTCACACAAACAACAACACAAACGTTATTTAAGATATTTTGTTAAGTCCTTTAAATATCACTTAGTTCATCGAGTCGTTTAGGCTTAAGAGCGCCAAAGAAATATACATGCTTACATACATACAGGCAGTCGGATAATAACAAGTAATAGTACCGAGCAACCCTATTTATTTGCGAATATTATACGAATGACTTGATTAATAATGATAGTTATAGATCGAGCAGTGATAAGGCGACGTTATTTAAAACTATAATCTATCTGAACGCGAATCGATTCGATATTATGATTGTGTCATTCACAAATACCCCGTTAACGTATTTCAAATCGAAAAATGTTTCATTATCGGGAATCGTCAATTGTCAATATTCGCTCACTCACCCTCGTCCGTCGACATGTAGGTATTATCAACATCCATATAAATTGTCGAATGTGAAAAATGAGTTCTTAACATTCACCATTCATTATGGTATATAAACTGTAAATAGTATATTTTTTGTATACATTTTTTATTAAAAAAAAACTCAAATAAGCAAGCAGAATTTAGGTGTTTTTAGTGAACTTCTTCAACCGCGTTCAGCGATTTTTGGTAATGGCAAAACTTATGGGTCACAGGCTTACTACAAGTGATGGTGACGAAGAAACGTCTTAGGGTTTGATAAACAGATAAAATATAATAAAGAAAAGCAAACTAATAATAATTTAAATTGATAAATTATTAAAATTTATATTATTCATACTAAAAATCTATTGTGTCAGTCCCCATGAACTACTATGAAATACTAGGAAATTCAATCCCGGCATAGTACCTATAGAGCTAGACTAAAAGGTATACCTATACTTGTACGTAGGCTGGACATTTTTTCCATACAAAAATAAAAAAGCTGTTTTATTTATTTGGGCCTTATAGTCTGGTGTTGGCACATCAAAGTCGTGCAAACCATAAGGACGATTTGATACAAAAATGTTTTTTTAAGGAAAGCTCTAAGAAAAACGATTTAAGTAGTATATAAACAACACAGTCGGCCAGTGTAAACACTATTTCGGTTGGCTTATGTAAATGTTCCATTTGAGTGCGTGTAACAAGGAGAGAAAAGATATAAAATATTTTATGTATGGAATTGAATACAACCTCTCAATATGTGATACTTGCGATTACTAATGATTCTGTTCGTTTGCTCGTTATTTTGAAAGTGGTTTGACCGATATGGCTAATCTCATTTTTTTTATTTCTAATTTTTTAAGGGACTATTGCCTTCTAGGATATGTCAGTCCCATCGTATCTTAATCTAAGTATAACATATGAAAATTATGCACAAAGGATAGCCGATATTCAACACACTCCGGCGGATAATCTGATTTTATAATGTAAATGTGTTTTTTGTCCTAAAATTTCGAAATTAAAAATCCATGTTATATATTTTTTCTATGAATTAAAATATCACTTACTTAAACGAAATATTTGAGGCAACGTTTGACGAGTTACATTGTTTTTCATATAAATAAAAATGAACGTTGCTTCGTATCTTTGCCGTCTATACGTTTATTTACCTTTCATTCGACGTTATATCAACATACCTATTGGTAAATTGTCCTGCGTGCGCCCGCCGTTCCTGGTGAAAAAATAGTTCATCATAGACTACGTGAGGATAATATAAATTGTATGTACATTAAAAGCTTGATGACAGGAAAATCAACTTCCTCTTTTACATACCTACTGTAAAAATGTAAGATCTTCGCTAAACATAAGTAAAAATGAACACACTTTTATGTCGACATTAAAATATCAGGGAATATTTTTATTATTATCCTACTAATATTATAAACGCAAATGTTTGTAATAATATATGGATGTATGTTTGTAACTCTTTCACGCAAAAAACTACTGAATAGATTTTGATGAAACTTTACTATAATATAGCTTACACATCAGAATATCACATAGACTATAATTTATATAGATACTAGCGGAGCCTGCGGCTTCGCTCGTGCTAAATGCGCTAAATTTTAAATAAAACTTCTAATCTAATACCTGAAAGCATTATAAAGAAAGTATTACCTGAAAGCAAAGTGACATTGACAGTTTATTACAATGTGCTTGGAACTGTGTTGTTGTGAATGATAATAATGTCGTTTATTTCACAAATACCCTTTCTGAATAAAGAAATAATAATAAATATTTTGGTAACGCGCAGCCAACCCAGCGGTAAAGCGCTTGTTTGTATAACCGAGTGATGCAGGTTCATATCCTGGTCTCGCACCTCTGATATTTTCATGTGCGAATCATGTCTACCCTGATTACCACTTGTCTTACTGTGAAGGAAAACATCGTGAGGAAACCTGCATGTCTGAGAAAACCTAGCAAGTTTTAGTAAGACATGTGAAGTCCGCCAACACGCACTTGGCCAGCGCGGTGGACTATCGCCTGATTCCCCTGGTACTGAGGGAGGCCCGTGCTCAGCAGTGGGACGTTGAAAAGGGCTGATGACAATGATGCCAAATATTTTGTGATATTAACACATAGTACTATCTAGTTTCACGGTAATCTCCGAGGCGTGTGTTATGAATACCAAATAGTTAATACAATTATGTAAGTTCAAATATGTACATTGTACTTACATATTATTATAATTATATAAACATCATGATTGCAGTAAAAACATTCGTGCTCAGCATACAAATTAATACCCTCAGTGGGACTCCCGCGATCGCTGGTGCAGCAAGTAGAGTTACTACAAACTGAGTCAAATGTGTCGTCACTATTCGTATGAATACAAAGTGTGTATCAATGGTATCAAGAACGTACAAAAATAAAGGCCAATTCAAAGTTGTTATGCCGTTTTGAATATCCATATAACCGAAGCTTTTCCCTTTTACAAGCTTTTATATCGTATCTGTGTACATATACGAATAGTATAATATATTGAGTATATAATATGATTATGTGGCACCATTTTGGTACAAACATATTAAATATTAGCGAAAGAGCCGAGATGCGAAGAGTGGCGCAGAGTAGGTACATATAGACCACTCTTAGTTCAAATGTAGCCTTAAAATTACATCATCCAATTACTTAACGTAAGGATTCTAGCTCTATAAACTTGACTTGCTCTATGAAATGAATTGTAACATATTTATATACTTTCGAAATAGAATACTGCACCGTAACTTGTACCTACAGTGTCGTACTGAATGACTTAACGTTATTTTCTTCATGCATCCCTAAATGTACCTTACACGCGTATTTTTCTATAATTTTCACTTTGCTCATAAATATGGTGGAGTATTTCTAGATACTATATTCTACTTAATACATAAATTTGGTTTTCTATTTGCATACTTACATAGGTACTTAATTCTATTCTAAACTTGGGAAAACAGTCAAAACGTAAAACAGTACCACTGTCCTTAGTAGAAATTACAAAAGTTTTATCCCCACTAAGGCTTTAGAGCTTTAAAGTCACTTTGTAGGTAAGTACTTACACTGCTGTTTTTTAGTACTATAATTATTATTTATTTCAAATTAACACAGTATTGTGTGATCTGTAATATTACTTAACTAATTATTTTATTTCAGTAGGTAATTTTCAGTTACTCATAATAATAACCGATGGGTACAGATTGCAGACATCATTTTCTTTATTTTATATTTATAGGAAGTATTTTTCCTTTAACTTTCAACAAATGAAAAAATGGAATATAAGCAATTTTCCAATGAATCTTTGTAGGGAAATTGAATAAAAATTGTAGAGTCATAATGTGATTTGAGTCCGAAGAATACTCGTGTTCCGTCTGGCGTATACAAATTCGATTACTGTCATGCGTGTCATTTACGATTTCCATTAATATAGATTGTTTTATTTTATATGCAAATAGCAATACCTATGTTGTAATTTTATTGCACGATAATTCCTTTGCAGCAGCTGCACCGAATTTACATAGGAATAAACCTTCAATTAATTGAATACTGCACTACATGCTTTCTGTCTGTCTTTGCGTATGGTTATGCTTTGTCTTAAAAAAATATTATAATAATTACTTTTAAACTAAGAGAAAAAAAGACAAGGACAATTTATTTCACCCTTAAGGGTGAATTCATCTAGAATTATTATATTAGACCACTCGTGCTGTACTTACCGGCTACCACTTAAGCATTAAAAAACAAAAAAACCGAAATCGTACATAATTCAACAAGTCCAGAAGCAAACAACTCGCAATTTGATCATGGTGTGAAAAAACGCAACCCTCGGTAATGCTATAAGTGCAATGGGTTTCTATCCGATTACGTACTAACGTGTACCGTGACGTCCATTAAGCCACACAACACCTACTTGTATAGAATTTTATTTTAAACTACTTTTAGTTTTATTTCTATCTTTTGTCCGCAGAATCTCTCCCTGTTACTAGAGTAAAGTAGCCTATGTTGCTCTATGGCCGTATATTATAACAATATTGACCAAGCATTATGTGCACAAATGTATTATGTATATATTTATTATATATTAATTGATAATGGTGCTTTTGGTGATTGTATTGTATAAATAAAACGCGATAGGCGGCTTAAAAATAAAAGATTAAAAATTTCACTTGTTTTGCCTATGATTTAACATCAATATACAATTTTTCACCCGCAACATTACTACTATAATCTGAATCTCGGAAACGGCTCCAACGATTTTCATGAAATTTAGCATGCAGGGGGTTTCGGGGGCGATAAATCGATCTAGCTAGGTTTTATTTCTAGAAAACGTAATTTCATCAATATTTTCAGGCAATGAAAAAAAGCTACAATACCATTAGAATACGAAGGTAAATTTCGCTGTAATCCACAAGATTATAATAGCTCAGATTGATTAACAGCGGAAACCGGGCGGTCTCTAACCAGAAGTCCTCGGTTCGAATCCAGGTGTTTCCAGTCCGATTTTTTTTTTTCTTTTTTCAATTTTTTCCAAAAAAAATCCGAGCGAAGCTCGGTCGCCTGATATTGAAGTAGTAATATAGTAATTTAAACCAGTGTTACGAGTAAACAAATTTCTTTTAAAGTTGTATTAAATTTTGTTGTAATACTTTTGACGAGTAATTTTTTAAGTTTACCAAACTTGCATATAAATAGTACATAATAACTCCACTAGTTTATGGAACTTGATAGAAAATTGCTATTAGTGTGGAAGCAGGTGTGGCGACACAACTTTACCGTCATCTGCTGGCATAAATACGCTGCACTTAAATTATATTAAACCTAGATCCGAGGTAATCTTTCCCCGTACAACCTCATATACATTTTTAATTAGCAAGTTGTGTTACATTTTAGTAGCTTTTTTATTTTCCTTTGTGTGGTTTATCTAGGATGAAAGGAATTGCGTTTTCGACATCGTGCGCTGTTTTAGGTTGATAAACACTATAGCTATTGTATTTTCGTAAATTTTTACAAAGTTTTTCCAAAATAGGTTTGTCATTCCATTTGTTACTCACCATATAATAATAGTGATGTGATACTGATTATAGCCTACTTGCATAACATAATAAATTAATTATTACGTACAAGATAAATGTTGTACGTCTTTATCTTTTAAATTGCCTAAAAATAGAATATACTTAATTTTACAAACATATATCTTATAATATACTAGCAATTCCCGCGGCTCCGCCCGCGTTTATATCTTTATTAAAAATTAGGGATTGGTGGTAGAAGGCTGAAAATTTAGAGTTATATGTAAATTTTGATTTTGATTGAAAAAAAATTGTTTAAAAATAAAATATGAAAAGCTGGAGAAGACCACTCTTATCACCTAGAGGAATAAAAAATAGCCTACGACCTATTCTCAGACCTACCAAATATACAAAAAAAAATCATAAACATCGGTAAAGCCGTTTCGGAGGAGTTCGATAACAAACACTGTGACGTGAGATTTTTATATATTAGAAGATTATATCTCACAATCACAGTTTGAACGCTCTAGATTTTACTTGATGTAAAAGATATTTTAGTCGAAGGTGTCGCGCAGTTATCTCCCGACCTGGTTGAGGTTTCGCGGCTTTATATCTCCGAATCGCTCTTCGGCTTCTGAAAAGGTTTCATAAATGGAAAACGGTATGTGAGATCATATTTTTGTATAGCGTTGCGTGGTTCATTCCAACTAACCAGGAAAGGATTTATAGGGCAACTAGTTTACAAAATATATTGATATATGTACCTATGTATAATGTATATACTTTTTTAGTATACAAAAAATATTTATATAAACTCTTATGTTAATGAAAACAATATTTTGTAGTCGTATAATAAATAATTTACTCAATGTCCTATTTTCTGCAAAGCTCAACGAATTCAAACTTGTTACCGTTCTATGAATTCGTAATGCCTTTGGATCGGGCGATACAATAACGAGTTCTATAATGCAACGATACTCAAGTGCTAACTATTTGCTTTGCTTTACAAATGTTGGAATCCCGCTCTTTGTTACTATTGTTGAGTTTACTTACAAAGTTGAATACCTAATGAGGTATAACAGTTCGCCCACGCAGTGTAGAAAAGAATCAATATATTAAGTAACATAGACCCTGTTAAACATTAGTGAGTGTAATATTCTCATAGCATACATGTTTCAGCTACTGTTCTTTTTGTGTTTTAAACCTAACTAGCGACTCGCCCTTGCTCGGGCTCGTCCCTCGGTACGTTTTAATAAAGGGTTTTGACACATGGACAGACGGACAACAAAGTGTTCCTATAAGGATTTCGTTTTTCCCTTTGTGGTACGGAACTCAAAAAAATAGCCTTTTTGCGATAATGCGGTCAAAGACGGACAGATAAAATATCTAAAAGCTATAGATTTGGCCTCTGTATCTTAATAATAACTATTTCATTTTATAAAAATATTTAATGTACAGAATCGACTAAGCTAGAATTTTATTATATGTATAGATTAATTGGTTTTTAATAATGTTGATTTAAAAGTTATAATAATATACCTTATAAAAGGATTCCTGAAAAAGAGAAAAAGAGCTACTTTAGGAATTACTAGGTCATGTGCCGTAGGTATGTGGAAAGTTTTAAATACAAGGCTTACAAGATAAATGACTTGGCAATAAATTAAATTTAAGCTCATCCTGGCAGTATTTGAAAAACTATCAAGGCCTGAGCCTTGACCAACAAAGCTAGAGTATCAATAGTTGCCAAAATTTCAGAAAATATATTGATAAGTATACGCTTACATTTTGGCTAACCTTTCTTGTTCTTGAGAATTCAAGGATAAAAGCTTAGACTTGGATTATAACCAAGATTCAAATTGTTTTTATCTCGTTACTCATTCGGCTATGTAAAAATCCGACATTATTTTAGAAGCTTCTCCTATATTGTTGTATATAATATAGAAGTATTTATATTTATATAAGGATATTTTTTTCGGTTTCATGTGCAGTAAAAACGTCTTCTAGTGTAACACTTTTTTACTAGGGATGTTAAAGAAGGCTTAGTAATTAAAATAATGAAAATTGGCGATTTCAGCCTCCTGAAGAACTGCTAATGCTATGTATTTAATCATATCATATTAACTAAGTAATTTTTGTATAGAAACTTATTCTGTAAATGTCGAAAACGAGTCTAATGATTTGAATCTTATTTTAATTTATTCTTTTCTAATAAAAACTTGTTATAGAGTCTACCTGCTCTCATGAGGACAATGTATCAGAGCGCAAACATTTTTGTAGTAATTGCGTTATTGCCAATGAAACTAAATGCCTACGGCGTGCAAATCTCGGTCGCCAGGTAACTACTAATCAATTATGAAAAAGAAATAATATACAATTAAATATAAGAGCTTAAAATTTTCTTGATAAAAAATATAAAAAAAGTATAATAAGTAGAATGTAATAATATTTTTACAGAAAAGTACAAGACTTTTGGTACAAGGTCGGTCATTGGATATAGTCCAAATAGAATAAATGCTAACACTACATACTTAATGTACTCGGAACAATTGACCTAATAAATATCTATATTTTCGTGAACGTATTATATACTATAAGAAATAAAAGTTACTAATACATTAATTACTATATCAAAAATCCTTTTAATGTAGTGCATATATTTTCCGAAAGTTTATCTCGTTATACTAATTATATTACACATATTTTAAAGTTATATACGACACGTTTTGGCTCAGTTAGTAGTGACCCTACTTTCTGCGCCAGCGGTTGCGGGTTCATTTGTTGAGCGTGAATGTTTGTACTCCAGTCATGGGGGCTTATAATATGTATATATTTTATGTTACAAATGTGTAGTGTTTCAACTATCTGGTATCCCTAACTCAAGCCTCGTAGCTTACCACGCGAACTAGATGGCGCTGTGTTTAATAATGTCCTAACATATTTACCATAGTTAAATAATTTTTGCGGCTAAATCATTTGCATAAAGTGGTACTACATTTTCGACTGCATTATATGTAACTTGGCCGTACACCCACATTTATGTACTCGTATATCGCAACTCGTCAGCGTAGAAAGTAAATAATAGCAGATAGTTATCTCACACTTACAACAATTATTTAAAAAAAGTATCTTATGTAACTTATAACCTACTGAACTACATGCTGTGTAATATTTAGTGCGTGAAGTGTGAATGAAATGTATAAAATTTGATGTTGCATTAAAATTATGCTTTAGTACAGCGACTTAAAGTTGGTATTGGTAACAAAGACTTTTATGTTATTTTTAACACGCCTTTAACTTAGTTCAGACTCGTACACGCATTTTGACGAAGCTACGCATTTATATGTAAAGAGCGTGCGTATGTAGGTGAATATACAAACTCTTGAATCTTTGTATGTACATATTATGTATCTATAAAAAGACAAAGCCAAATTAGTTCAGTACCTTTTTCTTATCTATTTGTCGCCATTTTTTGTTTAGTATTTTTTGTATGAGTGGGTATAGCTTTGTAATAATGGCTCATAGAAAAAGCTGAAATTTGAATGGTACCTACATTGCTAAATTATATTACTGACCGACTTCAAAAATGGCAGGTATTAAATTGGTCTAAATTTTCTTTTCGTTGCCAATCGTGGATGAATTTTTAGATTTCTTCCTCAAAATATATATGCCACGTTATATTTTTACCGTTGATGAATGGATGGATTAAATGGCGACAGGTCTCAGGCGCTATGAGTGCCCCTTAAACTTAAGGGGAAAATCGTTAGGCCTGTTGCATTGTATGGTTCAGAATGTTGGGCGGTAAAAGGGATGGACGAAAGAAAAGTGCATGCGACTGAAATGCGAATGTTGAGATGGATGTGTGATGTGACTAGAAGAGATAAGAAACGAAATTAGTATATAAGGGGATGTTTGAAAGTAGCGCCAGTTATAGAAAAGATGAGGGGTAATAGGCTGGCATGGTATGGACATGTGGTGCGGAGGGAAGAAAATCATATTACGAAGAAAATGTTAAGTATGCATGTAGAAGGAAAAAAGAGTAGAGGAAGACCGAAAAAGAAATGGATGGATTGTGTTAAAGAGTATATGCCTGTAAAAGGGGTGGATGTTACGTTGACGAATGACAGAGGAGAGTGGAAGAAGAAGACATGTTGTGCCGACCCCGCATAGCGTGGGATAAAGACAGTAAGAAGAAGAGGTTATATTTTTACCGTTACGGTTTTGTTTTGGAGACAGTAGATGTTCACAATTAAAACAATACTGTTACTTTACTACTATTTATTTGATTTTTGTAATTTCTTTCTCCTACATAGCCCATATAAGCCACTGCGCAACCTGCAAAATGTGCTTAAATCGAATTGTGATATTTTATTCCAATATGGAACAACGTAAAGTTAAAACATTTAAAAAAATATTGTATATCATTCGAATACAAAACTCAGTGAAACGTTAAATAAATTTAAAATATGCAAAAAAAAAACAATGATATGGTTATAAAGTTTTGCTTATAACGAAATTCGCTGTTTGTAATTCGACAAACGAAATTTATATTCTAACTTATAGAATACGTAAGCGTTAGAGTAAGCGGTTAAGCGTTCTGCTAAATTCCTAGCAAGTGCAAGTTTAAGCGATGGCCTCGTTCGCATTCGAGCCTAATTTGCATACATTCCGATCTAGATATCAAGAGATTCTCGAGCTACAATCGTATCATCTGATTATCGATTAGATGCAAATTCGATAGGGTTTTACTTAATTCCAGAGTCCTAAGCAATTAAAAAAACTAGTGTTTTAATATTATAGTTCAATTATTACATATTCCATGTAATTATATCAAACTTACAAAAAGTTTTATGAAAACTTGTTTGTATTTTTATATATTTATTTTCCAAAACTATGTTACTAGTTATATAAGCAGTCGCCCTTGGTGATTATACATCTCAATGATTTTTTTTATTATTAAATTCCATACAAGCAAGTCCATGGTAATCACCTCCTATAAACGGTAGAGCTATTAACTGCCATAAATGATAAAAGTAAGCTACAAACAAAGTAATTCAAACCGATTAATAATTAGAAGACGACTATTTCATATTATTATATTATTGTCACTTGTTTTAACGAACATATTTCTTGTTTGTTCAACATTATTTTAATATTAATGAAACAACAAAACAAAACATAAAATCAAGGAACGGCTCTGATTTCAACGGTGAACAAAGTTAGTTGGGCGATAATGAAATTAAGTTGCAACGAAAATAAATTGTACTTCCGTTAAAATTCATTGTATGCCACTCCTGTGCATTAATTATTTCATACGTTTTATATACGAACTAGCGATTCACACTCGCTCCGCTCTGCTAGCTACTAGTGGATACATTTCGCAGCGTGAGATATTTTACCGCTGTAAAAAGTATCCTTTATGTTAACCCGAAAAACCTGTTATTATCATACAACATTTCATCAAAATCTGTGAAGTGATTTTTCTAGTGATGTTTGTGACCAGACAGACTAAAAGTCTAATAATTATAGATTATAGAATAAAGATACGGACTATTCAATAAGATTTCCCTAAAAATATTGAATGTACTGATTCGATTTTTAATTTTATTATATGTATGAATTTCATTATAGTTATCTACTGTACCTTAATAAATAGATTACGCGCGCTAATGGCAGTTTTAAGTTTTAACATCTTTCATTATAAATGAGAATTTAACCTGTAAGTAATGGCAAGTAGGAACAATAAAACACACGCCACTATACCACACGGGTCTTGGTTTATAATGAACACTTTAAAGTTTCGAGTATTAAAATTTGAAAGTTGTCAGAACTTTGATATTTTAGTTACTTATAATACAACAACAGTAGGGCTTAATAACAATTTCTGTTACAAATTTTGTTCTATGAATTAAATGTTGCATTTATAAAGCTGTAGATAGCTTCACATTTATACGTAGGTATAAGTTAATTTCATGGCGAACAAATGTATGGATATAAATATAATATGTTTAATAAGTATCATAAAACACTTTTCAATTTTAATTAAAAATAATAAAAAAACCTGATGAAATATCATTATATACCTACCCATCTCAATTGTTTGCGATGTGCAGTGGTAGCGTAAAAAGCTTTACATTTAAGGTTACAGAATTTACATTTACTTGCAAGTTTTTCAGTGAGTAACTTTAATGAAAAGCGTTTTTCATATTAAATATCTCATTGAAATCTTTTCTTTTATTTATGACTGTACTAATATCGAAATGAATCGACGAGCTGTGGCAAATTATAATCTACAAACACTCTAAAGTTACTAAAGTAATATAAGTTTGACGACTCGTTTGGCTCAGTTGGTAGTGACCCTACTCTCTGCGCCAGCGGTCGCGGGTTCGAGTCCCGCTGGGGGCATTCATTTGCTAATCACGAATGTTTGTACTCCAGTCATGGGTGTTTATATTTATAATATGTATGCATTTAAAATTTATATGTGTAGTATATCAACTATCTGGTATCCGCAACACAAGCACGTTACGTAGCTTACTGCGGAACTAGATGGCGCTGTTGTAATAATGTCCCAACATATTTATTTATTTATTTATAAAAACTTTAAATGAAATTTACTTAAACCTAAGTTTTGTTTGTTCTTGTATTTTACATATTGTTATTCTCAGTGCATATTAGTCGTAACCGCTACGTTAAGCAGTTTCGTATTTACTCAAGTCTTTGATGTCGGTTCTGCTGTTTTGTTTACTCTAACACAACAAACTGGACTTCTGAACAGCGACAAAGTCGTAAGTGAAAACGTTAAAATATTTGAGTAAGCTATATGATCTCTCTTCATGTTTGCTAATGGAAGTAAAGAGTTATAGAAAAAGGTTTTTCAATTAAGATATTTCTTGAAAGCTTTCGTATTTTAATTTATTAATATTTAACATATATATCTTTTAAAGCTTGTAGCCCTTAAGTTTTTAAATAATTAGTACATCAGCGCATATAAATAAAATTGAAGTGTCCGTTTTTAATTTCAAATGAACAGCTTTTCACTAAATAGTATATATACATATGAAAGTATATACTGAACTTACATCAAAAAAACATATGTTTTTATGTGTATGTCTGTTTGGTCCGGCTTATCTCTGAAACAGCTTGACCGATTTTGACGGGACTTACGCTCGCAAATAGCTAATGTTATAAGGATTAACTTATGCTACTTTTATTTTATTAGATATTTTTTTTTTATGGGACAAAGGGGGCAAACGGGCAAGAGGCTCACCTGATGGGAAGTGATTACCTCCGCCCATGGAAATCTTCAACACTGTAGGGCTTGCAGATGCGTTGCCGGCCTTCCAGGAAAAGGAGGGAGGGAGGAGGGAGAAGGACGGGAGGAGGGATGGGGAGTGGGCCTCCCGGACGCTCACTTACCGGACGAAACGCGACAGCATAGCTGCCACTTCACGCCGGTCTCCTGTGAGAGAGTGGTACTATACGGGGCGTGCCGGCCCATTCGGCTGCTACCCGAAAGTAACAAGCATGGCACTACCACTTTAATTATAATTATAAAAACCGTTTAATTGATTTTAACTTACGTCCAGCGAAGCGGGCCGGGTTTGCTAGGAAAGAATAAATTTGCAATAGGCGAGAGTCGTTTAAGTAAATTGTACTATATCGGCTACTCAGTTGTTTTCACTGCGATCTGCTGAAGAGCTCAGTAATTAACATTAAGTCCGAAGCCTAGTCTGGCCACTAAAATTAACTCACTGAGAATGCCGAACTTTGTAGACAGGTACTTAGGACTAAGCAAGATGTACGAATAAGAGTACGATGTCCAATTACTCCCATACACATTGCCTATTGAGTATATTATTTGGATTCAACATTCCTTTATTAAATACTGTAAAATTCACTAAGAATTTCATATCTCTGCCACATGTTGCTTCGATATAGTTTACGATGTATGAGTCGGAAAGGTCTGACTTTAATAATAAGAAAAATAAAATAAGTTTACAAATAGTTATTGAAATATAAACAGGCTACTTTAAAAAAATCAGGAAAACGAAGTATTTTCTTTAATTTGACTGTGAAACGTAATCAAGTTTCAGTTGCTTAATTTGCCCACGTTAATGAAATTAGCCGCAATCAGAGCTCAGCGACATCACTATACACAGAAACTCGTAATATAATGTATACGACGCGACTCGTTTCTGTAAAAAGCACAGCAAATAAATACTGCAAGTTGTATTTATTTGCTTTATAAGCGACTTCAAAAAGAATACATAACCTACAGAAAAAATAGAGGATGGTTTTTTTTTATCTGTGTGTGTAATTTATCTCTATACTATGGGTATTCGCGATCATCAAAAATGTTAATAGTTTTTCATATTTCTAATGACTAGGTTATAATAAATCCTTTTTAGCACATTAAATTGAAAACATGTTTATCCGCCACACTCAGAGTAACTTAATGAACCATTATGTCGTTCTTTAGTATGGAGATTCTCGACTTAATGGTTCATTAAGTAACTCTGAGTGCGTCGATAAATGTATAATATAAGTACTATGTCGTTTAATAACATCGAAGTTAGGCTTTTGTAAAAAGATCGCCTTTTTCATTTCGTTCCAATCCCATATTCGTAATATGTACACATTCGAAGGGAATCGGTATTTGGTCCACTGTAAAGGATAGATTCTTCACATTCACAAACATGAGCCTCAGAAAAAGGTTCCCAATATCTAAAGGACACAATGAATAAACAACAGCTGTTGCGTCACTAGAACACGACACGGTACTCGGCAGGCATACCTAAATATTCAATACTTACAGGTAGACAATATATTTGCATGTAATACTTATATGCTCTTTGATACAGATAGTATTCAACTTCTTTTAGTATAAATGTATTTTGTGTTTTATGTTTGTTACTACTTAACTCGTAAAAGCCTGTGCAAATTTGGATAAAATTTTGTACGCAGATAGACTTAGACCAGAAACTTAAGAGACAAGTCACTTATATATAAAATTAAATCAATAGTGTAGTAATTTTACTGTGATAGCATTTTTATTGAAGTCGGCAGTAAGAAAAATATTAATAGGAAAAAGAGGTTGTATAACATGTTTTTGTCGCAGTCCATTGTGAACGTATTTAACGCACCTTGGTTTGCTTGGAAAGGGTTGCCTTTTTCCTACAAAAAATGTCTAACTTGAACTTTTGATTTTGGCGAATTAAACTTTGCCGATAACGAATAATAAATTTCGGAACTATTGCAAGAAATAGTTTAAAGTATTTTAATTAAACCATTAAGAAAATTTATAATGGGTACTTAACATTAAATCTGAACCGATTAAAACAATCCTTGCAACGTGTGCTGCAGACGGAGACCAGTCCGATAATTATAATGAACAACTCGAACTCTGCTAATTGGATTAATGCGTATGAAGAGACTACAGAGGCCAATTAGAACGTCTAAAGTCTAAACGCTAATAAGAGCCCTCCCATGTGTTTGCAATGTATATAATATTTTAAATCACATTCATAATTGTCTCGATGCAACATATTCAAAATTGATGATATAAACTGTTTTAAATATGTACCTATAATTTTCTTAGGAGTAGAAAAATGTACATTATTCCAATACTTTAAACCTTATTATTTTTTTTACGAAAAATATCATAGTAACATAATATTTTGTTTAATTTATATTTATATATCTATATTTTTCATTAGCTATGAACCCAAGCGAAGCGAGGGGGAGTAGCTATTATTAAATTATTTACTAAAGTTTACTTATAAATGAGTATAAAATTGTAATGGTTTTGCATAATATTATAACAGGAAATTAAAAATATGCATACTCAAAACGTAAACTGATTAAACTTACAGGCACTCTAGTCTTTCAGGCACTGACAAAGCGAAACTTCGGATAGTTCAGTCATCGTGCTCTTAAAGTGGTGAACATTTAGAGCGAGTTCATCAGAACCACGAAACGAGATGATACCTTAAACATGTCAAATGTAAACATATAAATTACTTCGATTATTATATTTAAACTAGCAATTCCCGCCGCTCCGCCCGCGTTAGTAGAACGATGAAAATGTATGGTTATAAGTATTTATAAAATAATATTTATAAAACTATTAAAATATACAAACTTAGAATTCGCTTCAAAGCAGCATCAAAATAAACTGAATACGAAAGCCATTTGAGTGTAAACAGTCGGTGACCAGACTATTTCATTCAACAGTATGCTTTAGACTGCTATCCGTTTGACCACTTATTATTTATATTTAGTAAGTACGTTCATAAAAATAATCTTCAAAGTGCAGCTGGTGCTTGAAAGCTTCTCCAAGGAAAATATATTTTAGGTAATTACGTGTAAAAGTAAAAATTATAAAGAGAATTTATATATAATAATTCTTGATATGTTGTCTTGCCTTGTCTTGATATTGTCAGTTTCCACTGCAAAGTTCTGACATGAACCGATTGCTAATGGGAAAACCATTTGTGCGGAGTGGAGCCCAAATGTGTACCCTCGCTTCTCTAATAAGATCTTTCAGTAGTTCTTTGCGAACAACGTTATATTCTCTGATATACTAAAGTGACATAATATATTTTAGACGCTGCTGAGGTCTACGAAGATTTACTTAATTTAGAATTACTTTTGGAGAAATTTCATAAAAAAGACTTATACCACCTTATAAAAAAAATCAGTCAGTAAAAGTGGCCTTAAATCTGCTAAATAATCTGTGAAGCTGACAAGACGGATTCCTTTTAGCTAGATTACATTTCATTCTTCCGAAGTCAGTGCCTAATAAGCATTCAAGCGTTCTTAATTAAGCCACCGAAGGAAGGGAGCTATCGATTATCAGTATCTCTAATAAAGGTAAATTCTCCACAATATGGTCAGAATTCCAAAAGAAGCCTCACTAACACAGTCTCTTTGTGTGCGCGCTCCCAATTAATACCGGGCAGCGTTGGGAACTCTCTTAGAACCCACCCATACAACTCTACGCCGTTGATTTACATTTCATTTGCTTTTAAACCAACTTCGCAAAATATGGCTCATATCATGCAAACATTTCTACGTTCGTTATGCCATTTTCAAGAGCTACCGGTTCCTCTGGCTGCGCTTAAATTCAATTCACTCGGATAGTTGAAGTGGTATATTTATTTAGAAATATGTAGTTGCAGGTTACCTGTACTATACGTACGTACAGTTACAGTGATTCACTATATTTCATTAGAACGTGCACTCGCTATTGACTTTTCAGGTTTCGATAACAACTTATAGTGCTTTAGAAAAATAAGTTTTCTTGAACCCATTTGTAATTCACCTTTTTCCGATCCATTTCCCCTTTCAAACTTGAAACTTGCCAGACTGTAATCTAGTTCTATTGGTTTTCCTATACAAAGTAAAGTTAAATTGAAATTTAGGTACAAAACAACCAATTAATATTTTATTGTTATATTATACTTCATGAAAAAGCTAAGTATATAAAAGCGAAAGATCACTCACATCGCGAAATATCGAAAACCGCTTGACGTAAAAATCTGAAATTTGGCAGGCAGGTAGTTTATAGTTAGTAGTTTTCCGCTAAGAAAGGATTTTGCGACAAGGCCCGATTGAGAAGGTCTAAGGGCTCTCGCAAGTTAATATGAAAGTCCTTAATTTTTTGTGCTATAAACTTTAAATTTGGCAGTGAGCATCTAGAGATGAACCCGAGCGAAGCAAGGGTGAGTCGCTTGTTGTACATGTGTCGCAGCCAACTACTTTTATCAGCGGTTATATAAGTGGCCTTATGTAATTCGTTTATCTAATTTCTAAATTCCCTAGGATTTTTTCGTAAGAATGTAATTCATATAAAATAGAAAAACAAGATCTTGTAGAGAAAAGCACGTCCCTTCCCGCTGACGCCGCACACGTCCACTAGTAAATGGCGCGAAAAATTGTACACTTTGATTCACTTCGGGGATATTTCTTATGCCTTTCAAAGACTTGGAGAACGTTTAGATCTCCAGAAGAGAATTCTTATTCCTTACACTTTACTTACTTTGTCTACCTTAGTTTACGTTGTATTATATCTTCTATTAGTTCTTTAGTAAAGCACGGGGCATTTTTATTGCAAAGTAGCTCTTAAGATTTGCGATGTAAAAATAGTTAAGTTATGGTCCTAGAAGTTGTGTAGAGTTTTATTGCTTAAAGTTTTCATTTACTTCAACCGCGCTAGAGTTTACGGAGTCATTATTTCACAGTCGTTGTTACTACCTGAGAACGAACTTACTACTTAAAACTTCAAAACATCTGAAATAAGTTCTCTCCATCTTATTGTGCTGTCTATCACAAATTAACAGTATAAAACTTTTATCAAACTGAAGCTAATATTAAATTAAAGTAAAGTATAAGCGACTCGGTCACTTGAGTTGCCAATTTAAATTCTATAGGACTCCGATATGTTCCCTATCCACTAATCTAGACTTCCCACTGCCGTATAAATCCTAGGACACCCAAGGGGCGGCTCACAGTAAATATATGGCTCTTGATTTTCCAATTAGGCAAAGTTGGCCTCATATTTTCGTGGACGGAATAAATCTAACTTTACGGTTACATAAGATCGTACGAGCTTTGGTTAAAGGTGATAATTAATTAGGTTTGTAATGAATAACTATTATTGCTATAAACCTTTTCTCTCGAACAAAATAAATATACATAAAAAAATGTTTGAAAAGTATAAAAAAATCATTTTAGAGATTTTTTCCATGGATCTATCATAATATGAGTAATACTTAGGTATATCGCCAATACAAATAATCACAATTTCTTTCATAAAAATGGATGAGTACTTTGACATCAACTTATAGTCTATATAGATCAATCTCATAAATAATATATAAGCTTTTTACGGGTAGAACTGCAAAAATAGGCTAGTGATAAATAAATTCATGTTATCAAGAGCAACTTGTACTTTCTTTTTGCTACAAAAACATCGTAAAACCAAAAAGCACTCCACTTTCTAGTTTTACGACGCTTTCATTCTACTAAAAACTCTGCAAAGTTTCATACTAACTTGATATATTTATTTAAGCTTAAAGTATAGTGAGCTTTTAAAATTAATTGAATTTTAATACTTAAGTTATCCAGTGAGCTCCGGTTCCACTTTGCTTATAATATATAAAAGATATTTTGTCGATGCTACACTGAGAATCATTTTGTATTCGAAATAATTTAAAATAAAATTAATGTGTAAAAAAACACGACTCTTAAATCATAAAACAGATTTACCTTATTAAATATTCGCTATACAAAAGCTATTAAGACTACATCAATCACCGGATATATCAGAAAGTAATCGTTTTGGAAATTTTAATTAAACCCACAGAAGGCTGCGCTTAACGGTCATTTCATGCAAATTTTAGCTACCTGCGAGCGCCATCAATAAAGCCATTAATAAACCGCTCTACTCTATTTCCTGAAACATTATATCCTTCATTGCTCGAGATATTACATATTTACTATTCTGACTGTTGTACATAATAAATGGTTGAAAAATTATATAGTATTTCAATGTCGTTGTGGATACATATATTTATATGCATAAGTTACCTCACGGTACTTTTCTCACGAGGCATATTTCTTTTGTGGTCGTTCATATCTATTTCCGCACATTAAAAAAGTAAGTGGTATGAATTTAATGAATATAGCTCTAAATACGTTATTTTAATAAAACTTTTTTGGTAATTTTCCCAGACAGATCACTTTCATGAAACCCTAATTTAAATAAATATCTTTCAGCTATTCGAAGCGATAGTAATATATACTGGAAAAAGTTCCTTCTTTTAAACCGCTTTTGCATGTTACTACAAGGATTAATTTAATCGACTATATACTTACTTTAAATTATCTATGCTTGAAATATTGTTAACATTTAAAGTGCTCGTAATTCGAAACTTAATACTTTAATGAGCAGATATAAATTACGTTAATATTAGTTAAGCTAATTAATATATCCTACAATCCAACAGAACACTTGTGTGTTAGTTATTGATTAATAAAAGTCCTCAATATATTTGCTTTTACGCAAATCCGCATAATTACTACAACGATTCATATAATTAATACCTTCCATTAAATAGAATACAGCATTTCGATCACCCAAAGCCACGGGTATTTCAGTTTAAACCTTCAACTATATAGAATTCAATTTAGCAATTAGTTTACAATTTCAATAATGATTGCCCACTCACTAATTTATGCAAACTTTGTTAAATATGCTGAGCTTATGTACTGATTTTGGTAGAATATCAAATTACGAGTATACCTTATACTATTATTATTAGGTAAATGATAATACTTTCTAAACAGTTAATAGGAAATAATAAATAATAATAATATAATCGATAAAATATATGATTATTATATTATTATTTATTTTAGCGAGCGTCCCTAGATAGCTAACAGCAACTACTAACATTTCTGGTCATACGTTTTCTGTACTATGTATGTTTCATCCGCTCAGGTGTTTTATCGTGACTGAGTACCAAATATGCAAACTTTATCATTTATAATATAGTAGTCCGATACCAAAGTTTATCGAGCCTCCAACATAAATATGAATTTGTTTGCAGGGCTGTCGCCATTTGTGCGGCATTGGCAGCCGGCGGGGTATGAGCCGGTAGTGCGGCCCCGGCGGCGCAGGTCCGCGCCGTCGACCCCACCAGCCCCCTTACGCCTCTCCTTCACAGCACACAACAGGTAAACTGGAAACTGCACTTTAATAATATTTTTTTAATAAAACTAGCGAAATACTCGAGCTTGGCTTGTAGCTATGGCTAGGTACTGTTGCTGAAGTGGTATCTAACTGCTGTTACGTCAGAGGAGTACCTAACAAACAAACACACATACATTTTAAATTTTCATAATAATATCTAAGTAAATATCCGGAACAGAGATCTAATACTTTGTACGTAAACCTTTTTATAACTTCTTTGAACATTTAATAAATTTATCAAGACATTAAAGTATACTGGATTATTTTTACGGTTCTGTCCCCAATTCGATTCTATCGTTCTATTAGCTAATCTGTTTTATCTCCAGTTCACAGGAAAATCATATTTAAAAAAGGTTCGCAAACAAAATATTCTATGTTTTAACGTGGTTTAGATACGTTAAATATTCATAAAAATGGATGCGGTGTGTTTGTAAAATTTTATGATTCAGTCATAAGCGAGAAGCGTAAAGGGTTATTTTAAAAACCGAGTTAAAAAGCCTTTATACGGTCCATAAGCAAATTTGCACTTCTATAAATACTATGACATAATATGTAAATTCATCATCATCATCATCAGCCCTTTTTAACGTCCCACTGCTGGGCACGGGCCTCCCTCAGTACGAGGGGGATCAGGCCATAGTCCGCCGCGCTGGCCTAGTGCGTGTTGGCGGACTTCACATGTCTTTCGAAAACTTGCTAGGTTTTCTCAGACATGCAGGTTTCCTCACGATGTTTACTTCACCGTAAGACAAGTGGTAATCATGATATAAATGATTCGCACATGAAAATATCAGAGGTGCGAGACCCGGATTTGAACCCGCATCACTCGGTTATACAAGCAACGCGTTACCGCTGGGCTACCACTGCCTTATGTAAATTTTTATTTAACACTAATTATTCTATTAATTAAAACTTAATAGTCTAATCTTAGTTATTTATACAACAAATAAAAAACATGATACCCCTTTTCTCTCATATATGTATGTCCTACCGTGTTTTTCTAGTAATTAGTATATTTTATTATAATTTGCGTTTTGGCACATAGAGCCGATATTTTCAAGTGGACACAGACGACAGACGTGGTTACTGGTTACAAATGGTGTTCATTAATATCTTTAATAATTATTACTATTACTATTCAGTGGACTAAAATGAGAGAGAGTGAATAAACTAGATAATTGTAGGTTTATTTTAATTAATGCTTAGAAATATCTACTTTATGTCACCGCCACACCTGCAAACCGTTGTTTTTTTACAAATTTCCCCAACCGACTATCTCCATTACTGATATTGAGACCAATAATTATTGAGTAGAGACGTTGCGTGACTCGTTAACTTACAGTTTATTTAATAGCTCAGGGGTGTATTGATATTAACTTGGGCAATAAAGTTGCCTATCGTTTTTACCTGGACAATAGACATGTGTAGCTATTACCTAGGGCAAGTAATATAAGCTTTTTTCATTTATGATCCAAACTCTATATAAGTATGTATAATTACTTGTAACCAGTAAGTAACCAGTAAGTTGTGCTTAACCATACCATAGGTCAACAACTCTTAATTGAATTCAGTAAGTCTAAAATTAACGATTATTTAATCTAAAAAAAGTTCTAAGGCTTATAATTAAAATAGTAGCAATACGAGTATATCGAATTATTAAAATCAATAGTAATAACTTGTAATCTTCTAATTAGTACAATAAGTTAAGGTAAACTTAACTTATTGTACTAATTGGAAGATTACTAGTTAGTAAGTAATACATATTTTTGTGAAAGCAGTGTTAGGTATTTGTGTTTAGTTATCTGATATAGGTCCTACTTTCAAAGCTAATGTATGTGATAAGATAGATAATGAAAAATACTGATCACGTCAATAATTCAAGTAGTACAAATTTATTATATATAGTAAAATTTACTCCCGTGAGATGTGGAGGTTGAGTGTGGGAGGGGAAGATAGAGCTGAGTTGATGTCCGTCGTACTATAACTATAAATATTACAATAAAACAATTTCAATACCATTACTTTGAAATTTGCTAATTTGTAAGAAATGTGAGAAATGATCGAAAGACATTATTATTATATATTACACGCCTTAACGATTTGGATATCGGAAGCGATGCCGACAGAGGGATAGAAGAGAAATTAATAACAAGTACCGAATGTAGGTTACAAAGCAAGGCATTACGATTTACGCATGAGTAATGAGGGGATAGGATCCAATTATATGAACGTTAACTAGCGTTGATCTATGTATACGAAAACGAAACTCACACACGAATGTACCGTAGATTATCAATATATTACAGAAATTAGTGTAAATCGTCTGTATATTTAATGTCAGCTACCTCACCTCTTTTGACATTGTGGTGACTATATAGTAGGTACAACTCGTACAAATGGGTTCTAAAAACAGGCCATTTGTTACATTGTGTTTAAAAAAATGTTACACTTTTAAGTGTAGGCAGTGGTTTGTTATAAATAGCTTAGACGGCGTCTGCCGTAACTTTATGCTGGCTCCTCATACATTCCTGATGTTTCATGGACCCGCATACATACATTACACATTATACATGTGTGCACTCATTTTCAAATCTTACTTTTTACGTCTCGCCTTTTTGCTAAAATATAGTGATTGAAGAGGATATATATGCCTAACAGGTCATACTTTTGTACTACGAGTACAAAGATATAGTCTGTTAAATCCTGCAGTATGCGTATCATACAAATCCTTCTAGCTGTTGCAGCGTGAGAGAGTAACCAACGTACACACATAAGTACATTTTGTATTTGTGATATAAGTTCGATGAACCTGTTATAAATCCATAGGAATTACATGCTTTATCAGTAAAATTATTATTGCAAATTGTGAAAACCTAACCGGAAAAGTTCAAACTGTAAAAATAAGAGTAAAATAAGGTTATTTTAAACTGATTGTTTTATGATCTCATCCAGAAAACCAACAAAAAATCACAACAATATCAATAAACAATTAATTTTATAAAGAAACTGACCGCATTGAAATATACACGAGCAAAAAGTCTGTGATCGAACCTATACTGTCCTATATACCTATAATATACATTTTGCATTGTATTGTATTACAATTGTGAGACGATACTCTTTATAATCTCCGTATTCTAACTTCGTCAAACAATGACTGCATGCACACCGAACTAAATTTTAGCAGCTAAATTTACAGTATTTAGCAATATGTTAAACATAACGAAGTTTACTTAAAAATACCAATAAAAATTAGCTGTAGAGTGATACGTGCAAAACAATAATTACTTTTTTACTTCAGTGAACAAACTTTACCATGTCTGAGCAAATCGAAGATATCCAGACTAATCCATTTGTAAAGGTAGCCACTGCGGCGACCCTCCATTCCCTTAATTAAAACGTTCCGAATCGAACCGACGGCGGTGTTTCATGCCCTTTACACCGTGCATTGAAAATAGATCGTTTAAATTACCTTTTTTATTTTTTTCAGCAGGTTATCAATTCGTCGCTTTTAGGGGTCGATGCGGTGGTTGGAGTTTCGCTATATCCGTATATCGAGCATTGCAACATCGTTAATGCGTGTACTTTTTATTTGATGATGAAATATTTCGCGAAATATGTAAATAAATAATTATTTTTTACTAGCTCCTCACCCTGGCTCCGCTTGGTTTTGTCCCCAGATAAGTTTTAACGATAAGTATCGATATAAATGAGATATTTTCTCGAGTTTTTATTAATATAGTATGCATATATGATATAAATCTCCATCTTGAATCAGTATGTATATTGATAAAAACCGCATTAAAATCTGTTGCGTAGTTTATAAGATTTAAGCATACAAACTTTTTTTATACTATGTAGAGATATTTAGATATTTTCATAAGACAAAAACAAGACAGCAAAATTTATACAAATAAATTATTAAGTAATAGCTTAAATTTGTTAGTTGTCAATCAACGGCAAATAATATTTAATATCTATATGAGTGAATATCTACATACTTATTTATTTATATAAACTAAAAATATATTTTTTTTAATCAGTGTTTTACTAATTATAATATTTACGCTTGCCAAAATTAATTTGAATTGAGAATGTTTCAGTGTAGATATATCTACTATATATTATGGTATTGAATACAAAAAATTCTATTATGAACAAAGTTATTCTTTAGTACACAACGAAAAGATCAATCACAGCAATAACAAGAGCTAAGGAAGTAAGCAATTTCTTCATGATCGACGCATTCTTAATCAACTAGGCCAATGAAGTCCTTCTTTATATCAATCAAACTGGAATGGAATCAATGAATCTGTACTGCACCTTGATTGAAAGATAGCACAAGTTAGGAGATATTATTTAAACTTCTACTACTCAGTGTACAACAAAATGGGTTATAATGTAGAAATGATCGAAATAGAGATCGAAATAAAACGGTATTTTTAAGAATAATTGTATGCAATTGTGTGAGTAAAGTGTATTGTGTAGATATAAAAGATTATCCTGTATTTACCGAATGGTGGTTTTGAACTAATTATAAAATATAAACTGATTGTAATTAAAATTAATATTTTCAGTATTAGTTTAATTTTTAATTATGAAAGACTTTAGGATAAAATTTTTACAGACTTTGAATGTGTTTTTATTTATATCTAATCAAAAACCTAAAAAATAAGTTTCTAGCTTTAAAATGACGTTATTTCCATACAAAAATTCATCCCCTATTTCAACCCGTTATCGCCCTTTTTTCGCCTTGAAAGGAGCCTTGAAAGATGTCCTTTCTCAGGCGCTAGACTATTTGTGTACCAAATTTCATTTAAATCGGTTCAGTAGTTTTGGCGTGAAAGTGCGACAGACAGACAGACAGAGTTACTTTCACATTTATAATATTAAGTAAGGATTTGAATATTTAAATAATAAACAGTCATAAAATGATGTTTCATAATCCAAACTTATAATAAAATTCTGAGTCAAATCTGTACATACATTTTTTTGAAATTCTTACAATAATAGTCATTATCGTCAATAAATAGGCCAAACCTATCGTTTTTAGAATTTTTGTCCGTCTGTCTGTCTGGGTAGCAGGAAGAGGCTGAGTCGCTAGCTAGTGCCAACTATGATTATTTCAACTGTTGCAACTTACACATTATATCAATTATATCACATTACGTATGTCTTAACAAAACCATCTTATCATCAATAAAAAGGTAGGACGTTCACGTATTCCCGTATTTGACCACGCCCCGTAAATTGTTTATCGGCGGCTTACGTGACAATAGTCGACTGATCATAGGTGACCGAATCGCATCCTCTATTCTATAAATACTAATACATAATATAAGGTATTATTTTTGGCGTACTTCTGTAGTCTACAACACGTACACATATAGCTCGAAATACATAATTTATGTATTAACCAGCGAAACAACCTCACTTCGTTTAGGTTCGATAGGTACGTTTGGACGGTCAGTGGTTCCCAAACAAAATAAATAGCTTAGAAGTTTTCGATTTTTTCAGCTGACCAGTGTGGGTTTTTCCTGGATTTTATACTTGGAACATCCTTGATTCACCCTCAACCGAACAAACAAATATATTCAAGTTGGTCCAGCCGTTTTCGAGTTTTAGACAGACTAACAAATAGCAATTGATTTCCCTACATAGTATAAAACAAAGTCGCTTCTCGCTGTTTGTCTGTCCCTATGTATGTTGATATCCTCCAAACTAAAACAACGTATTTTGATGCAGTTTTTTTTAATAGATAGAGTGGAAAGTTTATGAGTTATATAGTTATAAGTTTATGTATATAATACACTAGCGGAACCGCGGCTTCGCTCGCCCTAATTCTAGTTTATATATAAATAGATATAGATTGATGATAATAATGAATTTTGTGCCCGAAACAATTATGCTTACTTTGCATAATATTTTCAGATAATTAACTGCAACTTTGTTTTTAATTTACCAACATGTAAAAAACAGTTCGTCGAAATTACGCAACGACGTAAAAACACTGAAACCATTAAAAGCAAAGCTATTAGGGCAAGAACACAACTGTGTTGCATTAGGGAGTTACGTCTATGGCCGTGGATTAGCCATTCTTCCAACCAATTGGGCTGAGTGCAGCATTTTAAGCTGTTTGTATTGTTTCTACGACAGATTACACTATTCTATTTAAGAAATAGTTACGTGGGTGTGTCTGGCTTTTAAATTTATGGTAATGACATAACAACTGCTTTACATGATTTTTATCAGTAATAATTAAATTTTTATAATATACCAACTTCTTTATCTAGCTTCCTTATCCTTATTATTAGTATCAAACAAGTTATTGTCTAGTTTTGCTTTTATGAACTTAAAAAAAAACAAAATATAGAGTAAAGAACTTGGCTATATTATCATTCGTTGATGTCATTTAAAAAAAATTAAAAACTTGCTGGAAAGCTTATATTGTATTAAAATAAATCATAATAGACTAGCTTTATATCGAAGATGGAAATATAAAAAATACTTATCAAAAGTTAATTTTTTTACGATCTTTTTTCATAATTTACTCTTAACATTTTTTATATAAATTCTTACAAGGCCATCATTTAAAGTAAATTGTTTTGATGTATTGCGTTTCAGAAAACACAGGAGTACCTATCAATCACTTAAAAAGTTTAATAAAATTATTTTGCTCACTTTGCTCTTTTACAGTATATAAAATGTTTTATTTTAATACGGTCAACTATTTTCTATTTTATGTACGACGGTTTTTTGTCATTCATAATACGAAGAATTACAAAATAAATTGTTGCAATTACATATGTACTTGTAGCTAATTCAACTTTTAAGTCTAATACTTAACCAGCAGAAAAAGCCACGTTTTATAAATATATGTACTTATATAATAAATTCTTAAATGTTCCCATCGTGATGATCGCATCATATTAGCGGAAACTTAAGCCAAGTTTAATTGTGTTTCCTGTTTGTGGTCAAAATGTCGGACGGTGCTGAAAGTCTTAACAATATCAATGTCGGAATTTCTTCTAAGGTTAATCCAAGAGATCTAAGCTACGCGTAAACTTTATGTGACAAATTGTAAAAATATTTTCCAAGGATAACAGAGTTTGCGGAAAGCGAAAATGGCGGAAAGTTCGGCGGAGTTTTGGTCTCGGTTACATAATAAAAGTACCGTCCTTCGCCATATGGTGTCCTCTCACAAAATGTTTAATGATCGAAAGTAATTCGATAAAAATGTCGACGTTTTACCGTCAACGTGCTTAGACTTTTTATTTATTATTTATTTATTAAAATAGCATAATATTTTTTTTTTTTAAATACTCATCATAAGTAAATATTTATCACTTGCAATATATTTCTTATATATAGTTATTAAGTGAAATGATAAATAAACAAAACACCTTAAGTCATCTTTGTAGAAAAAATATTCCCAAACCACACTTTGGTAGGTCTCTTATGAAGAGCCCTTAATATTGATTATTGCCTCATAAAGTCTGGATAACGCGTCCAGGGACGACCTGAAAGCTCACCTTGTTACTAGAAATGAATAATGGCTTCAGGAAATTGCGTTCCCTAATAACTTCTTTTCAGTCGAGTCCAAATAAGGACGGGCGTATGCCGGCCGGCTTCCTAATAAAACTTGGTAATTTATTCTGTCATTTTGTTTTGATTTAAACACCCTTATTAATCATTGTCGGGATGATAGACGCTCACGTTAAGATAAGACACGGCTCGTTTACGAACATTGTAAGTTGTATAAAATTGCACTTATGCGTCCAACCTACGTCCATTAATTTTCATTATTTTCGTGTCATGAAAGATTCTTTTGTTCAGCTTGGGTATTACATTACAAAGTAAATAAGACAAGCTTTTATAAAATTTCTGCGCATTATGAATAATATTTATAGCAAATTAATATAAAATTTTATAAATATACTATAACTATTAAATTATATTATTATTTATAATATTTATAATAAAAGTATAAAATCTATATCAGCAAGCCTGCATCATAAAACTTTTTTTAATATTTTAGAGCCACTAAGGCCATGATATGGTGATCATAAGAACAGATAGATAAAGTAGGTACACACAATTTCTTCATACATTAAGTACTTAATTAAAATGCAAACATTTTGATTTTGTTCATGACTATATTATACGGTGAAACTTTGTAAAATTGGTAAAAAAATAACCGCGATGAAAAGAGTTCATGTATAAACAAAATCTATTTAGATGTAGGTAAATATTATATGTAGAGAACAGTTTTATTTTTACAGAATAGTATAATTAATAAAATATACTCCATATAGGTATATCCTAATCACTTCAATGCTCTCTGTGACTAAACTACCTACGAATCGTAAGTAAATATCGCCATACTGAAGTGAATTCAAGTGATTAGTGGGCTAATTGTGTTAGGAATTTGGTTAACGAACAATTACAGTAACTGCAGATTCAGATAGTCTAATTAACATTGGATTGAGCATATACAATATACGTATTATATATTATGTGTGTATACTCGACTTCGTTTCATTCTAGTCAAATTGCCCGTACGGCGTACAACTATGATATTATGACCCGTAAATACATAAATGTATTGAAATATTATATAATTAATTTACTCAAAAATATAATTGCCATAGAAATCTTTAAAACAATCGGGTACTCTCTATAAGTTTAATCTCTTTATTTTTGTATACATTTTAAAATTCCTGTATTTTACTAAGTATTATATCAAATATATTATATTGATTATATAACATATTATAATCGAAGATTAACATTACAAAGAAATATCAAAATTCCGCTCTGCTTATATGAAAACAAAATATATTATAAGTAGGTAAGCATAATATGAAAATTCCAATAGATGCAAGCTTCAAACCTTCGATACAGCAAATACAACCAGTCAAACATTGCCACTGTACCATGACTTTATATTTTGTAAAATTGCTTATAAAGTAACATTTTAAAGAGTATGCTGATTCATTGTTATTTTTTGTTACACTTTTTTGTTACTTTTTTTACAATTAAGAAGATGTAAGATTATTATTGGATGAATACACGTATTCTCATATTATATAAACCACATTGACTGTATCAAAGTAGACCAAAGAAAATATATTATCTAATAACATATAGCAAAGTAATTTCATGAAAATCATAGGTATATCAATCATAATATTCCATTAATTACAAGTTCGCCTCATTAGTGTAATAGTTTCTTTCCCTCACGTTACATAAGAATCGTAATTCGCTGTGCTTCCCGAGGACAGTGATTCGGCCCGGCCTTGGCAAGAAGAAATTGAAAGGAAAATCTGTTTACCCGCCGTATATTCGTACCGATATTCGGGAAATTAGTTTTATTGATATTTACCCTATTTCTCTCCCGCATTTTTACGCAACGCACAACTTTTATGGAATTTCACGAGTAATCTAACTTTGTTCTTTCACCGAAAATGTTTAGGACTACATTTTTTGATATTGATTTTTTATTACTTACCTATCTATTTTTTCGTACCAAAGAGAAAGTAGGCAAGTGCTCTATAAAAATGGATTAGTGAAACCAACACATTTATTTTTTCGCAGAATAATCAACACTAACCAAAAATAATAAAAATAATATATACTTACCTACTAATATTTGAGCTTTCCTTGAGATAGCCTACTATTGAAAGAAAGAAATTTAAAATAACTTATGAAGAATTCGATCCAATTTTAAAACCCTTCCAACAATTCCCTTCGTACAATAAAACAACAAATTACAAAATTAATAAAATAACATTAATTATAATAATGTACAACAAAAATTAAAAATTCATACCCAAATGATGAACGATGAATTTTTCATTGAATTTTGATTTGTATTAACCAAATATACCACAGACCAGATATGGTTAAATCAACTACTATGCTTTTGATCAATGACTAAATTAAATTGCTAATTGATGGATGTGATTAGAATATACTGAAAAGCGAACATGACTGAGTGTGATTTACAGTAGGTACAGTAATAGCCACCGACCTCTGCTTATAATAATAAAGTATAAACGGTTTTTTCGTAAGACCATTTCTCTTACGAATAAATTATGTATGTCCTAACTTTCAGCTGAAGCGCTTCCGCAAAATTGAGGTTTTTTCATAGCGAGAAAATATCGAATAATTTTGAATGTTCGACAACGCATTGGCAGTACTTTAAGGGCCCTAACTCGAGACATTTATGATTTAGCATTAATTACGTACATATCGTAGACCCTTTGGTGACCCGTTTACTACTTTATATTATAGATAAAGATATTTATATTATTTTTAATTGCTTCGTGGTTAGTTTAGGTTTTTGTTTCAGAAATAAGGAAATACCTATACACTATGAAATACGAAAACCTATTTTGATTTCGACTTTCTATGCAATTTATATCCGGTTCAATACTTGACGGAAGTCACTTGAAACTTTCAACAATATTTGGTATCACAAAGCGAGCTCGAGGTTTTTTATTTTCACAGTCCCAGTACAATATATCATGAACTGTGAAGAGGGATGCAGTATTGAGTCACAAGTTTTCCTATAACGAAGTTAGACTGAACAAGTGGGGATCTAGTAACGTCATTACATAGCTCTCGTTAGAGCCGCTTTTGATGCCGAGCAATCCCCATCATCCACCTCAATTGTAAACATTTATTGTATTACCAGTTCTCTCTGATACTTATTGCCTCTTCATATGCAATGGTACATACGCTTCTTTCTACACAATGAAACGATATGGGAGTAAAATCTAAAGTTGCGTAACGTAGGTAGTAGAGGCACTAACAATGCGTCAATACATGGACATATTATGGTGGTCAAGTCTCTTGTATACCAATAAATTGAATATCGTTCATTTTTATTTAAAAACTTTACTGAAAGATACAATATGTAGGTATATCAAATCAAATATATTGGAACATTAACACACAACACTATTATATGTTCCATGTGCTAATATATTGTCCATGGTAAGTTACGAGGCCGTGTTTTAGAAACCAAATAGCTGATACTTAACATTACACATATGTTTCTTTTAGTACTAGTTATATAACTAATAATTATAAATATAAACATAACATTGGAGTACAAACATGCATGTTTATTACAAAAATTAATGCCCACCGAGACTCAAACTCGCGACCGCTAGCATAGCAAGTAGGGTCAATACAAACTGAGCCAAACGTGTCATTAGTATAATATGGAATTGGGTTTTACATAGAATGAAGTACTAATAACCATTATATATATAAAAGATACAAATTCGAAAGTAAATATAGGTTCCTATTTTATTAGTTACTAACGTTATTATTTGATATGAGCGTAGTTTTAATGGACACTGCTTTTTGCTATTGTGCATGCATTTGCATCACAAGCGTTGTTCTGGGACACTGCATTTTTTGTATCTACTTATTTATTGCTGTTCGGAGAAAGAAATGAGTAAAACGTAAAACGTAAACTACGTAGAGAATTTTATCTTGAAATATTATATTATAAAACTACTGGTACGAGTACCTACGCTGTAAATTTTTCTTAATATTTTTTATTTAAACAAGTTTTCCGGAATATTATTATAATTTTAATGTATTTTTGTTATAAATCCAAACAGGTTTTACTCACACATACGAGTATATTCGCTTATTTTGTTTTTGTGATAGATACAATTGCTCAGCGCCCGTCGCGTGTTGATTCATAATTTACTGTCTCGTACGAAGTAGATTGTTCTTATACATTTATAAAAACAATCGGTACTAACCCAGCGAAATAAAAATGCTTTAACGATTGAATTGACACAATTAGGTATATTTCTTAATACTCAATAGTAGTTAGTTATATGTACCTATAATTTATTTCCTTCTTTTCCTAAATGACTTTTCTATTGATTACTTCTGCATTTTTGCTAAAGTCGGCTTAATCATTGTAAAAATGTAAGCCCTGATACCAATGTTCGGTCACAGGCCACAACAACCATTATTATGGGGGCGGACAGTCTGCCCGGGAGATAATAAAGCGTGCATGTTCCGAACCACGAGAGCAATCTCTATTCTTTTTACTTTCGTAGTCCAATATTCTGCCAAGCACGGAATGCTATCAACTTCGCAACTCCGTGTTACTATTCAGAATATCTTATCCAATACCTATTATTATACACATATAAAACAATGTAATGAAAGTTTCGTTTATATTAAATTCTAAATCACTGTAACATCTGGCCAATATAATTAGTACATGCAACATAATGCCATAGAATGTAGACAGATTGTAACAGCTATAAATTAGGCACATAAAGTGATATAAAGCTTGCACGTGGCTACTTTACGACAGCAAGTAGCTCTTTACTTTACACACTGTCGAAGTTGCTTTATGAATAATTACCACAACTTGAACACAAAGAGAATCATATTTTAAACTTCATTTATAAGATAAACTAGCAATTCCAGCCCGCTTCGCTGGGCGTAAGTTAAAATAAATTAAACGGTTTTTATAATTTTCTAATAAAATAAATATAGCCTAAGTTACTCCTTCTAACATTAACTATCTGCGAGTGAAAGTCCCGTCAAAATCGGTCCAGTTGTTACAGAGATTAGCCGGAACAAACAGACAGACTGACAGACAAACAAAAAATTTTAAACATATAACTTTTATTGCATTTAACATAAGTTAGTTATGAGGTATTCTAAGTGAATTGCAGTAAACGGCGGTTCCGCAGATTATATTTTGCGTTGATGCTTAAAAATTGCGTTCAACATAATATAAAAAAATATCTTAAAGATAAAAGGGTAAACCTTTTAAAAGCAAACGAGCTTTGCAGAAATAATAAAAACTACAAAACTCTTCATTCTTTAAGCTTTAACTCACACGAAGGTGCTTACGGTCTCGACTTACTATCACACGGCTAAATTTTCCTTATGAATAATTAGAAGCTACTCACCTATCACCCGCACTTGAGTTAAGATCGTCTGAGGTAAAATCTTTAATGAATAGAACTAATTTGAATAAAATTAGGGTGCTATTATCATAACACGAAGTTATACACTATACAATAACAGAGGAATTCGATTGTAATACACAAAAAAAAGTTAAATACCATTAGGGATATCAGATTAAACTGAGTAATTAAATTTATATATATTTTTAGTTAGATTTTAAAATACAAGTTAAGATCTATGTACTTAGTCGCTTCAAGGAAACGAAGTGCTAAGATGTAGGTCAGCGTTATAACATCGATAAATCAACGTATTCCTACCTACATAACACTGATATAGCGCTGAGACGTGAGCACTTTATGATGGCCCACCGACTTCCTAAGTCTTACACACACGAACTTTTCTTGTAAAATGACTGCGAGAATGCCTTCTGCACCTTGAAATATGTTCTAGAAGTTTCGCATCGATGTAAGATTTTGATTAAAGTTTACTGAAGTTGTTCCAGCAGGATCAACGGCAGCTTAGAGAATTTATATAAGTTTTCAGATAATGGGAACGAATGGGAATGGGAATACAGAGAATAAAGAAAATATAATAAAAATAAAATGAATAAAATTTTAATAATGGTTGACGTTCAATATCATTTATTATTGTAGTTGGTACGGCTCACGGACTTTTCAGAAAATTAAATGTGTATGTATGTATGTATGTGTATTAACGATTTAAAATGTTTTTAAAAGCCTATTTGAATAAAGTATATTTTATAATACTTACTACTAAAATTAAAACTTATAGTTATTAAATTAAACATGATTTAGAAAACTAAAACACTCCATTAAGGTTCGCATAAAATTTTCCTACTACTGTTTTCATTAATATTAATTATTATTATTTATCTCTGCGAGATTTTTTTTTTCATTTAGGCATATTATTAAAGTTAAATGTGCGCTATACACGACTGATTTGATAGTAATCGTATAATAGAATGGCTTTAACATGTAGACTGTAGTGCTAATTTAATTATTTTTGTTTCAGGGAATTTCGACTAGTTTTGCAGCCAGACCCGAGCTCTGTTTTTGCGGAGGGCGTACAGTTTCACTCTTCGGCTGGACCCATCGACTACAACACAGCACTTGTCTATTCTGGAAAATTAGAAGGTACATTCCACAAAATAAAAAATTCTTAAATAACAAACTACTATAAAATCTATTGATTCACTAAAAATATATTAATTTTGTAAAAATAATACACAGTACAGATGTACAGTAAACAGTGCACTGTGTAACTATTATTGTTCTTAGAACGTATAACTTTATAGTATATATATACTATAAAGAAACGAATTCTCTAAAATTTTCAAAATTGAACTTGTTAACATAGGGAGGAGTGGCAATAGTGGCACCCCTACGTGTTAATTTAATCACAGCTATGAATCAAAAGGCAACGGTACCCTAGATTAAAAGCAGCGATTTATTTATGCTAACATAATTAACTTTGTTAAAAACTCCCCGGTCTTCATTAAATAAGGAACCTCGAGTACTAACTTTGCTTTACATCCTTAAACTTTAACCGATCACTACAATATGTTCTTATTGAAAGTTATATTATTTTATAGATATTTTTTAAACTTTGTAAGTTTTCTGCTCTTCTTATTCTTCACCTTAAAATAAAGTATAAACAGCTTCTCATACTTGTTTTCTTTCTGAAGCCTCAGGATGTTTTATAGGTTTTCAAGGTGGTTTGATCTAAAGTTTTTATGATCAGACATGTTCGAATGTTTAATGACGTAATACAATATAGACTCGCTTCGCCCCTAGGTTCCCACTTTAGTATATTTTTTGTGAATGTATTACTTATTTATATCTAATCAAAAGCCAAAAGAAGTTTCAAGCTTCTAGCTTTAAAAATGACGTAATTTCCATACAAATTTTCATCCACTATTTCAACCCGTTACAGCCCTTTTTTCACCTTGAAAAGTAGCCTATGTCCTTTCTCAGGCTCTAGACTATCTGTGTAGTGTGTACCAAATTTCATTTAAATCACTTCGTCTTTAAAGTTTAAATACTTTAATAAGAAATCAGGAATCAACCGTTTACGTTCAGCAAGTTGTCTTTACGAGTAAACCGTTTATTATCTAATATCTTATATTAAAAGTTAATGTTTTCCCATCGAATTATAAGATTATCAAAATTGTATCATGATATATAATGCAATATATACACACGCTAAAATTAAATATGTATTGTTATAATAGAGTATTCCACGTAGCAGTGCTTGAACGGTCATGCATTATTCAAGACTCGACATATTACCCCAATTTACAGTTTGATCAGAATATATTCGTATGTGTTGATTGCTTGATTAGATGCATGTGGTGGGTACGCCTCGAAGCAATTAAGCATGATTTACGATAAATTTAGCATCACACCTAGTTAGTTGAATAAGCCATCATTTAACCGTATGATAGCGATACTAACCTTTATATGCCTGCTCACTCATATATATCCTAATACATTTTCCTATACATTTTCATCTCCATTATAGTATAAAACAAGTCGCTTCACGCCGTCTCTACAGTGTACACTCAAAATACGCAAAGGATTTTAATGCGGTTTTCGTCAAAATACAGACTAAAGTAAAGAACACATCCATTTCATAGTAGAAAAAATCCGAGATATATTCAATTTCGGAGAAATCTATACTAAGCGTTAAAACGTATTTAGGGACTAATCCGAGTGGATCGAGGGTAAATCGCTAGTCTTAATATAAACAAAATATCATCCCTATCTACACACCCCAACTTTTAATACGACATATGAAATTGCGCTGCTAAAAGCTTCACAATGAGAGAATCAAGAAGCAAATTTGCCTTGTAAGGCAAACGTAAAATAATTCTTTGTAATTAACTTGAAATACCAGTTTAAATCTCACCCCTTCCATGTTTCGAAGCTCACGATAATAAATTAAGGAGGAGAAGAAACTTCAATATTCTGTTACAAACTTAATAAAACGAAATTACGAGGTGCGACCCATCTGGTACATTCGAGACAAAGTGAATTTTGATGAAATTAGTTCACAAGTTTAATGGAGTATGCTTCTTGAGAGTTTGACTTTGCTTGTCTTCGGCGGCGTAACATACAACTCATTTAAACATACATGATCAATTATACAGCATACGTGCGAGTCGAAGCTCATAACTTTACCATACCTTTTATGTTTCATCATATAGAAATTAATTTCCTAAACTACACTAATAATATAATATTAAAATTTATCTTTTTGAGATGACAACATCTAAAGCGACTGAAATGACTAGTTTAAAAATAAGGTGCCATTGTGATCATAAACAAATAGCGATGGTTCCAGTCTCACTTCCAAATGTAGTTATATATATGCAAATAAAGGGTTTCCAAAGTAAATTATTCAACCCATTTTCTTAGGCTAATTTTAAAAAGAGAAAGCAGCCTCGGTTTTTCTCAGAGCTCCCCCGAGTCTGATAAAAAAAATCAGTTCACCAATTAAATAGCAAAATAGAACTGAGAACGAAGTTACTAATCGCACATTGTACTCGGCACATTTGGTAAACGAGAGATACGAGAAAAAGTATAATATTTCGACCGTCGCGTCGTGACATTTCTTAATTTTATATAAGATCACCCCATATGACGTATCGAATGTGCGAAGTAAGTAGTTCATATGCTCTCTTTTAACAGTGACCCTACATCTATACATCACATATAAATAAAATTCAAGTGTCTGTTTTTAAATTTAAATTAACAGCTTTTCACTAAATTCATAAGAAAGTATATACTATTATTTTATTTATTTGTGTTGTTGGGTGTGGTGCCGAGGACGGCCCTAGCTACGTCGACCAGTTTTGGTCCATTGTAGCTCCCTTCATAAAATATATTTAGAGTTCTCCGCTTAGTCCTGTTGATTCCAGGAACTTCCAGATTTTCTGAGCAGAGAGCTTCTGTATCTCTTCTGGTTGCATGATATGCTGCCCTAGGTAGATACTTCTGCGGTGCATGAGTGGTCCGCACGAGCAGAGGATGTGCATAGCAGATTCCTCTGACTCATGGCATAGTCTGCACATTGCGGACTGACTTAGGCCAAGGGTAAACATATGTTTATTGAGTTTGCAGTGGCCGGTTAGTATTCTGGTTACTGCACTGGTTTTATACTTGTTGAGTTGAAGCAGCTCTTTTGTAAAGGTTTTGCAATACCCCTTAATTAGCGCTTTGGAGTGAGTTTGTCCAGTGGTGGATTGCCACTCTTGAAGTGCTTTGCGATTGCAGTGGTTTTTGAGAATTGAATAGGCATGTTGTTTGGCAATACCACAAAAAGGCTCGGGACCACATTGTGGGGTTTCAGCACCCATCCTAGCCAATGCATCTGCCTTTTCATTCCCATCTATACCTGAGTGTCCCGGGACCCATCTGAGGGTAACTCTGTTGGATGTGCCCAGGACATTCAGATTATCCATGCAGTTCTTAACCAACTTAGAGTTGGTTTCAAGAGAATCTATAGCCAATATTGCTGCTTGGCTATCGGAGTTGATGTAGATATTTTGGTTTCTAAGTTTTCTCTCCAGGATGACTTCAGCACATTTATTGATGGCGAAGACTTCAGCCTGAAAGATAGTGGCCTCCTTACCTAGATTGACACTCATGTCAAACCTAGGCTTAAGGCCATAGATTCCGCACCCTACATCAGACCCTTTCTTGGATCCGTCCGTAAACCATACATGACTTCCCTTCTTGTGAGACTCTTGGCCGTTTAGCCACATGTCCCGGTTGGGAAGATCTATTTTGTATTGTTTTGTAAAGTTAAACTCTATGTTCATGCCATCTGCTGGCATCTTTAGAGTATTGTGTTCGAATGTCAATTCTTTAAGTTTGTTCATATGTTGCGACTGCAACTTTACATTCGATTGTGTACAGAGCCTATAGAGGCAAGATTTCGCTTCTTTTTGCACATGGAGATATAGCGGAGCTATGTCCAACAGTGCATTTAGAGCGTTGCCTGGTGCCGAATGGAAGGCTCCCGTGATGATTAGACATGCCGTCCGTTGAACACCGTCTAGTTTACTAATTGTTGTCTTTTGTTTGGTTTTGTTGCACCACACGACTGAGGCGTATGTTATAATCGGCCTTACTACAGCGGTGTACATCCAGAGAGCCATTTTGGGTTTGAGGCCCCATTTGGCTCCAGCCATTCGACAACATATCCAGAGGGCCATTTTGGCTTTTTGCATAATGTTGTTGAGGTGAGAGTTCCAGGTCAACTTTTGATCAATAGTGACTCCGAGGTACTTTACCTCATTTGATAGGTTAAGGGTTTTGCCGTTGAGTCTGAGTTCGGCCAGCCTTTCAAGCTTCCTTTTCCTGGTGAAAGGTACAATAACTGTTTTATCAGCATTAATTGATAATTCGTTTTCTCTGCACCACCTTGCGATAGTGTTGAGAGCTCCTTGTAACCTGGTGGAAATTGTGTGCAGGCAGGGACCTCTTACTATTACAACAAGGTCATCCGCATAGCCCTGTGTGTCGTAGTTGAGATCCGCCATGATTACAAGCAGTAGGTCTACAGCTAGTGTCCATAACAGGGGTGAAAGTACTCCTCCTTGCGGACAGCCTCTGGTAGTGTAGAAGTTGTGCGAGTGTTCGTTTAGCGTAACATTTGCACGTCGGTTGGAGAGCATATATTCCACCCATCTGGTGGTTGTGACATCAACACCTTTTGCATTCAGCCCTTTAAGAATGGTTGCTGTAGGTGTGTTGTCAAAAGCCCCCTCAATGTCCAAAAATGCACATAGAGCAGCCTGCTTATCCTCTAGGGACTTTTCTGCCTTGTCGATCAGAGCTACTAAGGCAGATTCTGTGGATTTACCCTTTTGGTAAGCATGTTGGTTGCAGGAGAGTGGTCTAGCCACAAGGTACCTTGTTCTGATGTGCTGATCGATTACTTTTTCCATTGTTTTTAGTAGGAAAGAAGTAAGACTAATGGGTCTAAAGGATTTGGGCTGAGAATAGTCACTTTTACCAATCTTCGGTATAAAGGTAACCTTGACCTTAGTCCATTGTTCTGGTATAATGCCCCAAGCAAAGCTTGCTCTAAAGAGTTTTACCAGATGCGGAATGAGGAGTTCCATGCCCTGTTGTAGAAGGGCTGGAAAAATGCCGTCCTCACCTGCTGATTTAAATGGTTTGAATTTATTCAGAGCCCATTTAATCTGGTTTGGCCCAAAAATAGTCTTGGCCATATTCCAGTCATAATTGTTGGCCCTGTGGAAACTATATTCCTCTGGGTTCAGTTCACTGTCGGAGACAGGGTACGATCCTGGGAAATGGGTTGTCCTTAAAAGTTCCAGCGTTTCCATCTCTGTGGTCGTAAAAGAGTTGTCTGGCTTTTTTAAAAAGCCGAGAAAGATATTTGGTGTCTTGGCAAGGATTTTGTGGATTCTCGCACCTTTATGTGTTTGGGCGATATTCTCACAGAAGCGTTTCCAAGATGCCCTTTTTGCTTTTCTGATCAGTTTATGGTATTTAGTCAGAGCTTTCCTATACCGTTTCCACCCATTCGGCGTAGTAGCCCGATTAAATAAGCGACGTGTGGAGACTCTAAGTCGTTCTAGCTTTTTGTTCCACCACGGAGTATTGTTGTTAACCTTAAATTCCCTAACAGGACAGCTATTTTCGTAGGCATTTAAGATGCCTTCCGTTAGTAAGTTGTTTAAAATGTTGAGGGAGTCGGGTGTCTTAATTGATTTTGGGAAATCCTTAGCTGCCTCAGCAAGTAGGTTTTTGAAGTCGATCCACGAGGTAGCTTTGGGGTTTCTAAGCCTTATAGGTTCAGTAATTATTGAGCCTTGTATGTACTATGCTATGATTTTAAGATGTAAGCATAGTATATACTATGCTTACATCTTAAAATCAATTATTAAAATGTTTGTCTGTCTGTTTGTTCCGGCTAATCTCTGAAAGTGCTGGACCGATTTTGACGTGACTTTCACTCGCAGATAGCTAATGTTATGAGGAGTAACTTAGAGTACTTTCATTTTAGCAATTTTATTTATTTTAACTAGCGGAAGTCGCGGCTTTGCTAAATTTAGCAAAATTTAGGCACGAACCCGAGCGAAACGTGGGTAAGTCACTTGTACAGTATATAATGGATATTCGTTGGAATTTGTGGTCACCTCGTACTAGTGACAATCATTACGACTTGAGCTAAGAGCAGTTTAATTCTTGTTATGTGACGTCATCTTAAGTACTGAGAGATAATTAGCATTAAGGTAGTTGATAAGTACCTAGTAAGTAGTAAAAAATACGTGTGCCCTCGGTGCGGTCGGCCTTTCTTCGATGTGCTACAATATGTAGGTACAATGTACGTTGCTTGATGGTTATAATATTTTTATGACCTAATTTATGAGGCAAGGGCAAACAGCGATAGAAATTCTCGTCCATACCGAGTTTCAATAAACCTCTCGATTTTTTTTATTATATGTACAAAAACGTAATGACCCAGTGAATGTTTATAAATTAATTCCGGGGAAACTACTAAATATATGTATATTATTTACCTTCAAAGAAAAAAACGACTAAGAACTTTTTGCAATAGGAATGCTTTTTGTAATCAATTTGTAAATAGAAAGATATAGAAAGACAACAAAAAACTGACCAAACATAGTAAATAACCTTTAAATGCAGGTCGAGTATATTTCCATTCTTATAAATTATTCCAAGTCCTTATATTGACTACAGCCTACTTTATAAGCACTTGTCAAGTAACATGTGATACAAAATATGTTTCATAATTAAAATAAAAGGTTAATACCAAAATACATAATAATATTTCATATTATACAGTTAAAATATAAAAAAAACTTACCTAAGAATATCTTGAGTACCTTTCAGTACAGAGACCTTTTGGTACAAATAACAAATTGCTATTCACAAATTCGTATTGTAAAATATGATTAAATGAAACAATATTTTCCAGCGACTTATATTTTTCATAAATCGTTTCCATTTCTAAGCAACTTTCAAACGCTGCTTTATCAATAAAATAAATGACAGAGGAAATCGAAGAGTAGCAATTTAGGTTATTTATGAGCTGTTTTCATCTCCCTCACTACAAATGCAAGTTGTGATTTTAATTCATTGAGAGTCCAGAAGCTCTTTGCACCTTGAATTTGTTTACATAAAATATACCAGCCCATTTATTTGGAACTCTCTTAGTTGATTGCGTCTCAAAGAGGTATTCCGCCGTAGCGGTAATATTTCATCTCCATATTAATTGCTCGACCATTGGCTTTTACTATTTGCATTATATTAACCAACCCTTTTTTTTATAATTGTAATATTCTAAAGATTTAGAAACAACATAATATGTCTTTCAGATGACGATTCTTCCCACGTGTACGGAGTCATTACAGCAGATGGTCTGTTTGACGGAACGATTTGGACACCTAGTGAAGAATATTACGTTGAACCGCTGTCCCGATATGATGTAAACCACCCATCTATGCACAGTGTCATCTATAGAAGATCAGATGTAGACCATCCTCATGCCAATAGCGATACTCCACACTGTGCTTCACATTTGTTGCACATTAAAGGTAAACTTGGATATAAAGGAGAATTGTTCAACTTTACTGACCAAGTGACTGTTAAAGATGTTCTCTTAAATAATAACACAGAAAATTTACATAGTGAAATAAACAGACGAAAGAAGCGATGGCTTCCCGAAGACGAAATGCAGGATGACGAGCCAAAGAAAAATCCAGAACTACCTTTAGACTTAGATGTGCCGTACACGAGTAATAGTGATCCGTTTGATAAGTTAAGTACGAGAAAGCCAAAAACTAAAATCGATAAAAGTAACCTCATAACGAAAGTGCGACTCGATTCGGAAGAATCGAGACCAAAGCCAAAGACGCATGTTGAAGTGATAAAAACGAAGGCTGGTGTTGTAACAGTTAGTAAAGACGTGGTTAAGAAGGAGCCGGTAGGATACACTGTTCTCTCTGCGAATGCCAGCGATGATGGACGGCACGTTAATAAAAGAGCGACCGTAGACCCAAGGAAAACCACTTGCTTAGTTTACTTGCAGGCTGATCATATGTTTTATCAAAGGTATGGATCTGAAGAAGCGTGTATAGAAGTCATGACGCGTCACGTCCAAAAAGTTAATGCGATATATAAAGTTACAGGTAACAATACAATTATTCATTTAATTTATTTTATAGTTCTCAATAAAAAAATGAAAAATAGGTACAAGGTCGGAATCTTAGTTATAACTTATGAGTAAAATATTTTTTGTTGTATTTCAGACTTTAATCAAGATGGAAAGCCGGATAACATAACGTTTATGATTAAGAGAATTAAAGTTCACACGCTAGACGCACTCAAAGACCCCGCCTACAGGTTTCCTAACAATTATGGCGTTGAAAAGTATTTGGAGCTATTTTCAGGTAAGTTAAATAAAAATTTCAATCTTCACCGCACGTCCCTAATAAAGTTTAGAATTGGAACAGAGCTCGTCTTTCTTTAACTGTAAATAGTAATTAATAAAAAATCTTTTAATGACAACGAATGAAATGAAACCAAGTCTGAATAAACTTTTAGACTTTTATTATGTAAAACTCGTGTTATAACTTAATTACTCGCAAATATTAAGTCTGCAATTAACTAATTTTATAATATATAAAATCATATTTTCAGAGGAAGACTATGACGCATTTTGCCTTGCGTACATGTTCACATACCGCGATTTCGAAATGGGCACTTTAGGTCTTGCGTGGACTGGAGATTTGAAGAACGCTGGTGGAGTCTGCGAAAAGAATGGCGTATGTTTATTTTCTAATGTTCTATTTTGATATTATTCTAGTAAAAAATATCTATTACTAAAGACTTTTGCATCAAGATAGTCATGTAAACTTTTTAACGTCCCATTACTGGGCACGTGCCTCCCTTCAAACTAGGGGGTCCGGCCATAGACCACCACGCTGTCGAAGTGCGGATTGGCGGACTTTACTTGTCTTTCGAAAACTTGCTAGGGTCTTTGACATGCAGGTTTCTTCACGGCGTTTTCTTTCACCGTAAAACAAGTGGTCAAAATAAGTTTTATAATTGCTATTCTTATTTACAAAATTTACAACATCTTTATGATTTAAATTATAACAATATATAAATTTACCTTCCATTTAAATTATAATAGTTGAATGTGTTTTGCGACACATGCTTCCTCTACGTTACGAAGTTTTAATGAATATTCAAAATATTATTTGACTGCGACCAACTCTCGTATTTAATTATATTGTGAACTAAAGGTGGATGAGGATAATATTATAAATTTTTACTTAGGTTGGTATGGTAGCAGACATTTTTCTTTATGCAAAAAACTTTTTTGTTGAATGATTTATATGTAGAATTATTTTAATGTGCACATACCTACATATATTTTAAAATTTCTATCATTTAAGGTTGTAAAACTTAAAAATATCAAATAACAAAGCGGTTATCTATAGGTACATGTAAAAAAAAATCATAGATTTAAATCTGTTTCTGAACATAAAATATTTTTTTGGAAAATCTAATTGAAATAGTAATTATTGTTGATACAGAGGCCGAATATATAGTTTTTAGAATTTTTATCTGTCTGTCTATCTGTAACTGCATTACAAGAAAACCATGGGAGAGATGTTGACGGAATTTGGTATGGTGATAGCTATTGGAAAAATATTTCATCTCTGATGTATCTTCTTCTTCTGTAACTTTATTATTAAATTGTTTCGGAACTACTCAAATTAACGGCAACTTAACGGTACGAACGAACGGTACGTTCGCTTTCCACGAGAATCTAACACTCCGACATTACTCAACGCCAATTAGTTCACTACAAAACTCGACAGCTATTACAGAAGCTTATACTGAAAGACTATTTGTTATAGCACTACCGGGGCAGTATGAAGTCGTTGAACACGGGTATAGTCACGTTGCTGAACTACGGGAAGCACGTGCCGCCCGCCGTGTCGCACGTCACGCTCGCGCACGAGATTGGACACAACTTTGGCTCGCCGGTAATATACTTTTAACTTTGCTGTCTTAAGCCATCTTTATGTTATATTTGCCGTTTTCTCTATATTAAGAACTGATAAAGGATTTGTCTGTCCTATCCTAACATACGCACTATATCTAAACTTTTTATGTGTGTACGTACGTTACGGTGTCTTGGATATAATAATTACGTAATTGTTTCTGTAATTTTTGTTGCTGCACAACTTAAGAACGTCTAAATAAAAAATAGTTTTTCTTTCACTGGTTCTTCTGAAGCGTATTACTATAAATTCAGAAAGCTTTCAGCGTTAGATTTTTAAATATAATTCTATATAATTTCATAAAAGTTTTTTCACAATTTTAACACAATTTATATTGTATATAAACATTAAATAAAATAAATAATAACTAAATACTGTATTGTATGCCGAAATAGATTTGCCAGCTCACGATGGCTGGGTATAAACTGTCAAGGGGAGGCGCTTATATTACTCAAGAAATATTATTTTTTAATTAAAATCTGCACATGAAAATCCATAAAGCCGCAGCACCTAGCTTTTGTAAAATTAAAATTATTAATCTGTACACGGTGTTAAAAATAACAGCAAAGAAAAAATAATCACTCCAGAGAGCACCTTTATACATAATTTTTATCATGAATTTCAGCAATGTACGGTATGCCTGCTAATGCGGTAAACATGGTTTCCGTCACGTACTCATAAGCTTCTCAAAATATGTGAGACAAAAACTTTTTTATTACTCAGGTGTTACGTATGCAAGTCATTTAAATGCGTTGTATTTATGTTTTTATATTTACTGTTATAATAATTATTTTTATTTTAAAAACATATTTCAACCCTGTATTAATTAATACTAATCAAAATAATAATATTATAACCGCTGAGTTTCTTTCGAAAGTTTTCTTATCAGGTTTGGGGCTTCTTTCCGAACTGGTGTAGACTCAAAGTTCAGTAAAAATTATAATAATTTAATGCTTAATAAAATATTTTAAATTTATTTATATATTTTTTAATTTCATCTCAGCATGATCCAGAAATGTGTACACCTTTCGGCGAAGATGGCAACTACATAATGTTTGCGCGAGCCACAAGTGGCGATCGCAAGAATAACAACAAGTTCTCGCCTTGCTCTCTTCGAGCTATCGACCCCGTCCTGAACAACAAGGCGCGATCTCCGAAGGGATGCTTCACTGGTAAATTATCATTTTAATTTGGTGTAGTTGGATGTGTCAAATTAACGAATTTTAAAAAAATAATCCTTGAAATAATACATTATTGTAAACATAAGAGGAAGTAAACGTATATTTTATAAAAATTAAAATACTGTTATGTACGTATGTTACACAGGCAATTACTTATTACATACATATTTCGTGTAAATAAAGTTTATTTATGTAGATGTCTATTCTAAAAAAAAGCAATTTCGATTTTTTCGGTTTTCCGATACTGGACATTGTGTCGGTTTATATATCATGTATGTTTCGATTTTTATGTTTATTAGTATTTAAAGCTTTTGAATTATTGCACTTCACCAACTAACAATAAAACAGAGCCGCAACCAGCAATCTGCGGTAACGGTGTGGTGGAGGAAGGCGAGGAGTGCGACTGCGGCTGGGCGTCGGAGTGCACGGACGTGTGCTGCCGCCCGCAGGCCGTGCGCCCGCACTACAAGCCCTGCACGCTCACCGAGCACAGCGTCTGCAGCCCTAGTCAGGTATGTATAACAGTAGAAAATATACAACAGAAAATATGATCGTCTGATTATAACAGAACTGCTATCAAATTTTAGACAACCCTTTTAGCCTTAGAATAATTATACGAGTTTTAAACTTAAACAATGTGGTAAGTTCAGGTATCAATCCTTCAGTCGTTCCTCAATTAATATATAAAAGTGAGCATCGTTCTAATACGTCCCACGCCCACCCGTGTTCACATCTCTACGCCCCGGACGTAGAAAATATATTATGATATTTTACCGTGTGTGTATTTATTAAGAAATATCATTCCAATGTTCGTTTCGATAGAACAATAAAATACTCGTGTCGTGTGAGAAGAAGTCAAATTTTAAAATAATAATAATAATAATAATGTTCTCCGACCGATTCCGGCCATGGCGGCCAATCTCATTGAGACTGGCCAAGTACGCAGGAGATATTATAGTGCACAAGTGTACGCGCAGACACAAGTGCACTCTCTATTCCTATCACTCTCATACTCCGGTGGGACGACTACTCGACACGACCAGTGAGAGCTAAGGCGCAGGACCGACGGCTTTACGTGCTCTCCGAGGCACGGGGGTGAACCACCACCAACTTCCCAACTCCGGGCTGTTACTGAGGCTAACGAAACAGAAAGATTCATTATAAACTTGACCCGACCTGGGACTCGAACCCAGGACCTCTCGGTGTGTGACCGTACATGCCAGCCACTACACCACCGAGGCAGTTAAATTAAATTTAAAAAAATTTAAAATACAACAGAGTTAGTTCAAGTCTTCAATCATTCCTCATCTCTAAATGACTTCCCAGGGTCCATGCTGCACAGCATCCTGCACGCTGAAGTTCGGCGACAAGTGCCGCTCCGACAACGGCTGCCGCGACGCCGCGCACTGCGACGGCAAGCGCGCCGCCTGCCCCGCCAGCCGGCACAAGCCCAACCGCACTCGCTGCGACAAGGAACTCGTCTGCTTCATGGGAGTGAGTTACCTGATGATTGTTTTTATTATTATTAAGATTTTTAGTTTGTTTTAGTTTTGAATTACTAGAAAAGTTTTTTGTAATGTTCAAATCAAATCAAAATATTCTTTATTCAAATAGACTTTTACAAGTACTTTTGAATCGTCACTTTTACATTATTATTTAGAATTTCAATTAATGTCAGTCTGTAAGTAAATTGTTTTGCTTACAACAATATAATAATTTTGATTTTTTTTTAATGATAATGATTTCCAATTCCATTTAGTAATGATATGTAATATATAAGTTTGCTCTTGGTACGACTTTTTAGTTTCCATGCGCTCGTGACGTCTGGTTTAACTTAAATATGCCTATTAAATTAATTAAAATATAGTGTTTTAAACATTTGTTTTTAAGGACTATGACGGGAGTTCTTTACTGATCTAAAACAAACGTTGTCACTGCAGGAGTGCACGGGCTCCATCTGCCTGGCGTACGGGCTGGAGTCGTGCCAGTGCGCGGCGCGCGCGGAGGACGCGCGCGCGGCGTGCGAGCTGTGCTGCCGCAAGCCCGGCGGGCCCTGCGTCTCCTCCTTCCACTGGAACGCCGCGCCCTACGACGTGCCCGACATGTACGCCAAGCCCGGCACGCCCTGCAACGATTATAACGGGTGAGTGCTATTTACCTTGAATTGGAACGTTTCAATGTTTAAATTTATTGCTGGTAAAAGTGACCAAATCTATCATTACTAATAGTGCTGCTTCGAAACCGTGAATGGTACGGCATTTATGGCGTAATGGTTTACTGTGAGATGTTTGAGAACACGCTGTATGCATGATGATAGTGGATTCATATAACCAACGGTTTTTATAGCGTATCTATCGCAGGATTGTTTTTAATTGTTTCTTGTTATTATCTAAACTCGGAATATCCGATATATAATCAAAAAAATGATGTTCAATATAAACTTTTTGACGCTCAAAACGATACTATACGATGGTGAAAAAAAAAATCAAAATTATGTAAGAACAAAATCCTTATAAGAACTAACCTCGCCTGGTAAATGATGGATGATAAGCTGTAATTTTAAAAACGTTTCCAAGTAAATTTGATAATATTAGCGATGTGGTCGCAGCTACTGCGACGTGTTCCAGCGCTGCCGCGAGGTGGACCCGTCGGGCCCGCTGGCCACGCTGCGCCGCCTGCTGCTGTCGGACGAGAGCCTCGCCGGCTTCCGGCGCTGGGTGCTGCGCCACTGGTACGCCGTGCTGCTCATCCTGCTCGCCGTCATCGCGCTACTGGTATATCTTTAAGTTTAACTTCTTTTCTTGTTATTTGAAACTCGATGAAACGAAAAATCGAACCTGAAAAGAGACAGACATATACCTATACTATAGAGAGAGAGAGAGAGAGAGAGAGAGAGAGATAGAATCTGTCCAGTAAATGTATTTTCAAATATTTTTAATATTGTAAAGTATTTTTTTAAGAATTGTCATAATATTGTTTTTTCTTTAGCGCTCCTGCAGAATTCTCAACGCTGCTATAGAAATGGATGATAAAATATAAAATAACCAACAACCTACTTTAAGTTATCCTAGTTTAGTTAAGAGGTACTTATACGTGTGATAAAACGTAGGCTAGATGGTTGAAACGCTATACGAATTATAAACGCTAATTTATAAAGGAATTTAGTTTATTTTGAGTTGTAACACTATTGATTCTAAAAAATTACAATACGTGTATGTTTTATTATTAAGTCATTGTTATTTACAAAAAAAAAACGATATTTTTAACCTTTTCCGTCTCATTTCAATATTTGATATTTTAGTAAAAATATACAAGAGCTATGCATCATCACGTGATCCCTGTATGCTAAGTATATTAAGTGGATAGAATTTAAACTACCAACGTATAAATCGTCGTATTAAATATTACAATGTACGTATTTCAGGTGGCTAGCACCCGTTTCTTGGGACGTAACGCCAAGAAAATCAAATCAGTCACAATCATCCACTCGTCCACCACAGAGACCGTCCGCCTGCCAGATGCCGCCGACCAGGGCCTCATAGTTCACACTGCTGTCAGGTTAGATACCCAATGTGTTTTTACTTTTTATTAAAAATATTACTGAATATATCACTGATTTTTTTTATTAAAAATCCAATATATTTGTAAATTGTACAATTTAAAATGTTTAAACATTATTTTATTATAAATTTCACAGATCCAAAGTACCCCTTAAAAAGAAAGTGGCTCTCCGGACACGAGCCTATCGTAGTAAGAAGGATACAAAACAAGGCGATAAGGCGTCTCCCTCGCACATCTTGAAGAAAAGAGTAAGCATAATACATGTATACATAAAAGTACTTACATTGGCCTTTAATTTTTGAAAAATATACTAAATTATCTTTTTCTTTCAGAAGCCAAGCAACCAACCAAAAGCAGATACGGAACAACATAAAGTGGCAAAAGAAAGTACAGCAGTTGTAACAAACTCTGAAGGAAAGTCTCCAAAACACGTCATACTATCAAAACACAAGAATAAAGTGAAGAAACGTAAGGTTAAAGTTAAGAAAGAAACAATCGACTATAGTTCCATGCAAAAACACTCCGCCTCCACCCCTCCTAAAGACACAGAAGCGTTAACTAAAGTACAAAAATGGCTCCTCAGCTCGCCACAACCGACAGCTATTCCGAAATCTAAGTCAATTCCTTTGGGTCTAACTGAAAGAACTCACAGACAATTATCAAAGGGTACGAGAAAAACAAGACCGTCCAAGAGTGCCACTAACCTGCTTTCTGGCGAAAAGGCCAGATTGCAAGTCGTCTTCAAACCTCCGTTTAGATTCAGTGTTAAAATTTGTAAAAGTGATAAAACAAAAGTCGTTCTCGACAAATCATCCAAGCCCGACCTGGATAGAAAGCGTCAAGACAGTTTACCCCAACAAACTTGTCCTGCAGAACTCTCTAAATCAAATTCTAAAATACTTAAAAATGCCCATCCTTCTAGAAACGTCGACAATAATAGTTTACCTAAAATCGAAAATCCAAGTCAAGAGAGCGGCGCTCACGGATACGAGAACCTATTGCCGCGTAGCGCCAGTGATTGCAAGCTAGGAAAGAAGATACCAGATGTGAAAGTCCGATCGAGTCACAAAAAAAGTAATTCAGTGGGCCAAAAACGAGAAACGACAGAGAGTCGACAAAACCTCATAACTCACGAGGATTCCGATAATACTCACGTGTACGAGAATCTACTCATGACGCAGGATGCCTTCGTTCCGAAAAGTTGTAGTATGCCGCGACGTCAGACTACTGGCGGCATCTCGCGCCAGAGCAGCGTCGGCCACCTGCCGCGCGCCCACATGCGCCCACTCCGGCACAGCACCAACAATCTGACCAGATCTAGAAACAGCAGTACCAACGAACCCGAGCACTTCTACAACATCATAGAAACGTTAAGGCGAGGCGACACCGGTGCCAACACATGCACTACCAACACGACCAGCTCGTCCGGCAGCAGCCGAGATGGCGTCAAAAGCCAATCCTCTCGCCAGAATAGTTTAGTGGAAAAGCGCGCGCTGTCTAGACAGGCGAGTGAGGAGTTGAGGAAGTCTCCTGGCGATAGTTCGAAGGGCTTCCAACTGGTGGTGGGGAAGAATAAATTAAAGCGACAGCTGAGTGACAACGAGCTGAGTCGCTCCCGGCTGCAGCTGGCCATGCCGATGTCGGCGGGAGCGGAGCCGAGGCAGCCCTTCTGCTGGAGCAAGCGCGCGTCGCTGGACTGCGAGGCCTCCAGACCTCGCTCCAACAAGAAAAGAACGACCTACACTTTCGGCGAACTCAAAAACACCGTCCCGAATTCCACCGACGCTCCCGTCGAGGGTATTCACATCTCGCCGGAGGACTTCCTCAAAATAATCGACAATTAGTCGACCGGTAGAACTTTAGTTAGTCGTTTTTACGAATTATTATAATCGATGTGTATATTACGAGTATTCGCAGGTGTATCTATTGGCGGCCGATGTAAATAGTGTAATGTGCTTCTATTGTTAGGAATACGCCACTGAAACAGGCCATTGCTCAGTTCCATTGACTGCTGAGATGTTTAGGGGTAATGATGACATACGGACATTATTTCGCTATAAGTATTAATATTAGACTAGTGGTGGATCTTCCTCTTAGATATTATATGAAAATATTATCGTTGGTTTTTTAGTTACTAAGTGTCTTCTAATCCTAATTTCGATTCGACAGTTTGTCTGTTCTGTTCTTATTATTATAGTTGATTAATACTGTAAAGTGTAACATCATATTAAGTTAACAATTACGCTGGCAATGGTTTAGTTTCATTGAACGATCTCTATAAATGAATCTCTATTTTTTCTACATACTATGTACCTATTGTACAAATTTACTCCACTTATGTAAAGTGTTCATATATAATTATTTTAATACATGAAACATGTATTCTTTATGCAATAAAGAGTTTGTCATTTTTATTTAAAGGCAAGCTTACAGATTGTATTGCGTCATAATATTACGATATTAAAATTAAGTGCTTGGTACAATATTGTTCTTTTTTCAAATAGCTGTCAATTAAAACGTCAATCTGTTAAAAATAATAAATGTCTATAAAGTACTCAGCACTAATATTCCTCCAATAAATAACACTATATGAAAGTCCCATTACTCATTTTAATCAAAACATGAATCTATTAATTCTAAAATATATTTATTATTAACCATAAATTGGAATAAATTTAATTATTGATTCATGAAGTCATTTGTGAGAAACGGTTGTGTCATCGAGATAATGTAAAAAATTTATAACGAATCACTAGGGTTATGTTTTGGTTAAACAAAAAACATGTCACTCGATAACTTTAAAAGATTTCAAAGTTTCTTGAAATGATAATATTTTTCTATAAATATTGGATTTAACTAACAAAACTACATATTTCTTCGACACATAACGAACTCAACGGCTGTTTATTTATGTTCTGCAATATCTGGGATGGAATTTTTAATTAGTCAATGTATTAGCGTGACAATATTATCGTACATATAGATATTGTAATTAGTAATAAACTTGTAAATTCATTGTTAAAATTAATATGCTGTTTATGTACAAACATCAGGATTATGTTTTCCGCCTAAAAAAGATTAGTCCTTATATTACTCTTTTAATTGGAAAAGGACGTATCTTATTATTTGTGCCAATATTATTAAAAAAAAACACTATGAAACATTCAAACTATTATTTTACGAAACCAAAATTGTTTTGGAAGTACAATATCTACGAAAAATAAACTACAGCAATAAAGCAGTAAGCTTAAATGTTAGGGAGTGGAATAGTATTCTATCTCAGATATCAGAATATTTTCCATATACCCGAGTGGTTTGGTCGCGAGGGCTTGTTCGCCAGCGTCTATGAGCTTCGTCGTAGGAAGGTAAGGGTAACATTAAACCTAGATATTGTATTGTATAGAAACCAATTTCTAAAATGATACTAAAAGTATTGGAAATGTTACAAATTTGTATTTTACATCCTTAATTCGCGTGGATAATGTGAGAATAATTTAATTTCAACGATAGACCACTTGTTATTCTTGCATTAACCACGTGATAGAGGTTACTTATAGTTATGTTGATGAAGTCACGTCTATAAATAAAACTAGAGCTAAATAAAATTGTGTTATGCGGGTGACCTCTTATTTATATTTCGAGTTTATTTCTCGTAGAACTATCTGTAATTACTCTTAAAGTATATAAAATATGTTTTCTTATGAATTTTGTGTAAACCTGAATGTGATTAGACTCAAAGGAACTATGTAATGGTTTTGTAGTTCATGAAATAATGAATTTATTCTAAATAGTTTTCTTGTAATATAATTATATGTACATGTTTATGGCAGCCTCTGTATTATTAATTTTAAAGAACAAAACTTTACGTTATCTGGTGGGAAGCTTTCCCTGACCATGATCTCAGTATTTGTTCCAAGTGCCTTATGAACAAATAAATTCATTCCTACCTACATTCCAAACGGTAATGCTGAAAAGTTACGCCTATTAATTTCGTTTTTGTCTACTTGTATTGTTAGTGTCAAGATATTAGCCATTGATCAATTTAAATATATATTAAGAACATAAGTATTATAATACGTATTTTATAATTGTTTCCAGTACTTAATTAGTCTGTGATAGAATAAGTTTGCATTTTGTGTTTCCATATTTTTTGTATTGAATAAATATAGTTTCGAACAAATACAAATTTGTAATACATTCATTTTCTAACATTTACTATTTTTTCTGTATTTTTTAAATAAAAGAATCCGACACATAAGTTTTTTATTATCACCTTGTTAGAATATAATTAAAAATGAGTACGCGTACGGCGTAACCCAAATGTAAATAATAATAATAATTTTTACGCGCAAAAAAAACAGTAAAAATTAAGTAAAAATTCAGTAAAAATTCTAAAAAAATTTTGGACGTGTTAATACTGGTCGTATAGATATTAATTAAAAATATATATATTTGACATTCTAATTTTGTTTTTATGATTTTCTTTTTTTTCATCTATCAAATATGTAAATAAGTGTCATTATGAAATTATTTTAAAAATCATACAGCTTTAATGCTAAGCACAACTTTATTTTATTAAGAATGGCTCCAATACGTTACAGCTTGCACTATGAAGACTATTCTGAGCACTTGATGTCTAGATTTGGAAAACTATTACAAATGCAATCATTGGTGGACATGACACTCATGTGTAGCTCTCACACTTTGCGTGTCCACAAAGCTGTGCTTGCTGCGAGCAGCGCCTACTTTCAAGTAATTTCAATTTCAGATCATTTTATATATTATATTGACTTTAGTAATATAGTGTTATAATTGAATTTAATATTATTTAAATATTCCCTTAACTACCTTGTACGATTATAGCTATATATCGATTCGTTGATCTATAATCTATATGGTCGTTACTTTATATCTCGACCAATAAAAAAAACTTAGTTCTAGTCCTCGAATTGTAAACTTTACAGATAACTTATTATTTTTTTAAATCTTACCAGGAAGTTTTACAAAGGCAAACTGGAGAGCCGTTAATAATTTTGAAAATGACATTTAGCGTACTCAAATGTCTTGTAGAGTTTATGTATTGCGGAAAAACTCAATGCTTAGAAGAAAATTTAGACGAGCTAGTGTCAGCAGCGCAGTTTCTTAAAATTAAAGGGTTGTCGAAAGTAACTAAAGAAGGTCTTGGTATTGAAAATCATAGTAAGTTACTACCAACTTATTTTTCTTTATTCGACTAGGGTCATGAACCCGTAGTACTAGTAGGTCTCATAAATCAAAAGTGATCCAAAGGCTGATGTATTTCATTCATAGCATAAAAAAGCAATGTATAATGTTACTACACTAATCTTTACCTTTGCCTCTGCGTGGCATAGAATATAGCCTGTGTGTTAATCGAGTGAGCTCTGCATTCCGAATTTCTCTCAAACCCATTCAGACTTGTGATGAGCGCTACATTTTAAGAACTCAACCACATTTACTCTAAAAGTTTTACATTTTTAATAGTTAATAGTTATCTATCACTTTAATTTTTATTAAAGGTGAATTGCCTGTTTTTACTCCACCGGTAGTAATAAGCCGCCCGCCACAGTCTCTCATCGATTTGCATTCTCAGGTGATTTTTAAATTGACACAATTGTAAAATATTGAAAAAAAAATTATTAATTTATAATGATTGATATCAAAATTTACTAATTATTTTAATAAACTACCACTTAAAGGACACCGTCGACTCCAAAACACTACCACAAATTACGAATATCAACCAACCCTCTGATACTCGAACGAACAAGGTGAGTCTTAAAAAGGTTTTCTTGACCTAATCAAAGAAATAAATACTAAATAGGCGTACTGATCCTACGAAATATTTCTAAAGATTTTGTTGAAGATTTAGTGCTCTGCAACATTTGTTATATCGTCAGATCAAAGTTTCAGCGAAGGAACCTAATAGGAAGGACGAATTAAAAGCAATTTTGTGATTATCTATTATAGACTTAGAATAATTAATGTACATATAATTCTTCAACAAATGCAGCATTATTTAAATCCACTAATGTTCCCATGTTATTTCTTTAAACAGCATACCAACTCTTAACACCTTCTTGTAATATTTAACCTTTGAATATTTACAATATAAGTTTAAGTAAATAAGTCTAGTAGGTACTATATAGTATATTAACCAATATGCGATGTTTTAACTTATAATAATGGGTAGGTAGGTACTAGGTAGGTACATATTGATGCTCCACGGCAATCCCGGCGTTTATATTATTTTGCAAAATTCTACGATAAATGATTAAATGCCCACATAATAATTAGATGTTCATATTACTTAGATGTTGTAGAAAAAAATAAGACTTCACAATTTTCTTAACAGGACACAGCCGTACGCATACCTTTTGATATAGAACGCGGAAATACTTTTGTAGATTATTCGGATCCTTCCCGTGAAATACGTCCGCGTCGAGGGAGGCCTAGTTTCAAGGTAAAACATCATAACGAGCACTAAAAAAACAGTTATTAATAATTCTAAGCATAGGCATGCTTCCATACTAATTTGTATTTTCTCATACTCGAAACACGAGGAATATATTTTATTATAAATATATAGATATATTTTATACCCATTAAATCGACAAAATGTGTCCTTTGTTCTTTATTTCTTGTAGATTAATATAAAAGTGTACGTAACTAAATATATCACTTTAAATTAATACTCATTGTTTTTAATGCTAAGCGTTCCAACACTTGGGAAAGCGGCAACACATTAGGACGAGTAGCTGAAAGAGCTCTGTTACGCCGAGAACAGGATTCTCGTAAAGCTATCCACCACCTTAAGCATTTACAAACGAAACATATGCAGGTAATATACTAATATGTGTATAGATTAGTCCTGATTTCATTTTAATATTTTTGTACATATTCAGCCCTTTTTACGTCCCACTGCTGGGCAGGGGCATCTCTTTAATACGAGGGGGATCAGGCCATAGTCCACCACGCTGGTCTAGTGCGGGTTGACGGACTTCACATGTCTTTCGAAAACTTGCTAGGTTTTCTCAGACATGCAACCTACATCGCTACCTCACGTTGCATTTCTTCACAGTAAGATACATGTTAGAAATGATTCGCGCATGAAAATATCAGAGTCCCGATATTTGAATCCTCATCACTCGGTTATCTAAACGAGCGCGTTGAGCTACCAGAGCTACGAGCCTAATTATACATTCATTTAACAAATACAATGATAAAAAAATTCCTTCCTTTTACACAAACAAATCGAATAAATCTGAATCACGAAGCTTCTTTTCTGCATAGATTTTTTATAATAAAACCTAATTACCTATATAAAATTTCAAATTTCAGGATTACATGGATAGAGTGACCTTATCGGAAGCTGTTAGCAGTATATGTAACAATGATAGCTCAAGTAGCTATCTCAATATGGACAACGATCTCATGTTCATGGACCAATCTATTTCGTCCAATCCCCTCGACCCTATCCCGTACTCTAAAGATTCGCTTGGAAGCGATACTATGACATCAAGTTATTCAACTGCACCAAATAATACAACAAGTGAAACTTCAAGCAATGAAATAAACACAGCAATGTCTCAATATATAAATGCTCTGAAAAACGCTGGATTACCAACAGATTTACCGATTTTATTTGAGTCCGGCGACGGGTCATACATCAACGTTAACGAACAAGTTCTTCTAGATATGGTCCAAAGTAACGAAATACAATATGAGGTGATTGAACAACCGAATATTATTGAAAAAGTAGCAGATCCAAGTGAAATCAAGAGCATAGATGAACTTTCTAGGTCTATAGAGAGAGGCGAAATACTCGGCTCAAAGAATTACCTACCCAATAGCACTTTCCACAAAAGTAATATTCATGAAGAAACTATTAATAGTCTGAATGAAATTTTACCAGACAATTTAGAACCTTTTGATACGCCACAAAACTACGTGGTTTTAAATAATTCTCTACATAATACGAATAATGCAATGGATCAAGATGGTACACACGACTTTTCTAGTATCGATAGTGATATGCAATTTTTCACAAAATCTATGAGCGATGACGTCAAAAAGTATTATGAAGAGCAACAACTAAGTGAAAATAGAACATTAGACCAATTTTGTCCAAGTACGTCTTTAGACACCAGTTTCAGTATGTCTCTGCTCGATACAAAATCACATTACAATACAGACGACTTAAAAAGAAACGATACTTATGATTTTAGTCTACAGCTTCCTAATCCAAATGATTTTAGAGAAGGTACACTAGACTGTTTAATGTCAACGCCAAAACATACGCGAAGTCAAGATAATTACATGGAGCAAAATATAGAAAACAGTATTCAGGAACACGATGAGATTATGAAAGATTTGATGAATATTGAAAATAAGATAATGGAGAATTGTGATGGAGATGTGGAGGAGATCAATGAGAAGAGCAAGTCGAAAGATATAGAGAAATTGAATTCTGAATTTGCCGATATGGAAAAGAACAATAATTCAAATAATAATTTTGATAACGCTGGTTCGTCCAATGATTTACAGTGGGATTTTGATAATTTACAAAGTTCTTCGAAAATTGTTGATAACTCAAATCCTGATACAATATTAAATACGCCCAAATCTAAGCCAGCCGAATCTATGGTAAGTTTAAATGAACCAATCAATCTTGATACTGAAAAATGGGATGCGCTTGATCAAGACTTTGTTAATAAAGAAAATTATAGTCCCAATTCTCAAAATATTGTACGTTCTACATTGGATGAAGATATACCATTTGCGGTCGGCCTACTTCCCTTGAAGCAAGTTCAAGCAGACAACAGTTTAATAAAAAAGAAAAGTACTTATAACATTAATACATTAAATGAAGTAAACACTAAATATTCAAAAAGAAAGAATAAAAGCAAAAAAACTGAATGTTAATTAGTTTTGTAATATATAAATAAAAATTATGTTTATATTATCGCATCGTCAGTTTTATTATATTAGGGACAATTTTCTTAGAAGTAAAAAGCACTATCTGTGAATATTCACTATTAAACCTATTGCCGATATTTCTAAAATTAGTAGATAAAATGACAATTAATAAAAATAATTTAAGATAATATTATATTCAATGATATTATAAGTAAAAAGGTGTAGATACGTTACCTAAACGACATTCTACCTTCAAAAACGGCACACTAACGCACACATGAATCACTAAAAATATTGCAATAACACTGAACACACTACATTACGATTAGTTGTCAAAATAGGATGGCATGATTCAAGTATCGCCAGTGAAAAAGAGACAAATATAATTCGCGACAGTGCGTCGTCAACGCGTGACTATGTTCAGGTGGGCCAATTAGCCTAGTTTTGGTGTGCCGCTTTTTGAGCGCGTATGACTTATCTACACCTTTTTTCCTAGTATATCAATGATTATATTCTACTACCTTTTATTAATTTAACACAACATTAAGGCCTCTGTGGTCTTGAGTCATGTGTCTAGCATTAAGGAGTCCTAGTCCTGGGTCTGGCGTAAGTCTGGTTTTGTTTTTGTCATGGAGGTTAGAGACCTAATCTCCATGGTTTTTGTTATTAGGTCTTCTGTCAAAAAGAGATGTCAATAATAAATAATCATTGAGAAATGAGAATGACATGCAAACTTGAGAAGTGGGCGGAGTTGTCAATACATGTGACAATGCAATTGTATGAAAAATATTATGTTATTTATTAACATGCGCTTAGTTTTGGGGTTTTAACAGCGATATATACTAGCAAAAAGCCGAGCTCTGTGAGGGCTCGCGTGATTTTTCTAACGGGTAATAATGTTACAGCGATGTTATATCTTTGGTTTTCTAACAGATGGCGTAAGTAGTACAATAAAATTCTATCCAATAAACACAAAATTGATAATGTTCATTTCTTTAACGGTTTTAAAATTATATATTTTTTTGACAGAACACATCTAGATATGAAGTTAAATTACTTTGTTAAGGCGCAGATAAACGACTTTTAATGATTTTATATTGAACATCACGTCTAAACTTCTAGTCTTATTTCTTTGAAAAAAATATATGTTATACTAGACAATTTTATTCATAATTTGATATGTGAAAATGTGAAATTATATTTTAATAACATAGTGTAATTAATTTGTAAAGTAATGTCTAACGCGGACAAAAAAACGACAATCACGCAAAAACTATGGGGCGTATTTACATGAAACTTTAATCATATAAAAGACAATTTAATTACCCATATTATTTTTATTGTGTTTGATAAATCAAGGTGGGTTGTTTTTTTGGAATTATCTTGGTGCGCGTTGAAGCGGGCGACGGGCTGCAATGTATGCTCAAGGTCGCGGGCAGTTAATGTCGCCTAGCACAAATCTATAGGCGTGATAGTTTTTCAGTGAAGTGTACCACAAAATTCTCAGATTGTAGCATAGTGTAAGGGCTCGCTTCGCTTGCTCAAATTAATTTACAAAAAAGCCCCTACAAACTTAATTTATATTTCTCTATTAGCACGTGATCGAAATAGATTCGAATTAGCTGTTTCGCAATGACGTCACAGGACATTAAACTGGAGTCTGGACTATGTGCTTGTTATTATAATGAGTATTGACATACCGTCAGTCAATTACACTTCCTACTTCTTTATATTACTGCATAATGGCATTAAACACCATGATATAGTCATCATATTAATAGTAGTTAGCTAGTCTCGGTGAATTGTGCGAAATCGAAAGGAAATATGGTACTTACGTACTAACGCCACCGCACTATTGTTTTTCTATAGATTTGTGTCAATGTGCTCATATCGTAAAAATTTTTTTTGGGTTTGGATATAATAGGTTCATAAGGTTAATTTTAAGAATCTTTCTTTCTAGGTTGGTCAGGTTAGGTTAGATCATAGACTTAATATACTAGCGTAAAGTATATTAATGTCTATGGGTTAGATATATGACCACATCGCCATAGTCGAAAACTATTACAAAATAACACTATTATAAATCAAACACTTTATTTAAAAAACAAAGTAAAAAATGGCGCCAAAAATTAATTTTAGATGTAGAATAGCGGCACTTAAAAATCGCCGCCATATTTATAGCTGCGGTGGCGTTAGTACGTAAGTACCGGAAATATAAACCAACTATACTATAGTCTATAGGTACCAATAAAATATAAGAATAAAAATAAATCTACAATTTATTTTATGAAACATATTTTTATACAAAATATTAACATTTTACGGTACTATTAAGGCATTATCATATGTATTATTAACAAACTAGCAATCTCGCTTACATTTCAGGCTGTCAATGCGGATGGTTTAGCCACAATTTTTTAAACATCTACAAATAATTATTTAATTAAATACTTGTAAAAATGACAATCACTAGCATTTTTATCATTTCAAGTGTCGTTTTGCGTTTATTGGAGTATTTTTTAACTTACATCCCACAATTATGTTTCAGGCACACACATCACAATTAAATGTATTGATAATATGAGATATTACCACCGAACTAAAAGCAAGAAGGGCCCTCACCTTGATAAACGTGGTAAAACTCCGATTACACAACCATACCGACAAATACATGTTGTCTATTTTACTCCCGAGTAAAAACTAAATGTTCGTTCTCTTTCACTCAAAATGACAGAAAATTGTTTCAAAGGAGAATGGTGTGCGCTCACGCCTTTCAATGTGAAAACAATTTAAGAGCGATCCGAGTACTGTAGGGCCCTCTTGCTTTTAGTTCGTTGGAAATTACTTATAAATTTAAGCCTAACACACAACATGGGGCTTTTCACATAGATATTTCTATAATTACTTAAAAACTAAGTGACATGATTTCTGCTGTTAGCTGCCATGAAATTGATGCTACATTTAAATTTTAGATAGAGATTACAAAACCTATTAAAATTAAGCCAAATATGCTTATTTCATTATACTCTTAGAGTAAACATAAAATGGGATACCAAGTCTCATATGATTTACAAAATATATCTGTAGGTTATTTTACAAATCGCTTTATTTATTTATATGCAGAATCGCAGGATTGAAAATTTATAGCAAAGAAATAAACATTAATAAAATAAAATTGAGTAGAAACAATCTAAATTGAAACTTTAAAGATGCTTAAAAAAATACGCTTATTTGTCATATGGACTTGGATTAAAATTATTTAATAATAAATATAAAAAAGGCTCAAAGTATTAGAAAAAGTATAATTAACAAAAATATATTTTTATGCTCCTAAAGTATATGTCTACCTTAGTCTATAAAAATGGCTCGGATTAAAGATTCATTTTTAGATGCTCATAATAAAAATATATAAAGTAAAAAGGTACTTAACCTTACGAGATATAGTTTGTGTGTTTGGAAAGAAAAATAAAGATTTCATACTATTTGCAAATATTGTCTTAAAAAAATATTGAGATTCACTTATACACTTATTGTCAAGAATATTTAAAATATTATATCCTATAACTTAGTTACTTAATACTTAAATATATAGAAATTAATAAAATAACAAAATTCATACAGTGTAAAGTAAAATAAATGTAATGTATAAACAAAATGGCCGGATGTATATCACAACATATTGAATTGAAACAAAATACATAACAAAATGGTGTACAAAGTCAAAATATATAAAAACTTAAGATATTTTAAAGCTACACTAGTTTTTATAGAATCCTAATGAACAAAAACGAAATAAAGTTGATGAATAATAAAGATATGTTAGAGATTAGTGATGTATTCGCCGAGCTTCTTACATAATAACCATAAGCATCACTGTGATAGTCTCCCATCTGGAAGGTAATAGGTGGTGAAGACATCCTGCCGTCCCCTCCATTAGAATATGCTAAAACTCTGAGATTGTATGATTTGCCTGGCGTCAAGTTAGTGACATATGCTTCCAACTTGTGTTCCACTGGTACCAGGGTGTCATTTGCAGTGCTCATATCTTGGTCGACTTCCCATACTCTTACCTAAAAATAAATAAAAAATATTACTTCAATACTTATAATATGGTTACACTCACAGAGCACTCGGTGGATGTTGTACAAAAATTATGGACTTACTACTTTCGCGAATAAGCGTGTCCCCAAAAAAAAGTGACAAAAAAAGTCCACCAATTTTGTCTTCTACATTCTATGTCACATTGCTGGCTATCTGATCTCAACTGGCATAATTTGTTGTAATTAAGAAGATAATTGAATTGAATTTAATTTATTTCAGTTAGTAGTTAGTTCAAACAAACATGAACACTTATAATAATAATAAACAATGATTAGTTAAGACAATAGGACTTCGAAAAAGATTTCAAATGACGATCACTGTATCATGCTAATGAGCTACATAATTACTTATATGATTACCTTATAACCGATAAGAGGTTCTTCTTCATCAGTAGGTTGCACATATCTCCATACAACACGAACAGTGCTTGGGTTGACCGCCCACACGTTAACTGACGCCGGCGGCTTTTGAGGTGCCTTGCGGTAAGTACGCTCAACGTGACGTTCACTTTCTGGACCTTCACCAGCGGAGTTGAACGCCATAACCTAAAATAAATAAGCACTGTATAAGTATATGAATAACTCATAGAGCAATTATAACCTTTAACAATAGTAATATAATTAAGATATCTGCAAAATGCAGACTGTTAATCTGAAAGTACATTAAAAAATATTACCTTAACAACATAATAGGTATCAGGTTGCAATCCAACTATGAGAGCCCAATTACGTGTTGATCTGGACAAATAATATATGCATTCCTCCTCTTTGTTGGACTCCTTCCAATATTTAAGTCGGTGGCCTATTAATTTGCCTTTCAATCTTTCGCGGGACTGATCAATGGGATTCCAAGTTACATTGAGAGCTGTAGAATTGAATGACCGCGCGTACATCTGTTGTGGAGCAACTTGTGGCATATCTTCAGCAGAATAAATAGTAACCACTTCACTTTCTGGACCAGCACCGATATCGTTAAAAGCCTGTACTTTCACATTGTAAGGAGTGTAAAAGTATTCCTGGGGAATGTGGACAACATGCATGCCTACATTGCCATATTCTTTTAACAAAAGTGACTGGAACTCGACTTCAGAGTTATTCCTGCGCCAAAATATTTTATAATGAATACCTGGGCCATTTTGTAACGATGGTGGTAATGGAGTCCATTTAATCGTAAGATCGCCAATTTTCCCACCCCCACCTCCAATATTACTTGGAACTTTATATGGCTTATCAGGTTGAGTGGAGAATTGAGGGCTTGGCGACGAAGATTTCCCTACGCCTAAACTGTTGACAGCTTGCACCCGAAATTCATACACAGACCATGGCATAAGTTCTGCCGTTATCGTAGCACGCTTTCTTCTATTATATCTATCAATTTCCATCACATTCGCTACATTTTCACTTAGAACGTACCATGTTGAATTCCACTGGGTGCGACCAGTTACAATGTAATTAGTTATAGGACGACCATTCGGATTGCTATCAGTCCATTCCAGAGTAACAGAAGATCTTTGAATATTAATAACCTGTAAGCCTCCGGGTGGTCCAGGCGGACCTTCAATACGTAACTGTGTACGAGATGAGATTTTTCCTATAGCAGATTTTACAATACACTCATATTCACCAACATCTGACAGACTTACGTCAAATATCGTCAATTCACCTCCATCAATCTTTATTCGTTTGTCGGCATAAAGATCAGCTGCGTCTTTTATTCTGATTCCATTGTGATTCCAAAGGTAGGCGGTGTCTAAAAGTGCATCGATTTCTGCGTTGCAATGCAAGAAAATAACTTTTCCAACTTGCGTTGTTATGCGAGGTGGCATCCGTACCAGGAAACGTGGTGCACGCAACACTATTAGACGACCACGACTTTCATCCGAACCATATTGATTCTTCGCGACGCAAGTATAAACACCCTCATCATCTCGCGATAACTGTCGTATAATTAGATTTCCATTCTCAGTTATAAAGCGTTTTCCTCCAGCTCCAATTACAATATTATCTTTCTTCCAAATAAATGTTGGTTTTGGAGCCGCTTCTGGATTACAGCGAAGAGTGACATTCCCGCCTTCAGATCCGTATGTTTCGGATTCAAGAGGACGCTTTTTAAATGACGGTTTAAAAGACAATACACGCAATTGGCCCGTAGAGTATTTAGTCTTTAATTGATTACGCGCTTCACATTGATACATGCCAGGATCCCTCGCTGGATCTAAATACTTAATGATCAATACATTATCTTGTATTACATATCGATCTCTATCTTCAGTTTCTAAAGTATCCATGGATAATTTTTTATTATTTTTCCACCAAGTATAATTCACATCAGGGATACCAAATGCTTCACAATTCCAATGTAAATCACCTTTATTATCAACATGTTTATTTGTTAAGGGAATCGTAAAATTGGGTTCAGCTTGGACTTTGAGAAAAACACTGTTAGAGATACGAGCCCGGTCATTGCGCACATCACAAATGTACTCACCTTCATCTTCGACATCAACATTAGGTATTGTTAGGACACGGTCAAAGCTACTCAAGTATGATCTTTTAGGAATGCCCCCATTTTTTCTTGTCCAATTATAAGAAGGAACAGGGTATCCAAATGAAATACATTCTAAGCGTACTTCCTGACCAACAACTGGTGCTTCAGGGAACACTTTTGGAAAATTATTAGGAAACTTTAATTGTTGGTAATCTGAATTTGGATAAACAAGTAAGGGAAAGAATGGTCCATTTCGTCCGGCATCAGAAACTTTACTCATAACATTACAACTGTAGTTACCTCTATCTATAGTCTCCAAGGCTGAAAAATATAAGCCACCATCATATGATACAAACACACGCTTATCCTCTTCTACTAAATTTGGAAAATAATTTCGAGCCCATAAGAAATTGACAGATGGATAATATGATGGTGGGTCACAATGCATGACCTTTCCCCAATATTGTTTACCGCTCTCAACAGACCTTTTTTGATTGAATTCTCTAATGAAACCAAAAGATAACCTCACAGATTCTGAACGGACTACTCCAAATTTATTTGTTGCTGTGCAGTGATATTTAGCATTATCTTTATCAGAATCAGGGTTGTATATCATTAAAGTACCCCCACTTAAGACAAACCTTGTTTCTGATAGCGGATCTATTTCAGTAAATACAGGACTATCAACTTTATAATCTTCCCTGAACCATTTATAAGTGGGAGCAGGATACCCTCCAGCTATGCATGTCAACTGTACATAATGATTTCTTAAAGGATCATAAATTGTGTCAACAGGCTCTTTTACAAAATATGGGCCTCTTGGAATGCGTTCTGGGTCAAATGTATCAAGACCATATGTAAAAGAACGCTCTTCTTCAATAAGATAATGTAATCTCTGTGTCTGCCCTTCACAAATAAAGTGAAAGTATTGTGTACCTTCAATAGGTGCTAAGCCCCAACGTCCATCTTCATGAGAAAACCTGTATACTAAGTAATCGCGAGGCAATATATTATAACTAGTATAAATTAACTTTCTATCATCAAAAAATGCATTTTCTAGACCAGTTAATTGAGAGCCATCAGCTTCATTTGTCCAATAACCTGGGGATTGTTGGTGAGCTCCTATATACCAAGATCCTTTTTGAGGATCTAAGCGCATTAAGGTAGTAATAATAAAACCATGCTCTTCGGGACTGTTAACAGATGCTAAATCAGATTCATATGCTTGACAAATTTTGCGAGCTTCGTTATGAGGACGATCTGGAGATTTCGTGAACCGATAGCACGATTCTCTGTAACGAATCCAATTTGGAGGGCATCGGTATCGTTCTTCGTAATCTAGCCCAGCGTAGTAATTTGCAGTGCTTTGTGGATCAACATCGTTTTCTCCTTGACCATATACGTCTGAATTGGGACTGTCCTGATAAAATGAACTCTGAGGTATTCGATTAAAATCATTACCATTTACTGGTATACCTCCGTAAGGTATTTGCTGATTTGGACGATATGAGGAGTCATTTTGTTTACTATTGGGTTGATATGACTGAGGATAGTTAGGATTAAATGGAACCGATGGTTCTAATCCTTGCCCATTTACACAATTTAACACTATAAGAAGAAACGAAGCCTTTTTCACGTTTATTTTCCACATAGTGTTTGATCTATCGTTATAACTGCATCACATATGAAAGTTTCACAATATTATTCAATAATATTATAGTATTAGTATTTTTTTAATTCATAATTTTTATAGTTTACAAGTAAAAAACTTTTACAGACGTTACTAACTGTCTATTCAAGCCCCACCCAGACTGTTCACTCAATCTGTTCACTGTTCAGTGTTGGTGGCGTTGTTGCTGTATGTTATTCATTCCTATATAACTTATGTTGATTTTAAAATTTATCTATGGTTTATGTCACAGTCAAAAATAGGCAATAGCACAGATGCCATAATCTCACACAAATATTATGATTTGATTATACATTTTTTAGCAAAATAGCCACATTTTAAGCAAGAAAGTAAAAATTTACATCGACAAAAGGTACATAGTAAAAGATATTACTATATATAAATATATAATAAGTAGGAGCTAACTGCTGCTGTAGGTATTAAAAAAAAAAAGTTAAATTCGGTTGCAATGTTTATTTTTCATCTATGGTTGCAATCACTGACCTCTATAATACCCATGGAGATTAGAGACCAGCCCATGGAGATTAGAGACTTAATCTTAATTTGGTCTTTAATCTCCATGGACCAGCCATTGCCCTAGAATGTAGTGTCTCAGAAATATTGTCAAACTAAGGAAGCGCTGCGATCGCTATGTTGTCTCAATGCCTAACTTCACGTTGTCACAATAGTGACAATACTCATAAACAGCTAACTTCACAAATACTACCACTTCTGACTTCACAATAATACCACTGGACTGGCTGTTGTCAACATGCTTTTGTAGCTGCTTGATATTCGCCATTTTGGCGCTGTCAGACGTAGCGAGACGTAGCGAGAGTTTGTGGTACTAAAACTAATGATGTCAATATCAGCGAGCAAATATCGATAACTTTTAATAATAAGTTTTTACAATCAATAAAACTGTTTCAAATAAAGATTTTTAATTTTTTTATTTTTATTAATCAATAACCGTATCATCATAATTACTACTTATGTTATCTTAACAACGAAAATACTTTACAGTAAACAAACACTTCTCGCTGTCATTTGAAATATACGTCAAAATTAGTTCTCGGGACTCTCGCTAGTGGCGCTTCAAATGGACACAAAAAAATTGGAACAGCCTGTCCAGTGGTATTATAGAGGTCAGTGATCGGGAATAGATGATTTGTTTATGGTTCCAAATTCTTTTATTTTTTTTGTTGTTGTTAGATTGGCACAACTGTTTTCCATTTTGGCGCGTAATTTGAGCTGCATTTGTTATTTATATTAACACAGTGCTGTTTTTAGTTATATCATTTCTAGTATGTGTTGCGAATTTCATAATGGACAAAAACATCGAACAAAGAGTTTGTCTTAAATTTTGCATCACCAATGGAATTTCGTGTTCGGAATCACTGAAAATGTTACAGAAGGCTTACGGTGAATCGACTTTAATCTTTATCTAAAACACGTGCTTATGAGTGGTACAAAGCGGTCAAAATCGGTCGAGATGTGATGGAAGATTTGCCTCGCTCTGGTAGGTCATCAACGTCTGCAACTGAAGTTAACATCGCAAAAGTGAAGGAAATAGTGACTGAAAATCCTCATTCAACTTTGAGAGAGATTTAAGAGAGCAAATTTGACGAAAAAGACCAGATTTGTGGAAAGAAAATTCTTGAATTGTAAACCACGATAATGTGCCTTCGCACAAGGCCATCATTGTGAACGAATTTTTGACCTAATACTCAACAAATACCATTGAGCAACCACCATATTCACCAGGTATGGCTCCAGTCGACTTCTTTCTTTTTCTTAAACTCAAATTACCTCATGGCAACTATTTTCAATCGGTAAAAGACATAAAGGAGAATTCGCGGCGATAACTGAACTCAATTCCGGAAACTGCGTTTAAAAAATGTTTTGATGATTAGATTATTCGTTGGCGTAAGGGTATCGTTTCTAAAGGAGCATACTTTGAAGGAGATAAAATAAATTTGTATGAATAACAAACATTTGGTGTAATATTGATCTTTTCCCGGTACTTTCTTGACAGGGTAGTATATTCTTATCTCACAATTATGGAGGGTAGAGATACTCACAATGTATAATTTATTATATTTGACAATGAGAAATAACATTGAAGCAACCCCAGTCGATAGCAACGTCGTACAGCGGCGTTGACGCGAATCTTTAAGAAGTTATCACACAAATCGTACGAATCTCTAAGGCCAGGCGCGCACTACGAGTTTTTCGCCGCGCGGCAGGAAAAAGCAGCGGCATAATGTCGCACTGTAATACTGTACCAAACAGTTTTAAATTGTATTGCGTGCACTTGACGGCAGAGCCACCGCAGCGGCGAAAGGTCTGTGACAAGTTACAACTTCTTTGCGGCGCGGCGCGGCGGTTTATCATCTTTTTGTAACATATTTAAATAGCGTTGAATGCACGCACTACACGACGTGTCGCCGCTGTTTTGTGTATTTTGTATTGCAGTTTGACGCGGCAGTAAACCGTAGTGCGCGCGTTTACAGATTTTTATTTGTTTTGCCGCACGGTACAACGTCGCAGGTTTTTCTGCCGCGCGGCGAAAAACTCTTAGTGCGCGAATGGCCTAATGCTACTGAAATTGAGCTTGTTGCTAGACCTGTTTTACTCGACAGTCGACCGTGTTTATAACACTTCCTCGTGACGTCATTGACGTTGTTTTGTTTTGTGCTTGATGCTATTTTTAGGAGAAATACGTAAAAGTATTAAAAAAACACTTTGACTCAATTATTTGAGAAGCTTTATAAAAACCAAATAAGTAGCCTGTTATGATACAGATAGAACCCTCCATAGTTATTTGAGTATTTATATAGATTTTTAAACTCTCACTGCATATTTTACAATAGCTAAATTCCGTCATTCTGGTGGATTTTTGTACTGTTACCAATTTGCAGGTGGACACTAATTTTTAGCTGGTCTCCCCCTAATATTGCTTTCCCACCCATTATAAATTTTAAACCAAAAAGGCAAATACCAGTATCATTAAAAGGGTTCCCATTAAAATTTGAAACTAATTTTCATTGATCACTTTCTTTATTTTCACATTACCAACAAGAAATATTGTGTCATAAATGATAATAATACTTATATTGTAGGTACGGCTTATAACAAACAGTTAATATTACAGTTCATTTTTTTTAAAGTATACAACTTGTAGTAAAAAGTACTGTTACATTCCTTTTCAATCTACATTTTATTGAATTTTTCATACCATCTTCCGCTTGCACATTTTTTTTCTAATATTATTTCATCACAGATCAATCATGTACTTTCTTGTTAAGCTTCATTTTAGAAATAAAGGGCGGAACATGGCTTAATAAATGGAATAGAAAACCGTTAACTCTCACTCTACATTTAAAAACACTTCTCTTAATTGACTGAATAGTGAATGTAACATTCGGACAATCAATTCGAAATAAGTTAAAAATAATAATTTGTTTACTATTCGCCTGTTATATTTACATTACATCGAATAATTTTTTACGATATGCATAATATGATTTCAATAAAATTTTCTAATATTTTATTGGGTTGTATAAATAAATAACAACTTTATTAAAATAAGTGATGAGAGATACTTATTGTACAATAAAAATATATCAGACAGACAAAATATCGGCAAACATAACAATGAACAAAATATAATGTTAAGTTCTATGATCAAAGATCAAAAAGTAATTAACTATTAACTTACAATTATTAGCGTAATCTCAGGAAAGTCTACATACAATTTTAAAATATTCATCTGCACAGTTTACTGTTAGATAGTTATTACAAATTTCTGGGACATTAAGAGTTTTCATTTATATTTAAAAATAAGCTCCAGAGCGTTGCGTACTTGAAACGTAGTTTTATAATTATTTACTATACAGTATACAGTATACATTTTCAATTAGCATTCTTCCCTGTACACAACCCAAACTCTTTCTTTATTTACTACTAATTACGTTAAATGTAAATGAACTTGTCTGTAGACTGTAAAGTGTAAGTGACATACATTTCTACACATAACACAGACTTAAATATGCCAACTTTCAATGGCATAGAATATCGATTATAAAATACAGTAAAATAAATGTAATATTATCTATAGAGCGTTCAGAACGAACTTATACTATTGCACACTTAAATTATGCTATAATTTATCTTAAATTATATTATGGTAACTACAACTCTTAATATCTACTATTATTCTAACATTGCCGCGTATCTATTTATTCATCTAACCCATAAAAACCATTCACCATCATTAAATAGCACCCATGAGAATATAATACATTTAAAGCAACATTTATTATATACATTTGCGACATTATTTACAATATGTACAGCTGTTCAAACGAGCACACATTCTAACAAAACACATCGGTGGCTCAGAGATTAAATGATTATGTAATGGCTGCCTTAAATTACACAGTCTCAGAAAACAAATATATTATTTTGTTCCTAAATGAGATACATCCTTTTTACAATAAATCAGTCAAGGTAGGTTTTAAAGTCCACTTTGTTCTAATAGAGTCGACCATTACTTCACGTAGAGCTGTCTCACCCAAACATTCAATCTATATTACTATATTAGCATCAGATCCACTCTACACTAGAGAAGAAATTATATGCAAGTGTTGCCTTTGTGTAAAATATAATCAACGAAAATCTGTTGAGTAAATTGATTTCAGAAAAAAACAATCATCTCCAATAATATCAGGCTATTGTTTAGTGATAACCTAATATGACTGTAGCTGAGTGTGAGTTTGAAACTAATGTCAGCTGACAAGGACGGTCTCTATCTTTAGTAATTGCCTCAGTTTGTCAGTTACCCTTATGAGGGACACCTTCGATGCGCGCACATTCACTTTCTCTCCAGCGCACAGAAGTTGGTGGCATTGGGCTCTCTCCAGAAACTCCTGCGTTCGTATTTCACGGAGCAACTCTTTGGGTGACCCAGACCCGCAGTGAATTTGTTTTAAAAGGCTGTCTTTTGATTTAATCTGCAAATAATGAGTTACAATTAATTATTTTAACAGATTTGCAAAATATCACATGTTGGTAGTGTAATTTTATATATAACACATTATATTTTATCATACAATTGTTTCAAAATAAAAAATCTCGAATCAATTCAATCACTGCGATCAATCATTACCCTGTACCCACTAGCCCATTAGCCTACCTGTAAAATATTAGTCACATCTTGTAGCAAGCACCAAAGGCCGTCTGCCGGCTGTCCAGGGACAGTCCGCAAACTGTAGAACGGTGGTAATGGTGTGTCGGTGCATTGTATCTCCATCATGGAGTCGGGCGGCGGCGGCGGTGACGCCGGAGGGGGAGACGATAATGGATCACAACCGAGCTCTTCACGATCTGTTCATAGAAAAATTATAAAATATATTAGTTAATCGTGTTAGTTACTTCGAAACTGATTATATTTTTTTAAAGTGCCAGAGCGCGATATCTCTCAAACCGCAGACCACTATATATTTATTTCAATCCGGTTTACTGTAACTGTTGCTGTTAGTGAATGCTCATCACTAATAAAGCTTAACTTTAAATTAAAATTAATTATTTTCTGTAGTGCTTTGTTTTAAACATTTATTTATATACATGCTTACCAATGAGTGCTGCTGGTGGCGGGAATATCCAAGGCTCAACAGCACGTCCTTGAACATCAAAGATATGAAGCCGCAACAACTTTGCAGCAGCACCTTCCGCTAGTTCTTCAGGAGTTTGACCTGCATACGTTCCTAACAGAGGATCAGCTCCATACGCTAACAGTAATCTAATAATTTCAACGTGAGAACTCTCGCACGCTTCGTGAAGAGGTCTGAAAATAAATTAAAAAAATACATTAACTGCGTATAATTAAATAAATATATTTTAGGAAATGTTTCACGAATATTAGAATAAAATAAAAAAGCGCCTTTCACTAACTTAAATTAAATTATTTTACATATTTGTGATTTATTACCAATGATATTATAAGTAAAAAGGTGTAGATACGTTACCTAAACGACATTCTATCTTCAAAAACGGCACACTAACGCACACATGAATACAGAATAACTAAAAATCTCAGACTAATTATGCTTTGTCAATCTTCCTAGCTAAAAATATTGCAATAACACACTACATTACGATTAGTCGTCAAAATAGGATGGCATGATTCAAGTATCGCCAGTGAAAAAGAGACAAATATAATTCTCGACAGTGCGTCGTCAACGCGTTGGTAGGCCAATAGCCTAGTTTTAGTGTGCCACTTTTTGAGCGCGTATGACGTATCTACACCTTTTTTCCTAGTATATCAATGTTTATTACCCTCATTTCACGTAGTATTTACAAATTTTAAAATTGATTAGACAATATGGACGTTTATTTAATTCGATTATTTAGTTGTCATTGTATGGTTAATTATTCGTGTAGCTAGTAAAAGCGTTTTCTAAAGTTTTGAGGATGTGAATATATAATGTTAAGTTAATAAGTGTACGTAGCTGGTACATGCAGGTATACATATGTACTTATTAATACGCTGAGTAATAAAATTAATTATTATTCTTATTTTTTAAGGGTTTACCTTATCCCACCCTGCGCTGCAGCCGATACATTGGCACCGTATTGAAGAAGTAATCTTGCAATTCTCACGTGACCTTTAGCCGACGCCACATGCAGCGGAGTAAATCCTGCATTATCTTTTGCCGAGGGATCTGCTTCCATTTTCTCTAGACAATAAGCAACGCAGTCCTACAAAACATAATAATTTTATTGTAATGCCTCAAAGATAATAAATATAATAATCACGGCAACATGATACTATACTTACGGTGAAACCAAGTCTTGCAGCACGATGTAGATGTGTCTCACCAATGCTTTTGTTTATAAACCAACTTTTAATCTCTTTTTGAATATCTTGAACAGACTCAGGGCTAGGTTTGGGTGCTGCTCGGCGAACTTTAGGGATATTGTTCTCTCGTCTTATAACTTTTTTCTTTTTTCTAATATAATCAAAACCCGAGCTAAATTTTCTCCTGCCAAACAGTCGTTTCATACGTTTTTTAGGGTTGCCTTCGGTTGTCCCTGGGGTACTACTTTCCTCCTTAGTGTTGTTATCTTTGTTATTCAGCGTAGAGATTACGTCTTTTTTAATTTTGTTATTAGACATTTCTTTTCTTCTTTTGTGAGCAAAGGATTTCATTAAACTATTTCGTTTTTTTAATCGCATCAATCTTCCTTTGGCGTCATTAGTTTTTAAAGATTTTGTACTTCTTAAACCATCTCTGATAGAACTTGATCTTCGTTTTAATTTTTCTTTCACAATTTTTTTAGGTTTTAATTTCGATTGACAGTCAGGTTCTTTTTTTATTGAAATAGTTTGTTCCTCGTTATTATCATCTTGTACATTTTCGTCTCTACATGCAGATGGAGGCGCTGACGCTGGTCTATCATCGCCAAAAACTTCTTTAATTGTAGCTCGTTGTTTTAATACTCTACTCTCGGTTCTTGTTCTAGACTTGAGTACTACAGGTGCAAATTCTTCTGTAGCTCCTATAAGGCCATCAGTATCTTTTATAAAAGCTGTTCTAAACATAGTAACAGTTTCTTTTCTAAAAGCTCCCAAATAATAAATATCTTCCATTAATTTTTCTTTTTTTGCACTAAGACTTCCTTTATTCCCGTTTTTAACTAGACCTAAACTGGGAGTTGGAAGTAGTTCAATAGCATTAGAACTTTTGGGAATAACTTTCGGTGTTTTTTCTTCCTTTTCTTTTAATTTTCTTTTAGTATCTTCTTTTTTACCACATTTTTGTATCAGCACATCAACAATAGAATTGCTTTTTTTCTTTGCTTTGGCTGAAGAAAAAACTGTTGATGTAGAAGCTTCTGAATCATAATGGAGTTTATTGACAGCTGAACTACTAGAATTCGATTCAAGATCACTATCAAGATTAAGTTTATCGGGTCTTCTATATAGATCGTCAGTTGCAGCAGAAGGTGCCGATGAAGGAGCAGGAGACAGAGGAACAGAATCCAAATCAGGAAGCGATGTAGAACCTCGTGTAAACTGTGCCGCAGAACCTTTAGGAAAGGGTCCTCCGGAACGGCCTCTGGGAATAGCGATAAGTCTGGTAGGCATACGTAGAGATCTTTTGTACCTATATAATTCCTCTTCCCATCCGGGATGAAAATCTGATCCATCACCGAAACCTGGTTTACGCAATGGCGGGGAACTGTTAGTACTTATACTGTCTGTATCAATTTTTTTTAGAGGCGACGATTTTGATTTTAATAAGCTTTTGCCATCTTCACTTTTCGTACTTTTTCGTACACGAAGTCTACTAGCTACGCTTAATGCATCGTCGCTGTCAGAGCTTGAATCGTCATTCACTTTATCTTTTTTCATATTTTCAATAGATGAGGATTTCCTTTTAGATTTTGCTATCTGTCGTGTTTTACCTTTATTTTGTTTCTCATCTTTTGCTGTTGAATCTGTCGATCTTCTTGCTGTAGAATTCATTTGTTCGTCACAGCACTCTAATTTAACATATGGTGACTTCTCTGATAAATCTTTGAGTAATCTTTGTTTATCTTTTAATAATTTAAGAGGTTCATCTTCGTCACTTGATTCTATTTCTTCTTTAATAACAGTCTTTATGTTTTCAATTTCTTCGGGTTCCATTTTAATAGGGACAATAACACTAGTTGATAATTCGTTCTTTGACAATTTACTTTTAGTTTTAGAATTAGTTTTATGTTTCAATTTATCATTCTCTTTTTCACTTTTCTTTTCGTTTTTTTGTTTGTCGTTTTTGGTTTTATTTTTCACTTTTACTACAGAATGTTGTTTAGAAAAGTCAGGCAATTTTATATTTAAAACCTTTTCTTCATCTTCGTCAATGGGCTCCTTTTTTATTTCAACTAAAAGTGGTTCATGGATTGATTTTACTATTGGAATTTCAGCATTCTCGTCTTCTTTAGGCGTTTCTTCAGCTCGATTCAACTCAATTTCTTGATCTATAGTATTCGAGCGTTTTTTACAAGCTTTCTTCTTATGACAACCTGTTTTGAGTTGTTCCATAAAATTGTCACAAGCACTAGCCCAGTCCATATCTAATTCTTCCGTACTATAGTGTTGTTCCAAATAATTAGTTTTCTCGAAATCATTTTCAATTTTAATTTGCAATGCGGCGTCTTTTTCTATTTCTTCTATATTCATTGGTTCAATTTTAACTTCTGGAATGTTAGATTCATTAGGTTTATCGTTTTTTAATACAGATTTAAGTCGAAGATTGTCTTCGCGAATTTGGTTGAAGAGGTGTTGTTTTTGCGATTTAGGAAGGGGCTTGCTCTCGGCCGCTAATGAATTAGTTTTTGGATCAAGTTTAGAGGAACTATCTGTTGACGGTGGCATTACTTTTAATTCAGCTTTAGTTCGTATCCTTGCAGCAACTTCATTTTCTGGAGTTCTGCATTTGGGATCAGGACTATCAAATTTCTGATAGTCTGAATCTCTTGGTATTGAATCAACAGCTTTTGGCATTTTAATATGATGTCCTAATGGTAGAACTGATTGAGTAGGCATACTGTGTTGAGTTGCTTCTGCTTCAACTTCCATAGACGTATCAGTTATTACTATCACGGGGTCATCTATGTCGTCTATAACTATGAGATCAGGGATTTTTCTTGCTGGCTTGGCCGGCTCTAAGTATGCAGTTTGTTTTGTTTCTAAACTACTTCTTAATATACTTAAAACATTCTTGTCAGCAGGTTGAGCACTATTTTGGACATCTATATGGTGTGGATTTATATCTCTATGGCTCGGAATCTTTTGTATTATATGACGGCTATTGCTAGACGGCACTCTATCATTATAATTAACGTGATATTCACTCGTTTCCCTTTTTACTGGTTCAGGGTAAGGCTTGGCGGAATAACGATGGTGATTATGATGTTCACGATATGAGCTAGTTGTAGCTGATCGCTTTAAGTCATTTTGGTAAGCTTCTAAACGCTTGTGGCTTGCGTAGTTGTAGACTGGCTTGCTCATTAGTTCGTGTTGTTCACGTACCGACTGATTTATATGTTCTATCCTGCTGTCAGATGTCCATGTTTCATATCGGACAATTTTTTCAGGAATGTTGCTTACGATTGGCCCTGCAGGCCGTTTTCTTTCTTCAATAATTAGTTGGCGATCATCGCGAATTCTGCTTTCTGTGTAACGATCTTCACTTGATCTAGTAAGATCTATCCGTGGAACGTACTCTGGTCGACTAATAGAACCATTGTATTTGTTACGTTCATTGTTTACTGGCCGAGATTCTATGGAATATGTTTCAGCAGCTGGCCTTGGAGAATGATAGCTTCCGTTATAACGCATGCTAGGGTGAACATTTTGCAGTACATTATATCCCTGATTAACATTTCTTTCTCTATATGGTTGAGCAAAATCAGGTGCAAAATCTACTTTGTGTGCAGCAACATAACCAGAAACCGGGGGATTTCGAGAACTTGATGTTGCTCTAGCTTGTAGTGGAATATTGTCATTTTTCATCGATGCAGAATCTATAGCGTCATCTTGAGTAGTAGATGAATCTGCAGAATTCTTAACTGTTTTTACTGACAAATCAAGGGGAGATTCACGTTTTTGTTTGGTTTGGTTCAATTCATTCACTATAGACGTCACAGACACAGTCATTCGTGCCTGTTGACTAGGATATCCAGGTTTAGCCGTAGAGCGAGATGGAGATATTTGTACATGAGTGGATGCTGAATAATCATAGTTAGTTTTTGGAGCTACAGCTGTGCGATATGAAGATCTAGATTGAACAGGCTGGGAGCGGGAGTGAGTATTATTCTGCGCAATAGGAACTGCTGCGTTGGACGCGTATCTAACTGCCGAGGTTGAAGGCGTCGGGTAATGATAGCTATTTCTAGAATCCACTGTCCTGCTTTTACTTATTAACTCTGTTCGAGAAGGCATTCGTGATAATTCATGTGCTTGCAATTGAGGTTGAGAAGTTACACGTTCTGACGGCCGAACTGGATAATGTGCGTTCATAACATCCATATTCCCCTGTTTGTATGAAGTAGGATGTTGGGGTTCGACTCTACGATTTGGTATAGGTACAGGAACCGTTGTAGACGGCCGGTATCCAGAGTAAGCTTGCTGTGGATCGTATTTTCTTTGAGGCAGAGCCGGTATTTTTTCATATTGAGGTGCAGACCGAGTATAAGATGGAGATTCACGTCGTTGTGGCATTGATGGATACCCTTGAGAAACTCTGCTATCTATTGTGCTAAGTCTTTTTGTTGGTACCAAATGTTGTGGATAGTGAATAGGAGGGACCCGATCATTATGCGGAGGCGGTGCCTGCGTGGGAGGAATAGAATAACGTTGATTGTTCATACTATGCGTCGGCAGTTCATTGTAACGACTAGGAGTGTGCTGCGGCATAGTGCTCGAAATTCTGGCATACGTCTGTGGACTGTGACGTGCCGGCATAGATGGTTGAGGTGACGCAATTGGTGGTCCGTGGGAATTTCTTTCACTTTCGACTAAATTCGTCTCATACTGATAACGAGTGAACGCTTCAGGAGGACGGGTTGTAGGGTAATGATCAATCGCACGAGAAGTGTAATGATCGTTTTGCCTTGCTGTTGGCGTTTGCACACGCGTAACTGTTCCACGGTATTGAGCCGAAAGATCAATTTGCTCTGATACAGTTTGTGGAGGAAGGGAAACCTCAGAAGGAGGCCGAACCGGAGAAGGACTTGGAACTGCAGGAGCTGGCGCCGGTGATGGTAAAGTATGAGGTGTTGGCCTCCTTATGATATGAGAAGGAGGCGAAAGCGCCCCCATAGGTTCTTCCTCATCTTCAATTTCAGGTTGTTCGCGACGTTTTTCTGCTGCCTCACGCATAACGGTAGCCTTATGAATTATATGTGGTTCAGGTTCAATAGGCTCGGAAGGCGGTCGAGGTGGTGCCACTGGGGTCGACGCCGGGGTTAACGGTGGAGCGGCGGCAGCTGATGGTGGACGTGAAGAGGGTGTTGGAGCCCCGGATAATGCAGGAGTGCCCTCCTCAGTCGAAGAACCTGCAGGCCACATTTGTTGGCCGTTACTTCCTTGTGCCTGCTTCGGTAATCCCATAAAGTACTGACGCGTCCCTTCCAATAACACATTGTTGAAACTGTCATCCATACTATGCTATCCCTCTCCAGTACTACCACCTATAAAAAAAGAAAACAAAAATTTTAAGACACAAAACAAATAAAAACTACTTATTTTATTAAATGCAAACAAAAATTACTTCCATTTGCATATCATGGTTTAAAATGAAATTTGATTAATGAAAGTTTCGTTTTACGATCGTAGTATACCTACAATATTTTTGTAAGTATTTATTGTTATTAATAAGTATGATCTTTACTTGTCTTTTTATAATATACTTAAAACCATAACGTCACATTAAGTACAAAATTATCGAAAAATGAATTATTATTAACATGAATGAAATTAGTCGTGAACTCGATAATAATAATCAATCGGCATGTTTTATGGTACGAAGAACCTAAGGTGCGTGAAAGGGTCGTTACCCGTCGGTTGCCCTTGAGCGTTCCTCGCCCCCGTTCAAACAATCCTACACGCACTACGCACACAAAGAAAAACTTCCGCGAGACGTTACTAAAAAGTTTACCGACCTTATTAAGCATGTCAATGTTATCTTTTTCTATTATATTCTGAACATATGCTATCTGACGTATCAATGACAATCGACTTTTCCTATTAAGAATGTGAGGGTATGACGTTCTTTCTTGTTTAGATAAGCTAGTCTCGTGTGGATAAACAAAAAACAAAATATCGCATCAAAAACATCTTACAAAAACAAATGAAATTTATTCCTCCAGCAATTCCCGGATCAATGGTGGAGAGGAGCTATCTCCGTGACGACCGCCATCGATCGATTGGGGCCCTAGACGGCCCGTATGCGTAACCCCCCACTTATCTATATTTATACCACTTGTATATTATAAATATTATATTATATCTTATAATAATACTTGCCAACAAAGTATAAAATAAAACAACCTTATTAGCGCTACCTGCGTATTTAGATCCTTATAATTAGGTCCTATTGCAAAGTCCGTTCTTAACTGATAATAATTAATCCGTTCCTTATAATCTACCTAAGTGTATGCCAGTCAGTGAGTCAATGAACTTAGTATATATAGATTTTATTATTACTTCTCATAAATGGTTTATATTTTTATTAATTCACGGATAAGGTTACCAGGCACGAGTCTACAATATAAGTGCGAGAGTCTACTTGTTTGTTTGTATTTATTCCTTTTTGTATTTTATATTGGCTATATAATATAAATAATCTATATACGCCGGTATAAATATAACAAATGGTATCAGTTACTTAGTTACCACTTTACTGCTTACTATTCATAAATATGAATTATTTTATTCTTTAAACTTTAACGTTAAAGATTTTCACTACGCATTTCATTTGCATTTTGTGAAACATTCATTTGTTAGCGTACTTACAGAAATAGATTTAAAGCGTCGTAAACACTACATAGTATTCGCATAGTTGTTTCAATTCGCACGAGAAATGTGTACCTAAGGCTGACTATATACGATTGTGTAATTATGTTATACAGTTGTTAGGATTCCATCCCGCACCGTCTTTTGCTATAGAATTCTATTTAATAAAGTTTTCTCTTTGTGTCTTAATGATTGATTTACATATTATAATTAATTTTAAGTTTTATTCGAGGTATAAAGAAAATAATTATTCGGGTATACTTTTTTATTGATAAAAAAACAAAAAGAGGATAAAAAAAATAACTGGCTTGCTTTCTATGAGAGAGAGAGAATGAAACACGCGCACGCCGCACGGCTTACAACTATAGCAAAAAGTGTAGTTACAACTTTTGGTCTTATACTTTATTCAAATAGACTATTACAAACACTTTTGAATCGTCATTTTTACGTTATTATATAGAATTTAAGTTAATTGTCAGTCTGTATGTCTGGGAGTAAGCTACCACCGACTCGGAATGCTGTTCTGCCGAGAAGAGCCTATATGTATAATTATTACATAGTTGTTAACTAATTATTACCTTTCGATGACAGCTACCCTGCTTGATGAGAATGACAACCCCTAATCGCGTTCATGTCTCCTCCTTTGTTTCTGGTGTGATCTGAAAAACCAAAATATAAAACATTATGAAGTGCCACTTATTAAGGTGGTTTATTAACGTTATCTACTCTTATTGATTTTTAAATAATCACAAACATTTAATTTACAGTACCTAAATACTTTAAAAAATATATTTTATTCTTTTACTGTATAGCATAATTATAAAGGTTTTGGAATATTAAGAGAAATACGCTCTCTACCGACTCGCGACTGTACAATGGGACTCTTTATAACGAATCAAGTGATTGTCACCCGAATTCCACAATTCACATTTGACAAAAATGTCCGAATTAAGTACAAAGTTAATCTTATATAGATCAAAATCAAGCTATATATGTTATATATATATAAACTATCTGCCAGAGAAAGTTTTGTCAAATTTGTCAAGCATTAACAGAAACAAGCAGTCAGACAAACAGACAAAATGTTCAAAAAATGTATTCTTTTCTTAAGTGCCGTATACGTATACTTATTTTACGTATACATTAAAGCAAAATCTTTTATGTTGATGTTACCAACAGACACTTTTATTGGTCTGTATTAATATAAAAAAATTAATCAAAAAATATAAAAAATAGTTACATAAATAGGTAACAGGTGTATTGTTTTCTAGAAATTCATTTTATTAATATACGTACAGGCTATGCGTACGAAAAAGCGACCTTTTAAAAAAATCGCCTATAAAAGTTGTCCGTATATGTTACCAATAACCAATAATATTTATGAATGTAGCTTAGACATTGACCCACATTCATTTGTGCGTAGTGGACTATTCAGCACATCACGTGAATTGACTTGTAAAATGGTATTTGTTGAATAAGTAACGTTATACTTATGTGCATACATTGCACTTCATGATTTACCATTACAAAAATTCGATGTATGTACGTGTATGTATTCTGCCCTTATTATAACTGTAAAATTAAAGATTGAAAATTTCTATATCTGTACAGAATATATTATATACGTAAAATAATGGTCAGGTAGTTGACAAAGACTTATTTTCATAAACATGTTCCACAATTCTCTATATATGATGAGTATATTACATGTGCTGTATACCTACTGCTTTTTCGGTAGGAAGATTATACAAACTTGTGACAATATAACTAATTATAGCACATAATATATTGTACATTTTAACATAAACTGCTACATTGTTGAAAAAAAGTATTGCAAAATCTAAAATATAAATGAACATATTATACCGCTAGGGATGGGCTCTTGGAACATATATATAAAATATCAAGAAAATCGATTCCCAGCTGTCTAAGGTATCGCGTTAAATAAACAAAAACTCCTACAAATCTAAACTACACCTCTAAAACTCTTTCAATCCATTAGAATCGCCAAATAACTAGAGATCAACAGAATTAAATTATGCGTAAAACAACAAAATTCATAGAGCAATACATCATCGACTTCGACACACAAACACGTTATATTTGTGTGCACTATTTATACAGCTCACAGCTGTGCCGGTCGTTGCCCCCGACGCGAAACAAGGTGAATCGTAAGACTAGCGTTTTTGTCTTCGCACTGAAATGCGACTCGTGGACTTGTCGCGATGTAATGGACTACCAATGTATGAGATCACCCCCATATAATGTTTAAACTATACATTAATATCGTATAAATAAATCTGTTATTACAGCGCGTGACTAATACGTTTTGCTAAACAATGTGTGGGTTTTTGTTTTGTAATTTTAGGGTAAGTTATATTATATCTAATCGCAAGTAGATACCAGATATCATTTTAATCTATTATTTATGTAAAATACTATCAAATCATTCCGACTCTACATTCTCAATAATTATAATTAAAATGATTATTAAAAACTATTTCTTCACACACATTTCCTGTGTTTATTTTAGAGTATTTTTTTTAAATTAATACATCATGTCACCATTATATAATTTGTCCTTTCAAGTCCCCCGAGTCTAGCTATGTAAGTTATACGTGTAATTTACGTTTAAAAACTATAATTTCAAAATTTAATAACGTAGTTATTTAACGTTTAATGAGGTGCAATCGTCTGTTAAGCATCCGCATAACATTAACACGACCCAACACTTTCACTCGAACTCTACACAGAACGATGCCCTTATCAATGAAAACGATAAAATAATTTATCGCACCTTTCGCATCTTAAGATGTAAATTTATGATATATACATAGATTAAACACTTTTTATGAATTAGGTTCTTGTTATCAATACATATGATAAAATTCTAAGTCGAATCTCTAACTATATTAAATATTGTTCCCTATACTGTGACATTTTTCAGACAGACTGATCAAATTTTTTAAAACTATAAAGGCCTCTACATCGATAATAATTATTATTACAATAAGAATTTTCCAAAAAAAAATTAATATACATATTCAATTCAATTACAATTTTATAACGTATAAGATATTAGATTACAAAACTAATTTTATTCTTACTTGTGGTACTGAACGTAATTTATAGTGTTTACAATAGAAGTTGTCAACAAAATTAAATGTAACACAGAGGAATGCCTGTGCGGCACAATTTGGAAGTATTGTTGCAAGTCCAATTCTAAAATCCATTAATCTTGGCACCCTATGTAGAGCTTGGGCAAAATAATACATATAGCGTAGCTCCATAGAGCAACACGGTGCTCTTTGCGTAGCTCAAACGACTTAACACGATGGATAATGACGACCGGCCTTTAAATATAGAAAATTAGAACATTAGTATAATATTCTTATATTAAGTAATATTTTATTGTATATACAAACTTAAATAATAAAAATATTAATATAATATATTATAGATAGATAAATCTATACTGTATATAATAATAAAATTCTAACTAAGTTAAATCTGAACATTGAATATTTTTAGGAAATTCTTATTGACATAATCATTTTAATCGATACATAGGCCCAATCTATAGTTTTTAGAATTTTTGTCTGCATGTCTGTCTATGGCCGTATCACGAGAAAACTACTGGACGGATTTAGATGAAATTTGGTGTGGTGATAGTTGGTTCTCCGGGATAAGATACTTTTTACTGCAGAAAAATATCTCATTTCTGAAAAATCTAAACTAACCCTCAAATTGTATCATAATAATGAAGGATTTTCTAATATCCATTTTATGTCGTCAACGACATCTATTTACCTAACGATCACCAATAAATATAACTAAATTACCCAAGTAAATTGTATAGGCACTGTATTTACTAACATGTACGATACAGCCAACATAATAGTCAAACACTTCGCTATCGCTTCCCCTATTGACATAGGGATTGGAAAGGGGAATGAAAATTATACCCTAGGCTCTAAGGTTCGATAAACGTAAACGTGACGAGATAATGTGTGCAGTGCATTCAATTGAATCAACACATAAAAACCAGATTTAATTAAAGTAATAAAAATAATCCTTTAATTTTACGTACGATAAATAGAGAATTTATCGTTTTTTCAGAATTTTCCCTTTATTTGTGCTGTAAGATCTTGCTTTAAACCAAAATTGACAATTCTAGGTCAACCGGAAGCATACTATACGTTTTAGGTCGAAAACCTATATGGTAGTTCCGGTTGACCTATAATCAAGAAATTTGGTGAAAAGCAATTATAGCACAAATAAAGGAAAAAATCCATTAAATAAAAAAAGTAGAAAATTAAAGGATGTCCTCATACATACATAGTTGACGCCAGTTAAGATAGTCCTCGAGTTGTATGGGCGCTCATACAATTTAGAGGAGCAGCTTAATTGTTATACAATTTAGAGGATTAGCTTAATTGTTACGGAACCCTTTGCGCGCGAGTCTGACTTGCACTTGACAAGAATTTTGTAACTTGGTGTTACTCAGTGACACCAGATCGAAGAACTAAGTATCACTACAATGGATGTAGCTCTTCCTTAATGGTTCCATAAAGCTAGCGGAACTACTAGCTCAGTAAGGAAGAAAAGAGGAACTTCTAGATGAACATAGAAATTCTTCAATGATACCCACGAGAAGTTCTTTCAAGTCAATATTTTTACAATTTATACAAATACAATACAATGAATAACTATTTTTTCGCTACTTGTTGAGTACTTTACAATATCTAATGAGAGAATTATAAATCTATATGTTTTAAAGTTTACTACTTTATCTATACATCAATATACATCGAAAGGTTACACAAACGAAGAAAATAACGTCAAGGCAATGTCAATGTAGGAAGAAGTAGCTTCGACAAGGGCGCGGTCTGTTGATACTTGATAGCAACTCGAATTTAAATACCTGTCCTCGTTGTATTCATGACCTTGCCGTCATTATTAGCCAAGGTGTCATTAAATTGTTAATTAATTAGAGTTACATTACTACCGCTAACAGTGTACAATAGTTTCACATTAGAAGATAATTCTTAAGACATACTCGTAGATATATATATATAAGTGTAAAATTTCATAAAATTTACGCAAATCTTATGTTATTTCAATTTTACGTAAGTTCCCCCCAACGTGCGTTCACCTTGTCGTGATGGGGGGCTCAGTAGCGTCCGGCAATCCGGCCGAACGCGAACCCAAGAAACGCGCAGAGAGGGCCCACTTCGGTGGGCGGTGTGGGGAGGGCCCACTTCGGTGGGCGATGTGTCTTGCGGGTTACTCCTGGTACTTCTATGAATAGCAGACTATTTTCTCACGATTTTGGTATAAATAAATATTTTTAGGTTAAGACAATCGACATTCATTTTTACGTCTATTTATCATTTTAATAGTAAATAAACACATGAAGCGCCGAAGTTTTTTGCTTTTCATGTTACTTCACTCTAAACGGCTGTTAGCGTGGCGGACGCATCGCCACGTCTCTTCGCGCCAGGAACTACGAGTACCATTAAATCTCTTCCCACTGGGCTCGGTAACTTTTGATTTTTCTTTTAAAAAATCTGAATAAGTATTTTGTTTCAATTATGTTATATCTTCTAAGCAAAATAGTTTGAACGTTTCTTATCGCCCAGGCCAGGTCGTGGGACCGCTTTAATTTTTTAAAACTCATGAAAATAAAATTGATCCTAAATTTGAATATAGTAAAATTAAATATTCCTAATTGATACTAAGTATGAAATGTAATTAATAATTACCAATTGGTTCTATTCTATAGTGAAACGATCAGCGCAATGCGCGGACGCGCCTGTGGCCCACAATCGCGTTCTATTTTTTGCCACTCCTCTCTAACGCCCTCTATAATTAGACGCGCATTGTTTATTGCGATCGACCGACTTACGGAAAATTGTTACTTCCTGCATTTCTGCATTTTGTTACAAACCAGGTTGACTTAATGAAAAGCAAAATATTTTCTACTAGCTATTTCTGTGAATTAGTAAACAATTGAAAATTAAGCTGGCATAAACAACAAAATTAAGCCATTACGTGACTCTGTTTTGTTTTTCCAGGCATTACAATTTTCACAATGTACTTATCGCCATAACCTGCAAGGAGAATAACAAAAGGGTAATTACAGTAATTATTTCCTTGAAGCTATATCAGCTCAAACGAGTCATCGCAAAAATTTCGAGAAATACTAAAACATGTTTCAAAATAACGTTAGTATATTCTCATTAGTCGTATTTAAAGGACTCAACATCTGCCTGATGTTTGAAGCAAATAGGTCGTGATAAAATACCTGCTCGGGCTATTTTAAGAACTGAAACTACTAGTGCTGTCTGTTTGGAATTTGTCCAACGTACACATTACAAATTAGGTTTAATAATTTACTGTTATGTTTCCTTCCGAAGTATCTAACCCGTCAGATTCCTATCAAAATAATGAATACCAATCATCTTTAGCTTTGATTAAATTAGCTACATACATTTATCGAAATGTTAAAAGATGAAACACGAAACATCTTCATCAAAAATATAATTGTACGAACTACGAAACGAATGCAAGCTGGCTATATTTATACTTTGAGAGATGTCTTCGACCGCTAATGTAATGTATATTAAAAAACTTGGATAAATTTCAAATATATTTTTATCGATCACGTGTGTTTAATATAACCTTGAATTTTACATTATTTTATTATTTCTTTTTGTACACTTTCCGCGGTTATAAATACGTAATTTAAATAAATAGTTTTAGCTAATAATAAGTTGGTAGGTCACCAGCGCGTGATATCTCATTTGGTAACGTATAAGCAAGTAAAAAAATGCAATAAATTCTGTTGAAATTTCTTATAAAGGGTACTGTACTAGTAATTATGAATATTGCATTCAGTTATAAATTACTGAATATTCTTTTAAAAAGCTGAAACTTCCTCTTTTCATTGCAATAGTCGTGACTCTTAGAAATCATTAGTTCGAACGCGACTTGTGACACGCAACCAAGTTGTTTTCCTTCTGTTAGTGTGTCAGTGGGTCAATAGCTGGCTAGCTGGTTACTGAATTTTGAAGCAATACTTAAAACCGGTTCTTAAATTACATTAGCTAAGCCTAACTCGAATGCAGAGATATCGTGAATGCGAACCGTCAAGGTTTTTACGAATCATTGCGTTCGAATTTTAGACATAATTTTCCATAAGATAATTTCAAGTGCTTATAGATATTCTCAATGGAAAAAACCTTTGTATTCTGATTATATTAAAGCAGCCATAAATTACTATAAATAAATAATTTACAAATGAAAACAACAAACAGCAACTATTTCAAAATATACCTAGGTATGTATGTTTGTGAATATTTCAAATGTCTTTATACATAAAACATTAGTTCCGGAGTTCAAACAACCGCGGCGATTACGCAAATAGATATGAAAATCGTGGATAGCAGATAGCAACGGCATGATAAAGATCATAGTTGTGCAAACGAGCCGGCGCGGCGAGTGAGTGGGTCAGCGGGCCAATGTCACTCGCTAGTCCGCTCCCTGGTCGCTCGCTCTAAATACAACTATTGTACATCATTATCTATCGCATTACTTGTTACATATGTAACGAACTCAAACACATTATTGTTATTATTTCCTCTTACAACTTTTGTATGAACCGTCCCAAAAATTTTAGAAGATTTAGACATATTGTTTGTGTCCTTCCTGCCTACGCTTCTAAATTATATATCTTTTGATATTTAGAAGGTTTTAACATAAAGTGTTAGCTTCTATTTCGTTATTGCTTTATATTCCTTATATTATGATCTTACAATGATAAATATTTATAGATGATATTCTTACATTATTACGTATACAAATTTAACAAATTCATTCTCATTAGGGTATACTAGTATTTATAAAATTGATAACATTTCTATAGTACTGAGATAAGAACTAATGCTCATAATTGCGCTTCCTAAGTAATTTAATCATATATCTTATCAAACCATTACCTCAGTTTTGACTGTTGGTACAATGGGTGATTCACAGTGGATCGTTTTCGTTTAGAAATGCCAACGGACTTTCCTTCTCGGAATTGATGACTAATACTACAATTAATAATAAGCTCGCTGTTTGTGAATCCAAGTAAGAAATTCTAAAAATAGGTAACTATAACCCGCACCTTTGTATATAATTAAAGAATATTTTAATTAAACCTCACAGTTAATATCGCAACAACAGACCTATTTATAATCTAGCAGCACCTATGTTTTCCTGGAAGACTACGTACCTATCGTACGTGTGGAACTGATCTTTTTTTACATTGTGATATTATATTTCATTTCATGGGTATTTTTATCAAAAAAGACAACAATAAGTCGTGAAATGGTAATGGTATTAAACCGAGACTTACGTATTTATAATTAAGGTAAGAATAAAAATAATTTAAGCCAAAGTTTTTATCGGATAGCATAAAAATAACAACGATCTGTTTTTATGTAGTTATAAATGAAACTATCTTTTCGGATTTTGTCGCGGATTTATGTTGATTTTTGGTTTCCGACTTTTCGAATGCTTTCATGGTCACGAGAGAGACTAATATTTTTAACGTCTCAGAGCTTTATCTACTTGTTATAGATAGTGCTACCCACAATTTACAAAAATTTCAAAATATTACCAGTTTATTTTTGAACTATTACAAGTTATTCCCCGAGTTTCAAGTCAAAGCAAAACATTTGTGACACTAAAACTCATATAGTAATAAATAATCTCCACGTAATAATTCGCAATCGAAGACTAAACCGGGCGCGGGCGTGCGTCCGCAAGCGACGCGGAAGTTGTGGTGAAAGTGCGCTGCGGTGAAAGCGTTTACCTAATCGCGGCCGCAGTTACATCAGACGTGAAAGTCAATGTTATAGGCACAAACCATACGAATACAATTAACTATGAAGTGCTATTATATATTTATCATTCTTCCTCAGTCCTCACCTTACTTAGAAATAAGAATGTCCATAATTTATGCCGTTGCTTTATATATGTAAAGATAATATTAAGCCATATATTAATATTTTTATAACAAGGAATTACTATAACATTTCAAAATCTTTACATTTTTAATGAAGTACGTATACAGGTATCTAATCTATTAAGTCGAATCTGTATATTAAATATTATTTGGAAATTCGTATTGAAACGGTTACATTATAGAGACCGCATCTATAGTTTTTACGGGTGGGAGAGGGACATAGTTTCATTCTGGCGTAACGCTGGATAGTGGATATCCCTTTAGGATATTAGTACAAAAAGTTATTTAGACAAATATTAATGCCTTTATTTATAGGCAAACAGTAACTACATCTTATTTATACTTCGATAATATTTAATATTTGTTTAAAAATATATCTTGAAGTTAAGAAATAATTTCAAAACATTTAATTTCTAAATAATATTTTTGTAACTTTTTGCTACATAATGCATTTATAAAGCAACCGATATCAATTTAGCTTGAACTTGTATGTCCTTATCGAAGTAAAGTAAAGATAAGTTCGGTTCAAATGAGAAAATTCAAAAGACGAGTATTATTTGTAGACGAGTTTTCGATGTTTACAGCACCAACATGATAATGTTCTAAAACAATAATGGATCTTATCATTTACATTTACTGATACTTTATCGATTGTATACAATTTATACATATGTATACATAAAAAAATTTAGAGTTGAATCTGTACATTCAATATTTTTTGAATAATCTCTTGAAATAGTCATTATTATCGAAACAAAGGCCGAATCTAGTTTTTAGAATTTTTATTTAGAATGTCTGTTATTGCATTCGAGAAAACCACAGGCCAGATTTTGAAAAAAAACTTGGATGATAGCTGGATATCCGGATCAAAATTGAGGATACTTTCTACTGCAGGAAAATATTACATTTCTGAAAAATCTTATCTAACCGTCAAAACTAAGTACGAACCCGAGCGGAGCGGAACCCTAGATATATAACATAAAACAACAATAAATTCTACAAGAATAATTACTTTTCAAAAGAAATACATTTTTTTAATTAAATAGTTATCTATAGAGAGATCGCTGGCCGCACGTGACAAGTCGATTAGTAACGACGACTAATTGAAGACCACGTTCACCTCAATTCAAATTATATCACGTTCTGTAATATAACAACCATACTATGAATATTGACAAAATATTTAAAAACTCTTTAAATTACTCCATTTTTTTAGTATGTATATATTTAAAATGCCTTTTGTTTCATTCTTCGTCGTTATTATTTAATCCATCATTATTCAGTAGTAATGTACTCTTATGATTGATGTCTTGCTTTTAAGTAGGTGTTTATTTTAATTTGGTAACAGCGTCGTGAGCTATTCGTACTATTGTGAAATAATCTTCTTGTCCCAAAGAAATAAACTTCGCCCACTAATTGTGTTTTTACGTAACGTACAATGTTTCGTGCTGACCAGTAAAAATAATAATGGTAATTATTTAACTAAAAATTATAACGTTTCTAGCATGCTCGCTCGCATTGCTCGGGTTCGTCCCTAGATGCTCCATGCCAAGTGTAAAGTTGATTGTAGTTTAGAGTGTAGTACAAAAATAAAGGACTTTCGTACGTACTTGCGAGAGCCCTTAATCCGTTCCTTTCGAAAAATCCGTTCTTAGCGGATTATCGGCGGATTGTCTATTTACAGCTATAAACTACCTCCCTGTCAAATTTCATCTTTATGTACGTCAAGCTGTTTTCGATATTTGGTAATAAGTGAGTGAGTGTCCTTTCGCTTTTATATATTTAGATTTAGTACAATTTAATAATTTATAGGCATGCATTTTTATACCAGAACAATTTAATCTCTCAGGGATGTTGTTATCCTGGAAAGATAAAATTATAAACTCAATGTAGACTCAGACAATATACTGTTACGATTTTATTTCGAATTTGATTTTAAATATTTCTTTATGCTAACAAAATTTATTAGAATTTGCATATCCCGTGGATTGTTTTCTTCAGTATTTGTAAAGTAGCGCATATTTCCTTTTTATAAAATCTAGTTATGTATATTCAAGTCATTTTCCACAAAAAATTTTTGCATTGCATACTAAGGAGGTTTAAGGAGGTTTATAGAACTAGCTTCAACATTTGTTTTAAAATAACCTATGACATAATATAATATGTATTTTTAAAAAGTATACAAACATTGATAAAATAGTCATTAAAATGGAGAAGTAAATAAATGTTGATAAATAAAAATAATGGATTTTGATAAAGATAAAATACTTAGTTTAAGAATGAATGCTGATATTTTGCTATCAAGGGGACGAGAACAAATGCTTTTATAAAAGATAATGTAGTAGGTTCTTATTATTAAATATAAATTATATATTAACGATTATTGCCTATATACAATTTCCTTTGAACTTTAACGTAAGTAAAGGAAATGTTTACATAGCAAAATTGAGAATAGAACAGCAAATTAAAGCTACTGCAATTTATAACAATAAATTTAAAAAATAATAATAGTAGTGTTAAATTGCTTATTTTTTTTATATTTCTTCTATATTTAAACAATAAAGATATCGATCCGATCTGCTGCTGCATTATCCTTTATAATGACCAAATATTTTTTATTTTATGACCAAATATGTTTATGAAGGTCATTTATGGATTATGATAGAAGTCGTAGCTGTTTTTTTTTACATTTCCATAATAACAATAGTTGAAAGGAATGTAGAGAAAGTGGAGGGGCGTTATCTCTTGAAACTTATGCGACTAAATGATAAAGTATCTAAGTAGGTCATGAGAAACGTACATCACACTCGCGACTTGCAAATCTAACTACTTTATCGTATGGACAAATACTTACTTATTTGTATTTGTATTTTGATTTGGTATAAACAAGATCGTGTAAAGAAGTCCTGGCGAACAACGAGTAGGATGTTTCATGCTGTGTTGCATAACAATAATAAAAACAAAACTATTATCTTGGAAATCCTTGGCCTAAAATTAAAATAGATAATTATTATCGCGTGACCCGCTATAGCTAGTGTCTTTATTCCAATTTGAATTGTACAGAATTTGCAGTATAAGTACATTATAAAATCGCAAAAGTTTAACTATCGATACGATATCTCTAAAAATAATTTTAACCGAAACATTGCTACGAGCACCGAGAACGTATATTTTAATGTTCTCCGACCGACTTCGGCTATGGCGGCCAATGACAATGAGACTAGCCAACTGCGCAGGAGATATTATAGTGCTCAAATGTACGCGTAGACACAAGTGCACTCTCTGTTCCTATCACTCTCATACTCCGGTGGGACGACTACTCTACACGACCAGTGAGAGCTAAGGCGCAGGACCGACGGCTTTACGTGCTCTCCGAGGCACGGTGGTGAGACACCGCCAACTTCCCAACTCCGGGCTGTTACTGAGGCTTACTGAACAGAAATACTCAATAACTAAATGTGGCCCGACCCGGGACTTGAACCCAGGTCCTCTCGATGAGTGGCCGTACTTGCTAGCCACTACGACAACGCGGCAGTTAACGTATACTATAGGTATAGTATTAATAACTATTAACATAATACCGTTTACGAAACTAATCAAGTGTATATTTCATAAAATATGAGTCACCACAGTTTATAAGTAATGTTAGATTATCATCATTTTGTACACTTCTTCGGTATGTAATAAACAAGTTTTTAGTATATAATAATTAAAATAAGCTTTTTCCTTACAGGAAACATCGTCGCAAATATTTATTGCAAATTATTAAGAATCGATATTGTGTTCTAGTACAATGTAAATACGCGGCAGTAAACGTCAAGAAGAATACGATTGGAACTGTTGATTCTTAAGTAGATTTAACGAGTCGCTTCCTCGTCGGTGGCGATGGTAGGAAACGCAACCGCCCGCGAATGTGCCTTGACCTACTTACACTCTATGCCTCTCTACGTCTAGCTCTCGAAACCACAAGATTCATTCGATCTTTGCATCGGCTAACATCGACCAAAAATTACAATATAATATTAATTATTATGATTACGGAGATCGCGTAAATTTCATTTCTACTAAGTTCATAAATAGTTTGCGAAATATATGAAAGTTTCGATAAATATCTCATTATAAATGTTTTGTAAATACATATAGGTATGTAGATATGAGGAAATAATAACACACAACTTGATTGCGTAAAAGCGAACTATAAAGACGTAAACAAACAAAAAATAAAACAAAAAGAAATAGAAGTATATTATACTAAAAGGCTCTATTTGTCTATTTACAAGTCCACTTAGCTACTGTGAATTTACCTATTTGTAAGAAAAATCTTATAATTACACTTACGAGTAGTCCAAGGTGGAACAGAAACCCAGGACCTCCTAATGACGCAGTGGTAGCAATATCTAGTACCGTAAATACCATTGGATCAAATTTTCTTGTTTATTAATAATTTTTTTGTTTATTATTAATATAATAATAACCAATATTTATATATTGGTTTAATAATACAAATTTTCTTGTATTCATTGACCTTGCTGGTTGTACCAAGTTGACGACAAGATTAAAAGTTACTGTAGCGCTAAAATTACGCGACGTATTTGATTTCGGCCATGACTTCGAGATGTATTTGACCTCTAAATTGCTGTGACTAATATTTGCTTCAAAATTGAACAAACCTAAAGTTCATAATATATGAATTATAAAGGTGTATTTATAATAAGAACTAGCATATCTTTGTTTCACTCTGTCTAACGGCACTTTGCGCTTCTGGCACCCGTATTGCATACCGATTGTTTGACTACGTTTTAGTTTATACATGGACTCTGACGTCATTAAAGCTAGAGCTCTAGAAAAATCAGAGCCTTGACTTTATTTAAATCTATACACATTTGCTAATTATACTGCTGAAATGATTATATCATTCAATTGTATATACCTACTATTAGCAAGTAATATAGGTTTAAATCACTTTTTAAAAAGAACCAGGAGTAAATATGTTTTTAAAATATAGGTCTAATAAAAATATTGACATACAATAGTTAAATGTAGCCAATTATATTTTGCAATGTTATATATAGTATTATATGTCCCATACATATATTATATTTGTATTGTTATATTTTTATCAAAATAAAAATTACGATAGCTATTAGTTATAAAATTTTTCAATTTGCTGACATTAAATGACCTCAAAATGGAACGACGGTATCTAGTCGATATTTATAAAATAAGATAAAAGCGGTTAAAAACAATTTAATTGAACGAAAAATAAAACTTCTGATTAAAACTATCTAGAGCAATATGTAATGTACATACCTACTACTATAGATCAATACTGTTTACAAAACTCTTTGTGTAATATTGTAAAAACTATAATAAATAAATATCTTACGGTTATTTGAATAGAAGCCCAAACAAAATATTAAAAAAATTGAAAATACAATTAAATTATTATATAAATAAGATAAAAAGTCTTGTGGTATAGAAATCATACATTTATTCGAATATGGAGTGAAGAAGTGAAGAGAGTCGAAGCGAAGCGAGTGTGGATTGAAAACATTCTATTTTGTTGTTAAGTCTCAAACGAACATGAAATATGGAAAAACTGTCTCGTAATCTGTTACTATTTAACCTTTATCTATATTACTATTATAAATATGAATGTAAGTTTGTTTGTTACGCTTTCACGTGAAAACTACCTAATCGATCATCATGAAACTTTGTACACATATTCTTGGAGGTATTAAAAGTAACATAGGATACTTTTTTACTTTTTTCTTTCTAGCGGGCTTGACACCATAAACGCTAACGCCATGAACCACTAGGGTGAAGCCGCGGGTACTGCTAGTATCATTATAATATGACAAGAAGTAGTACAATACTGTCAAATCTTAATACAGAATAATAAGAGCGATAAGGTAAAACTTTTTAAGAATTCTGAATACTGCCGTCTTTATGCAGATAAAGTTAATATCTATATATATACATATATGAGCAATGTTCTAAAATTAGTAAATTTGCAAACGAGGTCGCTTTGCACGTCAGTTAACTTTATTGTTAGATTTGCTGAGAATGTACCTTTATAATCGTTTCCTCGATATTTATTAACTATTTAAAGTAATTAACAACGATGTTAAAATTTAGGTTCAACGAACATACATTGCACATAATGACAAACTCGTTGATTTTATAATACTACTTTTTTAATTTAATAGGCTACTGCTTGATGCCTGAGAATGCATACAATGTTCTCTACAGTCTACACCTGCGCCAACGCGGCAATGGAAGCTAATTTATTGCCTCCCCGCAGAAATTATTTAGAAATCTACCTGGAATCTTTTTGTGGTTCGATCATTAGTATACGTAAATGAAAGAAGTAGTGTTAATAATATATTAAAATTAATGTAGAGCTCAAGTTGGAATTGTAGAGCCTTACTAGAATAACCAAAAATATACAAAATAAATATAATCGAAATGTTTTTATTTGAAATTCTTTCTAGAATTATTGTTTTGGTCTTTAAAGAAACTGGGAGTACAATTTGTTTATTATTTTCCAACATAATAATGACGCAGTGCAAATAGAAAACGATCGTGGTTTGAAATCACGGAAGAAATTTTGCATAAGTGCTCGATTTTACATTTATGTGAATTATTTTGCAATAAAACTGTTAAATTTGACACATTATAAAAACGGGGCGACCGATTTCGTTTATATATAACACAAGGTTATAAATTATTTTTAATAGGACGCACATTAATGTATCTTAACTATTTATACCTATATGTCGTAAGACGAAAATAATGAGCTACATTTTTAAATGTACTTACAATTGCCATTGAGCTGCTTGAAATCCAAATGGTTAACAATCCATTAACTAATGACACAAATCACTTAATTGAGATGCACAATAACAGGATAGTTATCGTCGTAGTGACACTTCACTTATGTACAAAAACACTCTCACTTCAATCCAGTCTAATAATACACTAGCACTGTCACGTAAACTTAAATAGAGACTAACGTTTATTCAATAAAAGTATACATATGGTTACATAAAACTACACACACCGTATCTGGGCTCACACCCAGTTCCAAGTACCTGTAACAAAGCAATGCCATGAAAAGTTTAATATTTATAAAAACTGTTAAAATGGTATTCAAAACTTGAACTGTACCACTGAAACTCACATAAAGAACAATAAATTGCAGTGAGAACTACAATTAAGTGGGACGTAAAGTATTTTGTTCGAACAGAGCTCTACACGTATTACCAAGAAGCTGGCCGAACGATGACTGGCAGCGCAGAGGGGAAATCGGTGGGAGGGGAGAACAGACGGAGGACAGATCGAGGGAGGGAGATTGTCTGGTCGACTGGTTGGTCGACCTATTGGCACGGCACACACACAATCATAGTACATATACTGTCAGTAAAGTTTCTAGGCTGATTTATTTCACGCCTACAGAAGCGTAACAGAAACAAATAAAGATAATACAAAACCGATCGACAGAAAATATTTAAGAATCAACTTGACTATTTTGTTTATATTTATGAAAGGTTTTAAACATATCCCGGAATTACTGCAACGTAGCAGGCATCCGCAACCTTCAGGAGTTCTCATGGCCACGCGCTCGAGCGTAAAGGTCATCTTACACTGTTGCTAGCGAATAAATGCTTGTCTAATTGAGCTCTACCGGCGACTCTACCTCGGAAATCGAATGCGAAGAAACATGCGTAGATTTTAAGTACTGTGGCGTTGATAACAATAGTTATCCGAAAGCAATTGAAGGAAACGCTAGTAAGATAACAGAGGTTGATAAGCTAAATACGTAAGCAACCACGAGACACTGAAGGGCGAGTAGAGCTCATAAATAAAACACATTAGAAAAAACATCTAAACAGGTTTACTTCCTATACAAAAACCATCTTTGAAACCTTGATAAAAATAATCGTAAATGTAATCGTAATATATATAGGCAATATATATTTTGTAGACACATTCATCACATTATAAAATAAACTTGTATTTTGGTACGGAACTGAATACTTAATTCGTAAATGGAAATAATAATCGATAGTATAATGTTGCCACTTGCTTTGAATCAGCTTAAAATATTATGTTTTTAACAATACGTAGCTTTCGTAGTAAGTCCTCATTTCCTAACCTTACATTTATGCAAATTTTGTATATTTTGTTTTAATTATTATAACCTAACTAAAAACCAAAATATTTAAGTTAATTATTTTAAATTGTTGAATGTAATATTTTTAATATTTAAGAATAATATTCATTGTCAGATTTATATAAATAATGAAAACCTAATTTTATAATTCCATAAGCAATTTTTACTGTTAACGCCATTCTAAGCAATTACGACAAAAAAAATGCGTACCTACTTATTAAAATGAGACTAATTCATAATTCCAAATTATTCATAGTTTTACCAACACTTACACGAAAATCATTGAAATTTAGCACTACTCGTCATAATACATATACACAGGTTATTTCATGTATACTTTACCGTATGGGTTAAAGCCGCTAGGCAGAGAGATAAATAAAAATAAATGCGCGGATAATCTTCGTGGGGGTAACGCACTTGTTTGGTTCTGTGCGTTCTGCGCTCTTTCCCTCTCGCACTCGACTGTTCAACTTTTTTTGCTCGTAAACCGAGTCATCGCCTTACCAGTTTTTTATTTTTAATGGCAACTACATAACTCGTGGCAAATGGTGAACCTTTCACTAAACGACAGATTTCTTTAAATTCTTATTTGTTTGCGAAATACACGATGAGGTAATTTATAAGCGACTCACCGCGCAAATGACCGTCAAGGTTTATTTAATCGAAGCTAATTCAATTCAGATAGAATAATACTAACTACGAGTATAGTTACATAGTTGGACTTACGTATAGACGAAACCTCTTGATACATTACAAAACCTTAACTTACAAGTGCTTATGCAGGAAATCGGTATAGATAACGTTTCGAATACCTCTTTTTCTAATAATCCACGTAGTTTCAAAGTATTGCAATACTGGTTTACAGTTCGTGGGCACGTTCTACCGCCGCTCGAGCAAGACTGAGACCTGTTCGAGAGAAAGTGAGCAAGCGATTACTTTCCAGCGATCGTCCAGTTTACTCCGTGGTCTTTGCACTGTCCGGCGCTCAGAGGCTACCGTTACCCTCTTTTTGCGCAACGAGGTCACCCGTAAGGTACACAAATTGGGTAAAACGACTTAATAGCACCCGTTGTGTGCTGAATTACATATATTATATGAAATTGCACTAAGTTCTGCCTAAAACAAAACTCTTACATAATAATAATAGCTGACATTAAAATCTAGACGAGGTAATTAAGCATTATATAAACAAGTTCTGCAGAATAATTTAATACAATTTATAATTGCATCCATAATTAAATAAGTTATGGATATATTATGTATTACTTCCGCAAATTTTAAGAAATGTAGAGTTAAAAAATATGTATATAGACTCGTTAATCTTTCTGTATTTAAAATTATGATTTTCTTTTACGTAACAATGCAATTATAATAATATTATTATAATTATATGTTATATTTTAGGTGAATTAGGTAAAGTATATCCATTGTACAATTTACAGTACCTAAATAGAAATCTAAGGAATATATTATAACTAAAAAGTGTGGAGTTAAATTATATAATTCTGATTTATATAATGGGGTGTCTCTTGCAATTTTCAGACTATCAGGGAAATAGTTATCTTCGATTAATTTATTTATACACTGACTTAAGTTTTCACACTCTTTCAGCTCCTAATACATACTCACAGACTACCAAGAGAACTACATACTGGATTGACATCTGTCAAATCAATTCGTGCGAATGAAATAACGCTCTACAAAACCGAAATAGGCCGATGGTTTCTTTCCAAAGATCGATGTGTAATATTTATTGCCGGGTACTATACGGGTTGTAGAATTTTCAGAAGCATTGTTTCACGAGCATTCACAAATCACAAGAGCTGATTCTCATTTCACAGCATTCGAAGTCGATATACTTACGTATGCGTTTAATTCAGAGGTAAATAGTAAATATATAGCTACAGTTTTTGGGTAATACCCGATTATTTTTTGTAATATTAACATACACACATCAAACATTTAAGTACCTACCTACCAACACGTACTTTGGGTTTTGTAATATCTCTTAAACTGAGAAAATCTAGTAAGGCTTTAAAAATCTTAGTGGGCAATACATCAAATGTAAAGTGATACTGACCTGACCTTGCTTGCCTCTCATGGACACAGAATAACCCGGTCGATAATTTCGCCTAAATTTTACATTATGTATATCAGGGTTTATACTCCAAGAAAAAACCTTATCCTCTTGATTTTTGACAACAGTAAAGGTTAAATAAAGCTTATAAGCAAGTACTTGGAGCTATACTGGCCTGACCTTGTCTCTCACGGATATACAATTGGGTCACGCGGTCAGCAATTTCGCACTTTTTGCATCACGTGCACTTAACGTTGTTTTCGATGTCTCGAAACTATTCCATTAGTAATACTAAATCTGTGTTAAAGTTATGTATATTATTCTTAGTTAAAACTAAAAATAAAAGTTTTCATTAAATTAATGAAAGTATATTTACAATAACATCACGCGAAAGAAACTTTTGTTTAAATGAATATAGTACATATATGCTGTGTGTTACTAATAAAAATAATTACTCCGAAATTTCATACACGTCGCAGACAAACAATGGCTTCAATAAATATGGAAATAGCTCAAAACAGCAATTGAAGCGGGTTCGAATCCAGATTTAGCACATCAAAGATTTTATGAACGAATAAATATTTGGCAAATGCCAACACTTGCTACTAGGGACTAGGGTGAAGGAAACCATCATCAGAAAACATATGTATGTATAAGGACCTTACTGAGTAGTTTTCGCGTAGTTTTCGCAAGAATAATGTGGAGGTGGAAGTTTTTATTTTATAATTAATGTAAATAGAAAACCTCTTAATAATTTTGTTCAAAATACTACTGGCTATAATTGTAGACTAAGCAGTGGTAGCCCAGCGGTAACGCGTCGCTTGTATAACCGAGTGATGCGGGTTCAAATCCGGGTCTCGCACCTCTGACATTTTCATGTGCGAATCATTTCTATCATGATTACCACTTGTCTTACGGTGAAGGAAAACATCGTGAGGAAACCTGCATGTCAGAAAACCTAGCAAGTTTTCGTAAGACGTGTGAAGTCCGCCAACACGCACTGGGCCAGCGCGGTGGATTATGGCCTGATCCCCCTTGTACTGAGGGAGGCCCGTGCCCAGCAGTAAGACGTAAAAAGGGCTGATGATTGTAGACTAAAATTATTAGGTATACTTCTTTACCTATGAATTACACTAGGTGGAAAATTTACGAGTATTTTTGTATATTCAGAATAGCAGTATTTGTATGTTAAAATTTATTATCTTACAAAATCACTACACAATTTAAAACACCTCCGCCGCGTCTGCTTGTCTGACTGTCTGTTCGCGATAAGCTCAAAAAGTACCGATTTTCATTCTGTTTTCACCAATGGATAGAGTGGTTCTCTAGGAAGATTTTAGTATATAATTGGTCAAGTTTTTGTATACATTTACAAACGGAACCTGCAGCTTCGCTCGTGCTTAAGCGCTAGTTCTACAAAATAAACAATCATAAATCAAGCAAATATACACATAAAAACTTATTCCAATTTGATATTTTTTGTGCGTTGCATATGTTCACTAGAATTGTAAGTCTTACAGACACCATCCTCAATAAATAAAGATCGACCATAGACAAGGAGATAAAAAATCCTGCACCATTCCCTTTCGCTGGTTGACGCAGGTAGAGACGAACATAACGTAGATTGTGCAAGCCGTGCCATGTCACTTAAAAAAAGTCAAAAAAGAAAGAGACGGCAGGTGAAGATGACTATTGTTCCATAAGATCCTGTTTTTTTTTTCATTTTAAGTTACAAACTGCCTTTATTGTTTGTATTTTACACGAGGGAGATTTTTTTGCAGCAATAAAATATTTGAGTTATCTATTGTTCACCGATAACACAATTGATCTAACGAAGTTACATAATGCCCTAAGTTCACAGTTCATGTCAGATATATGGTTTCACTGGACAACTAGTGTTGTAATTGTAATGTTTAAAATTTTTTGATTGTCATTTTTTGTAAAACAAATAATAATTATAAAAAATAATCATATATATTTTATGTATTAATAATTTTATAAATGTTACAAGTAAAGAAAAAAAATTCAAGTAAAATTATTTATTGATAATTATTAATTATATTATATATCAATAAATATAAATTGTTACAATTTATATTGTCAATTTTATACTGTCAATTTTACAATTTATATATTTAATGTTACAATTTATACCAATGATATTTTAACTATAGATATGTTATACGCTCACTAAAGAACCGAAAAAAGTGTTCCGCGCTGCACACATACACACTTTTCATTCAAGGTACATGTCAAAATGATAGAAAGGGGATAGTCGATAAAATCAATAAGAAAAAAAGAGACAGCTAATGTTGTCAATTGCGCGTCAATGTAAACAAACATTAGTCTAGCGACCGATGACATATCAGAATATTAGGCAAATAATTGAAATATATTAATAAATCGAAGTATTCTGCGTTCTTACATGTGGTATGAGATCCCTTGTGTTTTATTAACTTAGTATCATAATTGGTGCATTTCCTAAATACACAGGATGGCATTTTTTTTAATTTTGTAGCAGCGTACCACTCGTCGCCATGCGGTGACACTGACTAAAGGCAATACGTCCTAATTAGGATGTTTTCGAGTTCTCACGATTGCGCGCTCATAACATATCTATAGTTAAAATATCATTGATTTATACTGTCAATTGTTAATCTAGATTTGACAACAGTTTGAAACAAAATTAACACAGATGTTGCGCAAGTCGGATGCTGCGGACAATGTCGCTATAATGACGCGCTACATTTATACCTATACTGTTATATAATTACTGTGCGACCGAACTTCGTCCTAATAAACTAATACGCTTACAGATTAAACACCAATTTATAATATCATAAATTATAAAATAGGTAACTTACCCACGCATAGTTATTTAAGTTTTGGTTTTCCTGGTGTACTGTGGTTTGAAATGTTTTCACTAATAATAAATATAATAATTTTAATTTTGATAGTCATACTTATTTTATAAACTTAAAACAAAATCCTTGTCCAATATAACGATGATTAAAATATTTAATTTGTATTAGAGAAAAAATGAGGCCAAAAATAGTTGAACAAATAATTAATTCTAAAGTAATAGTTAATTATTTTATTCTCACATTCGAGAACTCGATGCCCTCATCGAATATCTATATTATGATTTATTATACCTTGTATTATAAAAAATAAGCGTTTAGGTATGGAAACGATTGTCGAAAGTTCAATTTTCTTTGTAACGCTTCATCATTTTAAAAGTTTGTAAAGTTCGTGACGTTGGTACTTAGGTAAAATTTTGAGACGACAAAAAAACGAACAATCTCGAGGGTCGTGGCGGAATATGTGGCGACTGGCGAGCGAAGGCGCGCTTCGAACTATTAGTTGTGCGGACGACGGAATGCTAACAAATAATAATACCTCGTAGCGATTACGAACGAGTCATCGACCTTCGAAAAATCTGACCTGCGCCGCGCGCCGCAAGGTTGCGCGCACGACACCGCAGCGCTAGAGCTCGATGATTTTTATAAAAAATCCTTACTATATTCTAATAAACTATTCTGATTGCTTAGGATTTAGATAACATGTGTATCTAAAATTCTTGTCCTAATACGTGAAATAATTCCTAATTTCCAACAGTCATAGACTAACTATATTACTTACACTTCAATAATAATTTACAAAATTATGTAAAAATATCATGACGTGTTATCGTCACGTGTTATTCGTGCCCTTACATATTAAAATGAAGTATTTCAGTCATTAGTTTAGAAATCTATTTAAAGATATAATGTAATATTCAATATTACTTCGTGATTTTATTTTGAGTGATCAATCATATTGTTTTTTTAATACATATTATAAAATTCCAACTTAGTCGAATCCGTACCTTGAATTCTTTTTATAAAATCTAATTGAAATAGTTATAATTACAGGTACAGAGGCTGTATATGGTGCCTATTTAAAATTTTTGCCTGTCTATCTGTCTGTGCCCGCATTACGATAAAACCACTGGACATAAATATACTTTTAGGGCAGGAAAATATGTCATTTCTGAAAAATCTTTACTCACAGTTAAAACATATCTAGGTTCATAGGATAAACCCGAGAGGAGTGAGTGTTAGTCAATAGTTTTCTTTATATTAGGAACTACTTATGAGAGTTTACCTACTGAATACCTATATTGATATATATACCTATTATTTTCAAGTGGTAGTGCCATGCTTGTTACCTTCGGGTAGCAGCCGAATGGGCCGGCACGCCCCGTATAGTACCACTCTCTCACAGAAGACCGGCGTGAAGTGGCAGCTATGCTGTCGCGTTTCGTCCGGTAAGTGAGAGTCCGGGAGGTTCACTAACCATCCCTATTCCCGTCCTTCTCCCTCCAACCTCCCTCCCTTTCCTGAAAGGCCGGCAACGCATCTGCAAGCCCTGTGGTGTTGCAGATGTCCATGGGCGGAGGTGATCACTTACCATCAGGTGAGCCTCCTGTCCGTTTGCCCCCTTTGTCCCATAAAAAAAAAAACATACATCAGAAGTACTTAACTAAGTAAATAAAGTGTATGAGTTTGTCAAAACTTAAAAATTTTAATACATATAGGTACATATCTCGTAAAAACATCAAGCTCTCCGCTCTCCGCTCTTTCCTTGTCTTTCTGGTCACAAAAATATTTTCAAATGATAAATTAATAAATTATTATTTTATTTCCTTATGATACATTTTACATTTTCTATACCAAATAAAATACTTTGATAAACAAAATGTTTTATTAACGCAAATGAAATGCATTGTATAATGGCAAATTAAAGAACTGTCACATCGATTGTATTCAAATTAAGTATAATCTTCACAATATGTTCTAGTAGTAGGTACTTATTTGTATTGTTTAAGTATATTTTTGTGTAAAATTCAAGCAAGCAAAGGGATTTTATAAAGAAAACATACGTATAGTGGGTAATAATAAATGTATCAGCATACTTCGATGTATCAATTATTATACACATAATATTAATAATAATAAGCGCAATAGCTTCATAGCGATTAATCGTTAAAAGATGAAGTTATGCGAAGAATGAAAATTGAGCAAATTATTGCAAAGTTCTTATCGTACATTAACCGACAATATATTATTATCTGATAATGATTGCGGGGTTTCTCTGTAGTAATATAAAAGTACCACCATTTTATTCATTTGATGTTCCTTGACCTTTTCGACGACATCGAGAAAATAATTCAAATAACACGTCTCGTAAACAACTGTCAGATCAATGAAATTTAGAATTACACAGTCCTTGTAGTAAGTATAATATGTATTATTAATCTACTGGAACTTGGAAGGAACTAGTCATGTACTGAATATGATAGACTCGTAACTCGTCAGTCATTGTGGATCGTATTAAATTATGTAAATGTTAAACCATGTAGAGTCGCCTATTCACCATTAATGCTGACATAATATTGTTATATATTAAGTTTGAAAAATTGTAACTATTTAAATAATTTTAAGCAACTGTATTTGTTTATCATACATTTAAATATAATTTTTTGCTTTTGTTTGCACTTGGTGTATGGCAATGCTAAAGTATATGTGTCTCGAGCGAATTTGCGTGTCGCAAACATTATTTTTACTTACTAAAAACTTGGCTTGAAAGCAAATTCTGGTAATTAAATTTTATAATATTTTGTATCCTTTTATTATTATTATATAAATGGGCTAGCAGCCATCAGGGCAGCTTGTGGCGAGCTGCTGCTGAATGGCGACACTACGGACCTGATGTCTCCCGGGGGAAACAAAATGTGTTCCCCGCCGCTTGCTTGTCTTTATTGGCCGTCCAGAGTGGAGCGCTTGTGCTGCTGGTGGTAGTGCTTTATCTGCGTAATAACGGTGAAACCCGCTCATGAACAGTCTTGCGATGGTAAAACCGTTCCACACCTCTCGACACCCTTAGCCGACCACACCGATGGGCCCAATACTCCGTCCGCCTAATATCCAATCTGAGTCTGTTGAGCAGGCGGACGTCCGGTAGTCTCACACAGTAGCTCAGTTTAAATTTAGTCCATCGAATTTCCATTCCATTACCATATTTAGTTATCCACATTTTGAATAGTCGCGTTATCCGGAGACCATCTGCGGGCAATTTACTATGGGCTACAGAGATGGATCGCGGATTATGCGTAACATTAAACAAATTTGAATATCTTAAGGGGCCTCTACTTTTTAGACCAAAGCACCAGACTACTTTGAGCCCGAATTTCAAAGAGATATTAAAATAATCAAACTAATACTGAGGATTTATCGTTTAGGTTTATAGGAGGAAGGTTATCAATACGAAAACCAAAAGTATAAATTACCCTGACAAACTAAGGTAAAACAAAAATTTATAACTAATTATATTAATAAGGTACCGTTAAAATTCTCTTACATTTAAAAAACTTAGAACGTTGTGCTATAATTCAAAATCAAAAGCATGAAATTAATTATTACAACCTTAAGTACCCACCTATGTAGTTGTTTTTGCAATAAAGTAAAAACTGCCAGAGGTTCTTGATCTCGCGTGGAACATCTTTAATCAATTATTCTTTTAATTATTTATGTTATACGATAAATGTGGCATGTTTAGAATACAATCTAATGACTTAGATATCAATATTCAAATGGAGGAGGTATTATTCGGAGGCGATATCCGCAGTTTTATTTCAGTATAGCCGTGTCGTTTAAGGTCGACGAGGTGAACAGCCCTCCAAGGAGAACCGTTGACCCCCGATCATATCCGTGTACGTATTGGCACATTGGCTTGAGGCTCTATGGGTAAAATTACGTACTTACTCATGTCGCATAAACTTCTTAATTTTAAATTGGTTACTGCTCGTATCTCAAGATGGCCTTGTCTTTAATATTTTTAACGGACCTTATTCGAAATAAATTTTCTTATAAGTTACGAATCGGTATATGTAATAAACTCTACATTTCTAAATAAAACTTATATTTAATACATTAACATTACAATCAAATGTTTCTTATAAGAATTAAAAGAAATATATACATTTGTGGCACCAACCATACATCATTAATGCCTTAATGCATTTGAAAATACTCAAGTTACCGTTTTCACCCGTTAGAGGGACTGCCTTTATAAACAAGTTATCCTTCCGGGTTTATAAAATGCATCTAACCGTGACTTGTTGATTCTTGCGCACTTTTAAACCGACACACTCGTTAATTTTATCTAATTATCGCTATTAAAGAGGAACCAGAATTAATTGAAATATTAGCATAAGATTTATTGTTACATATCTGTATATATTCTAACTAATAATAATAATAAAACAGTAAGCAGAAGTAAGCCCAAATTATGGTTATACGCCTCACACATCTATCATCATCATCATCATCATTTTTTAACGTCCCACTGCTGGGCACGGGCCTCCCTCAGTACGAGGGGTATCTATGCATAATATTAATTTTATGACAGCAATTGATTCTAGTTCAATTTATACAAACTGAACATTTAAAATGTTCTATATTTTCTATTTGTGATCATATTTTATACATTAATGTAAAATAATAATAATCCCTATAAAAAAAAGCAAACAAATATTGTTATTTTTTATAGATCCTGTAAAAACCGCCCACACTGTCTCGAGTCTCGACGCGATGGCGAAGTATTATTCTATACGAACATTATTTCTTTTAAAGGATATTGTAGCTTTTAATGTTTAAGTTTAGGGTGAAAAGTTCAAATGCATCGTCAATTATTGATGCATATTGTTTGTTAAAGTGTCATAGTAGTGATTATATTTACTAAGGGAGGGTCTTGTAGTGTCCCTCCGAACGTGCGTTCATCGTGTCGTGATGGGCGGGGCTTATAAGCGTCCAGCAGTCCAGTCTGGCGAAAAACCAAGAAACGCACTAGGAGGTGACATTCTTTGGTGGCTGATGCCCCAAACATGTTGCTCTAGTACTTTTCTGACAGCAGAATCGATCGTTGGAGCAACAACATAGTTGTTGACTGTTGTGGTCTGCAGCGGCTGATATCAGATATGCCGTCGGGACGTCGTAGTTGAGTGCGTAAAGTGAATAACACATATCCACCTAATTCATTGCAGATGGTATGCGAATGCGAATCACTTCTATCATTACCACTTGTCTTATGGTGAAGAGGAAACCTGCATGTCTGAGAAAACCTAGCAAGTTTTCGAAAAACATGTGAAGTCCGCCAACACGCACTAGGCCAGCACGGTAGACTATATGACGTGATCCCCCTCGTACTGAGGGAGGTCCGTGGCGACAGTGGGACTATAAAGGGGCTGAAGACATGACTGTTTATGGCCGAAATAAACACATACCTGTATTCCTTCCTTTTTGAAATAGTGTTTTACGCATTTATACGTTGTATAACGATATAATATGGTAAGTGACATGAGGTCGAACCTTGAACTTTACGATATCTCGGCATCCGTATTAATTAAATGTTTGTCAGGTTTATTAAGAATAGTAGGGAATCCGTTTTCACTTTTGGTGACTACTAAAGTCACAAAATTGATAGTTGTTTAAAAGGTTTTATCTATAACACAGTATAGCTAAGAAAATTGCTTGTGATATTCTTATAGGTATGGCAAACAAGTTGGCCTACCTTGGACTCTACTTTGTTGGACTTAAGGTTATGATATTTAAAATGAAATAGAGAACGAAAATGAAAAATGAAGAGAAGCGAAATATAAAAAATTGCGAATGAATTTAACATATTATATGTGCAAGAATTTTATCGTTGTGGTAAATACATACTATACACAATTTATATGAACAGGTTAAAGGCTTTTTAAACTGTATGCAAATAATTGTTACTGCTCTGGACAATATTACAATTCAAAAAGCACTTCAGTGAGACATTTAAGATTATAAAATATTCATAGCTTTCGTCGCCGTCGCACCTGAATTGAGTCTCGGCAAGGGTTGATTTATACTTGATGTTTCCGGTACTTGCCCGTACAATTTCAACTCTATAATATTGAAATCTTGAAAGATGTCTAACCATTTTTAACTAAATTGATGAGTGCTCACGAACAATCAGTAAATTTAAAAAAAAATCTCGCAAGTGGACCGATGTGAAGGTAAAAAATACATAAAGAAACTTTCGACTATTCTCGGCTCAAAACCATTACGAAACACTTTGCGAAAGCGACTGTTGCGCCACAAGCGCGTTGAGTTTTTGACAACGCCTCAACCTCTTCACGATATCATCTAAACCGGTATTTGAATACTGATTAACACGATATCAGTCATCGTGGGAGTTCTGAGGCTACAGAGCCACGGCAATCAACATTACAAGCGACGAACGGCGCAAAGGTTAGACAAATGGATTTAATATAGTATCAGAATGTAACCTAGCAAGAATGTTTAGCAGGTAGGCGAGTGCAGTAACTTAGTGTAAACTAGCTAGAGGTGGCGGTAAGCTACATGGCTCGGTCGGGAACTGGTTCAGGCGGGGGGACGGGCGCGAGCCCCAGACGGAGGGACGTCATTGACCTGCACCCCCGCCTCCGCACCTCGCGCCCCCTGCCGACACCCGCGCGAACCGTAACTTCATTGTATTGCTGCACTGCGAATCAAATTCGGTATAGCGGAGACGTTTTTGCCGACATCGCTCGCTAAGTGAACTCGATTATTATTTATTATAGGCGGCTTTTTAGTTTTTTTGATAACGAAAAATAATAAAAGATTTTACCTGGGTTTTAAACATAGGATTTCTGTCATACTTATAGAACTCTTTATTTTTAAAGTTTAATACTGTCGTCAAATAATATATTCGATGTCGACATAATATATAAAGGCGAGAAATAATAAGTTTCGTGAAGGTCAGAGCAGCCAAAGTAAAACGAGAGAACATTTTGCGCTCGCGTTTCGTCGTTTAAGCCACTAGGTCAAGTTCACAATAAAACTCTTTAAATTAAAAGATTTTTGTTATCAAACGATTTAATCATCAAAATTATTATAATATAGTGAAAGATAGCTGAACGTAGACCTCCCCATAAGATTTTAGTAACAACTGTTCCTGCGTGCGTCATCCGAGTCTAGTTTTGGTCACTGCACAAGTCGTCGAAAATACAAAGTAAAGTATTCGATTTTAGATCAATTAATTGAATAAATTTTGTGATTTATAAAATTGTATTAAGAAGAGCGGTGTACCGGTATGTAGATTTTCGTACAGACAGAGACTTACACCATACTACTAACGCGCTGTTTGTCACAGGCGCATTTGGAACTTCTCCGACTAAATAATAGCGCCGACCATCATTTCATTTGCATCCAGAGTCGCGGTACTCCAGAACTTATCCAAATTGCCAATTGATGGCTGATTTGCGTAATCTCCGACATCAGGTCTAAAAGTGTACGGATTCTTAAGATCGCCCATGTAATTTGATGTAAATTGACAATGATGTCCGCTTTCGAGATATGACATAAAGTTTTTGTATGTATTAATATTTAATATCAGCTCTAAGATCTCGAGCTGAATAATCAGGGGACATGATCTGATCTGCATTTAGCAGTAATGGATGGTTCGGATTACCTACGGCGGCTGCGGCAGGTACTCTGCGACGTCGACGTTCATCATCCTCAACAGGGAGAGTCCACTCCGCATGAGGCAGAGGATTATTCTCATAGAACTCCCACCTGATTTGCACTGGTGTATGTGAATTAGCCATAGAAGTCACTACATTTCGTAAGTTACTGAGGAGAATCCCTAACGTTTAGTGTGCGATAGGGGGGACGTAAGAGCATGAGCCTTTATGCTCAAAATTTCCAATATGGTGAATGAAATTGGGGGCATTAGCCCAATCTTAACGGGCGAGTTCCTAATCAGATCTTCAAAATCTTCCGTAAATTATCAAATTACAAGATAAGGCAGTGGAAGTACGCAAATCACACTGGCCCAACGTGTTTGACTATGGTCCGATCCCCCCCTCCCCCCCTCTTGAAGGGATGACCTTGCCCAGCAGTGCGACGTTAATTAAAGGACTGAATTTAATTTTTAAAGTATTAGTAGTTTTTAACCAGAATCATAGCACAGGTTATTTACAAGGCACATGTCTAACAGTACTCAACACTCAAGTGTATGGGAATCGTGAGTGTACCATGTGAGCATAACATGAAGAGGTTTTGACGACGTCGCCACACGTGTTCCCAAACTGATAAATTATAATAAGCTAAACCGTAAACAATTTCTCATTCTCTCGTTTCTAGTGACAAGTAAACATTGTTACGGCGATGTAGTAGAAAATCGTTAAACTTTAAATGATTTTGTAACGCTTAAATAATGTAATCGTTAATGGTGATCACAAAAATAGGATAACCTGTTTGTTAGATCTGCTTTTACTTTATTGGTTTAATAAATACGTAAAGAAAATAAATACTAATTATTGTGTATAATTAGCTAGATATGTATAAACTGTTAAGATTTCTTAGAAATTATATATTTTCATTTATATAAATTATATATCATCATACCAAATTTCATCAAAATCTGTCAAGTGGTTTTCTCGTGATGCGCTCACAGACATACAAAAATTTTAAATATAGATTATACAATCTAACAAACAAAATCAATGAAATAAAGCCTATATTTACTTGACATAGGCTTATAGTAAAATCACTTTACTTTGCTTGTGCCTGTCGTTTGCAATTATAAATACCGGGAATGGAAAAGTGCTGCAAATAGGAGCAAAACATCAAGTGTCACTAGCTACAGCCATAGTAGGCGGCGACTGGCATAATTTCAGGTTAACAGTGCGATCATCTACAGAAATAAAACTATTAGCGATTTAACCAAGTGCATCTCGACGATAACAAACTTGGCAACAGTTGGTCTAAAAACTTTAGCTGGTAACTATCTAACTATCTAACTTATTTCTATCATACGAGTATATGCATTTTGTATATATTACATGTTTATTTATTTAAATAGGCACATTAGATATGTATATTGATTATCGATATACATACATACATAGTTACATACATTATAATATATAGATAGAGTCGACTTTGGAAAAATAATTTGAAATAAATAATATTATTTAGCTTACCTAAGACGGCTTACAGTAGAGCACCAGGAAATCTGTAAAAAAGGTTATAATTTATAAAATGAAAAAAATGTTTTTCGTACAAGTATGTTAAGAAATATGAACATTTAATTGAGTGTAAATAGTTGAAAAAATGCGGTGTGAATATTGTTATGATAAAAGAATAATGTGGGTTTTAGGTTAAGTAAACGGTGTCACGAGCACAATCGAGTTGTGCTCGCGCACCTGTACCTTCACTGCTACAGTTTATATTTTGTAGTAACACAGTAGGTACTTAGATGTTTGTTATAGAAATTAAAATAATTTCTCTTGTATTTCATTTTTTGAAGTATCCATTTCGTAAGCCAAGTAGGTACTGTACCATAATAATAAATATTTTTTGTTAGTAAATTGGGCGTTAACAAATAATCTTTCGTAATACTTCAACGGTATCGAGACCATAATTAAGTTGGTACTAAAAATTGTTCTTTAAGCTAGTTGAGCCAAAGAAATATAGTCCTCTGCATCATAATCAGTCACAACGCACATCATATGAAGACATTGCCGAGACTTTAATTAACCGGCAAAGCAGTAAGCATGGGACTTCCGATGTTTCAATGTTCCGTAAAAACCATTCTTCTTCAGCACCATTATCAACATAGACAGCTCCTCCTCATTTTCCCACCGATGATACCAGGCTGAACGCCAAATCTTTGCCGAGTCTTTAATTTGAACTCCGCTTTCTAGCTTTGATATTATACACGATTTTTCTTCGACGTCCCTAAATATGTTTTCTATTTTATTGTGAATTATAAAATGTTTTAAAATTAACTTTATATTTTACTGCGTCTTGTAACTTATCTGCACAGTTATAAACTGAATACAGAGATATGAGAAAGCGGGCTTTGGTTACACCGCGCCGCTGCACGTGTATTTTGTTTCTGGTAATTACATAAGACCCTAAACTTGACACGTTTTTGTTTACTTTTGCGATCTTAAAAGCCATTGACTATCATACTGTGCTTGGAGTGTATACTGTTACCTAATGAAATTGTTTACGATACAGCTGATCGTTCTAACAGATATAATTCTCTGAAGATATTAGTTAAATGTCAGCTTAGTGGCTTTATGAGATATGACGTAATAAGTAATTTCTTAAACGCTGCAAACAAACTAGGTAGATAGCATTTAGCCGGGACCAATGAATTTGGTCGATTTAATCAATATGTTGTTCTAAAAGTACTTAATGTCGACATAAATAGATTTAACTATATATGTAATTAACATCTTTACATAGGCAAAAAGGTACATAGGTACATATTTTGTGTATCTATAAAATGAATATCTACTATATATTACTACTGATGTAGGAACGTCCCTAGGTAGCCCCTTTAGCATACAATTTATACAAACTTTGAATGTCTTACTTGTTGTAATAACTGTACTGTTGTAAATTGTACTGTTGTAATAATGTCCCAACATATTTATTTATTTATATTTATACAACAATTAGTGGTTATGTGGGACTTACCGGCCAGAAAGGCCAGTACTACCCACTAAAATCCAACAGGCCTCACCCGTCTTAATAGGGCGCCAGAGGATCGCTTGCGCATTCAACAACGACGCCCCGACGCGGACGGCCCGGCCGGTCTGCCAAGGCAGACCACACAGTCTATAGGGTTGCTCCACAGTCCACTTTGCTATCCACTGGCTACTATCCAGAGAAGTACCAGGAGCGATCCACCTGACACAACGCCCACCGAAGTGGGCTTTCTCTGTGCGTATCTTGGCTTCGCGCCCGGCCGGTTTGTCGGTCGCTACTATACAAGTATAGCTATAATATCCATAAAAATATATACCTATTTAATAATTATACAGCAAAGAAAGAGTCGATTTAATATGAAAAATAAATATGTCAAGACGATAGTAAAATACGGCGAAGAACTATTAGACCTACTTTCTTTATTTTTAGCGAAAACATCTCAAAATTATTGGAATTTAGTTAGTTTGAAGAACGTAAAGTTAGTAATAAAATCTTTGGATAACAAATTAAAACTTTTAGTTAAAATTGAACAAAAATACAGCTAGTTTATAATTTTAATCCTTAAATTAGGATGTATCATTTTATATTTTGATAGAATTTTGTAACACGTATTGCCTATACTCGATATATTTTATGTATGTACATCAAGCACATACCTACATTACTTAGCTATACTATAATCATAACTTACTACGAGGGCGGAGTCGCGGAAAACGCCATTTATGCATTTTTATTGATCTCACATTTTTTATATTATATTATTTCAAATCAATACAAAAACCCAATAAAACTTCTTAAAATATATAAAAAAGGTAACATTAGAGAAGTTAAAAAAAATTAAAGCAAATGTAAGAAATATTATACTTAATTTAACTTTTTAGTAAACACACATCACGTAAACATGGCAACTAAATAAAGTCGTGCCAATTGCCAACTCTTCGATGAGTTGCGCGCGCGCAACATGGCCGCCGACAAGATGGCGGCTGGTGAAAGTGCTGAACAATTTCCGATCGCAAAGGTATTTCCTAGCATAGTATAACGCATAAAAGTGACAGTAAATTATCAAAAGAAGAAGTATGTAGGTCAAAGCAATTATAATTTAAAATATTGAAGAATCTTAAGCAATATTGCTTAATAATTAAACAGTCTTAATATATTACTTATTGAGTAGGTTGTTATTACATTAAAAACTATGACCTATAATATGCTACGCACTAGGCTAGAATATTAAGAAGTAATCGTCGGATCTGCCATGTGCGTAAGGAAGAAGAGCTTGTTATCTAGCCCAGTAAATATCCTTTTTTTCTATGTAAAGTATCTACTATAATCTTAAACTTAACATAGGTATACAAAGTGTTTACTTAATGAACTATCAAAATAGTAAAAAAATCAAAGTCGAAGATAAGCGACGAAACGTGATACAAATGAATAATAGTGTACCATCGATCTTTTCAAAAGCCAATGAGATCTACAAACAATGGCTACGAAAAATCAGTTAATGCGGATATGGAAACACAAGTAAAAAAATCTACTCAAATGCAAGTATATTAATGTAGATTGCTGTTGAAATGTGTGAAAGATTAGTTTAACTTTTTTAAAATTTGGTAGTATACATTTCAGATTTTTCCTAGAAAAAGGTCAACATAGGATCCTTATATCAGATAAAGGATCCTATATTGACCCGGATTTCATCAAATGTATTTCATCAAAATCGTCCAGTTATAGTTCTTTCGTGATGCGTTCCCAGACTGACAGACAAATAAAAATTCAAGATAGAATTTAGTTTTCAAAAATTTTAGAATAGAAGTGTCTATTTTCGATCGCAAAATTACATACTATTTAACAATACAAAACTTTCCTAATAAGAGTGTTAGTTGAAATTGAATGTTATAATTTAGATGATGAATGATGAATGATCTTAAATCGTAAGTAAGAAAATGTAAGCCATGACAAATAAGTCACAGACCTGGAATATCATATTTAATTAATTATTAGGCCATTGTACGAGTAAGTCTGCAAAGCCAACATTATTTATCTCATTTGTGAACACATTTTCATGAAGTGTACGTTTGCGACTGAAAAACTAAGCCTACTGCAACCTATTTACAAACTTTTAAGTATAGCACAGAACCTACATTAAATTACTGAGCATATAAGTAGCCACTTACTTAATCGATAACTTACTTTTGCAGTCTCCTTTGAAATACGTAACCTAATTTCCGTTTCAATTAGAATGCACGTACACAAGCGGAAGAGAATAATGGCCGGTATCGTTGAGGCTCTTTACAAACTTAGGTCTTAGCATGGAAGGTCCTTTGCTGATGTTTAACGGTAATTTTATTTCGTTCAGATTCTATTGTCTATTTATTAAAATATTGACTGGTTTTGTTTACATGTAGTATTTTTGTTTTAATTATCAATTGATTGAGAGAGAGTGGGGGTTACTAATTATAAAGACGAAACTTGAAGTGGTAAAGTAAACTGCATTCGTGTCTAAAGTAATTATTATCTATCTAAAATAATCTGTAACCCTACCATACTTTTTTGGCTGAAATTTAAAATAACGTTAATAGCTTTTCTTTACGTCTTTACGTGCGCGAATCGCAATGTACAAATTAACGATCGTAAATCAGGCGAATGTCAGCTAGCGTTGAATTATGATTCATGTCTGATGGAAGAAATAATCTTGGTCAATTACCTACCGCCCAACCTTGCGGCGGAATCACTTTAAAGAATACTCTGTGCACGACTGTTTACGATTGCCTTTACAAGCTGGCCGAAAATGCTTACAGATTATTATCAGAAGGACGTGATGTTTGATTTTAACAAAATGGTGACCTAAAAGGATTACTATGTACGAATATTCTGTAAAGATTTCAGATTCAGAAATAGTTACGTAAAATACTTCGACAAAAAAATAATTACTTCTGCAGACCACAGAATACCTATTGTTGTACCTGGGTACTCTACATTTTAGCAGACTTATATAATTTCAAGGTTGAACTACCTACATAATACATTAGAACCACAGAAGACTGGTTTTTATTTTTATTACAGGAAATATATAAAACAATATACCTAATGTTCAGTTAAAACATTGCGACATTCGAAGCAGAGTCTACGGTAATAAGAAAAGTAAAGTAAAGATTAGGTATCTAGTGGAATGAAAAATAAAATTAAATTAATGGAAAATTTTTAGTCAGTTCAGAAAAAACAAACTCAATTTATAGGTGAAAAGATTAAACCACATTTGTCCCAGTTCAAATTGAAAATGTGTTTAATTACGAATGCGCCTCGGATTTGAAACGTCCCGATAACCCGCCGACCTCATATGTATTACGTACAAACATAGTACGATAAGTGCGCGGGCATCGAGACAAAGTCGAGGCCGTTAACCTCGGGCTATCAGCTGACGACATCGCTTAAATGCGGGGTAAATTATCTTTCATGCAATATTTCGGTCGTTCACTACAACCCTTTCTTCACTGGCCTGCCACTTCATAAATAATAGTCGAAGTGACGGCTCTACTATGCTCCGATAATATTTCACAGAACTTTGTCGTTACACCATAAGTGTATTATATATTATATCCTTCCTTCATTATTATATCCTTCGAATCATATTTTATTAAGACACTGTTGACTTAAACGTTTAAGTATAATACACAAAAGGCCATTTGGCCTTAATATAAACATATATATAGGATGAATCAGAAAACTTCCGGCCATTAATATATTTTGGATGTTTGAGTTTTGCCCGTTATAATAAGAATTTCTCAAAATATGGTCTTATAATATGATTATTATAAATCTATAATTACAATGGATTACAAAAAAAACTAACGGCTCACCCTCGTCACTCCGCTCGGGGTAGGTACGTTTTAACGTTTAGTACTCAGACCAAATAAAAATTATTTGGTCTGAGGTTTAGTATATATTATGTATGTATTCTCAGAGATGAGTTATTTTCTCGCAGTAAAATGTATCGTTTGATTCAATGTAAGGGCAAAAAATATGTTTTTTTTGTGAAAACACATTTACAAACTTTGACATTCTCGATGTTTTCTACTATAATGTACATGTATTATGCATATAAACATTCCTCTTGAATCACTCTATCTATTGATAAAAACCGCATAAATCCGTTGCGTAGTTTAAAAGATTTAAGAGATATTCGTGTCAGTTGTTTATTTAGAGCTGTACCAAATATATTATAAATGTCTAACATAATGAATAGCTTAGTAATGAGGTATCAAAATATTATCATTAACGATGTTTTTGTCCTTCAGTGGCGAGAATCGAGAATCGAGATGCGAGTCGCGCGGCGTCGCAAGCGCAGGTACGTCGCGTCGCGGCCGAGCAAACATCGCGACCTACTTGCGAGCCTCGCGCCCGCACGCCTTCACTACCTACTAAAAATAGACGAAATGCTAAGAAAGCAACACGGTGGACATGGATTCGATTGATCGATTGTTTTCTATTCCCTATTTGTTTCAATTTACTTTTGTTTGCTTCTATTGATATACAGATAATGTTGTTTGTTTTGGTTTCTTAACATATAATATTTTCAAAACATTCCGGGTCTGTGTGTACTATATTATATGATTTAAGTTAATACCGTAGATGTTTAACTTAGTTTTAGCTTCTCATTTACCAAAGAAAGCAGAAAATAATATTAAAATACGTTTTAGCGAAATTGCTATAATATGACCTGACGAGGCAAAACGATGTCGAAATTTCTCAATTGGTCTCTCGTGCTGGATGATTTTAAAAACCCGTCCCCGAGGGCCTTGGAAACACTTGGCCATTTGCCACGCCCATCCAGACTTGCTGGAAAGCAACTTTGTTCTGCTTTGTCAAATGGTTTGCTAAATTAACCTCCCCTTCATACAAATATTATAATTTTTCCCTTTATCTAATATGGATCTCTACTTAAAGCTACTAGCGAAATTTGCACGCAAGCCTTGAAATGAATAGCAGATGTTAAATTACTGTTAATGGGAAGAACAATAGTTGCTTCCTCATACATAGCCTCGATTTCAAGATAAGACGACATTGAAACATGTTAAATGTTTCCTACTGCGTTAATCGAACTCATGTACTGTGGAAATTTAAAACGTGAAATATTTCGTTACAATTTACAAAAGAGAATACAATTAAAAGTTATCGTGTGTTGTCGACAAGTACACGACGTCAGATAACGGTACAATTATTCTGTGCGGTGCTTACTGCTAAGAAGGTGAAGAATGACTCCTTGATAAATTCGAGACCTTATTAATTATAACACGTATGAAATACGGCAACGCAGTTCGGTTTCTTCCACGTATGCAATCATTCACATCAGCAGGACATGCTGAATTTACCTCGCTAGAGTCGAAGGATCCACGACGAGCACAATACGTCGCGAAGCAGTCACTAGCACTCTCACAAATCCAACACAGCACTTCTGCACGAAATCCTCTTAGCGTGGTCCACCGTACAGTGCACTGAATAAGTATAAATGAGTTCTTGTAGAAGACGTACGCATTAAAAGTGATCAATTTGGTATATACAAACAAACGAACGACGCAAACACTCTCGCGTGCGGTCGATTGAAAACTGGTGTAGGCGATAGATACCGACCGAGGAGCGTGTGGCCATGAGCGGGTAGAGGGGCGTCGAGGTCTCGTTCGCTCTCGCGAGGCTCACGTAATCACATCCGAGGTAGGGGTTCGAAGGAGGCCGAGAGGTTCCGAAAGAGGCCGAAGCGCCGCGCGGCAAGTCACGCTGACTCCGAGGCGAGAGAACTTCGAAGTAGAGCCATCAACCTGCTTGCATTAATCTGCGACTCATGAGTTTTCACTCAATGTTTACCTAACACTATGATTTTATAAGATCATTAGTAAATCTTATTTAGTGCTAAGCCAATGACTTTTTCATTGACAATATCCTGATTTTGTTACTAATTATTATCATATGGCTTATTCTTCGCTCGCGTAGGGATGGTGTTAGGCTCCAAGTGAATTATTAAAGTTAAAAATAGATTGACAAACTATTTTAAGGCGAGTATGTCAAGTGTTTACTGTGACTCTGTGAGTATTATCAATTATCATATTGCAAACGTTGCTTGTTACTATAATATAGTCTTAACTCATTATATTTAGTGTAGATAGAATCTGTGCGAAGAGGAAATTTTTATTAAAGGACGAAATTTGTATTTAATTGATTTAATGTCCACTCATCAGAGTAAATGCAATAAATTAATAAATAAATTGCGACATAAACATTAAATTAGATATTTATGTAGAGTTCACGGCATTTATTGAAAAAACTGGTGTGTAATAAAATAAAATATTTTTATATGTGCTATAACTTTGTGTCAAATAAAAACAAAAATACACTTAGAATTATTAAAACTGTTAAAACTATTAAAACTAAATATTCTACTTCATGTGGGTCTCAAAAAATGACCTAATAATCGTAAAACAGAATATGTACCTGACGTTTTTTCATCGGAATGAATCACGTTGTTTGTATGAATCTTATATCAACTTAATAAACTGAAGAAATGCGATTCTTAATATTTTGAGATATGTAGGTTCGGGTTACAGTTTGACACAATTAATTCAGGCGATAAGGCGATACGACGCGACGTAACGGGCAAAAATAGACAAACTTAACTACTTACTTCGCATTTGTATAACAAATATCATTACATAACGACTTAATTTTAGTCAGAAATATTTCATTGACGACACTTGTGGCGCTGTTTGTAGTGGCTCTACTTGCCACTTGCCTGAGTTGCCAGTGCCGTGCCAGTGGTCGCGGTTTTTACTCCCGCCGCGTTGGGGGCATTCATTTATGTGATCAGCACGAATGTCAGTACTTTAGTCAGGGGAGTTATGTTTATAAATGTATTTAAAGTTACATATGAGTAGTCTTTCAACAATGTGCTATATCCATAACGCATGTCTCGTAAGTCTTTTTTTTTTTTTTTATGGGACAAAGGGGGCAAACGGACAGGAGGCTCACCTGATGGGAAGTGATCACCTCCGCCCATGGACATCTGCAACTCTGCAGGTCTTGCAGATGCGTTGCCGGCCTTTTAGGAAAGAGAGGGAGGAGGGAGAAGGACGGGAGGAGGGATGGGAAGTGGGCCTCCCGGACTCTTACTCACCGAACGAAACACGACAGCATAGCTGCCACTTCACGCCGCGCCGCGGGTCTTCTGTAAGAGAGTGGTACTATACGGGGCGTGCCGGCCCATTCGGCTGCTACCCGAGGATAACAAGCATGGCACTACTGACACATTAAAGGTTTAAAAAGATTGACGGTACATTTCTTTTCTGAACACAGCTAGTGTATTCAATTGATTCAATTGTTTACATGAGCAAAGAACTCCGTTATAACAATGTGCATGCAAAAATGCGCATTGAATTTCTACGTTTCACGCCTTGCTATTAACGTAATAGCCATAGCCCATAGTTATTAGATATATATTTAAAAAGTAAATGAACCGGTGTAGTAGATATTTGGAAGCCTATAAATATTCTATCTTTGTGCGGCCGCTCAAAGAATGCGTTTCTGACACCTGTCAATTCGTCATGACTAGTGATGTACAATAATTTAGTAACGTTATTTATTGCATTCATTATGCATATTTATTCAATTTAATTTATATGTTGTTATTTTTTATAGGAATTATATTTCAATACATACAATGTAAATACATTTTTAATGAATCAATTACTTGAATAGAATCGTATTTTCTGAATGTAACGAAGGGAAAAAGAATAAAAATGCTTTATTTATTACGGGTTCGGGATCGGAAATTGTAAGCGTTCTTGCACTAAGGATGTTTTATTTTACTATGAATACACGCACAGTCTGTACACAACACTAGTCTCTGAACACTGTATTTCTCTTTATTTTTACCAGAAATATAAAGAAGTAAGTAATTTTATTTTCAATGTTTTTTTTTTAATTCATCCGACTGATATTATTACACAAATTTTCTTGAGTTTTGTTTGGGCGTACCTTTAATATATTATTAACTTTATTAAATATTATATTATTTATATCATACCGAAAGATTATATTAAGATTACAAAAATATTCGAATACAATTGCCTCGTTATTTTGTCACATCACTACAAAAACAAACAGTTGACATAACCTTGAAACAGCGTCGTTTGACGTGGTTTGACTTTTAAAAGCTAATGGTTTTATATTTGTCAATTAAGTAATTGTGATAATTTTAGCCCAAAATTAATACATTTATTGTAAGTAAGCATAATTATTCGAATTATTACTTAAGTACTTAGTACTAGTACTTATCACTCGTTAATAAGGTAAATAAAAGATATTTAAAAATTTGCCGTAAATTGTACGCCAGTTCCATGTTACATCGCACAGTCGATCACGATCTGTCAGAAACGCATTCTCTGAGCGGCCGGACAATAAGCGTAAATATCTACATTGACGTAGGTGCCTACAGCCTACGTAATGAAACTCTTTGTTTTTATACAAGTTGTAAACACGTTGATCTCGGAAGCTTTTCAACTTTTTTCGACGACGCTCACACAACTTTCCGAGGTATTGTTCTAACTTCTAAACACATGAGAACTAAGTTTTTGTTCCGTTTCCAAGTGTTTTCCTACAAAGCACTCACTTAGACGCTTCTTAGTAGTCTCTGATAAGTAATTGAAATCAGAAATGTACGAGATCATGTCATCTATTGTTTAATAGGGAAATGATTAAGTGCACTCATTGTTTTTTTTATTCAGGTATTATAATTTCTAACGCTTGGGGAGTGGCGATGTCTTTACTTTTAATTCTCGAAGGATTACGCCATAGTCTTCAGTACATGCAGATACGAGTACATTTTGGTAATCAGTAACCCTACTTTTAGATGATGCATTATACTTATATGCAATTTGTCCAGAAGCAGCCCCCATCGCCCACCGAAGTAGGCAACCTCTTCTGTCGCATCGTCTTGGCCGGATGCTAATAACTAATAAGCATCTATCACATCGGTGGAGACTATAAGCTACCTGCCACTGTTTCTTATCTGATATATCCTTTATTTTCAAAAAGTAGTAGGTTAGGTATAATTAAACAAACCTCCAATAAAGCATTAGAGAAATCCGCTCGGTCTACTTAATAGTTTGCATTATAATTTAAAATATTTAATAAATTCATTGATAGTAGTACAGGTAGATATAGATATATCGATACCTTAACAAGATGTGGACCAGATTGACATGCTACTAATAATATAAAATATAATGCCAAGGCTAGGTGGTCCAATGACAAGGTTACTTAATTATTTATAGAGTCAATTTTAAAGCAAACTATATTTATTATACCTCGAAATAATATGTATGTAACTAACAAATGAATACCTCAATTATTATCTACATGATGTTAAAATAATGTACTAGTGACGTATTCTCGCTTCGTCTACGTGCACCTTACAAGAAAGACATATGAAAATGAAGAGTATAATTTTTATAGAAGAAGATAATTTTCTAACACATTATTTTTTAAGTTATCTAAGGTTAAGCAACAACGCGACGTCGTAAACTTCTGAACACGAACACATTTGTAAATGTAAAAAATACATTACTTCCCGACCTACTCGTAATTTTTTAAGAGTCGAATTGTCTAAGAATTGTCGCGAAATTTTCAATAAATATACTTATAATAATTTAATTATATGTATTTAGCTCTTTTAAACGGCCCGGTACTGGGCACGGGCCTGCCTTCCTTACAAGGGGTATCAGGCCATAGTCCACCGCGCGAGCCAAGTGCGGTTTGGCGGACATCACATATCTTTCGAAAACTTGCTAGGTGTTCTTAGACATGCAGGTTTCCTCACGATGTTTTCCTTCTCCGTAAGAAAAGTGATAATGATGTTAAAAATGATCCGCACATGAAAATATCAGAGGTACGAGACCCGGATTCGAACCCGCACTCTACCACTGTTTTATTATAATTATATAATGCTTTATAAATATGTAAGTTATAATTATTAAAGATTTAATTATCTTACATTATAATTTATAGTCAAAATAAAATATTGTATGAGTCATTTACTTAGTGTGTCATGTACTTAATAAGATGAGAAAGAAAAATGTGAACACTAAGATAATTCTGATATAGTTAATAAAAGATACTTTTCTTTCTTGAACATTGATAAACATTATAAAATATATTTATATTTTTATTACTGTTATTTTTAGTTATTTTTATTTGATTTTGTTGTTGATTGAATTTGAATTTGAATTTGAATCTATACATACTAATAGATGGTAAAATTTCAGCCTCTGTAGTCTGCGGTTCTGTCAGGGCGATGATAAATCAAGACAAGGAACTTTTACAAGTATCTTACAAAAACTTTTATTTAACTATATAAACAAAATAAAGTAAAGTTTTCCCAGTAAATGAAATGAGATGTGTATACTGTATGCATAAAAAGTAGAGCTAAATACAATCTGACCAGGATAAATGTTACTCTTACAGCGCCGCTTGTCACTGGCCTACGGTGACGTCTGGTTGCGTAGATATAGTGTAATGCAATTTTATTTCAATTTTGAGTATACACCAGCAATGTTACTTATATAATGTAATGTAAAACCAGCAATCAAATCATTTGTCTACTTTGACTTTGAATTATATAAATATAAATAAATATATTGGGGCATTACTTAAAAAATCTTTTTCTTTTCAATTTAAGTAATAGCAAGTACATTCCTTAAACATTTCTACATGTGTAGCGGTCAATGTCTATTGTTGTGTACTCCCTTGCGTCGAACACTTGGCAAGAGCCTGGCTGTTTTGAATTGGTAATGATGATTTATCTTGACCTAGTCGCGAGGGCGACTTGTCTTTGTCAGATCTGGATAAACATTTGCCTCGTTCGGGAATTACACCCACAACTCTCGGAGTAGCATGCATACCAGCTTAATAACATAAACTACTGCGCCAGGAAGGACGTTGACTTGGAGAATAAAAATAAATTACATAGACTACTGACTAATGTCATGTCATTTTTCAAAGTCCCATTATTGCAACCCATTTTTAAAGAAAAAAATCTACGTAAATGAAAAAAGAATCGGACAATTTAGAATTATTAAAATAGTTTTTGTTTGTTTTTGTAATATAAAAGGGCTTGAGACCTTTTACATTTAAAAAAGACTGCAAAGTTGCGCTAGTTTTTATTGAATTTGCAAAGATTTTTTTTTTGTAATCTCAGGTGACCATCATAACGGTACTGTTAGAGAACAGTTCCAGCTGTTAATAGGTGGAAGCAGAAGTTAATTACATAATATTATAAGCAACAGTTCGCATCTCCGGCTGGTCGCGTGACGCAACGCCCGCGCCGTGAAAGCCGATAGCGCAGGAATTGGGTTAGCGTGCGAGCTGCGCGCGCGCCGCACTCTTGTCTCTACCCATTTATTTTTGTTCAACTCGGTTTTACTGTTACGTTACGGTTATCCATTTCATTGTTTCACTTTTTGAGAATTTATAACCAGTTTAATATAAAACGGCGATTAGCGTCCATGGCAACGCGAAATTCTTAAATTTATTGTTTGATACGGTTATTTTTTACTGTTTTAAATTTTTATTACATTAAAAGCGAATATTAAGTAGATTAAAGAATATTTTAATTGATTTGGTATCTCAAAGAATTATAGTGAGATTTTAAATGCATAAGCAGAGAACAGTTTGCGAAATGTTTCAATAAACACGTGCAAGCCAGAAGGCAGCAGTCCGAGACACATGATAGCCGTTGGAAAGCGACTTGTCCACGCTTACTAGGAATTTAGACGTAAACTACTTTCTGCCAATAGATTAATTATATTTAGATATACCTACATATTTACTAGTGCCTATTACTACCAAGTTTTTTTATCTGTAATATCAATAACTATTATAAGTCATTAATACATTTTTTCTGTAGATCTAAAATCATATAAACAATTATGTATTAGCGCAAAATATAGTAAGTATTAGTAAAGTATATTCGCGTGTTTACACCTTCTTATTATATAAAACCGAACAAGTGCACCGGCAGTACAACGGCTCTAGCAAGGCTTCCGTGTTTGGCTTATCTGTAGTGTTCCTCAATAATGCAAGCGTTTGAATAGAGCTAATTCAATATGTGGAGAAGTATATCGTTGCCAATTTAGAATTCAAATGATCTTGCTTACATGTGGCTTCCTATACAGAATAAATTATTACAAAATGTACGTAGTAAGTGTTTTGAATTTTTATCATTACTCGTATGTAGATGACAAAACTATGTTGTTTTTATTTTGGGAAATAAAAATATGACTATTAGAAAAAATAGTCCTTAGTATTAGTACTTAGCAACTTTTATGTAGATATTATTACTTCTTGTTGATATTATACAATAGTAAAATGTAATCCGGGGAGAGACATGAATTTCTAACTTAATTTATCGTCGAAGTTGCTAGCTTTTTAAGCATATAAATATTAATAAATTGTTAAAATTTCAAATCCTACCTTGCTGTTGTTTTTATAAAGCGCAATTGTTTGTTTTGACGCAATCCAAACACCGACATTGTCATTCCAGCTGCGACATGGCTTTGACCCGCCGGATTTAGGTCAAGAGGAATCGATTTATGGTCTCGCTGCTCATTTGCTTTTTATTCCATTTTAGAATGTTGTGCTTTTCTTCATCTTGTAATAATAACAGAAAATTAGATATCCTACGTATTATAAGAATAAAACAAATTTTCTATGCATATTATATTATTTATTAATAAATACACAAGAATACTTTTCACTTAATGCATTTATATACTGTCCTTATATGAAAACACAATTATTAAAAATGTACGTACACCTGGTAGTAGGTATTTATTACCTTCTCTTTTTTTAATCTGTCTTTTTTTATATATATATATATATATATATATATATATATATATATATATATATATATATATATATATTAGGGTGGGTCAAAAAAATCAACTATTTTTTTTTTTACAATTAATACGGAAAAATGGGTTACTAGGCACCTTAAAAAAATTCTCACCAAATATGAACTCTTAATTTTAATAGGAAGATCCTCCGCGTCGCAGTTTTTCATTTTTTTCTCAGTCCAATAGAAAAAAATTCATTCCTCATCATTAATTGGTCGTACAGAAAAAAATTTTTTAAGAATTTTGTAGGAAATTTAATGCTCTACAAAAAAGGTATCTTATGTTTTTTCCGTAAACCTCACCATTTCACTAATATTGAAGATTTAAGATTGATTATTTTAAGTCAAATGTCACTTTTGTTTATGAATTTTATAACTCGACAAGAAATGGCTATTATTGAATGGGCAATAGAAATTTTTGTAGCAAATTAACTGCTCTATAAAAATGGTATCTTATGTTTTGGCGATTAAATTAATCGTTCAAAAGATATTCATCATCAAACTTTCATGTATATCGATTTTAAGAGTTTTTGATTAAATAATCGAAAAATTTCAATTTAATCTATCAGTTTTGAGAAAATTTACACGAAAAAAATTTTTTTCATCAACTGAGAAACTTCAAAATGTTTTTCAAGCTTTTTTTATGTGTAAGTATTTTTATCTACATTTAAAAAAATAAATTGTACATTATTTGTCGCTTAGTTAATCATTTATCAATAAAAAAAGCAAAGTTTTCATTATAAATATATTATGATTTCAGTTTTAGAGAAAAAAATGTCCAATTAGTTATAAGAAAGTTTTTTATTTCAATTTTCAACTGAGCTATTTATTTTCAAACAATTTTTTGTTGCAAGTAGGGTAGTTTTTTCGATGCTCTTTCACAACTTGCAATAAAAATTGAAATTGCTCTTCGTCTTTCGTTAAGCATTGGTTATATTCACTTACTAATGCGACACCTCGCTCTGCCACATCATTAACAACTTTCAATTGTGCGAAAAATTCTTTATTTTCATTATAACTTTCATCAGTAGACCATAAATCAATATTTTTGTCAAGAAAATCATACGGCAAATCAAAGATCTCAAAAAGTTTTAATGACTTCTTAGAAACAAAGTCACTTATACTTACATTAAAGACAAAAAATGAAATTTTCTCAAAACTGATAGATTAAATTGAAATTTTTCGATTATTTAATCAAAAACTCTTAAAATCGGTATACATGAAAGTTTGATGATGAATATCTTTTGAACGCTTAATTTAATCGCCAAAACATAAGATACCATTTTTATAGAGCAGTTAATTTGCTACAAAAATTTCTATTGCCCATTCAATAATAGCCATTTCTTGTCGAGTTATAAAATTCATAAACAAAAGTGACATTTGACTTAAAATAATCAATCTTAAATCTTCAATATTAGTGAAATGGTGAGGTTTACGGAAAAAACATAAGATACCTTTTTTGTAGAGCATTAAATTTCCTACAAAATTCTTAAAAATTTTTTTTCTGTACGACCAATTAATGATGAGGAATGAATTTTTTTCTATTGGACTGAGAAAAAAATGAAAAACTGCGACGCGGAGGATCTTCCTATTAAAATTAAGAGTTCATATTTGGTGAGAATTTTTTTAAGGTGCCTAGTAACCCATTTTTCCGTATTAATTGTAAAAAAAAAATTAGTTGATTTTTTTGACCCACCCTAAATTATATATATATATATATATATATAGAGAGAGAGAGAGAGAAAAAATATGGATAATAATACGTAGGTTTTTCCCAGTCCCTTTGAAATTCAGATCTAAAGTGTAATCAATATATTTGGGCGAGTATTAAGTGCAACTTTCATATTGAAGGTTGCCTCGTAAGTCGTAGGCAGTCATTCCCTTGATGTCGAAATATATTTTAGTACAAAATAATGCGAACGTGCCTTAGTGGGCGGCGCGCGGCTTATTAGGTATATCTTCACCTTTGGCCTTTGCTAAAATAACAAGATGAAAAAGAATTATTGATTTAAGGCAGGACTACGCAATATTATTCAAAACAATATTATGTTTCCTATATTATTTTCAGAATGTGGTAAAAAACATTCAATGCCATACGTACGGCTTGTTCTAATCCGATCAATAACATTCAGCGAAAAATAATGTTACGTGGAAGAAACCCAAGTTGAGACAAACAAAAACGAAATGCCACAAAGAATCTAGTGCATGTATGTAGAGTCTGGCTCGACATCTATAGAAAACGAAAATCCTCGTTCACTTTTTCTTCTTTTTGCACATTTTTTTACTGAAAAGTGTTGTGTCTAAAAAATAATAACATAAAGACTTATTCATTTTTTAACGTCTGGAAGCCTGTTTTTACTTTTTAAGTCATTATTTTTCCTATTTAGTGTAGATCTAGTAGAAAATTTATAAGAAGAATCACCAAGTTAGTTTGATGCTCATTTTATATGATTAACCATACAATTAATGGCACTGATTTAAGCCGTATTCAGTAAATAGAAAATTTCGATCCTTTTCTTTTATAGTTGGGAAATGCATTACCGCATACCACTCCCCCATCCCCACCACAACAATGTGAAAATTTCGATCCTTTGCCAACTACAGAGCAAAAGTTTACTAAAGTTTAACTACTAGAGACTTAAGCTACTTCTGTCAAGTCATATTAATTCAATTCAATTCTTGTTTGATGGCTTCAAAGCGTGCCAGTTGAGCACAGATTACTTCGCCAATGTCACGTAGAATGGAGAAGACACGAAGGAGATTGGTCGGTAACATAGAGTCAAGTCATATTAATGCTGATCTTAAAAAAACTGGTTAGAAATAAAAAATATATTAAAAAAATCACAAAGCTCCTAATAACCTACAGTCTAAAAATTTAAGCTCCCATTTAACTAAGTTGTCAAATCGACGATAGAGTCACGTAGCTACCAATAAATACCTTAGCTTCAGGTATTATGAAGAATACGAAGATCCTAAGCGGTTAAAGAGGTCTCTTTATTACAATCCGAGATAAAACAGACCAACAACAAATAAAAATAATATAATATCGTCCATATAAATGACAGGGATTTTTTCATAAAATTATTGAAAGTACTATATTTTCTATTCCCTCTTTAACAAAGAAGGAACGTATCAAAGAAACTGTTAAATCTTTCGTTTTAAAGATTGCTGTGCATACCGAAATTGGACTTCACCGTTTTATTCGCTAAATGTCGGCACGAACAAGCTACATAATTAGTGGCTCTACCATCGAGCGGCTATAATTGCAAAAAAGCTAACCGGTTTTGTTTCTTATGCAGACGTCCCCGGCGCGACGGTACGTACAGTCCGATGAGTGGTCAATAAATAAGTAATTGCTATAACACTGGATAACGGATGGTTGAAAATGAAAACTGTGCAGATGTATTCTCCTCTTTGTTTTAGTTTCCGTTCATGTAATATGAATAGCGGGGTCAGGGACAAAGAATAATCTATATATAATATAAATAAAATTAAAGTGTATGTATTTGATTTCAAATTAACAGCTTTTCACTAAATGCATATGAAAGTATAATAAGGTACTAACATCGAAAAAGGTTAGGGGTACTGGATAGTATTATCTGGTTTCTAGCCGGTGAGGGTCCACATAACCACCTGTTTTCTACAGGTGGTATGCGTAAATGTATTTCCCAAGGATAAAAAAGGTATACCTGGTGCCAAATACATTGGCAATAAAGGGCATTCACCTTTCGGTTGTTCATACATTGGTGACAAACCTTTTATCCCAGTAATTATTTTTTTATATTCAAAATTCAAAATATTTATATAATTTTTTATTATTTCTTTTATTATTAATTATATATGAACATAGATCTTTATTATGTGTCTGAGTGTATGTATGTATTAAAAGTTTAGTAGTAGTTATTTGTAACCATAAAAAAAAATTAAATAAAATAAAATAGAAATATTACTTAATATCATTTATTTTAAAAATACATTTAAGTATAGTGTAGAAAAAAAATATACTAACTGAACGTCCGCGTCTGTGCAAACAAAAGATAAGAAAGCTTTTGTTGATAGCCGCAGTCTATATTGGTCGCAACATTGGCATGGGATTTCTAGGAATTAGGAAAAAAACTACTCGCTATACTAGAAATCAGCGTTATATCCAAAGTCCCATATCCATATATAATTTTCTCTTAAATTATACTCTGATACTAAGAGTCTAAGTTCAAGGGACGTAAGTGTAATGTCGTTTTCTATAACGCTTACTATAATACTTATATATACATATTTGTACTGTAAATTACACAAAATTATCTGCATAAATATTAATAATAAAAACAAAACAATAAAAAATAAAAGAGATTTAATTGCTAAAATTCAACAAAAGTCTAAAACACTAAAAGTTTTATGAATAACCCGAGAACATACACACACACGCGCTATCTGAACACGAATGAACATTTAACAAAATGTAGGCCCTAAGGTAAAGCCATGAACCTACTTACATATACAAGGTTCATTGGTAAAGCATCCCTGCCATCTGACGTAACAAAAAGTTCAGGAAGAAGTGTCATAAGTCGTGTTTTTTCATTCTTGTTGTTTAATTTTCTTTGTTATGAAATAGATTCGTAAGTGTAAAAAGGAACTTGTTATATTGCTTTAAATGTATTTATTTGAGGTATTACAGTCATAATAAGAATTAATTTATTATTAATCATGAAATAAACTATAAAATAAAAAAAAATAAGTTTTTTTATGCCTAGTAACAAAGACAATACTATATGGATATCAACAAAATTAAACAAATAAACAAACTAAGTGCTGCGTGAAGTTGCAACGAAAGTAGACAATAAATTGTTACATATTTTGTCTACGAAATTGGTAATTTTAAAGTTACACTTGTTTGCTTTTAGCTACTGACGAGGGGTGAATGCCCTTTATTGCCAATCTATTTGGCACCGGGTATAGTTTGAAAATGTTGCAAATTGCAATACATTTTTCTGATAACAATCAATCGTCCATATATCAGATTTTAAAGTCTAAGATAGATATCAATCTTCAAAAAAAACAAATAAGTCGTGTGTATTTTTTCTTTTTCTTTAATACTCCTCTATATAAGTAATTATTAATAATATAAACTACTTCAATACATTTGTAGATTTGATACTTTCACTTTCTACGATACAAAGTTTGTATTTGATATTTTTATAATTCTTGTTTCTTTTTTAAATCGTTGCTTCTCAAACGACAAACACGATGCTAAGTTTACCTTTAATTGGTGTTTAAAATTTTTCCTTTTGTACTCATGCCCCATATACGTATAAGGCGCGAGCAAATAAATTTGGGTCGAAGAACTCGAAATGATTGAAATATAATGTTTATTTCATTCTAACCACTAAAACGAAGGTACCTAGGGACAAACCGAAGCGAAACAAACGTAAGTCGCTAGTATTTAAATAATAAAAAATAGAAAATAAAAACAACTGCGTAAAAAACTGAAAATTCGCATACAAGTTGATGAAAATACAGTATTATAATCAGATGTTTTTACTTGCTGCGAGTACTTTGTAATGTGGGTGTATGTCACTGACTGCATAATACTCTTTCATTATCAATTTGTTGCGTCTTTTAAGTTTTTACTACACTTTTTACGTTGTCGAGTTTTTTATTTTAGTAAATTTATTTAAATTTAAAGCAGTTGTGTCTAGTAATATCTTTGGAATCCTGTGCTTTCAAAACATATTGGCGTCTTAGATCCCATTTTGATTTTTAATAATATCAGCACAAATCCAACGACATGTAAATCACCAAAATTGGTTTTGCCGTTCGAGGGAACATAGCGCCAGACATTCATTCATATGTACAAATTTATATTTACATACGCAGTCGGGTAAAAAGTTGGTACTTACCTAGCACTAACTATTATATTGATATTCTATAATCTATTCCGCGTAAGATATTTATATCTAGTACATTAAATATTATGTGGAATACGATAGTCGTTCTATTTTCCAGTTATAAGAGCTTGAAAACAGCATAAGAATAAATTCGGGTAATATCATAAATGAACTTATTATTAAAGGTTCAAAGATGTTCTTTAACCCTTAAAAGATAGGTAGGTACTTATAAGTTTAATTAAACTAGCCATTTCTAATCGTTTAGCGCATGTAGATCTTAATAGATTAGGGCAATAGCTTAGAAGCATTATTAACTAAGTATGTTGAAATTCTATGTCCTCATTTCAGAATGTAAGAGCTCGGTATTGTACAATGTACCGGTACGTATACCGTGTACGACATCGTTACGCAAACGTACTTCGAGGTCGCGCGCTCTCAATCTCCTTTAATCTAATGTCAGGATCAAGGCCATTGATTCTGTTATTTACACCTGACTTTTAATATTTATTGTATAAAAGCTATCATCCTATTTTTATTGTTATCTTATTGTTTTGTAGTTTTAGGTACAAATATACACGGATGCGCAATGAAATATAGGTAACTACCTATATCTATCTACCGAGTAATTGAGTAGATATTTGCTCTATGGACAGGAAAATGTGCCCTGGCACGTTTAAATGTTCGGGAAATCATAGAATGTAAGGGGGAACGTGAATAAGGGTTTTATTTGATATTATATTTAAAAATATACCAAGTGCTTTCAAAAATACTTTTAAAGGAAACGGGTATCTGGGACCTTATGAGGATAGGTATCAATTATGTTACAAAAGTCAAAAACGAACTATTTTATTTAAATCGTCCTTATAAATATTATGGACAACACCATAATATGTATAATGTATATGCAAAATGCATATACCTGCACTGTTAGATAATTACGAAATTTCTTCACGTGTGACACTAAGGGACAGGGCCGTTAAAAAAGCCGTTAAGATTTTTATCAAAGTAAAACACTATTAAAATTACTGAGGACATAAATATTTAAAACTTGTTAGATATGAAGGCAACTTTCTCAAAATCTGGAGCTTAGTTAATTTTTATTGTATTCGTTAAGCTAAATGTATCGTTTGAAAATTGTAATAATGCAAATAAAACCTACATTTATTAAAGCGACAATATGTCTTTTTAGAATTAACTTATTTACCATAATAGAATTAAAAAGTAAATAAAGAACTAAAATGAGAGGTCTTAGGTTAATACTGGTCGCGATCGTAGTCGTCCGCGTCGCTTTGCTCTACATAGATTTGCACTATATTCGGTTCTCTCGGAACCATGTATTTTGTACAACTCGTACACATGATTCGTAAATAGTCCCTAAAGATATAGAAAAATCTTAGAAATGAAATATACAGATGTACCCTACCTCACAAATATCTATATTTGAAGGGTACAGGGGCAAAACAAGGAATGTCACAAAATTATTATTATTTTTGAATTAATATTGCAATTTGCAATCTATAATACGTGTCAAAATCTTAATGTTTCCATACTTTTCAACTTTTTTAATTTTATGTAACATTCCTTGTTTTGCCCCTTCATTTGACATCTCTCAAGTCGCAATTTCGGATTTTTTTCGTTGCGTTTGCCCGTCATATAATTATGATTAGTTTAGTTACCTGTTTTAAATAAACAAAACGACTAATTTTTAATATATTTTTTTATTAATTACATTAATGTAAACATTACAAATAAAAAATAAGACTAGATTATTGAGAATTTTGTTTGAAGTCAGATAGTATACTGCGTACTTAAAAATCACCAAGAATTAATTTTAACGGTGTATAGTAGGTAGGTAGGTAGTGTAATTCAAATATACTCAACTCTGATAATAATAAAATATTAATAGCACTTTCTTCATACATATTAGATTTCTAATGCTTTTAAAAAAATAAGTAGGTTATCAGTACTGTAGATGTAGAACCTACAGTACCTGCCTTTAGTACTTTGTTTCAAGCACGTAGCTACTAACCGAATTCAAAGTAATGATAATAAATTAGTACTAATGTATAAAATGTTAATTTCATATTTGTATTCTAATATAACTAATACAATGAGCAGAAACAATTTTTAAATAAAATCTTTTTTCTTAATATTAAGTATTAACACAACCACACAAGTAAAATTCTCTAAATTATGAACACATTTAAAACTAAAACAACCACCTATTTCTAAGTGCAGAACTAAGTAATACCTAAACACTTAAAGTCTTAGTCAAGGAGCAAAATGCCTTCTAATAAAGAAGAAAAATCTTCAAAAGAGAGGGAGTCGACAGATTCACTTTTATTATGAACTTTATATAAAGATATAGATCATACATATTTATCTCAATTTTCGTCGCAGTAGTATTATATATAATCATAATTTCGTATTAGAAAAGATCTAACACAGAAAATGATGCATCTCCAACTTCAAAGTTCAAATTCGTCAAACCGATACCATCGTCATACAAACAATTTCATTGTGAAATAGATGCAACGATTCATAAATTTTTAATTTAACTTAAAACTCTGACTCTTATCCTTTTTTTGTATCGTTTGAGTAGTGAGTACTCAATTAATCAATAACAGACAACCCACTTGCAAAGTAAGCACCTATTTACATTATAAGGCTTTCAGACATTTATATATCACACCTACATTTAACATAACCGTTACAATTGAATATTATTTTATAGACTTTTGTACGTATTCATAATATAAAAAAATGTTGAAATATGCGGCAATAATATGACAATATCAAATATTATGTATATTATGTAACAACTACAATTTAACTGTAAGGACTCAGTCTTTGGTTTTATACAAGAAATGAAAATTATATACTTAAATACTTTTCATGTCGTGTAGCCAGATTTTTCTGTGGCATATTATTGATTTTATTTTTATTTGTTCTCTATCTACACAAAGTATAAATATCTATTCACATCATCTTATTTCATACTTACTTTTATTATTTATAAATCTGAAGTCTATTGTTACAAAATATTTAGAAATTAGATAGTTTATGTACTTTAAAAGTACATTTTTTGCGTTCATTATTAAAGACATGGATTTCTAACACGAATTATAGTAATGAAAATCATTACAAACATTTAATTGTGCTTCTTTTTCTCACGATCATACTTACTGAGCAACAAAGAGAATCTTATTTACTTGAAATAACTCTTACATAATCTGTGCTACTACTTTCTAATATTCACATTAACACACTTAACATGTTGATGATTTAATTCAATATTAATAGAAAATGTTGCTTAGCTTTTACTACTTGATAGCTATTTTAAACAACAAATCGTTTATTATTAATAATTTTGTTTATTAAAATTGAATACGATAGTGATGTGTCCGTTTATTATTGTCTTTGGCGGATTCAGCAGAGCGGCGGCGTGCGGCGGCGTACACCGCGAGCTTGGACGGAGACGGGAGGCTGGAGTCGCGCGGCCGCACGAGGGACTCCCTGGACTCGGCCGCGGGGAGAGACGCGGAAGTCGGCACCGACGGCAGCTTGCGCACTGTGTCGTAGGGCAGGGGCGAACTTCGCGACGCGGTAGATGCTATAGAACCTGATCCGTCTGAATCCTACAACAAATGCACTTTACATAGTATAATAATACAGCACACAGCTTACAAGCCTCGTAGCTTACCACGGAACTAGATGGCGCTGTATGTGTGCTGAAAAAATTGAATTAATACATATTTATGACAATCTTTACATTTTTTTCCCTCAGTACGAAGGGGATTCAGGCCATAGTCCACCGCGCTAGCCTAGTGCGTGTTTGCTAGGGTTGCCACCCCTACTATATTTTAGAATAGTCTACTATGATTGAGTCCCAAATACTTTATTTTTGGGAGAAACACAAAGTAGGCAAAACTCCTACATTTTACGAAACAATAATAAATATACATTTTAATGTAACTAAATATTTGTGTAACGAAAACTACTTTTTCCCCTTCAATTTCTATATTTTTCATTAAGGATCTTATATACTCCTATATTCGAACTAAAAAAAGGTGGCAACCCTCGTGTTGGCCGACTTCACATATCTTTCAAAAACTTGCTAGGTTTTCTGAGACATTTTCAGTTTCCTCACGATAGTAAGGATAGGAAGGAAAGATAGTAATAGTAATCATGTTAGAAAAGATTCGCACAGGACAATATCAGAGGTGCGAGACCCGAATTCGAACCCGCATCACTCGGATATCCAAGCGAGCGCGTTACCACTGTCTTCATACAATAATAATAATTAGATCTATTTTTAGTATTTCTTTAAATAAACGATTCCGCTAGAAAAATAACAATTAAGAAAAGCGTTATAATATTGCCTGAAGAATAATAAGGAAAAATGAACTTTTCTTTTTACGATTGTATTTTTTGCCATTGTAATTAAACTTTGAACAGCTCACGTTGTATTACAAATGCCCATGAATGTAAAAAAATCTTATTCTTTATGTTCTTTGTTTTAATCGTTCTCAAACAATTCATGTTAAAAATATAATTAAATTAAAACTTTACAAAATAAAATATAAAATTTCCTTCTATTAAATATAATATAATAATAATAATATGTTGAGACATTATTACAACAGCGCCATCTAGTTCCGCAGTAAGCTACTTAACGTGCTTGTGTTGCGGATACCAGATAGTTGATATACTACACATATAAATTTTAAATACATACATATTATAAATATAAACACCCATGCCTGGAGTGCTAACATTCGTGATTAGCAAATGAATGCGCCCAGCGGGACTCGAATCCGCGACCGCTGGCGCAGAAAGTAGGGCCACTACCAACTGAGACGAACGAGTCGTCAAAAGTATTATGTAAAAAAAAATTAATGATCAGTTACCTTTCTCGCATCTCGATGTTCGAGCCTATCATAACGCGTGTTCCTGGCGGAAGGTTTCCTCGGAGGGCGCGGGAGGGCGGAGGGCGGCGGCGGCAGACTGGACGAGCGCGTCTGCTGCGACGCGCGCCCCTGCCGCTCTAGCAGGAGCGCCTCCTCCCCGCGCCCGCCGCGCGCCCCCACCCCCGCCAGCCCGGGGAAGCAGCAGAGACCACGCTAAATCATACCATCGCCATATAAGATTCAAAAATACCTCCCTGGATATATATTTTTAAGGTATAATGCATATTACTTTTAATCTTGTACTTCACTTTTTGGAAAAATTAGCTTATCGAATACCATTTATACGTTGACTTGATTAAGTATATCGTAAACCTTATTATAAGAGTTATAATTATATTTGAGCAATTTTTTCAATGGAAACTTTTCAACTTTGTTAACAAAACAACAAAAATAGAAATGTTTAGTTGAGCAAACACGTTATTGCCGAGTTAATGAGCTGACAATAGAAAGAAAAAACATGAATATAAATAGACACTCTTACCTCATTAAGGAACCAGCTCTGAAGAAAGTCGTAACATCGCCTTTTTCGAACAAACACTACATGCTATATCTCACATCATAAACGATGTTTTGATGATTTAATTAATTAATAAATTTTAATATATTCAATTAATAAATAATTTTGCAATAAATTAATAAATTTAAATCAAAAATATTTTTTTAATTTGCAGTTATGTAAATTATTTATATTCCAAAACGTTTTGCAGTTTTTGTATTCACCTTCACTTTTTATAAGTGACGTCTTTCCAAACAACAAAGTATTTAGAGGGGAACAAAGCCAGTGGTTGTTCACAAACAATGCCAGGTTGGTTATAAAGCTTTAAACACTTTTCTTAATTGGATTCCCGAATGAGATCTGGTAGAAATATTAAGAACTGCTATTTTACTGTTATATTTTTTTCAGGTATGAGGTATTAAATGGCAAACTGAGCTTTAAAATGGCTCAATTTCGGGATTCCAAGCAGTTCATAAAACAATTAATTAGGTTAATTCTTGCGAAATTTAAAGCTTCTAATATTAGGAATGGCTATTAAAACTACAACAAACAAAACCATGTTTTTATTATTCAACATGCTCCGTCGAATGTATATAATACAAAAAATATTAAAAAATATATCGTGTACACTCCCTTAATTAATATAAGATCTTAACGATTAATTATCGTAATGAGAGCTTTCGAAAAGGCACAATATTTGTAAAATTTTAAACTCATTTAAATACTTCGTAATGTAATATGTATACATCGTATGTTCATCTTTAAGTCACATAGATAAAAAGATTCAACAACAATAGTTTATAATATAACAACTCAGTAATACCAAATATTTATTTCAATTATTCAATTATTTCTTAAAATTAATATTATCGCTAAAATAAATACGAAGGAAAAAAAATAAGTATGTATATAGAAAATGAAACAGTATCTCAAACCTATACAAAAGCAGTTTTATTTACGTCTAACTTTGGCGTACTTTGTGACCAATGGATTAAAACTAATATATCCACATATTCCTTGAACTTTTAAATATTTAATTAAAATTAGCTTAACATGACGACATATATGTATTATGTATTATATCAAATAATATTATAATAATGAATTAAAACGACTAGTGGAGTTTAGTTCCATTTTAATATCTCAAGAGATTCTTAAAATCTATATATAATATTGGCACCGACAATCTCATATATAATCTATGGTTCATTCTTTGTAAAACTTCCGAATAAGGCACTTGGTTGTAATAAGGCTATTTTCAAAATACTTTAAAATATTGAATTATACATATATTATAAAGATTTAATATTTTTTATCCTAAAATTAATTTACATTTAAAAAATTTTGAATTTGAATTTAATCTACATTTCGGTTTTTGACAAAGAACACATTTCACAGTTAGAAAGCTAAGTGTTAGAAATAAATATGAAAACAATTTAAAACACACAAAACACAAAAGCTACACACAGTTAAATAAGACTTGTTTAAATATCGGTTGAAGGAATGTTATTGTCACTGTACTATTGGAATGTCCAGGGGAATGAGGAAAAATGATTTACCAGAAACGACGACTGTTCTGTTCGATGATACATAGCTATACTTATTTGTTTAATATATAAGGTGAGACACGCAATAAATGCAATATTTTAGAAACAGAAAAGTAGGAACTGTGAAGTCGAGTTAAACATAATACAAGTTTTTCGTTTTCTAATTTTTGTTCGATCGAATATTCATCTTAAAATTATTGTGGTGAAACATTCCCACCAACAAAGCTGGCTTTGAACTTTAAAGTCTAAGGGATTTCGGTTCGATCTCTAATTTATACAAATTGACATTCATCAATCGTATTGACCGTTAAATGTAATAGAAGCAAACTAATCTCAGTAATAGTTGCCATGCGGACGCGAGTGAGAGGAGTGGGAGGAGTGTGAAGAGTGAGAGGAGTGAGGTGAGTGTTGGGAGTGGGCGAGGGGGGAGTGCATAGAGTGTGGTGAGTGAGGGTGTGGGGAGTGGGAGTGGGCGTGGGGCGCGTCGGGGAGGTAACTCACGGCGGGCACGGGCGGCCGGTCCAGGCGCGACTCCAGCGCCGCGAGTTGCTCTTCTAGCCGCAGCGACGAACTATCGAAACCGCAACCTGTTTGAATATACATATTAGTAATTAGTATGCGATCTAAAGCTGTTTTTTGAACTGAAATCAAATTCGTTTAATTTCAGTCGAAGACGAAACTTACAGATAGCAAATCATTTGCTAGTTGCAAAAATGGTATTGAATTTTAAGTTTATAGATGTCGTTAGGCCGCGTTTCCACCTGCAAGATAACTTCTGCGAGAAATGTCCGACAGTCTGTCTGACAGTAGCTTGCTTACACTTCTAAATCGACTGCGGTCATACGAATAACATTGAAATATTGTTGTCCATCTTCCAGTTGTATTTCGCGTAATAAATTATAGTAAGCACCACATTCTCGTCTCCTAGAAATCCATTCTCGAACCCAAATTGATCTTTTTTTTTTTTAACAACAAAATAGTTAATGCAGCTGCTACACGTACACGTCTTGACGGCATGATCACAGAGTATAGAATATAATAAATTACGATGTGTAAATATCTGCGCGATAAGTTGCGACACTATGATCCGCGAGCTTCTCGCATGACAATTATTCCAGAAATAATTTGCAGGAATTAGTAGGATATGTAAACGATACAGCAAGAAACTTCTGCAAGACTTTCGCGAGTTAGCTTGCAGGTGGAAACGCGGCCTTAGTTAACAACCATTTAAAATATTTTGTATTTGCTATGTCATGTGTTAAGGTATAGGCATGTATTTCACTTAAAAAAATAAACTTTCCATTATGCTTATTGCTCCCAAATACGGGATCAAAAATCACGAACAAATGTAATGACGCAAATTTCCAAGATATTATTATACCTTTAACTCAAATCCAGTACCACAATATATGTAGCAATAGAGAATAATCATCGCTAATCTCGCTACCATGTTGCTATATTCTGACTATAGTCAGGACGAGGAAGAGAGAAAAGAGAAGACAGAGGAAAAAGAGACAGGGAAAAGAGATAGAGCATATGAGTAAAATAAATAAGAAAGAAGCATACCACTCGCATTGTCGTTGTGCGGCGAGTAGTTGCGGCGCGCGAGGTGCCGGTAGCGGCCCGCCACCGACCCGCCCGCGCCCTCCGCGCTCGAGAACGACGCGCCCGACGACAGGCCCACTGGAAACATTCATTTATTTATTTATTTATACGGATCTCCAACAGTATACATATTTTACATTAACAATTTTCTTAAATCTAACAATTTTTAATATATGTAAAACCAATTACAGGAGACACATCATTCGCTAAATAATTTACAAAAAAAACAATGTTTTAAATGCAAACTACTGACTAAATATTAAAAATATATTACTATTTAGACGATAACAATTCAGAAATAACAAGACTAATAACTTTAACAATGATTAAATTAAACATTGACAAGGACATTAATATTAAACCATCCAATTAAGTACGCGTATGGCTCCAATTGCTATATACGACAATGAGCAAAATGACTTAACGTTAGAGCAACAGTTCGCCACCTAATAAGGGGCCGTTCATAAAATACGTTCTCATACCAGGGGAGGGGAGGGGTCTGGCTGAGTGTGTCAAGATGTGACAAGGGGGGACGGGTGGTATACGGCAACGTGACGTTCGCGGTGGACGGTAGTTTTAAAGATGAAGAAGAAGATGGTGCAATACCGATTGTAGATATTTCGGCCCATTTAGAAAATCCTTGGACTTCTGAATAATAGACATATTATTTATTATTTATATGTTCGTTATGAAAGATATTTATTAATTTATTTAAATTTTTCATACTCAGCAGGGGGGTCTTAGCTTTTGTGACGAAATATTTCTAGGGGGGGTCACAGAAAGTGTGACACAGCGTTCCAATGGGGGGGGGGGGGGTGGTGCTGGGGTAGGCGGTTAAAAAAAACAGATTTTAGTGTGACGTATTTTATGAACGGCCCCTAAATAGAAAAAAAAACAATTATCCATTCGTAGTTTTAATGGGATGTCATGTGTTAACGGGAGTTTACATTTATATTCTCGACATACAATATCAAGATCAAAATATATATTTACCCAATTCTTCGCGACTAGAATTATTCCTTAGAGACGCCGCACTCGTGTGTTTCTGCAGTACTTTGATCATCGCGTCGCGCTCGGCCACCTTCGACTCCAGCTCCTTGACCCTATATTATGAGAAACACAGTTTAAAATAAAATATATTTTTATACATACTTATTTTTTTCATTAATTAAAAAAAAAAGAATAATTTATTTATCTTGGCTTTATTCCCTAATTAATTTTTATTATATAAATAATTTAAACTCTTGCAAAATGTAACTTTTTCTCCTAATGACAATTATAGTGTAGTGGTAGTACTGACGCACACAACATGTCATGTTAACAGCACTGATGTTATTGTGCCATGAATCCAGAATCCTATTTTTCCCGTAACAGATTATTTATTCACTATCACTCATATTACTGTAAAATTATATTGTGTTGGGGATATTTGGAAGTAACTTAAAATCAGTATGATAAATATAAGTACGTAACTTTGGACGTTTGACTACCTCCATTCACAGTGAACACGCAATATCATTCACGCACACTAAAATCTATTATACTACAAACACATCATTGGTTAAAAATAATATTGGTATTGCTAAATTCTTCAAATTAAATAACTCAAGTTTAATAAATCACTTTTTTAATAATTGGTAGTACCTGCTCTCAAGATCCGCAACTTTCTTCTGCGCCAGGTGCAGCTCGTCCATGTGTCTGATCTTCTCACTGCGAGCCTCCGCCATGAGTCGCTCAGACTCCGCCGATGTCTTCTCTAATGCCGCGATTTTCGCATCCCTTATGAAAGTTCGTAATATGAAATTACGATGGGTTTAACATTAAAAAGATTTAAAATTCTATGTTAATCTATTTTTACTTGCGGAATTAAATTTATTCAAAATTTTACTTCATACATTTACGCACAAAATTAACTTCACTGTTAATTTCTCCTTAGTAAATACAGATTACTATAAATAGTATTTCTGTATTATGTACACAATTATTTTAAATACAATATTAATGTAGTATCATGAGTATTTGGGTATGGAGTCTTACCGGACTCTTTATAAAGAACTAGCGGTGCTCGCGGCTTCGCTTGCGCTAAGAGTGAATAAAATAACCATTTTTGCTTATATACTGTTACTTATAATGTGCCAAGGACTGATTCCCCATTTAAAGTTCTGGCCCTCTTTTCTGAAAACTACTGTGTAGCATTTTCTATTTCATCTACAGCGCCAGTTATTTTGTAATCCTGTGAGATGTTTCTTTCAAGTTTTAGCAAGAGTTATCTATATAAATTTATAAGAACTCTATAGAACCAGTAATTGTGTTTTCACTTAGGAATGAAAGATTAATGTTCAATAAAAGGTATTTTATTTCCTATTTTTAACCAATTTTGCTACTATGTATATCATAATTTCTTTGTGTGTTTTTCGTTAATGATAAACTGATGTACGTGGTTCATTGTTATGGACTTATGGTAAAAATTACTGTTAAATATTTTTCCTACGCAAATTGTGCCACCCCCGTTAACCCCCATAGGGGTTGATTTTCAAAAAACGCTTATATATGTATCTCATAATTTGTATTGCAGAGCATTATTTCAGTGTCACGCAAAATATTTCAATAGAATTATATTTCCCATACAAACTTAGCCACCCCCTTTAACCCCCAATGGGGGTGAATTTCGAAAAACCCTGAAATACGTGTTTCATCATTTGTACTAAAAAGCATTAATTCAAAGTTTCATGCAAAAATGTGCAATAAAAATATTTTTCTTATACAAACTTTGCCACCCTTTTTAACCCTTTTAGGGGTTGAATTTCCAAAAATAATATGCCTATTTCCTTCTCATGAATGCAAACTATCTACATACCAAATTTCAGCAAAATCGGTTGGGTGGTTTAGGCGTGAAAAGGTAACAGACAGACAGACAGACAGACAGACAGACAGAAAGACAGAGTTACTTTCGCATTTATAATATTAGTATGGATATACATATTATATATTCTTTATTCCACGAACAGTAATTAAAATATAATACATAGGTACTTATGTGAATATAGGTTGTCTTGTTTCTATAAAAAAATTCTTCCAGTCAACCAATGTGGAAGATAGTATTGTACAGTGGGTCAAAAAGATATAGTGCAAGTATCAAATCATAAAAGAATCACTATCAACACTACTACACTATACAGATAATAAAAGTTGAAGTGTCGGCTTGTACCATCAAAATAACAATTTATTACTAAATTCGATTGCTATTTATATGCCATAACTATATACTATGGTACTTATAAGAAATAACATTTTTTTTAAGTGTCTGTCTGTTTGCGTGTTCGTGTAGTGTCACTGACCTCTATAATACCACTGGACTGGCTGTTCCAAGCGTTTGACAGCAATTTTTTTGTGTCCATTTGAAGCGCCACTAGCGAGAGGGTCGAGAACTAATTTTGACGTATATTGCAAATGACAGCGAGAAGTGTTTGTTTACTGTAAAGTAATTTTGCATTTTCGTTGTTAATATATCATAAGTAGTAATTATAATGATACGGTTATTGATTAATAAAAATAAAAAAATAAAAATCTTTATATCGACATCATTAGTTTTAGTACCACGAACTCTCGCTACGTCCGACAGCGGCGGACAGCGCCAAAATGGCGAATATCAAGCAGCCACAAAAGCACGTTGACAACAGCCAGTCCAGTGGTATTATAGAGGTCAGTGGTGTAGTGTACTCACTTGGGTATGGAGGCGGCGGAGACGGCGGCCTGGCGCAGCGCGGCCTCCTCCAGGTAGCGCTGCTCCCACTTGGCGCACTCGCCCTCGAGCGCGAGCAGGCGCTCGTCGCGCTCGCGCAGCGCGCGCCGCAGCTCCGCCTCGCCGCCGCCCGCGCCCGCGCCGCCGCCGCCGCACGAGCACTCGCGCTTCCTGTGGCGATACACGCTATATTGAATTACAAATAATACTTTTTATACGATTGTTTGTTGTCAAATTTAATGTTTCACACCCTTTCCTGTTAAAGAGATTGATCTGATATTTCACACCTTTCTGTTCTGATAACAATACAATAGAAAATGTTCAATATGGGCAGCTGCACAAAATGGCGGAAATTATATTTTATTTACAATTTGCAAAATATGTGTATCAAATGATAGGAATTTACAAATAGAACACAGTGCATTGTGAATTATACAGTTCATCATTGTGAGTTTATACAGTTGAAAATAACGAAAACCAAAAGCAGAAAAACAATATGGGTAAAAAAATGTAATGAAACGATCAGTTTGTTCCAATCTATTTACAAATTAAATTTAATCAAATAACACACCAATTTAATTTTACTTCAACGGTGAGTTTCCACATAACCACTTATATGTACACAGATAGTATTCGACAAATTACTTGCAGGCAAATGCCAACCAACCGACGTTTAAAAAAAAATAAGAAATCCCGCGTACCTGAGCGCCTGCAGCTCGGTCTCGAGCTGCGCGCGCAGCTTGCGCTCGGTGTGCTCGCGGCGGTCGGAGGCCTGCTGCAGCGACGCCAGCGCGCGCTGCAGGCCCAGCACGCGCTCCACGTACCCGCTCGCGTGCCGGCACTGCGGGCAACCCCGGGGGATCGTACAAGTGTTTTATAGCACCCATTACACTACTCGCCTAGTTTTCTTTACGAAGTACTAATAGAAATTGTCTGAGTGGTGTGAGACGGCTTGTGTACTTTTGGGGTTTTTTGATTCGGGCACAATTACGACAAGCGATGATAGGAGGTCGTCCGCGGCGAACCAAGGTTGCACGAAGCGAACAGAAGTGCCTCTCTACACTTGTATTCGTTAAGCTTCGATCAATATCACGAGTAGTGTAGTGCTTTTATATAACACTGTATTGTGTCAATATGTATGCTGACGTGTAAGCTATATTAATGATAAAAAAATACCTAAACTTTTTTCGTTTATAATGCTAGTAAACCTCTTGGTCTCAAATGTTAAATAATTTTACATAACACTGACTAACTAATAACTATTAAACCTGTATAATTTATAGGAAAATATACGATAAAAGTATTATTGTGCCATTACACTGCTAACATGATGCTAACTTTCTATTATGCGAATGCTAATAATATAATAAAACAAAATCAGAGGGGCACCTCGTCCTCGAGGCGCACGACGTTGGCCTGCGCGTTGGTGAGCGCCGTGTCGAGGATGTCGATGTGCGTGCGCTGCTCCTGCAGCGTGGCGCGCTGCGCCGCCATCTCGATCTCCTGCCGCTCCTTCGCGCACGCCAGCTCCTTGTCTGTGCCATCCCACATTACATCAATAAATAAATATGTTGGGACATTATCACAACAGCGCCATCTAGTTCCGTGGTAAGCTACGTTACGTGCTTGTGTTACGGATACCAGATAGTTCATATACTACACAATATATAAATTTTAAATACATACATATCATAAATATTAACACCCATAACTGGAGTACAAACATTCGTGCTTAACAAATGAATGCCTCCAGCATGACTCGAACCCGCGACCGCTGGCGCAGAAAGTAGGGTCACTACCAGCTGAGCCAAACGTATCTTCGTACAGTATTACATTCTTAATATATTATGACTACTTGTCAAATCAACATTTATTACGTATACTTAGTATGCTGTGCTTATGAGGAATAAAATATTAAATTAAAAGTAATTATTCCATTCTTAGTGGATTATTTTCTTGATATAGTACTTACACTATAAAAAATAATAAGATTTCTGCCTGCATCACTGTTTAACACATGACCTTACTGTTTTTCCGCACAAAAAGTATCTTTAAAATGATGTACATAATATGAATCAGTCCATACTATTCTTTTTAGTATTTTTTAGAAATCTTTTGTATTTTTTTTCTCTTATCGTATCTAATGGAAATAGTCCAACTCACTCTGTGTGATGAGCTGCGCGATGAGCATCTCCCTGTTCTGCAGCTCTTTGCGCATCGCGTCGTCGCCCTCTGCACGCACGCCCTGCGACAACAACTCCACCTGCCACACCAAACAATGCTCATTTGACTACATAAATATAATTATTTATTATATACAAGTTCTAGCAAACCCGCCGAAGCCCGCTTCGTTGGACGTAAGTTCAAATAAATTAACGGTTTTAAAATATAAAATAAAAGTAGCCTAAGTTACTCCTTATAACATTAGTTTTCTGCGAGTGAAAGTCCCGTTCAAATCGGTTCAGCCTTTTCAGAGATTTGCCGGAACAAACAGGCAGACACAGAGAACAAAATTTTAAAAATTGTTTTTTTGATGTAAGTATGGTACTTAATATACTTTCATATTATGCATTTCGTGAAAAGCTGTTAATTTAAAATTAAAAACAGACACTTTTATTTATACATGTACCTACTAATAACTTTGTGGCGAGCCTTCTTCGATTTACTAGCTATGTATATGACCGTATAGGTTGCAAGTTTTATTTTCGCAATAAAAAGTAGGATAACGCCATCTCTAAGGATCCATCCCTGTAGCCTATCTTTCTCCAAGCACTCATTTATTTCTATACCAAAATTCATTCAAACTGATTTAGCACTTTAGGCGTGAAAACAGTGACAAATAGACAGACAGATATAGAGATATACACATCTATAATTAGTATTATAAATGAAATCCCCGTAGTATTATAAATGAAATCCCCAAGATGGCTAGCACCAATACGAACCTGTTGTTTCAAGGCGCGGTTAAGTTCGTGCAGGCGCCGGCAGTCCGCCTGCAGGCGCACGCGCGCGGCGCGTTCCAGCCTCTCGCGCCGCTCACAGGACCCCACCAAGTCTTCGTGCGCCGTACGCACCTTCTCCACTTCTTCCTCCAACTGATAATAATCATGTTTTAAGAAATTTTTTCTTCTTCTTCTATACATGAACCCATAAACTGTATTAAATATCGGAAAATACACAGTCTGGCCAAAAATACTGTTACAATTAAAAATAAGAAAGACATTACATTTGAATTTGGAATCTGTCATTTTTATGCGATTGCTCATTGTGTTTTCTAATTTTGGCGCCAATACCTTTTATAATATTTTGGATATTAAAATGGAGTGGGGTGATAAAGAGAACCGAATTGCTGTGATTGCATTACGAAAGCAAAAGATTTTATCTCGGGAGATGAAGATAGCACCCAGAACCATGTCGCGTATTTTAAAAGATGACTTAGGACTTGCAGCCTATAAGAGACGCACTGGTCATTTTTTAACTGATAATTTAAAAAAGAATAGGGTGGTAAAATCGAAAAAACTACTGAAGCGGTCAAAGGGAGGTCACAGAGAAATTTTGTTTACGGATGAGAAAATCTTTACAATTGAGCAACATTTAACAAACAAAATGACCGTATTTATGCTCAAACCTCTAAGGAAGCTTCCCAATTAGTCGGCAGAGTGCAACGTGGGCATTACCCGACTTCAGTGATGGTTTGGTGGGGTGTTAGCTATGAAGGAGTGACTGAGCCATATTTTTGTGAAAAAGGTATCAAAACATCGGCACAAGTGTATCAAGATACCATTCTTGAGAAGGTAGTTAAGCCCCTTAACAACACCATGTTCAATAACCAAGCATGGTCTTTGCAACAAGACTCGGCGCCGGGTCATAAAGCTCGGTCCACGCAGTCTTGGTTAGAAGCGAACGTTTCGGACTTCATCAGAGCTGAAGACTGGCCGTCGTCTAGTCCCGATCTTAATCCGCTGGATTATGATTTATGGTCAGTTTTAGAGAGTACGGCTTGCTCTAAACGCCATGATAATTTGGTCCCTAAAACAATCCATACGATTGGCAGTGAAGAATTTTCCCATGGAAAGAGTGCGTGCTTTTTTTTTATGGGACAAAGGGGGCAAACGGGCAGGAGGCTCACCTGATGGTAAGTGATCACCTCCGCCCATGGATATCTGCAACACCACAGGGCTTGCAGATGCGTTGCCGGCCTTTTAGGAAAGGGAGGGAGGGAGGAGGGAGAAGGACGGGAGGAGGGATGGGGAGTGGGCCTCCCAGACTCTCACTTACCAGACGAAACGCGGCAGCATAGCTGCCACTTCACGCCGGTCACCTGTGAGAGAGTGGTACTATACGGGGCGTGCAGGCCGATTCGGCTGCTACCCGAAGGTAACAAGCATGGCACTACCACTTGAAAAATTCTATTGATAACTGGCCTCAACGTTTAAAGGACTGTATTGCAGCCAATGGAGACCACTTCGAATAAGCTTCTTATATTTTAAATTGTTTTATATTTATGTATAAAACTAACACACTGTAAAAGTAATAAATATTATTTGCATTAAAAAAATTGTTTTTTTTTCTTTGTGACAATAATTATGGCAAGACCAGGTATATTTAGGGACCTAGCTCTACTATCCTTTGTGATTTATAAATTTCAAAGTATTTATGATTACATTTCATAATAGCAATACTTATTCGTAATCACATTAGTTTCCATATTCTCTTCTTCTGACACATTGAGAACCCAATCACAGATCCATAACATATACCCCATATGCAATCGAGCCACCATTCTGTGATAAGATACAAAATATACGTATTATATCACAGTTGTAGTATATAAATACACAATCATATTATATTCATTTAAAACTAATTTTGAAATATTTAGAGTGTGTTCGTCTAACGTATAAGAAAAAAAATTCAACAGCAAGGTTACGACTTACGAATTAGTGAATCATCCAAAAAATAGCAAGTTTCGGTGCAACGTACTTTACAATGATTTTCATTCAAATCGTGTGAATGATGCTGCTACCACCAAAAATAAATATTACTCACGGACCAAATTAAACGTACGAGGAACTGTGCGATCGTATAAATGATAGCTTCTTAGTTCTTACATTAGGTCACCTACATTTTGAACACGAGAAAAACTAAACTCAATTAAAAGATGAAATTAATCAAGTTTTTCTCTTTCAACTACTTTAAGTTCATAAGGCCTTGTTATATTAACAAAGAATATTAAAATAATAATTTAAAAAAAATGGGAATACATTATAAAATTTAAATTTGTTCCATTTTTTCATTCAAAACTAAACTTTGAAGATGAGATGAAAAGCAGACCTTGACGTACTTATGAGGGGTCGTTACATAATATTATTATAGTTTTTTTTAATGTTTTTCGCATACTGGACAGGACTATCAGTCGAACACAGTTAAAACAATAGTTCAAACTTCAAGCTTTTCTTTCTACTTTTAACATAATATATTTTAATTCAAGTAATGCGAAGTAGTCGCGAATAAAGACTACGATATTATAAGCGAATAAAGTCACAAACAGTAAGTTGTTTTACATAGATATTTATGATTCTTTTCCTTTATCATTTAATTACATGTTATCACTGAACTAGAATTATTTTAAACTAAACTAGCGATTCACCCTGGCATCGCTCGGGTTCGTAAGGAGCATTCTGGACCACAATGTTGAATTTGCAAAATGTTGGATTCTTATGATGTTGAAATCGCAAAATGTTGACTCCCAGAATGTTGAATTCGTAAAAAGTTGAATTGACTGGACCCACAATGTTGAATTCCTAAAATGTTGAGTTCGCTAAAAGTTGAACTTGCAATATGTTTATTTAATAATCTATTTCTGATGAACAAAGGTTGGCTGGAAGAGATCTCTTTGCCAAACTATTTCAATTTGATGTCCAAATTGCAATTTTGCAAATGCGATTAAGAACAAGCTAAAATAAACGCAATTAGGAAGGTATACACAGATGCTAAAGTGACAGGATGCTTTCAGCATTTTAACAAGGCAGTTTGGAAAAGGGCTAGGCAATGTAACTTGGTCAAGGAAAAATACTCCCGCTGTTACATCCATCGACGTATGGATGCATATTATAGACTAGCGGCTTCGCTCGCATTCTAAAGACTGGAAACCAAAATCTTTCGCCCTTCCGCCCGTCTTGCACGTGGTGATCAATATTTTGTTGCGAAGTTATGTTAAAACTATGATATCTCGTAAGATATTCATTGAAATCAAATGATGCCCAAAGCAATTTTATTCAAAATATGAATAACCTATTTATTTGGATAAGAATTAATATCATATTTATTAAACACCATAATAATGCATTATTTTAAAACTAATTTCATTACCATAAAAAACGTTATAAATAGATTATTAACTGTCATATACGTCGGTGGAAGTAACACAAAATAAAAGCACAATCGTACTATTTCTATCATATTTATATTCAAGACTATTTGAGATTTTTTTCTTCACCAAGTTACATTGCATTACCCTTTTCTAAACTGGGATGTAACGAACAATATTTATAATTAATATCACAGATAAAAGTTCATTTCATCATCATTGTTCAAAGGGGTACCTGGTCTAGAATAATATTAACAGGAATCATAAACACATGAAGCGCGGTGTTTATTTTGATAACCTTAATAGTAAATGTTGAATTACGCAATATGTACTGTAACACGCAATGTAATATTTGTTTAAAGTGCCTATAACATTACCCTAAATCAGTACAAATATAACTTGCTTAATATTTTTAAAAACTCGTGCATGGCAATTGAAAGTGAAAGATTCCTTATATGTAAAATTTACCTTGATCGAACAATTCAAGAAAATTTAATATTAATATAATGGGTATTGAAAGTGAACTTACAATTTACAAAAGAATGCGCTCTACATCCTGCTCTCCGCTCTGTTACGTAATTCTTGAATATATTTTTTAAGACTAAATAAATATACTCATTACTCAAGCAATGGGTTAAAAAAAGACGTTTAAAATATTATTAGCCAGTATGAGAGTGAGAGAAGAGTGAGAGTGTAAGAGAGTAAGAGAGTGAGAAGAGCAGCTCACCTTATTAGTGTTAGCGACTCGCTCGCAGGCGTCGGCCAGCTGCCGCTTGAGCTGGTGGTTCTCTGCGGCGAGCGCGTCCAGCACGGCGGCGAAGGCGTCGTCGGCCTCCTCCAGCGAGCCCTCGCCGCCGCTGCACCAGCCGCTGGACTCCGAGCCGCCGGGCGCCGCGCGCACCCCCACGCTGCGGACACGGTACCACTTAGTACTTATTGTCGGTCCGACAGCCGACTACTCTATCTTCAAACTAAATCGACAATTCTGAAGTGGTTGTCTTATAACTTATTAAATAAAGTTAATTTTCTTTACTTTTGCATGTAACAGCATTTGTTGCATTATAAGTTTACTTTATTATTGCTGTTTTAAAAGTAATTATAAAGTAGTCATAAGTATATACAAATTCTTACTTAGTTTTTTTATGTTGAGAAATGCATGTAACACCTAACACATAAAAGAATATCCCCTGCCTTACTTGCTACTTGTTTGCTTGAGCACTAAAATACGACGACGCCGAGGGCTAGCCTCATGCAGAATCGCGGCACAATGACATCCAAGTGTTTGTTTCTACTTTTTATAGTTCACTCTGTTATTAAAGAAGTACCCAGAGCAACACAAATGCTTCAACTCGAACCTCCAGGTGTTTCTCTTGGCGACAACCTTGCTGGATTGCCTGATGCAAATGACAACATAGATAGATGATCTAAAGTAAAATTATGAACACTTTTCTTACCTTGTCAGATCAGGCTGAGATCTAGATAGATTAAGTTTTTCCTTGCTCAATTTTGCTTTGGAGCCTTTGCCTTTCCTCTCATCTCTAGGCTTTGAAGGAGCCCTGGTGTTGTGTGGGGAGTGCGGGGAGGCGGGCGGCGTCGGGCCTCGTGGCGTCGGAGACTGCGCTACTTCCTTTGCCAGGTGCTTCAGTACCGATGATTGGTTGAGGAAGTCATCTGGTATTTCAGTTATTTCCTAATAAAAAAATAGGATCTCGTACAAAAATATAGTACCTAGTTACATTAACAATAATTATCACCATAATTTCTACCATAGGTTCTACATAGTCTGGCCTTAAGTTTTTTTCAATCAAATTATATTAATATAAAAAAAAATTGTTATTCAAAATATGGCTTTAATAAAAATTTCAAATTAAACAATTACAATATATACAATTTGAAATGATTGTAAATTATCCTAAGTGTTTAAATACAAATTTAAATAACATATTGTGGACAAACCTGAACACCATGGTCTGGAGGACTAGTATAAATTCTCTGTCCTCCAATATCAATATAATTAGCACTAGCTGTGATAGTTTGTTCTTTGTGAATTTTTGGTAGTGGAATACCACTGGGTTTCTTTCCAACTTCACTCTTTTTTAATGTGTGATATGGAGATGACTGAGTATTTGGATGCTTTACTTCACTATTTGTTCGTTCGTGTTCTCTATATTAATTAAGAAAGAAAACTGTATACATAGATAAAATTGTAATGGAATTATCGTTAAAAAAATATGTGTAAGAAAAATGATAGTATAGCAATGCCTTACCGAATGGGTGTCGGTCGTGATGACCAGGAGTCATCCTGATTATGAATAATAAGGGTATTATATGATGATGAAGATACATCTAAGGAACTTCGATTACTGTTACCACCACCAACAGAATCTTTGAGCGAATTTCGATTACTGTTTGAAACATTATCCTGTTGTAAAACAAATACTTCTATTATTGATTGAGCTTAGTCAAATCAGACAAGCATTAAGGTTACTCCCATACCAAGAGTTTCATAGCAGCTAAATATTAAATTTTTATGTAATTATACAAGGTTTCAGAATTTTATATTCTACCATAGCAATATTTATATAACTTTATGGTATATAATGTGTGTCACCTTTAGAGAATTCCTATTGTTGTTGTTAGACTGGCTTTGATTCTCTTGGCCCTGTGGTTCCACTCTTGCAGTATGTCGAACCACATATCTTTCCTCTCTAGATAAATTTTCATTTGATGTTGACACATCTGTCTCACTGCCCGATAAACTTTGAGGGAATCCACTTGGAACTAACAACAATAAATGGTAAATGTTATATAATGCCATAAAAAGATCTATCAAAAAGGGTCAAGCCATTTTGAAGATTAGCTTTCTGCCTAAAAACTGTTGTCCCTCTGTTTTTCTAATCAAAGAGAATGTTTTTCTTTACATTAATAAATAGAGCATAATAATATTATACATTTAGTAAAAACTAAAAAGGTATAATTTTTTGATTTCAAGACTGATACTTCAATTTCATTAATCAGTAAAATGTAACAACAATTAAATATTATATAACTTTGAAAAACCAACTTTTAAAGTTAAATGTCACATAAGCTAGTGAAAATTTATTGCTTTTGTTTTATGTTAAATTATGTACTTTATACATAGCTATCATGCAAAAATATATACTACTTTATTTATTACAGAAAAACCTCAACTGAACACTATGAAGCTATATTAGGTCTTTACTATTTCTTTTGAGAGGTACAATCAAGAATTTTATTTTCTGCTTACATAAATAAATAAGTTTAAAATTAATATACAATAAATTGTACCAAGAAAAAAATATATAAATTCTCTCATTTGATACATAACAACAGCAATGATTCATATTTCATAGCTAAAGCATGCACTCTGTGACATTAAAAATAAAGAAACTTTTATTATGGTTACTTACCAGTTTGCTTCTGTGTTCTTTGAATGTTATTAGCAAATGACAAGAACCTTCCTGTTGGTCGCATGGACCCCATTTTTTCAATATGACCTTTAACTTTTAACTATAAACCATTTCACTCTGTTTTGTAATTATGTCACTCAAAGAATATTTTATGTTTAACTCATCTGTAAATAAATTGACATCGCCATGTTTATTAACATCACTCTCACGAATAGAAATAGACTGCAATAAGAAAGAAAAAACGAGGAATACTCAATACGATGTCGCGTTAAAATGCAGCCATGTAACATGACTTTAAAAGTTAAAACCAACATAGCTGACTTACATAGGCAAACTTATATGTTAAAATATTTATTTGGGGAACTTACAACAAGATAAACTAAAAGATAGAAAATATCAGAGATATAAATCGAATTTCTTTTTATTTCATAATAAAATATGTACTAAATGATGGATGTGTTTAGCCAGCTGTCAAGAAATATGTTTTTAATTTCAGAAATCAGAAATCAGAATTCAGAATTCAGCCATAGGGCATAGATAAATAATAAACATTTCAGCCACAGAATTCAGATTTTATTTGACTGTTTAAAGATGAAGAGTAATGAGCAGAATTTATTATAAGCAATTGAGTTTACAAAATATGTTTTAAATGCTAATTATTAAATTCAGAGAATAATTATCATAAAATACACACGAGACAACCTACAATCAAAACCCCGGGAATTCCCGGGACTTCGAGACTTTTAAGAAACAGTATTTAAAAAAAAAAAAAGAATTATAATTCAGTTAATTTCTCGTGAAACGTATTAAAAAAGGAACCCTTAGTGCCTTTTTACAAAAGCCCGTTGCCAAGTATCCAACGCGACGGCGAAGTGTATGTGCCGGGCAAATTACGCCGGCATGTGTGAAAAATACATACACTTCGCCGTCGGTTCATGTGAAAAGGCACTTATAAGATCATTCTCTTGTCCGTCTGCCTGTCCGTATGTCGTAATTTTAACTTGCTAGGTTATAGTCCCTATAAGGTGTAAAATATCAAGGTCCTGAGTTAAAACGCTAAAAAGATATAGGCAAATTTAGATTTTCGTGAATACTTGTACCTTGCCTTAATTTTCAACTTTTTTATTTTTCGGAACTTTCCATTTACTTGTGCTGTAAGGCCTAGCTTTTAACCAAAATTAACAATTCTAGATCAACCAGAAGTAACCTATAGATTTTGGGTCGAAAACCTATATCCCGTCCCATTGACCTAGATTTACGAAATTTTGCGAAAAGCAAGGTCTTACAGCACAAATAAAGGAAAGAATCCAAAAAATTAAAAAAATAAAATTAAAGGTATACTATACTCGTACATACAAAGTTTGATGTGTCGTACATACAAAGTACAAATGATACACATAAATAAAGAAAAACATTTTCTTTATTTATGTGTATCATTATTTTTTATGCCTTCATACTTTCTACTTTGTTTATATTCGTTTAACAACAATAAATTAAAAACAAATCAAAAATAATAATAATATTAAATAACTATATATAGACTATACAATACATATTAAATATGACATAAAAATGTATAGCCAAAATACAAGAAGCTAATGCTCAAAAGGTAACATAAATGAGATGTCAAATGACTTATGACATTGTCCATGTCAATTATTTATAATTTAAAAAAACTACCGACACAATTTTAGCACCCCATCGAAGGATTTTTGAAATCAATATGGCCTGAATCGATAGGTCTACGTTCGGTCAGGATAGGTCCACTATCATTTTTGTTAGGTCGCCTGTGATTTTTTAATAAATATTTTTTTAAATTTAACTATTATTTTAAAAAATTTTAGCACCCCATTGAAACTGAAACTGATTAATCTTTATATTTCTACATTCTTTATCGTTAGGACAGTTTTGGTCTCTATACGTTTTGCTTTTATATTATCCATTTTAACAATTATAAATAATTGACATTGACAATGTCATAAGTCATTTGACATCTCATTTATGTTACCTTTTGAGCATTAGCTTCTTGTATTTTGGCTATACATTTTTATGTCATATTTAATATGTATTGTATAGTCTATATATAGTTATTTAATATTATTATTATTTTTGATTTGTTTTTAATTTATTGTTGTTGATTTATGTGTTTTCTTTATTTATGTGTATCATTATTTTTTATGCCTTCATACTTTCTACTTTGTTTATATTCGTTTAACAACAATAAATTAAAAACAAATCAAAAATAATAATAATATTAAATAACTATATATAGACTATACAATACATATTAAATATGACATAAAAATGTATAGCCAAAATACAAGAAGCTAATGCTCAAAAGGTAACATAAATGAGATGTCAAATGACTTATGACATTGTCAATGTCAATTATTTATAATTGTTAAAATGGATAATATAAAAGCAAAACGTATAGAGACCAAAACTGTCCTAACGATAAAGAATGTAGAAATATAAAGATTAATCAGTTTCAGTTTCAATGGGGTGCTAAAATTTTTTAAAATAATAGTTAAATTTAAAAAAATATTTATTAAAAAATCACAGGGACCTAACAAAAATGATAGTGGACCTATCCTGACCGAACGTAGACCTATCGATTCAGGTCATATTGATTTCAAAAATCCTTCGATGGGGTGCTAAAATTGTGTCGGTAAAAAAACTAAATGGATAATATAAAAGCAAAACGTATAGAGACCAAAACTGTCCTAACGATAAAGAATGTAGAAATATAAAGATTAATCAGTTTCAGTTTCAATGGGGTGCTAAAATTTTTTAAAATAATAGTTAAATTTAAAAAAATATTTACTAAAAAATCACAGGCGACCTAACAAAAATGATAGTGGACCTATCCTGACCGAACGTAGACCTATCGATTCAGGCCATATTGATTTCAAAAATCCTTCGATGGGGTGCTAAAATTGTGTCGGTCTACTGTTGACGTTTATTTTAATATTCTTGTTATTTGTCGTAAACTAAAAATACCTACCATTCAAATTTTATCTTTAGTCCAAATAATTATTCAAGATTTAATAATAATTGAATTGGTGCACAATCTAACTTATAATAATTAAATCTTGGTATATACATTGTTGTTATTAAAATGTTCATTTTAAAAAGATCTGCACAAATTTCTGCACATTTGATAAAGAACAGAGGAAGACAAATAATTAATTCTTCAATAAAAAATGTTGTTGCATACTGTATGTTTAAATGTAAAATCTGAATATTGAGATATTGTAATCCTTTCAATTGCTTAAAACATTCTTTTTATCATCTAGCTTCAGGTCATCAGACAAGACAATCATATATTATCCAACGTTTTTACTCTGAACAACCAAGTGTTGAAGAATTGATAGTGGATTATGAGTATGTCAATAAAGCAGCCAAAAATACAAAATCTATAATCATTGATGTACGGGAACCAGAAGAAATAAAAGAACATGGTAAAATACCAAATAGTATCAACATTCCATGTAAGTAAAGACATGATACCCTTTACAATTAGACATACTCAACCATAATTAAAAAGATCTGTTGAAATTCCTACCAAGCACAAAATTTTGAAAACCTAGTTATTTACAAACTTATTTTTTTAGTGGGCAATATCTCTGCTGTTCTTGGCACAATGACTGAAAAAGAATTCCAAACACTATATAAATTACCTAAACCATCAGAAGAAACAGAAATAATATTTTACTGTATGATTGGTAGAAGATCAGGAATGGCGCAGCAAAATGCTATTAATTTAGGCTTTAAAAAGTAAGAATAGGAATTATATAAAATAATTTTACACTACATAAATCAAAAATTAATTACCTTATAAATAAAGAATTAATTGCTTATTACACCTTTCAGTGTGAAAAATTATCTTGGGAGTTGGACAGACTGGGCAAGCAAAACACAATAACAATTATAACGGATGAAGAATTTAATTTCCTAGTAATTAGAATACATTAATATAGCTTTGTATATTGTATATGTATAAAAAAATTAGAATAGAACAGTTTTAAAATATTCATATCTATTTATATCTGCGCGACCAATCATTCCAGCTACCTAGGTAGGTTTTAGATCTGTAACAATATAAAATATATTACAATTCAATTAAAAACTGAAAAGTATATCTTGAGATATGAAATTAAATTGCAAAAACTATTTGTTTACTAATATGTTTGCTGAATTCTTAAAATTATTAGTCAATTGAAAAATTACCTAAACTCTAAAGTAAATATTTTTTTATACTTTAATCTGTCATGCATCTTCATGTATTACCAGCACTATTCATAATGACTTGAACCTAAATATTTTTTTACATTTAAATTTTATCAATTTTCATTATAATAAATGTATGGCTCTCTGTGTTAACCTAAGCTACATTTATTCCAGATACAGTTATTTCTCTATGTTACATACCAGTCTATGCTAATAATAATGATATATACTCAATTACTTGCTATATCCAAGTTTTAATGCTTTGTCAAGAGCTTCAGTTGAACATTTGCCAGATTGACAATAGAAAATAAGCTCATCTGAAGAAGATGGTTTGGGTCTTTGGAATTGCTGCTTAAATTCTTCTTCAGACATAGTTTTTAATGCGTCTTGAACATTATGTACTGTAACAAGAGTTAAATATAGATTGAAACAATTAAATATTTTAAATGAACTGGGTATTTTTAAGCATACATGGTATGTTAATGCTGGAAGGTATTTTTCCAGTTGATGAAACTTCTTCTGGATTTCGAACATCAATTATTACTTTCTCTGGTTGGTTAATATTTTTAAGCATATCTTCGTAGCTGAGAACTCTTTTAGGATCAACCATCTTCGCTAACGACCCTTGAAAAATATAACGGCATTTTAGTATATACAATATTAATAATTAAAATATGCAATTTTTATGTCGGGTTGTACAGTAAGTTATATGATTGCTGATAAAGATATGAATTATGAAATATTAATTAGCTAACTTGCAAAGTATCCCAAACTTAATAAGTAATTAGGTACAGCTCGTCCCAAAACTATAGTATTGATAGACATACAATACAAGTTTAAACTTAGTCTAATCTTTTATGAACTTTAGTAAAATGTACATTCAACCGTTCAACGCAATAAATGTAAAATTAAAAATAGATAAATATTTTATAAATAATATAGGTATTAAAAATTGTAGTAGGTAATACGTATGTCAAATGTATCAAAATATGTCATTTATTGTCATCAGACATCAACTCATCAGTCATGGAGGTTAGAGACCAGGAGAACCATCGCTTCATACTAAAGCATTACCCGCCTGTCCCTGAAAATTTTTAGAATTTACAACGCGCTGTCGTCGCTAAGTAGTATTTGTGAAGTTAGTTGTTTATGTCTTATGAGTATTGTCACTATTGTGACAACGTGAAGTTAGGCATTGAGACAACATAGCGATCGCAGCGCCTCCTTAGTTTGACAATATTTCTGAGACACTACATTTTAGGGCGATGGTCCTCCTGGTCTCTAATCTCCATGTCATCAGTCATCACTCATCAGTCATTCTAGAGTATTATTGAATACTGTTCTGTGGTCATCACTCATCACAACTATGGACTTGGAGGGTAGAGATAAGGAGGACTAACTCGTACACGAAAAAGTGGCTGTAAAAACGTGTCCAGTAAGAGTGGCGCTGCAGTAGCAGTCGATAAATTTTAAAGAAAGCGACAAACGTAATTAGAAAAAAATTACGCTTTCTCTTTGCAGTATTTTGCTTATATTTACTAAAACATTTTTTAGACTACGTAAATAGTTGAGGTTTTGTATACTAGCATTTTACTAACTACTTGAGTCATTAAAATTTTTAAATATTTGAACTCAGCTAACTTCACTCCATTTATAACAGCTATGTTCATATTGAAACTATTCGAACGCCAGCGCTATTGTGGTAGGTAATGGAAACTTTATTTTCAGTATACAGCCATAGTATAAAGAATGACAAGTAGGGCAACTTCATACAAACGCACCGCGCGCGGCTTTTATGTGTGCGCCATAGTATCTTTACGTTGCCGCACGCACACTCAAACAATATCTCGAAACGTTTATCAGTGCGCCAGTCAAGGCTAACGCCGCACAAATTTCGCGCTTGAAAAATGTGTGATATTCGTAGAAGAACTTATTGCTGTGTGTTTGGGTGTCTAAATTCTTCATCGATTCCAGAGTTGTCTTTGTTCAGATTACCTACTGAACAGGAAAGGTAAACAAATCACTTATTCTAGCATATAATTTATACTTGATGATGAAATACTTATGTAGGTACTTTTATTTTTGTTGTATTAGTTTATTATTTTAATAGGATGTGATATGATTTTATTAATATATTATACTTTTTTTTTTATTGTTACTAATAAAATATTTATATCTTAAAATAAAACTTTTCAAATACTAAACAAACATTTTTAATACTATTTTCTACTGATATATCAGTTAAGCAAATAACTACAGGCCTAATAAAAATAATCATAAACATGTAGAAACAAAATGTTTTACATTCTTAAATGTATATAAATAATAAATATTTTTTAATAACACACATCCCGGCCCTTGCCAATTTCTGAGCACTGAATCCCCCTATATGAGATGGTTCTCCTTAACTCTACCCTCCATAATTTGAAGCGCCACTAACGAGAGTCCCGAGAACTAATTTTGACGTATATTGCAAACGACAGCGAGAAGTGTTTGTTTACTGTAAAGTAATTTTGCATTTTCGTTGTTAATATAACATAAGTAGTAATTATGATGATACGGTTATTGATTGATAAAAATAAAAAAATAAAAATCTTTATTTGAAACAGTTTTATTGATTGTAAAAACTTATTATTAAAAGTTATCGATATTTGCTCGCTGATATCGACATCATTAATTTTAGTACCACAAACCAATGATGTTATACAGGACTAGATACGCAATGTACGGCGTCGGTACGTGAAAAGGTTGGATATGTCCGCTGACATATAAGACCTCAGTTGTCAGCTTGATGTCATAAGAGTGATTGCTTGGCAATAAAAAAATACAAAATGGTGAAATGTGTAGTTAAAGTGTGCCAATCACGGTCTGAAAAGATAAATAAAGAAAGTGGTGTTACTTTTCACATTTAAGTTTGTTAAATTTTCTTCAGATTATCCATAAAACATTATAAGACGAAATAAATTTTTCAAACATCGTTTTGTCATTGATGACACATTAATGTGACCAGAATATTCGATTTTGAATTTCCCGGATTGTTGGGAGTTTAGTGAATAACGTATGTACTGATATATACATATTTAGTTAGTGTAAGTGTAAATTTATTATTAAAGTCTGTTGTGTTAAACGCACTGTAGTATCATACTCACTCATTGAACGATAAAATAACACACTCACGTTCACGGTTCACTTTACCTTAATATAGACAGATATATTTTTATAATATAAATAAATTTTAATAATATATTTTTTTATAACATAAAACAATAATATTACAACAGCTTTGGTGCAAAAACGCTTATAATTTCGGATCCCGAACCCGTAGTACGTAACAATAGTTATTACTTATTTCACCTTGATTTTACATTTTTGAAATACATAATATAAATTTTTAAATTTTAACTGCCTCGTTGGTGTAGTGGCTAGCATGTACGGTCGCACACCGGGAGGTCCTGGGTCTGGGTCGGGCCAAGTTTGGTTATTGAGTCTTTCTGTTTCGTAAGCCTCAGTACCAGCCCGGAGTTGGGAAGTTGGCGGTGTTTCACCCCCGTACCTCGGAGAGCACGTAAAGCCGTCGATCCTGCGCCTTAACTTTCACTGGTCGAGTCGAGCAGTCGTCCCACCGGAATGTGAGAGTGATAAGGAACAGAGAGTGCACTTGTGTCTGCGCATACACTCGTGCACTATAATATGTCCCACGCCGTTGGCGAGTCCCATTGAGATTGGCCGCCGTGGCCGTAATCGGCCGGGAGGACATTATTATAAATATAATATACATTTACGCACTTTTTTAATCATCCTAATCTACCTAGTCATCCTTATCAACTTTCTAATTCTTTAAATCTATTGAAAGACCCATCGAACAATATTACATAGTAATTAATTCAAGCCTTGTGCAGCAAGAAAAAAAATTAAATCTTCATTAATTCTGGGGAAATTATGTTGATTAATGACAGCACCTGACCGTTTGTCGATGACAATGTCTTGTCTCTTTCCAACGTAATTAGCTTGGCGTTAGAAAAAAATGAGACAAGCATACATTATTTGATCGGATTGACATATTTATGTATCAGTTTCAAATTACGTAGTAACTAATACTTAATCTGTGGTTTCAAAGCTACGAATTTAAACTCGTAAGTTGACACGTTATTTTGTAATATTTTTGTTAGACATTGCTACTCTAAGTCTTTTATAACTCAATGCCACAAGCTCTCGCTACGTCCGACAGCGCCAAAATGGCGAATATCAAGTAGCCACAAAAGCACGTTGACAACAGCCGGTCCGTGGTTTTATAGAGGTCAGTTCTCAAAATGCAAACCGTCACAAAATATAATGGCTATCTTTATGATACTAAGCATGATACTAAGTTTAGCCCATTCGTGTCCACTGCACGACATTGCAACTCAAACGTCATGCCGCCATAGATATTACTAGTAAACCCACTAGCGGGGTCTTTGGCATCTTCGCTCTGCATATAACTATTCCTTTAAAAACGATTTGACGAGTTTATTTACAAAACAAAGTAACTAAAACTATAAAACAACAAAATAAAGTTTGTGTTGGGACTGTTCACTAACAAGTCATGCGGACAAACTGATATATTTTTATTCTTTATAACATAAAACGAACAAATCAAGCTATGAACATATTTCACTTACCAGATTTCTTACATTTATGAATATCAATTCTTTTTAATAATTGGTTTTAATATTCGTGCTGATATTTGGCGAATATGAATATTCGGTCAAAGAGAACACAAAAATCAACAACAATAAAAGTCTCACTACACTACTTTTTAATTATTTTTATTTTATTATGATGTAACTAAGGCAGCAGGCGATAATGCGCTCTCTTGGATATCCGAGTAATGCGGGTTCAAATCCGGGTCTCGCACCTCTGATAAACAGTACATGTTCGAATCATTTTCTATCATGATTACTACTTCTCTTTGGCTTATGATTTTATATGTTTATATATTTATAAATTAAATCTATGATTAGTTCGTAGGTTAATTATTTTATTTTATATAACATTTCGTTAGTCAAGATTTTTTAATTTTTGTATTTATTTTAGATCTTCTCTATTAATTAAAGGACCAACGACCAAACGGGATATCTATATGCCATATTATTTAATTCAATAATCAATTATTATTCTGCAAATAATCATTTTTTACACGCTCTGTCTCTCTCTTTCTAACACTCACACACGTGAAAAACAAAAGGAGGAAGAAGTAGAGAGAGAGGATAAAAGAGGAACCTTAGCCCTCAATAACTGGCAACGGCAGGTTTGACAAAATACCGAGGAGTATACTTTTATATTTAATTACATCGGCCTAAGTTGACCAGCAGTATATCAAAGCGCGAAGTGACTATGTCAATTTGACTTCGAAGTTCAGTTCAGCTCCTTACTAAACCCGCCGCTCAATTCTAGTAGGACAGAGTGAATATTTCTCCAAAGCTCCCTGTCCATTGGAAAATGTCTTTAAAGTTTTAAACAGACTAAGAACCTGCCGACGGTGTAAATATAGTAATTTCTAAACTATCAATTTAAATTACCAATATGAACTATCAATATAAATTATCAGAAAATATGTAGAATGACTTGACTCACAGCCATAAGCCGCTGAATCTTAAAAATTAAGTCACAGACGGATAGTCGTTGGGAAAGTAGAGTTCTCAAAGTGATGGCCGCCACAGAGTACATTATATTATATTCTGTAAGGCCGCGTGCCATAAGGCAGTGTAAATACTTCTGTAATTTAATCAGAAGTGTTTATGAAGTTTTAATTTATGTCATATTCGTTATCGTTATGCCATCTAGCATAGATATATAACACCTAGATGGAGTGTAAGCAATGATATTTTAACTATAGATATGTTATGAGCGCGCAATCGTGAAAACTCGAAAACATCCTAATTAGGACGTATTGCCTTTAGTCAGTGTCACCGCATGGCGACGAGTGGTACGCTGCTACAAAATTTAAAAAAATGCCATCCTGTGTATTTAGGAAATGCACCAATTATGATACCAAAGTTAATAAAACATAAGGGATCTCATACCACATGTAAGAACGCAGTATACTTCGATTTATTAATATATTTCAATTATTTGCCTAATATTCTGATATGTCATCGGTTGCTAGACTAATGTTTGTTTACATTGACGCGCAATTGACAACACTTGCTGTCTCTTTTTTTCTTATTGATTTTATCGACTATCCCCTTTCTATCACTTTGACTTGTAGTGAAATGTACATTGAATGAAAAGTGTGTATGTGTGCAGCGCGGAACACTTTTTTCGGTTGTTTAGTGAGCGTATAACATATCTATAGTTAAAATATCATTGAGTGTAAGTCAAAGCGAATTGTAACCACTTTTTCTGGCTAGATTTCGAGATATGGCTAGATACGTTTCCCGTCGTGTCAATGTCAATTGTCAAGTTACACAACTACATACGTACAACTTCGGTTGCAATTACGCGACACTTACACCGACACAATTTTAGCACCCCATCGAAGGATTTTTGAAATCAAAATGGCCTGAATCGATAGGTCTACGTTCGGTCAGTATAGGTCCACTATCATTTTTGTTAGGTCGCCTGTGATTTTTTAATAAATATTTTTTTAAATTTAACTATTATTTTAAAAAATTGAGAATGTTCAGTGTTACACAAACGAATATAAACAAAATAGAAAGTATGAAGGCATAAAAAATAATGATACACATAAATAAAGAAAACACAAAAATCAACAACAATAAATTAAAAACAAATCAAAAATAATAATAATATTAAATAACTATATATAGACTATACAATACATATTAAATATGACATAAAAATGTATAGCCAAAATACAAGAAGCTAATGCTCAAAAGTTAACATAAATGAGATGTCAAATGACTTATGACATTGTCAATGTCAATTATTTATAATTGTTAATAAAAAAAAACTAAATGGATAATATAAAAGCAAAACGTATAGAGACCAAAACTGTCCTAACGATAAAGAATGTAGAAATATAAAGATTAATCAGTTTCAGTTTCAATGGGGTGCTAAAATTTTTTAAAATAATAGTTAAATTTAAAAAAATATTTATTAAAAAATCACAGGGACCTAACAAAAATGATAGTGGACCTATACTGACCGAACGTAGACCTATCGATTCAGGCCATTTTGATTTCAAAAATCCTTCGATGGGGTGCTAAAATTGTGTCGGTGACACTTACGTTACGCACACATTCATACTAATGCTACTTCAATATTGAGCGGAATTATGTATGAAACTATCAGTCTAGGTATTATTAGTCTAAGCCATCTAGAATCTAGATAAAAATCTAGTAATATATCATATTCGTAATCGGCACCCCCAAAAACCATGAAAACGATATCCATATTGATTTTAAGAAAAAATTTGGCGTCCGCCATCTTGAACTTAGAAATATAATATTGTCATATTCGTAATCGGCCCAAAAACCTTTATAAGAAAAAACAGAAATCTAGTAAACAATAATATGCATAATTTAGCCTAATAATGCTGGGCTGATGTGGAAACTGATCAAATTTTAAATTCATTACCACAGTACTGTAGTACGAACCATTATAGATAAGTACAAGTCAAACGAAACATTTAGAACAATCAAATTAAAAAGCGTCAACCCTAGGCTAGGTTCCCTAGCTAACGCGTACCGAGCGGAATGTATGGCAGCTCGGTACGGCTACCCCCTCCGCAAGACCCGCACGATTGCTCTGTCTAGACACGTCCGTCAACCGTTGGCTCACTTTATGTTTTATTCACTTTGATATTATTATGTACATATTAAACTCAATTTTTATAATTTGTGACTTTCAGGTGTGGCACTTAAGGCACAGTTTGTGTTTGGACTAAGATTACAATGAAATTAACAAGGTTAAATAAAAGAATTACATATTAAAAATATAATATATTTTCTTACCACCCCCATGTAGCAGATAAAAAATGCAATATTGCATCAGTCTTGACACTGGATAATATTTACTAAAAATAAATGTGTTCTAATAAACAACTTGAGTATTTAAAAATATATTGATTTATTAAGGCGAGTCCTAACACTATCCCACAATTTCAACATTTTGTGGTACACTTTACTGAAAAACTATCACACCTATGGATTTGTGCTTTAACATAGTAATTTCACTTCATATCTAAATTTCTATCTGTGAAAAAAATATAATTTTATAACCATTAAAAAAATGAACATTCACAATTATTTTGTGTTCATTAGATAGAATGTATGTAATTGTATTACTAACACCACCTGCTAGAAAACCAAAGAGTTAACATTGCTGTAACATTATTAGATACCCCTTAAAAAAACTATGCATTATGCAAGCCCTCACAAAGCTCAGCTTTTTGCTAATGGGGCGTTCCACGTGAAGCGGACAGGTAAAAAATGTCGATGTTTCCGATTTCAGTTATATTCGATTAAGTTATACCTACATACGTCCTCGACTCAGATACGAAATATTTTTGCGATACAATGTATAGTTAACGAGTTATAGGACATTGAAATTTTGACTAACTTACAAGTAGGCGCTGCTTTAGACCCAAGTACCAAGTGTTATCAAGTTATACTTAAATAAACAAACTAGTGGAATATATACTTGACTTAATAGGCTTCCTAACTGTATTTTTGGAAAATAAAAAAATATTGTTTTTCTTTATGAATTTCGCTATTTTACTTTTCAAACTTGATTTTTTTTAAAGTTTGACCTCTTTAATTTTTTTCATTTTTTTTCTCAAAATAGGTGTTAGTGAACAGATAATCCTTGCTAAGTTTCATAATGGGCCTAGAAGTAGTTTGGGAGCTAGACCAGTCGGAACGCCGGGCCGCGACGCCCGCGTCCGCCGCCCGCTAGCGATAGATTACAGAATTCTTCTAGGCCCATTATGAAACTTAACAAGTATTATCTCTACACTAATACCTATTTTGAGAAAAAAAATGAAAAAAATTAAAGAGGTCGAACTTTAAAAAAATCAAGTTTGAAAAGTAAATAGCGAAATTCATAAAGAAAAACAATATTTTTTTATTTTCCAAAAATACAGATAACACTTGGTACTTTGGTCTAAAGCAGCGCCTACTTGTAAGTTAGTCCAAATTTCAATGTCCTATAACTCTTTAACTATACATTGTACCGCAAAAATATTTCGTATCTGAGTCGAGGTCGTATGCAGGTATAACTCAATCGAATATAACTGAAATCGGAAACATCGACATTTTATACCTGTCCGCTTCACGTGGAATGCCCCAAATTTAAAAAAAAGTTTACAGTTGAAGTTAGTTAATATTATTATTTTACATTATTATCATCTTAAACACTAAACTAAATATAAATGTTACAAAATGAGCAAAAAATAAGTATTTCTAAATATTACTTATTTTTGTTCTTATCTTTTGAGTGTAAGGTTTATCTCTTAATTACATATTTATCTGTGTTCAGTTATAAAGTACTGTCCTAATTGTTCATGAACCTATCTAGATGAAGTAAAAATAATTTATTTATTACAATAATTTCATGCAGCAACCTTTTCAAAATATTTTCTTTTTTCTTCTGGAGTAGGAATAATCTGAAAGAAATTATAAACCACAAATATTAAAGTTATAAAAATACATATTAACAAGAGAGACAATATACCTAAGTATTACATGTAATATTTAGATACTTTATCCCTTGGTTTTTAAGAATCCAAATAAATACAAAACATTAAGTATTTATATAAAAAATTTACTCACAGTATCTTGCCCTGGCTTCCATCCAGCTGGGCATACCTCACCATGCTTGTCAGTATATTGGAACGCTTGCACTAATCTTAGAGTTTCATCTACAGATCTACCCACTGGCAGATCATTCATTGTGATTTGTCTCAAGATTCCTTTATCATCAATTATGAATAAACCTCTTAATGTATGTCCTAAGTCTTCTAAGTAAACTCCATAGTCCTTAGCGATAGAGTGTGTTAAATCACTCAATAGAGGTATGTTTACTTTACCAAGACCACCTTCTTTACGTGGAGTGTTAATCCAAGCAAGATGAGTAAAATGTGAATCAACTGAACAAGCAACCACTTCAGTATTTATCTTCTTAAATTCCTCTATTCTTTCCGAAAACGCCAAAATTTCAGTGGGACATACAAAAGTGCTAAAACATATGATAACTTTTAAGGTCACTAAATATTTTTACTTAATTTATAAATAATGTAAAGTAGGTACTTACAAATCTAACGGATAAAAGAAAAAGACTAAGTATTTTCCTTTAAAGCTAGATAAAGAGAGTTGTGTTATTTCTCCATTTATAACAGCTGTCGCCTCCCACTCGGGGGCCGGTTTTGAAACTGTGAAAAGAATTCCATTAAAATCCGACTTAATTATTCCATATAAATAAAAGTTTCTAGGGCAACCCTTAAATATATTTAAAACGTACTCATAGCTTTCGTGAATTGTAATTTATGATCAATTTTTCTAGCGCCGCCGGGAAAAACATTACCGCTACCAAAAGAATAACATGAATCGCTTTCAAATAATGATGTATTACAATTTGATATTAAAAATATTGCAATAATTAAAGTGGTTGTTATCCGTTTCATTTTATTGTACTAAAATGTATTTATTTTTACAAAATATTAAACAACACAAGCGTAACAGTAACTACTGAACCAAAATCAATTATGTCAAATTTGAAATATTATTCTTGAATCTTGATCTTGAGTCTTGGACTCTTGACACGTCAATATTTTCAGATAAGATTATCTAAGGCTAGCTGTACACTGTATGTTGCTGATATCAAATATGTACCTAATGATTACATAAAAAAATTAAATATGAATAATATACGAAGAGCATCAAGTTTCAGTTAGCTTCGTAGGAAATAGAAATATCAAATAAGGGTAAAGCCTAAAGGTATTTTGCGGAATACTCTGTGTTTACGTCATTATTCATCTACGTTAGGTAGTAGGTACTAGGTACTACAGTTAAGGGTTTAAGACTATTCAATTTTCACATTGATTTTTTTATTTTATTTCAATAATAGTAAGCTGAACTATTTATTTATTAATATCTTATTTAGAAGTAGTAGGTACCGTGAATGTACCTACTTTTCTACGTACGGACCGCGGACGCGGACGGTCTTATAGTAGTCTCCTCTGTGGTCCTATAGTCAATAAGATTTGTAATCTGTAATTCTACATTTTGTGTTTCAGTTTTATTATCTGTTTTGCATCGTTCGCATTCGCAATAGAAGCGAATGTTAGACTTCTACTTTTGTAATATCTTTTATTTATATTTGTATGAAATCATTGAAAATGTGTTTGTTTTCGTGCTTTAAATCATTTTCTTAAGTTTAGTTTATTTCAAGTCCATCGCAACCATTTGCGGTAAGTTTTGAATGATTAGTTTGTGACTATCCACTTGTCGTTCATTATGGCGGTCTGATTACATTAAAAGTTTTATGTTTAGACTAAAATGTAAATAATTTTTCACAAAAACATATTTTATTATTTATTAAAAAGTACTCTCAATAATTCTGTATATTTTAGATGGACGGACCAGACGAGGGGGTTTTAGATGTGGATTTATTAGCTGACGATGGATCAGATGAAGAATGCGAAGCCCCGCCGTCTTCAGGTACTAAAATTTAATGCAATATGGAAAATGTTTATTAGGTATAAAAATAAAGTTTGTAATTTTGTGACATTGTATTTGTTTACTAACTTTATTATATTCGTAACATCAGATTTCTATGCTGGGCCTGCTTCCACACCAACATCATGTGCGTCTTCGCCGCGAGGTGAAGAACCGGCCTCTCCGCTGGCCGTGGTTACACAGCCCACATTTTTCCACCACCAGACATATACACGCCCATTTTTCACATCGGGTAGAAGAGGCCCTGGTAGACCACGTAAGGAAGGCGCCAAATTAGCTCGTGAAGGAAAGATAGTAAGACGGTAATGGCATTTTAATTTAATATTTACACATAGTAGTCACCTATTTCAGTGTTTTATTATATATTATATATTTTTAGCTATAGAGGTAATGCCGGGTCAGTAAGGGGGGCTAAAAGACACCGTAGTAGTCGTGATGAGGCTATTGATGATATGATGGATGAAGATGACTTTACAATGCCTGCACCTGAGGAGCCACCATATACTCCAGAAAAATGGTATATTTACATATTAGATCATGGATGGATGTTATGTTGTTTATTGTAAATATGTATTATTTGCAGACGAATGTTAGCTTGGATTAATATAATTTTTTACTTGTTCTAAATAAATTGATTAACTTTGTTTTTTATTTTTGTAGGCCAGGAAAAAATTGTGCCTTATGTAATTTAAGTGAGCGTAGTCAACTTGGACAAGGAGAAATGCGGCAAGTAACTTGTAATGTTGAAGGTGAAGGAAGTACCACACCAAATGTCACTAACTCAGGTGGTGCAACACCTACAAGTGTTACAACTCCTGGTACACCAACTTTACCTTTATCTGCTGGCTTGACATCTCCACCTCCTGAGCTAGTAGACTTTCAACAGCAAGTTTTACCTCTGAGTAGAAGGCAAAAAGCATTTAATAAGTGCAAGTAAGTGTATATGTTGATGTTTAAGAATTACCTACATAAATAAGGGGGACTTCAAACTATTAATTAGATATTTGGTGTATGTCTAAAAATAGTTATAATATTATTATTTTTTATTTATTTTAGGACCCCACTATATAACATGGAGCACACAGATGAGCTTTCAATAATTGGATTTTCTGAATCTTTGGAACTGCCTGCTGTTGTAACATCTGGAATGTTCTACTTACATCGTTGTTGCCTTGAGTTTAGCCCACCATTTCAAGATCAAGTTGCCTCGGCATGCAATTCCGACGAAGATAAGGAGCAACTAGAAGAGGCAAGACTTAAAGGAATTGTTGCTGCAGCTTTAGCTAGAAAATGTGCTTTTTGTCAAAGATATGGTGCAAGCATACCATGCAAGGTAAATAATATAGTTTGCTCCTTGTTATGATTATGCAATAATTAAGCATTTTTAATTAATTTATTCAAATAACAATAAGACATTAGAGTGTGCGAAGCAAGACCTAATACTATCCCACAACCTAAGCATTTTATAAATAATAATTAAATAAATAAATATGGTGGGACAAAGCGCAGCTTTTTGCTAACAAAAATAGTTCAAATCTAAGTTAGACTATTCATTACCTGTTCTTTTTAAAATATCAGGCTTAGTATTTTTAGACTCAAGAGGATATAGTAAAATTTGTAAAAAATACATATCAATTAACAATTTGCATTTTAAAATGAAACATTTGGTAATGGGCCCTTATAATTTCTTATATACTTATTACTTTAAAAAGTCACTAAATTTAATAGTGGCAAGCAAAAAAGACTACATCTTCGTTTAGTCTTTAGTATGATTTATAATCTGTTCTGTTGATTTGATAAAATAATGTATAATTTAATTAATTATACATTATTTTATTGATTTATTGTTTTATAAAATAATGGATACTAATAGATATTAAAATTTAACGATTTGTTACAGATGAGTTGTAGTAAATATTTTCATCTGCCCTGTGTTCTTGCTTCTGGGGGCTTTATCGACTTTCACACTAAATCATCTTTTTGTAAGGATCATTTATACCAAGCACCACTTGTATGTGAGTATGTTACAAGGCAAATTATATTTTATTACAAAATATGTAATTATATTACACTCAATGACTTTTAGTATTTTAAATATTATTTCGCTAAAAATACTATTAATTTTTGATTATTTGTTATTTCTTTGTTTGTGTGTGTCTCTTTATAATCTTTGGATTTACCAGTTCAATGTAATATGTTTAATATTTGAGAAGTTTATAGACTCACATTATCATTACTACCGGGCCCCCTTTTTAAATTATAACATAAGTATTTAATAATTTATGTTTAATACACTACAGGTACAGCCGATATTGACTGCAGAACTTGTCGAACCATCGGCGACATGTCCAATCTTATGACCTGCGTGACCTGCGGCGCGCATTACCATGGCACTTGTGTGGGGCTCAAACAGCTTCCAGGTAAATTATAATTATTGCGTGTTTGAATAAGTTTGTGAGGCAGGTTGCAAGTTATTGCAAACTTATCTAATATTAATTTTTCCCTAAATGCATATATAATAAATACATTCTGCAAGATCTGAAGGTCAAAACAGTGAAACAAGAATTGCTGCCCATAGTCGAAACTACCAGAAAAAAATATGTAAATATATTTAACGGGATCTGTAAGTGTATACAGCACAAGACTGAGGTGAACACTGTTCTAATAAACCGATTCCCAATAAGATGAGCGAGAGTGGTCAATGGACTTCAAATTCCTCACTGCTTTGAATCATCCAACCATCCATCTCTGTATTCAACCACTACCAGTTATTCATATAAGTCCATATGAGTTCTATTGACAAAGTTTTAATACAGTGTCATAATTTAAATTTCAAACTATATTAAGTCATTTGAAGTTATAGTTATTTTTAAATATATTCAAAAATAGAAAAAGTATCAAAGGCTAAAAAAATATTTATACATACTTGTCTAACATTTTAATTAATACTCTCTCAATGCATTCCTCGACTTCACTATCTTTACATTTGTCTTGCCATAGTGTCTGGCTCGAAGGACCATAAAATAATGTTGTTAGAAAACACATACAAACATAAAATGAGGTTGTTCCAATCCTTAGTCGCACGTATTATAAATGACGACGCGAAACATTTCGTCTGGACGGGTGGAATATCCACGACTTAAGCAGAGACCAACCAATCGTCGGGTCGTCCGATGATGGAAAGGGGATTATGTCCTGTTAACTAACTTGATTTATCTGTAGAAATAATAATAAAAGCGCCTGTCGTGTGATTTTATGTATTTATGATATGTGTAGCTGTGTTTATTATATTTAATTAGTATCAGAATAATCCAAATAGAAGGTGAGAGAGATGGAGCATCTGTATCAGTAGTATTCGTAGTATATCACGTGTGTGACACGTACAGGCGTGCGCGCGGGCTGGTCGTGCCGCGCGTGCCGCGTGTGCCAGGTGTGCCGCGGCGAGGCGGGCGGCGGCGCGGGCGAGGCGCGCGCGGTGGCGTGCGAGCACTGCGACAAGCTGTACCACGCCACGTGCCTGCGCCCGGTGATGGCCACGGTGCCCAAGTACGGGTGGAAGTGCAAGTGCTGCCGCGTGTGCTCGGACTGCGGCGCGCGCTCGCCCGGCGCCGGCCCGTCGTCGCGCTGGCACGCGCACTACACCGTGTGCGACTCGTGCTACCAGCAGCGCAACAAGGGCTCGTGCTGCCCGCTGTGCCGCCGCGCCTACCGCGCCGCCGCCTACCGCGACATGATCCGCTGCTCCTCCTGTCGCAGGTGAGCGCCTTCTTCCATTTTCATATACTTATTAATATAATATGTAGATATTTTATAATTAAACAATTAACTATAAAGTAATTGAAGAATTTATCTTGTGCAGGGTTTTTGCTTTTTGCCAATACATATATGAAAACTAAACAGAAACAAAACAGTTAAAAATAAGTGTCTAAATTTTGATGATGGTTTATTATATTAATGAAATGACTTCTTCTTAGGTACGTGCATGGAATGTGCGATCCAGATGCAGAGCCTATACAGTATAGACAAAAGAAAGAACAAAACCCGGCATATGAATATACATGTCCTATATGTAAAGCAAATGTGCAACTAACTGGGTCCAAGTCTGGTTGTAAGTAATTTAGTGACATATTTACATTTAATATTACAATAGATCTTTTAATATACATTTTAATAACTTATAATGTTTTTTTTAAGCATTTGACGATGACACTATGGCTTCAACATCTCAAGATTCCTCTTTTGGTGATGATAACACACAAGATCAAGATCCACTAGCTATAGAACCGAAGGTAGATTCTGATGACTTTCAATGTAATACATTTAAAAAATGAATAAAATAAATAACAAAGTTTTATTTCACAGCCGGACTTCGGCCTTGGAAAGGGTAAACCTTATACAGTATCCTCAAAAGTGGCAAAGAAGAAAATCGGTGGTTACAAACTTAAAGGCGCATTTCCACCTGCTGGCAAACTGGGGTTCCAAAAGCGACAGAGATCGGTTTTAGATTTTGGTCGGAAGAGAGGGTCTAAGCCAAAGATGAGAGGAGTGTTTGGAGTCCCCGGCTTAGGCCTTCAGAGACCACAAGCTCCAGATAATAAAACTTCTGAAGATGATCCAGGTAAAAAATTTCTACACATTACAATAATATTATTTATGTCTCATCAACATTATTTGTCTTTTTATTGCCATTCATTATAAAATATATTTTTAGGAGTAGAAAATAAATTGGTACTGTGTTCAAGCAAAGATAAATTCGTACTAACTCAAGATTTGTGCGTTATGTGTGGCGCCATCGGCACGGACTCGGAGGGCTGCCTCATAGCGTGCTCGCAGTGCGGCCAGACTTATCATCCTTATTGTGTTAGCATTAAAGTAAGTAATTTTCAAACCGGATACATTCTTTTTTAGTTAAGTGCGTTCTGTTCCAATTTTTATTATTATAGATTGTATTAATATATTAAGGACAAAAACTTATTGATGGAAATGTGATTGACACAGGGTAATCTAGTGCTTGCTGCTTGCTCAGCACTATTGCTCATATACTGTTGCTCATTGACTATTGTTATTAGATTTAAGAGTACATTTGTCTTCTCATTACATATTCAAATTTTAACTATATCAAAGTGTGTATAGTGCTTGTGGTATTGTTATCTGGCGAAATACTTGAACCGCAAACATGCGATAAGTTTATCAGTCCATGGTTTTTGTCTATTTTAGTTACTCGGGTCATTGGACCTCTCTCGACCTAATTTGCGGGTATGTGACCATGTAACCTAGATACTAATATCATAAAGAGATTTCCAAGATTGTATGAAAGTGGAAGAAGTGATTTGTTCCAAGTTGTATTACCAATATTTTATTTCCATAAAAATGTCCTTGTCAGAAATCATAATGTGTTTAGTTTAAGTACTAAATAAGTATCTGTTGAATTGTTGCATCTGCACGCAGGTGTCGCAAGTGATCGTGAGCCTGGGCTGGCGCTGCCTGGACTGCACGGTGTGCGAGGGCTGCGGCTCGCGCAGCGACGACTCGCTGCTGGTGCTGTGCGACGACTGCGACACGGCGTGGCACACGTACTGCGCGCGCCCCACGCTGCCCGACGTGCCGCGCGGCGCCTGGCGCTGCCCGCGCTGCCGCCGCTGCCTCGTGTGCGGCACGCGCGACACCAAGCTCTGGTGCGACAACTACACCGGTACGTACACACCAGCTACTATTCTTCCACATGCATTCTTAAACTCTGATTTTTATAATCAGTACAGTTAGTACATGTAATGTAATCAAGTGTTAATAGACTTCTGAAATAGTATAATTTATGCTAATGAACTTGTACAGAGTGCGCCCCGTGTGCGTCGCTGGTGATGTGCTGCGTGTGCTCGGAGCCGTACTCGGACGGCGAGCTAATCATCCAGTGCACGGAGTGCTCGCGCTGGCTGCATGGCTCCTGCGACGCCATCCGCGGCGAGGCCGACGCAGAGGCCTGCTGCCGGGCTGGGTATGTAATTTTTTAGATTCTTCCTTTGATATTTCAGATATATTGAAAAGTTAGATATGCCTTATGCAAAGAAATAGCTTTAAAAAATACTTTTGCCCAAATTGTAAATACGTTAGTAATCATATTGGAGATATGGGAAGATATATTAAACAATTTAATATTATTACCAATTTTGAGAGAAATGAAATTACATTGAAGAAGGTCGTAGGGTACTCGATGCTGACGTAGAAAGTAGAATGTACACGGTGTATATGCATGCATGATGCAGGTACAAGTGCGTGGTGTGCCGCGGGCGCGACGTGCCGCCGCCGCACCTGGCGCGCGCGGCGGAGGGCGCGGGCGCGGGCGCGGGCGCGGGGGCGGGCGGGGAGCGCGCGCCGCGGCCGCGCCTCACGCCCGTGGCGCTGGGGCTGGGCGGCGAGTACTACGTGGACGACGTGTGCCTGTCGCAGCGCGGCGCGCACCACATGAAGCAGCTCGAGGCAGAGATGGGCATCACGCACACGCGCCGCAAGCGACGCTTCAAGAACGAGAACACCGACAAGGATGCAGGTGAGACTGGCTCTTCCTCGCCTGCGAGACAGTTTCGAATTCGAATTTCGAACATTTTCTTCTTGAGAAATATTTAAAGTATTCATAATATAATTCCTATCCTGTATATTTCATAGTATATAATTTTAGTCTGTATAAAATTATTAAATTATTAGTAATAATTAAATAGGCAATGTTCAGATTCAGTGTTATATGTTGATTGAATGAAAGATGAAACACTACCACAATTACATATTGACTGGTTGTAAAAACAAAAAATCCAACCACTTAAATTTAGACGTTATAAATATAAGTCATAGTCAATTTCAAAAATTTTGAAGTACAAATACTGGAAATGTTGATCTTTGACCTATTTTTAAGAAATAACTGATGTCTAATTTACTTGTCAGAGTAATAATAGTTAAGGCTGCACTAATTATTACCGTTTCATATAAAAGGCAAGGAATAGACAAGTTACAAATGAAGTTCAAGTAATTAAAAATAGTAGTCAAGTATCTAACATGATTTTTTATGTGTTTGATGCTGGCATATGGATTAGAAATAATGGCATCTATTGAAACAGTGGTTCAGAATGCAGAAGGGGAGCTGGGTGACGACTCCAAGCCCGAAAGCACAGCTGACGTCAAAGAAGAGCCCGGTACGTTGCTACTCCGCACATGCATGCTTATACAGTAACTTACAGGGCATGTTGTATTTCGTAGGAAATGCTTGAATTTATGTAGTTGTGTATATTTCGTATGTATTTTGTGTAAGTCGTCTTTAATGTAATAAATATTGTTTAACATAAACAAACGCCAATTGTTTGGTACATGTTATAAGTAAGCACTTTCGCAGGGCTAGCAGCAAACACTAATCTCAAGGAAGGCATTCTCTGGAACGTCGCAAATGATGGACCAGTACCAGAAGGCTTTACAATTTACACTACGGATTCAGGCCTGACGGTACTAAGAAGAAAACGTCAGAGAAATTTAAATAAACTGGGAATAGGAGGCTTTGTTGTACGACAGAGACATTCTACTGCGAAAGCGCAGGCAGATGATGAAAAAGATGGAGATGGATCACAAGGTTTTGGAGGTAATATTTTAAGATAATATATTACTTTTTTTTATTTAAGTAATTATAATTATTATAACAGAGTTTTATACTATTTATTTCAATAATATAAATTACATTATAGAATCACCCAGTAATAAACGGAAGCCACGTCGCAAACCGCGTTCAAAATTGATGGAACAATTTCCTTCGTATATGCAAGAGGCCTTTTTTGGTAAAGAACTGTTGGAGCCAAATAAACCCGCAGTCAGCTCTAACGGTAAGTATTAATGTTGTATTTATAAATGTTAATTAGAAGTCAATTTTCTAAATATGCCAATGACTTGTAAAGTGAAAAAAAAGTATCTAAATTTTATAAGGGAGTGTGGTGTGGGAAAGTGTTTCACAAAAAGTAAATAATATAATTAGGCAAAATACGAGTTATAAACAGACAGTCACATACAAAGCAAAGAAGAGTTAGTAGAAAGTAATTAATATGTAATTACAATGATAAGGTTGTGCGTGCGCAGGTGCGGGCGCGGGCGCGGGGGAGGACGCGCGCGCCACGCCCGAGGGCTACCGCGAGCTGCGCGACCTCGACAACTCCGACAGCGACGCCGAGGACGTGCTGGCCGCGCTCTCCGCATTCAACGACCACGACACCACCGTCTTCATTACACTCAATACGGTATGTTCCAACGCTTGTGTTTACACTAAACTTGTATATTGTTACAAAATAACAAATCATAAATCGTATATATATTGTTTTTTTTTCTTTTAGGAAGAATCCGAACTACTCCATTCGCTGAAGCCGAAAGAGGAAAAAGATGATGCCAAAAATGCACTAACCAATAGCACAAAGGTTAAAATAGAAGCATCTGACGAGGGACAATTAAAGCACACGGAGGATTCTACAGCGTTAAAGAATGCGATATTAGGCCCGCAGCCCAGCGAGCCTGAAGTGACGCCCGAGAATGCCCCACACCCACCCAAAACTGAAAATATTAATACTGGTCAGTGTTAAATTCATTTTATTAAAGCTATAGAACCTAAATAAAACTGGATGCTTTCACAGATTTATTAAGATTTTTGTAAATGTTCTTAAAAGGGTATAAAAGGTTATCATACAGTTGCCAAGATTTGATTATGAAATACTACATAAGTTCATAAAAATTATTGAATTTTCGTATGCAACACGAAAGTAAATATAACTGTAACATAATGACGTATGCCGTGCAGACACGGGCGGGTCGTCGCAAGCGTCCACCATCTCGCCGAAGGACGAGCTGTCGCTGCTGGGCGTGAACCTGGACGCGATGGTGCGCGACTCGCTGCCCGACATGGACAGCAACGACGTGGACGAGATATTCAAGGGCGTGCTCACTGATGACTCGCAGGTAACTCATATACATTTATATGCGTTGTCGTTATGAAAATAACAAATTCTTTATTCAACAGTTCATTCTGTTACATGTAATTTCTTCTTCTTTAAAAACTAGCGTTAACCGTTGTATGTGTGGGTTTCAATAACTAAGTTCAATTTTTAGAACAACATTATAGTTACATTTGCATTCTATTTATTAGACATTACATTATGCATGTTGTGTAATCTTTAGGAGTCGCAAGAGTCGTCAGTGTCATACGTCAACTCTATAGGAGGCACTCCTTATTCTCAGCAGCGCCAGCAATTACAAAGCCCTATGGACTATGCATCTCCATATCACAACGAATTCGGTAGCAGGTAAATTTTGATTTTATATAAAGCCTGACTTATTCTAATTTTATATAGCTTAAATGGATATTCCATTAGTAGATAATGAAAATGTTATTTTTTAATATTATGTCCTTTCCATGTCCTTCATATTATATTATATTATATGGATTTTTTCAGAAAAGAAGATTTTTTGAATTAAAAGATTAATTGTAACAGTAGCTCATTATAAAGTAATATAAATTATGTCTAATGTCCTATAACCTTTTTAAAGATTCACACACAAAAACTAACATGTTTAGTTTATTTATATAGTTTTATTTTATATATTACTAGCGGTGCCCGCGGCTTCGCTCGCGCTAAGAGTGAATAAAATAAACATTTTTGCTTATATAGGTACTGTTACTTATAATGTACCAAGGACTGATTCCCCATTTAAAGTTCTGGCCCTCTTTTCTGAAAACTACTGTGTAGCATCCTGCCGTGCCGCCACTGCTGCGCTTTTTAAAACTTATTTCCTATTTTTAACCAATTTTGCTACTATGTGTATCATAATTTCTTTGTGTGTTTTTCGTTAATGATAAACTGATGTACGTGGTTCATTGTTATGGACTTATGGTAAAAATTACTGTTAAATATTTTTCCTACGCAAATTGTGCCACCCCCGTTAACCCCCATAGGGGTTGATTTTCAAAAAACGCTTAGATATGTATCTCATAATTTGTATTGCAGATTATTTCAGTGTCACGCAAAATATTTCATTGGAATTAAATTTATACAAACATAGCCACCCCCTTTAACCCCCAATGGGGGTGAATTTCGAAAAACCCTGAAATACGTGTTTCATCATTTGTACTAAAAAGCATTAATTCAAAGTTTCATGCAAAAATGTGCAATAAAAATATTTTTCTCATACAAACTTTGCCACCCCTTTTAACCCTTTTAGGGGTTGAATTTCCAAAAAATAATATGCCTATTTCCTTCTCATGAATGCAAACTATCTACGTACCAAATTTCAGCAAAATCGGTTGGGTGGTTTAGGCGTGAAAAGGTAACAGACAGACAGACAGACAGACAGACAGACAGAGTTACTTTCGCATTTATAATATTAGTATGGATTCATTAAATAAAATTTCTCCTCACTATAGCGATTGCCTAAAAATTAAACTTGAGGACTGTATGAATGTAAATAATAAATATGTCCTAATGCCGTACAACAGTAGCGCACTGAGCCCGCTGTACGGCGAGTGCAACAGCGGCAGCAGCGGCAGCGGGCCGGGCGCCTGGAGCGAGCAGCCCGCGCCGCCGCCCTCCTACAACCAGCGCAGCGCTGACAAGATGCGCGCAGACGAGAGTCAGTACTTTCCTTATATTATTATATTGGCAATTACAACAGCAATTATTGATACTCACTATTTTGATATTATGAAAATGGAAATGTACAGATACAACTTTAACTTCAAAATTTCTGCAATACTAGGTTACCATTTTTTAGTGAAGTTTTATTATCCTTAAATTTTATATAAAACATGATATATTACTATTTTAATTCAATATTTGTAGCTGTTTTTCTTATAAATACAAAAAGGTAAAAGATGACGACTTCTTTCATACCATCATTGACATGTAGGCCTGGGCTCAGCGGCCACGATATCCGCGGTACTATACGCCAACACGAACCACCCAGAGTGGAAGACGGAGTTCCCCAACTGGGTGGACCGCTGCAAGCAGATCCTCAAGAAGTGGCGCGCGCTGCCCGCCGAGCAGAAGGCGCCCTACCTGCAGCGCGCGCGCGACAACCGCAGCGCCATCCGCATGAAGAAGGCCCAGCAGGTAGGCCACCGCTCCCCGCGCCCCTCCCGTGTGTGCTAACCACTACTCACTGTGTTGAACTCATTGCTGCTATCCGATCGAACATTATATTAGTTTGTCTGTCAACATTCTAAACTACGAGTAAATCAATGCCCACAGTTCGATCGCATAGTACTCGCGCCCGTGTGCCGTGTGACCGCCCTACCCTCTCCCCACTCTACCTTGTCCCCAACGACACTGAGCTTATAAATACTTGTCTGCAACATTTATACAAACTTGAACTTAAAAAAAAAATTACTATACACAAAACATATATATGAATGTGATTAGTGCTGACAGATATTTATTGGCTGGTGACTTTATTGCTATCACTATAGTTGCCTTTGGGAACATGTCAATACTATAATAATATTATCGAGACGTTTGTTATTGTCTATTTTCCTCATTCTTACTTTTCTGATTAATATAAAATTTAATTGTCTTTTCTTGCGTGAAATATTGAGAGGTTTGTTTATATTTTAAGTGTTAAGTTCACGAAAGCTTTTTATTACTTATGTTACTGTATAGTGTGCTGTAGATTCTTTAGAATTGTTTCTTTAGAATTGTATGTGTCTGAAGCATTTCACTTATAAAATCACTATTTTATCGTCTGCTAAAACATATTATACTATATTGTATGTTCGTTTAGTCAAAAGATGTAGAGATCTATTTTAAAAAATAAATAGAACAACTTTTAAAACCGATTTATAATAAGAAAAATATTAATAATTTTAAATTTAAATTTCATAATGAAAATGCATGAATCTAAAGCACACTACTTGAAAGTTAATGTTATAGTTTTAATTGTTTTTTTTATATTTAATTAGTAAAGAATAAAATATTTTTTTATAATAAATTTATAATCTGTTGTTTATAAAAGATAAATTACAATATACCAATATTTTATTTAAAATATAATATATGTGATATTTATTATAAATTATGATATTATGTTTTACAAGTGTAATATATTTTATTTATGGAGTTTGTATATTGTTTACCATACCATAACCATAAGAAGTGTATCTCGTTTGTACATCTTAGTTTTCTATGATGACCGACTCAAAGATTTTTGAAGCAACACTCGATTCGTCGAAATATTTAAATGCGGTCATGGTAGGAGTCTAAGGTGGTATATCGGGTTCGCTGTTATGTAACGTGACGGACGCGGCAGAGCTCGAGCGGCGCCGCCAGCGCCGACGCCGAGGGCGGGCGCTCCCCCGCGGGGGCGCCGCCCGCCCCCGCCGCGTCGCCGGCCGCCGCGCCCGCGCCCGCCCCGCCGCCCGCGCCCGCGGCGCCGCCCAGCGCGCCCCCCGTGGTCCCCGCGCCCCCCGCGCCGCCCAGCGGAACGGTTCGCGCGCCCAACGTGACGGTGACGGCGGGCGGGCTCCTGGAGGCGGACGCGCACATCCGCGTGCTCACCCCGTCCGAGATCATGCGCACGCTGCCGCGCCTCGCGCCTCCCCCCGCACACCCCGCACACACCCCGCACCCCGCCACGAACACGGTACTACACCCGCCCTCGCATATACACACACCACACGCACGCACACTCGTTACACACACACGCATACTATATTTATTTTCCTTTGGATAAATTTAATTCCGCTTCTCTTGTGTACGTTACTTTCTTTTATATTATTTGTACACTTATAAACATTCTATGTAATTTTTTTGTGTATTTAAAAATTTGTACTACACCCATGTATGTAACATATAGATTTTTTACTATTTATATATACACAGTTATGTACTTGTTTCATGATATTCTTATTAATGAAATGTTTATTTATACACTTTATTCATTTATAAAAAAAAACAAGCACTCAACAATAAATGTGTATATGCGAGTCGCTTTCCGTACGTTGTTGGGTGATAGCGCGCTCTTGTACTCGCGATCCTTCTTTAACTTCACTCAGAATACATTTAAATATATTGTACTTGTCACCCAACAAACTGGTTGTTAAATGGCGTTGTAAGCTGTGTGATTATTTTTTTTTAATTTCATTTAGCTTTTTTTATCGAGGATACTACTCTCGAACGCCTCCCGGACGCGTCCTCTGTATCCGTAACGTTGTTTATTTTAATTTTCGCTTTGTCTTGGTAGTGTTGGCTTTAACATTGGACGGTGGCTGGTATCGGTGTGCTAACAATTCTAACCCTAGTCTATATGTAGTTGAATATTTCGTTGCGTTATTATGCTCTTGACTTTCTGTAATTTAGACATAAGTTTACAGGTAATAGCGTAACATGAATATGATAAGACTGATTAACGACGATTATTAATTTTTTATTTTTATTTTCAAGCACTGTAAATAAGCCTTATGTTTTTCTAGTGTATAAGTTACTATAGTATGTTTTTATATTATATCAAGAACAATAAATCAATCATAAAGTATATTTTAACTGTTTAAATACCTTCATTCATTAATAACAGCATAACATGGATGAAAGAATTGCAATCAAATACTAATATTTTGCATATTATATTATTTTAATACAAAATGTAACATTTTTATAAATTATAATAATTTCAGCATGACAATGCTACTAAATCCATGTTAATAGGGTTGTACAGAATAAAAATTTGCAATTAATGATTTTGCATGTAACTGTTTGGTAGCACATTTGTTGTTTTATTTGTTGTATTTCATATGTTACGCACGATTTGTTATTTAAAGAAAAATGTTAAGACTCATAAATTATTGAACAGATGCAAATTGAATTTAATAGATGATATTCTAGAAAAAGCAATGTCAATTGATAACAGTACATGATATCAAAATGAATAGTGTAAATATATTACATGAATATGAATATAAAGTGTAGTGCATGTGAGTAACGCTTCTTGTTAGTTGTGCGAAGCGGCGTGGCTGCGGGCGAGTCTGACGGCGCGGCTGTTGCTTGCAGGAGCAGGAGCGCGCGTGCAGCCAGCAGCGCAGCGCGCGCGAGGCCGAGCAGGAGCGCCAGTGGAAGCAGCTGCAGCAGATGCGCCAGCAGCAGACGCAGCAGCAGCAGCAGATCATACACGACCAGCGGATACAAGGTGTCTTGCATTTTCCATGTACATATGTCATATTTTGTTTGTATGCCAGATATGCTTACTGTGGAAAATTTATTATATGTTGATGCAAATATAAAATTAATTAAGTGTAAATTTTCTGTAGCAGAATGTAAGTTCAGTATTGTATTATGCTCCATCAGAGCGTGTGTGTGTTCAAGCAGCGATGCAGCGGCTGCGCGGCGCGGAGGGCAGCCCGCCCGCCGCGCCGCCCGCCTCGCCCGCGCCCGACGCGCCGCGCGCGCCGCACGCGCCCGCGCAGCGCTTCCCGCTGTTCGCCACCAACGAGGACATCAACAGGCAGCTGCGCGACCTGCTGCAGCGACACCCCGACAAGATGTGGCCGCCGCGTGAGTACACTACAGTCTACACTAGCTCGGCACTGCCAATTTATCACTAACTAATCAATAAGAATGTTAAATCAAGTTTATAACTATGTATCATTATTAAGAAAATACATTTTTTTAATGTTAAGCAGTTTGTCTCATTATATTTCGTATAAATTGTAGTTTTAATAATAATATTCTATTTCAATGTGTTAAATGTTGCGTACAGAGTCTACGGAAGAAGGCGTGCGCGCGGGCGTGCCCGGCGAGGGCGCGTTCCGCTCGCCGCTGCCGGTGGCGCTGCGGCCGCGCGCCGCGCTGCCCTTCGCACAGGGACCGCACTTGCATAGACCTGAACATAGTCAGTATATCACACGTGCAATGTGCTCAGTAGTCATTTCATTTAAATGTTGTTTTCAAAACATATGTCGTATATACCGAGGAATATAGTGCCTCCTCTGTTTTGGAAGTTGGTGTATATTTTTAAACATTAATAAATAAATTATCAAATAGTTACATTTTGTACTTGCTTTCATAATTAAAAAAAAATTACTGCATCGCTTAAAAATAAAGTAAAAGCTTTAAAGAATTTCTTTTTTAAAGTTTGCAAGTCATAAATAGATTAGAAATTTAACTGGGCAAAAAATAATAATGGATGTTTTCAGTGATAATTCAACATCGTCTGGTGAGTGCCGAGGGGACTCAGATGCAGCAGAATATGAACAACTCTGCCAACCCACAGATGATGGAACAAAAGATTGCTGCGTCACAGTCAAATGGTATAAAAAAATACTTTTAATACTATAAATTTCTCCACAACCGTTCTGCAAGTTGACTTAAGACATTATCAACCTGTTTTTAATGTGGAGAACAGTAAATGGTATATAATATGCACTTCATTATTGATTAGCACTTGTGTATTTTAAAGTCTAATATTATATAATATACCAACATATTTTGATATTACATCCCTTATTTATGAATTTTATTAAGATTTTTCTGAATAACACATGATCAATATTTTTACTAGCAGCAAATTCAGACAAGCAAGATAGTGGCGCTGATAATGGGCATGACGAAATGGATATCGGAGATATGGACAAGCTTGAACAAGACACAGGAAATATTGGAGAGGTATAATTCGATTTATGCCTTTTATGGCCTTAATTTTTAGTTTTGGATCCCATTTATTAACATTGTAAATGTAAACGTTTGGATGAATGTATGTTACTCAATCAAGCCAGTTAACTGTTATGTGGATCTAGACTTTGACATATGGTCGGTTTATTCTGAAATAGCACAAAAGCTTTTATCCTGGAAAAATGTGAGGTTCCAGTGAGGTAGATTTGTTTTTGTTCTTCTTTTTGCTAGTTTTTATGTACAATTGAAATCTTTCATTTTTATTTTTTTCATTATACTTCATATAAATTTTACAATTTTTGGTTATTAGAGTATATATGATTAGAATATTAAGAAGAAAGTTTTATCATGTATCAAAAAAAGATAAAATATTCAAGTAATAAGCACTCCGAGCAGGTGGACATCCTGACGGGGCTGGGCGGCGAGGACGACGAGGAGCTGCTGAAGTCGCTGACGGCGGAGATCGGCGAGCAGTTCAACATCCTGGAGTACGCCGACCCCGAGCTGGCGGCGCTGGGCGACGAGCACCTGCTGGACGGCCTCGACCTGCCCGACGACGCGCCCGCGCGCCGCCACCACGAGTACGCACACCTCCACTTACTATACGCGGCTAACATAATACAATAATACTAGCGATTTCCCGCGGCTCCGCCTGCTTTGGTAGAAGAATAAAAATTTAGGGTTATAAGTATTTTTTGGTGCAAAATTATAAAAAAAAAAAAAATTAAAAGTTTGTCAAAAAATGTGTCAGAGAGACGAAAAACACTGTGACACGAGATTTTATATATTAGATAAACTAACTCTTCAACTAAAATTCACTTTTGACTGCCGCTAATTTGCCTAATTTGGAGAGTGACACAGTTATGTTATATTTATGTATGTTTTCAAATTTAACCTAGTGTTCTTATATTAAATAAAAAGTTTAAATAAGAATACTTAAAATACTACCTTCTTCTAATATTATTTTGAATTTACAGAGACGACTCGGAAGCAAAAGGAGATAACAAGATGGATAGTGAGCTGCAGAAAGCAGTTAAAAATATAGAATCGAATAAATCTGATGTCAAGGTTGAAATGGTAGAAGTAAAGTCTGAAAATCCTGAAACGAAGTCCGACGTGCCGACCACCGTCACGCAAATGTTTCCTGAAAACATTCAACGAGTTATTTCACAAAATCAACAAATTGCCTTACAGGTCTGCATTCGTGTGTTATTAAAAAAAAAATTATATTATTACGAATGATATACCTATCTATACTAATATTATAAAGAGAAAAGATTTGTATTTTTGTATATAACGAATAAACTCAAAAACTACTGGACCGATTTTAATGAAATTTGGTACACATGTAGTCTAGAGCCTGAGAAAGGACATAGGCTCCTTTCAAGGCGAAAAAAGGGCGATAACGGGTTGAAATTGGGGATGAATGTTTGTATGGAAATAACGTCATTTTTAAAGCTAGAAGCTTGAAACTTATTTTTTAGGCTTTTGATTAGATATAAATGAGTAAGACGTTCAAAGTTTCTAAAAAATTTATTCTAAACGGGATAACTAGGGACGAACACGAGCGAAGCGAAGGTGAGTCGCTAGTGTATGTATAAAATTAAACACAAAAAAATATACATGTAGATTTCTTGCAATTTAATCCTTAAATTGTTTATTAGAATGCAATGCAGGCAGTAAAAGCAGAGGTAAAAGCCGAGGCTGATGACAACAAACCTGAAGGCGAATGGCAGCGGCCCGTGTTTTCAAATATGTTCGGTCTCCAATTGCAACAGGTAAGTTATATAGCTTTTTTATAAATTGATTTAACTTAAATAAAATCCTTGTAATTTTTTTTCTTAATTCAAGGTTATTTTCGTTAACACATTTAAATAATTTGGTGTATGTACGCAGACGCAAGGCGGCGTGCAAGCGGTGCGAGCGGGCCCGCAGCCCGCGCCCGGCGGCCAGCGCCCGCAGGGGCAGTTCATCAACCAACACGTACAGTTTGCACAGGTATGTTTGGACTTCTATTACATATTTAAAGTACATACTATTTATCCAGTAACTTTAAATATTTTTATTAACTAGCTAACTTAGCTCATGTGGAATGTAAGATTTAAAACTGTTTGATTTTAAAACCCATAATACCGTAAATGCGACATATCACCTTCATCCATCCACGTGTTCAATTGATGTATATAATGTTCTTCGACCGATTGCGGCCATGGCGGCCAATCTCATTGAGACCGGCCAACAACGCATTACATATTATAGTGCACAAGTGTATGCGCAAACACAAGTGCACTCTCTGTTCCTATCACTCTCATACGCCGGTGGAACGACTACTCGACACGACCAGGGAGAGCTATGGCAGGACCAACGGCTTTACGTGTTCTCCGAGACACGATTCAACTGATGCATACTAAATATAAGTGTGTTGTGTCGGTCGCGCAGGGCAGCCCGCAGAGCATCGTGCACGCGATGACGGCGCAGGTGACGGCGGCGCTGGCGGCGGGCCGCGCCATCGCGCCCGGCACGCGCCTGCTGGGCGCGGACGGCGCCGTGGGCGTGGTGCGCCACGACCGCTCCGTCGCGCTCGCCGCGCTGCCGCACTCCGGTACCCTCTCACACCCTCATTATATGCCATTCACAGTTCCTTCTCGGTCTTCTAAGTCTTCTAAGTCATATATGTGTGCTTTCATACAGCATACTAACGGTAACAGTCAACATTCGTTCCATTCTATTCAAGTCACAATTAATCACCAAGAAATTTTACTCCAATCCATAATGACAGTACTGTGAGATATTTTTTTCATCATTCGTGAACTGAGTCCTATCGTGAATTGTATAATGTAAACATGATATGACAAATTCAAGATCGGACTGAGGACGAACTATAAACAGCATTATAATGAGAATCGGCTCTTAATAATTAATAGTTATGTATATTAAAGTAAATCAAAAAAATTTTAACACTATAATAATTGACGTCATTATTATTGAAAGTTAATCGGATCCCCTGATAGTAAAGAGGAGAATTCAGTGAAAACTTTATTCGATATGTTTTATTTTATTTAAAGAAATAATTTGTATTACTCCTTATTATCAGCTCGCAACATGGTGGCAGGTGCCCGGCAACTGGCGCCGCCTCCTCTGAGACAGGAAACCCCGCTGGCAGTTACACCACTTGCTGGTTAGTATCCAGTTTTGTGGATATAAGATATTTATTACTGCTATAACCAATGGTTCCAATTTTCATACAAAAATTAAAAGTCATACTCAACTAACAATGCTCGAGAAAAGCAATCGTGGACGTACGCGGTGAGGTACAAATGATACAAATTATCATACTTATTTTTATATAACAGTAGTAAATGGTTTTCGAATTGACCAGTAAGTGTCTTTCGAATAGTTTGCCATGAGAATTGCTATTTATTTTTAACTTTTGGTATTCGTATTTTTTACAGTTTTAAATAAACCTAACAAAAGTCCAGTTTCTCCTGTGACTACGATAGTTTTATTTAAAATAGCAAATACTAGCGTACATGAAAGAAAGTATTAAACAGTGCGTGTTTACAGGCAGCAGCGGCGTGGGCGCGCCGCGCAGCGCGCCGCCGCCGCCCTACCCGGGGCTGCGCGCGCCGCCGCCCTACCCGCAGCTGCAGGTGAGTGCCGCCGCCCCACAGCCCCCTCTGTTATCATATTCTCGTCTCCTACTTTCTACGTGAATTGCTTACTCGAATCTTAGAAATATTTTTTTTACCTAATACTAAAGCAAATACAGTGCACTTCATATGAACAAGCTAAAATATAATTTATATAATTGTTTACTTTTTTGAATTAATATTTTAAGATTTTAGAATTAGCAATTCATTATTTACGGATGAATATAGATTTTACTTTAGTTCCTTAGCATTGGTATATAATGTTTTTGTTGGTATCGATATTATTTGTGGTGGACGTACTTGTTTGAAAACTGACTATTATACACATTTTAATTAATAACATGAAGGATGTGAAATCATTCCAAGTCAAAAATGTAATAACAATATGTATGTCCACCATTACTTTAGCAACATTGCTCAGATTGAGCAGGAATTCAGATAACTTATATGTTTGTTGTATGACTAAAAAAATATGAAAACAAACAGCTATTATCTGTCTGTACACTACATAAATGTAGTGCTTTGCTTATCCCTATATTTTTTAAAAGTTATCTGGGTCACTCATTTTTCAAAAAAATAAATATAACATTTCTAATTAAATATAAATGTTGCTTTTTTTAAATATAAAATTAAATTGTTTTGGAGGATTTTTTAATAATTATTTTTTTTTGCATGTTGTTCTTCTAAATGTTTTAAATTGAACTTGTTCTGCCCCAAAACATGGGGTGGAACAGATTCATAGCTTTAAATGTATGCTGTTAAACTTGTGGTTCATATTTGTAATTATCATTTTAATTGAATAGTTATTTAAATATGACTCAGTACGTATATTATCGCTTCGATTGTGACCGCATCGCAGTATCATGTTTGTTTGTATCTATGTGTACGTATCCAAAGCAATATTAATGGAGCCAGGCATCGGTGGAGGTTCAGTAACATCTGTACAGATAAATAAGTCAAAATCGCTCGTCCGATTTATAACATGCTTCCGAAACTAATATTGCATGGGTATATGAACTGTTAGCCTCACTTTCATACGTTTGTTGTGTTTTTGTTGCAATTAATGAAAAGAAGTAAAAAGTATAAGTGTAAGTCGTGAACGGTATGAAAGCGAGGCGGTCGTGGAGGATGTTAGGCGACGTGCTGGCGTGTTGTTGCATGTGGGTGATTGGTGGGAGCAGGCGCCCTTTGACGACGCCTGGGGCGACTGGCTGCATCGCCGGCCGCTGCTGCTGCAGGTACGGCGCGACCACGGACATATCATAGCGAATACGACCAACGTTCACCCCAGAACCAAACCAATATTTCTATATACAATTCTTACGACCAATAAATTTCTCCTTTTCATTAAACTAGCTGCTCTTGAGTTAGAATTCAACAATGCACTTTTCTGCACTGAGACACTTGCCAAGTACACATATTAAAGATGAGCTTTAACTTCTACGTACTAGAATCCTTCAGCTCGCATGATATTCAATCCTCAACTTCATAGGTTGGCTATGAAGGAAATATATTACTAGTACTTGCCAAACTAACTCTTAAAAGAAAACATATTTGATCCCTATATTCATAGAATAATAGTATTCCTTATACCCTATATTCATAGAATGTGAAGGACACACTGGAGTATTAGGATCTAGGGCCAGGGCCTCGTCACTACTAATCACCTTGTACTTAGTGCTTCTCTTTGCTTGCTCGCAGCACGCATGCGTACTTACTAACCTTTGTTCCTTTTCAGCATCTCTCCTAACATAACACTAATAAGAGAACAATTCGTATATAAATTCATTGTTACACTGCATACATAGAAGTTTATTTCGAACAAAGATATTATACCTATATCGCTTTCTAGACCAACGGTGGTGGACAAGAATTATATGGTTTCGGATCATTGTGAATGTCTTTAATATGATAATTTTATAGAGACTACTTTGTCTCTAGACAAAAATATTGTCGATGATACGTTCATAAATAAAGGAATTTCAGATTTCATGAAGCAAACCAATCCACCTTCGTACCTTTCTTAATTTTGATTTCTAACGGATGATGGAAGCATACAACACAAAATAAATTTATTTAGTCTAGTATATTTAAATTTACACAAACATTTACACGGCCTTATTTCCTTTTTGTTTTTTTGCTATAGAAAGTAAAGCAAATTCGGCACTGTGTGTAGTACTAGATTTGTCAGCCTGAATTTCATAAATTGCACTTACCTCTTCCTTAGTACTTGAACTAAATTAATGAGCCGATTTATATATTTAATAGAGTATTTACCCCATTTTTAAAGCAATATTAATTCTCAATTTCCCCTTATGCTCATAAAATTTATTAAACGTTAAACATTTGCTGATAAAAAACTTAAAAGTAGTCACCGATTAATACATCGCTCACTCAACAAGTCGGCTTCGATTAGACCGAGTGTTACGAGACGCGCGATCTCCGCGACCGGCGATCTTAGAGTCGACAGTCGGCGAGTGTCGAGGAGCGATGTGAAAACAGACATTTAACCGTCAGAACGTAAACCAGGAGCAACCGTTGCTTCTGGAGGAGCTGTTGGAGCAGGAGAAGCGCGAGCAGGAGCGCGACGGCGGGGAGTGGGGCGGGGGGACGCCGGTGGCGGGCGCGCCGCCGCCGCCGCCGCCCGCGCCGCCGCCCGCCGTGCCGCTGTTCGGCGCGTCGCCGCCGCCCGCGCCGCCCGCGCCGCCCGAGCGCGCCGCGTCCGAGGCCGACCGCCACGCGCGCCTGCTCTACGAGCAGTGGCTCAAGCAGTACAACACCTTCGCGACCGATCAGTTGCGCTACTACGAGCAAGAGGTCCAGAAACTACGCAAGATGCGAAAGGTGAGTGATAGTGCGCTTCTGTGTTCGTGCGCTTCGTAGTCGCGTGTTTGCGTCCTCCAGTCCGCGGTTCTCTTTCAGGTATCGAGGGGGTGGGCACCTGTGTTAACCGAATGTCTATGTTTACTAACCGGGTGTTAGAGTGATGCGTTTCGCTTAGCCACAGCTACACTGTGACATTCTATTTTCAGTCGTTGAATAGCAAGCAGCGTCAGTTAAGAAAATCTGGAAATGAATTAATGCCTAACGACGCAGCAGAGCTACAGCGGGTGTCTTCCGAGCAACAAGCACTCCAGAAACACTTGGAGGTTGCTAGAAAACAAGCTAGACAACACAGTATGCTGATTCAGGTATAAAATTAGTTTGGCTGTGCATATTTAAATAAATATTATTGAGATATGGTAAAATTATTTATTTCTTTCAGGAATATGAGACAAAACAACGGCAACAAAACCCACAACACGCCCAACAGACAATTATAAATCAACAACAAATAACTAATCAAACTGTTTATGCTCAAAATCAAAATATGAATCAGTCACAACAAATGCAACAACAAACCACTATCAATCGTCCAATGCAAATAGGACTACAAGGTTCAACTATGCAGCAACAGACGCTTATACGGACTCAACAGACAGTTCTTGGTTCGGACGGTCAACCAATATCACAACAAAGAATAGGTCTAGTGACGTCACCTTTAAATACACAAGGCAGGATTTTGCAAGGTGGCCGTACTTTAGTTATCGAACAAGCCGGGGCTCCGCAACAACAGCTGGTTCGACAGTTGTCAGCAGTTCAAGAACGTCCACAATCTGTTGGAGGCATTGTACAATTTAGCCAGCAACAATTAGCAGGAGTCAGAAATGCAATGCCTACGGGGAACCAGCAGCCTCGCCAACCGGGATCTAGGCCTGCGATGTCCCCATTACATATACAATCTCCTCATTCTCAATCTCCACTCCATTCTATTGCGCCCCAATCGCCTTTACATCCTATGGCGTCTCCGATGCAATCTCCACTTCACTCGCAACAATCTCCATTGCATCACACATCGCAGTCTCCACTGCATCCCTCAACTCAATCACCTCTGCATACACAACAATCACCAATGCATTCTCAACAATCGCCAATGCATGTACAGCAAACATCTAGTTTGCCGCAACAAAGCCCTATGCATCCTCAACAAAGTCCAATGCATCCACAGCAGTCGCCCATTCATCAACAATCGCCGATGCATACGCAAAACCAAATGTCGACGCAGCATTCGCCGATGCATCCGCAGCAAAGTCCGATGCACCCGCAACAAAGTCCGATGCATCCACAGCAAAGTCCGATGCATCCTCAGCAGAGTCCTATGCATCCTCAGCAGAGTCCTATGCATCCTCAACAAAGTCCTATGCATCCACAGCAAAGCCCAATGCATCCACAGCAAAGTCCAATGCATTCTCAACAATCTCCGATGCATCTACAACAATCCCCGATGCACACACAGCAGTCGCCCATGCAATCCTCTATGTCTCCGCAACATTTCTTGCAACAGTTTCAAGCTCAAAGAACAAGTCCGCAGCTGCCTACTCCTAGTCGTAGTCCTCAGGTATAGTACTTTAATTTCTTTTAGATTATCTATTAAATAAAATCAAAAAAGTATGTTACCATTAATTAGTAGCACCAGTCTGTAAAAAACCTAAGTTAAAGTTTTAAATCTATGTTTATCTGTATGTCAAAATGAATTATCACAATTACTAATAAGCAAAGAACTAAGTTTTAGTCAAAATGTCATTCCTTATTTTATACATACATAAAATATTTGTTATAAGCCCTTTATGAAATCCTTTTTTTACAGTGTAAGTAATCATTTCTCTATATTCGTTAGTCTTTGGATGATTTTTCTTGCACATCTATCTTAATTATTATGATCTAATCAATGCTAATCTGATCAACGGTTAACTTTATAGTACTAAAACTTTTGTTTTTATCATAGATTTATCAACAATCACAAATACAAAGTCCAGTGGCGTCTCATTCTCCACAGTTGCAGAATGTAAGTCTAACATACAGTGCAAAATATTAACATACCTGAATTTTGAAAAACCTGTTCAGTTTAAATAATTTAAATAATGATTTTAGAATGACTATCAAACGGGGAGATTCTCACGTCCCGCACCTGGATGTTCCCCATTACCTTCCCGATTCGCTAGGCCACCACATCATCAACAAGGTAGTTAATCATTAATTTCTTTTAAAAAGTGAAATGTAAACTAAACAAACTTTTTAATAAATTTATCATTTGCATATCAGGTATGCGGGTTGGTGTACCTTTTGTGGGACGTCAGCAGACATCTCCGCTCGGCAGCCCTCAACCACTGCCTTCGCCTGGAAATACGAATAACGAAATAACTGTAAGTAAACATTTATAATAACGTCGTACTTATTTACTCCGACCCCGTAGTTATTTATTAATTGATATACTAAACAGTTGAATTTAAAAGTAAACGATTTAAGTGTCACTCGTCTCTATTTATTGTTTTAGAGACAACAAATACTACAAAGGCAACAATATAGTCCTATGGGTGGGGCTCCGGCGTCGCCCTCACTGTCGCGTTCGCCGCACGTGGCGCGCACGCCCACGCCCTCGGCCTCGCCCGCCGCGTCGCCCGCGCCGCACCACGACCACGGCGGCGGCGCGCACCACCACCACATGGCGCCCATGCCGCCCGGCTACAGATACTTCAAGCCTGGCCTCTTCGGAGGTGCTCCGGTCTGGCCGAACAAAGAAGACGATCGCCGACGAACGACCCATCTCAATAAAGTGTCGATTTTAAAGAGACGAACCCCACCACGACCAAGATTCGCCGGAAAAACGGCTGCTACAGAACATCGACAAGATGAAATTAGTGAAACAATCGATGCAAGGAAATTTGTATTGTACTCTTCGGATAGTATCGATTATCCGAGCACTTCAGATGAATCTGCGAGAATGAGTTTCAGTAAAGATGATGACGACGACATACATGAATTTGATGAACATTTAGATGATGACGACATTGTGGTTGTTGAAGGTTCCGGAGCTATCTCTCCAGAAGAACGCATTGCTACCGAGGAAGACTTCGAAGAATTGATAGACAGTGGAAAGCCTGAAGATGAAGCTGAAGAGGAAACGCCCCAAGATAAAGGCACACGTACTGAAACTACCACAAAAACTGTAGCAGTAATAAGCTTAGCACCGGCAAAACAGCCAAATAGTAACGTGCAACAATATAAAATAGTTAATCAGTCGCAAGGTTCAGCCCTCTCTCGCTTACCCGTTTTAAGTGCAGCGGTACTTTCACCTCATTCAAATACGAAAATTCTTAATGAAGTTTCTCAAGCTACTGTGGCATCGGTATCTATTGCAAATCAAACTATTTCGGTACCAGTTTTAAAGAATCTTTCTGTTCCTATTGCGAATGTAACTGGGCACGCCAGCGGTATGTCAAAATCACAAATCAAAAAAGTACCGCTTAATATAAGTAATCCGCCATTGGCTGTGAACATGTCATCTCAGTCACTCTCTAAGCCAATCAGCTCAGTTATAAGTGTTATATCTTCAAATGTAGCCAAAAATGCTAGTATAAATCCTGTGATTACACTTGCTACATCAAATACGGCCGCTGGTGGCTCAAGAGTGCCCGTTTCTATTTTGACACATCATCAAGTGAAACAGAAAATAGTAAAAACTATAGAAAAACCCATGGCCTTATCTTTATCTAACTCTAAATCGTCGTGCTTAGCTGTTAGTCATGATGTCACATTACCAGCTAAGATATTTCAAGATGATGCTGCCTCTCCCGATAGTACCGTAATTTCTGAAAGCAATTCAGATTTACAAAATCCCTCTAGCTCGCAACATTTACTATCACTAACTACACAAGACTCAAAAGATCAAAAATCCTCTCTTCTGAAAGATACTAAAGATATAGACATAGAAAGTGAAATTAGTCAGCAAACAGAACTTCCACATACACTTTGCTTAACAGACAGGACACCACTGTTATTGGGTAAAGCTGATATTAAAAGTCCTGATCCTATACCTGAGAAAATACCTGATAATATTATGGAGGGTGATGACGAAGATAAACCAGAAGATAACATGCAAAGTCATTTGTTACTTTCGTACAGTAAATCCTTACAAGAACCACCTTCGGCAAGCACTCCGCCTACTGAAATTACCTCGGAAGAAAATGTGGTAAAAACTATAAAGGCGATTGCAAACCAAACTAAAGAGATGGTTATAGATTCAAACATGCAAATAACATCGGATTTAACCCAAGAATCTGTTCAAATATCTATTCCTTCACCGACTCCGTCTCAAGAGAGGTACCTTAATGATATTACTATGCGAGAACATTCTGAAGCAGTGGAAGGTAATCCAAAGCATGTGGAGTCTTTTGAAGATATGCTTTGTATGCTAGAAAACATCACCGACGATGCTAAACCATTTGGTATGAAACAACCAAATCCTAAAACAACGAATCCTCCAAATCAAAATGTTAACACAAACATTAATACAACGCCTAAATCTGAGAATAAAGAATCTCAAGAGCAACCAGCATTTCCTACCAGAGAGGCTGATAGACTTGCTTTACAAACAGCAACATTACCTCAATTATCACCTCTTTCTCAACCATCGGAATTGACGTCCAACATGGCTAATGTGTCACAACAACTACGCACAATTATGTCGTCGTTAAATACTAACACTTCTAAGGTAGAGCCACAATCAATTATAAGGAAAAATAGTGATGCTACAACACCAACTCAAGTAAACTTCGAAAGCTTGCTACCATCTTCAAAGGTTGAAATTGCAGTGTCCCGACCATCTCCCGTGCAAAGAATAGATAAACCTCAAACACCAATATCCAGTTCTGACACAGTTCCAATGAGTGTCGCACAACTAATTGGCACTAGAGTCAATACACTATCGTCGATGGGACAAATAAGAAAATCCCCTACAGTATCACCCATCAGCTCACCTGTAGGAATACAAAGCGGTCTAATGAAGTCCCCAGCTCAATCCCCTTTGATTAGCCATCAAACATTTAATACAAACGATGAACCTCAATGCTCTACATCGATTTCATCACAAATATTGCAAATGCCAGCGCTCTCTAAAATTCATAGTAACTCACCAGTATCCACCTCCATGATGCATTCAAATAATATTACGACAACGACCGTAAGTGGTTTCCAGAAAACTCAGGCTTTACCGACCAGCATTCTAGGGCATACACTACTTCAACCTACGAGACAAATAAATGCAAGCAATTTGCAATTTAATCCACAAAATATTAGTTCAAGTCAACCACCTGCCTTGGTAATGACTTCAAGAACAATTATCGGCAACAAAGAACCAGCCCCTAATGTCACCGTGCGAACTCACAGTATAGTGAGTCCAGGTATTAGCCAAATGCAAGTCAAACCTACGCAATCAATTAATTTTATAACATCATCTAAGCTTCTGCACACGCAATTAACTTCCCCTTTGAAGAGATCAAAATCTACTGACGAACCTAAAAGTGAAGTAATTGTTGGGCACATCCAGCCTACAAAACGTCATAGCGTTGAGTCTGTTATTGTTAAATCTGAACCTATGGAAACTGAGGAATCAAATAATTCATCAGTAACAACTATCGACAATGCGGGAAACAAAACAGCTCAGCAAAACGCTGCAAATCAAAGAAGCCACGATGAATCACAAAACGTATTATTAAAACAGCTCTTGCAGACAACAACTACATCCTCAAATGTAGTTCCGCAAAGGACTATGACCATACAACGGACTGCACCTGCCCTGGGGACTATATCATCATTAGAAGCACAGCTTGCGAGGCCTTCTATACCACCTCCCACTTTAGGTCTGACGCAAGAAGTGGAAATACCTAAAAATTCTCCAAGGCTTATGACTACTGTAAGCTCTCCGTTTACTACTCGACCAATTCAAACCACTATACCTACGTCATCTGTATCATCATTAATTTATACTTCAACTCAATCATTAATGGATGTGAGGAAACCTCCAATGAAATTGCTCAGTAAAGAAGAAACGACGCCAATACCAGAGTGCTCACCGACTATGAAAACCTTGCCGATGTATCCAATGAACATCGATAATCAACAACTGCATCAAGCTATAAAGAAAGAAGTAGCTCCACCGCAGCAGAGTCCTATCCATCGACCGTTCACACCACTGGACGTGAAAAAGGAACTGTTAGATGAAAGTTCTCAGCAATCGGCAACTTCGGGAGTTTCGACTGCGTCAGACCAAGGTAAATTAGACCAACCAATGAAAGAAGAATATCCAGAAAGTGTGAATATGGACAATAATTCGGACATCAATCCTTCTGAAACGCCTTCAGAGGCTAAAAAAAGAAAACGTCGCGAATATCAACAAAAGAAGCGTAAACAGTTGCAACTGCACATGAAAGCTGCTGCTGAGAATAGTATGAATCCCGTTAACCCAAAAAAGCGACTGCGAAAAGGATCTCGATATGAGGAAGATTATGATACCTTCATTGACAACTTAATGACACAACTAAGGCTATTGCCTCCTATGCAGATACAAGAACCCGCACTGACAACAAACTTTGCAGTTTGCCCTCTCTTTGGGTCAGGTGATCTAACAAAACTTAAAAATAAAGATTATGATATTCTTAAAGGGGACTTAACTGGAGAGTTTGGCAATGCGAAAATTCCTAACGTCGCTGACTATTATAATACTAAACCATTTGGTGATGAAGAACCATTACCTGAAAAATCGACAACTACAACTCAGAGAGGCTTTTACGATCAAGAATTTCAACCTATTGTATATGACGAAGACCCAGATGATAAGAAACTTGATTTTATTTGCAAAGAGAGAGATACTGATACTCCGGATACTATTGTTAGCTGCTCTAGCCCAGAAGGATATGACGTTGAACTTGATGACAGATTTCCATATCTTAAACCTATTGATGACGAAGACGACGAAGAAGATGAAGAAGCATCGCTTTCTGGTCGAGTTTCGCCTATTATACCATTAATAGCACCTATACCTATAAGAGTTAAACCTTTGTCATTATATCAAATAAAGGACGAAGAAGATAATCAAAAATCGCTTAAATGCTCGGATACCTACGCCCCTGTTAAGACTAAAATGGAAGATTCACCTAATAGTACCGAGAGCAACGAAAATGTTACTGTTACTCTTACTTTAACTTCTGGTGCTGCAGAAGATATTCTCGGAGTATTAAAAGAACTAGCTGGTATACTGCATATACCACCACCTACATCTTATCAAATTATAGAGCGGACGGCCACGCCACCGTCACATAAACTTGGGTTATACAGATCTAAAGGAAAAGACGGTAAAGAAGGAACACCTATTGATATTCAAAGTATTCTTAATGGAGCCGCAAAATTCTGTCGACACTGCGATGTAGTAATTTTAGATTCCGTAGTGAGAGCGAAAGCCTCAGAATTCCCTCTTTTATCGGCCAACAAAGGGAATGCCGAGGAAATTTTATGTGATAGTGATTCCGAACTATTTTTCTGTAGCACTCAATGCTATGAAAGATTTGCATGGCGTCCAACAAACATAATATTAGATGGAAAATCAAAAAATACCGCCAAAGAAGATAGCAAATCAGAGGTCGAAACAAATCTATCAAAAGACAGGGATGACTTTGACACTGCGTCGACGGAAAGCATGGAAACGGATGATCTAGATATAAAACCAGACATTAAAGATGAAAAAATGGACTTATCTTTTATCGATTCACTGGACAACGACGAGTTAATGAAGGAAGTCGGTGACGATGTAAGTGCACTCGACGAAGACCTAAAAGGTATGGATCAAGACGAAAAAAGTAATCAAGGTGTGGAAAAAGAAAAGTACCGGGGCATCCGATATAAGTCCTGGTCTCCCGGCTGTATCGGACCTCCCATTAAGTACAAGCGTCCCACAGACCGTGAGCTAACAGAGCTCGTTTTTCGTACCGGCGTAGCTATTATGCCCGTGACCAATGAAGATACCCGCAAATGTGAACTGTGCGGTATTCAAGGCGACGGCGTCGCTGACGGCGTGTCGAGGCTACTGAACTGTGATGTGGACAGATGGGTGCACCTCAACTGCGCGCTGTGGTCGGCGGGCGTGTACGAGACCGTGAGCGGCGCGCTCATGAATGTAGACTCGGCGCTAGCGGCGGGTTCCAGTGCGACTTGTGCAGTTTGTCGCAGACTGGGAGCCACCGTGAGGTGCTTCAAAGTTCGTTGTGGCAGCATTTACCACCTGGGCTGTGCTGTGAAGGAAAACTGCGTATTTTACAAGAATAAAAGTGCATTTTGCGCTTCTCATGCGCCGAAGGTGAGTGATTATATTTATAAAATGACTTAGGACTGCTCTAAATTCTATTATTTCAAATTTCATCATTCAAATACTCAAAATGCTACAGTCCATTCAACCTCCTAAGCTTCTGACTAATCTGTTAAAACATAAACGAAATTTAAAATATTTAAGACGTTACGTTAATCACTACTTAACCTTTCGGAGAAAAGTTTAATTAATAATAATATTGTTTTAAAAACAGTTAACAGGTATCTGTAGCTCTTATTTAATAATCTGTTATATTATAATGAAATAAATAATGATAATTAGTAACCGTGATAGCCTCAATGCATAAGAATATGTGTGTGTGTGTATATAGAACGAGAAAGACAACGAGCTGACAACGCTTAGCGTGGGGCGGCGCGTGTTCGTGTGCCGCGACGAGCAGCGGCAGGTGGCGTCGGTCATGCTGCACTGCGACACCAACCACCTCATCCGCGTCGGCGGCCTCATCTTCCTCAGCCCCGGCCACCTGCTGCCGCACCAGCTCGCCGCCTTCCACACGCCGAACTATATATACCCTATCGGATATAAGATTGTGAGATATCATTTGCTACTACTCATAAACCTCTGTATTCACTCTGATAATAGACTTATGTTTACGGGCCAAGGCAGCTATCAAAAACTCGTACTAGCAATTTAAGAGCAATTTATTTGTTGTATAGGGAACGTGCACGTGCTATAGTTCACCTATAGGTGGCAGCACTAAATCGACAAAAGAGACACTATGCGGACAGTAAAGGAAACTTATAAAACCTGTCATCGTGCTTCCAATTATGTAAACAAAATTATCTCTTCAATTATATTATTTTTGAATATGATAAATATGGGTTCCAGTCTATCAATATAATCGTAAGCGTGGCCAAAATATCAAAAGGTCAAAAGTGCAAAAGCTCTTTGAGGCCGGCCATTTATTGGTGGAAGTGACAATAAATAAAGAAAATGAGACTGTGATAACTGGCAAAATGGTCGCACAAACTAAAATATACAATGTTTACGACGTGAAAATAATTGTAAATAATTTTCTGAATTTCTGTGTTTGTGCAGTTATATTGAAAACATAACACTTTGAGAAGTTATAAAATTTTACGCTATTTAATTTATTTTTATTTTTTGTAGGTGTATTGGTACATCCAGAAATGCAACAATACATTATGATTAGCGAGAATAATAATTTTCACTAAAAAAATTAATTCTCTTTACTTGTTATAAATATCGATGTCTCCTATTAATAGAGTACAAAATTCGGATTGGCGACGCTAGTCGGCAGCACCTTCGTTGTGCACGTTTCCTATCCGCTGGGTGCGTAAGGCATGGTGGGGGAAACAAAAGTGATGTCAGCGCCCGCTGCGGACCAAAACAGAACTACGAGTGGCTCTTTATTATTTATGACCATAAAAATAGCACGTGTGTCAGTTAAATTAAATAAATAAAATAAAATGGGTCATCAGAGTTGTTGTGTAGTCGATTGCAAAAATACTAGTAGAAATAGTAATTGTAAATTTTATAAGTTTCCGGTTGCCAGACAATGAAGTGATGGTTTGCTAATTAGATATAAAATAATTAATAATTGGGAATTTAATTGTTTTTATGATCGAACAATCACCAATAGTCGTCGAACCAACGATAATTGATCAAAATTAATTAATCTGAGCGATAAAAATAAAGATATCTAGTAAAGGGGGCCAACTTAAGGGTGAACATTTGTTTAATTAATTATAAATAAATAAAAGACGTACAAACAATTTCTACATTCGAACATTAACGAACAAACGACGAACAAATAATTAAAAATAAAAAAAATCCGTAAATCAAAAAAAGTTGGGCCAACCTAATTCACTTATTGAGACTTGTTTTAGTTGTTGTATTTATTTTACTTACTGTTTTCAGCTGACCCACGGAAAAAAAATTAATTAAATGTACACTCTGTGTAATATATCACATTTAACATTGAAAAAATTTTCTTTTCAAGTTTATTTTATTTTTTCAATAGGTATTTGGCATACAATACATGTATATTTTCTCAAAAGAGCCACCGTGAATTGTATCGTTAGATGGCGCTAGAGTCACGCACCCAGCGGATAGGCACTGATAGTAACATTACAAATAATTTAAATTTCGAACGTAATTTAAAAGTTTTAGAGGTTTGTGTCAGAGTGAAGAGGAATAGAATTCGTAAATACAAATTGTTTTGGTACTGATTTTAAAACACATTGTAATTATTGCAACTTATTTTAAAGGATACTAATTATAATATGATTGTTATACTTGATATTCAAACTATACAATACAAAATTGTATTTTAGATAAATTTTTTGTATGTGTGTGCGTGCAGGTGCGGTTCTACTGGTCGATGCGGGGCGCCAACAGCCGCTGCCGCTACGTGTGCTGGATCTCGGAGGACGAGGGCCGGCCGCTGTTCCACGTGCGCGTGCAGGACGAGTCGCCGCACGAGATGAGCGCGCCCACGCCGCGCGCCGCCTGGGCCAAGGTACGCGTAAGCTTATTTACAGAAACTTCAAAATTTAATGAATATAATAATTATGTTATGTTTAATCTCTTGGCATTTATCGAGCTAATTTTGTTTTGGTTTGTACATAAACTTACTTATTATAAATATATATAAAATCTTTATACTTACAATGGCCTTGCAAGAGAAATTATTAAAATATACTATTAAATTGAAAAATGCGTTTTATTTTCGCAAATATTAGTTATTTAGAAGAAATTTGCTTTTAGGTGTTAGATGCTGTAGCCGCGTTACGAGAAGGCAGGGGTGAAGAAGGCGTTTTAAAATTGTGGCCAGATTATGTAACAGGCGAGGACCTCTTTGGACTCACCGAGCCCGCCGTCGTCAGAGTACTCGAGAGCTTGCCAGGTACGCTTACATAAATAAACTTAAAGGCTAATATTATTCCTTTTATAAATAAAATATTTATAAATATTAAATCGTATAGTCGTATAAGTATTTGTATGTGTAGTCTTAATTAAAATAAATCGTCCGGCAGGCATCGAGACGCTGACGGACTACCGCTTCAAGTTCGGGCGGTCGGCGCTGCTGGAGGGCGGGCTGGCGGTGAACCCGTCGGGCTGCGCGCGCTGCGAGGCGCGGTGCGCGCGCGCGTGGCGGCGGCCGGCGCGCGGCCTGCTGCCCGCGCCGCCCGCGCCGCCCGACGCCGCGCTGTCGCCGCACGCGCACGCCGCGCACCCCGCCTGCCCCTACTCCAAGCAGTTCGTGCACACCAAGAGCAGCCAGTACAAGAAGATGAAGCTCGAGTGGCGCAACAACGTCTACCTCGCCAGGTGCGCCACGCCACGCCACGCCACGCATACACTACTTCCCCCAAATTTTTTTTGGTATTCCGAAGTCAATCAGGAGAGCATCATTTTCTTTTAATATGAAAGAACGGTAAAAATACATACAATCTGTACAAAATATGATTACATGGAGACTTATTGGCTGGAAAGGCGACTACAGCTCGAGGAAACGTTTTGAACCTATTTGAAAGCCCACGATGTTTTTTCTTCCGAAGTAGTCATCCTCCTATTTCCAAAAACTGGTTGTCATGACTGTCCTTACAAATCACAGAAGTACTCGAAGCAAAAACACCCAGAGAGTTGTGAAAAAATCCAGCCGCCATTTTGTGGCGACGGCCACCTTGAACCGATTTTCATCAAACAAAGTTTAGAAAACTCCCGACTAATTCACCTTTTAAACAATAGAAAACAAAATCAAAATCGGATAATCCGTTTCGGGAGCTACGATGCCACAAACAGACACCTGCACACACACAGACACGTCAAACTTATAACACCCTGTCGTTTTTGTGGCAGGGGTTAATAAAACTGTTTCTAAACAAATATTTAAAATATATTTTTATTTTTTACGTCATAGGTCTAAAATTCAAGGGCTGGGTCTGTACGCCGCCCGGGACATAGAGAAACACACAATGGTCATAGAGTATATCGGGGAAATCATCCGCTCTGAACTCTCTGAAATCCGCGAGAAGCAATATGAAGCTAAGGTAACACGTTAGATGACATATACGTTAAGAACAAGTATGGTTGTAATAAAAACTAGCTTAAATAATGTATAAATAAAAATACAGATTACTTATTTTGCTCGTTCTGCGTACTCCTAGTATGTACCAAATGATGTTGCACATTTTTCTTTTTATTTAAAATTGAACGTAAACATTTCCGTCGAGCTTACCTGCTGACAGCGTTAGGCAGGTAAGCAGGGGGTTACAGGGGTTGCTGATGTGTGTGTGTGTACCGGCCCCCTTCGGGTGACTTTGATATATTTGAAAATAAGATGGACGATATCCTTAGAAATCTATGTACTAGTAGTAAATCCATAATTATAAGCGGAGATTTTAATGTTGATATTCTTCAAGTAACGCAGCATAGTAATCGCCGTTTAAGTCTATTTAGATCGTACGACTTAAAAAATGTTTTTTGCGAACCAACTCGTATTTGATATACGTTTTTCCTCCACATGTATAGATAATGTGTTCTGTCATGAGGAAGTTCTCGAAAAATTAATAATAGCAAATTTAAACTCAGACCACTTGGGTCAAAAAATTTCAATATCTAGCGATATCATTATTACTAAACAAAATTTTAAATGTAGACCCGTCAATGATTATAAAATTAACGTCTTTAAAGAGAAAGTTACGCAGCAATTACTTCAATTGAACATGACTGTTGATAGTCCCAATTTTTATTATAATAAAGTATTTAATATACTATTAGAGTCATTCAATGACGTATTTAAAGAACGTACTATAATTAAGGACTCTAAAATGAAATTTAGCGACTGGGCGACAGTCGGTATATACCGAAGTAGGCATAAATTGTATGAATTATATAGTATGAAGCAGTGGAATCATGACCCAACGTTCCATAATCGGGTAAGAACTTATTCAAAAATTTTTAAAATGTTTGTTTGCAGGCTAAGTCTATACACATTAGAAATAAAATTTTAAATTCTGACAATAAAATTAAAGCCACTTGGGACGTGATTACTCGTACGGCTGGAAGATCAAAGCCTGCTAGTGAACCTATCCAATTGCTAATTGATAATACTACAATAAGTTCCAATGAAGATGTTGCAAATTCATTTGAAAGTTATTTTTCGAAAATCCCTGAAAACGTTACATTTTCTTTAAAATCTTCTCCTACAGATGCAATAAATTCTTTAAAAAATCATACTCGTCACTGTGATCACCAATTTAAATTTTCATATGTAGATGCGAATGAAATAATTAAGATATCTAAAACTATTAATCCTAAAAAAACTGGTGATTTGTGGGGCATGTCTGTTAAATTACTTAACACAATAATAACAAACATTGCACCACAATTGTCTCTTATTTTCAATAAATGCATAGATAATGGAATATTCCCTGATCTCATGAAAATTAGTAAAATAATACCTCTTTTTAAAAATGGCGAGGAAAATGACCCTGGCAACTATAGACCTATTTCTATATTGCCATGTATGAGTAAAGTCTTTGAGAAACTTATTTTAAGCCAACTTTTGATTCATTTTAACATAAATAATATTTTCCATAGTGAACAGTATGGTTTTACTAAAGGCAAGTCTACAGCTGATGCGGGGGTTGCGCTTCTTAGACATATTTATGACGCTTGGGAAAAATCACAGAATGCAATTGGAGTATTCTGTGATTTGTCTAAAGCTTTTGATTGTGTGGAACATGAAACTCTTTTGCTTAAATTAGCTCATTACGGGGTTCGTGGTGTTGCTCTTGATCTCATTGCATCGTATCTTAGTGGTAGGGTTCAGAAGGTCGCGGTAAATAATGTCAATTTTTCAGGGTCTCCTCTTAGAATGGGTGTACCACAGGGATCTATCCTGGGTCCATTTTTGTTCTTAGTTTATATTAATGATCTCTCATTTTATGCCGACAAGTTTTGTGATATTGTACTCTTTGCGGATGATACCTCCTTAATTTTTAAAGTTGATAGAAAGTCAAATAATAACGACGAAGTGAATAGTGCATTATCGCACATACTTCATTGGTTTAATATTAATAATCTGGCTTTAAATGTCAATAAGACAAAATGTATGCAGTTTTCATTACCTAATGTAAAAAGACAGAATTTTAACTTGTTTCTTAATAAAGACATACTAAATATGGTAGATTCCACGGTTTTCTTGGGATTTACATTAGATTCAGGTCTGCAATGGGGTCCCCATCTCTCGTCTCTTGTGAGTAGACTGAGCTCCGCTGTTTTCGCTGTTAGAAAAATCAGGCAGCTAACTGACGTCGATACTGCCAGACTTGTCTATTTTAGCTACTTTCATAGCATTTTAGCGTATGGTATTCTGTTGTGGGGTAATGCTGCGGACATTAAATCCATATTTATAATTCAAAAAAGGGCCATTCGGGCTATTTATAACGTTAGCGCTCGGGATACTCTCCGCGAACTTTTTAAAGAAATTGGAATACTTACGGTTGCTTCGCAATATTTATATTGTAACATTGTATTCGTTCGACAAAACATTAATTGCTACTCAAGACACCGCGACAAACACGGTATAAATACAAGAAATAAGGATAAACTTGTAACACCCAGTTTTCGCCTTCAAAAAGTAAATAGAACTTTTATGGGGCAAGGTGTACGCATGTATAATAAAATTCCACAGTCCATATTGAGCTTGCCTTTAAAACAGTTCAAATCTAAAATTAAAAATACATTATTGAATAAGGCTTATTATACTATCGCGGAATACTTAGAAGATGTAAATGTGTGGAACTAATGTCTTGTTGTGTCTCACGTAGGATAAATAGAAAAACATTGTAATGCAATAAATATTGTAATCAAATATTTTTGATAAGAGCAACTGCTGAGTTTCTCGCCGGCTCTTCTCGGCAGAACAGCATTCCGAGTCGGTGGTAGCTTACTCCCAAGTCCCAGACTTACAGACTGACATTTAATTTACATTTAAAGTTTAATCATGTAAAAATGACGATTCAAAAGAACTTGTAAAAGTCTATTTGAATAAAGAATATTTTGATTTGATTTGATTTGTGTGTGTGTGCGCAGAACCGCGGCATCTACATGTTCCGGCTGGACGAGCGGCGCGTGGTGGACGCCACGCTGAGCGGCGGCCTGGCGCGCTACATCAACCACTCGTGCCAGCCCAACTGCGTGGCCGAGACCGTGGAGGTGGACCGCCAGCTGCGCATCATCATCTTCGCGCGCCGCCGCATCGCGCGCGGCGAGGAGGTGCCGTACTACCGTAGTACTTACTAAACTCCTCTTCTTCTTCCTGCCTTTATCCCACGCTATGCGGGGTCGGCACAACATGTCTTCTTCTTCCACTCTCCTCTGTCATTCGTCAACGTAACATCCACCCCTTTAATAAGCATATCCTCTGTTACACAATCCATCCATCTCTTTTTTGGTCTTCCTCTACTCTTTTTTCCTTCTACATGCATATTTAACATTTCCCTCGTAATATGATTTGCTTCCCCCCGCATCACATGTTCATACCATGCCACCCTATTTATTACCCCTCATTGTTGTCATTAAATTTTAACGTTTTAGATGTGAATGTTCCATACTACTTACTAAACCTCAATAAAATAAACCTATCGACGAAATGTCTCATTGACTTGTCGGACGTAAAATTGCATGCCCCAAGGTCACTTCTTATCCTTTATGCATTATATATTAATTAGGTGCATCATTATATTAAACTATGTATATCATTAGGCCTTACGTAGCTTTAATCGTATTATAATTCAAGTTTTTTACTGTATTCTTAATATTAATTTCAGCTGGCATACGACTACAAATTCGACATTGAAGACGACGCGCACAAGATAATGTGCATGTGCGGCGCGCCCAACTGCCGCAAGTGGATGAACTAGATGTGGAGGCGACATCATGTGATATAATATAATTTTTTACCAGAAATATAATAGAACCCGTTCACCTGTGAGAGGGCCTCACGTTGAGTAGTTTCACTAAGTAAGGCTATGAATGTTAGTTGTGTGTACCAAAGTGATTTTACACTCTTATACTTAAGCGCGTATTTTTAACAGAATAGATTAGCCCTTTAAAGCTGACGTGTGATTTAAAATATAAATTAGACAATATCTACAAGATTTTAAAGATAACGGTGAATAATTAAAATAATTTTGTAACTTGACCGTATATAGAAGACGAACTTTGTACATACTATATAAGTAGCTGTAAGAATCATTGTTGTTATTAAATTTTAACGTTTTAGATGTGAATGTTCCGAAAAATAAGTAGAAATTAATATTCGATATATTGTATCGATGTTTTCACTGCTTTATAACTTTCGACATTTTATTATCGCCTAATTTGTTAATGACTAAAGTTTATTTACTGTTGGATCGATTTATAAAATATTTTCACTATTACGTATAATGTATGATAAGTTTTCAGATAAATCATAATTTCATTTCATCAGTAGGCAAAGTTTATAATTTATAAATAAACAATAATAATATTTTGTTATACGATAATCTCGGGAAGTGTAAGTACGTGAAGTAGGGTAGAGATAGGTTAAGTTACCAAATAGAGAGTGCATTTAGCGCGGGAACACGCGGCATAAATTCAACCTAGTTTCATACAAATATAGTCCCGACGTCCTATTTGATAACTATTTTTACAATGTTAACGGCATAGGTGATTATGAATTATTTACATGGTTGATGGACTATTTAAATTAGTTTTATTTATATACAACAAATATACGTCAATTCTTTGTTTCGTGTAATGAAGAATAAATAAATGTGTCAGAAGCAATCTGAAATTTCACATAAGGCCCACCTCGTAATTAGCGAAATTCGCTCATACTAAAGTGACAGAATAAGCTATATTCACCTGCCTCATAATTTCAAGTGAATCTCAATAGAATGTAGAACTCCAGTTTACACTTAGTGTTATACTTTGATGTTTCATCACCCTTTGGCTGTTGAATTTGTGCGCGATCTATAGTTAGTATAATTTATAAATTTTTATGTAACGGATACGAAATAATTAAATTTTATGACTTTGAATTAGTTTGTAAACTGTTTTTGAAGCAGTTTTAAAATTATATCCAATATTTGTATTCAAATAATCAGAGAGAGCATCGGAGGTAGTAAGTGTTCGACGAAATATTTAGTGGCAAAATTAAAAATATATTTCGTTCCCACGAACTCAATTTTATATAGATTTACTTTCGTCTAGAATTCAATTTTATTTATTTTATTAATGAAACTTATCGAACACAAAGATTATAATATTAGATTTAGTTTTTTATATTATTGTAAACCACGTTGCCATCTGCAAACTTTTTGTCATGCAATGTTATTATAAGTTTGAATGTGCAATATATTCTCAATTACCGATTGTAAATATCCACTTTGCTGATGCTAGAGAAATCTAATTAATAATCATGTATTTTTATGTTTTAATGCATTGTATGTACAATCTTAGTGATGTGACATCACTTTTCCATCGACTTATTTATTTAAAGCATTCCCATTTGTTGACGGATATATAACTGACAGGTCACTGGACGGATTTTTCGAGTCCTAGTGAAATTATATCTTTTAGAAATATTCTATACTTAATATTTTTATCACATTATTTTCCTTTCATTAAATTTTTTAAGTAATAAACTTTATTTTATTTTAACTCCTTGAAAGTATTTCTATAACGGAATTTACAAGTTTCTGACGCACTCATAATATTGCTGTAGGAAATGAAATTAAACACAATTTGTTCCATATAAATTTTATTACAAACTTGTTTTTGGACTTACTGCAAATCATACACCAAAGTACAATCAAAGTTAAACTAACAGCAAACCTTAATTGTATTAAATTATTTAAAACGGCTAGCCACCATTTTATTTTTAGAAAGATCATTTTTTTATCAAAAGAAGATCTGGATACACTTTGTGCCTCAAATGTGTTATGTCAATAGCTTACATGATTATTCCAGAGGACAAGTTAATGCATTTAAGAACGATAAAGTTGTAGGCCAGCCGCTTCAATATTTATATCTTCTATTCGCCAAAACATAATATAGATTATTGTAGAAGTAAATTACAAAAATATAATTGTTATGTCGCTTTTACAAATATACAACACAATGAGCACTATCAAAGTAATATCGGAACTATTACTGAATGTAAGTGGAATGAGAAAAAAAATAATCTAATATAATATATATTATAGACAAATTGAAATTATTAAGAATAAATTAATTTTCCTAGGAAAACAAATATAAGAAAGATACTGTTTAAAGTTTTGATGAAGTGATGTACATCAAGTGAATATGTTGTTGCACCATTACCTAATAAGTGATAAAATAGCGGTTTCAAAAACCTAGAATCCGATCGGAATAAAATTTAATTATATATAATTGTAAATAAATATAACCAGTAACCAATGAACATACACTGAAAAATGTCTTTATAAAAAAAATATCCTAGCAGAGTACAAGAAATTGAAATAAACAATTGACGAAAATGTACGCTATATGTAAATAAAACATTACACGTAGCGTTCACCTTCCAACACGATTACATTGACGAGGCGGGGACGCCGCCGCGCACTATGATGCATTGCAAGCTATTTAAGGCGAAGTTATTTTAAAAGTATTCAAACTTTACCTCGCTAACTAGTAACGCCTGGCCTGGCTCGTAACCAACAGAAAAACATTATCGATATATTTTTGTACTGTGATTTAGTATGTAAGTACATTGTAGATATTGAAATTCAAGTGGCAATATTAGCTCTAGTCGGTACTATAAATAAATTCTTTTGATCTCGTAAATCTATTACAACGGTTTTAACATTCATTTTTTTATCAATTATTGTGACTTATATGTAAATTAGATATTGTATAACGATTTGAAATTACAACATCCTGAGAATTTTTGTTGAACATCTGGCACACCATATTGTATCATCAAATTATGCAATACAAAATCATTTTACGTAAGATAAAATTCTAGAAATTAGAGCCAAAAAGATGTTTCATTACTAGCGAGCGTGAGGTCGGCCTATGATCATACACATGAAAACGTAGCCACGCGCCGCCAACTGTCACTAGCGATAAAACGCTAATTTAGTTATTCGATTTGATACTAAAAGTACTATAAAAATGTAAGTAATATGCTCATTCTAACAGTCAAGAGCATTAGACGAGACAGGCTTCTTACAGTGGGGCCAGTGTCCGATAAAGAGTATCATTTGAAGCCCAATTTTTTTAATTTCTATAAAACTAAAAAGATTTGAAAGACTGTAGAGTGTAGTTATTTCATTTAATCTATAAATATAAAATACATTAAAATGAAGATAATAATAGTCAGTATGGGCAAAATTGATCACATGTTTGGCTCCATCTTGTAAGTAAGCCTCGACTAGTGTTGCCAGAAAAAACAATTTTTTACATAATGTTTTAATGGGCATTCCAGTAAGGAGCGTATAATTATCTATCGATATTGAGATTTATTAATGTTTCTATTTTAGCAAATAAGGTATAAATATTGATAATTTTAAAACTGTTGTTTAATGAATCTGGCAACACTAGTGTCAACTAAACATAGGCTACGTGGGGTGAAGCGTGTGGAAGCGGCGCTCGCTCAGTCAATGTACTGTGCGAGCCAGCGGAAGCCCTCACCGTAGCCCTGGCGCTTCAGCACGGAGCACATGAACAGCTCCAACGGCCGCCCGGGCAGCTCCGACCGGGACACCTTGCCCTGCAAGCACATTATGAATCTTCATATTATTTTAATCTAAATTTTACGTAGGTTTCATTGTTGGACAGTGACAGAAAAACAAAACAACTATTTTTTGTATTTTATGTATGTATCTATGTTTTGTTGCTTATGTATGTATGTATGTGTTTGTTTGTTCAACTCGACAAACAAAAGATTGACGGTAAGTGATATATTTGAATAATGCATTTATAAGTCAATTATTATGGTGTCAAATATAATTTGATTATATAATTATATATATATATTATTCTATACATATATCCAATTACAAATAAATATATTTACTAAATGCAATTTTTGTATTTTCTCTCAACGATTCATATTCAATTTGCTTTTTAATCTATTTCATTTGCATTTGAATTATTAAGAAAAAAATTACCTTGCCAGTGGTCTGCTGAAAGAGGTTAAAGAACTGTCGTAATTCATCTTCACTGGCAGCACCAGGTTTGTCTATTTTGTTTCCCAGAATTAAAACAGGGCAGTTACTGAGAGTTTCATCTGTTAGTAGCGAGTCTAACTCAGCCTTAGATTCTGGCAGACGTGGACGGTCACATGCATCAACAAGGAACACAATAGCATCTACAGCTGGGAAGTAGTCACGCCATACACGTCTCGCCTGCTGATGGCCACCGAGATCAAAAGTAGTGAATCGCATGCTCCCTATTGACAGCTCTTCAGATGCTACATAAAAAATAAAAGGGTTATATATAAAATATAACACCAAATGGCATAAATTTGCTATTGAAATAATAAAAGTCATCCATATTATATAACAATAGAATCTGACTATAAAAGTTAAATTGAATCCTTCATGGTCAAATCCAAGGTGACTAACTAAACTGATGACACAAATATAAAAACTACACAATATACTTAAATCACTTCATAATTTTGAAAATTCACACATAAATATACCAGTAATTTTAGAACAATAATGTTACATTGTGGTTATAAAAAAATAGATTAAAGTTGTTTTTGTTTTTTTTTAAAGTTAAAAAGTCTTAACTTAAAAAAAAAACAAGAGAAACAAGAAGTATAATTAATTAACAACAAAAAATTTTATTCAGTAGTATAATATGTTATTTTTTTATTCATAATTGAAGGCAAACACAAAGTTAATGAATAAGCAAATATGATGATATTTAAAGATAAAGTGATGAGTGGAGGCCAGATCATATGCATAATTTGCTAAGATCCTTCAAGATAATGCTCAATTTTTTTCTATATTTATAACTACTTACTAATAAATAAATACATAACAATAGCATTATTTGTTTTCTCCAACCCATCTTAGGATAGGATAGATAGGTAAAATTGCTATATAGTATCATCAAAAAGAGCATTATATGCATATAATTTGATCTCCAGTAAAAATATGCTATATTACAATATTGAAACTCACTGGGATGCAATGTAGGTACATGTTGAGCTAGTCTGTCATCCTTCAACATATGCAGGAGTGTAGTCTTACCAGCATTATCCAAGCCAAGGAACAAAAGTTTACCAGATTTCTTATATAAACCTGTCAGAAATGATACATAAAACATCAACCAAAGCACTTATTTGAATAATAATATGATTGAAAAGAATTAAATATTAAATTTAGTTACTTTACTGGAATACAAAAATTCTTATTTATAAATATATCAATGAATTAAAAATATGAAATACATGCAAATACCTTCTTATAAAATTCATTTGTTATAAAATATACTTATAGAAAGGCTGAAATCATGAGTTACTAAAACATATCTACATAGGGTAAACGACCCAAATGTTGGCATACACCCAATTATTGGCACTTATGCATTTAAACTATAATAATAAGGTTCCCTTTGGCCCAAGATAATGTTAACAACAACAATATTTTAGTAGTAATATTGCATTATTAAATTGCCAACACTGAATCTTTGATGCCGTTGTACTTCATTCAAAAGTAGCCGCTTAAAATTTCGCTGTGAATGAAAACCGATTTTGTTATTGTTTTCATAAGGTAAGTCAATTTGATTATACATTTCTAATTATGCTCGTATAATTAGAGACCAAATGAGTGTACTTGCTTAATATTGTATGATGCTTAAAGCATAGTATGGTAACGATTTTAAGTGATAAAAAGTTATGTTTTCGCTATTAATCGGGGGTGCCAATTACTGGATGCCAAATAGCTCATAGTCCCATTCTTGGCACACTATGCCAATAATTAGTCGTTTTATAAATATTTTATTCCCGTTCTTTTTTATTCATTACCTTTTAACATTATTAACTTTACATTTCCTCTGAATGAATAACAATAAATTATTTGGTTATCCTATAATTGGCACAGTGCCAATGAGTCTAATACCTATTATGGACACTACGCCAATAATTGGGTCGATAATATGCCAATAAATGGTTTATTACATATACACATACACATACATACGAATAAAGACGAAAATGAAGACCAAAAGTAAAGCGAAGCCTTAAGAAAAGAGAGTGAAATATGATGATGAGAATTTAAAAAAGGCCTTAAATGCAGTCGAATTTGGAATGAGCAAGAAACAAGCTGCAAGAGAGTTTCAGGTACCCAGATCCAACACAGAAAAGAAAAAGGCAAAAAGAGTTAAAAGAAGAAGGTGTTAAAAAAAGAAAATTAGAATTAGAAGAAAAAAATACTTACACAGACAGTACAGTACAAAAGAAGTAATGCACATGATGTAAAGAAAAACTTACTAAATATTCAAGAAGCGGAAAAAGATAATGTTTTTGAAAATGTCGAAAAAGTAGTAGAGCTAGAGTCAAATGAAGAAGAAAATGTGTACGAAACAGGATGATGATGTTGTGCCTTCTACTTTAAGAAGGGTAGTTAGAAAAGCCTACAGTGCATCAGAAATTTTTAAAATGCTTGCAGATTCAAACGATGATGAAATGTAAAAATCTGTTAGAGATGGATGAGCTGAACTTTGAGAAAGAACCTATTTTTTAACTGTTTTAAGAGAACTATTCCTTGTATATAACCTACTTACAAATTAAATTATAATTTACGAAAATACCGATAGTTATATTTAAAGACAAAGTAGAATTAGTAAACGAATTAGAAGTGCCAATAATTAGCATTAACTGTGTCAATGATTAGGATTATAGGTGCCAATAATTGGTTTTTCCAAAAAAAATACACAATCTTATTTTTTTCTTTTATACGACAAAATAGATTTGTTTTAGCGTATGATCTTAAAAGTAGATTATATTGGAAATACTAGAACATAATAAACATCGACATAAATAGTTTAAAGACAATTCTACATTCATTTGATTAATAGCCATGTCTTAAAGTGCCAATATTTGGGTCACTTCCCCTATATGTAGATAAAATAAAAGTACCTTATGTCTTTCTTATATTAGCTGTGGAAAGTATCAATTCGTAATGAACTTCACAAAAATAATATTTGCTTTGCTTTACATTGTTATTTTAATTTAATATTACAATTAATTAAATAAGGTTTCTTACCCAAGAATCCCAGAACACCAGTGAACCAATCCCAAATAAACATTATGGATCTGGAAAATTTGTAGAAATGGTAATTCAAAATATCACAAACTTGCACAAAGAATACTAGATTAGTAAGGGTGACTTGCAAATCTAATATACAATAGTGTGTGCTAACAGAAAGGCAAAAAGTTAAACACTACTTATACACTTCCAATTTAGATACTTATGTAGTCTTTAAGGATTCATCGCAAATCGTAGGATTGCGATAATGGATTGAGTAATGTAGATGACAGAACGTCATTTGCGTAGTTGAAACTTCGATCAAAAATTTCCGAGAGTTGAAAATGAAATACTCACTTTTGTAAATTGTACTAGATTTAACTAACACTAAAGTAAGTTTATCACAATGTTTCGCTTTTATTTGCAATATATTTCGTCGCCTAAATTGACGATATTCTCGACAACGAAATATCAATCTGTTGGCAATGACGTACACTACATCCGGAAGTCGTTAGTTGTCACACTGCTCTACGGATGCATTCTTATTCTAGTAACCCTGATTTGGAACACATAAGCTTGTGTTCCAGATCAATTCAATTACATTGATGATATCAGTACATCTATAAAATTGTAAAATATACTACAATTCTATAATTCCTTTTGCAAAGTATACTTGCTAAAATTAGTTCAGGTTACCTTAAACCATAGACTGAGGGTTCTCTATCCAACTGTGAAGTAGGTAAATACGGTGTAAGAGAGATGAAACGAGTGTGTGGCCCACTGACCTCTATAATAAATAAATAAATAAATATATTGGGACATTATTACAACAGCGCCATCTAGTTCCGCAGTAAGCTACGTAACGTGCTTGTGTTGCGGATAAGATAGTTGATATACTACATATTATATAAATTTTAAATACATACTGTATATTATAAATATAAACACCCATGACTGGAGTACAAACATTCGTGATTAGCAAATGAATGCCCCCAGTGGGACTCGAACCCGCAACCGCTGGCGCAGAAAGTAGGGTCGCTACCCACTGAGCCAAACGAGTCGATACCACTGGACTGGCTGTTGTCAACGTGCTTTTGTGGCTGCTTGATATTCGCCATTTTGGCGCTGTCGCACGTAGCGAGAGTTTGTGGTACTAAAACAAAGTTTCAAATAAATTTTCCAATTACAGCACAAAGGCGCATTATGCGACATAATGCTCAACGTTGAATGTTCCAACTACAACAGCGCTTCGCACAATCGAACACTGCTTTTACGTGATGCTGTGTTAAAAAAATAAATATACCGTGTATCGATGAAGGATGGATGAAGGTTACAAGAGTAATAACATTGACTTTTTTTTATATTCCACGTTTATAATGTGAATACAATTTTATTTTAGAATTCAAAACTATAAACATATTTATTTTGCAGAAATATATAATCGAATCATTATATGCACGTTCCAATTAGCATCAGCACAAATCGGCATTGTGCGCCACTGAGTCGCATTATGCTCTGTAATTGGAAAACAGGGTCAATTACCGTATCATCATAATTACTACTTATGTTATATTATATTATATTATATAATCTACAATTTTATATAATATAATTGTAGATTTTATCATTGGGAACAATAATAAATACTCTTTCATATATATTTCATCATTCGTGACTCCTGTCATGCTCCTGTCGCTGTGACATTTTATATTTGATTTTGACACTTCATGGAAACACAGCTTACCGGAAGTCTTTCTAGTGTTTGACAGCTTTCAAAGCTAAAGGTATCGAGAGTTTTATCTATAAAAAGTTTATAAAACATGTGATTAATAATGTAATATTGTAAAAATATAGTAGATTAATGTATATCCCATACGTGTACAAGTTTGTGAATTATAAAGTGTGCGGATTGCCAAGATTTTTTAAGGTTATAAAAGTGCTACAGAAGTGTTGTTAATTTCAGGCTAAACCATGGCTCCCAGGAAAAACAAAGTTGCGAAAGAGGAGGTGCAAGTTACCCTCGGACCGCAACATTTGGCCGGAGAAACTGTATTTGGAGTGGCTCACATCTTTGCTTCTTTCAATGACACATTTGTGCATGTTACCGACTTGTCTGGTCGGGAAACTATTGCCAGAGTTACTGGTGGGATGAAGGTTAAAGCTGATCGTGATGAAGCTTCACCTTACGCTGCTATGTTGGCCGCTCAGGTTCGTTCATTAGAATTACAAGTTTTAAATAGTGTGTTTATACGTTCGTATCAGCTACCTTGAGGTTGCTGCATCTTCGTAGACCAATATCTGATGTTGTTGACATACTACAAAAGTCAAATATTGATGTTTATGTATAATATGTAATTTAGGTTCAAATTAAATAACATTTTTATATTATTCCATTGTATTTTACTAAAATTTACTTGAATTTGAAATCTAAGTGAATTTAAGTATACTCATTTCATTTATCTGATAAAACATAATGCCTTGTTGTGGTCTTAAAGATTGAAGTACTTTATTTTATTCTATTGACCAAAAATTTTAGGATGTTGCTGAAAAATGCAAGACCCTTGGTATCACAGCACTCCATATTAAACTCCGAGCGACTGGTGGTAACAAGACCAAAACTCCAGGACCCGGAGCTCAGTCTGCACTCCGTGCTTTGGCTCGTTCCAACATGAAAATTGGCCGTATTGAGGATGTCACTCCAGTGCCATCAGACTCTACCCGTAGGAAGGGTGGTAGACGAGGACGCAGGCTGTAATTTTTTAGTTTAAGCAACTGTGGGCTGAAATATAAAGGTTTACAGTTATTTTGTGTTTTAATAAAAAAAATCTGGTTTCATATATTTTTAAAGAAATATGACTTATTTTTTAATCTATTAACTCAGTATTCATTGTCTAAGAGCTAGCAACGTTTTCGAGAGAGCATTTCAGTAAGGCCAGTTTTTGGATGTGCTATTTTTCCCACTCTCCCGGACATAGTATGGGCTATCTGGCTGGCGATAGTGGTTGTGTTCATCAGTGCGCATTGTATCTGGACAGGTATAATATAAATTTAAAGAATTTTAAGAAGGTTTCTTTTGTTTTTATTATGTTAGTTGAACTTTTTCCAACATAATTCTATTATTTTTAAGACAGAGAAATTAGCCAGACAGTTTCATTGTTGTTTTAACTGTGCCAGATGCTAATTTAGAAGATGTTATTTAAAGTATCTAAAAACCCAAAATTAATTTACCAGACAATAATTCAGTTGCGAGCCTTCAACCAGACCAATCTAAAAAGAGGTCAATCTTTTCATGTATTCTTGATTCATGTGTCTTTATATTGTTTTAACAATATAGATTTTATTTTATCTGTACATAACATTTTAACTGTATAGGCTTCTCAGAAATATTTTCCTAGAGTAAAAGTATCCTATCCGCTGGGTGCGTAAGGCATGGTGGGGGAAACAAAAGTGATGTCAGCGCCCGCTGTGGACCAAAACAGAACTACGAGTGGCTCTTTATTATTTATGACCATAAAAATAACTCGTGTGTCATTTAAATTAAATAAATAAAATAAAATGGGTCATCAGAGTTGTTGTGTAGTCGATTGCAAAAATACTTCTAGAAATAGTAGTTGTAAATTTTATAAGTTTCCGGTTGCCAGACAATGAAGTGATGGTTTGCTTATTAGATATAAAATAATTAATAATTGGGAGTTTAATTGTTTTTATAATCGAACCAATAGTCGTCGAAGCAACGATAATTGATCAAAATTAATTAATCTTAGCGATAAAAATAAAGATATCTAGTAAAGGGGGCCAACTTAAGGGTGAAAATTTGTTTAATTAATTATAAATAAATAAAAGACGTACAAACAATTTCTACATTCGAACATTAACGAACAAACGACGAACAAATAATTAAAAATAAAAAAAAACCGTAAATCAAAAAAAGTTGGGCCAACCTAATTCACTTATTGAGACTTGTTTTAGTTGTTGTATTTATTTTACTTATTGTTTTCAGCTCACCCACGGAAAAAAATTTAATTTAATGTACACTCTGTGTAATATATCACATTTAACATTGAAAAATATTTTTTTTCAAGTTTATTTTATTTTTTTCAATAGCTATTCGGCATACAATACATGTATCTAGTAAAGGGTGCTGCTGATACCAACACGAGGTTTGAAGCTCTTTTACATCAAAATTGGCCGAACCACGTCCATATATATACAGACGCCTCTAAGTTGTCTAAAGATGGCTGTGTTGGTTCAGCGTGCTGGATTCCTAAATTTAATATCATTCTGCAATTCAAATGTCCTCCCCAATCGTCTGTGTTTACAGGCGAGGCTGTAGCTATATTAGAAGCAATCTTGTTCGTCCACTCCCATGACATAAGCCAGGCGGTTGTTTTTAGTGACTCCTTAAGTTGTTTACTTGCTATTAAAGAAAACCCTTTTCGTAGCAAATCAAGGTATTCCATTATATTAAAGATCCGTGAAGCTTTACTCTCATGCCTCAATAAGCATCTTAATATTCAATTAGTTTGGATTCCAGGTCATTCTGGTATTATTGGTAATGAGTCTGCTGACTCTTACGCTAAAGTGGCGATTCAGTGTGGGTCTCTTGAACACTTTAGTAACTCTGCTCAAGATGTATCATCACTCGCTAAAACCCATCTAGACAACTCCTGGACCAACTACTGGAATTCATCAAAATCTTTTAAGGGAAAGCATTATGCTTCTATGCAGGCGGAGATTCCAAAGCGTCCATGGTTTTTCCATCAGAAACATACTGAACGGTGGGTTATTACTACTATTAGTCGCTTACGCTTTGGGCACGCAAGTACTCCTGTTCATCTGGCTAAGATCAGGGTAAGGGACCACTCACTATGTGAGTGTGGTCTGGATGAAGGCTCTGCCTCCCACATCCTCTTTAATTGCCCCAAACTCCTTCGTCCCCTTTATGATACTCTTCCTTTCAAGGTCCCCCGTCCCCTTAATGTTCAATGTTTGTTGATGTTTGTGTTTAGTCCCCTTTGTACATTTTTATGTAAATATGTTAAATATAATAAAATTAAGCTTTAATAGTAGTAAGTTGTGAATTAGTAGTAGTAGTTCATTAACATGTGTTTGTACAAATTAGTAACTAACCTTTGTGCTGTTTATATGTTTTTAGGTGGAGGTATTAATAAAATAAAATCTTACTATTTAATACTGTGAATCCAGTCTTTTTGTGGAATATATTAAATTTCACCGGCCAATCTCGAACGTGACTCCTCCATTCAACGTGACATTGGCGAAATAATTTGTGCTCAACTGGCACGCATTGAAGCCAACTAACCAAAGAATTGAATTGAATTACAATACATGTATATTTTCTCAAAAGAGCCACCGTGAGTTGTATCGTTAGATGGCGCTAGAGTCACGCACCCAGCGGATATAAATTTTATCAAAATCTGTTCAGTGGTTATCTCATGATGAGGTCACAGACACAAAAATTCTTGCTACTTCTGTATTGTTATTCACTGCTTATAATATATAAGCGTCTGTCTGTCTGTTGTAGAACTCAAAAATTACTGCCTCGATTTTCATGTGTTTCCTGAGAAAAGTTTTACTATATTATTTTTGATAAGTTTTTGTATACGTTTACTAGCAGAACCCACGGCTACCCTCGCTTTAAATCCAGGGACGAGTGCGGGCCAGTCGCAAGGAATGACTATTTCAATAAGATTTTCCAAAAAATATTCATTGATTTAGAATTTTATTATACGTGTAGATAACATTACTTCACTTGACATATTTCCCATTCCAAACAATATTATCAAAGAGCTTATCCTTTTCACTTTTTACACAAACAAAACCACTATTTTTGATAAATGAGTTTGCACTTTATTTAATAGTATATACTATAGATAGATTAGGCATCTTCAATCAGTGGAATTATTATATCGTCTGTTCTACTCCTTGTTTAGTTCTGTCTATGCAGAGTAGAGAATTAAAGATATATTATGGAGAACTATTAGTGTATAAATAATAAGTGTCCTTAAAAACGAGTCCAACAAGGGTGCCATAGCATAGGATGAATTAAAAAGTAATTAGAATATTTAATACCTATAAAATGTAGTTGTAAGGAATAAATCTTATATGTAAGTGATATGTATGGAGAGTTATGAAACAACCGTACTGCACAGCGCGCACAGCGCGCAGGCTGCATATATATCATTCCTTCACACTTAATTTTTGAAATCTGGTGACAATATTTAAATACGTATATATATTTATATAACTTAACGAAATAGCCAAGTACCTACACAGCTATACATGAGACCAAAATAATTATATATTAATCCTAAAAATACTTCTTATAATCTATAATTTTTCTATTCCGTTTTGGGCGTGAGCGTGTGGGTGATGATGGTGGTTCAGTGATATGAGTGCCGGTGTTAGGAGGCTGGTCGCTCTGGGATAAATTAATACTAGACTGTACTGGCTCCGGCTCGGAAATGTTCACCACGGGCATGCCCTCATTCTCGCTCGTCTCGCAATCGCCCCATTCCTCACCATCCCCATCATCTCCAACATTCTCCGCCGCTGATGCTACTGGCGCGTCATCAGTTTCAATCGCCACGGATGAACTAATATTCTGTTGCTCACTTTCATCTGCTGGTAAGCAAGAATGTTGGTTTGCTGTGCTACTCGGATTTGACAAGGAAACAGAAGGCGACTGAGACTGATGAGACTCTTTAACATCAGTATTATTTATTGTAGGCTGATTAGTATGATTACCAGTATATTTTATTATCTGATCGACATGTCTAATACAGTAGAGGTTTAATTCTTTAATGAAAATTTTATACATTTTATTACCTATCCTATTTTTAATTATACCTAACTGCCAAATTTCCTTCCGTGCGCTATACCCCCGGGTCCAAACTACATCGCCGATAGCAAATTGTCTTTTCTGGGGCACTATAGAAGGACTAAAATGGATATCCTTTGATGGTACAATTAAATCAAGACGCGACCGTAAGTTTCTACCAAACATTAATTTAGAAGGCGTTTCACCGGTGGTACAGTGCACGGTATTTCTATAATTAAATAAATAACCTAACAATAGTTCATTTATTTGATACACTGGTAAGTTATCCCTTAGAATACATTTTAACATCTTTTTACAAGTTCGAACTGAATTTTCCGCTTGACCATTGCTTGGCGGGTGATAAATGGGTGATGTCATATATTTAATACCATTAGACGAGCAGAATGTCTTAAACTCATTTGAATTAATTTTAACATTCAGATATTAGCACATTCGGTAAACCAAAGGTCGAAAATATACTTTTTAGTTTAAATATCAACGATTTACTTGACGTTCCATTCTGCATAAGAAGGCATTCCACCCATTTACTAAAAGCATCTACGAGCACGAGATATACCCTTTGACCAACCGACATATAGTCTATGTGTACGCGCTGCCAAGGGGCGGTGGCGGCGGGCCACGGCGCGGGGGGGTCGCGCGGCGGCGCGGCCCGCACTCCGACGCATGTCGTGCACGATCCGATCCAGCGCTCGATGTCGTCGTCGATACCCGGCCACCACATCCTACTTCGTGCATTACTTTTAGTTTTTATTATACCTAAATGTGTATCGTGCAATTCACGTAACATACTATTTCGTAGGCTAGACGGAATAACTAACTTATGTCCTCTAAAAAGACACCCGTTTTCGTACTGCAAGTCGGATTTGCAATGAAAATAGGGTAAAACGGATTTGCAAACTATTTTGCGAGGCCAACCTTGTTGCATGTACCTAATGACTGTTTGAATCACTGTATCGCTTTCAGTTGCCTGCGTTATCTCCTTTACCGTAGTAGCGGGTGATGACTCATTTAAAAACTTAAGCGTGTAGTAGGTATCTATTTCATCGGTATCCTCTGAATTGTCTGCGCATTTTAAAGGCGCGCGAGAAAAGAAATCAGCTACTATATTATTATCACCGGATACATACTTTACTACATAATTATAAGCCGATAAAGTTATAGCGTATCTTTGAAGCCTCAACGCAGTTGTCGTCGGTATACCTGATTTATTACCAAATATTGAAATTAAAGGCCTGTGGTCGGTTTTTAAAATAAATGGATCACTACGACCGTATAAATACTGATGAAATTTTTTTACACCAAAAATAATAGCGGTGGCCTCCTTCTGTATCTGACTATAATTTCGCTCGCTAGAAGTGAGTGAACGCGATGCATACGCAAGAGGACGTTCTAGTGTGTCGCCTTCCCCTCTCTGCGCGAGCACGGCGCCGAGCCCGGCCGGCCCTGCGTCCACTGTTAGTATGAGCTGGGCTGTCGGCTCAAAGTGCGCTAGTACACGTTCTGATGCCAACTCGCGGCGTACGGCTGCCATAGCTTGCCGTTGCCTCTCTCCCCACTCCCACGGTACGTTGCTCCGTAATAGCTCGTGTAAGGGGTTAAGTAACGCCGAAGCATTAGGAATAAAATTTCTGTAATAGTTAACTACGCCTAGAAACCGCTTTACTTCTGTTACATTGGTAGGTTCAGGAGCGCTTAATATGGCCGTAACCTTATCTGGACTTGTCCTTAACCCCGCTTTGCTTATAACATAGCCTAAATACAAAACGCTTTCTTGAAAAAATTTGCATTTTTCTTTTTGAAGACGTAAACCTGCATCGCTTAGTCTACTTAAAACTTCCCGTAGTCTTTTAATATGCGAGATTCTATCGGGACCTGTAATGCATATATCATCAAGCCAAACACTGACTCCGTCTATACCCGTTAAAAGGGTCTCCATAGACTTTTGAAAAATTGCCGGTGCGTTAGCTAAGCCGTAAACTAAACGCGTATATTTAAATAGGCCCTTATGCGTATTAATAGCCGTAAGTTTCTGAGACGACTCATCTAATATAAACTGATTGTATGCATTCTTTAAGTCAAGCTTACTGTAAAGCTCGCCCCCTCCGATCTTAGCGAAAACCTCTTCTATCCTAGGTAAGGGGTATTTTTCAATTACAAGATCTTTATTTAACGTAACGGAAAAGTCCCCTGCTATCCTAACTTGGCCATTTTCCTTTAATACCGGCACTATCGGAGTGGCATATTGCGCGTGATCTATAGATACCAAAATACCTAACCCTACCAACCTTTCTAATTCCTTTTCAACCTTATTTCTTAGGGCAAAGGGCTTGTAAAACTTTGGAACCGAATTTTCTTTTAATTGCAGGCTAACTTTAAATTTATTAAATGAACCTAATTCATCCCGCCACAAATTAGGAAATTGTTCCAATAATTCAACGACATCACTATCACTACACTCTAAAGACTTAATGTTAGTTGTGATTATTAAATTAAAGGCGGACATGAAATCTCTTCCCAAGAGAGGTGGTCCTCCATTCTTTACAACAAAAACTTTAATAAACTTCTCAATATTATTGAACTTTGCTTTAATATTAAAGAATCCTAGTGGAGAAATTTTATGTCCGTTGTATAAACACATTTTTACATTACTATTTTGTAATTTGTAATGTGAAAATCTAGAACAGTACAAATTATGTGAAATTACACTACTGCCAGATCCTGAGTCAAGTTCCATTTTAATAAATTGGTCATCTAAGGCTAATTCAATTTGAATAGGCTTATCAGCCACATACCTTATGTTAAAGTTCTGGCACTCCTCACAAACCGTATCTTGAGCCCGATTTTCACTACATTCCTCATTAGTTTTAACATGATAAATGCTCGATGAGCCTTTAAAATTACCGCACACTTTTTTTAAGTGACCTTTTACACCACACTTTTGACACTTAAAACCCTTATAACGACACATTTCACTATTATGATTTTTCATTCCGCAAACCTGGCAGCGTTTATTTTCTTTACGGCTTAACGCATCAGCACCGCCGGCGCCACGTCCTTGAGATAACCTGCCCTGGAACGATGCACGGTAGAATGGTTCCTCCTTGATAGGAACACCCTCGGTAACTGTGCCTGACATCTCCTTTGCCTCTTTTGCATACGCCGCCTGCTCCGCTATTTCTATAGCCCGCGCCATGGTAAGCGTAGACGGGCTTTGTTCAAATAGCTTATCGCGTTCAGGCCCAGCACTAAGACCAAGCACAAAACGATCCCTCAAATTAATTTCTAGAGCGGTGCCGAAGTCGCAATGACTTGCCAAACCTCTTAATCGCGCCGCCCAATCTCCTAGGGTCTCGCCTGGCTCCTTACTAGCACCAAAAAACTTCGCCTTGTCCACGAAAGAGCATTTTTTGGCTTGAAATGACCATCGAGTAATTCAATGAGGTCCTCGTAGCATAACGCTTCCAACTGCTTAGGAAATGCAAGGTTAAGCACCAAACGGTATGTCTCGTCTGTGAGATGAGTCAGTAAAATTCCACTCTTCTTCTCCTCGTCCACACTATTTATTTTTAAGAACTGCGTTAGTTTACCTTTATATATTATCCATTCTCCTGATTTGTAATCGAAAACCGGTAAATTTCCAAAGTAAGCATTCATTTTAATAATTATTAATATGCGTGGGTAGTCCAACGACGTTCGCCAATGATATGTATGGAGAGTTATGAAACAACCGTACTGCTTGAGGACTCGTTTATTACTGGCGTGGCGGGTGCGCACAGCGCGCAGGCTGCATATATATCAGTAAGACAAGTTAAAAAGTATCCATTTGTAAGTGGAAAATTAGTTTAAAATCCCACCCAGAATGGCACTGCCGTACGAAAAACTACGGAGTTCCGAGTTAAAGATTTAATAATAATATATCATACCATACCACTTACAAGCAACATACTCGCTTGGCTTGAGTTCGTCTACGTGCCTAGGTGCGGGTGTCAAAGTTTGTAGCAAAAGAAATGAAGGACTCCTACAAACTTGCGAGAGCCCTTGACCTCCTTATTCCGGCTCTGTCGCAAAATCTGTTCTTAGCGGACCTCTACTAGCTATTTTATATCTGTCAAATTTAAATCTGAGCGTCGGGAACGCTATTTAAATTTTGTTAACGTATGTCATCAAGGTTAAAATAAAAAAAACAACAGTTCGAGAACAATGGATGTTATTAATATATTAATTAATATTTAATATAAATAAATAGTTAATGTTTAGTATACATACTATGTTTTCTATGAATATACATTTTATTTTACACACAACATTTAATTTAAAAGTACATCCATGCATATTATTATATTTATGTTATAGAATAGCGTCACAAAGCATGACAGTTATCCCACTATTACATTATTGCACTATTATAGGTCAGCATATTATAATGTGAACCTCTGATCACAATATATTTTATACATACATTAGACTGTTCTTGAAATCTCTCCATTATTGTTGTGATATTTTTAACCAAATTATCAGAACTTTTCTTATATACACTTTAGTTACATAACAATGACCTGTATTAAAACAAATCCGAAAGAAATTAAAATTTATAAAATATTCTTTATGAGATCATCAGGTTCACTCTAAAGTAGCTCCTGGAGCTGAATACCTTATCTAAAAAAATTCATTATAATTTACGTTTTTTTCTCAAAAAACCTCTCCAAACAACTACAGTTAGAAAATGATCATCTAAAATTTATCTATACTAGTTTATTGATGCCCTTTGAAAACAAACAAACACCGGACGATTATGAAGACCATATAAAAAAATAGTTAATTTAATAATAATTATTGGAAACAAAATTATTTTATATTTTTGAAATATGACGGCATAGAGAAAAGTAATATATACCTTTTGACAGTATAAATAAATTGTTAGCTGACCCTTAAAACGTATCATTTCGAAATTAATATAGAAAATATAATGAATATAAGAATTCTAGTACACACAGTATATTTATGCCTGTTTTTACAATAACCAATAAATCTGAAAATTATATGGCAAGTACAAGTCAAACAGAAGTCAAAATTATCACTAGATAAAAAGCGACGAAATAAAATAGATACCACAAATTACATTTCCATCTGTAATAATATATTAAACAAAAACCCTACAACATAACAATATGAAACAAGAAAGTTTAATACCCACATCGCGTACAGCCTCGTAATTTTTTGACCCTTTGTGTCAATTAGGCCATCTCTTACATAAAACATGTAGTATGTAGATTAAAAATTTGCATGTTCTCGTTTTATTACTAATTAGAAAATTATTTTTTATAAATTCGAGATATTTCAACGGTTTTTTTATTTTTACATACAATACGACAAACGTCCGGTAAATTGAGCCATAACGAAGCAACTATCTATTGAGATTTATTGTAACAATATACTACAAAAGGCGGCGTACAGCTGTAAATTTTCAAAACACCGTAAACATATAGTGTGAGTGTTATGTACATATTATATGTACATACACGCGGTTAGGTCGGCTCGGAGCCGGCGCTGCGCTACAAGGCGGTCTTAAGGCGGATCTTCTTGAGGTGGGAGGGTGCAGGGTTGGGGAAGGGCCTGCGCTTGGCGGCGACGGCGTCCGCGCCCGCGCCCGCCTCCTCCCACGCGGCCAGCTCCTCGGAGGAGGAGGAGGGCCGGCCCGCCCTCCCGCCGCCGCGCGCGCCGGCGCGCAGCGAGCGCGGGTAGCTGCGCTTGCTCAGCTTGGCGGCGAGGGCGCGCGAGGCGTCCGCGTCGTCGGCCGCGCGACGTATCACTTTCGCCTTGACGATACCACTCACCTGCGTTTTGCTCGTATTCGGTTTGCGGATCGCGAGTATGTTCCTTCGTTTGGTTGACAGAGTCTTGGGCTTGGGCTCGTTTTCTGCCAAGTACCTAGTTCGGGTCGTTTTGACTGTCTCGTTTTTCTTGGCGAACTTCATGTTCATGTTGGTGATGTCGTGTCCGGATCGCTGCGGCAGGAGCGGGGGAGTGCGCTTCTTTTCATCGGTTTTGGCTCCAACATACGCGTTCTCCTTGCGCTCGTCCGTCACTTTCGCCTTGGAGCGTGTGTATAACGGCATCCGTGTTGGCGACGTCTTGGGCCTCAGTCGTGACATTGTCAACTGAAATTATATAATTAACTATATTTACATATTTCGAATATGTTAATTTTAATACTAGGGATCTATTTATTGGCTAGTGTTCTGCAATCGTCCATAGCTTAAGTTTTAGTAAATGACAAGCGTGACGTTACTTTGAGGCGAGATAACACATTGCACTCTAATTAGTTCCTTACCCCATATACTTAGTATTGGTGTTTGTTTTATAAGAAGTTTGGGGAGTGTTTTAGCACTGAAAAATTAAAGAGATTTTTTTTGTTATGAAAATACAGTTAAAAATTAATAAGAAAAAAATAATTAAAAAATTAGTAAGATCATTGAGAATGGCAAAGAAAAATATTATAATTTATTTAAAAAAATGTAAAAAGTAATAATTTTAGTACATTCATAAGAAAAAGAATTAAGGTTATAATTTATAAAATTTTAAAATTAAAATAATTATAATTAATAATAATAAATACAAAATAGGATTTATTTCAAATTAATAAAACCTCTTACAGCGTTATTTATTTTGATTATATCAGTATGTTTGGTATTTCGAATATGTATAAAAATGTAGGGATTTTACATCAATATCGTATGTTTATAATATGTAAGTAACTATAATCACAGAACGTAATATATGTATGTATCTTAATCTAACCTAACCTGTGCGACGTGTTAATGCTGCAAAAGTGAATGTGCTTGTGCGAGTGCGTGAAAAAACATAAATGTATTACGAACCAAAATGCCGCTAAACTCCTAACATTCCATTAGATAATTAAAGCGTATGTGTTTGAAATAAAAAAGAGAATGATGCCCATACATTATTTCAGATGAGTTTTGCTATAGTTTTTATTTGAATGTGGGCGTGTATTCAAGTATTGTTATGAAAGCGAGCGTAAGAGTGAATGCATACATCATGTACACGTGTGCGCTCTTTGTATTTGTATACAGTGTGCAGATGTATATATGTGAGTGTGGCGTACCTGCGGGCGCAGCGAGCGCGAGTGCGCGCGCAGCCAGTCGCGCAGCGCGGGCAGGCTGCGGTGCTCGGACGCGGGCAGGCGCGAGTTGGGGTGCTGCCCCGTCAGGTCCAGGATGGACGCGCCCAGCGACCGCCCCACCTGCGCCGCGACAGACACATTGGAGGTATCTCCTATATAATGTTTTACTCGGATTTGGAAATGAAAAACTAACACTTTAATAGTCTGATGATTTATGACAGAACACCTGACAGAAAATGAGAGCAATACATGATTATCACACCTACAATATTATGGAGTCTTCTTATTTTATATTAACTATCAATAGACGACATAAGAGTACATTGGAATACCTTTTCGGGAATCGAAATCGCGACCTTTAGTTCCTTTAATTTTAAAGGGAAAAATTAGTTATTTATAAATATTTCAAAACACGCAATCAAGGCTCGGAAACGTTATTTTAAATACCGTTTTTAAAATGTTCCGAACAGTTCTTTGAATTTTTTATACAACATTTTGTTCGGAACGAAACCGATACGAGAACATTTTCAAAAACCGGTTTAATCCGCAGGATGCGACCGCGCATGGACAAAATTGTCCAGACTCAGAAAAAGTTCTGGCTGGAGGGTGGGGGTGGTAATATACATGTTATTAGGGGCTTGTACTCGTTTTTTGAGATTTTATTTACGATATTTTGAATGGCTTAGCACTGGTCTTTATGCCGTATTTATTAAAGTGAAAACAAAAAACGTTTAAAAAAAAAGGTTAAAAACGTTTTATTAACCGAAAACGATTTAAATTTTGTTCCTCTTCAAAAACGTTTTATATAGCGTTCTGTTCAAACGAAAGTATTACTAATCCGTTCTTAGGTTTTTAAGTCGAAAACGTTTCGAAAAATATACCGGTATTCGAGCCCTGCACGCAATACTTAAACTTTTAGTAAATTTTAAATATCCAAACGTGTGTAACAAAGTTACATACATAATATATAGTTTTGCAATCCAAAAAATGTACCTATATCTAAAAGTATGTCTATACAATATACAAATTAGATGGTAAAATTCAAAACGTGCCGATATTAGCAGCAGTGAGTGTTTTTACACGGGAGAATTTAGAAGAGATACCGTGAAGCAGCCATTAAAGCATATTTAAATACCTACATAATATCTAAATATCAATAAATATGTTAAAGATATCTACGAAATTCCTGTACGTTTACACAAAAACAAACCTTCATCGCATCTATCTCTCCGAAACTCTCCATATTCTTAGCGCGATAGTGTCTTACCTGGAAGTTGACGTCGTTTGAGATATGCCTTAAACTTTAAAATCTACCTAATATGTATACTATTATAAATGTGAATGTAAGTTTGTTTGTTACGCTTTCATGCGAAAACTACTTAACCGATCATAATGAAACTTTGTACACATTTTTTTGGAGGTATTAAAAGTAACATAGGATACTTTCTTTTACTTTTTTTTTCTAGCGGGCATGAACGCGGGCGAAGCCGCGGGTACTGCTAGTATTATATATTATTTTAAATTTCAATGTATGTAGGCCATTTCATGTTCCAGTACTGCACACGGGTCATCCCTGTCAATATGAGGGAGATTACGCCATAGTCCACCATAGTTAATACAGACACAATTGATGACTTGAAACGGATATGTAAAATTAAACATTGAAAATCTACAAAATTTTTGGAAGAGTTTTCTAATATATGTGATGACTATTATATGAATTTATAGTAAATTTTGAATATGACCGAATTTGAATAATAAGTCGCAAGTTGACTTATTGCTATCGGCATCGTTATAACCTATTTGTGGTGACGCGGACGGTGGGATAATTCTTAATTAGGGACTATTTTGTAAGAATGTATATATTAATTGACTAGCTTTTAGTAGCTTGACTCGCGTTCTAAAAGCTGAAAACCAAATTCTTTTCGGCGTCTCTCCCCCCCTCGCCACTGCCACCACGATCGTTATTTTGTTACGGAGTTATGTTAAAACTATGATATCTCGTAAGATACTCATTGAAATCAAATGATGGTATCATTTATCAATATATATCAAAATATATCAATTAATATTAACTATGCCGGTTTTCAAGTAAAAAAATTGAAAAAAAAAATTATCGACATTTTGTAGATTTTTAATTTTTTAATAGTTATAAAAAATCATAATTAACAAATTAATAAACTTTTATTAAAATTTATCGTAGGATCTTATGAAGTATATATATCAAAATGGAGCCCCCACGAAATTTAAAATTTATAGGCCAAAGATATTGGTAAATAAAGATATTTACCAATATCTTTCATCCCATTGTTTATGTTAATGGAGATTGGGAAAAAATTGTTAGTTAACAATTGAATAACTTTTTGAAAAATGGTGATTAACATTTTTTTTTCTTCATGGCTCGATTCATTTAAGTGTTAAGAAGATACTAGAATTTTTTCAAATTTTTAATATCACATCATATGTTATAAAAAAATATTTTTATAGCCGAGCTTTCTTTAGCGGCGGCGCGTGCATGCCGTAACAGCTTTATTTTCCACGTCAAATTACAATTATAAATAATGAAGATAGAGTTCCGGGAGTTAGGACTTTTTCGTTGGAAATTTCCTCCTCTTTAACGAGCTTTTTTCAAAATTGAATATTAATATTTTTCGAGTTATTAACAAAAAACGAAATATCATTTTTTTTTCATCTTATTTTGTTAATAACAATCACAATTTTTTATGTGCTAATATACCCTTAAAAACCCCTTTTCTAGACGTCATTCCGAACCGAATGAGCTATCGCACATATTTTTAGGAGCTTTATTTCTATTTAATACGTTTTTGAACTTGTTGAATATAAATTATAGACTACTGGTCCCCTAGCAAGGGGTTTACCTCTTCGAATATGTGCGGCGTGTACTTGGGCGGCGGCGCGTCGTGCGCGGCGGCGGGCGGCGCGGGGGCGGGCGCGGGCGCGGCGGGGGGCGCGGGGGCGGCGGGCGGCAGCACGTTGACGAGGCGGCCGGTGTTGTAGTTGCACTCCAGCGTGTAGGAGCGCACCAGCCCCGTGGCCTTCAGCACGGCCACGCGCCCCGAGCCCTCGCGCGACATGCCGTCGCGCCGGTCCCTGCGCGCGCACACCGCTTAGTCAACCCTCACTCTACTTGAACCCCATGCACGTGGTACAAAGTCAACCCTCACTTTACTTGGATGACTTCAGATAATTGTATCGTATGACGATTCTTTGTTTTTATAAAATTGACTATATCGAACATATACAGCAAGAACGTGCATACGTGCGTAATAGAGTTAGAGGAGGCACTTTTATATGCATAGATGCATATGTACGTTACAATGATATTATAAGTAAAAAGGTGTAGATACGTTATCTAAACGACATTCTATCTTCAAAAACGGCACACTAACGCACACATGAATACAGAATAACTAAAAATATTACAATAACACACTACATTACGATTAGTCGTCAAAATAGGATGGCATGATTCAAGTATCGCCAGTGAAAAAGAGACAAATGTAATTCTCGACAGTGCGTCGTCAACGCGTTGGTAGGCCAATAGCCTAGTTTTAGTGTGCCACTTTTTGAGCGCGTATAACTTATCTACACCTTTTTTCCTAGTATATCAATGGTACGTTATATAAAATCATCAATGTTCTTCGTTCATTCATTCCTTAGCCATTTACCAAACAACCGTTTTTTGTCAACCAAATTTGATTACTACTAAGTATTTATAAACACAGTAGGTACCTATTCGAGTTTGTCGATATTTTTTTAAAGTATTTGAACAATATTTATTCTTAAATGTAAAGAAACGATTATGACAATAATACATTGATATTTTTACTAACAAAAATAGAATTTATTCCTTTTTAGGTCCAATTTCAATTACTTTCTACTTTGAAATTAAAATTAAAGAAATAAACTATACAGAACATACTTGAGATACATATTTCTTTCGGTGAAATTGCACGAGGAGAAGTGAAAGTGCAGATTGTTGAGGGACATGATGCGCGGCAGCAGCATGCACTCCACGCAGCTCTCCAGGTCCTCGAAGTGGTTGCCGTACATGAAGATACCTGTACATACAAAAACGGATATAATATCTATAAAGCTTTAAATCTAAATACATAAAAGTGTAGGGTCATTCACTCATCACAAAATATCGAAAACCGTTTGACGTATAAAGATTAAAGCTGCCTTTAATCTTTATATTAGAGATAGTTTACAGTTAGTATAGATATCTGCTAAGGACGGATTTTGTGACTGGGCAAGTCCTTCGTTAAAGAATGAACCTTAAATTTGGCAAGGAGCACCTGGTTTAATATATTTCACTTAGGCAGATTTTAATAACAGAAAAAAATAGTGTAAATAATATGAGATTAATACTATAACCAAAGCCTATGATACATATAGCCGGCCAACGGACGCGACAGCCAGTCCAAGCTGCCATACACTCGCTTGGTACATTAGTGTATAGCAGCTTGGGCTGTAACGTCCGTTGGCCGACTATATTTCATAGGCTTTGCTATAACAATATACATACATTATATTAGAATTATAGTAGTAACCTTTCTTAGAAGCGTGTCCGTGTAAATCTATGTACAAGTAGAGGCCGGAGTCGTTCTCCTTGGCGGCGAGGCGCGGCGGCGCGGCGGGCGCGGGGGGCGCGGGCGGCGCCAGCGGCTTTTTTTTCACTTTGCTCGGCGCTGACTCGGGCTTTTCTTCTTTGATTACTGGTTGTTGTATGATAGGCTGAAAGGAGTTTTTTTTTATTATGCAAGTTTATTAAAGTAAGTTTGTGTTGCGTTTGGATCATTAATGTATGAAGTTAGTTTCATTCACCGTAAAATTTATTAAACTCTAATTTAGTGTAGTAAATCAAAAATTATTCCCCGCACTCATATACATATTATAGTGAGTAAATTCAATGTAGTTATTTTTTTTGTCAAGTTCCGTAGAGTTGATTACATTATTGCTTAAACTTTAAGACTTACACTATACTTTAGTCAGACAACCCATCTGCTATAATATAATATGTTACATTATTAATTATTATAGCTGGTTCGCAACAATGCCACGCTGTCACGTGTGTGTATGCATGTACGTGTGTGTGTGGCGTGTGTACCGGCGGGGCGGGCGCGGGGGCGGGCGCGGGGGCGGGCGGGGAGCGCGGCGCGTCGCCGCTGTCGCCCGACACGCCCACGCTGACGCAGGAGCCCTCCTGCGCGCCTGGTGGCACCACCTACAGACATTATAAATTATAATATACATTGAAAATTATATATAAAAAAAATTACGTACGTGTGTAGTGTATACCTTTAAAATATATTTTGGAAAAACTAATACTTATCAATATGATATAGTTTATATTATAATATTCTTTATCGAATTAATATTAAGAACATATTAAAAAGGCTTGTAAACTTACATTACTGTCATTATCGTCACGCCTGGGGTATCTTTTGAAACAATTAGTGCAGAAGTAAAAATTGTCTGCACTTTCAGCGAGCTCTGTATCGTGTAGCTGTAACAAATAATTTCGTTGTTTTTCTTACTTACAAACAAACATCACACATCACTACACATTATAAAACAAAGTCCTCCGCCGCGTCAGTCTGTCTATCTGTTCGAGAAAAACTAAAAAACTACTGCACCGATTTTTTGTTGTTGTCACCAATGTATAGTCTCGGTTTTAGTATATAATTTATCAAGTATTTTAAATTATTTTGTATACATTGGCTAAAATGTCGGAAAAAAAAGGCATCTGGGAGCTTTCAACGAAAACGCTGCCTAAACCCTTTGAGATATAACAAAATGATGTATGGTGGAATTTAAATAGGTCTAGAGAAAAGTCAGCTATGGCATATTATGAGTATGTCTCGCTAGAAGAATATATACCTACATCGATTTCAATTACCTGTCGTTCCTGATCGTCTATTTGTTGTCTTTGGTGTTCTCTGTACTCCTCTATGCTGTGACACGTGCTCGAGTCTGGGAGCTATTCATGTATAAGAGATATTAATATTTTATATATGGTAAAAAACAACATAAAATAAGTACGTTACTTTTAAAACAAGCAAATTTCTTGCATTAAAAGTGTTCAGTTACAATTTTTTATTTCCTTGTTGCAACTATCTATACATAATATAATTAAGTTCTAAACCATAGATTCGACTCTTACCTTTAATTCATATAGTTAATACATTTTAGATCAATGTAATACGATTACGGAAGGAGTTTGACGGAAGGGGGGGGGGGGGATGTTGGGAGGAGTGTCTGTGGGGAGGTTGGGAGGGGCAGTGTGTGGGAAGGTGGGAGAGACAGTGTGCGGTAGGGGGGAGGTGGTGGTGTACTCACCCGTGGGGCGCAGTAGGCGGGCGCGCGCCGGCACTCGCCGCACCAGCCCGTGCGGCACGCTCCGCCGCTGATAAACAGATTTAATATTAAAAAATATATATCTATAACTATAGTATAAACTTATTAAAATACTTTCTTACATTTTTACAAATATTTGACATTTTGAATAAATTTGTACTGTTTGTCGTAGCATTTACAACATCGAGAACCAAAATGCAAAATAAATCCGATTCCGAAAATAGACATAATATATCTATATAGAATAATCTATATAACTAATAAAACTTTAGGATATTCTAAAAACCACATTAACTAGAAGATAATTAATTTAGAATTGTTTAAATAGTTACAATCAAACTATATTTAGTTACATTTTCAATAAACCTATTTTTACTCTGTTAAACTCACTCAGCAACTGAAGTAGACTCCATTAGTAAACTAATGCTGTTTTTCAGCGTGTCTCTCAAAGGTTTCAATGGATTAGTTCCATGTATGTTCAGGTCCTCGGTGGTGGCCAAGTGTACGTTGGGACCTAGACAGGACTTCAGGACGTTCTCGTTGAGGGAGCTATCTTCTATGTTGGTAGACATGTTCGACGATACATCACTAGTTTGTGACGGCATTTCTTGTAACTTCATATCGTATACCTGAACAAGAAATAACAATATTTGATGTATTTACATAGCATGCGACCCACCCTTGCTTAGCTTGGAGTTCGCTTTTAATGAATAACAAAAACAATCTGTTCCGTGAGAACGGCTTATTTTTCCAGGATAAAAAGTCTGTAAAATCTATGTGCTATCTAGACTATAATCTGTGTCTTTCATCCAAAATATATTCAGCCGCTCAAGCATGATTGTGTAACAAACATCGATACGTAATTTTTTGAATTTTAATATAACGGAAGGTGTGAAAATTAATTCCAAAAGCTTATACAAATATGATATAGATTTGCAAATACTTCAGTGATTGTAACGCTTTGATAAACAATGAACGATGCGAATGTGCGTCACTGCGGTAATAAACAAGTTTTTCTTACACAGTATAGTTATTGTAGTTTTTTTATTATTTTATATATACAAAATACATAATATACAGTCAAAATGAATAGCTAGCGAGCTACCCTCGCTCCACATCGGGTTCTTCCCTAAATATGTTTAAATGGGTAACATTGATTAACACTAAAAATTATCCCAAATGTTGACCCTAAAAAGTAGCTATAAACATACGAAATTTTATCACACTTATATAAAATTCTGAGTCGAATCTATACGTCAAATTTTTTTTTCGAAAAATCTAATAGGAAAACTCATTATTATAGGTCAAATATATTATAGTTTTTAGAATTTTTGTCTATCTGTCTGTGACCGCAACACTAGAAATCCATCGGACCGATTTCGATAAAATTCTGTATGATGATAGTCGACTAACCCAAGGCCACCATACTTTAATAATAATAATCATTTATTGCCATAAAAAAAACAGTACTAGTTTACATATTCAATTTAAAAAAAAATGGCAAAAGGTAGTAACTCAGCTATTGCTGCCGAGGCCAAAACCTCAGACAGCGCTGTTTTTCAGATATACCCATATCTATATCATACTTTAGTATCGGTTTCGTTCCCTAAAACTCGAAAATGAGTACTAGTATCTGTATAACATAAATGAAATTAATGGGAATATTGATATTACGTTACCTGTTCAGCCAAATTCGCGGCATCTCCACTTAATGTTTGTAATTTTGTCTTTTCTCTGGAACTTTCTACTGAGACTTGTTTGAAGACTGCAGAAGGCTTGTTTGTTTTGGACTTATCACGCTTGTAGGACTCGCCTTTATATGACGGAGAGCGAAACCCTTTCTTTTTTTTCGTTTCAAGTATCTAATAATTATAATTTTTGAATATTAAAAAAAATATATTTTATTTATTATACACATTATTTACTTTCTACAGACTTAAAAATATTTATAAAATATTCCTTATTGCACGTAATTTATATATGTATAGAAATCATCATACGAAAAAATTTACTAGCAAAGGTGGTAATCTATAGATTTCTTTGATATGAAAGTATCTAGAGATTACTCTACAAAAGATCTTCCAGTCGAGCGAAGTTCGAAAGAGAGAAAAAGAGATAATATTAAAAAGCAAGCTAAAATGCAGTTTCGCAATAAAAATAAAAATTATAAACCCACCTCTGAACTTTCACTAATATTCGGGATACTGCGCGAAGTGAGGCTCTTGCTCTCCTCGCAGATATCTTCTTCTTTCTCACATCCAAAATGGTAATATCTAAAATTAAATTTAAAAAAAACAAATAAAAAAGTATTTAATCTGTATTTTGCATTATATACTCATATTAGAATTGGCCAGCGAGTCGGATTTCGTCCTGCTCCCATTATAATAGATTTTTCTGAAGTCTTGGAAATTCTACATGCGTTAGTTTAATCCTCTTAGTTTTGAATAATTGAAATTGTGTCGTGAGTCACGATGTCTCTGCCTCAAGCTGGCAGCTGTCAGGTTGGACCTAATCAATCATGAGCTGCCACTTTGCTATCAGAGAAGTACTTGGCGCAAACAGGGTCCTATGTAAGGTAGGTCCTTGAGGTTTCAGATTCATTTATTTCTCAAAAGAATACAATTCACTTACTGAGAAACATTAAGTTTAACATAGGTAATTATTAATTAATTATAAAACGGGCAGCTTATAACTATAACTTATATAACTTATATAAAAATAAAATATATTTGCGGGTAGTACAAACTATTTCACCAATTAGAACTCGAAATAAGAATACTAGAAGTGGCATTAAGTATATTAATGAATTTAAACTTGAAGTAGGTATATTTCGTCAAGTAAGTAAAACTCACCTAATAAGAGCTCTCGAAGCATATACAGTTGGATGATAAACCAGAGATGGGTTCAAATACACTCTATTGAGATTGACGCCTCTCGTGTCCGTCCTATAGTGTCCGCGAGCGACCCCGTCCGGGTTTAGGAAGGGTATCATCTTAAATACGTACAATTTCCGCAATTGTATGGCGACGGGATCGTTCCTCGTCAGCAAGAGATTGAGGAAGCCGTTGAATACGAAACTGGACGGTGTCTCCCCGGGGTGCACTCGCGCTGATATGAATATTACCTGGGGATTTCGCTCTTTCGTTACAAATAATATTCTAATTTTAAATAAAAATAATAAATATAAACACATAATGAAACTGGTTTCTCTGCTATTTGCGTATTAGCCCTTTTTTTGCCATTTTTACGAAATATAATACATAATAATTAATAGTCAAATAATAAAATCATGTAATAGTCAAATAATAAAGTCACACCTTCTTATTTTGGAACTTAAATGGTCTCTCTTGGTTTTCTGGAAACAAGTTTTTTAGTCTATCTTCTCTTTCAGTTGTGATACCATGGTATGATGTGATTGTTAATAAATCCACACGCCTCCCTATAATTGAATTAAAACAAACAAAGTTTACAATACCCATTAACTTCCTAAATACAATACCTATTTAAATAAATTTTAACATAAATATTTTTCCAATATTTCATATAAAACAAGATAAGTAGTTTCATTCTCAAACCAAGCAAATGAGCCTAACTCACCTTCTAACGAATAAATCAAACATTCTCTACAGTAATATATTTCATCAGGAGATTGTGGAGAAGGAAGAGGCAACATTTTCAAGTCAATAGAGTTAAGAGCTATTTGTAGTTCCGCAAATGAATATGGATATGTGAAAGCAAAGAATGTTGTAGCTTTTGTATTTTCTGAGGTTCTATATCTAAAACTCAGAGTAAATGTGTTGTCATCCGTCTGAAAAATAATTTGTATAATTGACTTATGATATCTTGAATAAACTTTGCATATTGCAAAGTTGCATTACATTGGAAAACTGCCTTTTATATACACTTACAGAATGTACAGGACGATCTCTTATCCTCTCCCAGTGAGGTTTACCTGGCAATGTCCTAGTTACAGGAGCCATACCCTGATTATACATTTTACCTTGTTTATTTAAATTAATTAAGTTAAGTCGCACCTAAAAGATTAAAAAATTTACTTACTGAATACTGGCTATATTAGTATTTAAAAGCATTAAATGACATAATATGATGTTAACGTTATACCTGCACATTAGGTTCACTAGCTTGTACACCAAAATAAAACCAGGTACGGTTTCCATTTTCAAACTCAGTACCTGCACAATCAGGCCTGGTCCACAAATTGAACTCATAGTCAGGAGTTTCTGCTATGTTGGTCTTAGGGTTTACACCTGGTGCTAAAAATATGTACTATTTAACCAATTTCATATTTTGATGATTGCAACCTGATCACTTATCCCACATACACAATATTACAATTATTGGTCTAAATGTTAAGTTCAGATGAATTATAATTTAAAGTTATATTTTCGACACTTACCGATAAACTCAGTGGGTACCCGTTCAACATGTCCTAGGTTTCCCGAATCAAAGTTGTGTATAAAATAAAAACCACCGCTTTCAATTATATTATTGCGATCCATAATCGTATCTTTTAGCTACATTCTAAGAAAAATCATAAAAATATGCCAATATAATTATCAAAAGACAAATATAACACTCAAAAATATTAACCAATAACCACTGTTTTCTAAACAAAATTATGTAATTTTGTTGACATCGATTGACGGATAACAGCTGATTTGTTTTATTGGTGATCTTTTAATTTTATAAAAGTAATCAAATTTATTTAATTTAAAATAATTTTCACTTAAGTAATACGCACAATAATTTAAATTAGATTATTGAAGATGTTGTTTGTAAATAAGTGTATTTAATTTTTATTTAAAATATCACTTTTTGCCATTGTGAAATTTTATTCAAGATGGCGGATTTGACATTCTTGTCTACAGTCTACACAAAGGAATATTTATTACGATAATAACATAGAGTATAGTAAGTATATAGGATAATAAGCTTCCAGCTGCCAGTAACAAAAAAGTAATATTAGGTCTCGGAGCAAATAACAAGCTATTTGCTCCGAGTATTAGGTACTCTCCACAGTTAGATCCATCTATAAAACGAACTTTATAATCTGTATATTGTAAAAATGACGATATTTTCATGATTATAATAATATTCTACACTAAAATTCAGATTTTACGAAGGAGTTGGTAGGTATAATAAATAATGGAAAATAGATTTTTTTTATCGATGTAAATTGGTTCCGCTGACAGGGGACTTTTGTACGTCCCACTCCCACCGCTGGGCCACGGGCCTCCCTTAATTACAAGGGGGAAAAGGCAATAACCCACCACAATGTTAAATTTGGTGGTTGGCTGGTTTTCCTTCACAGAAATACAAGTTGTAATTATGTTACAAATGATTCGCTCATAAAATTAAATGAAAATATCAGAAGTTTGGATTTGAACCTGCATCACTCGCTTATCCAAAATAGTGCAATACCACTCACTGGGTCACCACTCTCATTTACTAAATAAAAGGCAAATATAAAAAAAATATATATAATATATATCCACTGTGTAAAACACGCCTTGCAGATAGTAGTGATGTGTAACATCAAAAGTACCGATTAAGCGATGATAAAATTTACCTCAAAATATGTATTCCAATTATTATTTATTACTATTATTAACTGCCTCGGTGGTGTTAGGTGTAGTGGCTAGCACGCTCGGCCACACATCGAGAGGTCCTGGGTTCAAGTCCCGGGTCAGGCCTAGTTTAGTTATTGAGCCTTTCTGTTTAGTAAGTTTCAGTAAAAGCCCGGAGTTAGGAAGTTGGCGGTGTTTTACTCCCGTGCCTTGGAGGGCACGTAAAGTAGTCGGTCCTGCGCCTTAACTTTCACTGGTCGTGTCGAGCAGTCGTCCACCGGAGTATGAGAGTGATAGTGTTTGTGCGTACACTTGTGCACTATAATATCTCCAGCGTAGTTGGCTAGTCTCAATGAGAATCGGTCGTAAGCGATCGGGAGGACATTATTATTATTATATTATTACTTGATTGCACTCTACTAATAATACCACATTTTTAGACACATATTACATTTTATTATATAATTTTAATATGGATAGCCTGGTGAAGAACGGTGAATGAAAACATCGTGAGGAAACCTGCTTGTCTGAGAGAACCTAGCAAATTTTCGATGTATACTCCGCCAACCTGCACTTGGCTAACGTCGTGAACTATGCATATATTTATGTATATACAAACATTTTAATTTAAATTAATATTTTAAATATAGTACACTACGATCAATAGGAGCTGAGCCCCAATGTAAAATGTTGCGAAAACGGGAGAAAAATATTCTTTTTGAGAGCTTCCGTTGCGTGCGCTGCGTAAACGGTTAAAGTTATGCAAAAAACATGTATGACGGAATTGTTCCTCTTAAGTTCTAAAAAAAGTTCGCGATAACATATTATGTCTATCTTTTAAGGTTGCCTCGCTGTAACCTTTTTTATGGTAATCAAATTTGTTTTAAGCATGATATTATATATATAAACATGATATTATTAGGTAACTAAATAAATAAGTTATTCATCACGAGTATTTACTTTCGAACAAATTGCTCTTGGCATCATTTGATTTTTATGAATATCTTACGAGATATCAAAGTTTTAACATAACTTCGCAAAAAAAAAAAACACCAAGACGGGCGGACGGGCGAGACGTAAGAATTTGGTTTCTATCTTTTAGAACGCGAGCGTAGCTGCGGGAAAGGCTTGTAATAAATAAAAAGAGCAGACAATTAGTAAGCTGGAAAGAATAATTTTTAAAAAGAAAAATAAACAAGGAATATTGCTTTAATATTTTATATTTATTTCGTTTTAAACGTTTCAGATACATTTCATTTTCTCACTAAACAATATGCATAAATAAATAGAACATATAATCCTAGTACTAGTTTATAAACATGTAAATTATCAACAGTTGATACACATTTATACATATATCACTGAAGGTGAGTGTTGTTGTAATGTAACACTTGATCCACTGCTCCTTGTATGTGTTAATACTTGTTAGGAATACCTCTGCTGAGTATCACGCTTATTCAACTTGGCTGAAACAAGAAAAAAAAAATCATTTAAAGACTTATTTGAAAACAGCATTATTAATTATTAATAAACAATTTTATTGTATGTTTTTTCTATTTAACATAAAGCGGCTGACGGTTTTGTATCTTTAGTACATATAATATAACACTTCCTTTGGTGCTTTTAATCCTTATGCATCTGAGTAAAGTGCAAGTGTTGCTGATTTTAAAATATATATATCCTCGATCCTTCATCATCATTATCAGCCTGCTTTTGTCCAACACTTGAAGATCCTTACAATATCTTATTTTATCAATTGATCATTGAAATCGTTTCCCTATAGATTTAAAGGCATGCTATATTAAATTGTAAAACACTTACATGATGCGAATAGTGTTGGTGAAGCCGGAGCCCTGCCTCCAGCCGGTGACGACGACCACGTTGTCGCCGGTCTTGAGGAAGCCGCGCGCGCGACCGAATTTGAGGCCGTATTGGACGCGGTTGTCGACGTCCTTCAGCCAGTCGCTGGCGGGGCTTTCTGTTAACGAATATTTATATAAATTATATTTATTAATATTTATTAATTATGGTAAGCTTTAACTTTTTTAATGTAGGATAGCTTTTACATCTCGTTACAACAAAAACATAGGCGCAGATATAATATTTTTTTTAAGTAAATGATACGAAAAATATTTTTGTAAAGTTGAATTTTTTGATTATATACATATAGCAACACACAGTGGTGGCCAGTAACGCGCTTGCTTGGATAACCGAGGAAAGCGTGTTCAAAATTGGGTTTCGCATCTCAGATATTTTCATGTACGTATAATTTACAATATGATGATCACTTACGGTGAAGGAAAACATCGATTTCAAGAAAGACATGTAAAATTCAACCAGCAATACTCGTTATATTTAAAGGGACGCCCGAGCCCAGCAGTGAAACGTTACAAAAAGGGCTGAATACACACATATAGCAACTAGGACTAAGAGGTTAGCCTTGCAATCCCTGCAAGACCATAATTGTTTTTTTTAATTATCAGACCATAGCTTCACAAGCTTCCTCTACCTATTATGAAGGGTACAGGGGCAAAACAAGGAATGTGACAAAATTATTATTTTTTAATTACCATTGCAATCTATAATACGTGGCAAAATCTTAAGTTCCCATACTTTTCAACTTTTTGAATTTTATGTGACTACTTAGTCTAAGCAACTGCTAACCTTGATAAACAAGAGGCAAGAGTCCCCTGTACAGATGCGCCTGGCGCGCCGTCTGCGGCAGGCGGGTGACGGCGATGATGGGGCAGCGCGGGCGGAACTGGCTGAGCAGGTGCGCCGAGCGCCCGCTCGTGGTGATCACCACGATGGCAGACGCCATGCACTTGGAGGACGCCTCCACCGCCGCTATGGCCACTGATTGGGCCGGCTCTACTGTTTTTACCTGGGATTGGGATGTGTGATTTTGGTAAATGTCTAGCTAACTAATAAAAGTTTTATGTTTATCTTATCTTTCATCCATCCTATCTTTCATAATTTAGAACAATGTTCGTAACTAATTTCGTTGTAATATTGAGACTTCAAAAACATGATTTTATGTACTCTCCAAGAGTCTGTACATCACTTTTCAAACTCCAGGCTGATTATTATCATTTTCTACAAAATGTTGGAATTTTTTTTGGAGATAAATTGGCGCTCAGAAAGGTCATAACACCCGATGTGCATAAGCCCTTAGAGAATCAAATGTTCATAGAAATAATACTTTGGACCGAGTTCAATATAAAGCTGTGCTTATGACGTAGAGAGAGAGAGAGGATGTATATCATGTTTCATAAAATAGCATGATGCAGTCAACAGTCCACACCATCCAAATTCCAATATGGCGATGGTCACGTCAGTCGTCACGGCATTGTCAACACAATACACGCCGATTGACAAGTGTTTTAAAAATGTAAATACCTGTGCACTGAGGTCAATAAAGAGCTGCTTGTGCCAGATAGCAGCCTCAGCCTCCTTGCATATATTGGCCATGGTGAGGACGCACTCGAGGGGGTAGTCCCCCTTGGCCGTCTCCCCGGAGAGCATGACGCAGTCCGCGCCGTCCAGTATGGCGTTGGCGACGTCGGAGGTCTCGGCGCGAGTGGGCCGCGGCTTCTTCACCATGGACTCTAGCATTTGGGTCGCGCAGATTACTGGTTTGCCGACCTGGTTAATAATTTCAATATATATGTCATTTGATTGGTTTTTGTAGCTTCGTTAAAACTTAAAATAAATGAAAATGTATTGTGAAAGTTATCTGTGAACTCTTATATGCAGTAGGTATATTTTGAAGTTGTGAATCTAATAAAATAACAAGTGTATTTTTTTGGAGTTCTCAATTTTCTATTACTTTTATAATTTTATTTTAATTTGGCAGTTATACAATTTACCTTGTTGCAGCGAGCAATCATGGTCTTTTGTGCGAGGAACACCTTCTCTGGTGGGATTTCGATACCCAAGTCACCACGCGCCACCATGATGCCATCAGATGCCTGGAAACAAATAAAAAAAGAATACATTTTGTATTCACCTCTGTTTAACTGACAGGGTACGGGCCTTCAATACGAGAATTATATATAAATATACTTTAGTCATTTTATTTCTTTGAAAATCTAAACATTCTAGAAGATAATACTGACTAAAAAGTGAAAAGTAAAACAACCAAGCCTTTGAAAATACAAATTATTTTAACCCTATCAATTAACGGAAGCAATTTTAAAGCAGTATATAATCATTTAAACTGAATTGACTCATAAAAATTGTAGAACAATTGTAATTAAATAATACAATAATAAAATATTTGATATAATAATCTGGGCACCAAATTGACTGAAGAGTTCAACTTCAATATACCGCATGACCTGTTAATTTAGCAAATCTTTTATATCCGTTCTTTAATGGCCTGAATAGCCCGCCTATGTCAGAATATAAAAAAAAACTAGATGCAACTTGATAGAAGTAGAAATCCCTCACTCGCGTGTAGATGTGAATGAATGAAGGTTATATATCGCTATTTTTGAATCTTCGCTGTTTTTTTGCCAAGACTGCGTTATAAATATTTGATTTACGACTATAATAAATTGAATTTGTGCAAATTTTCTAGAAATTAAAATTTTGCGTCAAAATGAACCATTGAATTTGTTCAATTGTATATAACACATAAAAAGACGCAAAGATTAAATAAATCAACATATGTTTTTTATTTTTTTATATGAAAAATACCCCTTTTACCTGAATTGGGCAACTAAAAGAGAAGAGCTTATACTGAAAGTCAAGTTAGCTGATTTTATAAATAATAGCGATATAATTCTACACTCCAACACAAAAACTATGTAATTTTTATTTTATATAATATATTAATATTAAATATATTGAGTTTTGTTACTTTAGTTTTTTCATTAATGTACCCCTAAATTTCTAACCTCACTCTCGGTACATATAACTTTTTTGTCACATTCGTCCTTGACACGATTGCAAAGGTTAAATAAAGGTCAGTTCAGTCTTATTGATCTGGTACCGTTCCATCATTTAAACAATTTCACTATTAAACAACAATTCCTATTTCTTTTGCTGGCAAAACGTTATATTATGTTACTCAGCGCGCAGCATTACTAGTATGTTCTGCGGCTTTGCTTGTGTAGATAATGTCCTACCGATAAAATGGCAACTTTCATTTTTAATATTATAGCTATAGACTTCTAAGTCTTACAATACTGTCCATTAACAAAATTTTAGTAGCTGGTATTGTTATTATCCCACTGCACTGTCTTTAGTACCACTTTCAGTCTGAAAGCAATTTTTTTTATACAAGTGCTATACTAACAATATACATAAGGGGCATTCCACGTGAAGCGGACAGGTAAAAAATGTCGATGTTTCCGATTTTAGTTATATTCGATTCAGTTATACCTACATACGTCCTCGACTCAGATATGAAATATTTTTGCGGTACGATGTAAAGTTAACGAGTTATAGGGCATTGAAATTCTGACTAACTTACAAGTATGCTCTGCTTTAGACCCAAGTACCAAGTGTTATCAAGTTATAATTAAATAAACAAACTAGTGGAATGTATACTTGACTTAATAAGCTTCCTAACTGTATTTTTGGAAATTAAAAAAATATTGTTTTTCTTTATGAATTTCGCTATTTTACTTTTCAAACTTGATTTTCTAAAGGTACGACCGCTTTAATTTTTTTCATTTTTTTTCTCAAAATAGGTATTAGTTTAGAGATAATCCTTGCTAAGTTTCATAATGGGCAATAAAAGGCAAGAAGAAATCAAAAAATAAATTAAAAAATGTCAATGCTAAGAATCGGTTTTTGTAAATTATTATAATATTTAGCACATAAACAAAAAACTGGAGATAATACATATAATATAATATGTCCAAAGTGGATAAGTCCATACTGACCGCAATGATCTCGTCCAGGTTGACCATGCCCTGGTGGTTCTCTATCTTGGAGATGATCTTGATGTTCTTGCCCTTCTCGCCGAGGATGGCGCGGATCTCTTGCAGCGCCGCGCCGTTGCGGATGAAGGAGGCGAAGATCATGTCCACCTGTGAGGTATAAGGGTTTATTATAATTTTTAATATTTAATGAAAATCACACTTTATTCTATATAATGAATTTATTCTTTATAATAGAATAATAAAACTAGCATTTCCTGTGGCTCCGCCGCTATTCTAAGTACCAGAAAACAAATTCAACATTACTCGACAAATGGGCTATCCAACTTATGTGTTGGATAGTACAACACATAAAATATTCAATACGAACTAGTTGTTCTTGAGATTAGCGCAATCAACCAAACAAACAAGCTCTCCAGCTTTATATTATAGTATAGAATTATAGATTGAAAAACTGTTATACTACATATTACTAATAGGGAATATGCATAAAATTTAATTTTGCTTCAAATATCTTTTTTTCCAATCTTTATTATCGTCACATTATGACGAAAAGGTATTTTTTTTATTTAGTTATTATTTAAACCCCTAAAATATTGTATAAAAAGTGAATATTAACGGCGGGAAATCGAAACTTCCTAAACGCGCCACCATTGGTTGAAAGCAAAATGACGTCAGTTGTCAAAACATTGGGTTTATCCGTTATCGGCGTCGATATTCATACTAGACCAGGTTTAGGCAGCTTTTCTGAGCAAATTTACTATGATAATGTATATATATTTTTACACCATCACAAAGTAGAGATTTTAACAAACAAAAAGCCCACTAATTTTTTTAAAAAAGCAAATATTTTGACGTGAGAACTTTCGGTGGAAAACTAAAGTGCTTTTTCGATAATAAGTCAAAATAAGGTGAAAAAAATAAATATTTTAAATCAATAAAAATACAGTGTATTTAGAACATAAAAAGGTAAGTTTCCACAAAATTCCACTTTTTGTAAAAGATAAAAATAAAAAACCAAAAACTTGTTTTTTTTTTAATTTTTACATAAATTTTTAAGTTATGTGAAAAAAGTGTGAATACAAAAGTTTTAGATCTTTTTATTACCTACAACATTGCCATTTAACTTTTTTCCATGGGACTTGTAGTTTTGCCGGAAATCGAGATAAACAGTTTTTTACCCTTAAAATACTCCCCTTCCCCCTTCCCGACCTCAGATCGCCCGTAATTTATTTTTCCTTTCATTTTTATAATATTAGTGGGTTTTATTCTTTTCTAGTGGGTTTAATTCTACTACTATTTTTTTGGTTTCAAAAATTATCGACACTGGTCTATACTACTAAAAAGTAGTAGGTATATGTTAGAAAATTTTTAAAACTGTGTTCCTGTGGTGTTTTCTAGTGAATCAATATTAATAGTGAATCAAGGACGATGACTTAAACTGGTTTTATCAAAGCTTTGAACGACCGAAAAACATCTTTTCATCTTTCTTTCTTTTACTTTCGCATCGCTTGGAATACGAAAAAACACTTTATCGGGTGTATTTCTAATAATGTTTTTGTACTTACAATACTTGTAAGAAGGTTTTTTAATTTCCTCAATGTTGTGTATAGCAATTAAAACGGAAGATATATAAAAAGTAACTGAAAAGCTTAAAGTAAAAAAGACATTCGTGTGACACATGACGTCATCGACGTGGCGGCGCTACTGGTGGCGTTTGAACGGCTTAAATTTAGTCAATGTTTTAAATTTCACTTTGCATTAAAAAAAATATATTTTCAAGACTATTTATGTATTTTTCTACTTTATAATGATGTAAAGGATGGATTTAAGTCATAAAAAAAATCGTGCATATTCCCTATTGTCAGCACTTACTTATAGCATTTATTATTTTAATGTCTGTTATAGTTGAACTCATAACAACACATTATGTTTTCAGGGAAATAAAAAGTTGTGCGGAAAATCTATAATTTTTTTTTATTGGCTGCTGTGTAATGACTATATAAGAATTTAAGTAATAAGATGAGGTATCAGTAATTTTAAGAAATGGAAGTGTCTTAAAGTTTTAAGTTTAGTCACAAGCACTTTAAAACAATAGTTTTACTTAAAACGAAATAAAATCCGAGAATCGAACCCACGATTATAGTTAAATATTCTCCAAATCTCATTAATTAGTCATTTCATACATATTGTTTATAAATAAGTTCAATTTATTCAAAGTCAACATTGTATGCAAGGTCGGTTAAATACATTTCCTAGCAACTTGGAGAACTTGATAACACTCGTGATAACTTCACGTGATAATGTAATAACTGAAATGGCTATAAATACGGCTAATGTAAATAACCCAGTTATAATATTTAGATGTAATATTTAAAAAAGATAAATCGTTCGCACAAACTAAGGTGATTCACCTTCCATAGAAAATACACTTCTCTTGTACATATAATAAATTGATGGAAAATCTGTCGAAAAATGGTGGCGGGTTCAATTCCCGGTTCTCACACGTTTTATATTTTCAAGTCCGAATTTTTGCCAATATGACTACCACTCGTGTTACGGTGAAGATTAGCACCGAGAAAAAACTTGCAGGTCTGAAAAAACCTAGTAAGTTATCGAAATACACGTGAAGTTTAAAAACCCACAATTGGCAGCGTGGCGGACTACGCTCACTCGCATTGAAGGAGGCCCAGCAGTGGGACGTTAAAAATCATGAAAAAGCATGTTTTGTTTAAGTAATAGTAATATAGGTATTATGAAGTATTTATGGACATTACAAAATATCTGCAATGTACATGTTTCCAAGAAACACTTGATACATTGTGAAATATTACTCGTAATACGATTCATTCTGTTTGTCTGTAGAATTTATAGCATTGTTTTAATTTCTTAGATATGCTCGATATGTATGACTGTAATATAAGCACGTGATAATATCACGTGTTAGCATGTTTAGATCTCGGTCTCCGACTTGATTGAACTCGGGTGATATGGAATGAAGAAATATTAATCATTTGTTTTTTGTATAATTATATATCAGGTAAAGGTTAAAAGCATAAAGTTATAAAATTGATGATTTTTCCAAGTGAACTAACAAATTAAATAAAAAAAATACAAAAAAATGAACGGTGAAAAGATTTTCGAAGTATGTATTAAAAAATTGCTCATCTATATTATACTATTTGTAAAGCTAAAAGCTAAAACTCTGCAAGTTTGTTTGTTTGTTTGAACGCGCTAATCTCAGGAGCTACTGGTCCGAATAGAAAAATTCTTTTTGTGTTGGATAGTCCGTTTATCGAGGAAGGTTATAGGCTATATAACATCCCGCTACGACCCATAGAAGCGGAGCATCAATGAAAAATGTTGCAAAAACGGGAGAAAAATATTCTTTTTGAGAGCTTCCGTTGCATGCACTGCGTAAACGGTTAAAGTTATGCAAAAATCATGTGTGACGGAATTGTTCCTCAAGTTCAAAAAAAAGTCCGCGATAGCTTTTGTCTATCTTTTAAGGTCGACTCGCTATAACCTTTTTTTTGGTAGTTAATTTTTTTTTAAAAGAATACCTTATTAACAAAGATTAACAAAGGTGTTTAATAAACATGACATTGATCCTTATCCAAATAAATAAGTTATTCATTTTGAACAAAATTGCTCTTGGCATATCTTACGAGATATCACAGTTTTAACATAACTTCGCAACAAAATCACCGCGTGCATGACGGGCGGACGGGCGGGACGAAAGAATTGTTTACAGCCTTTAGAACGCGAGCGTAGCCGCGGGAAAGGTTAGTTTAATAATATAAGATAAATGCGAGATAAAGGAGATATACGAGTATACAGAGAAGTCTTTACAAAAGTTGATATAGGAACTGAAATACATTTATTATTCTTCTGATGTCTGCGTCTGATAATGAACACTGTAAGCGTGTACCTACCATAAAGTGTTTAAATGGTATTGGTGTAGGTGGTAACAATCGTTCTCACAAGTTAGATAAGTAATATACCGTTATTGGCTGTTGTAAAGTAAAATATTTACCATGGTTTGTTACAAAGTTTAATATTACAAAGTTTGTTGTTACAAAGTTTGTAAGTTATAAGATATTACACATTATATTACCAGTTACCTATTATAGTACCAACAGTTATTAAACTACCACTACCTCTTGCATTTTCTATCTCTTTGAAGTATTTGTTCATTAACATACCTATTTGTACAATTATTGAATTTGCCTGTTTTTCTTCTTTCAACTGCATATAACGGACACGAGTTGCTAAAATATTTCCTTTTAAAAAAAATACTTTAAAATACTTACACCTTGTTCCACACCGAAGAGTAAATCGGACTTATCCTTCTCGGAGACAGCGGGCAGATCAACTGGTAGGCCGGGCAGGTTCACACCCTTCCTTGATCCCAACATGCCTAGGAATAGAAATAAGATTCAGAATTTCTTGTAGACCTAAAAATTTAATCCCTCCAAAAATGTAGATTCATTCAGATTGTAGAAGTTTGCAATTTTCGGCCAAATAGTGCTATTTTTGCTATGTTGGGACATTATTACAACAGCGCCATCTAGTTCCGCAGTAAGCTACTTAACGTGCTTGTGTTGCGGATACCAGATAGTTGATACACTACACATATAAATTTTAAATACATACATATTATAAATATAAACACCCATGACTAGGGTACAAGCATTCGTGATTAGCAAATGAATGCCCCTAGCGGGACTCGAACCCGCGACCGCTGGCGCAGAAAGTAGGGTCACTACCAACTGAGTCATATTTTAACTGTGGTACATTATATGTTAATTTAAATTACTTTTTATCAATTAATCATTTCAATGCAGTTAATACTTTGGCGTGCTAATTTGACAATAGCCATTGTTGATAACTAAAACCAAAGTTAATTTCAAACTACCCCCAACTCACCTCCGTTCTCAATAGAGCAAATGAGACCATCAGCAACTGTAGACTGGCAGATGACTGAGATGAGACCATCATCTATGAAGATGCGGTTTCCTGGCTTCACCACGTTGGTGATGTTCTTGTAGTCGACGAACACCATCTCGGCGGTGCCGCTCTCCTGGCACGCGGGGTCTGTGCTCAGCTTGATGGTGGCACCCTTCTTCAATTCCACTTCTGCTGAACCGCCCTGGTGGTAGATATTCTTGTTAGAAGCCATTTTGCATAATAAATAATTATTTCTTGATTTAAAAGATACAATTTCAAAATCATTTTTAAATTATTAAAAACCAGCAACTCAACCTCACTCTCCTTGGGTTAATCCCGTAGATACTAGATACGTTTTAGTTAAAAAAATATACATATACACTTCTTTTACTATAACCCATTTTTTCTGATGTTAACAATATCCATTATTATTCGAGAGATCAGACAAACGATATTATTAATGTGAAACTATGTATTATGAATTCAATATGGAGTAGTCGTTTTGAAATAACAGTCATTTTAAAATTTATGAAACAGTCTCTCGTTTCTTACAAATATTTGTTTAGCTGGTATTATTCTGCTTCCATTAAAACCAGCACCACGTTTATTTAAATTATAAGAATATGTTTAGTAACAAAACGATTTAAAAACAAAAAAACATTGTTACAAACTTATAGGTAATATTTGATCAATTTACATAAATTATTTTTTTTTACATCAACTTAAAAACCAATATTTAATTTTGCACGCGTCATATTAGCTCAACTTACTTAGACGTTAAGTATATTACAAAGTGGAGATTTTGAATCCATGTGTCTTTTTGCTATTTTATTAATTTCTTAGGAATATTATTTTGGATAAATACTCACACCCTGCAGCAGGCCAGTTCTGATCTCAGGTCCCTTGGTGTCCAAAGCGATGGCCAGCGAGAAGGGCACGCCGAGGCGCGCGCTGTAGTTTTTCTCCGCCTCGCGGCAGTTGCGGATGGTCTCCGCGTGGTACTCGTGTGAGCCGTGCGAGAAGTTCATGCGCGCCACGTTCATGCCCGTCTCCATCATCTTCTCGAGCATGGATACATCGCGGGAGACTGGCCCTAGTGGTTTTATACACTTGTACTTAGCCCTTTTTTGAACGCCCTACTGCTGGGCTTGGACCTCTCCCTTCAATATGCGGGGATCAGGCCAAAGTCAATCGCGCTGGCCAAGCGCTGGTTTTTCGAGACTATGTTTTTCCAGAAAATTCTTGACAGGTAGAGTTAGGTTCTCTTGGACATGCAAGAAATGATTTGTCCATGAAAATGTCAAAGGTACGAGACCCGAATTTGAACGCGCTTCACTCGGTTAACCAAGCGAACGCGTTACCACTGAGTTACCACTGCCTGTCGCACACATTATATAAGGTTATTACTTTTTTATGCCTGTGTTACCCAAAAGTATAGACTATCTGTAGACTAATTTCCGTCTAAATCCCTTCATTAGTTTGAGAGTAAGAGACTATTAAACATGAAGCTTTCACATTTATGAAAGTGATTTGATTAAATTAGTCTGGTAGCAATGAGATATAAAACATTAATGTTGTTATTGTTTAAATTAATAAAAAATAATATATAAATGAATTGCTTGTATATGATATTCTGGATCAATATCAGATGTAGTTTTGTTGATTTTACAGGTGAATAAGTTGACCAAATTAATTATTTTTTAATAATACTCTTGAGTAAATAAAATTTACATACCAATTGTGCAGATAATTCCAGAAAGACGAACATAGGAAGCCTTAGAATCAATATCTAAGGAGCACATGTGCTGGAGATGTGAGCCCGCGTCTGCTGCAGCCAGCTGCATGCAGGGCTTGTCCTCAGAACCAGCCTGTGAACAAATGACATTTTAAACTTTAAAACAATCTGTCAAGTCTAAGCAATGGAACACTAAAAAATGTATTGAAATAAATATTTTAAATTATCACTATTTATTAACCTACTGAAAAAAAAATTGTAAACATTTGTTATAAAGTATTTCAGGCAGAGAGATGAGGAAAATTTACGTGTTTTTCTTTATTTTTTATAGTCTAAACACAAAAGATGAATTCAGTTCAGCCAGCCATTAGGTACCCATGATTTAGTTATTTTTTTCCTAGAACTAGTAGTATGGCTATAAATTATGCTTAAAATCTATACATATTTTTGTAACAAACATACAATTATTATCATTAATATAAAAACTCAGTTTACAGTATTACAAAATATATATGTATCTAAACACACCTACATTAATAATACATGAAAAATATTTCTGTACCAAACAAAATTGATTTGCATATTATATGTATGATGTTTCTAACAGGTGTTAATGCATGTGACCTTGAGCTGTTACCATAAATACTTTACTTTAGAAGTTAATACATACTGATTACCTTTATGCACCCATTTGTATAGATCTTTTTATTATATGTCTGTCTGTCTCATATTCTAAAGGTATGATGATAACATTATAAGATGTAATATTTGAAACTTGAAAATCCAACTAAGTAAGTATAAATAAAGCATTATTTAATACTTTATTGAGGCAGCATATGTACACTAATTTTTTATTTGACTCATAAGTAAATAATTAGGTATATTATAAAAACAAAAAAAAATAACTTAAAATATAATGCTTTATTTGATATAATTATTGATAAAGATTAATATCTTTCCCTGCAACTATATGGAACTAGAGTTAAATATTTCATAATGAAAATGCAAATATAATTTGCAAGTACAACAAAACGCAAAATGTAATACACTTTTAGCTATGGGTAAGCATAATTATTATTATGATAACGCATTTCTATGACATCACTCAGGACAATATAGAAAAGATAATTAGCATAAATAATTATTGAAGTACATCCTATGCACTATAATTATTATTTATTATTGTTTATAATTTTATTAGTACTTTTTAGAAGGTAGCTGAAAAAGTTTGCTTTTCTTATATTGATTTTCGCAGTTTCCAATACGAGCTAACTAACTACGAAAATTGCTAGCCGATTCACCTATGATTAGAGTATATTAGACGCAACTACTAAACGAACGAAAATGATTAGAATATAAATAGAAAATCGTTACCTCGGTTTTACCATCATATATAGTTGCCCAAACCATATTTACACTTTTATTTCGAAAATATTTTTTAGATATATTATAATCCAACGGTAAGACCGGCGATGATAGTGATCTTGAACTGCCCTTTAGTGTGGAAAACTTCTCTCGGCTGCAATGAAATGCGGACTTGCGTATTGGACACCGAATCACGAGCGTCGGCGCGCGCATCGACGTCGATGGTCGAGCGGGGTGAGTAGACCAACTCGCTCGTATATATTCAATATAAAATTAGGGGAACATTTTAAAGCTTTGTATTCTTATTCACCCTTTTCAATAACAATCTCAAGTTGTGACGTTGGACGAAGCAAAAGTCTCATAGTAAAAAGGGTTATTTTTTCTACATAGCTGTTAGTAATCTAATTTTAAACGTTTGTAAAAGTGCCAACACGGTTGCCAATACACGGTGCAAATTATGATGATATTGATCATAGACCTGCTGTTCTTTGTTTACATTATTATTTACGCGAGATACATTTTTTCAAATTTTATATCTACCAGACTTTCCCGCTCATTATACATGAAGGAAATTTGACAAATAACAAAAGGGTATACCAACTATTCTACTGTATTTCCGGTGTAATAATTTTCTAACATTCAATTCCTTTTCCGTTGTGCATATATCAATAACAGTTGGTTCAATATACAAAACGTGAGTTAAATTACCTACTTTATTTTTCATCATTTGCTATATAGACTTGGTTCTGAATTTAGCCTATGATTAAACAATCAATATTATTAAGATCTTTCCATTCGCATTTATATATTTTAAAAAACGATGTAGTTACTAGTTAGATCAAACCTAAGGGTTAAATCCATAAAATGCAATTTGCAGTGCAGACTGCAGTGCATCATGCATGCATTGCACTGCAATGCACTGTGCAATGTGAAATGTGCATGCGCCATGCAGTGGAAGTTTGTATGTTACGGTAGGTATTTGTTTCGTAAATATATTTATATTGGTAATTGTATATAATATTTCTTTTGTTAAGGTTTTCCTTAACATCATTTTATTTATTTTTAAATTATTTAATAGTTTAGTGCTCACGGCAATAACTTGTATGGATTAATAAGGGAAAATATCAGACCTGATATCTACAAAGCTTTCTAAGTGCTAAATATTTACTCAGGGTTAAAACAAAACATTTCCCGATGTTTGTCGGCTCACACATAGCTCACGCCTCTACAATCTTGAATCTACATACTGAGTCATTTTGAAAGAATGCAAAATTTTTAAGTACTGTATAATAAAACGAAGTTATCTGTTATACATACTTATTGTTATTCATATATTTTCAAGGCATATGTTTAAATCAAAATATATTAATTGATTTAATTTTTTATATTGGTCTGAGCTACAATATCTCTGTAATAATATTGTATAAAAACAGGATTTGGTAAATATTTTGTAAGATTTCTGAGTCAAGTTGAATGGAATTTTTTTCTGATAAAGTATAGAAAAATTAAAATACGTATGACATACCATAATAACTGTATACAATTTTGAAATAATCTATTCATAATTAACAAAAATATTAAGTATTTATTGACAATCGGCAGTTTTTAAAATTTTTAATAACCTATTATATCAAAAATTAATACATCTTAAAAATTTAATTTGTCAATTAAACAATACATAAAAATGTTTACTTACAGAAGCCATTTGGGAAATAACGAAATAAAGTTATAAGTTAAATTAAAAGTTTGTTGAAGGAGATATTTAAACTGTATAGATAGGTAGTTTGACAGTCAGCCACGACTTGCTAAGGACTTCTAAGGTCATTGCAATGTCGCAGGTCATTTTTACACTAGCCACATTGATAATAATTTGTGACAGATAACTTTTAACTAATTTTGTGGTCTTCAAAAAAATATGAAAGATAATAGTTTGTACATTTGTGGCTGCCGTACTAAATACTTATATTTATATAATATGTTACATTTTATTTGATAAAATATGTTATATTTTTACTCTAAGTAATTTTATTTCCTTAATAATAATTGTTATTTTATTTTAAGTATAGTTACCAGAAAAGATATGGTCAATATTTCATATTTTTTTCTAAAAGAGCTTAAAAATATATAATTTCCGTATTTATTTTATAATAATGTGACTATACTAAATTATCGCTAAAAAAAGGTTTTCAATATATGCACAATGCAGTATGCACATGCCTTTATAAATAAAGGGAAGTAATTTTATAGGTTAATGTAACATTATATAATAAATATTCAAATTTAAACCACAATAAGTAATCTATATTGTGGTTATAAATAGTATGTAATAATAAGGACTAGTATAGTATACTTACTTTACGTATATTCCTCTTTTCCACAGCTTTCATTTTTCACACTAAATTTAATACGTCCTCAACAAAACACAGCCAAATGCTTTCTGAACAATTTGACTTATTTTGACTTTGACTTGACCGGTCTTATTGATGTTATCTACGGGCCCCTTATCAGTTAACAATAAACTTTAGCCTTAATCAAATGCTAGTATGATTGATCTTCTTGTTGGCATCTAAACACTAGTTGCCAATTAGGGATTGAGATTGTATTAACTTTTTTCAAGTTTGGTAGATTTCAGAAGTCAATGAACTGCGATGGTCAATGACATCAATTTAGCACCTATATATTTTTAATTAATGTAGAATGCAGAGGTAAGAAAAAGAAATTTAATGAAATTTAATTTATTCCAATCCAATTTACAGTGAAAATTATTCATAACATATTGTGTTTAATAAAATAATTCATTAAGTATAACTACTGACAAGAATTTTTACCTTTTAAAGGTTTTTTGGAATGGCATCCGCAACAAATATACATTATGAAAAGCAATGACTTACAAATTCCAAAATAAAATTTCCACTTGTTTGTGTTTATGTATACAATAAAATGTGTATATTTTCAAATTGCTTATTTTCGATTATATTTCTAAACTGTATAAGTTAAAATTGTGTTGAATAAAGAAGGACCTACACATACAATAAAAATATAATATTTTAAGATCTATGGTGTATCTCGAGCCCTTATTATTGAGTCGCATATTTTTGAATTGATACAATATATATTTGACATATCACTTATCGGAAATAAACCAGTTTTACTACTACTTTCTTTTTAAATGTCATTAGCGAATTTATTATTCATAAAAGCAACACTAAAATTGTGACTCATACAACTCTTATTTTATTATAAATATAGATCTTGGTAGGTATATGAAATGGCAAAACTTGCATAAAAACGGTCATTTTTCTAGAGAAGTTTAACATTTACAACAGTCTAGCTGATTTTAAGTATAATTATTTTCGAGACATAAAAATATGAAAGTCAAGTCTTTGAAAAGAGAATATTAACATTTCAAGTAGAAAAATAGTTGTAGTCAAGTAGTCATAGGAAAGTCAACATCTTAAACAATAGATATTTCGTATATTGTTAAATTGTATAAATAAAGCAGTCATATTCCAAGCAAGCATTGTCGTCGTAAATAATAAACTAACAAAAGAGTATTACAAAAAACATGCAGAATAGCTTTTGAATTTTGATGTGGAGAATAACAATGTGAAAAATTGAACATTTTTGATTTTCGACAAAACAGTGCTACCACGAAAACAAGTGGTAATAGGTACATCACTATACTCAGGTAGTTACGACTATTTTTTTAACAATATACTCTTTCTAATTTAAAAATTTCTCTAAGGACAAAGTGCACTTATAATATTCGTGGTAATACTGTATTCATATAAATTCTTTTACTCTTAAATATTGTTCTATTTTTGAACTATTATTCCAGTAATTAATGATTTAAGGCCAAGTAATAACAAATGAACAAGCTTTATATGGAGCCTGTCGGTCAGTCCGTTGCTAATAACGAGATTACATTTTATTTAATGATTAACCATTTATTGATCGAGCTATATTTTCTTTTGTCTATAATTAGGCCAATATTGTCATTGTCAGCATACAAAAGTACATTTTGCTATATTTGATGTAAATAATAAGGGATATAATATATTGCATATTGAACAATTGATACAATGAACATATGAACATATAAAAAATTATAATATTAAATTTTTATATTTTATATATTGTCAGATTGTAACATGTGGAGATAGCACGAGAACTGTTTAATATTCTATATTTCACTATACACCTATTGATAGAATTCGTAATACCCTAGGTTTTAATACATTTGCTAAATCCATAATATCACGTCGGGCGACACAACCAACACGGCAACGCAGGAGTCTGCAGTGTTACCCCTCATGTCTTTTTAAGCTTAAATACAATTAACTCAATACATTACAACAATGTCTTATTTAATTGATACAAATTAAAATCAAACCGATGCAATGTAGCAATATATGCATAATATTATTATTGTTCGACTTGAGTTGTGTAACTATTGGTAATATACCAACATATTGATCTACAAAATGACTACTTTGTTCAGAGCTGCCTGTCATGCAGGTGGGACTGGGAAAATAAAATTGTGATCACTGGTGTTGGTACTACTAAAAATGACCTTACCTAACATTTGTTTTTAAAATGTCTGCAAAATTCAAAGTAGCGTCGCTTGTTTAAAATCATATTAGAATATTAATGTTATACACATATCCATGAGGCCAGTTTAAAGTGTTTTTAAAGAATTACGCTTCCATCACAAAAGTGGAGTATCAGTGTCAATGTAAATACCTTTAGTTCATAAAATGTTATACTTTAAAGGAATGTTACACTAATGGGCGCGAAGGAGAGCAAACTTCACATTCAAAACAGAACAGGAGGTAGGATGTACATTTTTCCGGGTTTCATAGGATATTTTCACGCATCTAGCCGGCTTCGCTCTTGACATAAAACAATAGATAAGGCGTAGCAGCAGATCTCATCTTGGGTTCTGCTGATAGGAGATCTTCAAACTCTTCATTGGATATAGGTTTGACGAGATCATCATCACAGGCGAGCCAACACGCTTCAGGCCTCGGTCGGGGTACACAGCATTCATTTGCAGTACATCCGGAGGGGGAGGGCCTGGGTCGGTTGAATAATGTTCTCATGAAGCTAGACCCGCTGTTTGTGGTGATGTCACCGCCGCCTTCGCGTTCGCATTTGGTTTCTTGCGAGCTGTCTCGCGCGTACGCCACGTAATGGCCGCCGGTGAGTGTCTGCCCGAGATGCATTATAACCGCCCATAATATATATCTGGAAATATAATACATTTACTCTGTAATCCTACTAATATTATAAATGCGAAAGTTTGTGAGTATGGATGTTTGTTACTCTTTCACGCAAATACTACTGAACCGATTACGATGAAATTTGGTATGTAGGTAGCTGAAGACCCAGAATAACATATAGGCTACTTTTTATCCCGGAGTTCCCGCGGGATTGACTCCTAATATTTAAAAAATTTACGCGGGCGAAGCCGCGGGTACTGCTAGTAATAAATAAATAAGTAAAGGGTCAGCTATGTATTCATCTAAATTCATATTCTATGAATTATTTTAGGTATAATGTCAAAATAACGCAATACAAAAATAGCAATTTGATACCTATGAGTAGGCGGATGTTCCGGCGGCCGCTTGGCGCAGGGCTCGCAGAAGCACGGCATGAGGAGGGGGGTGGGCGCGTGTCGGGTGATCTTCTCCATACCGCCGCTGAACCTCTTCAACTGCAGCACTAGCAGCCGCGGCAGCCGCGAGTACGCGACACTCCGCCTCGCCTCGTTGTAACGGAGACATCTTTCACACCAATACTGCATAATCAAATAGACACATATTATTTTTATTCTATCTAATTGACAGTATTTGAAGACATGAATGGATGAAGGTAATTTTGAGAAAATTGAGCTCAAAATTTGTACTAATAAGTTAAGTTTGTAATATGGCCTTTTGAAGAATTTAAACTGCTTTTTTTTTAAAAAGAGCAACTGTTAAGTTTCTCGCCGGCTATTCTTAGCAAAACTGCATTCGGAACCGAAAATACTGACATTATACTGACATACTATCCAAAAGAGCTTGTAAATGTCTATTTCAATAAAGAATATTTCGTTTTGTTATGAACACAATACCTATGCATAAAACAGCGAAAATTGGAAAATGCGACATATCTTCATCCATTCACACAATTAACATCCATAATTATTTTTCATTAGTATTAATGATCACACCTTATTCTGATCCCGCAAGTACTCGCTGGAGAGGCAGGCGGCGCGGAAGGGCTCGTCGGGCGCGTCGTCGTCGCCCACCGGCACGCACAGCTCGCACACCGCTTGCGCCTTCTCTGTCACCGCCTCGCATTCCAGGCACATCGTGCGCACTACCATCGTGCCTGGGAAGTTACAAAGTGTTATTTAATAAGCAGAAGCTTTTCTCAAAACTAGCGATATTTAATCTGCATTCGTTTTTGTTAAGTTCTTATATAAAAAGCTAGATAGGTGGATAGGATAGGACGTAATTCAACATTTTGGCCTTCGCCATAAGATGACAGATGGTCAGTGCGGAACATTGGCGGTTCACTCAGCCAAAATCGCTTTATTAGTTAATGTTATAAGAAGTAACTTAGTCTACTTTCATTTTATTAGAAAACTAGGGGCTCACCCTCGCTTCGCTCGGGTTCGTCCCTAGGCACGTGTTGTATATATTTACTTTGCACCGCCCGGTATATATTTGACTTGATTATATGAATTACCATTGCACGCACCATGACAAAAGTCATAACATGATACGTCAAACGCCATTAATTTTATAAAGTTTTTTTAAATTTCCTAATTTTTTTCGTTATAGTGTGTACATGCCATCGCTGACTTTTTTGTAGACCTATACAATATACACAATTCCACCATACATCATTTTCTTATATCTCAAAGGGTTTAGGCAGCGTTTTCATTGAAAGCTCCCAGGCGGCTTATTTTTTTCCAACACCTCCAACAGATATCATTATATTTTAGCCAATGTATATAAAAAGTTGACAAATTATATACTAAAATTTTCCTGGATAACCATTCTATCCATTGGTGAAACCTGCATGAAAATCGGTGCAGTAGTTTTTGAGTTTATCGCAAACAGACAAACAGACAGATGCGGCCAAGAACTTTGTTTTATAATATGTATAGATCATAAAAACCGTTTTAATTTTTCTTTAACTTAACTGAACTTAACGCCAACGAAGCGGGTCAGGTTTGCAATTTCGTATATATGAAAGTAGATCACCTTCAAAGTCATCAGCCACGAAGTCCCACCCGGGGCGCGCGCGCTCGTCGCGCTCGGGGTCGGGCGAGGGCGCGCGCTCGTCGCTCGGCGACTGGCGCTTGTCGCTCGCCTTCACCTCCTTGCGCTTCTTCCAGGACTTGCGCAGGTGCCCCAGCGTCTTGCCGCCGTCGCTGTCCATGTTCGCGCCGTGACGACCGATGCCGTTGCTGGATACAATTTGTATATTATTTCCATTACTTTACTCACTGATGATGCACAACGCACAGCATGAATAGTAACACAAAAAAGTGGGATAAAACCACAAGAAATCAAAGAAACGATTTAGATGTCACCTTTATTGAAAGGAAAAAAGATACCTTTGGAAGAAACATCCCTTTTAATAATAAATTCACTAAAAATATTTTGAAAAATAAATCAAATCATTTATACCAATATTATAAAGAGAAAAATTGTACTTATGTTAATATATAAGTAATGGATAAACTAAAAATCCGCTGAAACTTATAGTTAGATAAATATTGTTGTTACTTTTACCATTGTATTGTAATGTTTACTATGACCGATTTTGGTCACTGCAACCAGTCTCATTGAGACTAGCTAACTGCGGAAGAGACATTTATAGTGCACAAATGTTCGCGCAGACACAAGTGCACACCTTATTCTTCTCACTCTCGTACTCCAGTGGGACGACTACTCTTTACAACCAGTGAGAAAAAGGCGAAGGACCAACGGCCTTACATGCTCTCCGAGGTATGGGGGTGAAACACCACCAACTTTGCAACATCATGCTGATACTGAGACTTACTAAACAGAAAAACTCAGCAACTACACTTGAGTCCACAGACACAATCCAGGACCTCTGGATGTGCAGCCGTACCACTATACCATTGAGGCAGTTAACTTTTGCCAATAGTGAGTGTATAAAATAGTAAATTAAGTAGGAATTAAGTATGAAATTCTCACCTGTCTCCATTCTCCTGCAGCTGCAAGCGGGAGGCTCGCGCGCTCAGCGCTCGGCACGTCTCGCGAATACTATCCAGTATGCACACCAGTAGCTCGTGCGCATCTTGCTGTCTGTTACCTGACAACGTTACAGACTACTATTATATATTTGTATGAAGGTTTAATAATACCTCTGGTACTACATAGGCACACAGGGACCTGTAATAAGCCCAAGTATAATACGGCCCAATGGTATGGTGTTAGTGATATGTGTATTAAGAGCAACATGTTCCTGAAGCATCACATAGAAGTGGATAGATCACTAAAAACCTATGAGATATTGCATGATATTATAAGATGACTCCTTAATATGTTGAGCCATTAATTAGAATAAATACACATGTTCACACAAAAAAAAAATTGTAATCATACATATGATTTTTGTAGTTATAGCACATTCTGCAACAGGCACTATATTTCCTAATTTTGACTTAACATAGTCATTAAAAAAAATGAAAAATCAAAGTTTACAAAAGGCTGTACCTTCAAAGGTAGAGTTGACTTCTCTCAAAGCCGCGAGGAAGGCGTCCGCCGCGTACGGCTCTGGACTCACATCGGCTCCGCTGTTGATACATTTGCTTTCCGCTGCTCGAAGACTTAAGTATGTTTCATGAAGTTTTTCAGTTGCTATCTGGAAATGATATATACATTATTAAAAGAATAACTATAAAAATGCGAAAGTTTGTATGTATAATACTTTTTAGGTTTATGTGAATATTTACAATTTTAAATGAAACTATCTTTTCGGATTTTGTCGCGGATTTATTTTGATTTTTGGTTCCCGACGTTTTGAATGCTGTACAACAAATATGGTCACCTTCTCTCCAGTCCACGATAAAAACCGAAAAGATAGTTTCATTTCTATGTATGTGTATAAGTTCGTGAATTTACACTGAATTTGGATTTCAGTGAACTTTAAAACTAATTGATAAGAATTAAAGTCTAACAACGATAGGCTGGCTAGCATAAATAGAGATTTACAAGCTATTTGCAGAAAAATAGGTTTTTCATTTTAATTTATATTATAATACTAACATTTCGCGCGGCTTTACTTACGTTCTAAAGACCAGAAACCAAATTCTTATATTTTACATGTACGAAACCCTTCACCAAAACATGCTGCATCATATGAAATAAGTTCAACATCTATCTGTTTGGTAGTTTTTGCAATAAGAGCCATGGAAAAGTCTCGTTATTTATTAGTATAGAGAAGAGATGATTGAGAACAGTATATCTCAACCTTGATCATCAAGATAACAATTGTATGTAAATGTGTCTTTATTATTCAATACAACAATGGTCTATATTCATTATTCAATTCTATTTTGTCTAAGAATGCTATGGCTTTAGCTTCGAATATGAATCAAGTATCCATTACATAAATAAACAAGACGATGATAAACATAAACACACTGACAGTGTAATATTATATGGTTTAAATTTTATTGACACAAGCTACATTAGAATTTAAGATAAGATTATTTTATTTCAAATTTTTATCTATACATGTAAGAAAATTCTGAGTCACATCTGTACATATTCTTTTACCTTATTGAAATAGTTACTATTATAGAAACAGAGGCTGAATCTATAATTTTGAATATTTGTCTGTCTGTGACCACATCACCAGAAAACCATTGAACAGATTTCTATGAAATTTGATAATAGTTGGTTATCCGGGCCAACCTATAGGAAACTTTCTCAGGTAAATATCTAAGAATTCTATATTATTTGCTAAATCACATCTCCGGTGAACCCTAGCATAGCAAGGGTGAGTCAATGTTAATTTATACTTAACAAAATTTGCCATTTTTTGTGGTCTGTTCCATCAGAGGTCTTAAACTTAATCTAAATGTGGAGCTTCACTTCACAAATGATTATAAATAATTAACAGTAAAAGAAAAAAAAATGGTACAGATATTTCCTTGGTCTTGTTAGTAAACAATTGCTTAAGTTTTTTAAATTCAATCTAACATCGTTACTTTTGAAAATAATAAATATTAATTAAACCTCTTACTTGTATCTTACTCTTTCCTGAGCTATTATCCGACTGTCCCAATGAAAGAAGATCCTTGCTACTCCATGATCTGGTTCCTGATGAAGCAAGACCTGCTGCACTTCTACCCAGAGAGGAACTTTTTAATCTTATGCTGCCTAGCTTTTGTTCCACTCGGCTGAGATCAGATACCAGATGATGAAGGTTATGAACAAATTGGGGGGCATATCTGGAATATTAATTATTATCTGGAATATCATTTTTTACAACATATTTTATTGTCTAAAAACTTTATTTTTTTAAAACAGTGTTCTGTATCTACTACATTTGTTTTTAACATTAAATAATCAGCCATATAACACTAATACTATTGTTATTGTGATGTAATTATAATCAAAATATTTAAATCTAAGTGATAAATCATTAGTATAATTAGGTCAATATTATATAGATAAAAAAATGAAATATCATTGTAAAGCTACTTTTATATTTTTATCCAATTTGGAAAACAGAAGAAAGTTCTTAATCTATACATATAACAAAAAATCTGAACTATTATTGAAATAGTAATTCGTCATTCAGTTTTTAGAATTTACAGATATTAATATCAAAAGAAAACTAGCAGCATATTTTCATGAAATTTGGTATGATAACTAGTTATCAAGGTAATTAACCATAGAAAACCAGTTTAACCCAAGTATAGGAAGGGTGAATCCCTAATACAGGCAGTGGTAGCCGAGCGGCAAGGCATAGCTTGGATTACCGAGTGATGCGGGTTCAAATCTGAGTCTTGCACCTCTGATATTTTCATGTGCGAATCATTTCTATCCTGATTATCACTTGTCTTACGGTGAACGAAAACATCGAGAGGAAACCTGTTTGTCTAAGAAACCCTAGCAAGTTTTCGAGAGACATGTGAAGTCCGCCAACACGAACATTAGGCCAGCACGGTGGACTATGGCCTGATCCCCTCGTACTGAGGGAGGTTTGTGTCCAGCAGTAGGATATTTTAAAGAAAGATGATGATGAGTCCCTAGTTCCTTATAAGAATTTTATTACTTTTTAAATGAATAAAATATGACATTTATATCTTACTAACCTCAAAGTATACAGGACACTATTTAAAAAACAGGTGTTGCCAAGATTGGAGAGAGTTGCAATGGGTGTTTTCCATTGGGTGCTCCCTCCATACTGGTTGTCTGAATGATGGCCATTCAACATGGCAGTGTTACTTTGAGACTTCTCCAAAACAACTAGCTCTGGTTCTGTTGATATTTCTGCAATTACACAGAAAACACTTAACATTAAATATACAACCATCCAAAAGTGAATAGAAACACTATTTATTTACGTTATTTTAAAGTGTAGCGTAGTATAGACTAATTAAATAATGAAGCACTAAAAATGACAGGTAAAAAATTTAATAAACAATGTCAGAAAGTACCTTTAGCTCTAACTACTTCTGTCAATGGTTTTAACTTCTTAGCTGCATTCAATGTGTTGTGATAAGTGCTTTTGAGAGGTCTTTTCACAGGTTTATTCTCTTTATCGTCGTTAAGTCCTGGTGAAGAGCTTTCCTTATTTGTATTGGTAGCTTTATTTTCTTTGCTTAGATGTGAAGCATTATTTCTATTCAGTGACAGTGAAAATTTAGTTTTCTCGACACCTTTTTTTATTTCTGAGAGAGGATTAACTGGCATCTTCAGAATACCTGTAAGAGATACCAAATAAAAAATATAATAGATGAAAGTAGTAAGTACTTCGCCTTCCGTGGTTCGGTCAAGGATATTGAAGAAAATAAATAACTATACAGCATACTTACGCCGAAACTATATTATACACATTGACTTACATTATTTAAAATAAGGCAATGTATTTCCATTTATTAAACACTTAGAATAAACAGAAATTGAGAAATAATAGCCGCGTAGAACACCATTCGTAGTAGACAGCCATGTTGAATTTTATTGTGTAATGTTGTCAATGATCATGCGTGTGTGCGTAAGCATAGAGTAAAAGTTTCTTTAAAGCTAGGCCTACACATAACAAATAATAGTATTTAACTTATGGTACATTTAGCGAATTAAAACTACCTAATTATTTTATGAATCGCATAAAACATTTTAGTCATAAATTTATCACAAATTCGGTTATGAAATGTCTTAGTCGTTAAAAAGACTATAGATATCTTTCTTCATTTTTAAAATAAAAATGAGTCTCACGGACGATTACATTATTGTTTGCGCACACTTAAACCCAAAAGTATAAATTTCTATATATGTATTATGCGATTGCATACTGCAATATAGGTGTTAATTACGAAAAATAATAAATTAACTATTTACTTTACACTTCCAAACCTAAACCTGCTAATTAATGTCATACTTTGCATACATAATCGCAAATGGTTGTACATTTTTTAACTGGTCCCCCATATTAAGACGGTTCCCTTTACAGTATTCACTAGATGGCGCATAAAAGGTTTAAAAATATTTCAAAACATGCATCATTGTTGAAAAAATGTCGTCCACATAGACGGAGGAGTTTTCATCGGCTTTTTATTTTTTATTCTTGATAAATTCATTCACGACCTGTAGAAAACAGGTGGTTATGTGAGGCATGCCAGTACTACCCACAGGCCACAGCCACTAAAACCTAAGCAGACATATCTTCCGTCTTCCGGCAGGATCGCTTACGCATTCAATCATACTTAATTCAATATCAAATATGAGATCTAAAATATCTTCTCAAAAGTAATTCTAGATTAAACAGACCACCATATAAGTGGGATATTGAATATATAACCTATTGACTAAATTTAATATCCCACACACGTTTGTTCCAGATTCACTTCATTTAGCATTATTTATTTGGCATGAAAGGCACCACAGAAACTAGAGGAAAATGAACTCAAATGAACAAACTCTGTTTAACTAAGATGTCGTTTACAGATTATTTGAAAATAGCATCGATTATAAAGTATTTATGAAATATATTGCTGGTATTTTATGTCAGGCGTGTTTTACTTATGCCGTTGATAGACGAATGATATATATATATACATATATATATATATATATATATATATATATATATATATATATATATATATATATATATATATATATATATATATATATATATATATATAATACAATAGAATATAAGCAGTATTTTAAAAGTTATTGTTTCAGCAGTATTGTAAGAGGGTAGAATAAATTGATTGAAAGCTAGAAATGGAACTGGTACAACATAGTCTAGAGGCCAAATCAGATTGCATTCAATTTCCTCATTCGTAAATCGTAAGGAAGCATGGAATATACTACTAGTATTAGAATCAGTATTCATCTATTTGCATACGTTCTCATACGAGACTTAATAAACCAAATTCCAATCCCATCTGATAATGTTTGTTTTACTTATAGAAATTATTGATTTCACTTTCTATGCGGCCAAATATTTTTTATCTACTAGGTATCGAGTGAGCTAGCTCTAGCAATTGCTCTAGCAATACCATAATAAATTTTATGCTCAAGTGTTCTAAATCATAATTAAAATATTTTACTTTCTTATTATGTATTTGTTCTCGCATTAGTAGACGACTAAATAATTTGCACTTCTCTAAACTATTTTAACCTTAGTGTCTCTCGTACCTAACGAGGAAATATCAAATGTGAAAAAACAACTTTATGACTTAAATATGTATGAAGGTATTTTCTGCGAGTTTATCTATTTCAATTTCCAACTTTGTTACCATAATTTCCCATCAGGATTCTGTTAGACATGGCTCGATGTATTTGATATAAAAAAGTTGTTCATGTTTCGTCAAAATATTCCGTTTACAGTATATTTTTCTTTTAACATCCCCCTCTCTTCTCGATTACGTATTATATTTAACAATTTATTTGCCCTAAAGTCTACGATATTCGCGTCGCATCGTCTCATCAAACAATTTAATGGAAAAGAATGTACGCGAGCGATATTTAATTTCGCTTTTTCCTTTCCGTACCGGCGTACCCTTTTTTGTAAACAAGAGTCGAGATATTTTCGACATTGAATTACTCAAATTAATTTATTGCATTTAAAAAATAGATACATGTTTTTAATTAGTGCTTTCATAGTTTTAATGTAAATTATTTGAAAAATGTAACATAAGTACCAATATACAATCCGGATGACAATATAATTAATGAAATATTCAGCTTTTCTGAAAATAGATCAAGAGCTAAGAAGGTGTATGTGAAATTGTTTAATGGTTAGCTTAGTGTTTGATTCTTCTAGACTGGATGATAGCCCCAAGCTTTTTTTCTCGTTTAACATTATTCCATAAAAGTTACAGTGGTGAGTTTCACGTGCCAATCATTTTTAATATAAATAATTAAAATTTATTTGTCTTACTCAGTGAACGAAAACGTCATGAAGAAACCTACATGTCTGAAAGAACCTAGCAAGTTCTCAAACCCGGACATCCCGTCAACCCACACTAGGCTCAGGGCTCGGATACCGGTATATTTTTCGAAACGTTTTCGACTTAAAAACCTAAGAACGGATTAGTAATGGTTTCGTTTGAACAGAACGCTATATAAAACGTTTTTGAAGAGGAACAAAATTTAAATCGTTTTCGGTTAATAAAACGTTTTTAACCTTCTTTAAACGTTTTTTTTTTCACTTTAATAAATACGGCATAAAGACCAGTCCCAAAGGCCAAACCATTCAAAATATCGTAAATAAAATCTCAAAAAACGAGTACAAGCCCCTAATAACATGTACATTACCACCACCACCCTCCAGCCAGAACTTTTTCTGAGTCTGGACAATTTTGTCCATGCGCGGTCGCGTCCTGCGGAATAAACCGGTTTTTGAAAATGTTCTCGTATCGGTTTCGTTCCGAACAAAATGTTGTATAAAAAATTCAAAGAACTGTTCGGAACATTTTAAAAACGGTATTTTAAATAACGTCTAGGCTAGCGTAGTGTAGGCCCAGCATGCACTAAGTCGTTAAAAAAGTTTAATACATAAAAAATACACATGAAGTAAAAAAGATGGTTAATATTATTATCGTTATACTTTATATGAATTCATAAGGTAGCTAGAACACTAGAAACTAATAAGTACTGATCATAATCAGTATAATAATTTTAGCTCTTCAAGTCGAGGGTTCACAAAGCACAATAATGTGATTCATGAAGTGGCCCCAATAATAAATTATTAAAGCGATAGTATCATGTGCTTATTTTTAGTCAATAATAAAACAAATTGATTTAGATAAAAGTTATTAAAAGTAATATATACGAGACAACCAAAATGAAATTAAGCGTAGCGTTACTTGCGAGTTTAGTGTCTTAACTTTGCTAACAATTCGCCTCATTAATCTTGCCACGTTCCAGAATAAACCCTTGCTATCATTTTAATTTAACTTTTGAGAGGACTCAATTCTTTTATAATGATTAACTTTTAATTATTTGGAAAGTATCACAATTTCTAATAATAATTTACTATTTTTGTGCCAAAACTTTGTTTTAGTGTTACTAGTTTACACTAAAATTTTGATTCAATTAAATAATATTGTTAAGAAACTGGTTCTTAAAATATACCTCTCCACTTTATTTAAAAAAGCTTTTACTTGAATTTTACCAACTAACTATTACTTTATCTGAAAAATTTAAAAGATTACTGTTTTTTAGTTTTGTTTTTCTGAATGTTTAGCTGAGAAATATGTTAAACATAAAGTAAAATAAAAAAAAATCTACATATTGTTTGATAACGAGCGAGACGTGACGTGGACGTAGCAAATAAGTATGATAATAGAATCAAAATGAAAAAGTGTGGAAATGCGATCTTTAGTTATGCGTAATGTGCCGAAATGTGCTTTAGGTTAATTCCGAATTAGGAGAAAAGATAGATAGACAGAATGAAACTGTGTTTTAAAAATAAAAAAGAAAATGTTTTGAGCATAAAATAAATACTAGCCTAAAATATACCATGGCAGGGTCATTAGAAAGGAGGAGGATACCTCAAAAGACTTTTAAAGATTAATCTAAGCTCTACTGAATAGAGTATAAGAGTTACAAAGAAATCTAAATTTCGCTAATACATATAGGTATTATGATCCATGTGTTAACAATAACGTATTGATCAAGATCCCAGCCCCGCCAGACTTTTCTTTTTTTCTCATTAAGCAAATCAATAGGATTAGGTATAGTTTACTGTTTATGACGACACGTTTGGCGCAGTTGGTAGTGACCCTACTTTCTACGCCAGCGGTCGCGGGTTCGAGTCCCGCTGGGGGCATTGATTTGTTGAGCACAAATGTTTGTACTCCAGTCATGGGTGTTAATATTTATAATATGTATATATTTAAAATTTATATGTGTAGTATATCAACTATCTGGTATCCGTAACACAAGCTTAGCTTAGCACGGAACTAGATGGTACTGTTGTAATAATGTCCTAACATATTTATATTTATGTATGGTCTGGTTCGAGCGGAGCGTGGGTGTTGAAAAAAATCGGAAATCTTATTTTTCTATTGCAATAAATGTGTACAAGCTGAAATTCAGCTGAAGGCACGGCGTTAAATATTAGCGCAATAAAATAATATTTTATGGCCTATAAGAAATCTATATTACTCTTTAAATATGTCTTTATAGAAATATTTCACAGTAGGTATTTAGGTCAATTGGTGAGAAACCATTTGTATTTATTTATTCATTTAATATAAATTAACACAATAGGAGCCCATAAGCACGTATTGAGTATTACAAATAATTCAGTTTTACGTGTTTTGAACGAATTGGGGGCAAAAGGAGTTATGTTTTGACGTTTATAATATTTTTTTTTATTTTTTTTAATACCTTTTAATATTTAATGTGTTGAAGTGGCTGGCCAAGGTTTTTCTTCTAACGTGCGTCCACCTTGTCGCAGTGGAGGGGCTCAGTAGCGCTCGGCCAAGAAACGCACAGGGATGGGCTCACTTCGGTAGGAGGTGTGCCATGCGGGTTGCTCCAGGAACTTCTCTTATAATAGAGTTAGAGAGAACATAAAATTTGGCAGTGTAGTCTGCTTCGCAAAACCTGCCATCGAGGCATCCTGGTTGAATGCGTAAGCGATCCTGTGGCGTCCCGTCCCGTCCCGTCCCCGGCGGTGGTTTTCTAGATGCGGTTTCGTGATGCGGTCACAGACAGACAGACAGACAGACAGACAAAAATCCAAAAAACTATAGATTCAGCCCCTGTATCGTTAATAATGACTATTTAAATTTTCCAAAAAATATTCAATGTACAGATTCAACTAAGTTACAATTTTATTACATGTATAGATAAGCTTTTGCGCTTAAGATTACTATAGACTACAGTGGTAGTGCCATGCTTGTTACCTTCGGGTAGCAGCCGAATGGGCCGGCACGCCCCGTATAGTACCACTCTCTCACAGAAGACCGGCGTGAAGTGGCAGCTATGCTGTCGCGTTTCGTCCGGTAAGTGAGAGTCCGGGAGGCCCACTCCCCATCCCTCCTCCCGTCCTTCTCCCTCCTCCCGTCCTTCTCCCTCCTCCCGTCCTTCTCCCTCCTCCCTCCCACCCTTTCCTGAAAGGCCGGCAACGCATCTGCAAGCCCTGTGGTGTTGCAGATGTCCATGGGCGGAGGTGATCACTTACCATCAGGTGAGCCTCCTGCCCGTTTGCCCCCTTTGTCCCATAAAAAAAAAAAAATAGTACTATACTATAACTACTATACTTATAGACAGCTATATTTTTCGAATTGGACTAGTAGTTCCTGAGTAAGATTAGCGCGTTTAAACAAACCCTGCATCTTTATGTTAAACATCTTTATAATAAGTACACAGGCAATAACACTGACCTAATTACCACTGCAAAACAATACTAACAATAACGGTTCTATTAAACCAACTTAATAGAACCGTTCATTGGGGTTCATTGGGACGATTAGGAAAGGGAAGACGTTAAAAATCTTAATGACGCATTTAAACCTCAATTAAAGCTATATCTAAACATAATGTTGAGCTAAGTGGATCTTTCATTGTACTCTTTGTTCCAAAGTAAACTTTTGTGATCAGTAACTGTAATTAGGTATTTTTCAAAAGGCCTCGCTTTTATAATTCGCTTGAAAAGCTCTCGTGATCACACGAAAACACGGAAAGTGGTTGTGGAATACGGATGCTTTTAATATTTTAATATAAAATTGGTGCCAAAAATATCTCATTGTTAGGTAGGCAGGTTAACAACGTGTACTCAATATCTTAGAAGGTTAAGTGTTGAAACATTTGTTTTATATAAAGTAGAAGGAGGACCAAGGAGAAAGTTTGGATAGCCGTAAAATAATAATTAAAACCAGATTAAGTCCTAAAAAATAACTTCAATCATTTGGATACATATATTGAACTGTATTTCTTTTTTTGAAATCAAGGAACAATTGGTAAAAAATCAATTAGTAATCAATCAAAAGTAGGTAAAATAGAGATAGATTAAGACTTGGAATAAGACAAAGGTATCGAAAGACACATCCAAGCAAGTCGCTAGTATTCTATCCAGCCCTTTTGTTACATCCCACTAGGTCTCCTTTCAATACGAGGGGGATCAGGCCATAGTCTACCACGCTGACCAAATGCAGATTGGAGGACTTCTGTCGGTTTCTGTTCGGATGTCTTTCGCAAACTTACGTGGCTTTCTTAGACATGCAGGTTTCTACAAGATGTGTTTCTTCAGTGTAAGGCAAGTGATAGGTAATCATGGTAGAAATTCGCACATGAAAATATCAGGGGTGCGGGACCAGGATTCAAACTCGCATCACTCGGAAATCCAAGCGAGCGCGTTACATAAATAAATATATCTCCAGCACTAAAAGTTTGAATATGCCGCTACCAGTAATAAGTGTTTGGTTGCAATCATCGAACAATTATGATCAGTTGAGTACTTTACTAATTGGTAAAGTAAATGATTTATAGATGTACTACAAATAATAATTAATGGAATATAGCAAACGCAGCTGAAATACGAAAATCGAGTATATGTAATAGATTTATTTTTAGCACTAGCTTTTTTTTTTTTTTTTTTTTATGGGACAAAGGGGGCAAACGGGCAGGAGGCTCACCTGATGGTAAGTGATCACCTCCGCCCATGGACATCTGCAACACCACAGGCCTTGCAGATGCGTTGCCGGCCTTTCAGGAAAGGGAGGGAGGGAGGAGGGAGAAGGACGGGAGGAGGGATAGGGAGTGGGCCTCCCGGACTCTCACTCACCGGACGAAACGCGACAGCATAGCTGCCACTTCACGCCGGTCTGCTGTGAGAGAGTGGTACTATACGGGGCGTGCCGGCCCATTCGGCTGCTACCCGAAGGTAACAAGCATGGCACTACCACTTGAGACTTACTTTTGGCTCTGGCCTTATCTATCTGCGTACTTATCCATTTCATTCTAAGCAGCATTATATAGATAGCTTCTTTAACTTCGTTCTTGTAATCTTCGTTTGAATTAAACATAAATTTTATGTTGCTGCGAGTCCTAACTCGCAATTTCCCCGAGGAAAGAAAGAGATCTATATGCTATCGTAGACTTTGCTTTGCTTTTCTGTTGTTCTTTCAAGGCTTAAAATTTCCTAGTAGGTAGGTACATTGTATTGTTGTGTAATTTTTTTATCTATACAAAAAAAAAAAACGTTAAAATCCGTTTAGTATTTTTTGAATTTTTCCGATTTTGACCACAATCACCGATCTTATTAAGATTAGCTTACAACGCATGTTTGTGCAGACACAAGTGCACTCTTCATTTCTGTCACTCTTAACGATAACTCGATACAACCAGTGAGAGTTAAGGCGCCGGACCCAAGTCTTTCGTGCTATCCAAAGCACGGCCGTGAAACACCGATAACTTCCCAAAACTTTTTAGGTTGTTACTGAGGCTTACCAAACAGAAGAAATAACTAAACTTTAATCGACCCGAGACCTCCGGATGTGCAGCCATAGTTGCTAGCCGTATATGCAACACCTAAGCACAAATATGCAGACAAACATGCCACACATAATTAATTGTTTTAAAAAAATATTCCTTGTACAGATTTCACTTGTTACAAGTTTATTATTTGTATAGATTCGGAATGAGAACGATGGTTGTGTAGTTAAGGCGATTAAGCCATATTTCATGACGCTGACCAAATACGGATTGACGGACTACACACATCTTAACAAAACTAGTTAAGCCCTCTCAGACAACCATATTTTCCTCACGATGTTTTCCTTTATCGCATTAGAGGGCGGAAATCATGTCGAAAAATGAGTTTCATTGAGAGGAGCGACTATAACACAATTTATTATAAATATTTAAACATAATTTAAATACACAAGTATTTTAAGATTAACATTTTCTATGGTTCACTTACAATTATGCCCAATGCTTTCTTTGACAATTTTGAATTGTACAATTGTTTAATGATTTTAGGTAATACCTCATCCTCGCTCCGCCCGAATTCGTTCCTAAATGCGTTTTAACGCTTTACCATATATTATGTAGATTTATCAGAAATCCGATATTTTCCCCTAAATCAGATAAAACAGTCAAACGAAAATTCTAAAAACTCTACATTTGGTCTTTGTATCAATAAAAGCAATTATTTTAATACGATTTTAAAAAAAATGTACAGATTCGACTTAGATAGAGTAACACTTACGAGATACTTTATTCCTATTCAATCACATTTTGCTAATTTTGCCCTTGCTTTTTGAAGTATGGAGTAGGACATGGGGTTTTACGCTCAGTTCGTAATAAGTTTGAATATATGGAAGAAATATTATTAATATATGGAATAAACATCAAATACAATTTTTCCAGTCAATAAGTTTTCTTTATCTCTTTGTAAAATATGTTAACGTTTACCTCATGGTGAATACATTAGACGCTCCAAAAGCTCAAAGGCTTTACGAAATGGCTAGTTCGTACTTAGAGTACGAAGTCCGTAGATCGAAATGATTGAATCGTCGAGTCGAAAGGGTAAGAAGAGGGTTAAAGGAATTTAAATTGAACCATTTAGTATGTATATGCGATGCACCTGTTCAGAGTTACTGGTTCAGACGCTACAGAATGTATGTACGTATACATGGCGATAAAGTGGATTTGCATCTAACTCGTAGCTCAAGAAATCTCGAACATTTTGTATAAAAGCTTTTTAGCTAGTTTACATTGTTCTGTATTGAAATATTAAAAGAAGCTTCGCTGTTCAAACTTTTATTTGATTTACATTTACGTCTCATATATGAATTTTATATACTTAGACTTTGTTTTGCTTAATATTAACTAGTTTATCTTCTCTTCACTCAGGTTCGTTCTTAAGCTAAGCGTCTATTTGACAAACGTGGGATTTCTTATTTCAAAAAGCTTACGCGCACACCGATAAAGCAAATTAATAGCGATAAATAGCTATTTTTCACTTCAATTAAATGTATCATAAGTTTTTAGAAGCAATCACTCTTTAATCGGAATAAACTAACATTTGGAGGAAATTTGGAAGAATTTTGACAATCGTGACACTTATCACTGATTAGCTCCAAAATCTAAACTTACCAACTCTACTTCTTTATAATATTATTAGTGTTGGTAAATAGTGATTAAAAGTTGGCTAAGTATAAATTGATTATTATTAATAAAATGTTATTTTCAGGGAGCATCTGTTGTACCGTATTAACATAAACAGTCTGTATCCGCGTTAATGCGATATATTTTCATAATCAATTAATTATATTAGCAAAATGAATCATTTTCAACTTTAACTACGTCATAAAAATTAAATATTATTTACTATTATTAATATTAATATTAATTAAATATTATTATATTCTTATTATATTAAATTAAAATCGGAAATGTAATACGATTTTATTCAGTTTACAAAGCGAGCTTAAATATAAGCTTATTCTTCTTCTTCTTGCCTATTTCCCAACTCAATCAATTTATTATAATGTACTTAAATATTTTATAAATGTTTGTGTGTATACACGCGCCTAAATAAACAAATCTGAGAATGAAACAAGATTATGTTCAGTTGATTTATACAAAGGTGTTTCAAGATTCAAATTTTATGTATGTCAATCTTTAGGCGTAATGTGCCAGTGACCTGTGAAAAAGTCAAAACGTAATTCTTTACCTTTTAAATTGTAACCTGTTTACGGGGATTATATATTATGGGCTGGCAGAATAAATATTTTTATTCCGGTAATTTAAAAAATATGAACATAGGTTACAAAAAAGTAAGTACCTACATTAAGACAAGCGTAGGCGTATAAAGCTCTCCGGTGATTCCATTTATAAAATACGGGCCTGTAAAAAGATACGTATAATTTATCAAAATTTACCTCCTTAAATTACATACAATCTTGTTTGGAGCGTACAGATTAACAGCCGAACTGATAAAAATATATACACATGTTGGGACATTAACCCCTGCAGCACTAACTGGTCCCATGATACGAGCCTTATGGATACCATATAGTAAACACACGAATGTAACTTTAAATACATGTATACATATTATAAAACAAAGTCCTCCGCCGCGTCTGTCTGTCTGTTCGCGCAAAACTCAAAAACTACTGCACCGATTTTCATGCTTTTTTCACCAATGGAAAGAGTGGTTCTCGAGGAAGGTTTTAGTATATAATTTGTCAAGTATTTTAATTTATTTTGTATACGTTGGCTAAGATGTCGCAAAAAAATACGGACGAGAGAATAAAATGCAAGCGCTTCAAGCGCCGTTTCGTTTGATGCAATCACCGATCCTACCCCCCACCGTCTCGCCTACTGTTTAGCTATTAATAGCTCTTACAAGAAGCGAAGAATTTTTAGAAAACTCTGAAGAATTTTCAAAGTTCTACCACCGATTCCTATTTTTTAATAGTGTTTAGAACGCGGGCGAAGGCGCGGGTATTGCTAGTATAGTATATACGTACAAAATACATATTATAATACATATTCACAATTATTTGTACGCTCCTAAATGTATAAGTAACCTTCTTGTAAATCAAACAAGTCAGGTGAAAAAATGCACATACAATAGTGTATGGACGTAATTTTACAAAGGATTAGGCAACTACTATGCAGCGTGCCCAAAAGCTATGTACAGTGAGTGTCACTAAAATTGTTTTAGTTTTCGTTCGTATGAACGCGATATTTCACAGAACAATGGTTTCAGCGGTCTCGTTATGAATTAAAGATGCACGTCGAGCCGCTTGTTAGAGCGTTGCTTAGAGTTTTTATACAGAGATTTAAGCTCTTATGAGAGGAAAATTAAAATTTTAATGCCTTGGTCTGGGAATTACAATTGTATTTTCTTGCTAACTTTACTAAGCGAGCGATGAACTATATTTTTGTGCGATGCGTATTTGGAACTCTATATTCCTTTGAAAGCGCTTAAGCTTAAGCGCTCTTGATAAATGAGATATGAGTGAATTCGTGACGTGTTGAGTGAAATGTGATAAATTAATCCCTCCTTTGTATGAACTATGTAATATATTGTTATTAGTAATTAAATATCTTAAGACCGTTAGACCGTAAAAAAAACACTGGTGTCTGTGCAAAAACTTGTGCAGAATAACATCTCTGAGAAGGCTAGTCTCAATGAGATGGGCTACCGTAGCTGGAATCGGGAGAACATTATTATTATATTTTATTGAGCTTACCTTTTTGTACGTACGAGTTTAATTATGATTATATATTCGTAATTTTTTTGTGTCTACGTTGTAAATTAATAAATATGTTGGAACATTAAAAAACAGCGCCGTTTCATGATAAGGTGGTTGGTTCCTTGTGGTATATTGTTGATACACTACATATATAACTTTAAATACACCCATATTATAAATATAAGCACCCATGGGTGCAGTACAAACATATGAATGCACCCAGCGAACTCGTAGCCGCAATCGCTGGCACAGCAGGTATACACACCAACTAAGCCAAACGTGTTTCATAAACATGAGTTTAATAATTTCGTAAATTTAAAGATTAGTGGATAAGATTTAGAGATTTCCCTTCATTGATCTAAGGAGGTATGTGTAAGCGCTACGCTAAAAAAGATTTTATTTAGCAGATATAACATTGACTTACAGCGGATTAAATCAGTCGGCGCTCTGACTGGGCTATACGCGTAAGGTTTTAGTGGAGAGGAAATGATAACTTCGTAGACTCAATTAAGTGTATATTAATCAACAATTAAGGCAAAGAGTAGTTTAAGTGAACCGACCCGGACCGTGGTTGCGAGTGAACTGCCCAAGAATACGGAGCTTTGTAAAAATTAAAAGATACTACAGCGGTCGGTGTCGGCTAACTTAAAAAGACAAAAGTGAATACCCAAAACAGAAAGCAATAAAACAATAACAGTGAAGCAAGTAATAAAGCAATTACAGTAATGGTACATGGGTACAGAGTTATGAGAAACAATAAACTTTTAAATATTAACTTACACAAATAATCGGCATTGCAAAGAACGAATACAAAGGTAAACAATATAATTGTCGAATAAGATAAAAGAAATGGTAATAAACTCAAAGTAAAAATATTTTCTAACTTAATGACTACGGCCTTATAATAAAACACAGGCGTGAGAAATACTCGTACAGCTAAATTACAAGCTTAAAATTAAATACATTATTTACAAAGTTATTTGGTATAAGGCGTAATGTGGGACGTAGTCACCACAAATCTACTACGTAAATAAATCAACTACGCGTAAGTAAGCTAGCTATAAAACTAGATTTCGTAAAAGAAAATTCTTTTATACTAAAGAATTCGTCACTATTCTTGTAAGTCCTTGCTTAGAGCTGAGATCTTAGACGGTCTTAAGTAGTTTCTTGTTTTATTTTAAAAGTAATTTAATTAGTTTCATATTAACTTAGTATAGAAGTTCGTTCGTTAATATAATTTTCTTTTTAATACCTAAAATTTATTTGAGTAATAACTTTAATATTCCTTAAATAAATCTTAACGTTTCTCGACACGTTTGGCTCAGTCGGTAGACTTTCTGCGCCAGCGGTCGCGGGTTCAAGTCCCGCTGGGGGCATTCATTTATTGAGCACGAATGCTTGTACTCCAATCATGGGTGCTTATATTTATAATATGTATGTATTTAAAATTTGTACGTGTAGTATATCAACTATCTGGTACCGTAACACAAGCCTCCTAGCTTACCACGGAACGAGATGGCGCGGTGTGTAATAATGTCCAAACATATTTTATATCTATTTAATTTTTTGGTTTTCTCTATTTTAATATTTTATTATAATTAAAACATGCACTCAAAACATGTATTTAATTAACATTTCCAATGAGAAGAAGAGCTAGAGCTGACTAACACAACAAGGATGGCAACATCTTTCATTTACAAAACCACTATCTAGATAAACAAATGTACTTAAATTTTATACGTACAGTGACACTCTCGAGGGGTTTTAACGCTGGCAAGCATAAAGTTTTAGAGACAAGTAACTATACATTTTTAGAAGTGTATAAATGTTGCAAGAAAAAATGCTCGAATTTTATATTTTTAAAGACGAAACATATAATCAATTAGTTTTATTAAAATTATAAGCCACCCTCGCTACGCTCGGGTTCGTTCTTAGATTTAAAACGAGCGAAGTTCTCCGAGTTTTATACTAAAACCTTCCTCGACAAGACAACCACTATCTATTGGTGAAAACAGCATTAAAATAGGTGCAGTAGCTTTTGAGTTTATCGGGAACAGAAAGACAGACAGACAGACATACGCAGTGGAGGACTTTGTTTTATTATTTATAATATGTAGTGATAGTGATATGAAAAAAAATCTTTTTATTATTATCGACGTTCGAGGCCGTAGTCGTTACTTTATATTTAACTTAAATAGAGTAAGAAAAGTAGGACAGCACCCTTATTAGATGTTGACATATTACATTATGATGACCTTTATCACCGACTTCCCTAATTAATAATAATTGAAAAAAACAACTGGCACGCTACGAAGCCATTCATCAGAAATTGAATCAACGAAAACTTAACAATGCACGTTTATTTACGAGTAAATACATAATAGAAACATTATAAATGACACAGGTTTTTAGGTTTAAAATCAACGAATATTGTATAGTACTTTTGTGCCTTTTTGTATGGAATTTTAATTGAATAATTCTTTAAAAATTGCGATTGCGATTACTGTCTGTAACAAGTAGGTTTATATATTACCTTTAGGATGTCTCAAACCTTAGTCTACTGCGACCATGTTTGCTTAAATCAAAGGAAGTATTAAAAACATGTTAAAAAAAATTTTTGTTACTATTACAGTAACTTCTAATATATAAAATTCTTGTGTCACAGTTTTAGTGTTTATACTCCTCCGAAACGGCTTGACCGATTTTGATGAAATTTTATATGTATATTCAGTAGGTATGAGAATAGGTTTATAACTAATTTTTAAACCCCTAAGTGCTAAGGGTGGTCCACCCCAAAATTTTTTTTTTATTTTTGGTAAAAACTTTTTTTGGTTATTTTATATGGTGTGGAATAAAAAAATACGTTTAGTCCTAAATTTTTACCCTCCTACTACCGACCCCTATGTTTTAATAGCATTTTATATTTTTTAACCCCGGTCGATAGCTGATCAATGGGGTTCCATTTTGCCGAACTCCTCCGCTTGGGAGCAGCATAATAGGGAACGTGCACGAACTATAGGTGGCAGCACTAAATCGACAAAAGAGACACTATGCGGACAGTAAAAGAAACTTATCACACCCTGTCATCGTGCTTTCTATTATTTAAACAAAATTATCCCGTGAATTATATTAATTTTGAATACGATAAAAGTTTTAAAATATAGCTTCCGGTCTATCAATAATGATCGTTAGCTTTACCAAAATACCAAAGGTCAAAAGCTGATCGAGGCCCGCCATGTATTGGAGGTTGAAGAGATAGTAAATTAAGAAAATGAGGCGGTGGTAACGGGCAAAATTGTCGCACAAATTAAAATATACCATGTTTACGACGTGAAAATAATGGGAAATATTTTCTGAATTATTGCGTTTATCATTTTTTGCGTTTTTCACATAACCAAGGCATGAGAGTACTATTATGTGGAAAGTAATAAAATTTTATGCTATTTGATTTATTTTCGTTTTTAGTGGATGTATCGGTCATCCGACTACATCCAGAAATCCTACTAATATTATAAACACCAAAGTTTTTAAGTATGGATGGATGGATGTAGGTTTATAGACATAGACATTTATTCCAAAAAAGACATACATAAGTCGCTTATATGAGAATACATATAAGTAGTAATATACAAAAAATAAGATATTCGTCGTTACTCGTTAACTAAACGTAGGTACCCATTCAACGCATTGGCTTATTTTTAAAGTGAGTATTCTATTATATGTTTAGCTAGTTCGGTTTTGAATGCATTGAATGAGTGTACATTTTTTATGTGTGCAGGTATTTTATTGTAAAGTAGTGCTCCTTCAAATGTTAGGGTTTTTTTACCATAAGATGTTCTAGTTTTGGGTAAGACAATATAGCTAGCTCGTCGAGTGCTTCGTTTTGTGTGTTCTTTTATTTTAGTAAAACTAATATTGGTGTGGATAGTTCTGTTGAGGGCTTTTCTGATGAAGACACATGTATTATAAATATATAGCTGCCGAATATTCATTATTTTAGTTTCGTTATAAATTTTTGTGGTAGAGGTTCGGAAGGGGTAACAGAAGAGAATTTTTATTATTTTATTTTGTGCTATTTGCAGGTCATCTAGTCTTGTTTTGGTGGCACTTCCCCAAACTTCAATGAGATATAGTAAGTGGGGTTTGACCAGAGTGTTGTAGATGGTATAACACAGCTTACGCGGAATACATCGGACTAGGTTTCTAATTGAGCCAGTAATTGAAGTTAGTTTTTTTCTAATATGTTCAATTTGAGTATTCCAATTTAAATTACTGTCTACCCTTAATCCGAGATATTTTTCACTGTATTTTTGCTGTATTTGTACGTTATTAATTGTGAGGGGTGCGTGTGGCAGTATCAATTTATTTTTTGCTTTAAAAATCATGTAACATGTTTTAGAAGTGTTTATTGTTAGAAGATTACGTTGGAACCATACAGATAAAGTATTTAAATCTTCTTGAGCTTGATGGATAAGAGTTTGTATGGATGGTCCAAAATAAAAAAGACAGGTATCATCTGCATACAGAGTTATATGACCATGTAAGTCAAGGTCTTGAATATTATTAATATAAATTAGAAAAAGCAATGGACCTAATATAGATCCTTGCGGAACGCCGCATGTTATTGGTAATGTCTTACTTCGATAGTCTCCAATTTTAACTACTTGATATCTTTTAGTTAGGTAAGATTCAAACATAGCCAAAGCATTGCCATGGATGCCAATGCCTTCCAGTTTTCTCAATAACAATTCGTGACTCACAGTATCAAAGGCTTTTTTTAAATCAATGAAAATACCTAAAACTATATTTTTGCTATCGATATTGTGTTTAATTTTAGTTATCAGGTCAATTGTCGCAGTGAGTGTACTACTTTTTGGTCTAAAACCATATTGCCGATCAGAGATAAAGTTGATTGTTTCAATATATTTATTTAACCTAAAGTATAATATTTTTTCTAGTACCTTAGATAGGACCGGCAATACGGAAATAGGTCGGTAGTTACTGGGGTCCGTTTTTAGTCCAGATTTATAAATTGGTGTAACTTTTGCAGTTTTTAGTGTATCTGAGAATGTTCCAACTAGCAACAATCTGTTAAAACATTGTGTTAAAGGGTTAACTATAAGATTTAGTATACATTTTATAACTTTAGTGCTTATACCATCTATTCCAACACTACAATTATTATTAAGATCTGTTATTATTTTTGTTATTTCACTTACTGTACAGGGTTCTAAAGTTGCCAAACCAGAGCTGGTTGTGAGATCAATCTTAGATACGATATAAGAGAGGTTATCATTAAAAGTCTTAGGTATTTGATTTGCTAGTGTGGGTCCTATAGTAGAAAAGTATTGGTTAAATAATTCACATATTTCCTTTGGATCACTAACATACTGGTTATCAACTAATAGTTTTGGAGGAGCACATACTTGTTTTATTTTATTATTAGCTAAATTATTTACAAGGTTCCACATTTTTTTTGGCTTATTGTAACATTTTATGAATTCTTTATAATAGTAGTTATTTTTTGTGTTTTGAATGAATTTTGATACATAGGAACTCTTTGCCTGAAATTTATGTTTCAAATCGTCGTCTTCTTGGTTCTTTTTTAGTTCTGCCCATAAAGCATTTCTTTGATCTATTTCACTGATAACTTCCTTGTTTATCCAATCCTTTTGGGGGAGATTAAGTATTTTTGTTTTTAATATTTTACTTTTGTAGATTAAGTCTTTTATTTTATTTTCAAACTCTGTGTAATCATGACTTGGTTCGTTGAATGTTTGTTACTCTTTCACGTAAAAACTACTGAATGGATTTTAATGAAACTTTACAATAATATAGCTTATACATCAGAATAACACATAGGCTACAATTTATAAAGATATTGTGTGAATTGTACAAAATCCAAAATATGAAATAAGTGAGGCATTAAAAGTTTGTATGCTAAAGGGGGTACCTAGGGACGAACCCGAGCGAAGCGAGGGTGAATCACTAGTGCAACAATACATTATGATTAGCTAAAATAATAATTTTCACTCATAAAATTACTCGTTTACTTGTTATAAATGTCGATGACAACTATTAAAACAGTACAAGATTCGTATTGGTGACGCCAGTCGGCAGCACCTTCGTTGTGCACGTTCCCTATAGCAAGTTTCGTCGAGCGCAATTTTTCAAATACATCTTAAAAGTAAATATTAAAAAGATATAATAAATTGACTTAAAAGTTATTTCAGAAACAAAAAATCTAATATGTAATTAATTTTTCATGAATATTATATATTATGTTGGATCACAACAAAGGTACAGTAATACCATACCGTACCGTAGTTTCTACTACATAAATAATTGATATAATTATTGATTTGAAGACTTATTCTATTCTATTATTCCAAAAGAGAAATATCGTGAAAGGTAGGTTAAATAAAAAAAATGTGTGTGTACTTATCTACATGCATTAAAATTTATACTTTTTTGACGTATGAAAAATATTTAAAATATTAAAAATGCTTTAATGACCAAAGATAAATATTAAAATCAATTAAACAGGTATTATTTTAGTAAAATATATATTTTATTATTTGAGTAAAAATGTATATTTTAAATTCTATTCTATGGCTAACCTATCCTGTTCTGCGCGCGCAGCTCCCAAAATTTATTCTCATCCACACGCGCCAAAGAAAGTATAACTTAAATAAAATATAAATAATTACACTTTACTTTTTTCAACATTAAGTAATTTAATTTTATTTAACAGTGAACAATGCTAAAACGACGTAGAGGAGCTTCTTAGGGCCGTAAAACACGATTCAAATTTTGGCTGTCTGTCTGTTTGTTCCGGCTAAAACGCAGGACCGATTTTGGGACTTTCAGTCGCAGATAACTAATATTATAAGGAGCAATTTAAGCAACTTTTCATTTATTAGAAAATTATAAATTATAAAAGCCGTGTAATTTATTTTAACTTACGCCCAGCGAAGCGGGCCGGGTTTGCTAGTTTTTATATATTTATAACCTAATTTATAAAATGATTTAGACTCGGCACCCAATTTTAACTCTATCTAAGTCCAATGACATGCTCGACCGCTTTCAATTGTAGCAATTTATTAAGGTCTCCTTAGTTTTATAGACCTATTGATACTAAAAATCTTCTGCTTTTTCTCTATAGCTATATTAAAATACGTTAATCTCGCAATAAAGTTAAAATCGCTAGCTCACCAAACTTCGTAATTTTGTTCTGCGCAATATTCACTTTAAGCACAAAGGATATGAGAAAACAAGTAAAATAATTAAAGCAATATGTGTTCTTGAGGAACTAAGTTTTACTTGCAAATTTTGATGACTTTTAGTAACGTAAAAGACATTGTGTGTTTTTATTGTAATGAATAATTATTAGTATAACTAGTACTGACATTCAATAATTATATTTTGAAAAATAAAATCTCTTACGAAGACATATAAAAAAGGGTTTTAGTTTAGTTACTTGTACATCGATTTTCATTCTGTACATTTTTCTCTATACATAATAATATGAATTTATTGTACACTCTTCCAAATACTTTTTCAATCAGTCAATTTATTGATGGAGTAAGGATGTGAATAATTTAAATTTTAGACGCTTAAGTACGAGTACAATCTTCAGGTTTAAATTGATTTGCTTCGCCTCAACAAATTCTCTATATTACGGTCGGCAAACTATATTAGTATTTGCATCACTGTATATATTTTCAAAGTGCAATAAAGAATATTTAAATAATAAGGGACAATATTATATTTTTTTGCTAATTTGCATATTATGTTACTGTTATTTGTCGAAAAGAGGTGTCGTTTTACGTTGTTAATATTTGTATAATAATTGACTTTTTTGTAAAGAGCTGCTCACTGAAAAATTTAAGTAAAAATGTAGAGTTTCTTTAAAATCATTACAATCCTCACTAATATTATAATCTCAAAAAAAAATCTCATAGATTTTGCTTGGCCATTTATATATTTATTTAATACAGTAAACTAATTTATAAGTAAAAAAATTAGAAAACACCTTTGTTTACACTTAGCAAAAACAAAAAATATATAACTCTTCTTTATAAACAATTTCAGTTTAAATATGAAGCACTTATTTATTTGTTACATGATTTTTAAAACTATTCTGCTTACCTAAATTTGTGTATAATATTATTTTTAGTATGAAAAATAGCTTTAAAGAATCAAACATTGTAGAATGTACAATAAGGCAAGTAGGAAATTACACCGCGGGGAAAGACAAGGAGACGTTATCTCTCTGAAACTGTCGTGGAAGTAGCTGGTCTTGTCTCCTGGCATATTGATAGCCGATGGAGACGACCGTCTTAGAGTTAAAACAATGCTTGGGCAAAAAACAACGTGGGTCTTTCTGCGCCAAGGTGGGACGACGGTTTGAAAAAAATGGCAGGTACGGAATCTTTACGGGCTGTCCAATTTATGGTTACTGATACAGCGGACGGCGATAAGCTGAACAAAAAATGTAATATAACAATTTTTGATTTAATTTTAGATTTTTTTTAATGCTCTAACACGACGAATTATCATTTTAGTTTTTAAAAATACTTCATTTAAAATTGCCTTTTAGCGTGTTACGAAACACTTACTACTATTGGAATTTTTATAGACTAGATTTCAAAGTTTGATAAAAAGAAAATTAAATTACTTAAACAAATTTATATTTACTCTAAGACATTGTTATTTAATATCTGTTCTTTTGATATGAAAAGTTTGAAATCAGGAGGAACTTTTCAACTTTATAATTTAATTTAAAATTATTAAAAAAGAAATTTTAGAAATTCACGTTGTTGACTTGATGAGTTATAAAAGGCCAGTAAATGAATAAAATGTGTACAGATAAGTGAAGTACGTGTGGACGTGCGGGCGTGACTAAGCTTGATTAATTCTATGAAAGGTCGTCGCCAGCCTCCATATTCATTAACCAATAATTAAGAGACTAACAGAGAAAAATTCTTGTTATTCCTATAGCAAGTGTATTATAAGATAGAGATAAAAATAGTATAGGCGATACGTGTACGGTATTAACGAATTTCCATTCCCTGTCCACCATATTAGGGTAATAAATGTCAAGCAACGTACATTGTACGTACCAAAATCTGGGGCTGCAGAGAGTGCACGCGAATTTTTTATTTAGAACGTGTAACATATTTCTGTAACGCGACCTCCCCATTACACAAATCTTTATTAAATAATTAATAGAAATCATGAAGTAGGTATTTTTAACTGCGCTATCGTTTTCTGTGCAAGTTCTCAATAAAATTTGAGACAAAATAGAACACATAATATGTTATCTACATAACATTACGTAACAACAACTTTGTTGTGTTTTTAATACCATTTTTCTTGACCCTTTAAAACTAACTTTATATATACTTAATTATATTTTATAGAAATCAAATATAACTGAATAGCTATAACGTGAATTAGGGATGTATTAAGTACTATTCCGAAACCCTTCTTTGGGCACAAAAAGAGCCAGCGCTTTAGGCTTTTAGCCAATCAGTTTAGCGAGTAGAGGTGTTCTGTTTTAATATTAATTTCACAAGTGTAATAGTTTCTATTCAAATGTGCTTGTAAAAGTCTATTTGAATATTATATAATTATTACCATAATTTATTGATTTGATTATAAAGTATACAAATAAATATTTTTATTTGTTTACGTTATTTAAGAATAAATGTCACGCAGTCTCTCTGGTATACAACTGGGCCAATGTTTTTAAAGCGTTACCAAAGAACCAGCCTCATTTTAATTTTATAGCTTAAGCATAAGTTTACAAAAGTGCACTTGGCTAAAACTGGCTTTTGTTTTAACTACCTACGCTTGATGACACAGTGGAGAGCAAGTAATAATACTTGTAGGAACCTGGTACATACATAATTATGTATAAAAAGGGTAGGTGTAAGCTATTAATTATTTATTGGCGTTATGTAAGCACATGATATACCTCATTAAATGTGCACGATACGAAAAAACCAAGAATTGCAACTTGTATAAAAAATTAAATATAGCGTCGTCTTACTGAATAACTTAGTAGCATATTATTTTAATTTTGCATCTGGTATTTATTCGGTTAATTGGCAAACCTTAGAATAATAAGTGAAGGAATTTTGTTATAAAATTTTAAAGATCATTTAAAATCTAGCTTTGAGGCTTTGATTGTTGTTCTTTCAGCTGTACTTTAGCTTAAACTTTTTAATACAGCTTCAAAAGCTTAGCTTGCACTAGCTCGTGCAAACGCTTCTCTGCTAGGATTAATAAGGAAATAATTGATTCCACAAAGGAAAAACATATATTTGACGAACCGACACAAACTTTAGAAGAGCTATTTTGTAAAAGTTTTAAACAGAAAATTGAAACCATATGAAAAACTTGCACAAGATATTTGCGTAAAATCTTCCAACACCCATTTATTTTCACTCTGTTTATTTGCGTAAGTCTAAATTTGGGCAAGTATTACGCGTGTGGCTTCAAGTGCTTGCGCGTCAACTCAGAATTTACATATTTAATCGATATATTGTCGCTCTAAGCCTCCAAAATGCTTCTGCAAAAATAGGTTTAACCATTATAGCAATTTATATTATAGCTGTTTGTTAATATATAATCTCAACATGGGATTAATAGGTATAAATGGATGCATTTAAATATAATCCTTCAAAGAAGAAAATGTTTGTTTTGATACAATTCCATAAAAATAAGAAAAGTATTATCAAGTGGTAGTGCCATGCTTGTTACCTTCGGGTAGCAGCCGAATGGGCCGGCACGCCCCGTATAGTACCACTCTCTCACAGAAGACCGGCGTGAAGTGGCAGATATGCTGTCGCGTTTCGTCCGGTAAGTGAGAGTCCGGGAGGTCCACTCGCCATCCCTCCTCCCGTCCTTCTACCTTCTTCCCTCCTCCCTTTTCTGAAAGGCCGGCAACGCATCTGCAAGCCCTGTGGTGTTGCAGAGGTCCATAGGCGGCGGTAATCATTTACCATCAGGTGACCCTCCTGTCCGTTTGCCCCCTTTGTCCCATAAAAAAAAGCGTCTTGGGTAGTACATTATAAAGTACATAGTACATACTACATTGCTATTTACGTTACATTGCAATTATAGAATACTTTTTCAATGTCAAACAATTTTAAACGAGCTGTTAATTCAATATGTATGTATAAATTAATTTTCTCATAATTTATATGACACTTTAATAGATAAAATATTGATATTAAATCGGTTTTCAAAGATTAATTATAATAATGGTTTATTTTTATTGTAATTTAAATTAACGGATATTTATTTTAAATATGTATCTCAATCATGTTGATTAAATCAAGCTATCAAAAAAGTAAAGTTGCGTTAGATTCCCCGTAGAATGAAATAAGTGAACTTAGGCAATATCATAAGTATGGTATAGGTCCAAGTTTATTATTTATTATTATTATTGCATTGGTTGGGTATGGTGCCGAGGTCGGCCCTAGCTACGTCGACTACAGTGTTGATCCATTGAAGCTCCTAGGTTCAAGTTTAGTGAAATAAAAAAAGGAACCTATAGAACCCGAGTTAATAATAAATGAATGAAGTATATAACATTTTTAAAGTATATAAAATGTATATCTCAAAGTGTAGCATTTATTTGTGGTTCAAGATTTATTGTATGCATGCGTAAATAAAACTTAAAGTCTGGTTTAATGCAGACTTCATATTATGTATGCACAGAATCCTTTTCTACAATTTATAGCTAAGACTGTTCACAGAGCTTTTACATTATTCGTGATATTCTTTCAAAGTTCACATTTTGTATTTGCATTTGCTTATTGTATTCAGTCCTTTTTAGCGTCCCACTGCTGGGCACAGTCCTTTCTTCAATACGAGGGGGATCAGGCCATAGTCCACCGCGCTGGCCAAGTGCGGATTGGCGGACCTCACATATCTTTCGAAAATTTAATAGGTTCTCTCAGACATGCAGGTTTCCTCACGATGTTTTTCTTCACCGTAAGGCGAGTGGTTATCATGTTAGAAATGATTCGCACATGTAAAATCAGAGGTGCGAGACCAGGATTTAAGCCCACATCACTCAGTAGCGAGCGCATTCACTGAGCTATTGTCTATGTATGTATATTTGCTATTAAATAAACTTATTCATAGTTGATGGTGCAGATAATAGATAAGCTGAGAAATAAATAAGCCATAGATGCTATAATTGTGTATAGGTATGAGGATTAAACTCAGTATCGTGAATCGTCATATTTTTTAATGCATGCTAGGTGGGTTTAATTAAAACTTAAAAGTTAAATTAAAAAGAGTTAAGTTTAAAATTAATTATAGACCGAAAAAAAATTATACCTAACTATCTACTTAAAAATTAGACATGACCTATCATATTTTAAGGTACATGCATCAAGCTCGTGTAATATAAGGATTTTTTTAATAATTTTAAATCTTTCGACAGATTACGAAGTAAGCAAATATTGAAAATCCAGGATGATTTTTTTTAATTTTTACTTTGCAACGAAAATCATGATATTAATTGTATGGGTACTCCGATTAGTTTTAAAACAAAAGAGCGTTTACCACAAAAGTTAACAACTCATAACAATAATAATAATTATTATTAACAATATTGACCGATAGCCTAATAATAGTATTTTAATAGAGAGTATGAGAAGCTTTTAAAAGTTTACATTAGCTTAATATTATTAGTGCTATGGTTGAAATATGTTTCTATCACGAGCATTTTGCAGAAACTGATTCTGACAACACTATAATAATTACGATGAGATTTCTATAAATAAGAATTTACCTTTAGCCCATTACTCCCACACATCTTTATCAAATTTTAATTCAACATTGTATTAGACATTGGAACATATCATCAGCGTAGATGAAAATCTAAGTAACTGCTTTTTTGGGCTTACATTTAATAATTTTCGTAACATCCTAAAACTACCGCATAATTTAGTCTAAAAAGCATTTTCATTTCTTGTCCCGTTACATAAATATAATATTATTTTTGGTATTCCAAATGGTAAAAAAGTATATGTAAAATGTATATGTTGAAACTTAAAACTTACCATGAACAGTAGAAGGAATTATCAACTCAATAAATACATCAATAGCTATGATTTGTGAACAGTCGAGTGTTTAATAATTTAAATATTTTTTTTTTAATTTTTCTAACTTTCCGTACAACTTGAACAATTAGAAATAGAACAAAAAATAATTAGAAATATGTCCAGTCGTTCGGCATCCGTGACCAAGGGAAATAGGGATTGTATATTTAGTTTTTTCGAGTCAATGTTACTTAATAAAATTTGAGAAAATGAAAACAGTACCTAAAGCGCGATTTTCTAGAATAATAAAATAATAATGACCCAACATATTTATTATTTATTAATTAGAATATTTGTGCAAACTAAAAGAACATAAGGCAGTGGTAGCCCATTGGTAACGCACTGGCTTGGGAAACCGCTTAGGAAACGGGTTATATTTTTTTTTTTTTTTATTTTTTTTTTATGTGACAAAGGGGGCAAACGGGCAGGAGGCTCACCTGATGGTAAGTGATCACCGCCACCCATGGACAACTGCAACACCACAGGGCTTACAGATGCGTTGCCGGCCTTTCAAGAAAGAATACGCTCTCTTCTTAAAGGTTGCCAGGTCGTAACGGTTCGGAAAGACCGCAGGCGACAGCTGGTTCCACAGAGTGGTTGTGCGGGGCAAAAAATTTCTTAGAAATCGCACTGTTGTGGAAACTAAAGGATCAAGCCGATCGGAAAGAGCTTGATCGTTGATAATTCGAACCGCCCTATGTTGAATGCGGTCAAATGGAAGTCGCTGGTATTGGAGAGCTCCCGCCCAGAGATGAGAACAGTATTCCATGTGGGGCCGGATTTGCGCCTTATAGAGATTAAGACGCTGACCAGACGTGAAGTACTGTCTCGCCTTACTGAGCACACCAAGCTTCTTAGAGGCCAATTTGGCCTTACCTTCCAAGTGACCACGAAACTGGACGTTGCTCGAAATATCGACGCCAAGTATCCCAATACTGGCTGTGGCAGACAGGGGAGTGCCCGCAAATTGAGGAGTTACGACAAACGGCGACTTTTTAGCGGTCAACGCGCAAACTTGTGTCTTTTTGGGGTTAAATTGGACTAAGTTTAGTCGACCCCAATTCGAGACTTTGGTTAACAAGGTTTCGACTTCAGACACAAGTTTGTTCCGGCACTCGTCGACGTACACATATTCCAGGTCTCGCACCATAAATACGAGTATTTTCTCGTGCAAATCATTTCTATCATGATTACCACTTGTCTCTTACCATGTCAGTAATTGGTATCCCTCACAGACGTCTACGATGTGCGGACACAGTTTTTTTCATGAGCGTAACGTCAGTGTGGTCGATTGGGATGTCGAGAGATGTACTATTTCCAATTGACATATTATTATATGCTATTCTTCATACTTTATAATAAATGTGTTCCTGTACAAAAGTAAATATTTACTGTATGTATATCTATTTACAAAATAATTACTTATGATACCCTACTATGAAGAACGCGATGATTTATATATTATGCCATATACCTACATCTCAACATTATACATCACTGATAGCATCTTAAATTATCGACAATTAACATTTCAAAATCTTATGTTTGATGTATTTTCCTAAATGTCATAGCAGATTTTTAATGTATAACATTTAAGTATTCCCATACTAATGAGGGTCATATTAGATTTGACGTACTAGACTATATCTGTCTATCAATAATAAAACTAGATATTTATCTAGGAAATAGGAATAAATTAGTTCAAAATATGTTTGCAATGCAATTTGATATCTATCCCATTTTTGCATTATAATTCGTTTAATTAAATAATAGCCATGACAATCTGTAGAAATTTATTTGTTGAATTGAATTTTATAAATGGAAAGCAAACATAAACATATCTAATAATCGAATAACTTTAATCATGTTTATGTCGATTCAAGAAGTTTACATGAATGAATATAAAAGCGATTTTTTATGTAATAAAGTCTGTTTTCTCGTGCCTTCCTTGTGATTTAGCAGATCAACAGTTTTTGCACAGATATTTACAGCATAACTTAGCTACCTTGGTGTATCAAAAATGCTGATATATGATCTATGATATGAGCACATTTTTGTTATACTTAAGTTGAGGATTCAATTTCCGTGTAGGGGTGATTTATTAGATAACGCTATAACACAACAACATTGCCGCATGTCCATAATATCTGTGAAATTATTAGAGAGTTTATTGGAATTTACAGACACTCAATCTTTGCGACGTGGGCTTATTTAATAACGATGTTTACAAATTTGTACCTATCTTTTTATTAAATTTCCAGACCCATTTAGCAATTTTGCCGCCTAATATTGCTTTTAGAAATTGCCAAGTGTATTAGGTCGAAAATCTCATACCCAACAGCTAGTCATAATGACCATAAAAATCATTATGATGTATTAAAAAAAGAAATGTGGTGTCGCGGAACACCGGATAGGAAAGAAGTTCCTTTTTATAAAAATATTAATTTTAAGTTCTATTCGAGGTATAAAGAAAATAATTATTCGGGTATACATTTTTATTATGTTTTTTTATTGATTAAAAAAAAAACAAAAATAAAACTACTTTACAAAGTTATTAACTTTATTTTATTTACAAACCAGACAGTGTAATTATCGAATGATATAATAATAATAACCGTCATCACGTACTGTAGACTATACATTACACACTGTACAACCATCATACAAAGACTATACATAAATAATAAAAATCTCACGTTACGGACGTTTTTTCCGGTTACCCCTCCGCATCGTCCCATAAGGAACTTCGTTCGAATTAAAAATCTATAGGTATGAAAATCATTCATTTAGCATTCTAAAATAATGTATAGATATAAAGCTGGAATTTACCAGTCATCTTGTTGTCCTTTGCTGGAGTTTTATAAAATATTTCTGCTAACTAATATCATTATAAAATATAAATATATAGGTTGATGTTATAAATTAAGATAACAGAATTCAAAAGCTCTAGATCGCGGAAAATATATAATAAAGTTGTATAAACATACAATTTTAAATGGTGGAGATAAATTATAAACAAATTACACTGTGCCGGACATTGCGGCCCATATTTCTCATTTTTACGATATATTTGCGGTATCGCTTCAAATTATTATAAATAGTATCATATAGTAGTAGAGTATCATAGTTTTTGATCTGCACTCTGTGTATTAGGCAAAAATATAAAACAAGATGAAAACTGTGTAAACTATATTAAACTATAACTCTAAACTCACGTAAAGTGAACTATTAGCTATTAGAAGAAATTGCTGCGCAGTATACTTAATGATAATAGCACGCACTAGTCCAGCGTGATGGACTATGGCCTGGTTCCCGACGTACTGAGGGACCCCGTGGCCATCAGTGGGACTTTAAGAAGGACTGAAGACATATTGATTACTTAATGTTTCTAGTATGTGAAATTTGTTTCAGCGGAATGTATTAAACATGTTTGCGTATCACGACCTTCACTTCTACTTCAGCCATATGGCCGATTTTACGCAATTTTCGTAACTACAAAAGTGATCTAAATAACATTATCGAATTAACAAGTGATTTATTTTTTATATGTATACAAGAATATTAAAAGGTTATAGTGCGGTAGTATGAATTAATAGTGTAACGATTTATATTACTTTTTGATCTCTTTTTATAGGATTTACATTTTTCTCGATATATAAAAACAAACATGTACCTATAGTGTATTACTAGTACGAGTAGTTTTAAGAAATGAGTAAGCTTATATTTAAACACATCTTGCTGCGTATTCGTAACTCATTTCATCAACCATTCTCTAATAACGTTTATAAGAAAATGAATAACGATTTATTTTACTACAAGATTGACGTACTGGAAACTAATGGAGTAATAACATAGATTAAAACTAACAAATCAGTAACAAAGATTTAAAGTCTATCAATAAATAACTGAGAAATTAATTTAAACTTTGATGATTATTCAAGTCGTGTGAGGTCATGAAGTTATTCTTATAGAAAAATACGAACTTCTCCATTGCTACTCATTTCAAAAAAATGTATTCATGTCTGAGTATATCCTTAATCTAAGTTAAGAAAAAGTTACCTACTGTTTATTCTCCACCCCTAAGGCGTGCTAAAACAAAGTGATCCTGAAAAAGATACTTTCCTACAATGTATTAAATATACCTATCATGTATATTATTTAAGTTGGTATATCGTATAACCGCCTGTGTGTACACAGATGGTATGAGAAAATGCAATTTCCAACAATAAAAATCAAAAATCGTCACAAAATACGCAGTGTTTTGTTATTTCCTTAGAAGCGAGGTTTTGATACAGATTCAAAAATAACTGTGTTTATTTACTTATTTGTTTATCGTGCAAAGGAAATATCATTGGCATAAATAAATATTACTAATGTGTACAGCATCAAGCCAAATACCATCTTACCTAGAGGTCGGGAAGTTTGTTCCGTATATTGTGAAAACAATCTTTAGTAATACACATAGTCTCTACTGTCAGTATGCATTTTGCATGTATAGTAATATTGAATACTCGTATTGGATAAAACTCACTAAGATGTTTAGACTCTAGTACCAATAAACTATTATAGTGATGTGTATCTGTGTATCGCTGGAAAAAAGCAGCGACTGTTACCGGCTAACTCACATTAATATGTTGTTGCATCATAGAAAAACCTCTTTGTAACATAGATTTTTCTTTATGATAACATGACCAGACAATACTTACAACTGCATACGTGTATATTTTTCTTTTTATTGATAGGACTCTAGCACTTTTCTCCATCTTTTTACATCAAATATTTACCCACAGTTACTGGTCGGTGGTTAATGTATTATTTCTAGTTTTCAGGTGAAGGTTCTACTAACTTATCCCTCATATGATAGGGTTCTCCATACCTCTACCCTCCATAGCTACTGACATTGTGCTTGAAATGTTTGCTTACGGTAAGAGTTCAGTATTAGAAATTTAACAGCTCTAAAAGCCTCTATTTCCAGATTTCTTTTATATTTATACACACATTTTTGATAAATAAATTCATATGAAATCCATACAAGTTCAAAGAATTACTCAGAAAGTCTTAAAGATAGTTCTAATACATCATCATCATCATCATCATCAGCCCTTTTAACGTCCCACTGCTGGGCACGGGCCTCTCTCAGTACGAGGGGGATCAGGCCATAGTCCACCGCGCTGGCCCAGTGCGTGTTGGCGGACTTCACATGTTTTCCTTCACCGTAAGACAAGTGGTAATCAGGATAGAAATGATTCGCACGTGAAAATATCCGAGGTGCGAGACCCGGATTTGAACCCGCATCACTCGGTTATACAAGCAACGCGTTACCGCTGGGCTACCACTGGGCAGTTCTAATTTACAGTTCTAAAAATATTAGAAAAATACTTTAAAAATGTAAATTTTGAATTTATTAAAAAAAACCTAAACTCCTATTTCATCTTCAGCCCTTTTAAAGTCCCACTGCCGGGCACGGGCCTCCTCACGGCCTCAGTACGTGTTTTTAAAGTGTTTTTATGTTAGTGTCTTGGAATTTATACTTACTCGTAAATGTTTAAATTATTGAATATTAATTTGTATAAACTTACTTAGTAGTACTCTATGGCCGATGCCATCAGTAAAATGGTCAAGTAAAGGCAACGATAAGCAGCGTAAGGAATTTTCGGTCGGCTAGGTTATGAATGTCGGCACTCGGCAGCATGTTGATTATTATTATCGGTTCTTAGCGACACATCAAAGAAATTGCGATTAGAGTTCGTGCGCTCGATTAGTGTTGTTGGTGCACCCAAACATTTAATGGGATTTTAACCTAATAAAAATGCATCAAAATACATCTTATATATCAAATAGCTATTAGAAAAATATATAATTTAACTTAATTATTTTAAAGTATGATAATTTGAAGATCAAGTCGTATCACACGCATGAATTCATTATTATCAAAGTTCAAAAACATTTTTAAAGTTAGTTTATTTTACAATCAAAATTGAAATTCATCAAAATTGAATCGATTTATTAACTTTATATTTCCGTCCATCTATAAATACTTTATTCAGCTCATTTATTTTTTTCTATTCTGTTGATAGAAAAATACAGATATTAGAAGTTAGAGACGGACAAATACGAAAGAACATAAGTAATATAGTTATATACATTTCCTTTCAATTATATTAGTTAATAATTGTATAGAGAAAATGCTAGCAGCAGCAATAAATTGGTGTTGCACAATATTCTGTCTGCTAATTAATAAAGGTCAATGTCAATCAATTATAAGTGGTCACGCTGATAAGAACAGTAAAGTTTGAAGCTATTATTATATATACATATACTTAATTTAATTTAAATTAATTTGACTTATGGTTGTTAGTTTTTTCTAAGTTCAGTTTACCGAAAGACTGTCGTGAATACGTTTAGGTAATTAAACCCGTAAAATAAACATTCACACTGAGATCTTATTATAATAATAATAATCTTATAATAATATAATATTATTGCCATATATTATATATATAAGGTTGCTTGGAAGAGATCGCTCCTTAGCGATAAGGACGCCTCTTGTATACATTTTCCAATCACTTTGTATTTTATTTTTGTCTTTCCTTTACTGGATGTACTGTGTACAATAAATTTTTATTAGTATTTTTATATATTATGATGATATATAGCATAAAGCTTACCTCAATAAACTATCTGACAAAATTATTTTTTAAAATCGGATTTGTAGTTTCTGAGATTAGCACCTTCAAACGAATGAACAAACTCTGCCTCTTTATATTATTAGTATAGATCTGAATCTTCTGCAACTTTAAATATACAAAAACAGTTAATAGCTATAAATATACAAACATGTAACACTGACATTTGGAAGCAGAATAGGAAATGAGCTTTTTTGCCTAAAATTATGAATAATGCAAAATTATGTATCTAAGTCAATATAAAATGAATGGCCTATGATTTATTTGCATGTTATTATCATTTTTAATAGAACCATGTTTTTTATAGGAGTATTCAGGAATGTATTGTATCCGAATGGCTTATGTTGAATACTTTAATTTTGAAGCGGAAATAGGAAGAAAGTCATGTAGAAAATCGCAGGTATATTTATTTATGGAGTTTTTTTTTCAAAATCTACGATTAACATTATAACTTTATACGTTCATACGTGTTGAAAAGGTTATATAGACATAGAGAAGTTGGTTGGTAACCTTAATTAAAAACTTACTTTCTTGGAAAGGCGGGAGCTTTTTTCCGTGCAAAGAAAATAACGTAAACCTACGAGTTAAATTAAAAAGCAAAATATAAAAGTGTATTTTAGTTTAATAAGTGTTTGTTTCAAATTAAATAATGGGCTCTACCCTTAGAAATACTTAGTTACTTTAAAAATGTTTTTTTTTTATATTAACTCAATTTATTTATCAGTGTAAATAAAGTAAAAATAATGATAAATGTCATCTTAAGTTTATGCTGATGTAAATAACATTTGTGTGTATACATAATATATAATATGTAACAATAACTACTGTGTTAATAAATAAAAAATACTGTTTTATGTATGTATGCTCTTCAAATTATTCAATGAATTGTGATATCAAATTTGAGGATTATTCTGCGTTCGCTCCCATACTTTTGTAGACTGTTTTTTTGCATTCGTCCTTGGGGACTAATCCGAGTATAAATGAATTAAGTTAAAATTACTCAAAAATAATTTTATTAATATGTTTAAAACGCTAATAATTGCATTAAATAAAGTTAGCTTGATCTCATTTATGTACATCTATACTTAGCACAAAGTAAGAAGTTATATTACTATGTAAATAAATGTAATATGTTCAAATTATAAAATAATTAATTTTAATTATGAAAACAAAACATGACACAAATAAAATCCAAAGCGTATTAAGCAGCTATAAAAAATAAAAGCAAGAGGTGATTCACATTGAAATTAGAATGAAAATGGTATATATATGCGCTTAACTTTGAAGAATCTTCATTGGCGTAGATATCCTTAGGAAAACTAACACAATGCGGTCTCTTCTGCTGGTAAGCACACAAAATATTATTTAATTTTAAAATAATACTTAAATATTATTTTATGAATGTAATAAAAAGTATTAAAATTTTGTGATTATAATTTATATTTTACTTTAAGTTTAAGCTCTCTTTAAAGCTCAAGGTTAAAATTTCATTTTAAATCATTTATCATTCGCCAGGTCGTTGGTTTGGCGGTGTATGCATTTGCGGCTGAAAACGATAAGTAAGTATAGAGTTACTATTCTCCATACAAATTAAATTTAATATCAATATAATAAATATTATTAATAATATGTAATAAAAATAATAAAGTTAGTCATTAAAATATTATGTTACGTATACATAAATATTATATATTATTAGGGTTTTTTAAGTTTAATTATTTTTCCGTAGTTCGCCAATCAAGCCACTATACCGGTACTTCTCCTCCACACCATCACCTACAACTTTCAACCCGTACAAGTACTACACTCGTAAGAGCCAATCAGCAAAGGTTGATAGCTCAGGCCGCTACGATCCCGGTAAATATGACCCCGGTAAATATGACGCTGGTCGCTACGACCCAGGTCGATACAACCCCGGGAAGTACGACTCTTCTGGACGCTACATCCCTGACAAATCTGGCCAATATAAGTAAGTTTTTAATGTCAATAGTCATATAAAAGGTGTACAATTAATATACATTATACCTATGTACAGATTTATTTATTAAATTTGTGATAATATTATAGCGGTGACAGAGGAGACCGTGGGGGCGCCGGAGGTTTCTATAGCGGCTCATTTGACAAAGGTGGTCCCGGTGGACCCGGTGGTCCCGGTGGTCCAGGCAGTCAAGGTGACTCATTCTTGGGCAATAAAGACGCCAACAAACAAAATGGTGGTTTAGGAGAGTAAGTTTAGAAAACATTTTTAAAAATTATAATTTGTGTAAGAAAATTTAAAAAAGAACTGTCTATAGAATATTACTCTGAAAGAGAAATGAACTCAAAAAAAAACTTATATATTTTTCCAGAGTAAGTACTGGTGTGCCAGTTACTGAAACCGTAAGTGTTACTGCTGTGCCAAGCACTATCTTGCCAGAACCTGCATCTTCCGCGGCCCCAATTTTTATTTCTCCAGTACCAAGTACTTCTGCACCTATTAAACCATCACCTGCTCCGTTCGTACCAGCAAGATATAACCCTGGGAATTATGACTACAAATTCGGGCTTATCCGCTATGAGAACGATTACATCCCAGAAGGCTACCACTACCTTTACGAAACTGAAAATAAAATTCTTGCTGAAGAAGAAGGACATATTGAAAAAATTGATAATGAAAGAAGTGGTATGAGGACTAAGGGATTCTACCAATTTGTCGCTCCCAACGGCGTTACCTACAGGGTGGATTACACAGCCGATGAGCGCGGTTATAGAGCTAAAAGTACTCGGTTGTAATAGATATTTATTATTGTTGTAATTTGTTATGTTTGAACAAAATCTTGTTAAACTTGCTATAAGTTTTATTTAAAAGTTATAAGTTGTTAAATAAATATAAGTTACTTATTATTGTGTTTTATTACAAACTATTAATTTATTTACTATCCGCAACGTTATATGTTAGCTCGTAAAAAATAACAAGCTAAGCTAAGCTTTCATTTGATTTCTATGTCATGGCAGTGCATAAAAATACTTAGGATTTACAAAAGCGTATTTATTAAAATCACTCCTAATACTTTCTTAGATTTACGCGAATATTCGACATTTTAAATGAAACTACCTTTTCGGATTTTGTCGCGGATTTATTTGACGTCAAATACCTTAGTCTCTCCCGTGACCATGATTGCTGTAAAGCATTCGAAACGTCGGGAACTAAAAATCAAAATAAATCCGCGACAAAATCCGAAAAGGTAGTTTCATTTATAAAATCACTCCTTATAAAATACTAGCGAATCACCCTTGCTTCGGTCGGGTCGTCCCTAGGTACCCTTTAGTATAATTTTTTAAAAACTTTGAATGTCTTACTTATTTATATCCAATCAAAAGCCTAAAAGATAAGTTTCAAGCTTCTAGCTTTAAAAATGACGTAATTTCCATACAAATTTTCATTCCCTTTTTAGGGTTCGACGGAACCTTTATAGATTCGTCATGTCTGTCTGTCTGTCCGTCTGTATGTCACAACCACTTTTTCCGAAACTACAAGAACTATACTGTTGAAACTTGGTAAGTAGATGTATTCTGTGAACCGCATTAAGATTTTCACATAAAAATAGAAAACAATAAATAAATTTTGGGGGTTCCCCATACTTAGAACTGAAACTAAATTTTTTTGTTCATCAAACCCATACGTGTGGGGTATCTATGGATAGGTCTTTAAAAATGATATTAATGTTTCTAATATCATTTTTTTCTGAATAGTTTGCGCGAGACACACTACCAAAGTGGTAAAATGTGTGTACAACCCCTGGAACTTCTAAAATAAGAGAATGATAAAACTAAAAAAAATATATGGTGTACATTACCATGCAAACTTTCACCGAAAATTGGTTTGAACGAGATCTAGTGAGTAGTTTTTTTTAATACGTCATAAATCGTAAAACGCAATTTGCTACGGAACCCTTCATGGGCGAGTTCGACTCGCACTTGTTTAATTTTTTTATATTTGGCAAATGAATCAACGCATACCACCTGCACAAAGCAGGTAGTTATGAGGGACTCACTAATAAATATTGAAGCTTAAATAAAACTAACATTTTTTTTGGGCTGACGCGACAGCCAATTATGAACCGGTACTAAGTAAAAATAGTATACTTACTATCTTTTCTTAAAACTTTATTGCTGATTTTTACGTATATTTCAGGGAATATAATACCTTCTTAGATTTACGCGAATATTCGACATTATAAATGAAACTACCTTTTCGGATTTTGTCGCGGATTTATTTTGATTTTTAGTTTTATTTATTTAGCGGATTTATTTTGAGGTCACGGGAGAGACTCTCCCGTGACCATGATTGCTGTAAAGCATTCGAAACGTCGGGAACTAAAAATCAAAATAAATCCGCGACAAAATCCGAAAAGGTAGTTTCATTCAGGGAATATAGTTAAAAATTAATAATAAATACTGCCAGACTTCTATTAGACTCATTAAAGCTCAGAAAAAATTATGTAACTTTACTTACAATCTTGATTTTTAAACATATCTAACCCATCAACGGGCGCGGGGACACTATAGATTTATAACAATTGAAAATCTATTGTGTCTCATATGTTCGCCATTGACGGGTTAAGGAACCAATTTAATACTTTTTGTAAGCAGCCAGAACAATTGAATGAGAATGTTTAGACCATCAAAATAACTAAGGCGGCCCTGGGTCCGTAAGGATCTATCTTGATCTATATAAGATAACATGTTAAAGGTAACGTGTTTAGGCTCAACCATGGACTATTATAATTCTTATAAAAGTTGAGTTAGAATAAATAATGAATCTATTTTTATTTAAATTTTATTTATTCGTATGAAATACCCATACATAAAATTTTCCATTGTCTTGTCTTCAGCCCTTTTTAACATCCCACTGCTGAGTGCTGGGATGCATGTGCACTGCCCAGCACAGGCCTCTCTCAGTACGAGGAGCATCAGGCCATAGTCCACCGCGCTGGCCTAGTGCGTGTTGGCTGATTTCACATGTCTTTCGAAAACTTGCTAGGTTTTTTCAGACATGAAGGTTTCCTCACGATGTTTTCTAGAGCTTCCGGATATTTTTATTGAATATAATGAGTAATGACCTATGAGAATAAGATCGTAAAAAAATAAGTAGCGGCTTTACCTTTGACATTGCAGTGCATAAATACATATTAATAAATTTAAATTAATAAAGCACTTTTAATATGACGATCTTTGCATAATGTGTGTGTTTGATTTAAATAATTTTAATATATTAATGCAATTAGTATTTAATTATCAAATTCTCTATTCAATTTATTGCTTTATATAAGGTTGAGCTTTGTTAAATTTAAGAGGTGGTGTACACAGTACATACAATAGAAAAAATATTTTATTGCTTTACGTTTTTTCGAACAATAATATTATATTCAAATAAGGAAAAGAAATTAATCGAGGTAACAATCTAAATATACGTACGTATTATCATAATTGAGAATTTCTCGTCCATAGCAGTGTCTTAATATAATCAGAAAGCGGTGGAGTGATACGTGACTCTCTGTTTTTCTAAGGTTTATTCAACCTCATATTACAGCTTATTCTAACAGACATTCAAAGAAACTTTTGAGACTTAAATTTATATTAACAAAATTTATAGCCAAGAAAGTTTACTTGTTGTTTTCTTGAAAAACTTTACATAATTCTTTATTTTTTAGACATTGTGGATTAAAGTCAATTTTCCACATAACCTTATATAGACAATTATTATTTAAGAGTCATAGATGAGGCTAGACTTCTTTAAACTCACTTTGTACACTACGCTTAAAAATGTTTATGAGTTGTCGTGTTTGTTGGAGTTTAACTTATCAGCCTACATTAATTATTCATAGCATCAAGTAGAAGAAGCTCAAAGCAATAAAAATATTATCATTCTATTCAAATAAAATATAAATAACATTTTACGGTATATGTTGTGAAATCGAAGTGTCTTATTAATAGCTTAGATTTGACAACCGTTCTCTTATCATGGCTAGATCAGATTGTTGAATTATCAACGAAATATATTTTTTCTATGTCACGAGCAGTTTAATCCTATTTTAATTTATGACATTTGACTACATATTATAAAACAAAGTCCTTTGCCGCTTCAGTCTGTCTGTCTGTCTGTTCGCGATACACTCAATAACGATTTCACACCGATTTTCATGGTTGCACCGATTGGTTTCACCATTGGATAGAGTGGTTCTCGAGAAAGGTTCTAGTTTATCATAAAAATGGGCATGTATTGATTGTAATATAAATGCTTTTGCGCATCTAATCGATTCGCCAATTTATGAATCGAATTGATTTTTTTTATTAAATTGAAAGGAAAATGTTAAAAATTACATAAAATAAGAGGGGCATTTTTGTAACCTTTTTAATTCACTACTAATATAGTAGAACAGTTATGCTGACTAAAATTTTGGTTGAAAAGTTGAAACGTCACAGGTGGCGCGACTTTGAATCTGTTTAGTGTATGCTGCTTAACCTTTGTAACAGAGCGATTTATGAGAGCATTAAAATTCGCGTGCAGATATAATTGGGTACTCGTGCCGTAAGAGGAACGTGTTCGTATGAATTTGTGTTGTTGACTGAAATATAAAATTCTTGTAACTACTTCTTGTGTTAGGTCTTGTTTTTAACTTTTAAAAAGCCAACATAAAGCTTAAGACAGCACAAATAATAGCAATCTTATATTTATGAAAAGCCTTGCATTATTAATTATTTTTGGTAGAATAGCTAAACCGATTTTTTTTAAGTGTCATGCAATGTATTCTTACTATAGTTATAATATGAAACGTGGATAAGTTTTAGTTTAAATGTGTGGATATTATCAATACCATATTAAAATATTTGTTTATAACATTTCAAAGTAAAAAGACTTTATTGTTACCCAAAACATGCATGCAAAAGTGCAGTAATCAGTTTCATTCGCTTTGTTTTGTTAAAAGTGTCTCCACGAGTGTCCACCACACAAGGTTAATTATAATTATGAACTCGGTAAGCTCGTGAAAGTCGTGGCTCAGTACATAAAGACCTTCAATTAAAATGGTTTTTATAAGCGTTTGCTATTCATTTATTTTCAGGAACTTTTGCAGCTCCAGTCTACTTTTTGAGGTGATATGTAATTTTAAATTGTATTCAAACGTCACCTATAGACTATTTAACTATAGAATTTAGGATTGATAATATATATTATAACGAATAAAAACTAATAATTGTTTACGACGCCATTTACCTCTATGAATATAGCCAAAATAAAATATAAAGAACAGCAATAACCAAATAATTGCATTGAAATATTGAACTAGTACAGACACTTTGAAGTACGCTAAAATGTTTACCTGTAATCGAACATTCAAAATTAAAATTTGGTTGGAATTCACTCATCAAAGTTTAATGCACAATCAAAGGAACGTAGACGGATTATATAAATTAGATTGGCTAATGTGTGCTGATTTGCTATCAACTAGTTTATTGAATTGGGATCCAATTAAGTTCCCGTATTGTGATTCATTTGAATAGAGAATTTCACAAAGTAAAGCTTCTCCCAATCAATATACATTCTCTTTCCGTACATAATTCATTTGTTTCAAATTTTAGGCTGTGGCTTGTCACCAAACTCATAATGATATGCTTGCATTCTAGTGCTCTTAATTTTAGCCTTGTAGTATATTTGATGCATAATGTATTATGTATATCGCTTTAGATCTTTTTAAAGGTTAAATACATTTTTTAACCTTCGAATAGATGAATTCTGGTTTTAAATGAAGGGCCTAAATAAATATAAAAATTCTTTTAATTAAATACATAAATTAAAGATTATTTTAAAAAGATAAGAGAAAAGATGCAAATCTAATGAAAATAGTGTTTAATTTATTTTCACAATATGGAATATTTCCTAGGAAGGAAGGAACTTTATTAAGACGAAATACAGTGTTGAAAACCATAATCCAGTACTTATTTCTATGTTCTAGGAAGAGAATTATGAAAAGCTGGTATGGTTTCATAAGGTATATCTGCCCCACCCTATAAGATAAACGAAAAGAGTAGGAAAAACAATTAAACATACCAGCGCGCGACACCTATATAGGTATAGGTTAGATAAATGGCAAGTGTTGTCAAAAATTCAATATTCATTATATCGCTGCGAGGGTGCGATGTGTTGACATTCTTTTATGTAATCACTCGGACATAATTACTTGGCTTAATTAAAAAAAATATTTAAAGAAATTTTATCGAAACTTCTTCAATGTGTTATATTACTAATTGCTAAACTTTACTAAAAAGTACTTTTTTAGTAAGTAGTCTTTTTTTAACAAAAAGTGTTGGTTATATGACTTCACTTATTTAAAGTGTGCAAATCAAAATATTTGCATAAAAATATACACTTTTTTACATTACTAAAAGTACGTGAATATTTTAATAAAATAATGAAGTCCTCGTATATGTAGAGTAATAGTTTGTAAGTTTACAAGTAAGACGTTCTCATCAAAATTAATCAGAATAAATTGGGTTTACCTTGAACACTAGCTACTGTCAAGGTGGTTTTAAAATGATTTTCCCGACGTAGCGCATTTTTATTGGGAACGTCGGAGAGCTTCACATAAAATGAGCTTTACGGTAAAAGGTTTCATACGTTGTTTTCTTTTATTACACTCTGAATTTACAGATAGAAGTGTATTGAACGCTTTTAAAATATAATTCAATATTTATACTGAAGATCGTATATAATGTTTATATATTAACTCATTATTTTTTTAATTTATCCGATAATAGTCATAGTCATCATATTTACTTACCATTTATATACTTATATATTTTCCAATTCAAAAAAATAAATAAACACAACATCAATTAGTAAAGTACCGGAAGTAAGCTTTTGTAGCCAAATGTAAAGAAAAACAAACTGCCACAGCTCTATCACTTAAGTCTATCACTTTGTAGTTTGAAATGTTTATAAAATACAAATATGTTATTTTATTACGTCCGACATAATTTTTTAACAGTTGAAACTTAAAAGACTTTTATTCTTAACTGATATTTAACTTAAATGCCACTTTTTTAAAGGCAGTTCTGAATAAAGAAATGAAAATGAAAATTAAATTGTACTTAAAAAGTAACCTCAACGTGTAGCGGTTTGGTTTGAGTGATAATAATTCAGTAAGAACAAGATGCTAAGGTGTTTTGAATTTTATTGTACCTACCTATTTTGAATGTCAACTTCTTTCACGATATTTTCTTATATTATATTTTCTTATATTAGTACTCGTAGTCAATTTGAGAAAGATTCGCACATAATATCTGTATGAGCGCATAAATACATGAACACAATACGTATTACATATGTATATATAACAGGTCTCCCCTCGATACCACCATGCCGGTCTCTCGAAAACATACTTACTTTGTATCACAGGTTTCCTCAGGATGTTCTCCCTTACCGTAAGGTAAGTGGTAATCATGTTGGAAATGGTTCGCCTTTGAAATATTAACGTTTGGCTCAGTTTCTAATAACCCTACTTGCAGTGCCAGCAGTATCGGGTTGGAGTCACGGGGGCATTAACGTGGACATTTACGTGGCACGAATGTTTGTACTCCGGTCATGGATGTTTATTTATAATATGTATGTATTAAAATGTTCTCTAAGTGTAGCTTATTATGATACAAGATGGCGCTGTGTGGTAATGTCCCAATATATTTATTTGTTTAGGACGTAATTATCTAGCACAAGAGGTCAGACCATTGATTTGTGTTACTGCTGCCCAAGTTGTACCTTAGGGCACACTTGGCCGATATAAATGGAAGTCAATTTTTTTTTAACTCAACATCAACTTTTAATTTTTAAATCTTCTTAGTATAAAAATTAATTATCATATATTAAAAAGTACAACTGCTACAATTGTTAAACTGTCGCATCGACTAGAGTTGCCAAATAGTCTTATTATTACAATAATTTTATTTTTATTCCGAGAAAGTTAAATTTTCTAGAAAGTTCTTTATTATTTTTTGCAATTTTATTGGCTTAGCAAATATTATTCAAAGCAATTTTAAATAGTTTCATTTAATGCGCAAGAAAATCTATTATTTTATTTAAGAACTGTCACACAGTCACATCGAAAATAAACTTATCTAAGAAGTAAGAACCATTCATTTTATCATCATCTTATCAATCAATTTTGTTGAAATAAAGATTACATGAGAAAAAAATACTTCGTCGGTTTTTAAAAGGAGAAAAAACCACGTGGCAAGCAGATAAAACCTAATAAAAAAATTAAACTTTTTAATAGGTTTCCATCTAAAAAAAATATACATATTTTATTATTTTTAAATTTATATCAAATACGAAAATATTTGAGTTAAACGTTAATACTAAAATACGATGCACACTTGATCTAAAAAACACAGCTTCTTTGAATTAAAATATAATAATCATTTACATAAAGGTGCGTCGCGGCATTTCTTATCTTCTCAGCCTTGACTTAATTAATTATCAGAATGTTATAATTTACATCAGTGAATGATTAATTTATATCTTTTTGTTATTATGTTGATTGATACATATACCAACATTTAATGTTATATTGCTATTTTAGGAGACTTCAAAAATGTTCTTAATTTGAATAGGCAGTATATTCTCCATAATGTATGGTACCCATTTTACTCGACTGCTGCGAAGCTCGAATGAGGGTTAAGTATTTGATCTGTATTTATTTAATTCAATTATTTCCTTTAATGGCTTCCAGGAGTGTCGGTTGGGACTTCGCCAATGTCACGTAGAAATCTGTATTTATTTATCCTATCCTATAATCCTTTCTAATTGTCTTTTTCCAATCGAGCTTGGGTTGTCAAAATGAAGGTTTTTGAGAGGCTATTTAAAAGATATAATAAAGACCAAAAATTCATAAAGTAAAACTCCAAACGTACTAATAGTATTAAAAAATAGACTGTGTAAAATCGAATTAAATCGATGGGATAAACAGTAATATGGCAGTCTGGAGACAACTTACTACGTGTCATACGTGAATTTCATCTCTGGTGGTCCTAAGCTTAGAAGGTCTAAAATAATTTTATGGCTTTTAAACTCTGCTATTGTGGTTTCTAAGAACTTTTGGATTGCATTATGTCATAGATCAAGTCATAATACTGTACTAGTAGGTACCTTTTTGACGACAAGTTTGACTCAGTTGGTAGTGACCCTACTTTCTGCGCCAGCGGTCGCGGGTTCTAGTCCCGCTGGGGGCATTCATTTGTGGAGCACGAATGTTTGTACTCCAGTCATGGGTGTTTATATTTATAATATGTATGTATTTAAAATTTATATGTGTAGTATATCACCTATCTGGTATCCGTAACTTAAGCTTCGTAGCTTACTTACCACGGAACTAAACGGTGCTGTCTGTAATAATGTCTCAAATCCCGACATATTATGTGTAGATTTTATAATTAGTTGTGGAATTCAACTCTTCAATTAATGCTGCAGGCCTAACCGACCTGAAAGCTGCAGGTCTTAAACGAAACCTTTATAAATTAAACAATTGTATATAAAATAGCTTGTGATGCTTTATTTAACCAAAGGATGTTTAGTTTATACTTAAAAGATAATAATTAATCATATCATGGGTCACCAATCAGATATAAATATAATGTAAATTTCGTCCTATTTTATTTTAGAAATAAAAACAGCGAACAGTCATTAATCAAAAAATAATACGATTTCGCTTTCCTTTTATTTTTCATTAGATTTCTGTGAAAATTTTGTCACGTCTTTACGTCAATATTTGCAAATTATTATTTTTAGACTACAGGCCCATGTACAAAAATGGATGGGTCATATGAACCACCAGGTGACGTATATAGGACGACATAAGAGCATAAAATAATAAGATTCAGCCCTATGCCGTCACTTGTAAGCTGTCCAACTGAGTGCTGGTGAGAATTCAAAAGTGCAGGTAGAGTGAGTAAATTTTGGTCATATATTTTTGTACGGCATTTTTACCATCGATAGATCCATGAAAAATAATAAGAAAGCGCGCAGTGCCGTAAAAAAATTGTGCGCCACAAAGTCGGTAAATTTTTTATTTTCTGACAATTTCCAGAGTAAATTTGGTCATTTGATTCTGTACGGCATAAGTTTCATACTGTTTCAATACAGCTTCTAATCCATTATTCCGCAACGCCGTACAAAAATCACGCGACAAAGGGAAAAAATCGAGGGTTGCAACCCCTTCTCTTTCCGTGGTCAAATCTCTCTTTCTTTTATTTGTACATTATAGCATTTTCAAACCTTTCAAAATACTAATTAGATTATATTTTAAGTGTTATACATGTATTTAAGATTTTTTTTAATACGATGAAGTTTGGTTTTAAATAAATCAACTTCCTCACTGTAATCTTTGCGATCGTAAATCTTTCAGTAATACTCACAAGATAAATTACTATACGTTGTTAGATATTTTACGCATGACTTGCACAGTTCTATCGAAATACTCGTAGGTAATAAGGATTGTTCTTATTTCACGCAGCAACGGAGCAAGAGATCTGTGTGATTGAGTGATCCGAGAGGGTGAGGAGAGGATATTTAGTTATTCGCACTGTACAGATAGACGTTAGATTGGTACACCTCCGTGTAATTCTACAGGTAGCGGTGGCCAGTGATCCTTTAATGATCCTGTATTTTCGTAGGATATACGAGATCCGATCTAGTTACTTTTCAATAAAAAACTTGAGAGGTGTCAAGGGACACCCGGATAGAACGAAGTTCTTTTCGATTAATTAGTGAAGGAATTATAATTATTTTTTAAAAACCAGATGTCCGTCATCTTGGATTTGAAAATGGACCTCATTTTCGCAATCAGCACCCCGAGAAACCTCGGAAATGACACCCATGTAATTATTAAAAAAAAAAACCGAATGTCCGCCATCTTGGATTTGAAAATGGACCTCATTTTCGCATTAAGCACCCCGAGTAACCTCGAAAATGACACCCATTTCATTATTGAAAAAAAAAACCGGATGGCCGCCATCTTGGATTTGAAAATGGACCTCATTTTCGCAATCAGCACCCCGAGAAATCTCGAAAATAACACCCATGTCATTGTTGAAAAAAAAAACTAAAATGTGTTAGGTTATTTTCTTACTATAGCAAAAAGTGTCGTGACAACTTTTCGTAAGAATTTTTTCCAGCTAGCCCCCTTTCACAACGCGCGATAAGGAACTTCGTTCCAAAAAACTAAAAGCCGAGGTTTAGTGCTTTTTGTCTTTATCGTGGTGGAATTTTTCCTCAAAACGTGTATATAACTCAACGTATTATACTGCTATTAAATCATGCGAAGCTACGAGAATAGGCTAGTTCATCTTACATTTTGACATTTGTGTCTATGACAAAATTAATTGTCAGGAAAATATGTCTCATACATATTTAATAGTAGTTTTCATTATATCAAAGATTGCTGCTGTTTCTATTACGTATAAGGTTTTTAATTAAACTATTTTCGCTTCTTTTCGCTTATGAAATTAAGGCGAGTGGAATAACAGATCTGTCTTATACCAGCTGCACACCCTGGCTTTGCATGGGTTCATCCGTAGTGAAAAAGAAAAAATCACATCTAGGAACTATATATTCTTCCGGGATAAAAAGTACCTGTATTCGAATTCCAGTCTATAATCTGTTTCTGTGCCTTTCATCCAGATCCGTTCAGTCGTTCTTGCGTGAGTAACAAACATCCTTACAAATATCTAAGTTTTCTAGCTAAGTATAAACACTGATTAATGATTATATCTTCCTATTTCGGACACGGAGGTCAATCAAATTGAGCCCAGCCATTTGCGTGGAGCATATTATAACGAACAAGTTTATGCATGACACAAGTATTTGATATGTCTTTTACTTTAATACAATTAAATAAAAAAAAATATGAATATAATCGTTTATATATTTATTAGTACTAAACGTTATTTTGAAGTTGTTATAAATGAAACTACCTTTTCGGATTTTGTCGCGGATTTATTTTGATTTTAAGTTCCCGACGTTTACGACAATTTACAAAATTGTGGGTAGGCACTGTCTGTAACAAGTATATAAACCTCTGAGACGTCAAATACCTTAGTCTCTCCCGTGACCATAATTGCTGTAAAGCATTCTATTCTCTATTCTATAAAAGTCACCCAAAGAGCATTGAAGCTTGTATACCAACATAGCCCACAGAATACTGCTGAATGCAGATGGCAAAAAAAGTCAATAAATTCTGTACTGAAACAGCATACTCAACAGTGATCAATATTGATGTACCTCTACTTCAATATTGATCGCTGTAGAGAAATAAAAATTGAAGTGCTTGAAGTAGAGTAAGTAGAGAAATAAAATGCAATAAGTCAACTTTTCATATATTTATTTCTGTAAAACCAAGATTTACGCAGCGCTCCAGTCCTGGGCGGAACCTCCCCACGATGGGGCTGCTGCTGGAGCAGGGGCTGGAGCAGCTGCACCCCACTCTTTTTGAACCTGAAATTAAAATCAAATCTTAATACAGCTTGTTCACCAAGAATATGACTAATGCTGCAATTTGAATTAAATATAGGAAAAAGTCAAAACACTAATAGATTAAGGAGAAATAAAATTTGTAAATGAAAACAACAATTTTGTTTTTTTTTTTTTTAATACAAACTTCACTAAATCAGTTAAATGTGAAGAGTCAAGATAAGAAAAGGTATTTTTATTTTTTAATCTACCTGAGCAGCCCAATTTTCTTGGGCAGGAGGTGCAGCACCAAATGCTAGCTAGGGCTGGTGGCGGTGCAGCTTCTTCAAAATGTAAATTTAAGATACTACCCGTAGCGTCTTAAGCTCGCTTCGCTCGGTTTCGTTCCTAGGTTCTCACTAGCAAAACTAAGTTTGTAGAACTGCATTTAATAAAAATTGAAGGACTTCTATACAAACATGCGAGAACCCTTAGACCTTTTTAATCCGACCTTGTCGCAAAAAAAGTTCTTAACGGACGTCTACTAACTAAAAATTACCTCCTTGCCAAATTTCAATTTTTTAAATTACGTCTAGCGGTTTTCGATGTTTCATGACGAGTGAGTCAGTGAGTGACCTTTCATTTTTATACATTTAGATTTAAAATAATATTAATACTAAATTTAACTCGCACTTCCGCGGTTTAACAATGTGTTGAATTACCCCTCAGCCACGCCTATGAATGTTTTACTTCAAAATTTCTTGACAGATAGCTTTAACGTTAATTGACCCCTGTATTTCTGTATCTGCATGTGGCACCTAAATTATTAAGCAAATTTTGGAAATTTGTTTTTATTTATAAGAAACTAGCGGTGCCCGCGGCTTCGCTCGCGCTAAGAGTGAATAAAATAAAAATTTTTGCTTATATACCAAGGACTGATTCCCCATTTAAAGTTCTGGCCCTCTTTTCTGAAAACTACTGTGTAGCATCCTGCCGTGCCGCCACTGCTGCGCTTTCTAAAACTTATTTCCTATTTTTAACCAATTTTGCTACTATGTGTATCATAATTTCTTTGTGTGTTTTTCGTTAAATGATAAACTGATGTACGTGGTTCATTGTTATGGACTTATGGTAAAAATTACTGTTATATATTTCTCCTACGCAAATTTTTCCCTTATTGTGCCACCCCCGTTAACCCCCACAGGGGTTGATTTTCAAAAAACGCTTAGATATGTATCTCATAATTTGTATTGCAGAGCATTATTTGAGTTTCACGCAAAATATTTCAATAGAATTAAATTTCCCATACAAACTTAGCCACCCCCTTTAACCCCCAATGGGGGTGAATTTCGAAAAACCCTGAAATACGTGTTTCATCATTTGTACTAAAAAGCATTAATTCAAAGTTTCATGCAAAAATGTGCAATAAAAATATTTTTCTCATACAAACTTTGCCACCCCTTTTAACCCTTTTAGGGGTTGAATTTCCAAAAAATAATATGCCTATTTCCTTCTCATGAATGCAAACTATCTACATACAAAATTTCAGCAAAATCGGTTGGGTGGTTTAGGCGTGAAAAGGTAACAGACAGACACACAGACAGACAGAAAGACAGAGTTACTTTCGCATTTATAATATTAGTATGGATTAGAAATATAACATTTAAATTAAGTTCAGGAATAATAAGATAAGTTATATTATAAAATATCTGATTGGTAAAACAGAACCCCGCTGTTAGTATTGATAAAGCGAACGGTAGTACAACTAACTTCAACAAACGGTTGGCAGCTTTCCAAATAAGGAATCGCACACTACTACGACAAATCTTTACGCTTTTAATAATAGACTTTAGTTATTATTTTGTTTGTTATTAGGGGTCATTCTTAAAAAAGAGTACTTAAGCCGATATCAGCAATTTCTTTAAAATAATTGCAGATACGGTATACGGTAAGGCAAAGAATATCAATGGATGGTTTTTTTTTAATTTTAATAATTTGAAAAGAAAAGTCATGAGTATTTCGATACACCTTGAATACCGTCAATACAACAATAGGAAATTCTTTTTGCGGGGTCTTTTCTATATGTATACGAAAAAATATCTCAATCATTATATCGAAATCTTTTTAGTACGAAACAAATGTGTATGTATGTATATATTCTTCTTTTATACCTACTTTCTAATATAAACACCCCTTACGCAGTTATTTACTTTGTGTTAGTTTACCGTCCTGTGACTAAAGATAGCAAGTTACATTTGCCTACAGTCCACGATATTTTACTGCAATAAGTATATAAGGACTTGAGTATTTAAGTTTCATTTTTCAGTTTATAATTCAGTGTAAGTTCTGTTTTAATTTATTTATTTTAAATCAATTTATTAAAATGCTACATGTGTAACTCGATGATTATGAAAACGCATTGTACGAGTACTAGTCCCTCACGAATTTTTGACGAGCTAAAGCTGTGCGTAGTATTGAGACGCAGACAACATATTATTATGTATAAGTAACTATATATCTATATAGATATATACGCCATAGCTCACTGACGAATTCACATAGGCGCTTTTTAATATACCAGCGTTTTCCTCGAAGTGTTATTCAGTTCGAGCGTCATAATCAAAAGAAAACGCTAACACCGCTCGCATCTAACGCTGCACGGTTGTATAAAGCTTTTTCTCTGTATGGATATTTTCCTATGTGCCGTATACCGCGTTTACTAATATTAGATACTGACGTTTATTGTCGCATCAAAGAGAAAACAAATAACTACTAGAAGAGGAATTGCTCTACAATCTACTTCTTCTCTGTTTTTAATCATATGATTTTCTTCTTTTTCTTTTTTTGGATCATAAACCTAATCATTTGTCGTTTCGAACAAAAATAGAAAAAAACAGCCTTTTTTCTAAAGTTTTGGCAGGTATAATTATTGTCGATCACAGTGATGTATATTGGCTCGTACTATGTATAACATACATTTATATTTTATAGCATCTAATATGTTCTTATAACATTCAATGCAATAATAAATATTGTAATGTTTATTTTATGCCACACACGGCACTTAAAAGGGCGATATTGTACATTTGAAGTGCTTTATATCCGATACCCAATTGATATAAAACTGCGTTTAAAGTATTATTATTATTGGGAATAGGTGCATAAAAAAACAAGAATCGGTATATTGTAAAAAAAATCAAACAATGTAAGTAAGTGAAAAGTTGCAAGGTATAACGCTTAATAATGCACGGTATACACATAAGCACTTTTGTTTAAAATCACTTCTGGCAAATATCATCTTTTTCTTTCAGATTGAAGAGCGTTTGAGATAGATTGATTTATTTTAGCGTTTCAGAACAAGTACGATTGATATCTATTTATATATAATAATAAAATACTGTTATTGAGATTACTTTTGTATACTGTCACGTGAGGAAAGTAAAGAAAGTTTGAACATATACCTAGTGGTTACTGTATTAATTATTTCATCCTTCGCCTCCTCTTCCATTTTTGTCACTGCTAGAGATGATAATTCTGCCCGAATTCTCAATGAAGTCATTCGCCAGACAACTAAATTAATCGTCATTACGCGCTTAATTAACATGCTGAGACGGGAGTGGGCCGGTCATGTCTTTAGATGCAGTGATGGTCGATGGTGGATTGTGGTGTCGAACTGTAGAACCTTCTGCAGCACGATCAGTTTATGACCTAACGAAGGTAGTGGACAGATGTGATTGTGATTACCACTTTTCTAAGGCTTCTGAGGGATAAGTGATTTTTTCGTTTGATTTTATAATTTTGCGTTACGAGAAATTGAAAAAAAGTAAATTCTTTAATACCCTATTACAAATTTCCAGATTTACAACGTGAGCTGTTTTATATAATACTAGTGATTTACCCTCGGTTCTCTCTGGTGTGGTTCTAGACACGTACTGTTGGTACAGTTTAATATTAATGTCTCTTTAAGTAGGAATAATTATGTAATTCAATGCTTCTACAACTTTATTAGTTTACGCCAAGCACGTTAATAAAGCTTACAGTCAGTATATATTTTTTCTACTTCTTCAATCATAGTATTATTTAGCTTAAAATATGCACAAAAACCTAATGAATTGTTCACTTAAACCTTCCTCACGAATCGCTTCATGTATAGGAATGCGCTCCATGTATGAAAATCTGTTTTATGATTTTTGAGTTTAACGTATTCAAACGGACACACACGGAGGGGGAATATATTTTGTAATATTCTGTGATTTAAATGTTAATAAGTCCAGTAAGTAATCATCAAGTAATCTTGCAGCACCTATTTTACTAAATGCTTGGAAGATAATTGTAAAATTGCTTTTGGACTAACGCAACCGTTTAATGGAAAATTATATTTCAGTTGAGTTCATTGTTACGTTATGTTCCTTTTTAGCTTTACACTGTAAATGCTCTTAAATTTTTAATTACTAAGAAAAAAAATTTAGGTAGCAAATACTATCTTAAAAGAATGAGAAAAAAATATGGGTGAAGAACTGTATTACATTGTATTATTGTCGTACTAGCGACGCACCATCTCTTCGCTCGCGTTCGTCCCTAGGTGCTTCCTGCATAAGTTTGTAGCACAAAAAAATTAAAGAATTTCATGCAAACTTGTGAGAGCCCTTAGACCTCCTTAATCCAGCCCTGTCGCAAATCCATCAAAATTTCATCTTTATACTTACGTCAAACGGTTTTTGATATTTCGTGATGAATTTTCGTGAGCGAGTGTCTTTATATATTAACATGTTTTTTAAAGGCAATTTAATGACATAGTGCTATCTATTTATACTTGTAGGCGCCGCGCTGTTCTATTTTAAAATTGCAATATATTTTTTGTTGATGAATTATATACTTATGTTACTTATGTACTTTAAATATAAAACTTAATACTCGTAATAAACATAAAATATGTACATAATGCTAATTAACTTTTTGCTGCAGGTTTTAGTCGACATATTAATTCCACGTCAAACATTCCACGTCCGTTGTACCTACGGCTACGATGCATCATAAATACTTATAAGAAATCTATAGCAAATTTTAAATACACGGTATTTGCAGTTTAATTTATAAAAAATAAACATGTTCAAGAGATTTGAATTGTAAATGTTTATAATGTTTGGTATAATATGTTTAAAAGTTCAGGCTAAATTTCTATAAAATATAAATAGAAAATAAAGTAGCTAGAAAGAAAACTAAGTAAAGATAGCACTAAAAAAAATGACTACGTACATTTCAAAAGAGTACACATTTCGCTGCTTGCAAAATAAAACATTTTGCATAAGAAGCTTCTAGATCTATCTGCTTTTTAGAGTTCCTTATTGCAAAAGTAAAAATAATATCATATAAATATATAATTCACATTTGGTTGTCCGCCTGTCCGTCTAGCTGAGCACAACTCGTGGATGTATAGTAAAAAATTAAGCGTCTAACTCAATACAATCAAATTAAACAAGCGTGTATTTTTGGTGTATATTTTAAAATGGCACCCACAAAAGAATCAAATCCTATTCAGTACTTTCCGTTGAAAACTGTAAAAGAAAAATAGAATCACGAAATTTGAAAAGAAGCAATGGGAATAAGCCAAAAACTGTAAACACGAACATTTTTTGAAGTCTTAGTACAAATTTGCGATTTAAAAACTAAAGTTTATAGTAATTACTACTGAACCGTCGAAGTGAGAGTCAGACAGCTGGTCTGTTGTTTACAATTTTGATTCTACTATTTTTGTATTGTGAGAGCCTACATGTCACACTGTCGCTCGCAAGTCTTGTGAACCGGGTTTAATCATCACGAGCATCATGAGGAAAGTTGTGGACTGCCTTGTCCCCTGATATTTATGGGAGGCCCGTCCCAGCAGTGGAACGCTAAAAAAGTTTTAATACAATAACACTTAATGTTACGTCATTCCAGTTGTTAGTTTATTAATAACTAATAATAACTAACTTACATTACTAATGTAAACGTTTTTAGTAATCCCGAGGATTACTTATAGACAATTCGGCTATCGATGACACATGTGCTATATAAACATGTGATTCACGTCCGGATTAAATCTTATTACATTCTCTACACGTACTTTTTAAATTTCATCCGAATAAGGCAACGATTGCGTAGAATTGCTGTAAGGGCTTCTAGACAAGGAATTTGTTAGCAATAGGAACTATATATTTTATAGACTATTGGCAAAATAACTAACTTTAACCCATTCGCGTCCACCGCACTACATTGCAACTCAAACGTCATGCCGCCATACATATTACTAGTGAACCCACTAGCGGGGTCTTCGGCATGGGGTATGCGCTCTCCATATAACTATTAATTTAAAAACGATTTGACGAGTTTATTTACAAAACAAAGTAACTAAAACTATTAAACAACAAAATAAAGTTTGATTTGGGACTGTTCACTAACAAGTCATGCGGACAAACCGATATATTTTTATTCTTTATAACATAAAACAACAACGAACAACGAACAAATCAAGCTATGAACATATTTCACTTACCAGATTTCTTACATTTATGAATATCAATTCTTTTTAATAATTGTTTTTAATATTCGTGCTGATATTTGGCGAATATGAATATTCGGTAAATACCTACTATTCGTATTCGTTGCATCACTACCTAATGATAATATTTCATTGCATGTGTGTGTAAGTATTAGTCTAAGAGCTAGCGAACTACTTATTAGACTAACTTTTTGTAACTAAAGTTACAATGCTAAGAAAATATTATTATATTTGATGTTTTATTTTTTATTGGAGAGCGTTGGCCTGCGGATCAGTCGAACGAACTCAGAACATCTGTTCTGTGACTTACTGGGCCACCAAAGTCTCACTACACTACTTTTTAATTATTTTTATTTTATTATGATGTAATTAAGGCAGCAGGCGATAATGCGCTCTCTTGGATATCCGAGTAATGCGGGTTCAAATCCGGGTCTCGCACCTCTGATATGTACATGTTCGAATCATTTTCTAGCATGATTACCACTTCTCTTACGGCGAAGGAAAACACCGTGAGGAAACCTACATGTCTGAGAAAAACCTAGCAAATTTTCAAAAGACATGTGAAGTCCGCTAACTCACACTAGGCCTGAGTTGTGGACTATGGCCTGATTCCCCTCGTACTGAGGGAGGCCCGTGCCCAGCATTGGGACGTTAAAAGGGTTGAAGATGAGATGATAATGTAACTATTATTTTTCACTTAGTAAACTGTAAAATCAATCGTAATAATATGGATACTAATCAATAAAATTGAACTAAAACAGATTTATTTAAAAAAATATTTATTAACATTATGGGCAAAAAACGTACAATATCACTTAGTTTATTTGACTCAAGACTAAAGTTTATTCTCATTAAAATGAAGTAATGCTGTAAGTAAGTAATTAATCATGCTGGTCCTAACCCACATAGCGTGGGGTAAGGACAAGAAGAAGAAGTAGATTATCGGTAAATCGAGGAGCGTTATCGTTCTGGTTCAAAAAATAAAGAATTTTTAATCTACTCCCACAAGGCTATAATTTTAATATGTAGTAATTTTCATATGTTGAAATGTAAAAAAAAGAAAACCTATTTTTAGGGTGCAAATATGTAGGTACCAGACTAGTAAACTTGACCTCGGGATTGTTGTTAGCAATAGTAATGCTCCCACAAGGCTAACGTTTTGATGTTCTTTCATTTTTTTTAAAAGTATATGCAAGCAGTCTGAATATTCTAGTACTTGCAGGAGTCTGCCAGACGAGGATATATTGGGCATCACGCTTGAGAGCGAGCGCAACAGACTTCTACGGGTTTTAACGTTAGAAAAGATATATTAAATTGATAAGATATGATTAAGGATTACTGAAATTAAAGATAAACAGGGTTATATATAAAGCGAATTTATTTTATAAAACAAATTTATTATGCAAACTTATTATTCGAATGATCTATGAAGAATGAAGTTACATAATATAATAATATTATTATTACAGTATTTTATTTTTGGGAAACGCTAGCTCTCCTACTATATTACTGTCATTGATTGTCATCCTTAATTATACACAGTATGTTACATTTTATTGCAGAACCTATATTTAGGTAAAGTAAGTACTTATTTGTTTTTTTTTCTGAATATTTTTAGCAAACCAAGTTTTAAGGTATACTGTACTACTGTATACTTATAGGTATATTGTCAATAAGTATAGTGAACAAAAGGTAAGACAATAATAAAATAAAAATACCTCGCAATTATGTAGATACTTTGAATCCGTACCTATATTTTATATTATGCCAAAATGTATTGGTATGTTTTTCTTTCACGTTAAAACGGGACAAAGGATTGGCAGTGACCTAGGCTTATTTTTACCTTGGCAGATTATCTTGTTCCCAAGGTAAACACGTTATAAATTATAATACATATCATTAAAAATGTTGATGGAATATCCTCCTTATAATTTGCTTTACAATGACGATTTACAAATTTTGAGGCCATTGTTCAAAGAAGCAGGTATAGACTTAAGAAAAGATTATTTCTTACATTGACCTCTAGCAGAACTCAGGATCAGACGATCAGAGATATACGAGTACCAGTATGGTATACAAAGTTCTTAATTAAATTTTAATATTTCCTATTCGCGACTTTTTGTGTAGTCTAAGTGAATTGATGAATAACATAAATGATAAATTTAAGCAATTATCTAAGACCGCGCGTATGCAGTCACGGGCAAAATGCTTTACAAAGTAAAAATGGCACTTAAAAGACAAAGATTCAATTTCAATAACTGGATATTTTGAGTTGTAAGTACGTTAACTAAAATGATTTTCATAATACTTTATGAAGCGAAGATATTTTTGTAATGTTTAAATTATGTACCTACTGCGAAAACAAATATATTATTAAAATAAAGCCAGAGCTTTTTTATAGTATTAGAGACAATAATACTGTCCAACAATATTTTATTTCTTTATTTAATATCAAACTACTGCGTAAATTTAGAACACGCTGTAGCAAGCTATGGCATGACAGCCGTGTACAGACAGAGTAGCGGCCATATTCATTTCTATCTATGTGTGCGTGTAGTGTTGGCTATGTTCGTCTTTATCTAAATTTTCAGCAAAATACAATTGATCACTCGATACTATTGAATAAAAAATGTGTATAATATAGAGATTACAGTTTCTTTGTTTTTCCTGATCTAGTAACAAGAAATCAAATCGATATTTATGATAATTATTATAAACAGCGGTTTCTCACGTCTGAAATACGATCTACGACGTAGGTTGAATTTTACTAAAAATAAAATTAAACTGAATCTTGAAACCAATGGATATACTAAAAAGAACTTGTTAAAATAAATAGTTCACTTTATTTTGTAATCGTATAATAACGTATTTACAAAGAATGAGCTACATTTATAAAGAGCCCACCACGCGGGTTCTCGGCACCGCAATAGCGACATACGTGAACCGGCGCCGTGGGTCACTGGCACTGAATGGGTTAAGACAACTCTATAAGTGTAATAATTATGGCATAATTAAATAGATATTCATTGAATATCCATTGAAAAGGCGAAAAATATCGTGAGGCTGTGAAGGTTTTTAAAGGCTAATGGTAAATCTTATTGGTAACGAATTGATATGTAAATTGACATTTTTAATTTATTCTGTTGCTTTTATTAACTTAAAATGAAGCAGATTACTATTATTTAAGAAAGTCAACATAATATACTTACCTAGTATTAACGAGAGTGTGTTAAAACAATATAAGTATTACATTCTTACTTTGGTATAAAGTTACAAGATAACAGACATATGCTTTGAATGTATTTTAGTACTTTTTCTGAAGTTTATTCTCAATCATTCTTTTCGTAATTTTTACAATATAATTAGAAACACATGTATGTTCTTTGTATTAAAGAGTGAATGTTTTTACAAGTTGTGCAGATGTTTATTGCGCAGAGAGATACGTCGAGACGTGTCATTGCAAACATGGGAGTTATCACTTAGGTATCACAGAGACCGCGTTGTAAGTGTGAAGGGTAGAGCAGTAAGTCCCTGTAATGCTTATGTAGCAACTTATCATGATTTTATTATTTATCCCGACGATTACCTTTTTACTGCATAATTAACGATTTTTAAAAAGGATAGACTGAGGCATAGCCTTAGGCTCATATTGTGCCGCCAAAGAAAAAATATAATGTGTAGCATATAGCATGACGTACTAAATGTATAAAATGCGATAACATTAATGTGCTCAGTAGTTATTTACTATGTTATTATAATGAAAGTCCTATACAAGCTTACCCCTTAAAAAGAAAAACATTTGCGCTGAAATTACGGTAATAATATTGTCAACTCGATTCACAGAATAATTATTATAAAATTATGAAATAACTAGCGACTCACCCTCGCTTCGCTCGGGTTCGCCCCTAGGTACCTGTTGTATATATTTACTTCGCACCGCCCTGTATCCGCTGGGTGCGTAAGGCATGGTGGGGGAAACAAAAGTGATGTCAGCGCCCGCTGCGGACCAAAACAGAACTACGAGTGGCTCTTTATTATGTATGACCATAAAAATAACACGTGTGTCAGTTAAATTAAATAAATAAAATAAAATGGGTCATCAGAGTTGTTGTGTAGTCGATTGCAAAAATACTAGTAGAAATAGTAATTATAAATTTTATAAGTTTCCGGTTGCCAGACAATGAAGTGATGGTTTGCTTATTAGATATAAAATAATTAATAATTGGGAATTTAATTGTTTTTATGATCGAACAATCACCAATAGTCGTCGAACCAACGATAATTGATCAAAATTAATTAATCTGAGCGATAAAAATAAAGATATCTAGTAAAGGGGGCCAACTTAAGGGTGAACATTTGTTTAATTAATTATAAATAAATAAAATATGTACAAACAATTTCTACATTCGAACATTAACGAACAAACGACGAACAAATAATTAAAAATAAAAAAAATCCGTAAATCAAAAAAAGTTGGGCCAACCTAATTCACTTATTGAGACTTGTTTTAGTTGTTGTATTTATTTTACTTACTGTTTTCAGCTGACCCACGGAAAAAAAATTAATTTAATGTTCACTCTGTGTAATACATCACATTTAACATTGAAAAAAATTTTTTTTCAAGTTTATTTTATTTTTTCAATAGCTATTTGGCATACAATACATGTATATTTTCTCAAAAGAGCCACCGTGTGTTGTATTGTTAGATGGCGCTAGAGTCACGCACCCAGCGGTATTATGAATTGCACGCACCATGGCAACGGTCATAACATGATACGTCAAACGCCGTTAATTGTATAATGTTGTTTTAAATTTCCTAACTTTTTTCGATATAGTATGTTATCCTTAAGAGATAGACATATGCCATCGCGAACTTTTTGTAGACCTATATAAGATACACAATTCCACCATACATCATTTAGTTATATCTCAAGGGTTTAGTCAGCGTTTTCGTTGAAAGCTCCCAGAGGGCTTATATTTTTCCGACACCTCCAACAGATATCATTATATTTTAGCCAATTTATACAAAAACTTGACAAATTATATATTAAAACCTTCCTGGAGAACCACTCGATCCATTGGTGAAAACTGCATGAAAATTGGTGCAGTAGATTTTGAGTTTATCGCGAACAGACAGACAGACAAATGCGGCGGAGGACTTTGTTTTATAATATGTATATAGATATAGATAATATAATAGAATTTAGTTACATATTTCTACATTCTATATAGGTACATCTACGTACTGCTGATATCTCAATGGTGGACCATCTTACTGGGTAACCAAAATTAAATTTGAATCAATTAATTGATCCTGTGGTATCTGAAATATTAGAAGATTAATGGATTCATTTAAATTAATATACTCCAGCAAGGGTACGGGCTTGAAGAGATTTCTTTTAAAGTAATACTTTGAGAATGGTGAATTTTTTTATTTTATTCAAATTAAGTACAAGCCTAAACTGACCGAGGCAGTGTAGTGGCTAGCATGTTTGGCCACATCGAGAGGTCCTGGGTTTGAGTCCCGGATCGGCCAAGTTTAGTTATTGAGTCTTTCTGTTTAGTAAGCCTCGATAAAAGCCCGGAGTTGGGAAGTTGGCGGTGTGTCACCCCCGTACCTCGGAGAACACGTAAAGCCGTCGGTCCTGCGCCTTAGCTCTCACTGGTCGTGTCGAGTAGTCGTCCCACCGTAGTATGAGAGTGATAGGAACAGATAGTGCACTTGTGTTTGCGCGTACACTTGTGCAGCATAATATCTCCTACGAGGTTGGGCAGTCAAGAGCATATTAGACTTAGAATTTGTAATGTTTTTAATATAAGTACATTTTCGTGAGCGATTTATTTAAGGTTTAATTATATATCTAGTTCATATTAATTCTTATTAATATTTCTTAAAATTGGTTAATAATATAGTTTTAATTCAAAATGAGAAATTGTTGATGTGAGAATTTTATTAAAATTAAGATACAAAGGGGTTGGATTAACCACGAATGTCAATTAAGCACGAAGGATGCTTTCTCAGAAAACCTATTGATGACGAGAAAAGTGGTCTAAAATAAAAATATCTGTTTGTATGTACAAAAATAAAAACCTATTATAATAAAGTAAGTGAATGTGAAGTGAAAATTAACAATGTTCACAAAGTAGAGATTAAAAGTATTTATATAAAAATAATGAACTATTCACATTTATCTATTAGAATAATGATGATGATTTTTTTATCCGTTTTCCTTTTTTCAACTTACATCTGCTCCCGCGCTCTCTGAACCAAAGAATTTTCCACGGTAGCTAGCTGTGGGTCAATCATTATTATACTTAGATCTTTAATTACGCACAGTATATGTAAGGTTTCACTTGTTAGTGATTTATGAATTTACTTCATTGTATTTATTAGATACTAGCGACTCGCCCTCGCTCCACTCGGGACGTTTTGGAGGTTATGAAGGTTATATAGATTTCTCAGAAATTAGATATGTTCCCGCAGTAAAACTATCCTATATATTGACCAGGCTAACAAAAAACAAAAACCAGGTTAAAAAAATAATAAAATAAGCTGTCATCATACCAAGTTTTACCAAGTGGCGTTCTCGTGATACGGTCACAGACAGACAGACAAAAAATCTAAAAACTATAGATTTGGCCTCAGTATCGATAATAATGTCTATTTCAATTATTTTTTGGAAATTTAAATATTTTCCAAAATATATTTAATGTACAGATTTGACTCAGCTAGAATCTTATAGATGTATAGATAGATTAATATTGTGAGTGTCATCTATATACTGCTCATAGAATCATAATAAATCGTAATATGATCCCAAAACAAGGTCCTCCACTTGTGAAAAATTTAAAATAATAGACTACAGATTATAATAACCAAGTTAATACGCAATTACGCGTTTAATTAAGTAAGTACTATATATAATTAACTTCTTTTGATCATTGATATATAGCCCTTAAGCGCGAGCCAATTAAGCAATTAAAATGACAATATTAATAATTTTCCATGTTTACCATTAATTATTATATAATTAAATATAATAAACAGAATCAATTGATATAAATATATACTGCGGGAACTGAAATTAAGTATATTAATGCCATAATATTTAAAAAAAACTATCTTTTCGGATTTTTCCCAACGTTTTGCAAGCTCTACAGCAATCATGTTCGCGGGAGAGACAAGACTTTTAGATCTCACAAACGCATTGTTTAGTTAATACAGACAGTGTCTACCAAAAGTTTTATAGATAAATTCCAAAAAATCAAAAATGGTACCAAAGTAACTTAAAATATTTTCGTATTCGTCTATATTCGTAAAAAAATCGCGTAAATCTAACATAGTATTATGTGAATGCCACGCTATTCCACTAGGTGCAGGTTTTATTGCAGTGAGTAATGTTTCAGGGTTATAAGAGAAAATTGTTCTTTTTTATTGTATTACACCCCATTTTCTATTAGGTTAGTTGTTCACTATGACGTGGTAAGAATAAAACTAAACGTAGGTAACGCTATTAGCACAGGTGTAACGTGTGTAGGAGATAGATCCGAGGAGAACCGAATTTACGTAAAAAAGTTTCCTTTGGACATTATTTATTTGTGATAGCGCTAATCGAATTTTACGGTCGGGTTTAAATTAAAAATACGCTAAATTATCAATAAACTTGTATTTACCAAATTAATGTTTGACTACAATTAGTTGTGATATTATATACGGTGTATTTTCAACTTTTTTATATATTCGTATAAATACGAGTAGGCACATAATAATTTTACATGGGTCGTGTAGTTTATTTCTGTCCACATTGTGAATTATGCTATACTTGACTCATTTTCAGTCTCATCCCCAAATAAGACGGTATTCTTTAGCTTTACCCTTCTTTGTGTAGAGTAACTAAATAAACCGACCCACCTGACAATAGAGGATTATAATATATACTCTTGAAAGCTCGACCATTATTTACTTTTTAATTGCTTGTTATAATATTGTCAATAAAGTTAATGTCTTTTTTTAATATGGAAATAATATATTGTAACTCAACTCGCAAATACCAAGATCCACACAGAATATTGTCATCAGCCCTTTTTAACGTCCCACTGCTGGGCACGGGCCTCCCTCAGTACGAGGGGGATCGGTGATGCGTGTTGGCGGACTTCACATGTCTTACGAAAACTTGTTAGGTTTTCTCAGACATGCAGGTTTCCTCACGATGTTTTCCTTCACCGTAAGACAAGTGGTAATCATGATAGAAATGATTCGCACATGAAAATATCAGAGGTGCGAGACCCGGATTTGAACCCGCATCACTCGGTTATACAAGCAACGCGTTACCGCTGGGCTACCACTGCCAGAATACACATAATATACATTTAGCAAATTCACCAAGTAGTCGCCACATGAACTTTTCTGCTATTCTATAGAAACGGTTTCTTTACATTAGATAAGCAGCCAATGTTACAAATAAATAGTTTTATGGGTACCTCTGTGCCAACATGTAAAAAAAGTTTTGCTGTAAATCATAGATTTAAAAGAATTAAAAGAGCAACACACTTTGAAGCAACCGTATGTACTTACGTGGAATTTGACTAAATTATTGAATTAAATCTTAACTCTGAGGTCTTACTTTAAGCCTTTAAAGAATTCTTGGCTTCACCAATTAACAGATCTGTTAGTACCATACTGTCCGTGAGATATTAGAAAAATTGTGATGTTTCATACACAGAAGAGAGGGTGTATTGACTCTATTAAAGTTTAATTTTTTTAGAAATATTTTTAAGGATATATATAAAAGGATATTATGTCGTAGTTTAAGATAGCAAAAATATATGCATTATTCGGGGTCCTAAGTAAAAGGTTAATTGTAGTGTAACTTTTGGTGTGACAGCCGTGATAACAACACGTCCCGCGTTAGCTTTCTTTATCTTATTAAAATAATACTAGCAATTCCCACGGCTCCGCCCGAGGTGATAGAAAGATGAAAAATTAGGGTTATAAGTATTCTTGGATGCCAAATAAAAAATAAAAATTTTGTCCAAAAGGTAAAAAGAAAAATCTGGAGAGGGCCACCCTTATCACCTAGGAAAATAAAAAATAGCCTACGACCTATTCTCAGACCTACCAAACACACACAAAAATTCATAGAAAACGGTCAAGCCGTTTCGGAGGAGTTCGATAACAAACACTTTGACACGAGATTTTTGTATATTAAATAAAAAAAATATGTTGGACATTTACATACTTCACTATCTTGTTCCATGGTAAGGTACCAGCCTTGTGCTATGGATAGCAGATGGTTGATATACTACACATATATATTTTAAATACATACATATTATAAATATTAACATCCATGACTGGAGTTCGTCGTTCGTGCTCAACAAATGAATGCCCCCAGCGGAACTCGAACCCGTGACCGCAGGCGCAGCTAGTAGGGTCACTACAAACTGCGCCACCCGTGTCGTCAATATATTAGAAATATATCAGCTATAGTCTGCAGAGGCGTATTTACACATTTGGCGCCCCGGGCCAATTAGCTCTGCCGCCCCATGGAGTGACAATAAAGTACTTATTTAAAAAAAAATATAGTAAGTCTTGAACGCAAATGTTATCTAGGTACCTACTTGTTAGTATGGATGTTATAATACCTATGTTAGTAAGCTTCCTCGAGGCACCTGGTAAAGGCCCCTGGTTTTTACGATGAACTAATTTTTCCGGAAAAAACCTCTTATGAATTGGACCTGGCTTTTTACGATGAACTGATTTTTCCAGAAAAGGCCTTATATGAATTGGACCTGATAAACGCCCCGATAATACAACTACAAAAAACGAAATCGACATCGTTATATTAAACAATCGCCACATATTCAGGGATGTCTCAGTAATTAACAGGGTTAAAACCGATGATCACTTGTAAGGGAAGCTCTGAATATGAACATCAAAATTGAACGTGCGCTGCTAATGAAGTCTACTCTTAGACTAACATAGTGATGTAGAAGCAAGTTCGAAAGCTTTCAGTTAGGGCTACAGAACAAGAATTAAAAACACGATCAAGAGATGGACAAAAGTTGAAGCTCTCAAGTAAGACTTTGGACGAGAATAGCGAAGGGACGCGCGATTATAAATACCACACAGTCTAAGCGTCAGATACTTGACAGGAATTTGAGAAACCTAATAAGACGTAATCTAAGACAAGCGAATACCCAAAGTATTGAGGATGCTATAGAACAAAATATGGACTCGAAAGATTTTTGCCAATTCTCACAGTCAACCGTCACCTCGAAATCAGACATTCTCGCCGAAATCGAAAGATTCTATGGAGAACTTTACTCCTCACATATAAATATATGTGAGGAGTAAAATTCTCCGAAAAGTGAGGAAAGTGAGGAAATCCTCAGTCCCACCAAGTGGAGGATGCAGACTGATCTCCGAGCCAGACTGGTACGCCATTGAACAGTTGAGCTTCCCGATATCGACGTAGGATAGCTCTTGGACACCAAGGAAACAACAAAGCCCCTGGTGAGGACGAAATTACTGCAGAGTTCCTCAGAGCGGCGGAACAAAGGTTCTATCAGAGCTCTCAAAGTTCTTTAATTCAGTTTTTCACAATGACACTACCCCGGAGGCATGGATTAGAGGCATAGTAGTATGGTTCTTAGTGAAGGGAGATAAAATCCATTGGAAGAACTACTGACCTTTGACTCTTCTGAACCATGTTTAGTTTCATAATCAGCAGGCATAGGCATAGACCTAGCGTTTGTGGACTACGAGAAATATTTATTTTTTTTATTTATTAAATAAGGCTTACTAACTAGAGTAAATATACACAAAAGTATAGTAACTAAAACTTTAAAAAAAATTGAGTTACGTACATATTATGTATACAAAGTTAGTTACATACATTCGTTTCACTTTAATGATAACTAATATAAAAAACCAAAGATTCTACAATCCATGCAGCGGTATATCTTAGTACTACGGTGTTTATACCAGTCCGCAATGATGACCATCCAAGTACAAAGTTAGAGTACAAGGCCTATCCGATACACCGCAGGATAAGAAAGGGGGATGTTACCTACCCGAAACTGTTTACCTGTGCATCGGCCGACGTCTTTAAAACGCTCGATTGAAACAGACGCGGTGTCTACGTTAATGGAGAGTATAACACACCTGCGATTTGCCGATGACATAGTCATCATGGCTCTACTCTACTATATACTCTAGTAGATACTCTGCTGGATTTCAAAGAAATGCTAAAGAGTCTTAGTGATTCTTCAAGACGTGTATCCCCGAGACCAGTCATCGTGAATGGCGCTGTTCTTGAAGTTTTGCAGGAATAAATATACTTGGCCAAACTATACAACTCGGTCGGCACAACTTTGAGAAAGAGACCAACTAAATAATAAGCTTGGGCTGGACAGCTTTTGGGAAGCAACATCATTTTCTAGAGTCATCGATCCCACAATCCTATAAGACCAGGATATTAACCAGTGCATGCTACCTGTAATGACATAAGGAGCCGAAACGTAGGGCTGGTCCACAAATTCAAGGTTTAGCGAGCAATGGTACGCGCAATGCTTGGTGTTTCTCTGGCAGACAGAATTCGACATGAAGTTATTCGCCATGGAACTAAAGTAACCAATATTGAGTACAAGATTAGCTCTCATTAGTGGAAGTGTTCCGGTCATGTGTGCGCGCTGATGGTCGATAGAGCCAAAAAATGTTAGAGTAAAGACCGCGTGTTGGCAAGCGTAGTGTAGGACGCCCTGTAGCACGATGGACCGATGACTTAAGAAAGGTGGCGGGCAGTGGATGAATGAGGACTACAAAGACTGGTTGGCGCTCATTGGGGTCTGAGCCCTTTGTTCAGCAGTCCTCTGGTACTTCTCTGAGAGCAGGCTGTGGATCACCTTTGACTGGGTGGTCTGCATCGGCAGACCTGCTGAGCCGTCGGGGCGTCGTGGTTAAATGCGCAAGCAATCCTGCGCCGCCCCATTATGACGGTTGACGTCTGTTGGGTTTTAGTGGGTAGTACTGCCTTTTCTGGTTAATAAGTCTCACATAGCCTCTTGTGTATACGTTAATGCAAAAATCTCAGAAATAAATAAAAAAGGCCTTTGTTCAGCAGTGGACGGCGATAGGCTGATTGATAGTATGGATGGTACCTATTGTAAACAATTTGTTGGCTTTGAAGCTTTTGTTTTTTTTTATTTTTAAGTGTTTCAATGTCATTCAAAATAAAAAAAAGTGTCGGCTTTGCCGCCCCTCGGAGCCTGCCGCCCCGGGCCATGGCCCCCTTGGCCCTAGGGTAAATACGCCCCTGATAGTCTGTAGAATTTAAATAGTTCTAAAATATACGTATACTTAAGTTTGTTAAAATATAGTTTTAAAAATTCAGTCAGTATACAAGATCAGTCAGTCAGGGTCAGGGTAAAGTCACGTTAGGAACCATTATAATGGATTTAAAACTGTAGACTTAAATCTTAACCTAAAATTATGCTTTATTTGCAATAAAATTACCATAAAGTCTATATTAAAAAGACTTTACGAGACTCCTGGTAAGTGCCTTCGAAGGTATAGCCGATTAAGATTCTCTATCGAAGATAATTACGTTTTACTTAACAATTTTTTTTTCTATTTCGTGCAAAAAAATATTGAATAGGTACTTTGTCTTAATTAAAATTGGTAAAAAAGCCATGGAACACAATGTAAAATGTATGAACACATGTATTAATATTTATGTATCGCGATTGAATTTACAAAAGTATGATTTTTAACACTTACATGCTATTAGTAAATTGAACATGTTCGATTAACAGTTATAAATATAATCAATCAGCGTTTGTATCAATAATTTTATCAAAAATAAGACGATATTACGAATAGAATAATATACTGGGAACATTTTTGACGTCAACAGTTGTTGTAAACAGTACAGCATGCTCCATGTTCCCATGAGATAATGGTTTTAACTTAACGAAATATAAAATTATTAAGAATAAGTCACGCATGCATTGCAGGTGGTGTATTTTTATTGTCTTACGATCTTAATGAAACTCTTTCCATTTTATTTTGTATTATATAACACTTCTCTAACATGATTATTTTAAAAAGTTCTGGCATTGAATTGATTGAATGAAATTGCTAAAAATTTTTAAATAAATTATTTATGTTGGTATTTTTTATCTAATAATGATTTAATAAGATAATGATTTGTTAAAACATTGTTATATTTTTTTCTTTATTATTAATAGTTTTATTTCACATAGGGCTGTATACACATTTGACGTTTGCGCGTTCCTCTTTCAGAAGTTCTGAATCAGAACTCAAATCGCGATGGGAGAGCGTCGGGTCAACAGTGTCACTCCGACCGCACGCTTATGAACACCGAACGCGGCAAAGCTGCCTGGTTCTTTCTTCAATACTATCCAAATATTAATTATCTGTGTAATTTTTTGCGGGAATTTATCTCATATTTTTTCATATTATTTATTACCGTACTAAATGTGTAAATAAATTTATGTTAAATAAACAAAGTTTCTTGTAGAAAGTATTATAAATTAGTGTTTAAAAGATAATTTTCATACTGAAAAGTGTTTTAGTGAATGAAAAATATGTGTGTGTATATTGCAAAATTAAATGGCTAACAAATGACTCCTTAGTACTGTTAGGGAATGTCATAAACTTTCTTCTCAAGCAAGTGTAACTTAATTTCGTGCCGACAGGTAAGTTGTTCCTAAAGTTTCTGAAAATTAGTAGAACATAACACTTTGATCTTTGTTACAGATTTTTTCTACTATATTAGCTCCATTACAGTTTCTTTGTTCTTATTAAATAATATCTATGGCATTTCTTCACTTTCTTTAAGTCTATTTTTTTGAACAGTTTTCCGTCTTAATTATAAATTATTTAAAATGTTAAGCATCGTTAACTTACTCTGACAATTGGCAAAACATATTAGAAAATTAGTTGTACCACAATCTTATATTGTGATATCGTTTACTTAATTAAGTCCAATAATAGTAGGTAAGAAGTTTGCCGAAGATTATGTTACAGGAAAGTTTCCAATAAATAAATGCTATCATTTAGATGGAATTAAATATATTAGTAAAAGATACGTTTAAGATTATTAATAAAAGAATAAATATTTTTTATATGCAACAGATATTAAAAAAAAGAAAACGATTTACCAATTAATTATATAAGGTGTATAAAAGTCGTAAAAGTTATTTTATATTATTATTTAATTATCAATAATTAAACAATGCTTTTAAAATTAAAGTGCTAAATTTGATTATTTTAAAAGCTGAACCTTCGCACTGAAAAAAGAGCCGACGGCAATCGAGGCATATTATAATATGTAACATACTTACTGACTTACATACTATGTGCAACTTTTGAAAAATTAAAGGGGTTTTTATCGTAAATTATTTTAATAGGTATCTATTTTCACGCCATTAAAATTAATATATTTATTCATCTTTTATTCTTTTCAATTCATAAACATGCAGTTTTGTCAATCTCAATCTTTCAGTCCCCTTTTTATAAATCGAAAATTTTGACACTTAAATCTCTGAACATCAATTAGGATCAATTTTGAACAAAGTGACCCTTCACATCAAAATTCAAAAGCTATTCCATTCCTTATTTTTTGTGCTAAGATTATAATTACTCTGAAAATGTGTGCTTTATAAATACAATTTAACAATACACGAAATACAAGTAGCTCTAGTTGAAGATGAAGCGTTTGCAATGACTTCTTGACTACAACTATTTTTCTTATTGAATTCTTAATATTATATTTTCGAAGACTTAACCACCGACTTGATTATTATTATGTAAGTTTCGCCATTTTATATACCAAGACGATTAATAGATAGAATATTGTGTTTAATAAGAAACGAAGAACTTGGTTGAAAAATAACTAATTTGAACCATCCAAGGCTTAAAATTTTATTATACATAAAAAGAATAGCTTAGCTTACAAATTATATTATTAACGTAAAACAGGGTAACATAAAACTTTACTCTGTATACATTCGCAAAAGTAGGAAAATAGAGTCGTAAATTTATGGAAGCACATACTTCATGATCGCGACGTAAATGAGCTTATAGCAAGCACTTTGCTTGCGGTTAGATTAAAAGTAAGTACAAGTACTTTGTATATTTAAAGTAATATTTCATTTTAAGGAAGATTAAAATAGTTTTAACATAAACAAATGTAGGCTTAAGTATTGAAATCACTCATTATCTTATAATAATAATAATAATTAATGTTCTCCAACCGACTTCGGCCATGGCGGTCAATCTCAATGAGACAAGCCAACTGTGCAGGAGATATTATAGTGCACGAGTGTACGCTCTATTTCTATGACACTCATACTCCGGTGGGACAACTACTCGTCACGACCAGTGAGAGTTAAGGCGCAGGACCTTACTTACCTTACCTTTACTTTACCTTTACCGAGCTTTACGTGCTCTCCGAGGCACGGGGGTGAGACACCGCCAACTTCCCAACTCCAGGCTGTTACTGAGGCTTATGAAACAGAAAGACTCAGTTATCATCGTTATCTTATACTGTATGCTTAAATAATTACATCGATATAAATAACTAAGTAAGGCAAGTCCAACTACAAGATTCCAAATATTATTTCTACTCCCGAAACAATCTAAATGTAGCTCAATTTGTTTAAAACACCTCCTAAATTATGCGTCTGACATTTGTTTACAGCATATGTGTAATCGTTTTAGTGATTACATTAAAGTATCATAAATTAAAATGTATGATCATATTATAACGTACAGAGCTTATATTTTAATACCTTAACTTTTAGGCTTTAAACAGGAAATTCGTATGACTCTAAAGTTTATTATTTAAAAAGAACATTACTTTAATTTTAATATTGCACGTTATCATTACGATATTGGATCATATTTGCTCTTTCCTTCTGAAAAAATATTAATTCATATCATCAAGCTTGCATCATTTATAATACCTCGCCCGCGGCCGCTTAGTACCTACATCGATAAAGAATTAGGTATTTAATCATGTATCAATATGTATGTAGTTGCCCTCAAAATACGAGTTAGCAAAAATTCTATAAAACTATAATATTATGTTGTTCATAGACTAGACATAGCTTATAAATAGTTACGATCTAATCTATCTACGATCTAATATATACATCCTTACATATATAAATAAAATTTAAGTGTCTTTATATACGGTACTTACATCAATAAACCGATTCTTAAAAATTTGTCTGTCTGTCTGTCTGCTTGTTCCGGCTAATCTCTGAAACTGATTTTGGCTACTTTTATCTTAGAAATTTTGTTTATTTTAATATCGGGACGGGTTTTTGTGCTACAAACTTTAAGCTTGACAAGGAGCGAAGCGAGGGCAAGTCCCTAGTTATTAGTATTAAATAGTTTTGAAATATAAAAACATGTTAACGTTAACGATTGTTGGTAAAAGCCCATAATAATTAAAGCCTGAAATAGATTGGTTGAATCTAAAGGTGAGGCAGCCGTTATCTACATACATAGGTATTAGGTAGGCACTGGTATTACATATATACCCCTATCCAAAATGCATCTAATTTCACTACCTATACTACTAGGGGGTCCACTTTTCCCAATTTTTTATAATTTGTAAAGAGCATTGTGTTATGATACACGAAAGACATATATTTTGGAAATTTCATTTTTTTCCATCGAAGAACAAAAGTCAACGCGTGTCACATTTAGTGGATGGAGAGGTTTACCAACTGACTCCCTTAAAGCATTTCATTAAATTGTCCTTTAAATCGTTAAATGTTCCTTAATAGTCTTTGACACCTGTAATGAAACACATATTTTGTCGTTGAAATTTAACGTTAAGATTAAAACGGTTTTAAAAGCTTTAGCAGGCTGAGGATGCTAACAAAATGTTAACCCACTGGCTTATTGCTTATGTTAATATAGATTAAAAAGTAATATAGGTACTTTTATTTGTTGTGAGCAATGATATTTTAACTATAGATATGTTATGAGCGCGCAATCGTGAAAACTCGAAAACATCCTAATTAGGACGTATTGCCTTTAGTCTGTGTCACCGCATGGCGACGAGTGGTACGCTGCTACAAAATTAAAAAAATGCCATCCTGTGTATTTAGGAAATGCACCAATTATGATACCAAAGTTAATAAAACACAAGGGATCTCATACCACATGTAAGAACGCAGTATACTTCGATTTATTAATATATTTCAATTATTTGCCTAATATTCTGATATGTCATCGGTCGCTAGACTAATGTTTGTTTACATTGACGCGCAATTGACAACACTAGCTGTCTCTTTTTTTCTTATTGATTTTATCGACTATCCCCTTTCTATCATTTTGACATGTACCTTGAATGAAAAGTGTGTATGTGTGCTGCGCGGAACACTTTTTTCGGTTGCTTAGTGAGCGTATAACATATCTATAGTTAAAATATCATTGGTTGTGAGTGTATTTGTCAAGTTTTTGACAACACGTTTGGCTCAGTTTTTTTTACCTTACTTGATATGTGCTAGCGGTCGCGGGTTCGAATCGGCAATCATTTGCAATCACAAATGTTTGTATTCTAGTCATGGAGTAAATATGTTCCTTGGTCATTGGTGTAGTGTTTATATTTACAATGTGTTTAATTTAAAGTTATATTAGTATGTATCCAATATCTGCTATTCGTATCGCAAGCTACGAGAGCTTACTATGGAACTAGAAAGCTTACCACGGAACTAGATGGCGCTGTGTGTAATAATGTTCGAAACTCATAATTTCATATATTATATTTACGTCTTTATAAACGTTTATAAATTTTTAAATTTTATATAGGACAGGCTCATTTTCCTTATACGTAACATATTTGTGTCTGTAAACTTTTCAAAGGATTTAGCTATTGGTTTGTATTGATATTCAAATCTCCTGATATCCATCAGAAGTGAAAATTATCGATAGCATTATCGATGTGTAGTCGAGTGGGTTTAGTTTGACAGATATTTTTTATGTTATATCTTAACACACACACACATACACATACACATACACACACACACACACAGAAGAGAGAGGGGAGAGAGAGAGAGAGGAGAGAGAGAGGAGAGAGAGGAGAGAGAGGAGAGGGAGAGGAGAGAGAGAGAGCTTAGAAAACATGAAAGAACGCTATTTCAGTATTTGTGTTAATTAGGGATTATTTTAAAACATTCCTGTCCATCTATAACTAAGTTTAGTATGTATTGCAAATATTACACTTCTTAGGTAAACGTGCTGACTCAAGACTCTAAGGCTTCTTGGAAGAGAAGGACTGGTTGTACGTGTATAATAATTTCCTTTTGTTGTTTTTATATATATGTGTTTTGGTTAAGCTTGTAAATTATATTGTTTAACTTAGCTAATGAAACAGATGTAGGTTATCTTTATTTTTTTATACTTTATATTTTCAAGTGGTAGTGCCATGCTTGTTACCTTCGGGTAGCAGCCGAATGGGCCGGCACGCCCCGTATAGTACCACTCTCTCACAGAAGACCGGCGTGAAGTGGCAGCTATGCTGTCGCGTTTCGTCCGGTAAGTGAGAGTCCGGGAGGTCCACTAGCCATCCCTACTCCCTTCCTTCTCCCTCCTCCCTCTCTCCTTTTCCTGAAAGGCCGGCAACGCATCTGCAAGCCCTGTGGTGTTGCAGATGTCCATGGGCGGAGGTGATCACTTACCATCAGTCGAGCCTCCTGCCCGTTTGCCCCCTTTGTCCCATAAAAAAAAAATACTTTCTCTACCATTAAAGGTTAAACATTGTATAACATATTTATAATCCATTTATTACTTTATAATTATAGTTAAATTAATCATATCACATACACTATCACAGGTAGGTAATTCATAAGAAAATAATGGAAGAAACGTTAAAGTGGGTCAGGTATCTGAGAAGAGTGGAATCACTTGAGTTTGTTGCCAGTTTAAGCAAACATTTAAGTAGATTCAATGTTTAATTGTCTTCTATTTCTATTACGAAATAGATTTTATATTTTTTGAATTGATTTGCCATCAAAAATAGTTGTTTTAATTATTTAGTTTCATGGAAGCCAGCTAGAGCCAGCGTTAACTTTGTTGAAAAATAATAAATAATAGGTATGTGTTTAATGTTCATATGCTTCGCTCAGGCCTAAGATAAGTTTTTGTATAAAAATAACGTTAAAATTAAACCATATGTCATTCTAAACTTGGTTTTATCATGGTCTTAGGTGAAGTCGTATCGTTGCTCTTATTTATCCTACTAAAAGCTTACTGCGTACATCCTCTTTGAATCGTTCTATATATTAGCAAGTTACAACGCCTTTATTCGATTCTTATTTTAATTTGACACTTTGAAATATTGGAGATATCCTATCCCTATCAAGGGGTTAAATTTTGAGCAACCCGAATAACATGATACATTCATTATGTATTATGTGTCGAGCGTTAATATTAAAAAATGGCGAGAGCAATATCGCGCCCCATATGTGTTACACATTATTATTTGTACTTTGTAACCCTTTGATATAGAATTTTATAGCGTGTTTTGAAGTTTTAATTGTCTTTGTTTAAATACGCTCTAAGTTTCAGCCGTTAAAGTCCAAGATAAGCAGGATTTCTTTATAGTGATATTATATGTACCTATGTAAATAAAAGATAATTTTACGTAACCAATTTAGAAGTTTCTTACTGTAAAATTAATATTCGCTTCAAAGCTTTCCTAAAATTAATAATACATTTTAGTATCAAACTTTTCCATTGTTAAGCTTCCAAGTGCATTGAATTTATTTTTCATATTTGATTCATGGCTATCATTTTGGATCACAAAGGACTAATCCTTTTTAATCCTATTAGTATTTGAGTTCGTTAGATGGTAAAGTGGTATACTTCCGTTAGTAGTAGCTTCTGGTTCAATTTAAGTTAGATTACATTGTGATAAAACAAAAAAGTTTCCAATAGGCAGAGATGAGACGTATCTTAGATAAAAGTATCTGAAATACAGATACAAGATACAAAATACGTATTTACATCTTGTAATTGAAATACTTTTTATTTTTTTATTTTGAATCTTATATTTAGATACATTTTCCTGGTATCTTAGTATTTTGAAGATACTTTGTTCCCCGAGATACTTTTATTTATTTATTATTATTTATTTATTTATTTATTATTATTAAAGTTTACATATTTTTTTTTATTAAATGTAACATTGTAAATCTCTTAGATTTGTATAATGTTACTTACATAATTCATTATATATTACATTATTAATATTAAATATATTATATTGTGGAATATGAACAGAAAAGAGGATGTTGGAGTGGGAAAAAAACTAAAAAAGTCGATGCATAACTGGCATCGGGGGGTAGTTGTATCTTGACGCTTGTCGTGGTAGTATTGTTAGATCGTTACTCTGTTGGTTTATTTCTTTAAAATATCATTGTTGGTAGCTTAGTTGTCTTTTTCGTTAGTTTAATTGTGTTTTAGCGTTTTCAGATACTTACAATAAATTGAGGTCGATTTAGTAAGCTTGTTTTTTTTAAAAGAAGTTCACTTCTGGTCTAAATTCACAAGAATATTATTATATACAATATTGTAAAATAAATAAAATGAATATATTATACTAAAATGAACTTCGCAGTTTTTCTTTCCGAACGGAGAGTCCCGATTGTCGGGAGCACTGACCTCTATAATACCACTGGACTGGCTGTTCCAAGCGTTTGACAGCAATTTTTTTGTGTCCATTTGAAGCGCCACTAGCGAGAGTCCCGAAAACTATTTTTTACGTATATTGCAAATGACAGCGAGTAGTGTTTGCTTACTGTGAAGTAATTTTGCATTTTCGTTGTTAATATAACATAAGTAGTAATTATGATAATACGGTTATTGATTAATAAAAATATAAAAATAAAAATCTTTATATCAACATCATTAGTTTTAGTACCACGAACTCTCGCTACGTCCGACAGCGGCGGACAGCGCCAAAATGGCGAATATCAAGCAGCCACACAAGCACGTTGACAACAGCCAGTCCAGTGGTATTATAGAGCCTTAGAGGTCAGTGGTCGGGAGTGACAGATGGCGACACTATCTTTCTACTGAAATAAAAAAATATTCCTAAAGTATAACACCTGTTTGCCCAGCTCTGCCCCTGTGGAGACTGTTCTTCTTTGGGGACATGATCATGAGGCCTCATCGAAGGAAGATGAGCGACAATATGTTTGAGGAATTACTTTTACTCAAATCTCAACTAAAACATAAAGATTAAAAGTCTCAATTTTAATACCTTTATATTTTGTCTTGTCGCATTTGCCTGATCCTTGTTATCAACGCGAACTATTCGAAAATTGTTTTCTCAAACAAATAAACTTAAGTTCAAGTAAATGTTGTTTTCTTACAAAAGTATTTTATCTTGAAAAAGTATTTGAAAGATAGGTACTTTGTATCTAGTATTTCAGATACCTTTTTAGAAAATTATTTATATTTGGTATCTGAAATGCTCTTTTTAAAAGTATCTTATATCTTGTATTTCAGATACTTTGTATAAGGTATCTTGTACATCACTGCCAATAGGTATGAAAAATTAAAAAAAGAGATAAGATGGCGAATAAGTTGAGCTCTTTTTTCGGAGCTTGATAGTAGATCATCACAAAAATGTGATTATTGTTTATAACATACTATTTCTTGAAGGAAATAAATCTATCTTCTATATATATAAAAAAATGAATTGCTGTTCGTTAGTCTCGCTAAAACTCGAGAACGGCTGGACCGATTTGGCTAATTTTGATCTTGAATTATTTGTGGAAGTCCAGAGAAGGTTTAAAAGGTGAAGTACCTAGTTTTTTTAAACGTAGCAAATAATCTTTGTAAATGGTGTTTGTGTAAAGACAAATATTTTTTTTTATAAAAATGTTTAAGGTACAACAAAATAGATTAACAAAGGCGGCACTATGTTCTGATAGGGTTAAGTGTTCCTGTTAGATACAGTTTACTTAACAGAACGTGACGTTGGGTCAGACCGTATAGACACACTTCTTACCCTTTTCAAAATTTGTCACCACGTTTATATAGTTCTGGGACTACACTAACGACTACTAATGATGAATTGGTATAATCTATGAATATTTTTTTAATTTCAATTTAGATGCAATATAGAGAGATAATATAGAGACTATGCGTGTTTTTTGTATTACATAATATCTAACTTAGCCTTATTATTTATTATAAACATACTTGTTCATAAAATATCATAGAGTGATGGACATTTCGAACGTCCACTATTTTGGGCTTGGCGTGACGTCATTCTTTAATAATATTGCAATCGACGAATAAACAGTTCTAGATCGTCAGTATTAATAGCAAACTCCAATCAACGGACCTATATTATTATAGATTTTGGCGTCACGTTTGCTCTGATCAATATCGTTGCGTTTCAACTACTTTAAATTTTCCACCTATAAAAAAAATATTTTACCTTCATTTTAATCACACGCTTATTCCCTTACGTTCTCATAAATGTTACATTTTTTAAATATTATTATTATACACTTGAGATTAACCCTCGCTCGGCTCGGGTTTGTCCCTAGCTAAGATTCACGGTTTATATACATGATTATAGTTTCTCAAAAATGAAGTATTTTCCGGCAGCAAAAAGTATTCTTTATATTGACCCGGCTAACCAGCTACTATTATACCAAACATAGAAATCACTCTTGTAGTTTTTTGGTGATGCGGTCACAGACAGACAGATTCGATTGGGTTAGAATTTTATAATACTTATGTATATAGATGTTGCATATTAGTTGGTATTTATGGTAAATAGCGTCAGACCTTCTTGATATTTAAATAAAACCATGTTTATTTCTTTCCATCGAAATGCGTTTTCAATAAAAATCTTAATACCTTTGAGGATTGCCATAATGTTCAAGAAGCTCTTAGGTTCTAAGCATTCAAGCGATTTTTCTTTAAATTGGTTGTATAACACATTTATAATGTCACAATTTGAAATATATAAAGTAATAAAATGGCATTATGAAGTTAAAGTTGAACACAAGTTACTATTTGTGATGAGTATACACAGCAAAATTGTAATGTAAAAGTACGTACAAGATTCAATCATCCTATAAAAATCACAAAGTAGGTCACATAATCAGAGAGAGAGTTAAGTGACTAAAGCTTATTGGCAGTTGAAGTATATACGTTTGGGAAATCGATATTCAATTGAAATTAATTACTCGTTTCTTATATATCAAACATCAAAGATCAAATTGGACGTGTTACATTATATGAAATTAACTAGCAATCTACTCATGCGCTTGTAGTATTTGAAAAGTTCCGCAATTAAATTAGTACGTTAACGGTAGGTATTTGTTCCCGACTTTTCTACTGCCATTTTTAATAAACATGGTTTTGAATGAGAACACAGTTTTAGACGTCCCATAGGTCTTACAGACTAGACGGTATAAAATCCTTAAAGATATTTGGATAGTTTTATTTTTATTTAGAACTAATTTGAATTTTTTGGCATTTCTTAACATCTTTTATACTTATAGGCTAGTATAGTATTATGTTATCTGTGCTTATAAGTATAATAATAATAAGATGGATTACCTTCCGATTTTATATAGTGTGGAAGATGAATAGGAAAGAGGTTGTTAGAGGGTGGGGAGAAATCTATAAAAGTCGATGTATAACCAGCATCGGGGGGTAGTTGTGTCATGACACTTATCGTGGTAGCATTATTAGGTTGTTACTCTGCCGGTTTGTTTCTAAAAATATCATTGTTGGTAGATTAGTTGTCTTTTGAGTTAGTTAAATTGTGTATTAGCCTTTTCAGTTCTTAAAATAAATTGAGGTCGATTTAGTAAGCTTGTTTTTTTAAAAGAAAGCTCACTTCTGGTCTAAATTCACAAGATCAGAAGTGGGATAGATCCTGTTTCGCCCACTAATTTTGTTAGCGTGTGATATTTGTAGGTTGTATGTGTTTAAAAGTTTTTATCGGAGGGTACCGTGATTGGTGTATTTTTATTGATTTTGGTGATTCGTGTTTTTTTTTTCGCTGTGTTTAGTATAGTTTTGTTTTACTTGTCAGGCTTAAATTAGAAAATTTAGTTGTTATGTCAGACAACCAGCGAGATCGTAGTGAAAGTCGCCGATGTAGTTATAGTCCTCGTCATGAGCGTGGCGGTAGTCGTGATCTGTGTTATAGTAGGTGCTGTGCTTTATGCCAGGCCTTTGTAGAAATGTTCACTGTAAAATTTTTATTTAATTTTTTACTGTGTACGTAAAAGATGCTTATTTTGTGTTTTCTCATTGGGGTTGACACATTTAAGGGAAGTTGTATCTTGCGGTCGGGGATGGCATGTCTCGCAGGTCTTTGTACTCGGATATGCTTTCCTGGCCGACAGATGCACTTCAAGTGGGGTACGGTTTCATATTATTGGATGCTGTCTTGGAGTGCGCTCGGACATGCGATCCTAGTATATGGAACATACCTTGTGTAGCTTAAGATTAATGTGTGTGAGCTCGGACAGTGTCTTGGAGGTTACTCAGACATGTCGTCCTGGAGCAGTGATCATACTATGAGTTGACCGTTGTATACGTTTGTGCAGCAAACATTAAACGTAGGTATATGTATTTGGGGGTAGGTTGGATTGAAACATGCTTTTATAGGTACTGATTTACACACGCAAAGCTATGACATGGTTCTCTGGCGAGTCGTGAGGGCGCACTCCCCCGACGGGTCCTGCCCCGGGTAATTGGTACAGATATCTGTTTGTTTTACATCCACTGTGCATAGGTTACGCTAGGTAACGTATTTTGTGGTTAGGTTGGGTTGAAACATGCTTTTATAGGTACTCATTTACACACGCAAAGCTATGACATGGTTCTCTGGCGAGTCGTGAGGGCGCACTCCCCCGACGGGTCCTGCCCCGGGTAATTGGTACAGATATCTGTTTGTTTCACATCCATTGTGCTTAGGTTATGCTAGGTAAGCTTAGCCCATGAATGAATCAAATTGACACCTTTATACAGACACGCAAGTTTTAGAAATGCACTTTGTGTTTTTTTTTTATCTGGTATTTTCATTGTTTATACGGTAGTAGATGATGAGAGTGTGATGTCTATAGCTCCTGGCGTCACTCAGGTTTTCGATGTCGAGGTTCTGAACCCCAAGGTTAGAAGATGAAGGAGCCCGAGGACGGTCTCCTGTCAGGAAAGGCCGTGTGGAAGATGAATAGGAAAGAGGTTGTTAGAGGGTGGGGAGAAATCTATAAAAGTCGATGTATAACCAGCATCGGGGGGTAGTTGTATCATGACACTTATCGTGGTAGCATTATTAGGTTGTTACTCTGCCGGTTTGTTTCTAAAAATATCATTGTTGGTAGATTAGTTGTCTTTTGAGTTAGTTAAATTGTGTATTAGCCTTTTCAGTTCTTAAAATAAATTGAGGTCGATTTAGTAAGCTTGTTTTTTTAAAAGAAAGCTCACTTCTGGTCTAAATTCACAAGAATAGGTATATTCTTTCACGATTTTTATGCAGTCTACATATCAATCAATATTATAGTCTACATATCAATTAATATCAGAAAGCCAATCAATACAATATGATGCTACAGTATTAAAATTTATACAATTAAGTCGTTATTTTAACTTTAAATATCATAAACAACTACAACTGCCCTTATATTGCCTTTAATCTGTAAATTGGGAAAGTACATAATAAAACTTAAAATAAAACGAAGCAAGAACGTCGTTGTTAAAGTTTTGACCTATAGAGATTTGGAGTTAGCTTAGTATCAAACTTTAATCCTCTGGGCTTGGACTAAATTACAAACCTCAAATAGTCTAACAGTACTAACTATTCTAATAATATTCGGCTTGTTGTTAAATACATCTCATACCACCTGTATGTGATAACATTGAGTTTGGATCATTACCGAAAATTTAAACAAGAAAAAATATAAAATACTGTCTTTAAAATAATCAGCAATGCTAAGCTGACAAACAAACAAGGAGGAAGCTACATAAATATAAAATTTGAATTTTTCAAATATATATGTAGGCTTATAATAATAACGCATAGAAGGTGAGTTGGCCCAATCGAATTGAAGCCATTTTGTATTCGGCCATTAAGGCCTAATACGTTTCCCGTCTCGATAAAGTTTTGTTACAACTTGGCTGTAAGTGTGCGTGCCTTCGGTTGTAATTACGTGACACTCACACACAGATTCATTCTAATGATGCTTCAATATTGGGCGGAATTATGTACGAAACTATCTTTCTATGCGTTATATAATTCTAAGTATGTAGGTATATCATTTTAATATCATTAATTTATTAAATGCTTTTAAACTAGTTAACAAATATTAGTTTGAAATATTTTGTAACCTGGTTACTGTGAAACGAACAACAGAAAGAAAATTGGGCAATCATAAAATATAAATTAGTCTAATTAATTAACAAACTTGATGTTGGTCTCTTTGAAAAATACGTTATGTTCATAACGCAAAAAGGATTTCCCAAATTATTTTCGTCGTTTTGAACTAGTTTTAATTTCAGATGTATAAATAAAAGATGTAAAAATATATAGGTATTGAATGTCAGTTTAAAACTGAAATATTACTGTTTAATTTATTTACTATGTTAGCAACAGCGTAACCGAGTATCGCAAGATAATCGAGAACATTGTAAATTAATTAAATCAATTTGATCTACGATAAGATGTGAGATGTGCCTAATCATCGCATTCACAGATTATCACTCGATCTTGTTTAAATATTAGAAATCCTTCGACCAAGAAAGCGACAATAGTTTTAAGTAGATAAATATTATATAATAATAAAATATTTTATATAAATACAAAATTATATTTATACTAGAACTAATAATAAAGGTACTTGAATAAAATATTTCGTTTTAATGAAATGTCAGTATTGTAAGGCCGTAAGGATTAGGAAGGCCATCCCGCTAAGAAGAGGCGGCGAGAAATTCAACAATTGGTTTGATAAAAATAATGTTATTGTGTTTGGAAGGTATTAGTGCTCGAAACGACTGGCGAGAAATAGTTACTCTTACAAACTTGCTAAAAGTAATACAATATAATATACATTTAAAAATCCAATGATTACTTGAGCGAATACAATTAATCCCACACATTTACGAGTATACCCGGAAATTGTTTATATGGAACAATATTCTTTGTTTATACCATATGCTTTATTCATAGCGTATCTTTATTTCAAAAATCAAAAGCCAAATTATGAACGTAGAATTATATTACAGATACCTTACCCCAAGGTGAATCCAAAAAATGAACTTGATGACTCATGTCGTCACTTATGGTCGTTTCAGTCTGCCCCGGCGGGTCTCCGCTGAGACGTTATGGTTGAGTGCATAAGCGATCCTGCGATGCCCCATTGAGATGGGGGAGGTTCCATGGGATTTTAGTCCGTTCTGTCCGTTAAGTCGCTAAGTAAGGCTTTCCCAACGTAAAACGATGATAAAAATACACGTTAAGGATGAGGATACAGCGTACACTACGTAATAATGAATATATAATAAATATATAAATACGTGATTAATTAGTAAGTAGGTACTTTAATTCACACAACCAAGATAAATAAGCTTGCAAGTTCGATTTTATTCATATTGCATATATCGCTTACCGAGGTGAATAACGAATTTTAGTATTGTGCTCACAGCCGCAGATAGTTTGTGTTTTTTAACAAATTTATATTCTCAACTTGAGCCCTTATTATTAATTATCATACATAAATTTCATTATTATTTTTATAGATTATTAAAATATTTTATCATTTTTATTGTTAATTATTTCAATTTAATTAAAATCTTAATTTTTATCTTGTGAACTTAGAGCCTTAATGATTCAATGACTTTTGATTTGCCAAGAGTGTAATTTTTTGGCAAAGTTTATGAAATTTATAGCATCTGATGCACTAATTATACTAATTGTTAACATGATAATGCTACATACAAAGATGCTTGTTGGAGACCAACATACTATGAATAGTTATTTTGAGCAGTGGATTCAAACAAAAGAACATCGTCGACGTGGATTGTTTAGTATTAATAATTTTCCCGAACCTCTCTTCAATATTCTAATATTTGATTCTAATAATGGCAGGATTAAATTTTGCTTTATGGACAGATATTTTCAATAAAATAATTAATAAACTACTTAAAGTATAGTACTCTGGTGAAATGAAATCGACTAAACTATTGTATTGTATTTATTTCTTATTAAGGAACATTCATCCTGCATCCTCACAATGTTTTTGCTTTACCGTAATGTAATAGTATTAAAAAAAATGGTTGCCTGTAAAGTCGGTTTTACGGGCGAAGATTTTACGTGACAACGTCTTTTTCTCGGTAGAATATTTATTGATATGAATATAATTAAATTGCACAATAGGAACAAGGAATTGAATGAAAATAAGAATTGCACAAATTTTAACTATAGAAATATATTTTAATAGTTGAGTGGGAGAGAGACGCAAGGCATTCGGCGGGCCTCTCTCTCGTTCGGTGACTCATCGTAACGTTACCGAGCGTTACACTTTTTCATAAGTGACTCCCAGCCGCAACCTAATTTAAGACGTTGTCACGTCAAAAGATTCTGATTTTAACTCGCTTCACCTAGTTTAACAAGCAAATGCGTATAACTAATTAACTACCATTGCCTTTTAAGTATCAAGTACTAGTAGATATTTCAAACAATGAATATCAATATAAGTTACAGATACAATAGTAAAAGATAGGCTTTATGGTTACAATGGTAACTTGTAAGTGGAAACCTATACAGCTTTTTGTAAGGATGGTTTGAATGATTTCTTAACAATGTTTGTTATGAAAACTGTTTGTATTTGTTTTTATATATAAATATTTGAAACTGATTTTTATGTATATCGTATAATTATTATATTTTCCCAATAATTCGAGACGATTATTGACATCCAGTATCTTTGGCAATAAAATTCACAGACATTCCGTTAATACTTTTGTGTTAACCGAAAACTTTGGAGGACGCGTCTGTTATTTTTCTGACACCGTCACTCACGTATCGTACGTGTAACCTTAACTAATGTAATTTACCTAATATCGTATAAATCGTTATTCACGTAGAGATACATTTTTTTATATTAATATGCTTTTATACAAACTCCAATATACCTACCGCGTACTCATGATTTACATTCTTACACCACTTCCACATATACCCACTCGCAATTTGCTGGGCACTTGATCATTAAGTTCCTGATATCTATACCTATCCATTACTGTCAATACATTCTCTCAAGCGGCTTTCTTTTCTTTTTTCAGGAACTCTTTCTAGCATACCTTTAAAATACTTCTTTTACAAAAAATAAGAATGTCTAAAGTCAACGACCTTAGGACTTTTAGTACAAAAAAGAATTGGTAATATCATTTGAGTAATAATATAGGAGAAAAACAATTGAATTTTTTGAGTTTGAATACGTTACTTAGGTACTTATTGTACAGACAGAACATTAATGCTAAAATGCAAATGAAAGTAGGTACAAAACAATTTGAATTTCCATAATCGTTAAAGTTTTTAGGAATTTGTCGGTCGAAATATTTATGTTCGGTTATGTTTAAGAATTAATTTATAAGCTTTTATAAATTAGGTTACTTACTTTAATATTTCTTTTTAGTATGCATATCTAGTTTTTGGAATAATAATAGATAGGGGAACAAGTCTTTTCGCATTAAAATATGTATGAAGTTGTAATAAAATCTCTTTGGTTATACTATTTGTATCTGGCTGGTTTTGGTATCATTAAAAGTTTAAATTTTAAAGAAGATAATTGCAAATTCAAATTAGGAAAATGTGTGATTTTTATTTGTTTTTCGCACTGTCAAGATGAGTGAATCTTGAAGAAATTCTATACATTTTAAAATTTTACTACAAAAAAGGTGAAAATGCAACGCAAGCCACAAAAAAAATTTGCGATGTTTATGGACCTAGTGCAGTGTCTGTGAAAGTAGCACAAATTTGGTTTAAGCGTTTTTAATCCGGAAATTTTGATGTCAAAGATGCACCTCGCTCTGGTCGCCGTATTACGGATAAAATGGATGCCATTTTTTAAAAAAGTGGAACAAGATCGGCATATCAGTAGTTATGACGTAGCTGAAGAACTGGAACAAAAAACCCATACAAACACAAACACCCAGTACACAAAAAAACTCGATATTTGGGTTCCTCACGAGCTCACTGAAAGAAACCTAATGAACCGTGTACTCATTTGTGATTCTTTATTACGACGTAATGAAACCAAACCATTTTTGAAGAAGCTGATAACTGATGATGAAAAGTGGATCACGTACGACAAGAACGTGCGAAAAAGGTCGTGGTCAAAGGCCGGCCAGACTTCACAGACTGTGGCAAAACCCGGGTTAACTTGCAACAAGGTGATGCTGTGTGTGTGTGGTGGGATTGGAAGGGCATTATTTATTATGAGCTGTTATCACCAGGCAGGACCATCGATTCTAAACTCTACTGAGAACAAATGATGAGATTAAAGCAAGTAGTTGAGAGAAAGCGGCCGAAATTAACTAACAGAAGGGGTGTGGTTTTTATCATGATAACGCTAGACCTCGCACATTTTTAGCCACTCAGCAAAAATTAATAGTTTGGCTGGGATCAACTATATTTAAAAATGTTTAGAATTTTCTTAAAAAATGCGAAGAAACTTTTTCGCCAAGCCTTTATAATTATTAATAGGCGAAATTCTATTCATCCGACTATGAAGTATTAACGATTATATACTAAGTATATAAGTAAAAATATCACCAGGTAATGTTAATTACAAAAAAAAACCCACTATTTGAATAGGTTTCGCACTCCACTTATCAAAAATAATGAAGAAGACCTTGAAAACAGCACTTGTTCGCATTTATCATTGAAAGCTGCAGTGAACTTTTTCTTAACTTGTTAGTACATGGGAATCTTTTCACCTACCGCTTTCTTAATCCAGTTTCTCACTTAGATTGTTCTAAAGTGCAAGTCGGTGCTGTCACGGGAGTTGCGGGCTTTAATTAGTTTTCAGGAGTCAGTGATCAGTTACAGAATTAAATGACTTTATTAACTTTGATTTTACTCATGAACTTTTCTTGAAAGTAGTTTATGGTTTGGATCTGTCCCTTAAAAATTTTATGTACAATATCTCTTTTCTGCTAGATTAGTCTGTTTTGTTGTTCGGCTATTTGCTATTATACTGTTGTTCTGCTTGAGTATATGAATTCTTAAAAAAACGCATTTATATAAATTATGTACATTGTAAATATATTATATTAAATATATACTTTTTAATTTTTTAGATTAATAATTTTATTTTAATCATATACTGCAAACTAGATAATTAAAAGCAAAATTAAAAGTAATGTGACATTAACACACAGCACTATCTACTTCCTTGGTAAGCTACGAGGCTTTTGTTATAGATACCAAATAGTCGACTACCATGATTGCACAGTGCACTGGCAGAGTAGTATTGTGCCCCCGTATGAACTGAGCCAAACTTGTCGCCTTCACTTTGTATTTATATTTTATAAGATATTGTAAATGTTTGCCCACATCTGAATTATAGATAACGATGCAGCATAGTTGCCGAGGATCAAAATTCGCATTGTATTTTCTAAGACTGCGTAAAATAGATGAATCAGTAGATAGGAAGAACGCAACACGTCTTCACATTCTTCTTCTCTAATGCGCGAAGGTAATGTTGGAGCTATATGTACTCTAGGTATACAAAATTGACACTGAGATTCTGTACGTAATAAAAGGCATATTAACAGTCTATATACAAAAGGTTGGTCGTATTAATGTTTTATCCAGAACATTGACTTTGAAAGCAAGACTATAAATCGACTGGTCCGTCATTGACTATGGGATGAAGTTAATTAAATGTTTGCATGAATTAATAGCCGTATTTGTAAATTTGGTAACTTTACTACTGATATTAAATCAATATTATTTAGGAATAATTTTAAATACTCTTACAACTATGTCTAGAAATAGGTCATTATTATTCCCATTGCTGCAATCAGGCCCTAGTCCACCGCGCTGGCCTAGTGCGTGTTGGCGGACTTTCACATGTCGTTCGAAAATTTGCTAGGTTTTTTTTAAATCATGCAGGTTTCCTCACGATGTATTCCTTCACCGTAAGACAAGTGGTAATCGTGATAGAAATGATTCGCACATGAAAATTTCAGAGGTACGAGACTCGGATTTGAACCCGCATCACTCGGTTATCCAAGCGAGCGCGTTACCGCTGGGCTACCACTGTCTTGTAATAAATAAAATATAATATTAGGTATGCTATGTGTAGTTATTATAAGTTTTACAAGCAACCGTCATCTACGCTCCATCTACGATTGCTACGACAGGAATGTAAACAGCAGTTTGTGACTTACCTTTTCCTATTATTTTCTAGATAAATAAAATAGTACAAAAGTATTCATGAAGTTCAAATTTACTAGTTATTATATTAGTTTTTTAAATAAAATTTACTATAAAGTGCGCTATTAAGTGGCAACAAATATTTTCTATTAAATTACGTAACTCGTAAGCTACGAGACTTGTATTATGGATATTTGATACACTACACATATATAACTTTAAATAAGTACTTGCTTGCTTGTGCAGACTTCTCTACCAGCTCGGGCTAAACAAACAAGCAAGTAAGGTCACAACACACTGACTTATACAACTATTCGTACATAATAAAGAAAAACACTTTATCTGGAAAATATAATATAATCGTTTCTTTGCATTTGTGTTTAACTTCAATAACCTATGATGAGTTATGATTCGACCAATCCAGTATCCACATAATAAAATCATTTACTCTTGGTTAATAGCTGTTGGATACAATAAGGATGGTTGATCTCTATCGTGCTTACCCCTTTTGCGATATACCCGTAGTTATCACATACATTTATGTACTGTTTCAGAAATAAATAACTTTACTGAGACCTACAACTCATATGTCTAGATTGGCTGACTTTCCCTCATTTAACTAGGTGGCGTTTAATAAGTGATTGCTATAATATACGTAAACCACCTCTCTTCTATGCTACTTGTTGATTCAAGTGTAATTTGCTCCAATATTACCTTTTGAACGTACCTATCATAAATACCTTAGATATGGAATTGTTTGTGGTATTTTGTACTAATAAGTAATATCACCCATGTGTTATAAAGTAGTAATTATCAGGTACGTTATAAAGGAATTGAGTAACAGAAAAGATATTTCAGTCAAGGAACGCTATGAAAAAAATCCCAGTGACACATAGACAATAGGAAACAATGTATATTCCTTAGATTCAATCGAGAGGAAAATATTTTAATATCATTCGTATTATTATTATTGTCATCGTAATATTATCACTCTCGGGATCCTTTTCGTAAAAAAAAAAACTTTTTTTTGAGTACTATAGTATTAATAAGTATTTAAAAGGTTAAAGTTTTGTAATTTACCCCTGAAATATTTTAAACTTTATTACTTTATGGTTAACATATAGATGTTGCTTCAAAGAGATTAAGATGGGACAAATTTGTTGCTTAACAAGATACGAGTATAAGAGGTAAAGTCCTTCAATTTTGATTAAATATAGCAATAAGCTGTCTGGGTGATCTGATCAAAGTAATAACCGATAGATAAGTTTTATTATACCGTAGCACGAGAGGGCACTATAACTCGCTGTATTAATTTACAACATGTATGACGTACGAGTATGTATCGATAATGTTATATGTGAGCTAATTTTGTCATATAAGTAAACTGAAATTATACTTTTTATGGAAAATATAATGGAGAAAATTTCGTATAATTTGTTTTAGTTAACACTTTGCTGGTGTTAACCGTCAACTTTGACGCCAACAGAAGGTTGGACTACTAGAATTACTTTGTTAAGAACTTACAGCTGCTGCTGCAACTGTTCATTGACCTTTGGAATTTGAACATCTTAAGAAATTCTTATTCTTATTATTCTTATATGATTATTCAAAAAAATATATTATAAAGTACACATGACTAGCAAAATGTATTTCAATTGTCGACCTTGCTGCTAATAGGAAACAGACTTAATGTCGCTCTTGCAGTATGTTTCTATTAAATATTAGATGTGTTTAACGATTTGAACTGTTCTTTGGACGAAAGTTGTTTTTTTAATGAGAGTTGAAAAATTTACAATTATGGCTAAATAAATCCACGAATTATGTTTTATTTTTATTAATAAAATATATATAATATATAAATAATAATACTTTTATTTGCATCTGTATATTCACGCAATAAGTATCTACTAAACGAATTTTACCTTACAGATTTTTGTGTGGTAACTTATTACTCGTGACAAAATTTAATATTGCTTTTGCTATAAGAGAAAATCTTACAATCCCATAGGACATCAATTTAGCCGTCCTTAGAAGACATGGCTAATGCTGCTTAAACCTTCAGAGATTAATCGTAATGATGTACTAGAATATATATAAATGAATGCCTGATTTCCTTGCTCCTATGGTTGGATCTTCTAATACTTCGTACAAAGAGTTTACGGAAAAAAATAAGAAAATTTCGCAGAAAATTGGACAATTTCGAGTTTGACAAGTACCGTGAAACGAACCTGGGCCTATAGCCAACCGGCATTCGTTATGAAGCGATTCGATTTCTACAATCGTCATCGCTTAAACGCAGCGTATGCATCTTGAACTTTAAATCACTAATAATTGAAATGAATGTACTTTGTCTATACTTCAGCCACTTTAGAGAAATAATGATTGTAAACAAACCACAACAGCTGATTTTTAGGGTTCCCACTTCAGAATAAATCACGATTTCACACTTTCAATAGTTTTACCCTAAATATCTATCAGAGTTTTCATAATACCTAATTGTAAAGACACGTAAAAGATAATACATGATTAATAAACATTTCAAATCACATGTAAGTAATTATTTTTTACATTTTTAATTATATTGGGTTGTGATGGTGGATAATTATGCCATCCCTAAACCTTTTTTGGAAGATATCGTAAACATTTTTACATTTTATTTTTATAATGTCATCAAATGAAAAATACCAAGTACCCTACACTAACCGAATAGTTTACTGTTTTTTAAATTAGTCGTATTATTTATCGATTCTTAAAAAATATCCAATGTTATGTGGTGCTGCCAAATCAATTGATTTCGCGTAAAATTAGACTTTGAGTGAGGAGTGAGGTAAGCGTTGGACGGGATAAATGCTTTGCTAACGGTTGATGAAACTTGTCACAGATTTCATTATAATTTGTTAATAATAAAAATTATAATAAATGTAAAAAAATAACTTCCATTTTGTTTTATTTTATCTTCTTTAGCAGTTTTATAGGTTTAAAAACTTAATTATTTACTGACAATCATTATTAATTATCATTCTAAAGTATTAGCATTTACAACAATAAACATTAATAAAAAATGTTTTTCACCCATGCTTTCAAATGGTTGCCTAGCAACACTTTGTTATTAAACATTATTTCTCTAATGTGGCTCAAGTATAGCATCATCTATTTGTTGACAACAGATCACGTGACATATCTAAGTCATATGTCAAACCCATACATTTTGGACTTTTCTACTATCGCTTTCGCTAATCGATTGTTACTTTGTCTAGGCCCTCTGAATAGAGCGAGGGTGTCTTATTAAATTATTTTAATTAAATTTTAATTTTAATTAAAACTTTAATTTTAATTAAATTATACTTAATTTAATTAATTAATCAAAATTAATTAATTAATTAAAATTTTAATTTTAATTAAATTATACTTATTTTATAACAATTTTAAAATTGAGTTAATATTGAAATAATTGACTTTTATTATTTTGCACACAATAGTATACTAAACAATAGCAGTACTTATTCGTTATTTGAGAAATTTTTGCATTTTATAGTGCCAGTGCCATGCTTGTTACCTTCGGGTAGCAGGCGAATGGGCCGGCACGCCCGGTATAGTACCACTCTCTCACAGAAGACCGGCGTGAAGTGGCAGCTATGCTATCGCGTTTCGTCCGGTAAGTGAGAGTCCCGGAGGCCCACTCCCCATCCCTCCTATCTCATCCCTCCTCCCTTCTACCTCCCTCCCTTTCCTGAAAGGCCGGCAACGCATCTGCAAGCCCTGTGGTGTTGCAGAGTCCATGGGCGGCGGTGATCACTTACCATCAGGTGAGCCTCCTGCCCGTTTGCTCCCTTTGTCCCATAAAAAAAAATTTGCAACTATATTTAATAGGGAATTAAGTATGTTACTTCAAAAGCCAGAACGTTCGTTACAGGTTCTTTAATGGCACATATTTTCTAACATGCAAGTATGGCTTTGAATTTTATACCCGCAAATTTAGTTAATGAAAATAGATAATTTAAATCAACCTTCCGCCTATAGCTTTGCACGTATCATTTAGATATATAACATATTTTTTACGTGCAAGCTCATAACAATTTGATGATAGCGATGACCTTCTGTGCCAGAATTAACGATTTGTTATTTATGCTCTCAATTTAATTGGCAGTTTATAATTTTGTGTATAGAAACTTATCACATCCTTTCATTATTGGAAGCGAGTTGGTGGATAGGTGAAGGGAAAAATAATATAAAATTACTTTTACAAACCCACCCTGGGTGTAAAACCAGAACATTAGCATCAGGTACTCCAAGCAATAATGAAATGCATTTTACAGTTGATTGATGCACCATAATGGGCGCTATGTGGGCGCTATAGTTTCTGTTGACATTTGACAATTAATCTTATTAATGTTAGCTTCATTATTACCTGCATTATGACTTTTGCATTGACCCACTTGTAACATCATCACTTCACTGTGTAATATGCATACATGTGCTAGTAATTCAAGAATGCAAAAAACTAGTAATTCTCGGTATGCAAAATAATCTCTTTTTATGAGTTATGATTTTAATGTATGAGAATATTAAATAGTTAAAATTCTAAGTGGTAGTGCCATGCTTGTTACCTTCGGGTAGCAACCGAATGGGCCGGCACGCCCCGTATCGTACCACTCTCTCACAGAAGACCGGCGTGAAGTGGCAGCTATGCTGTCGCGTTTCGTCCGGTAAGTGAGAGTCCGGGAGGCCCACACCCTATCCCTCCTCCCGCCCTTCTTTCTCCTCCCTCCCCCCTCCCTCCCTTTCCTAAAAGGCCGGCAACGCATCTGCAAAACTGCAAGACCTGCAGTCTAGCAGTCTTGCAGATGTCCATGGGCGGAGGTGATCACTTTCCATCAGGTGAGCCTCCTGCCCGTTTGCCCCCTTTGTGACATAAAAAAAAAAAAAAAAAATATCGCGTCTATCGAAATATTAGAAAAATAAATATGGAGCATAAGTTTTAAAAAACTTATCATTTTATAACTACGAAGAAGTTATAAAGTTCGATAGTTTAAACAGTAAAGTCACAAGGATATATATTATAAAGTAATTCCAACTACTTTTTGGTTAACTATTTTTTCCCTTGATTAATTAAGGCTTCACTTCTAAATCACAAACGAAACGCGGCGTGCCTTCCTTTAGACTATTTTTCATTTCAGCGTCTTTCAATACAATATACTCTGGTTACCAAGATTTCGAACGTGTGTTAACGCTGCAACAAGATGGTCTTCCAATTACACGTTTTTACATATTAGATGCCTAATATATATTCGTTTTATTCTTATTTTAGTTACTTCCACAACAAATATTCCAGCAAAAGTAGGTTTGCGTTGCCAGACCTATTTATTAGCATTTTGTACATGTCGTTTTTCATAGTAAAAAGCACAAGGACAACATGATTACATTTAATTTGATTAAGCCCTAATTAAACCGAAGATAATTTACACGGTAAGCTTAATATCTGATAATATTTACATTTAATTATTCTTTCTCTTTATTTTCGTTTCTCTCATATGTAAATTAAAAATATACAGCAGAAACAAATGATCAAGTATCATAATTAATTGAATCGGATGTTGTTTCAATTTTTTAATACCTATTTATGTGGTGTATTATCATTACATAAATTACGTGTTTGCGTTGATAACTTTAGTTCACAGTATTTTTTTCATAGCGGGTGATATCATAACTCGATTACTTTATGATATTGTACTCTGTTGGTAGTGACGGTATTGACGACACGTTTGGCTCTGTTGGTGGTGACTATGACCCTACTTTCTGTGCCAGCGGTCGCGGGTTCAAGTCGCGCTGGGGGCATTCAATTGTTTTGTACTCCAGTCATGGGTGTTTCTGTTAATAATATGTATGTATTTAAAATTTGTATATGTATCAACTATCTGGTATCAGTAACACAAGCCTCGTAGCTAACCACGGAACTAAATAGCGCTGTTGTAACAATGTCCCAATATATTTATTTGTTTAATATTTATTACATACTGATTTTCGTAGTTGCCAGTAAAGTAGAAAGTATGGTATTTTTAAGTGAATTTCCAATTGAAATGTCATGCGACTGCTGGTAGCTTGTGGATTAAAACATTATATAATTATCATGTAATGTTTTAGTACAGTACAGTTTTTCTAGTGGTAGTGCCATGCTTGTTACCTTCGGGTAGCAGCCGAATGGGCCGGCACGCCCCGTATAGTACCACTCTCTCACAGGAGACCGGCGTGAAGTGGCAGCTATGCTGTCGCGTTTCGTCCGGTAAGTGAGAGTCCGGGAGGCCCACTCCCCATCCCTACTCCCGTCCTTCTCCCTCCTCCCTCCCTCCCTTTCCTTAAAGGCCGGCAACGCATCTGCAAGCCCTGTGGTGCTGCAGATGTCCATGGGCGGAGGTGATCACTTACCATCAGGTGAGCCTCCTGCCCGTTTGCCCCCTTTGTCCCATAAAAAAAAAAAAAAAAACCAGCAGCCAGCTTTACGCAATTAAGCTCTCTGTTTATTTTTAGGTTGACAATATTCATTAATACTATAAGGTGATGAAGATTAATACACATTACACATTAATATTGAAAACTAAGCTTTTTGATAACCTATTAATACTATCAAATATAAATCTATATATATGTACATATATATGAAATCTCACTCTAATGTATGTACAATAGGAATAACATTTTATTTTTAAGGGAACTATTATCTCTAGGGAGATATATGTAATACTTAAGACCCTTGTAGGAAACGATACTCTTAACATCCATTTATTCTGACAACTTGAAAAGTTGAACAATATACCTATAGGTTTTTTTAATTCTAAGATTCGTCCTCTTTACATTTTCTACAAAGCCGTTTAGATAAACCATTATCTTAATTAATTAATTTTAAATTTCTCTGTTCGCCATTATATGGTTCGCCAAGAGTATTAATATTACGTATAAATTAAATATTTTCTTCTAAGAGCTTAGCTAAACACGTAAGTAACGTATATAATAACGTTTGCCATTACCACAGCTGTTTGTTTAACAAAAACGAGCAAAGATTCTACATATTGATTTTACATTTTTGGCAAACAATATGTTTGATAGGTTAATGTCATGGTAATTAACTGTATTAGAAAAAGAATAAGAAGATTTTAGGAGAATGAAAATTACTGAAGAATTTGGTTTCATTAGTAATATACTCGTATAAGAACATATATTTTTTTATACTGATTTCTTATTTATTTAATTTTTCATCTTAAATGCAAGTCACATTTAGATGCTTGATTGCGTTTTCCTTTTACTTTGAATTAAAGTTTTAGAACTTTTTAAGCACCTATTTTGAATACAGTTTCTTTATGCAAAACTTAAGCTGTATCAACGTAATGAATACGAAATATCATACTTAGAAGTTTCATAGTTTACATTAATATAAAAGAAAAAAGATAATCTATGTATTACATATATTTCTAGAAATAAAACTTTTTTATTCTATGGATTTAACAACAGCTCAGTAACGACCGGCAATCCAGCCGCACGTGCAGCTAAGAAACGCGCGAGGAGGGATCACTTCGGTGGGCTGTGTGTCATGCTCCTGGTACTTCTCTGATAGCAGAGAAGTACCACTGATCTAGATGGACTATGGAGTAACCCCTTGGCTGCGAGATCTGCTTGGAAAGACCTACAAGGCCGTCTGGGCATTGTGATTCAATGCACGGGAGATCCTGCGACACCCCATCAAGACGGAAGACGGGTGCTTGGATAGTATTAACTGGTAATCCCCACATAACCACCTTTTTTCTACAGGTGGCATGTATTTCTCAAGGTTAAAAAAAATATCCCAACAAAAAACATGGGGACTGACATGATTATTAGATTATGACTTCATCTTTCTCTTTCTTATATAGATAACTAATCTTTCTAGATTCGTGTTTTTAAGAATTTATTTATTTTAAGAGGCGAGACAGTACTTCACGTCTGGTCAGCGCCTTAACCTCTATAAGGCGCAAATTCGGCCGCACATGGAGTACTGTTCTCATCTCTGGGCAGGAGCTCCCCAGTACCAGCTACTTCCATTTGACCGCATTCAACGTAGGGCGGTTCGACTTATAGACGATCAAGCTCTTTCCGATCGGCTTGATACTTTAGCTCTGCGTAGAGATGTTGGATCACTCTGCATCTTCTACCGCATTTATCACGGGGAGTGTTCTGAGGAATTGTTCGAACTGATCCCGGCCGCAGAATTCCATCATCGGACATCGCGCCAAAACCGTAAATTCCACCCACACCACCTCGATGTCCAGCGTTCCACAACAGTGCGATTCCTTAGGCATTTTCTGCCTCGCACAACCACTCTGTGGAACCAGCTGTCGCCGGCGGTCTTTCCGAACCGTTACGACCTGGCAACCTTCAAGAAGAGAGCGTATTCTTTCTTGAAAGGCCGGCAACGCATTTGCAAGCCCTGTGGTGTTGCAGATGTCCATGGGCGGCGGTGATCACTTACCATCAGGTGAGCCTCCTGCCCGTTTGCCCCCTTTGTCCCATAAAAAAAAAAAAATTAAGAAGCATTAGAAGTGCTTTAACTAACATAATATGTTTACTTTATTGCCTACAAAGGTATTTTCAATTACTTTCGTTAAACTATCATTTATCGGTGTCACACCTTGACCTCTAATTTAGAGGTGACGTAATGTGTCATACCTACGTGGCACGTGTGTTATTTAATTATAAGTGTATATCTATACTTATAAAGAGGTGTTATTTGAGAATTTCTTATGTACATTATCCCTGAGTTCAGAGTTGAATTGAAATCAAAAATAATATAACACGCTGAAGTTATGATGTATTATGGGGTTTGGCGAGCTATTTGTTTTGTTTAACAGATGAAAACACAACTTAGAATAAGAAAAAGTCTGCCAGTTGTTCATAACTGCCTCTGTTAATTTAAAATAAAGAAATTCGCAGGTCAAAGTTTGGGAAGTTCGTGGTACTTTGCCCCTGTGCCTCGGAGAGAACGTAAGAACTACGAACTCGTGCACTATAGTATCTCCTGCGCGCATTGCTAGTCTTGTGAGACTGGCGAGGCCATAATTCCTCAGAAGTAAGAAAAAGAAAAAAAGCCGTCAGAAGGACATTACCGTTATTATAGCTTTTAAGGGACGTGGGTTTTATTACATTATTGAGTCTCTCAGTGCACGCTTCAAATGATGTGACATTAGAAAAACTATTAGTCTATACCGGAAAAACCTTTGTGCTGATAAAATTTCTTAAGCCTTAATAATATTTACCTCAATTTATTAGATTTCTCAATGTTATTTGTCTATTCTCCTGTTCTGTATTTTGCAACAGTAATATAATCCAATACAGTCCTAGAATAATGATATATATTAAGCAAACCTACATGCTTCATCTACGTATTTAAAAATAATCATAAGTACCTAGCACCATATTTGTCAGCCCAGCCTTCAGCCCTTTTTTTTAAAGTCCCACTGCTGGGCACGGACCTCCCTCTAATACGAGGGGGATCAGGCCAAAGTCCACCGCGCTGGCCTAGTGCGTGGTAGCGGACTTCATATGTCTTTCGAAAACTTGTTAGATTTTTCTTAGACATGCAGGTTTCCTCACGATGTTTTCCTTCACCGTAAGGCAAGTGGTGATCATGTTAGGAAATGATTCGCACATGAAAATACCAGAGGTGCGAGACACAGATTTGAACCCGCATCACTCGGGTTATCCAAGCGAGCGCGTTTCCACTCGGCCACTACGGCCTCCTGCCAACACCATATTTATTAACGTCATAATGTGTACCAACATATATGCAAATAGCAATATCGTTTGCTCGCTATATTTGTCAGATTATTTTGACGTTCACTATTGCTAATATTTTTTCTTATAATAAATATTGACATTGATGGTTATAAAAGACAATATAAGCCATTGAGTTATAAAAGACAACATCATTGATATAAGCAATGATGAGCATAAGAAACAATACGAATTTATCTTCAATATTGTTAGTGAAAAAATTATGACATGACTCTTTTGCTATCTATTTTCCGTAATTATAATTATAATCTAGAACAAATATCGACGCATTTAAAATTATAAAAAAATGTGAAACTTGCGACGTCCAATACTTAACTAAACATAGATTTTTTTATTACTTCCACGTTGTGTATAATATATATTTTTCAATTTAAGCGCAATGCATCATAATTTTTCATTCTTATCACTTCAGAATTTAAATGAATGTAGACGCCGGAGATATAGGAAAGCTGGCTGCCACATCGACTCTTCATACATATGCGCTTGGCTACCCAAAGGTGTTACGCTGCCAACTTTTTAAGAAATAGAAATACCTAGTACTTTTTCGTTACCTGTGTAGATTTTTATATTTATCTTGTAAATTTATTGAAAATAATATACCGTCACAAATAAAATTCGAAAAGTGTGCGACAAAATAAAACCTTCTATATAATTTCACATTTAAGTATTTTTATACTATTATTATAAATACGATTCTTCTTATTATTCGTTACAATCCTTTTCTTGGTTGTGGTCAAAATTTAAGTGTTGTAACCCGCTCGACTTGTCCCTACACTCCACTCTAGTATTTGCCTTCGCATCAAAAATATTTCGATGTCTTCGCTGACGTATTTGAATTGAACAGTTTCTAAGTTGTAACAATGACGACTGAGCAAAACATATAAACGTGACTTTTTCGGTTTCGCAAAGTTCGTAATGTCACAGAAATAGTCGTATCGTTAATAACTTTTGCCTTAATCGTATCTTAAGTTATACTCGTAATATGTTTTACTTGCTTTTAATTTAATTAATCTATAAATGAGCTTTACAGAGTGCGTTTTAAAAACCACAAATGTAAAATTAAGTAAACATGCGTTTATTGTTCTCACAATCTTATTATGTTTTTGCATTTTAGTCAAACAGTCATGGAAAAAACCGTGGCGTTGTTTTGAACCTTTAATTATTGACCAATGTTAAATATTGTGACAATTTCCGTTATTGTTGTTGTCATAATTTCCGTTGGTTCGTGATATCTTTAGGTAAGCTTTATATTTATTAATTGGGTATACGCTAGCAGATACGCGCGAACGCTAGAATAACTTATTTACTGCAGTCATAAATTTGATAGACCTACATAATAATTGATCTTGAATCTACCAAATCCAGAGGATGCGTTCTCAATAGATATTTTACTAACTATACTATTATGAGAAAAAAGTTTACACTGTTAATAAAAACGAGCTTAAATCATTACTACACTGAATTCGACAGCATAGTACCTACTCGTAATGTTTGCCATGACATAGGAGAAGAAAAAATAGTATTTCGTTACAAACTTGGCAATGTAGCACAAGCTGGAATCCAAAACTGAACTATATTTATGTGTAAACATTAAAACTATGAAAATCTGTCAAAAATAATCTACATACTTTAAAAGGCATATTTAACTATCGCGGGGTCACAAATCTACACATGTATCGATTTATTAATTCTTAATTATTTCTTCTATTAGCATTTAAATGACAATCAGGAGAGGACAAAGTAGTCTATTATATCTATTAACACACTGCAATTTTTAAGGGATTTCCTGATGTTTTTGAAACTAAGGAATAATGTAAATAAATCTTAATTAAACCCAAATGTTTATAAAATAAATAAACAGGAAAATAATTATCATTTTAATAAGCTTTATTTCATATTATTAGTTTATATTATTTGCTTCATTTTTACATGGGATATTGAAGTACATATGATCTACATGTAATAATACGCTAGAATAATAGGGTTATCGTCATGGGGTAGTATTAAATCTTATCATTTCTGCACCCTTATCAAACATGACTTAAGATTATAATTTTGCGCTGATTTATGAAACTATGCAAGGCACAAACAGTAATTCCTCTTTATTATTCTATTCGTACTAACATAAGTTAAGATTGGTAATTTCTACGAACTATTTATATATAAGTTTTATATTATATATATATTTTTTAAAGAAACATTATTTTTAATAGGTATGTTAAGGCTAAAACAACTTCATCGTCGCCGATATGATAACAATAAACTTGTATATTGTAGCTGCTGAAAGTGAATGTTTGTGTTACATTGTTGTTCCGTTGCAATGTATAATATGTATGGCAAAACCTAAGGCACCTACTCGTACGTTAGACTCTCATGATTGTCAAGTCTCTATGAAAGAAACTCTAAATCTTTAGTTGCCAATATATGTATAACCTCTTCATCTTTGATGATTATATAAAATTCATGAACATTTAAATCTTGCTTTTCATTAGATCTTCTTGAGGTGTTATTATTATATCAATTAAAATTATATTAATAAAATTTGTTTTTATAATTGGTGAATATATCACGTATTACAAACACTAAAATACTCGCCTATTTTTAAATACGGTTGATTATTGTTTTGATTATTAATAAATTTTTCAAATAAGATGTCTTATACGGAGGGAGTAACTCTTTTGTGCAACGCAATATTGACGTAACTGGAGCTTACGCTCTTATTAACTTTCTTTATGGTGTTAGAAAGTAGGTAATTTCTCTGTATGTATATATTATGTTGTTACATTTAAACTTATCTGTCATCTATAGCCCCTCTCCAGTAAGAAGCATTCCTACTTAAAATATAAAATCGTGTCTGTTATATCATCCATTAGAATGCCATATTAGGAAGTTTTCTTACGAAGACAAATCTCAAGAACTATGTGTTTTTTTTTACAATAAATTAGTTCTGTTTAAATAACATTTTGTAATTCAAATATATAATTCCATATTTAACGCTTAAGAAATTCGCTTACGATATTTAATAACATGGCTTAACCGACGAGATAGCGGAAACACTCGTTCAATGGACGTAAAGATAAGGGCCCTTATTGAAATATCCGCTCAATTGGCGCAACTTACGAGTATGCCATCAGCCCAGTGATTTAGATTTATGCTCCCATCGCTTCTTTCGTAGGTTTTCTTATACCCTGTGAAGATAAATGACTTGTGACTTATGTAGTACGCTTCATCAGTTTTAGTACTATAGACGTATCAGAATAACATCAACAATATTGGAATTTGACAGGTTATATCATAAAATTCGGCCAAGTGCGAGTCGGACTCGCGCACGAAGGATTCCGTATCATTATCTTTATTCTATATATTATACACCTTTTAATTTTCAGTTTTTTTATTTTTTGGAATTTTTCTTTATGTGTGCTATACATAATAGACGTTGTGCGTATCAAATTTCGAGATTCTGAGGTCACGGGAAGTACCCTGTAGGTTTTGATTCTCTTGCGAGTGCCAAAAATTTGTAGCTGTATGTTTATTACATCCTCGCGCTAAAGCCGCTGGATAGATTAAAAAAGTTTTAGTACATGGATGGACAGTGATCTGAAATAATTCATAGGTTACGTGAAGTACGGTGAGATTTACATCTAGGTATATATATAAAAATGAATTGCTGTTCGTTAGTCTCGCTAAAATTCGAGAACTGCTGGACCGATTTAACTAATTTTGGTCCTGAATTATTTGTGGAAGTCCAGAGAAGGTTTAAAAGGTGAAGTACCTAGGGATGAACCCGAGCGAAGCGAGGGTGAGTCGCTAGTAACATATATTAAAACACGTTTACTTTCTATAAATGTTTCCCGGTAACGCCCACAAGGCGTAAATTAATTTTCAGGAGTGTATTTAATTGATCGTTTGAGAGAAACCTTCAAGATATCCAAAATAAGGCCAAATAATAAATATTGTAAGCGACGTAAAATTTAAAATTGCCAAGTGATTAGCCCTTGCTTGCTCTATTACAAAGAAAGCCATCATAATTTCTTTCCAGTCCGCCTTATTGCATTTTAATTCACACGCTTGAGTAGGTACTTCGTGCCTATATTATTTGATGTTTATCTTTTTATTATTATTGGTTTTTGGGGTGAGTATAGCTTTTGCCAATTTTCTAAAAATAAGAAATAGGTTAAAATAATGGGAAAAAAATCGTGTTTTAGTATGTAACAAAAAACAACTAATTAGATTGTTAAGAATTATTAAAAAGCTAATCCATACATTTATTGGAATATTACTGAAAAGTTGGGTTTTTATCATAAAATTTTAAATAATTTGTGGCTTTTTGGCGCGTGTCAGTGTCGAAACGTCAGTAATGAGGTTATCGTCAGCCGCGGCAAATGCTTCCGTGCACATTTTAACTGATGCCGACAAGACGGTAACTTCGTTTACATGATAGATTACCAAATATTATAGGATTAAATTCGTAGGTAGAGTAGGTACGTAATTTACTGGATATGAGATTTATTAAGAAGAAACGTTTTACTCACTGTGATTATTTTATAATTATAAATTCAAAGTATTCAAAACAAGGAGGAGGTTATCGATTCGGATGTTTATATTTATTATAACTTTGCCATATATAGACGGATTAAAACTTCATTTTTGTTAGGTCGAAGTCGAGTGCAACTCTCAAGTTTTAAAGGCGATTTTTATATCATTTTATGTGTAATGTAAGAAAAATAGTTAAAAATTCGTAAAAAATCCTATATTATGTTGAAGTTATGTTAGTTGTTGTGTGTTTAAAGCTGTGTTTGTCTATCTTTCAAGGCGAAACAAAGTCATTTGATTTGAGATTTTTTTTGTTTGGAGATAGTTGGAGGGCTGGAGAGTGACGCAATCAATCGAAAACATGCTTTATTCAAACTTTGATTATATATCAAATAGACTTTTACAAGCACTTTTACGATCGTATGTCATATATATATACTTGTTTTTACTTCAGGAGATTATTTCATTCCTACAAGAAAGCACATCATAACAGAAGTCGCTATAGTTCGCGATACTTACATAATTATAGTAGTATATTATGTATAATATATAATGTATATTGTATAATATTCTACTGTTATACTCCATACTAACTGTTAAAACGTACAAATCCAAGCAATGCGAGAGCTAGTATAATATATTTAAAATGAAGATATGTATCTTTCAATAGTAAAACATAGAACTCCCTTTTTCTTTTCTAATCATTCTCGTATTACGCCATATTAAAAAATAACTTCTCGATATTATTTATGGCGAATAATAAATTTTTTATTATAAAATAAACGGATGGATGTCGTAAAGCGTAACTTCTGCTAGGCTATTTTCCAATAACATTCATATTAATTGTACATCTTTATGCAAGAAAACATAATATACATAAAACATCATACAGTTTAAAATTTACAGACATATACTACTGACGCAGTTGACAGTAATCATTCTATTCGTGCAAAAGACAAGTCATCTTTACATTGTAATAACAAATAGTAAACTGAAAAATATTTAATAAAGGTTAAAATATAAGATGACCTTGTGATATAACATGGTTTTTTTATTTTAATTATATGACATACGATATCCCCTGAAAGATGCTCTTGATATAAAATATATTGGTATTTGAAATTCCTTCAGTGAGAACTTATGCGTTTGGAAACAGAATAATAAACACATGTCTAACTCATTTTTTCTAAGTGTTTATAAATTAAGTACGTACAGTTTACGTATTTCTTTGCGGTTTTAGTTTTATAATAATAGCAGCTCTCACGTAGTAATATTTACATAAACTATCACAAACTTTACTACAATGTTTATTGGTTTACCTTAGCCTTGAATATGCACATCGATATATTGTTATGCGGCTCTTCATTCATTACTTATAGTCAAAATATTTGTTCTATATTTTTATAATTCGTTTGAGAAAAAAAATAATTAGTTTAAAAGTAATCTTATATATAAAAATCTTTTGATATCGAACTCCTCCGAAACGGCTTAACCGATTTTATGAAATTTTTTGTGTATATTTCGTAGGTTTGAGGATAGGTCGTAGGCTATTTTTTATTCCCCTATCATCTTCATTTTTTATTTTTTAATGATTTGTCATAAAACACTACTATGATAAGCACTACTATATCCCTAAATTCTCATCCTTCTATTACTAATTCCTATTTTTAATAGTGATAAGAACGCGGGCGGAGCCGCGGGAATTGCTAGTATTCTTATAAAATACTGATACTACGCTTCTTTGTATTAATAATATCTTATTATATTGTTTGAATTTTGTTTGTTCACGTTAAACATCTGGTGCCTAAAATATGGTATATGATGATCCATGTTGTAATAAGTCGCAATACGCCTATGCTTGTATAAAATTCGAACTTTAATTGTATTGGTAATCTATGGAAAAGCCTCGAGAGCTTTTTCACTTGTAAAGTTAAAAGTATGTTTAATGGTTATTATAGGTTATTTAGTTACCTCCTGTCTAATGCCTCTTTCTCAACTTTATTTGCAAAAGTTGGGGTTTCTTCCTTGCTCCTTATATTTTACTTCACGTTAAAAACAAAAGTTATAGTGTAATGTCCAGATGGTCACTAAGTTTATACGTCTTAAAGCGAGAAGTTTTTATATAAATTTTAACACATAATTTGTAAAATAAAATATTTGGGCCTCTTGAGTCTTGACTCACGTTTTATTCTCGTCATTTTAAAGATTAATCTTTGTAAAGTTCGTGACTAGAAAGTGTAGATTACATTCAATTTGGCAGTGGTTTTACCCTAATATAACATTTAAAATTGCCTTTACCGCATTAGGTATAAACGTTTGTACTTTGTAATAATAATAATTATACTTACCTATATAGGTATATGAAATACCTACATAGATACAAACACTTAAACGATATTATCAAAGAATTATGTTTGCCAATGAGATTTTTGTAAACTTTAGTCTCTCCTTTTAAGAGTTGTTAGAAAAAAAATAATGGTCTTTTGTTGCTTAAAACCCGTAAAAAAAGTACTGTACTATTCTAAACTTCACTAGCACAAATATCTGTCTAAAAAAAATAAAGCTATTCCACGGTATACAAACAGCAATTTGTGGACATTACTCAATGGGTTACGATCAGCCCGAGAATCATAAAGTATAATAATATTTATGCAATTTGTAATGAGATTTCTAAAGTTCTATATTATCGATTTCTCGTTCGGCTGCGTTAAGAAGCTTAGAGTTTTGTGTAACTTATAGATTTTCTGAGAACAAGTATATTAAGAAACGGTTTAATATTCAACAAGGTCATGCAAATGTAAATGTGTTTACCAGCAAACAAATCCAAGCACTTCTTAATAGAGTAGATAATATTAATTTAAGCATACAATAATTTTAATGTTTTTTAATCTCAGATGGAAGTGGATAGTCTATGTATTCCTATGTGTTTGTATCTCAGTAGGTTGGGAATGGGAATGTCCCAAGTTATTTATTAGAGCGCGTTAGAAGAGGCGTGTAGTTAATGAGTATAGTTGTAGTAAAGCTATGTTCATTTCAGTGAGATACAAATTGTAGCAATATTTTACTTTCAACATGCTATATAAATATTTTTGCTATAAACTATGCATGTACATTGTACATTATATATAAATTGGATATACTTGTATAACAAATATTCACAGCGGATTATTTTATGAGGAGCATGGATTATTTGGTTTCTCGGATTATATTTATTGCCACTATTGAAAAAAGTTATTTGATTTTGGCTGTTCTCAAGTTCATTAAAATCTGTTGTGCTGTTTAGTCATGAATCCAAACGGATAGAGGGACTCCATATTCATAGAGTTCATATGCATTAAATATTGCATATGCATGAAGTGTGGATAGAAAGCAGATTTACTATCTGTTGGTAGTGGCAGTACTATTAATTCTTTGGACACTAGAGGTTTTGAATTAATTATACATGTTTACTTGTGATAAAGCTGGATAATATTAACAAACAAGAATAAGGTTAAGGTTAGAAAAAGGTTAGGTTAAATCAACAAATAAAAAACATATGCATTTATAAAACAATTACTGAAGAATTTTTGTTTCTATACCGCAGTAAAGACTTTTCGGGCCAGCATAAATGAGCTGGTTAAATAGTACTTCCCTGTTCTCAGTTAGAGTAATTGAAGCATAACCAATTCTTATCTTTTTACATCCTTTACTCCTATTTATCAATATTATCAATCACATTACCAACTAAAGGTAACATGTGAGAATGGTTTTCCATGAAGTCATAAAATTAAGAATTATAGCTTTTTACGAATTTTACTAATTTACAACACACAATAATATGATAATTAATAATTTTTGCGTAATTGTTAATATTTAATATATTATGTATTATTAAGGCATTGTTAGCTAACGAATACAAAATGTAAACACAATATTTAAGCGCTTTATTTGGAAGAATGGACAATGGACATTTATTTAAGTACAACAACGAGTTGGTATGATGCCAGAAACCAGATATTTCCATATACTGAATAATTGCACAAAGCAAAATTATCCGCCGAAGTTTCTTTTAAGCAAAGTTTTTAAGATTAAATATTTAGTTTTCAGAGTTGTTTAATATTAAGTAGGTATTTTAAAAAGATATACTTTTAGAGCATATTCGTCGTATAATAATTTCCGATTTTAGTTATTGTTATTGTTAGTAAACAGTAGTGTTTCCTATAAGTAATTTTTTTCTTCAAACGCATAAAAACGAAAAATGACTATTGGTATATATATTTTAACGGCTTTTTTATTTTAAAGAGATAAATTAAATAAACGTTGAATTTTTGTTTTTTACTTGTAATATACATCGGTGAACATATGTTAAAAGCTTACATACATACACTAAACTTTCTCCCTTTACAAGTCGGTTCATTTTTAAAGTAATTCAAAGACGTACTGACAGTTAACCCGCAACCTAAGCCACTGGATTCAGAAGCATGAGAATTTATAAAGAATTCCTTATAAAATAACGAAGGTAAAAAGAGACCAGATCCAACGACGTAAAATAAGTGTGGTATAAAATTTGGTTGGAATTTCGTCATTTTCGAAATGAGACACAGCGATAAAGCACACAGCGATAAATTTGTATTGTTTTCTGAAAGAGTTAAATCAACTTCAACAACATTAACACAACAACAACAAAATTAACACTTTAGAGTAAGACTCTACTGCGCGGCCTAATTATTTTTATTATTTTTAAATTTTATGTATGTAATCGGCTGAAAATGTGCGTGCCAAATAAAAAACCTAATATTACTATTGCTAATGTTGAATATGTATATAAAATTATTGTAGATAATATCCTTATGTATGACAAGTTTTAAATACTCTTCTTCTATTGAAAATAGTCCGTGCATACTTACCACAAAGTATGCCTTTTCAAGACTTTATAAGTCCTGAAAAGAATTTCATTACGTATGAAGTTCTGTAGAGTCGTAATGAGTGCATATTGGACGTAAAATACGTAAGAATACACATTCTTTAAAAGTTAAAATTGTATTGCAATTACAATAATAAATAAACTATTTACATTTTTGTTCTGAATTCGTCCTTACTTAGGAAGCGTCCTTAGTACAGGTACTTGTCTTATCAACTTCTCCAGGTAAATGTCTTTCTTCATACTTAATGAATTTCTTTCAAATACTTCCGTCGTTTTACTGTGAAGGAGTGACAAATACACAAATACATAAAAACTGTCACGCTTAAAAAATTTTTATATAAAATTAAATTAAGTCTTAAAGAAAATTAAATATTTTGACGATGTTGTACTTACTAATCTGTTATTTATTCCATTCTCTCTATTGATTATAGCTTTCAGCATGCAATCAGCAATATAGTAAATGTTATAAATAATAAAATAACGCGAGTTACTTCAGAAGATTTTATTGTAGTTGCAGACGAAGCTTTAACCCTTAGAACAAAACAAGCTAAGTTTACTGCTCCAAAATATTACGTCTGGGCTTGGGATTACTGATAATTCCCTACGAATACATTTTACTCGATGAACTTGAATGAATAACCTACGATAATTCTAGATTAGATAGTGTTTACTTAAAGCTCGATCCTGAACTATAAAGTTTATTCCAAAACTGTATGTCTGATCGTTTGTCGAAGTTTCATTGCTGGTGTCATGCTCATAAATGTAGGTAGGTACTTGATTCTATTGGACAATTTTGAAGTCCGATGAGATGGCACATAAACTTGTGTACGGTTTGTTGTTACTTTATTTATATGACGGACGGAATGAAATAAAGTGAAATAGTTAGAAAAATACATGGAAACATGGATCTAACTACGTTGGACCAATCTTAACACGTCGACGTAGACATATTAAATTAAGGTAAATACTTTTATATATATATATATTAAAAACCAAAATTTGTATATACACTATAGAAAATAAATATTTTGTCAAAAATTGCCTGAAAATTTTAATAATGATCAATACTTATATTCCTCTTTAAAGGAAGAAAATAAACAGCCGCATTTAAAGCAAAGTCGCTGTACAAGTCTTTGTTTATAAAATTATTAAGTTAACTTATTTTATACTACTGAAGAACGTGTAGACTCGGGTAGAGCCAATCACACATTACTCGAATTTTGTGAGAATTGGCATCTAGGGATACGGGGAATTATTGGTTTCAATTTTACTGCCAGTCTAAGTGCATCATGGGGATAACATTTTCAATTTATATGTATGGTGTTATCGAATGATTGTGACTGACTCAAAATAAATATAACATTCAAAATAAAAAAAAGAATAATTTATTAAATATTTATTTATTTGATATATTGAATTCATTTTATTTATTTACAAAAACGTATAAATTATTACAATTGTAAGTTATGTATTATATTTTTTATATTATAATTTAATAAAAACTCATCAGTATCTCATAAGACTATGCATCATAAGAAGCATTTCCATACTACATAGAACATTTAGCCGGTACATCAAAGAATCTGCTAAAATCCCTTTCTGCATATCCTTAACATATTTTAAATCATATCTTTTACTAGGAACGTCTTTCATCTAAAATACTTTTTGGAAAATAACCTTTTTTTTATTGTTTAACTGTGTTGTTTAAGCATTGCTTAAATTCAAAAGTAATAATAAATATTAATTAAACAGTTTAAGTTTAAGCGAATGGTAAATATGCTAAAAGAACTTGAAGTGAGAGTTTTCTTATAAGACGAGTAACAAAGATCGAATAGGGTAAGGATGTCAAGAAAGGCGACTTTGTACTGCAAAAATTTATTAATATAATGTATTAATGTATAAAAGATTAATGAGAAAATGGATAACTTATTATTAGTTTAGTTTTAATAAAGCTAAAACCTTATTATTAATTTTATTGAACACTGATCAATTCACTAGTGGGAGTCTTGCAGTCTACTACCTACTTGCAGTGCTGGTTCAGTCATTTGGAAAGATTTTTTACTTGCAGTTAAGTAAACTTACTTGAAATTTAAATTAATTAAAATAAATCATTTAGATGTTAATTAAGTGTATTTTACGTTCGGGACCTTATATACCTTGATCACACTATAGTATAAATTTCAAGCGAAACACCTAATTTAATATAGAAATCTGCGCCTTTGATGTCAATAAGTTGGTACGTCAACTACAGCCAACACGAGATGTGGATTTGCGAAGTAAAGTTTGAATTGAAAATGTAAGGTATCTGATTTTTTACGAATTAAACTTTTGACTTTTTCATTTATTAACTTGTACCTGTAATATGACAGAATCGATATATATTTTTTTGCTATAGCTTAGTAATTATTTCTATTTTTAATCTAATTTGTATCTTTAATGTCTAACATATTTGTATAACTTTATTTTACATAAGAAACCCTAAGGATTCCCTCGAAGATATTTGTCAAATCTATCCCCTAAAGTTAAAACACAGTAACAAAATTAATATAATGGTATAACTTCCATAAATTCACACACTTGGCCGCAAATATTCAAAGATCAGAAAGTATTTACTTAATAACTGAGTATTTGCTGAAAAGGATACGGCAGACAGTAACATGTAAATCTCGGCTTCGTTTCTAAGCCAAAAGTTTGAATGAATCAAAGTAGCTGAAATTATTTTGCTAAATCTTGCAAATGTGGCAATCTTATAGGAAGGAAGTTTATATTACTATAGTTTATTTTTAGAATTTTTAGGTTTTATTATATTTAGTGACGAGCTTTACTTTTCACATAACAACAGTGCATTTAAAATTAACTATCGGAAACAAAAAAAAATCTATACCACAAGATATAATCAAATTTTTCGAGATGCAAAGTAATCTATGTACTTTCCTGACTATAATCTATCTATATGTCCAATTTCCTCCAGATCTGTTGAGCCAATCTTGCATGATTGAGTAACAATCGTCTTTGATCCATTTATATAAATGTTGGCATTTATAATATTATATAATAGGATAACATCCAATATGAGGTTCTTATAAAAAAGACTTCGTGTTACATTCCCTCACTTCTTTAGATTACTTAGTTTAAATATTTAAGAATATTAATATTATTAATATAAATTATTATAATACGCATATAGCTATAATATATGGCATACAACGAAAATAAATGAAATATAGTTATTCGGATCAATGATTTGTTTATCAATTAAATCAAGTCCAACATGCCGCTCGGACATTGCCCACTTATATAGCACTTAAAATACATACCCTTTCATACGCAGTCCCTGTAAATAAATGCTGTTGTGGTCTACTTTATTATGTAGGAAATGTGTTGTGACTGCCTCGTTGGTGTAGTGGCTAGCATGTATTGTCGCACATGGAGGTCCTGGGTTCGAGTCCCGGGTCGGGCCAAGTTTAGTAATTGAGTTTTTCTGTTTTGTAAGCACTAGTAACAGCCAGGAGTTGGGAAGTTGGCGGTGTTTCACCCCCGTGCCTCGAAGAGCACGTAAAGCCGTCGGTCCTGCGCCTTAACTCTCACTGGTCGTGTCGAGTAGTCGTCCCACCGGAATATGAGAGTGATAAGAAACAGAGAGTGCACTTGTGTCTGCGCGTGCACTCTTGTACTATAATATGTCCCGCGCCGTTGGCTAGTCTCAATGAGATTGGCCGCCGCGCCGTGGCCGTAATCGGCCGGGAGAACTTTATTATGTAGGTTTAATGTATTATATCGTATAATTATAATTTTATGAACATTGAGTTTTATTTAAAATATTCGTCTGAACTGTATATAACTGAGTGTATATGCATAATGAATACGGAACACGGAAACCCATTTTGTTAGAATACTTACAGAATCCTAATAACACGTCTGTAAAGAAAATTTTCTCGCCGCTCGTATTTGTTCTGTAAGGCTTCTTTTTATGATGTTTGCTATAGGAATAAAAAGTGGCTTTTTATTTATTACGACATCAGCTCTTTCCTACTATCGAATAACTAGATACGGCGTTAGGTACATATGATTTACGGTAACGACTGTTGAAAGGACTGATATATATTATAAAGATGTTTCTTGATGAGCATGTATATTGTATGGAGTTGAATGAAAAGAAACAGGAAGGATTTCGAATTCATTTGTGTATTTTGTTGAAAATAAAAATATATTAATATAAATTGTATAATATAAAAAAGAGTGCAACGAAATCATTACTTTTATCTCTAGTTTAACAAGAATAGTGTTGCGAGTAGTTTTTCATTATTTTATCTACATCAAGTGACTTCGTTAGCGGCTATCTCTAGGAACTCGTACGTGTACATAGCGTTAGTACAGTTCCACAAGAAGTTCTTTTTAAGAAGAATAATTCGGTAATACATTGTTATATACCAAAAATTTACACGGTTCACACCAATAAAGTTAATGTAATTTGTATTTTAGAGTTTATCGTGTCCAGACAGACAGACAAAAGTAGCGACTAGCGAAGGACTCTTTTTCATAATATGTAGTGATACTTCACTGAACAATTTAGTTAAGTGTCTTAAGAAAGAATTCTTGGACACATTTATTTCAACTAAAACAATTTTCTTTAAGACTTTATCGATATCAAATCTTTTATCAAGTTAAATCGACAGTTCTTAAACGATCGAAGATTGCCTTTTGTTTTGTCGAGTCTGAATCTTTTTGCTTTTAACCTTTTAGATTTATTTACTATTTAATAAACCAAAAACAGTAAGAAAAGCGAGATTGTTTTTGTTATGAGATAAGCAATTTTGAAAGTTGGTTAATTGTTGATGTCTATTAGATACATTCAAATAATTGTATAGAGGAAGTGGTTCATTTATTCGAAATAAACATCTGGCGTACATATTTTTAAATTATTACATGCCGCTTATTTTTATTGTTACGTCATTTTTAAAGCTTTTTCATACCTAATATTATTCCACGATTTAATACATGGAAATATCTATAAAATATTCAAAAATCGGAACACGATCTGGTGTCTCCGCTTAGTTTTTAATGCCTGGGTGCGGAAAAACAGGCTAGTACTATAGAGACATAATTTTGTTTGCTAATCTGCAAGGCGGATTATAGATAGTTTAATTTTTCGCTTAAATTACCTACTATAGAGCGCATTCGTAACATAACTTTTAAAATGTGTATTTTTGCTAATTTGCTTTTTTTGCCAAATGTACCTGATACCTTTTATACCTTTTAGCCAAATGAACAGGTCGTTCAATTTTGGATTGTGAAATTATAAATGACTGGCAAGTCACCTTCGCTTCGCTCGGGTTCGTCCCTAGATTTAGCGCGGGCAAAGCCGCGGGTTCTTCTAGTACATGTATCCAAAAACTTGATAAATTATATACTAAAACCTTCCTCCAGAACCATTCTATCCATTGGTGAAAACAGCATGAAAATCAGTGCAGTTGTTTTTCTATATTATGTAGTGAAATCATGTCACTTTACTTTAAAATATGTAATTAAATAATTTGAAATCAATTTTTTGTTGCTTTCCGAACAGACAAGGTGTTAACTCAGTGTTGGGTTGTAATTAATTTTTATTTTGCTTGAATTTTCAAACATCACGAGTCTAAATTATAGCTATATCTATTCCTGTATATAATATATTAGTTGTTTGTGGCGAGAATCAAACTATCAAGACTTCCTAAGCTTATATATATGCTTTATTTTTTTACTTTAGCATACAACAAATTGTTTTAACATTATTCGAATCAGAGGCACAAAAAACTCGAATTCCCACAACAAAACGACAAACTCACCCTATTTCAATTTTATTGTTCCGCTGAGGTTCTTTGTCAGGTCTTCTTAAATTAAGGTCGGAGAGCAAATCATTCCAAATTTGTGATAGACTCATCACGTTCAGAAATAATTAAATTAAAGAAAATTTTATAGATAAGATGGCAGATTTTTGAGTCACGTTAATATTGTACAAAAGAATTACAATATTGAAGAAGTTTATAAAATGTGATATTTTTATTTATTCAATATACCTATCACAAACAAGTTCAAGGAAATTTTTATTACTATTATTACTGTAAAAAAATCACTACACTCATTTAAAAATTGGTGTTCATATGAATTTTAGAGCTAAGGTATTCCTATTTTGTATACGATCAAAACTCAAGCGATATTTCATGTTTTAATAATAAATAATGATATATATGTTAGGAAATTACGCACATCTCTATCTAGTGGTGGTGAGCTACTAAGTACTAGGGATGTGTTATGTAACCAGATAGTAAATACACATTAACAAAATTACCTATAACTGGAGTTCAAGCATTTGTGCTCATCACATAAATGAATACCCCCAGCGGTACTCGAACACGCGACCCCTGACACAACAAGTAACGTAACAAACTCAGCCAAATTTGTCGTCAAATGTAATTCTATTTCAAAGTACTCTTTTAATATTTACAATTAATTTATGACTTCGCGTTAGCGTAAGTTAAATTCATTGTACATGTAAAGTCATCCAATAAAATTGGATATTGGTTAACCGCACGAGCTTTTCAGAAGCTTTTCCATTTGTAAATTAATTTGATTCATTTTGTAGGTTTTTATTTGTAGGGGGTAAGATACACATCCTTACAAGTCATATAAAGATACTAAAATTCGATTAAAAATGTTATTGTGTTGTGTGGTTGTAGATGGGTGAAATATATATTACGACCTATTCTCGTACTTACTGAATATACAAAAAAAATGGGCCGAGGCGTGACATATCTTATATTATATATAAAAATCAATGCCACTTTTTGTTGTAATTTTATAACTCAAGAACGGGCTCACCTATCCAAACCAAATGAGTAGATGGTTTTATGTGAAGTTTGCACAAATTTTCAGATGGGGATTGTGCTGTCAAATTGAAACTTTTTTCAGTGTTGACAGTACAAGCATGTTGTTATGTATAAATAAGTAAGACATTCAAAGTTTGTAAAAATTTTATGCCAAAGCTTAGTACCTAGAGACCAACCCGGGCGAAGCACGGGTGAGTCGCTAGTTTATCTATAAGATTATATAACCAAACATGAGTACATATGTACATATTACCCATACATAATTTTATATGGCATAGGTGTTAAATAAAATCAACTGCATTAATAATTTCTAAATTAATATATATTTTTTTAAATATTTAAACGAGAAAATATATTTCGTAACGTTGAAAAAAAAATCGGTTTGTTTATGTAATCTGCTTTGTATTGAAAGTTTAATCAATTGTTTTTATTTAGTTCAGTGTTATTTTATCATGTGTGTCGACCGACCGCCCGGTATCGAGAAAAAAGTAGTGTTTAAAGTGAGTTATGTAATTTTTACATACATTTTTAAATCAAATAAATATAATACATTATTCCTAGTTAATAACTATTCATTACATAAAAAATAATCAAAAATATGGTTATATATTGAAGCTAAAAGACTGGTTTTACAATTTAATTCGTCGTTTTTAACACTATAAAGTTCAATAATATTTTCTCAAATTATCGACAACACAATGAAATTGTATTCATATTATTTCATACAATTTTACGTAACCTTCAAAAATTAAAATAAGACCACGAAATATTGATAATTCATCTTTACACTTCAAAGTTCAAACGCAAACTGTATAAATATTTTAAAACAAATGTTGTTTACTTTATATCGTTACTTCATATTATGATGTTATCCTAATTAAGCTGTGACTAATACTTTGAGTTCTTGCCAAGTAATCTATCGTATTATATGGAATTACCAAAAATATTGTTAGTAAAATAAAATGTTTTTAGCAACAGCATGAATTAATAATTAATTTAATTAACGAGTTAATACTAATGATTAACTCTTCAAATTAATGATTGTGTGTGTCGTTGATAACTTATATGGTGACAGATGAGTTCATGAATTCAGCACAATATGAGATTTGGTAGATTCGTGTTACTGATTAAAGTGTTGCTTGCTGGGCTTATCTTTTAACGTATAACTCTCATGTATCATTGACTCTGAGATATGATAGAGAACATATTATTATGAGCAAATACTTTTGTGCATATTTTTAAATAATACCTATAAAAATGGCAATCGCTTGTGCCCATTTGTGTGATTAGTTCTTCTAGTCTGCGTAATAGATTTCGATATGTATTTCTCCATTTTTAAGTTAATTTCTTTCATGGTGTATAATAAAAATATTTACTCGAGTACGAGGTATTAACTTTATTTTGTGAATAAAAACCGATGTTTTAGTGTAAAGCAAGATTTTTATCGCTGCCTGTTTGTCTGTTTCCGCATTTCTGTTTAACTCTTTATTTTTTTACAGAAAATATTTAAAATCACTTAGAATGATGACTATATTGTAGCTTTCAATTAATCCGTATTAATTAGTTTTATTCGTATAATTCCATTATCATAGTTGTTTTTTCATTAATCTAATAATGAAATCGATTTAGGACCTTAACAACTAGCAATCTTGACATTAGGCGTGTAAATGTTGACATATTCGTCAATAAAGGAACTCGGTCAGTGTTAATTGCGCTTAGACACGAGGGTTCAATGGAAATAAGTAATGATTCGCATTATTTATCTTCTATACATATTCGCATAATGAAATTCTTAACTTATTCAAAACTGTACATTAAATATTTTTTTGAAAATCTTATTGATATAATCATTATTATCAATATAGACACCGTATCTATTAGATTTTTTGATTTTTTGTCTGTCTGTCAGTATCTGTCTGGGACCGTATCACGACAAAACCATTGGGAACTTTTTACTGCTATAATATATACTTTTGGAGAAATCTGTACAAATCGTTTAAGTGTACGAGTACCTAGTTTGTTAATATTTGAATGATGGCAAATACTCGTATTATACACTCACAGACTGTCGCATAAATGTTGCTTAGAGTAGCTATTTTGTGTCAGTTGAGATCAAAGGAAACTACGTCTTTGATAATATGTAATAGCATTCTTAATAAATAAGATTTATGGTAATGTTAATGTCATGTATTTACAAAAGTCCTCTTTAACCGAAAAAGTTGTGAGGATACAAGCTACAAAATATGTCTTTACGAAATAAATAAAATCAGGAAAGTAAGTAACACCATAGCGAATATTTAGGCCTTCTATTTTCTAAAATAATGTATTCAGCCCTTTTTGAAGTCCCACTACTGGGCACGGGCCTTCCTTCTATATGAGGGGATTCAGGCCATAGTCCACCGCGCTGGCCTAGTGCGAGTTGGCAGACTTCACATGTCTTTTAAAAACTTGCTCGGTTCTCTCAGACATGCAGGTTTCCTTATGATGTTTTTCTTCACCGTAAGACAAGTAGTAATAATGTTAGAAATGATTCGCACATGAAAATATCAGAGGTGCGAGACCCGAAATTGAAGCGAAAGCGCGTTACCACTGAGTACCACTGTCTCAAAAGGGCTACTGTCTTTAAAATAACTTTTTTATAAAATGATATTAGTATTACACTAAAACTGCAATTTATATCAACAAGTCATTTACTAAACGAGAAACACACTTTCATAACTTTCAATTTTAAAGAGAATTTTATTTAGCTTAGTTTGGATTTTCCCTGTCTACATAACCGTCATTATTACCTATATATTATCTTGCTCGTTCATTTTTAAGAACAGACATTAGGACATTGGCTATGACTATATAAAAAGTGTTTATTTTTGAAATGAAATAGATTTTTGTTTTATGTGAAAAGAAGTTGGCTGCTTTGTACTAGTGATTCATCCTGTTTCAATCAAGCTCGAATATTTAATTAACAGCCTAATGTCTCGTGGGAATCACTGATTGTGTCGCGGTTTTGGTTGTCTCTTTGATTAATAATTATTTAATACATAATATAGCAATAAAGCAATTGTATAAGTAGGTATATAAAATTAACAAGGATTTATCATATTTTGTAAGCGTTTAGTATAAAGTTTTATGGCATAGGTTGGTCTAGTTCAGTTAAAGTGGGCATATTGACCACATAAAATATTCGTTTTCGGAATGCGGAATGAATGAACATCAACTTTTGTAGTTTCGATACAGCTTCCAATTGAACTGTCATCATTTAGGAGATTACATAAATCATCTCTAGGAGATTATATTAATCTCTTAGGCAAAATTTCAAACTTGTTAACCCAGTGGATTAGGCCGTGCGTTCTTTGTGGATAAATTAGATTTTTATTAAGCAGATTTTGACTTCAACTTAAATTTGGGGCAATTTAATTAGTTCAAAACGGTAACATTTGGAGTTGAATGCCGTAAAGAGACCCTCGCACTTACAATTAATCTATAGGGCAGCTGGAACCACTGACTGTCACTCTAATCATTATATAACTTAAATTATTTCTAATATATTCATAAAATTTACATCTTAAATGTATTTTACTAAAGTAAGGTTAAACCAGGAGAATCCTATGATCTCTGCATACCTCTTACGCCAGTTAATTGACTTAAGTATTCTCAAGTAGGTATATACTTGATTTATATCCCTTTCTTCCAGGAAAAGGAAGTGAGCTAACTAAAACGTTAAGCCACATAATGAGAGACAACAATATGCACTTTGCGTCTTGGTGGACGAATAGGTACTATGTACTGCGAATTTCTCAGAAAGCAGACCGGACCGTGTGTTCCCCAGGTTCATTGCTTAGGTGGACCAGCTGTCGGGTTACTTAATTGATTGCGATCTGTTATCCTCGATCGATCTAACGATCATTCGACTCATCGTTACGCCGTCAAGCCATTGCAAAAACTAATAGTAGCTATAATGTAAAGGTATAATTTTGTTGGAGAAATACAATAACGTGTTTTTGTGTAAAAATAGTCATTTTTTCAAAACACACTTTTCTATATAAAATAAGATAAATAATGTTATATTTGTAGGTGTAAATATTATAATAATTAACTCATCATAATTTCTTTACATAAATAGTTTCTGATATATCTGCAATAAAGAGCATATGGAGCTTATGCAATGTTTACAAACAAACCAAAACGTTACGTGTAAAGTAAACTAAGATCAAAGACTAATATTGCTAATTTCTTCATTAATTTTGTAAAGCGTCAGAAGTGTTGAATAAACACTGATCCTATATCTACGTAAAAATATAACTTATTTTAAATTGCGTTATTTTCTCAATTGACATTGAATAATAAGCAAACCGAATTGTTGTAACGTATTTAAAGTTCTATTTCGTTTCCATTTAAGAAACTATGATAGAACAATAACGGCCTGTCCGCACTGCGAAATTTCGCAAAGACAAGAATTACATTTATTACGCACTGCAAACAAAATTTTGCGCGATTTCTCTCAGTTCGATGCAGGTCCCGACTGAGACGAATGTCTAAAATAAATAACAGAAAAATTTGAATTTACCTGATACGGCGGCGGCGACCGCGTGACAGACTTATTTTAAGATGTCATGAGCATTGGATTCTCCCATTTACGGCCTTGAGACCTATGAAAGGATTTTTCGACATAAAACATCAAGATGTTCGATAGATCAATGTTCGTTCATTCATCTCCCGATCGGGCGGGAGACGAACCTCGTGAAATCCTATCAATAGCGCCGGTGCACGACTGAGCGAAACGCGCGATTTTTTTTCGCAGTGCGGCCATAGCCATATAACTACTTCATGCTGTACAAAACTTTCGCGTGGAAATAAACCGCACCGCATCGCGTTCAATTTGCATTAAATCACAAATTCTTTTTTCCGCGCGAATTCTTTACCGCTACAGAGTTAAAGACACTTTATAATTTATCATGACTCAATTCGGGACTCGAACCCAGGACCTTTGGATGCTCAGTTTTTTAAATAAACCTCAAATGATGACCTTAGAAAAAATTACATTTTTTGAGAATATTTTGTCTTTAGTCGTTTTTATGTGAAAATAAACATATTTTAGGTTTATAGCTATTTTGTCGATTGTCTCCGATACATAAAGGTCGTAGCTATTTTACAGCTTGTGTAAAAGTAAGGTAATAATGTATAGGCCTCAATATATCGTTCAAAAGAGGTCGAAAGCTTTCAGGGGTCTTTTGTGAGTAAGTTAATAAGCAGTTTATGTCCACATCGCTTCTTCAGCCACATTCATGATATGAGCTTAAAAGTATCATTAAATTTTACAATCTTTTTTTAGTCTATAAAAAAATTAAATTACAGCCAACTATGTTACACTAAAATATTTTTTGAGAACGCAACCTAATTTTTATTTAAAATTTAGAAAAATAAGTAAACATAATATGCCGACACGTTTGGCTCAGTTAGTAGTGACCCTACTTTCTGCGCCAGCGGTTGCGGGTTCGAGTCCCAAGGGGTGGCAATCTTTTGTTGAGCACGAATGTTTGTCCTCCATTCATGGGTGTTTATATTTATAATATGTATGTACCTCTTTAAAAAAATATATATGTGTCATATATTAACTATGTGGTATCCGTAATACAAGCCTCGTAGCTTACCACGTAAGTAGATGGCACTGTTGTAATAATGTCCCAACATATCTTTTAATGTTATCAGCTTATTCTTTTATGAATTTTAACTTTTAATAAGATAATAGCCAAAGGTTGAATTTGAGAGTGACAACAATTAAGCCCACAGAAAACAATAGATGGTAACAAACAAAGGATATTACAAAGAGGCAATACATTCCTCTTTTATTTATTTCTATGAGGGATTGTATCCTGTGGGACCCTCTCATTCGGAGGATAAACGGGATTTAATATGGTTATGATCGACATACCGTTACACATATTTGAAGGATAAAGTTTTATTGTTATGTGCTTTTTGTATATTTATTCAGATTCTCAGATTGTTTTGATTTTACTTTGTAATGTGGAACAGTAACAAATTATTGCGTTTCTTGATTATTTAATGTTATTAATTTAGTTTTCAATTAAATTAAGTTTTTCAAATAAAAAAAGTTTACGTGTTACTTAAGCTAATTTATTTTCGATAATCATAACCTGGAATGATTAATCATACTGTCAAATCTAAGAAGTTTGGCTTTAATTATTTTTCTTTTTATTCTCCTAAATGATAAGGTGGCCCTGTCCAGATTTTTATTTTTTATTTTTAGACAATTTTTTTATTGTTGCATCAAAAAATACTTATAACGCTAAATTTTCATCCTTCTACCACCAATCCCTATGTTTAATAGTAAGACGAACGTGGGCTCCGCGGGGAGCGGAGAACGGGAATTGCTAGTACCTCATCATCATCATCAGCCCCTTTAACGTCCCACTGCTGGGCACGGGCCTCCCTCAGTACGAGGGGGATCACCGCGCTGGCCCAGTGCGTGTTGGCGGACTTCTCATGTCTTACGAAAACTTGCTAGGTTTTCTCAGACATGCAGGTTTCCTCACGATGGTTTCCTTCACCGTAAGACAAGTGGTAATCATGATATAAATGATTCGCACATGAAAATATCAGAGGTGCGAGACCCGGATTTGAACCCGCATCACTCGGTTATAGAAGCAACGCGTTACCGCTGGGCTATCACTGCCTTTCGGGCTTTTTTGCTAGTACCTATATATAAATATATAAGATATATGTTAGAGGTCGCGAATAAAAGCAATATAAAAGTTGTCCTAAGCAGAAAGTAATATAATATCCCGAGCAAAACTACATGGCTTTAATATTGATTTATAAAAAAAAACAACTGGTATTTGGTATATATAGCATTGTAATTGTAGTCAGAAATGATTTTCGACTGTTTGACTTGCTAATTCAATGCATGTCCTATCACTTAGAACTTTCGTGTCTTGAAACTTAGCATACCAGAGTATAATCTACCAAGAACTGGAAACTTGCCAGCTAAACCTTGAGAACTAGTCTATTAACCCTTACATTTAACGATAGACTCGAGTAAAAGACGTGATCTTTCTAATATGTAATGATTAAGGCTAGAAAAGTCTAATAATATTTTTTTAAATAGATTCATTTTATTCTTTAGGGACTATGCGACAATTAAATTGCATTTGAGATAAGGCAGTATTTTCTGCTGTACAAATAGAAAAATAAGTAAAGTAAATAGAAATTGCTTCAGATTATTTACGTTGAATACTCATATTAAAATAACAAAAGTGACTATATGATCCACATTAAAGCCAACGCTGGTTTCCTATAACCTATCAATTTAAAGCTGTTCTTACTCGAGATAGAATTGTGGCTCTATATAAATCATGACAATTTCTTTATTGCTACAAAGTACAAACTAATTTTTTTAATGTATATTACTACTTAGCTATTGTTGTAAACTGTTGGTTTTTGTCAACTGCCAGACAGAATTATTATATAATAATAAACTTTATTTTGGCACTTAATTTTGAGTAGCGATAGTTTAGATATATTTTTTAAATTATTCTTTTTTTTTCAGGCACTGACATGATATGATGGTGGACGAGCTGAGTCCAACATCAGCTACCAATGGGACTTTTTATATCACATTAATCACAGAGAACGATAATGGCTACAACGGGACAATCAATGGTACAGAGGTACGGTCAACATGAAACAATACTGTTCATACGACGTGAAAATATTTTTATGGAATATGTACTTTAATTATATTTAAAAAAAACATAATTGTATAATTAGGATATGAATTATTAATCCTATAAATACATATTATAAAAATGAAAGTTGGTTACTCAATCACGCCAACCATCCTTTGGCTTAGCCTCAGTTGGGTAAAAAGTTGTGGGCATTTTGTATGAAAATCGTTAATTTAAATCAGTAGTTTAAAAATACTAAAATAATAGTAGAAATAGAACGAAAAGATATCTTGGTTCGTTATTTAAGCATACATTAAGTTTTAAATGTTATTCCATGAACTCTTACTTATTCTTATAATCATTTGCATATAAATGTTTTCTTTTACTCAGGAATACCAGTCATTTATATTGCCATGGTGGCGTCAGGTACTGTGGACGGTGTTGTTTGCGGGCATGGTGGTTGTGGCGACGGTGGGCAACGTCGTCGTCATTTGGATTGTCCTGGCGAATAAACGCATGAGAAGTGTCACTAATTACTTTTTGGGTAAGGAATATAAGATGCAAGATAATCATTGTTACATCTAGACTAATTTATACCTAAATGTTAGTTTACAAGTTTGGATGTAGGGGTTACTATACGAGTACTTACATTGCAGCCGAGTGTTATAGGCTATTATTTATTCCGTTAAAATGTACTTTATTGTGTTGTAAACTTTATTTGAAGTCGCAAAAATCTGTCGCTTTATTGGCATACGCCGCCTAGACAGTTTAAATTAAAGCATAATATATAAAAAAGACACGGTAATTATAAATGAAACTACCTTTTCGTATACCGGTCACGGGAGAGACTCTCCAGTGACCATGATTGCTGTAAAGTATTCGAAACGTCGGGAACTAAAATTCAAAATAAATCCGCGACAAAATCCGAAAAGCTAGTTTCATTTATAATGTCGAATATTCGCGTAAATCTAAGAAAGTATTAAGACACGGTAAATAACGGACAAAGTTATTTACGGTACTACGGTATTTAGAATTTTTGTCCGTCTGCCCGCCTGTGACCGCATCACGAGAAACTACTGTACAGATTTTGATGAAATTTGGTATCGTGATATCTGATTATCTGCATCAATACTTTTTACAGTGGAAAATATATCTCTCTCAAAGATCTAAGAAATCGATAACTAACTAACCGTTAAAATATGAGTAGGGACAAGCCCGAGCGGAGCAAAGGTCTGTAGTGTTAGAATAGAATTGCAAAATTTTTATAAAGTCGCTTAGTTTCAGTATAGTTCTATTCGATTCTGTAGTTCAATTTTTATTAGCATCGTAAAAACGGATTCATTATAAAAGCACATCGTATCAAAGGTACGAAAATGAACTAGTTAGCTTTGAGCACACCGTTTTTCAAAAAGTATATCGAGGCAAAATCAGGTCATGAAAAACTGAATTTCCGGACACTACAAGTTTTACCCTACGTGTTATTTATTACAAAAATAAATAGCGAATGGATTTCGAAATCGTATATTAGTCGCTGTAAATGTGAAATAAAATTTTATGATACTTTTAAACTCCGGAATAAGTCTATGACGATACTGTTATTATTTGCAATTATAATAATAATGTTTTAAAATATTATCTACTATTGAGTCTCTTCATTAAGATAAATCATTAACCCGTCAACGCGAACAAACGAGACACAATAGATTTTCAATTGTTATAAATCTATATTGACCGCGCGCCGTTGATAGGTTAATTTATATAGGTACATAATTTATTACCCACCAAATGTTTCGAACCCATTTTACTCATTCCACCTGTTATAAGTAATTACGCATAACAATCTTAAAAAAGAACAATCCCACTATAATTTATCAAAAGGACAGCCGAACATTTAAATCTTTTGTTAATGAAAACCTGGTCCTTTTACCCAATAGTTTGATTTTTCCCATTATTCCTAAACTACATATAATAGAAACTTTGCAACTCTCCCAAACAACTATCTAAGTATTCTACTAAGTGTATTAAACGGCATAAACTCGATTTTCTTGCGATAGAAATCAACTAACTTAATACAACCCCTAAGGTAAGCATTAGTGACGAGAATTAATTAAAGTTGTTTTACGTAGTGTGTAGTGTAAGTGTAAGTGGCATAGTAAAAATATCAAAAAAGAATATCGGCAAAGCTTTTTATGTAAAAAAGTAATAAGTTAAGTTAACTATATACATTTAACGGTCTGTTAGATTTGCACTATCTTCTTATTAAAACTGGGGTTAAGGAACACATACATATGTAGCTGAAGCGCCGTCGCAATACAAAGTCTGCGGTCTGTCGACTTAGACAGAATTGCCCTAGCCCCTAGCCACTACATAAGATTACTACACTACATAAATTTCAAATCCTCGGGAAGTAACATCGTTGTCGCATTAGAAAAGCTTAAAATAATCAAATTTCACTAAGGAAAATAAAAGCAATTCAATTTAATATTTTAAATTGAATTGAAATTTCTATTTTTAAAAGTTTAAAAGGATTTTGATTCGATTTTTCGTGATAAGTTATAGGTACTTATTACAGACGTGCCTCTTAAAATTTATACAATAATTACGTATCAAAAGGCAAATGGAACCGAAGTACCTAACGATACTTCCTATATATAAAATAATTGTTGCTTAATAAACCCTAATAAGAATAACAGTCCTGACTTCGAATTGAACTAACTTGAATTTGTCGTTTTAGAAATTACTTTATAATATGCTGAATATACCAAGGCACTTATCTCACTATCAAGTCTCCGCAAAGTATGTTTATAATATATGGATTATAGAGATTGAGGCAATTAATCTAAAGTAAATTATCTTTATGAATATGGTAGAAGTCTTTCATAACCGCTTACGTTCGAATCTCATGTCTACGATATTAAGGTGCGGTCATTTTGTCAGTTTAACGAGAATCTAAACTTGTAATGTTATATAATATTTGATTGAGTTAGAAATATTTTAACGATATTAGCTTTAAGGCTAGTTTATGTCAAAAAACTTGTTAAATTTATAACATGTGTTTGATAAAAATTTATAAATATATTTACTTATATAGTAATTATTAAGTTCTAATCCTAGTCTATTTCAACAGTGAACCTGTCAGTAGCCGACGCGATGGTTTCGACGCTCAATGTTACCTTCAACTTCACGTACATGCTCTATTCGGACTGGCCCTTCGGCCATTTCTACTGCAAGTTTTGTCAGTTCATCGCCGTGCTCAGTATATCAGCTTCGGTCTTCACCTTGATGGCGATCAGCATAGACCGGTAAGTATTATTTTGTTCCATAATACTTACAAAATAAGAAATAAACTTAAAGCAGCCATTTTTTGGCAAATTATTATTTATGATATGGATTATCCATTGATAATGTGCTTGCATAAGAAATCTATTTTTTTTTATGTGACAAAGGGGGCAAACAGGCAGGAGGCTCACCTGATAGGAAGTGATCACCTCCGCCCATGGACATCTGCAAGACTGCAGGTACTGCAGTTTTGCAGATGCGTTGCCGGCCTTTTAGGAAAGGAAGGGAGGGGGAGGAAGAAGGACGGTAAGAGGGATAGGGTGTGGGCCTCCCGGACTCTCACTTACCGGACGAAACGCGACAGCATAGCTGCCACTTCACGCCAGTCTTCTGTGAGAGAGTGGTACGATACGGGGCGTGCCGGCCCATTCGGCTGCTACCCGAAGGTTACAAGCATGGCACTACCACTTAAGAAGTTCAAATAACGTGTCTCGCACTTTTAATATTCTTAAGTGCAAATTATTTTTTCATTGACTACCAAGTAATAGTGCCTACTTCAATAGAAATTGTGTGTAAGCAAAATCTATCTATAATATAATTATAGATAAATACATTTACCTTTTGTATACAAAATATAATAGATATGTATTTAAATATCATTAAAATATAAAATTTTTAATGATCTCTTAAGTATAAAAATAATTAGCTCTAAAGAAGAATTCAATATTAACATAGCTAAAAATTAAGTAGACGTAAAACCCAATTATTAAAATAAGACAAACAAAACTTTTTACAACTCAAAAGATATTGAGCAAAATCAAACTTAAAACATTTCAATTTATTATAGTTGCTGGCGAGATAAATGTTTTCTCCGGTCTTACAAAGACGAAAACGCAAATTCAAATATAAATGTAGCCTCGAGAGAAGTGAAAAGAGAAGTAATGAATAATATGTTCATTACGATACATAAACGAGGAAATTTTTGTTACATAAATAAATCTTCTATTAAAATAAACATTACACTTTTTCTTAATTAGTCAAACATAAAATAACGTTGTAGAAAATTATAGCTTATGACCGTATCAAAGAGAAGCACCGTTTTTCACGCTTTAATGTATCATCGCGGTTTACATCTTTGGTTTAATTTTTATACAACTTTCGTTTAAATATTATGATACAAAGTAAAATTCTCAAGCTTGTAGCAATTTGATACACGTGTAAGAGCAATTTAATTCACAAGTAATAAGTGATGTATGGATTATTGTAAAACAGTTTTCTCGATGGCACCTTTGTTACAAAGCATTAGTTATTTTACAAAACAGCTATGTTTTGTAAATTGTAAAATAGCTGAATAGTGTAGAGCAGGATTGCCGTTGCGTATTGTGTTGTGTAGCCTTTGTGTTATGTGCACGCATAATAAAACGACTACTTAAGACGTAACGTAGAAAGTAAACCAATTATATAGATAATTGATCTCGTGATCGAAAATAAAAAAATTTACAATCTGACGTGTTATTTTCTCCTTTCATCATAAAAAACACTAAAGTCTTTCAGCTGTTTTACGTAATGGTGTTTTCTTAAACGGCTAGCCGCTTTGTAAAACACCTAATTAAGCAATCCATCTGCTACATATATATTAAAATATCTAAGGCAGCTGAAAAAAGGGACAGGTAAAATCTACCTTGGTGATTTCCAACGGAAATGAATAAAAGAATTTTCATTTGATATTATTTTAGAAAATTGTAGGTAGTCCAAAAGGTCCATATTATTAAATCATTACAATGAAAGCGTAGGCTTTCTGGTCCATTAAAAATAATTACTTATGAAAATTAATGTAAAGCTCTTCAAATTCTCAATAAACACTTTGCTATATTTAATTAAAATCATCATCAGTCTGCTACCTAATTATAGCTGAAGATAAAAGTGACGAAGTTAAGCGTGGCGTGTTTAAATTATGTCATTATGCAAATATATTGGGTTATAAATGATAGTTATGATTAGCATTACTATTACATACACATGCGGATATTTATAAAAAATAACTTTCAATGCTTCCTTTTGTAAGGTTTCGTAGCCAAATGGCAAAAAACGGAAACCTTATAGATTCGTCATGTCTGTCTGTCTGTCCGTCTGTGTGTCACAGCCACTTTTTCCGAAACTATAAGAACTATACTGTTGAAACTTAGTAAGTACCTAGATGTATTCTGTGAACCGGATTAAGATTTTCACATAAAAAAGAAAAAAAAAACAATAAATTTTAGAGGGTTCCCCATACTTAGAACTGAAACTCAAAAAATTTTTTTTTATCAAACTCATACGTGTGGTGGTGGTGTGTGTATATAAATAGGTCTTCAAAAATGACATTGAGGTTTCATTTTTTCTTAACTGAATAGTTATACTCGCGCAAACTGGTAAAATGTGTGTATGATAAAAAAATACACTATTGAATAAGGCTTATTACACCATCACGAAATACTTAGATGTTTATGTGTGGGAATTAATCCCATGTCTTGTTTTGTCTCACGTAGGATAAATAGATAAATATTGTAATGCAATAAATATTGTAATCAAATATCTTCTCAGCAGAACAGCATTCCGAGTCGGTGGTAGCTTACTCCCAGACTTACAGACTGACATTTAATTTAAATTGTATATAATAATGCAAAAGTGACGATTCGAAAGTGCTTGTAAAAGTCACTTTGAATAAAGTATATTTTGATTAATTGATTGAATAGGAGAACGGGCCATAGCCCATCACAATGACCAAGTCCTAGTCGGCGGACCTCATATGTCTTTCCAGTTTTGTTGGGTTCTCTTAAGTTTCTCAAGCAAGCGGTGTGTTTTCGCCTTTAGGTCAATGATAAAAATTAAAAGCATGAATAGCTCTGAGGGCCTAAATTATTAAGAAGTTTGGTATTTGGATTTTTTATAATTAATTTTAAGATTTCATTTTAGTTCTGCAACCGTAATACGTATTTGGAAATATTATTCTGGCATAAACCTTTTGTGAATGTGATAACGTATTGTTTTTATAAGCCCACTTAACTTTTTTATAGCTTACGTAGTGAAACTTAAAATTCATATTAATCTTAATTTGAAACATTTCGCGATCACTTTATACTATAGATTTCAATATGGTCTCAATAAAATATTTTACGCTTCTATGCCTAGATAAAATAAAAATTTCACATAAAACTCTTTTGTAGCCTGTAGGCATAAACTTCGTACATATTTGATTAGATTAAGGCTTGTGCATTCATTATTAAATTCTCAAAATAAATCCTCGGCTGAAAGAATGTTAACGAAAGACGCTTCGGAATTCAATGCTCTTTTTATCATTAGGCATGTCCGATCTAAAGAACTTCGACGTGCTCAAATAGCATTCGTTTGACTACTCGCTGTTTCAAATGAAAATATTGTTCGATGCTTTGCTTAATTAACGTTTATTTAAAAGTCTACATATTCTTTAAATGTTGAAAGAAACATTGGGAAAGCGAGAAATAATACTTTCTATCGTAAGATAACTCGTAAAAATATCTTTTAATGCTAATTTTTAAATTTGTTAAATAAATATTTACGAACCCCTAACACTCTCGCTTCCCTCGGACTTGTACTCGCATTTATTACCAACTTTTTACAATATATTTATACTCCACAGCAACCACTTAAATCAGATCGAGCTGCGTCTTTATTGTTGAATTTATATTAAAACATAGCATAATATATACCATTTGTGACAGGCATTTGAAAATGCAATCCATTTATTATTAAAAAGATTACTACATATATTATTTGTAATCAGCCCTTTTTTTACGTCCCACTACTGGGCACGGGCCTCCCTCAGTACGAGGGGGATCAGGCCATAGTCCACCGCGCTGGCCTAGTGCGTGTGGGCGGACTTCACATGTCTTTCGAAAACTTGCTAGGTTTTCTCAGACATGCAGGTTTCCTCACGATGTTTTCCTTCACCGTAAGGCAAGTGGTAATCAGGATAGAAATGATTCGCACATGAATATATCAGAGGTGCGAGACCTGGATTTGAACCCGCATCACTCGGTTATACAAGCGAGCGCGTTACCGCTGGGCTACCACTATTTATGAGCGCTATAATAATTTATTATTTCATTTTTAAGATCTTTTATGATCCATTTGTTCTTATTCCATCTATTCTTGTAAGTGTTGTTGCACAAACTTTTCGATCTTTTCTTGTAAGACGTTTATTGCACAAACTTTTCGTATAAAAATTAGAGAAGTAATATAAATTACTGTATCGGTAAAACATGACAGTCAAGTATCATTGTTATCTTTATCAAAACATTCTATTTTAATTATTCTACTTTAATTATTATCATAAAATTTTCTCTCATGCAAAATCTTTCCTAACTTAAATCCTAAGATTTGACATTTAAAGCGTTATTTAAATTATTCCAAATATCACTTGCTGGATTGAATTAAATACTCAAACTTTTTAAAAGTTTTGTAGAAAACAATTTATCTTTTCAAGAAGAATGTTTTAATAATTAATATAATTATAATTTGTTTTGTGTTAATAATTATTTAAGTAAAGCATTTTATTTTTATCTCGATCCGTCCGGCTTATGGAACATGGAAAACGCAAATCGAGTTATGAGTAAAAGTTTATACCCTGCGGTGTAAAATAAAATTTACGGCACAAAAACCTTTCCTACGTAAAACTTTTGGAGATTTGCGGTTTTTCACAAACGAACCATCACGTTTTTATTTGTAGAGAAGGTGCTTCGAGAGATATATAGAGATGAAAGAATTTAATTTTAACTCGTAATGTTATTTTTTAAACTTATTATTATTGAAAGTTACTACTTCGGTGGCCTAGGCAAGTATGTCCGGGCACAGATTCGGAGGTTCCGGGATCGTGTCCTAGGTTAGACGAAGTTCTTAACTCAATTCAATTATTTCCTTTAATGGCTTCCAGGAGTGCCAGTTGGGCACAGTTGACTTCGCCAATGTCGCGTAGAATGGAGAATACACGTTATATATAAACTGATCGGTGAATATGAAAAAAAAACAAACACTAAGACGTATTACATGTAGGAACGGAGCGATTTGTTGTAAAATCAGGACCTACAACAGACAACACAATATATACAAAACTATAAAAATAATAATAAGTGTTAGGACTACAAGTAACATATTTACAATATATCTACAATTTAATTTTATTATTTTTAATATATGTACACAGAAATCTACATAATGGACTAAACACAAACATCAACAAACAATTAACATTGATAGGACGGGGGACTTTATAAGGAAGGATGTCATAGATAGGATACAGAAGTTTAGGACAGTTAAAAAGGATATGGGAAGAGGAACCTTCGTCAAGGCCACATTCACACAGGGAGTGGTCCCTGACTCTGATCTTTGCCAAGTGCACAGGAGTACATGCGTGACCAAGACGTAGACGACAAATTGTCGATATAACCCAGCGTTCCACCTGTTTGCACCGGGAAAACCATGGGCGTTTCGGGATCTCAGGCTGGACTGCAGCATAATGTTTACCCTTAAAAGATTTTGATGAGTTCCAGTTGATTTCCCAAGATTTATCTAAGTGAGATTTTGCAATAGATAAAAGATCCTGCGCTGAATTAGTAAAATGATCTAGTGACCCGCACTGCACAGCAGCTTTGGCACAGGAGTCAGCCGTTTCGTTACCAGGAATCCCAGAATGACCTGGAATCCAAACTAGTGTGACCGCTAAACTCTTTTGAAAGCACGAGTACAAAGCTTCGCGGATCTTCAAAGTTATGGAATTTCTCGCTCTACTACGAAAGGGGTTTTCTTTAATAGCCAATAAGCAGCTTAGTGAGTCGGTAAAAATAACTGTATGTTTAAAATTGTGGGAGAGGATAAACAATATTGCTTCTAATACGGCAACAGCCTCGCCTGTAAACACCGATGATTGGGGAGGGCACTTAAATTGAAGTATAATTTTGAATTTTGGAATCCAGCAAGCTGCACCAACACAGCCTTCCTTGGATAGCTTTGAAGCATCCGTAAAGATGAGGAGGTGATCCGACCAATTTTGACGAATTAGTAAGTTGAATTTTGTGTTGGTGTCAGGTGCTCCCTTGGTTAGACCACTTTCTGTAATTATAAAAGGAGACATAACTAGAGCATTGTAGGGAGAGCAGAAGATAGGATTAGTAGGGAAACAGGACATGGGATGTGGCAGGTTAGTAAATTTTAGGAAGCTTTGCAGTAAAAAGGATGATGGCTTGTTCGCAGGGCTAAGCTCGGCCAACTGACGAAGCCTAGGCCATAAGGGGTGAGAAGACAGCTGTAATGCCTTGCCGACAAATCGATCGGAAAGGTACTGGCGGCGGATAGAAAACGGAGGGTCGACACACTCAACCTGCATGGCATTGGTAGGAGAGGATCTCATGGCACCTAATATTAATCTAAGGCATTTATACTGAATTTTGTTTAACTTCTCAGAAGGTGCTTTGTTGAAGGGGTCCAGAACAAACAAGGCGTAGTCTATGTGACTACGTATTATAGAATTGTACAGTAGCTTTTGAGTATAAGGGTGTGCACCCCACCACACACCCGCAACCGCTCGAAGAGCATTGATGCCTTTTTCGCATTTTCTGCTGATATACTCTGCGTGAGCAATTCCGTTCAGTCGTTTATCGATTATTACGCCTAAAAATTTGGTATTATCAGTCAGATTAATAATTTGATCCTCATAACGAAGATCAAAATTTGGAACATATCTTTTTTTTGTAAAAACAACAGCCTGACATTTGGACACCGATAAAGACAAGCCGTGTTCCGAGAGCCACTGGCCTAGATAGTGCAAAGCAGAGTTCAAACGAAAACTAATGTCCTCTACCGCCTTTGAACTGCAGTAGAGAACGATGTCATCAGCATATTGAAGAATGTTGCAAAAACTATTAACAGACAGTTCGAGGTCATATGTGTAGATGCTATATAGCAAAGGGCTGAGGACCGAGCCTTGAGGCAAGCCTATCCAGACAAGCCTGGGCGGAAGAGTAAGTAATCTATGTCTTACAGAAATAGTTCTATCGGTCAGCAGATTACATATGAAATGTGTCAACCTCGGCGGTAAACTCAGCTGTTGCATTTTCTGCCTGAGCAACGGAAGATGAACATTGTCATATGCAGAAGCAATATCAAGAAAGACACCCACTAAATACTCTCCTATTGCATGGGCTAGTCGAATGTCTGTTGTTAAAATGCTGAGACTATCTGTAGTACTTAGACCCTTTCTGAAGCCAAACTGAGAGGGTGCTAAGATATTTCTGCTTTCCACTATCCATTCCAGTCGGTTTTTTAAAATCCGTTCAGTAACTTTAGCTAATGTTGAAGATAACGCGATAGGTCTATAGAAATTCGGGTCAGAGAGATTTTTACCGGGTTTTAGGATTGGGATGATAATCTGGGATTTCCATGCTGCTGGTGTAATACCCGATTTAAATATTGCATTGATAAGTTTGAGAAAGTATCCTTTAGCTTTCTCATGCAATTTCCCAATAAAAGAGTATGGTATACCATCTTCACCTGGAATGGTGTCCTTTAAACCCGTTAAGCAGTTTTCAAGTTCTTCCAAAGTAAAAGCGGAATCCATATCATCCAATGAACACCTCAGAGCAGAGGTAGGAAAAAGATTGTGTGAGGGAACAAATGGAGGGGATAGCTTGTCGGCAAAGTCATTAAGCCATTCCGATGGATTGTTAGAGCCCTGGAGAGGGACACCATCAAATACTAAAAATAATTAATTATAATAACTAACTCTGATTCTTCATTGATTGAAAAATTGATAATTATGTTTATGTGTTTAATTTTGCCATTCTAATACTAACTTAATTAGTTACAAATATTATACACACGTAATAGGAAAGCATGTAGTTTTTAAATTGTTTGTTGACCTGATTTATTGTTCTTATAATTTTTATACTAAGAATATTTTCACTACATATACTATGTGTCTATGTTTTGTGAATTGCGTGTAACACCTATAATTAAGGCAACACTTGGTTTGTAACAATTGGTTTAAATAATATTGTGCTATTGTTAGTGTATGTTTTGTTGGTGTTAAATGAATAAATAAATAAAAAAATAAATAAATAAGAGCCCTACGGAATCTTTTGACTTGTCTCCACACAAGACAAGACGGGGATCGAGGTTCAAGGGACTCACAGAATTTGATCCAACCAAGTTTTTTCTTTTTATAAATCAATCTCCGAAATTTTGCGTTGCTGCGTTGATAATCAACAAAGTTCTCAACCGTCATAGATGCAGCATATGTTAATTCAGCGAGTGTTCGCCGGTTAACAAAATCGCTGCATTCCTGATCCCACCAAGGATTGGAAGGCAGCTGATCTTGTGTATGGTGTTTTTTTTGAATATATAGGTCAGCGTTTAAGGAAATAGCTTCAAGGAATCGGTCGTAGCAAGCCAAGACATTCTCATCACCTACAGATTCGGGAAGGGAGTCCATCATACTATCAACCGAGCAAGCGTAGTCTAACCAATTTGCTTTTTTTAAATTATACGGAAGCAAGGGATTGGAGGGACGGGGAAGAGGATGTCTGTTATTTAAAGAAACTAGGATGGGGAAGTGGTCACTACCATAGGAGGAGGATAGGGTGTTCCACTTCTGTCATCTCTCAAACAGGCAAAACCCGAGACCCTAAAACGGGAGCCAGGAATTAACCAAGTTTCAGAGATGGCAATAATGACAGGTTTATGCAGGGCAATAATAGAAAGCAGTTCATGTTTTTTAGATCGTACACTTTTACTATTCCACTGAAGAAAGTTGAGTGGGGCCATTTTTAAGGATGTTAAAAATGTGGAGGAAGTTTTGGGCAACGTTGGACGGTAGGGGAATTTCATCACCAGCGGATATAATTGAAATTAAGGTTTCAGTTAAACTTAATAATAGGTTAGATTTAGAAAAATCATAGGGAGCATCATTAGTAATACTCAAGGCACAGCCATTAGGTAAGGAGGAGGGACAATTGTTAGTAATAGCTTGGTGAGCTTGCCTATCAAATCCTTTGGCAAGGGGAGCATGGGGACGTGGGGAACGGACAACTGTTTTGGTATAGGACTTTTTGATAGGATTCTGGGATTTACCAGGGATAGGCTGAGAGAAAGATGAAGGAGGAGGAGAGGAGAACATTTCTTTTGCCATATCAGCATAGGAGCGCCTAACAGGAGGAAATCTGGAGGATGCTTCCATATAGGAAATGTTGTCTTGCGACATTAAAGTTTTAATGTTTTGCTGCCTGACAAATTCAGGGCAGTCTTTATTAACAGCAAAGTGACTTGCAGAACAGTAGAGACAAGTAGAGTTCTCTTTTAAGACATTACATGAATCCCCAGTGTGAGGTTGGGCACACCTGTAACATCTTGGCTTCGATCTACACTGTGTTTTGATGTGGCCAAAACGACAACAATTCATACACTGAATTGTTGGTAGGTTATAGGTAACTATGGGCAGTGAGGTGTGGTAGGAATATACTTTAGGTGGTAGTACTTGACCACGGAAAGTTAAAACAACTGATTGAGTTGGAACCCAGGTCACATTGCCTTCACTCACAGTCTTACGATTTAACCTTCTCGCCTTCAACACCTGACCACAGCCAGAAGGTAATTCAATAGAGGACACAAACTCTTCCATTGCCCAGTCTACAGGGACTCCTTTCACTAGGCCCATTCGGGTGACATTAAATGTTGGAATACTTGCGACGAATTTGGACAAATTTAAAATAGGGTTCCCTAAAAAGTTGTTGGCAGCTACGGCTGACGAGAATTGGACTTCAATTTTATTACGTCCTACATTTTTAACGCCATCATTAACAATATTTTGAATTTTGTTATGGTGCAAAAATTGACCGAATTTTATCGCCCGGATGGTAGTACCTGCCGCAGGGTCTGGAGTCTCACGAGACACATAGACAATAAAAGGTCCGTTGTCCTTCTCTGAATAGAATTTAGGACCGGAAAGGGATGGGTGAACAAACACATGTTGGATAGAAGGAGTAGCTGACGCTGGGTCAACAATAGTTTTTTTAGTTTGATCTATAGTTTTATTTAATACTTCGTCACTTTGACGCTTTCGCGATATGTTTACATGTACCGTCGACCCGCCAGGATCAGGCGGATCAGGCGGAGGATCAGGTTCCATTTTACACAAAAAACACTATATACAAGTACAAATACAACACACACACAACTTACCAATACCCAACACCAAGTTAGTAATATGATATTTAACCAAAATTACAACAATATTCGCGAAATATGCAGACAATCACGCACAAAAAACAAACACGTGTGTTAACCAAAGCTAACGCAAGCGAAGTCCCCAATTGAATTCAAGTTCTTAACTCGCACTGGTGTCGAATAATTGTCCCACCTGAGTATGACAGTGACAGGTATAGACAGTACGCACACTTGTGTCTGCGCCTGCACTTGTGCCCTATAATTTCTCCTGTGCATATGGCTAGGTCTCAATGAGATAGGCTGCCCTGGACCTAAATCAATCGCGAGGAGGATGTTATTTAAAATGACATAATATCTATATTCGCATTTGAATGTTTTAGGTATGTGGCCATAATGAGTCCTCTGCGGCCAAGACTCGGCAAGCGAGCAACTCTCGGTATCGCCGCTGCGATATGGGCGGGGAGCTCAATCATCAGCAGTCCTAACATCATTTACTTTACAACAGATGTTGACTTTTTGCCAGATGGCACTACGAGGTATGTTTATAAAGAATTATTATAATTTTTTCATAAGTTTTTTCTTATATTGATTTCGTTATAATATTACCTATATTGTGAGTTGTAAAATTAATCAATAAAACCAGCACTCATTTTTAACTAATTACTAGGTAACTTAACCTAAGACGAGCTTTGAAAGCTACATCGATTTAGATGACGACGATAAAATGTAACAAATGTTTTCTGCTTACATAAAATTCTAATTCAGAAGTAACAAAAAATATCAGTGTTTATAATTTTCAAAACTTTTTACTTTGCAAGAAATTCCAAATAATTAGGAAACCCAAAGTATTTAACCCTCATGCCTCGGGGAACATGTAAAGCTGTGCGTCCTACGCCTAACCGGTCCCTCTCGCCGGTCGTGTTGGATTGTCATCCCCACCGGCCTTTGAAAGTAAAAGGCACAGATACTGAACTTATATTTGCGAAAATTAAACAGTGAAAAAGACTGTTTTTAAATAAATTTAGAGATATCAAAAGGTGATATTTCCCTTATAAAAAAGAAATTACAAAGTTGTGCTTTATCCTTATTATACAGTATATGAAAATTGGCTAAGCTAATGGAACTCATAAAATATTGATTAATCTAACTCCTTAAGTCATTCTCTGTAAAAGTAGCATTTCTTATTACGCTTTATAACTTTTGTCGTAACCTTTTATAGGTATATCAAATTATATACATCCTAGATTTAGGTAAAACATGTACATGTTTAAAACGCGTGTTAAGCTATTAATCCTTCAACGTTCAGCTTTGTTACGATGACGTAAGTCTGGCGGTTATTCGATCTTGGACCATAACTTTCAGTTTTAATTACGATAACATAAGTTTTAATTATGGCGTGATTTAAACATAAAATATTGTACATACCTACATACTTTTCTTTGCACGATTCACGCGACAACGTTCTGCAGTATACCTCCATTGCGCCATTATTGGTTGCCAATCTTGATTAGGAAAGCAATTCGCTGTTGTTTAAATGTTTATCAGAAAATAAGATAAATAAAAAAATTAAAGAACTGCAAAAGAAAGGAGATTCAAAATACTTAAAATTTCTATAGAGTAAGTATTTATTTGATAGCCTCATTTAGTTATAATATTTATTATTTAGTCTAGTGAAATGTGGCGATTACTCTACTATGTTTAAACGTATATACGAGACATACGTTTGAAAGAGTACTAAGTAAAATTTATCTAAGCATCAAAGTAATCAGATAATCTTATATTGCTAGGCTAGCTTTATTCTCCCTTTAACCCTTACACACCGACATACTTATTACTGCTTAAAAATTTCTTTCTCCGCAGTTCAACAAAAAAACAGAACACCTACATTTATTTTGTTATACGAAATGTTTCTGTACTGTCTTCAAGCTCATTTAAAACTTTTGTTATATAAAATATTAAATAATTAAACACTTGTTGTAACTACTGGTACTGTGATGGTAAATAGGTACTATAACTGGTAATGTGATGATTTGTTAGACTAATTTCATGGTAGCTTATTTAATGTAATTACTGTTTTAATATGTTATAAATGAAAATATTTTTATGGCTCATGAAGTAGGTAGTAAAAATAATACTTTTGTCCTAGACGCGTGTGCTTTCCCGATTGGCCGGATGGCATCACCACGAAGTCGCAGATTGAATATTTGTAAGTAAATTCTATTATCAATTACTATCTATGCAAATATACTTGTACATATTATTATTATAATATATTATTTATTTTGACGACACGTTTGGCTCAGTTGGTAGACTAGTGACCCTACTTTCTGCGCCAGCGGTCGCGAGTCCCGCTGGGGGCATTCATTTGTTGAGCACGAATGTTTGTACTCCAGTCATGGATGTTTATATTTATAATATTATGTATGTACCTATTTAAAAAATTATATATGTGTCATATATTAAGTATGTGGTATCCGTAATACAAGCCTCCTAGCTTACCACGGAACTAGATAGCGCTGTTGTAATAATGTCCCAACATATTATATTCTTATGGAACCCAAATATGATAAATTAAACTAAAATTCACAATCAAATTATTATTTTAAAGTAAAAACTTTTCATGATATATAAATAAACATATATTTAGATCAAATGTGTTTATTTTTAATTTAATACGGAGCTTTTTATTGATGACGCGTAGGCGTTTTTTGGATTTCAAATAATTAGATCATTTTTCCTTTGGATATACCTCATATTTGCCATTAATAACCCACAAAATAAAAATTCATTTATGTAAATATAAATAAGTGTACCAAATTTTAATTTTCCGTCCCAATAGATTCAATGAAAATAATCTGGGTCAGACGGATAGACAAGAGCTCCGTGAATGTGATGGAGATCTTATACGATCCGTCTCGCCTGTCTGCGTGTTCGTTTATATCCTACTTTCCTTAAACCTGCAAAATGTTAATAATATAGGCACTTCAGTAAGGCATATTAGATTTCAAATGCCAAAGGCGCTTTTTGAAGAATTTGAAAAGATATTAAAAATCATATGCAATAGTTCATGGGATTTTTATTCCTATTTTTCTATACTCATAAACAGCAAGACGATTTTTTTTGTTTACTCTATCTGCAAAAACTACGAAACGGAAAGGCATAGAACTTATTTCATTGAATGCAGCGTGTTTTGGTGAAGGTTTTTGGATATGTAACATATAAGAACTTAGTTTCCGGTCCTTAGAACACGGTCGGAGCCGCGTGAAATGTTATTATTAAATATATTATTACGTTACGTTTACGGAATTTTCATTTTCTTCATAGGTACAATGTACTGTTTATGGTACTAACATACTTCCTACCGATAATATCTATGACGTACACGTACGCAAAAGTTGGCGTAGAGTTATGGGGGTCGAAATCCATCGGCGAGTGTACTCAGAGGCAACTGGACAACGTCAAGAGTAAACGACGGGTAAATATATAAGCATTATAACTAGTATTCTGTAAGAGCTTTTTGCGAAAACCGACAGATTTCATATTACATATGTTACAGTTAAAACCCGTTCTCAGTTACAGCACGTTTTAACTGGTCAAAACTATTTTACACGAAACGCCTTAGTAAAAACTAGAATTGATTACAAGATTGGAACAAAAATGTAATTGTCGATAAATTATATAGATAAGCGAAAATGGACTCCTTTTTTGTTTTGCTACTTTTTGAAAAAAAAAGGCCCTCTGGGGCCTGTGCAACCGCATTGGTTGCATTGGCATAGCTACGCTTCTGTTTAACTGTCGATTTACATAAACAAAATTTAAAGAATACCCTCACCAAAAAACAATAGTAAGTTTTTCATACTATTAAAATTTTTTTGCACCTAATATGCAATAGCACAGTTATATAATGTGCTTATTCTGCTGCAAGTATTTTTCGTGTACTTAATGTAAGGAATATTATGTATCGTACTTAATATTCATTTTATTAAAAGCATATGGCGCTCTTAAAGATACAAATTATTACAATTTCGCATTTACAATGTCAACAAAGATCAGTACAGGGGTAAGAAACGAGATTAAGCTGTATATTAATATTTTAAGTTGTGGAAATATTTTCAATAAGTAGGTACATAATTCATTTTATTACATACCAGACGTTATAAAATGTCTATGCACGCTCCAATTACTTGTAATTAAGAGATTAATAAAATCATACTATATTTTATACTTGCGACTCTTCTTCGCGTCGAGTTTGTTGATTAATTAATCAATTAATAAAATTAATCAATTAAGGTTAATGTTTAAGTACTGGTACTAATAACCTTCCTCAATAAACTGTGTATCTAATGCAAAAAGCGCGTTCAAACAAACAAACAGACTCAGCCTCTTTATAGAATCAGATTAAAAATTCAATATATTAAAGCTGTATAAAAAAATGTTTTTAGAAAGAATTTTCATACCAAAATTATTAACTATCTACAACACTTTATATACATATATTTTACACATATATTTATTATTTACATAGTAAATTATTACTCGCTAAATTCATATAAGATATTGCGTGCGTGCGCTAGATATTGCGTGTGAAATCTAAATGACGTAAAACTCTAAGTCTTATTGAAAACCATTATTATGGATATAGAGGCCGAACTACATTTTTTAGAATTTTTGTCCGCATGTCTGTCTCTGGCCGCATAACTAGACACCACTGGACAGAATTAGATGAACTGAATACTGGTATGATGTTAGTTTATTGGTTATATATGGTGTGATAGTTGTGGTATAGTGGTGGTATAGTTGGTAGATGTTAGGTTATTCGGGTCAACACATACTTTTTACTGAGGGAAAATATATCTTTTCTGAGAAATAGATACTAATGTAGGAACGAACTCGAGCGAGGGTGAGTCGCTTAGTATATGTATTAATACAGTGCAATCTCGATATATAAAAAAAAATATTCACCTCAACATTCATCTTGTTATAGCGAACAATAATTAATGATAACAACATTTTTATCAAATTATTGTATATATTTTCTATTTAAAAACAATTAGGTAGGTATAATCTTTTTCTTGTACCTACTTGAGGGAATCCCGAACTTATTAGCTTTGTGAATGATGTTTCGCTTTTCTGCGAACACCTTTAACATTTATGAGCCATTGCAACTAGAATCTTTAACAATAGTGACGAGCAGCGTTCTTTACATTACTTTCCGTCAAACATTGTTTTATAAAAAAAACGCGTCGAAACCTGTCACGACTGAATGACATACTATGAGATTAAGGGTCATATTGGTGGGAACGTTATATAAAGGTTTTATGAAGGATTGTAAGACACAACGCGTAATCTGACAATGAATATTTAATAACTAATCCGCCCTCTCAACGATAACATTATACATATAGAAACTTATCGAATGTTTAACTAAATAGCTTAAGTATGTTATGAAAGCATGTCTTAACGGCTTTGAAGTCTTTACGTAATAAATATGAAAAAAGTACTTTCCCCAAAATGTTTTTCTGTAGATAAAATTAACATAACTTCGTTCTACAACTTTACACAATGCCGTATTTCGGCATTCCCCAACCACTTACTTTGACAATCACTTTGTGTAAAACTCCAAAATACAAGGAATTGAAGCTGTCGTTCAATATTAGATTTACTTAAGCGATTGGATTGGAAAATTTCAACCCAAAAAACAAGTTATTATTTAGAAACCCATTAAAATCAGACTACTTGCTTAAGAGCATCCTATTGTGAGAGTAACAACGTTAACCCTTTACTTAGAAATGTTAAGATAGTGACGGCAACAATTAATATTTAGAAAATAGGTATTTACCTCAATTGACTTACTTAAGGATATTATAGGTACGGTCTGAACAACTGGGCTTAAAAGCATACAATTAAGGTTAAGTGTTACTTATAAAGGATTTATTATTATTATTATTTATTATTATTATAAAGGATACCGAAATCATGACTAAAATACAACTTTTCAATATTTATCATGGTTATTAATATTTTTTTTAATTTATCATTTGTAAAATTAAAGATATAGACGCGAAATTTTCGTTTATATGTGAATGTGGTAATTGCAGATATTGCCAATAAAATAATTTCTTCATCGATTTTCAAAATTAAACTTGACATTTTCTATCTAGGTGGTGAAAATGATGATAGTCGTGGTAGTGATATTCGCAGTGTGCTGGCTTCCGTTCCACGTTTACTTCGTGATAACGTCGTACTACCCGGACGTGGTGAACTACCCGCACATACAGGAGATATACCTGGCAATCTACTGGCTGGCCATGAGCAACTCCATGTACAATCCCATCATTTATTGCTGGATGAATTCTAAGTAAGTTTGGTTTTGTTCCAACAGTTTTTACTCGACCGCGGCAAAACCCAAAAGAGGGTTATGTCTTTGACCTGTATATCACTGAATGTACATATTATATACGTATATAATTTATATATAATGTAGATATACATTTTTTTACTTGATGTCAATCTACTCGTATCTACTCGACTGAAATATTATGTTCTTACGTCAAATTGTTTCCATATTTTTAGGCACTATTTATTTAATCCTCAATGAAAATGAATATTGACAAACTGAAAATTACTTTTGTATGAGTAATGTTCGAATCTCTTAAAGTACAATACAAGGTTAAAACAGACTTGGCATAATGATATATCATAAGTAATCATAAAACTGTAGTATTATAGTAATTGGAAGGAAATCTTGCTATTAACTTAGATGTAGTATCGCGTTAAAGATGGGGAAAATGGCAGAAGATAAGTAACTTAAGAGGTCGATTATAAATATTGAAAAAAATAGCAGGTTATTTTATTTCACTGGCTGAATTGAAGTGTAAGGTTTGGCGTTTTCATCTTGAGGATAAAATCTTTTCATCAATGCCTTATCTTTTAGATCGAATTCTGATATATGTATAGCCAATTTCAAGATGAAACGATGCGAAAGCAATCGTTAAATCAGGATAAATAAAAATGATCATTACACTTCACACAACGTGATGTTATTATATTATTCACAGCAGCAATGTTTGGAAATATATTTATTTTAATAGAAATAAGTTATAATATATATAGGCAGTGGTGGCCCAGTGGTAACGCGCTCGCTTGGATAACCGAGTGATGCGGGTTCAAATCCGTGTCTCACACCTCTGATATTTTTATGTATGAAACATTTTCTAACATGATCACCACTTGTCTTACGGTGAAGGAAAACATCGTGGAAGAAACCTGCATGTCTGAGAAAACTTAGAAAGTTTTCGTAAGACATGTGAAGTCTGTCAAGTGCCAATACGCACTAGGCCGGCGTGGTGGACTATGGCCTGATCCCCCTCGTACTAAGGGAGGCCCGTGCCCAGCAGTGGGACCTTAAAAAGGGCTGAAAGAAGTTATATATACTAATATGTAAGGTGCAAAACTGAGTCAATAACTTACATTTTCATAAATATATAAATATAACAAAGAAATTATGTCATCATTAATTAATTTGATTAAGAAAATATGATAGGCTTATTAGACATAGTTTTGACGTATACTTATCGTAAATAGAATTGATTCACTTTTGCACCAGTTGAAAAAAAATAGGGATAATTTCAATAAAAAATGAAGTATTGCATTTATTTAATATTTAGTCCAAAGACCTTTTGCTTTTTTAACAGTATACAACCTCTTTTCCATACTTATTACAAGTTTTTCACAGTCATCTGGTGGAATTAGGTACCACTGTTATTGTATCCGTTCCCAAAGATTATTCAAGTTTGATGGCGGTGCTTTATATTCATTTAAAAGCATGCCCATAGTCTATTGGTTTTATGTCCGGGCTCTGAGAGGGCCATGGGAAGACCTTATATTCTTGATTATACAGCTAATTTTTCACTACTTTTGATGTGTGCTTGGGGTCGTTATCCTGCTGACATATTACTTCATTGGTAGGATATGGCATATTTTCAACAACTTCTAATAGATTTGTTTTGAGAATATTCCGGTACATATTCCCATTCATATTTCCATCAATTCTTCCAGTTCCATTTTCGACCGTCTGTGCTATACTTATTAACTTTTGTCTCATCCGACCAAATAAATTTCATCCAATCGTCCTCAGTATAGTCAATGTATTGTTAAAAGTTTTTTCGAAAAGTTTTTTCGAGCTCTAATATTTTTTTAGTAAGAAAAGGCTTTTTTTCATCAGACAATAAGCTTTGTATAACTCGCGACGAATAGTTCACTTACTCACCGAGGTGTTATTGTCATATTTTAAAACGCCGCGGCTTCAGAAGATGAAGATGCTTTACTACTTAGCTCTTAAATAGTAAATAACTTTTGTGACGTCTCTATCAGATAACTTTTTAGTACGACCGTCAACATTAATAGGTACAGGAAATTTACATTTAGCTCTAACTCTCTGTATTGTAGATTGACTGACGTTTACCCGTTGGGCGATATATCTTGTCGATTTCCTATTTTTAAATAACTCTTTAACATTCTACAACATTTTTTTCAATCGGTTTAGTATTGCACCGAAAAAAATGTGTTAAGTTAGACTGTTTACTGCAAAAAAACAAATGGTTTATTTACACTAAACCGGACAAGTTTGAACATTTTTAAACACGGTACAAAACTGAGTTAATCAATATCAAATATATCAAAGTTTTAAGACATAGATATTGGACAAAAATTACACAGATTAAGTAATTATTGCGTGATACTTATAAATAATAACACATATGATTTAAAAAGTATTCAATAAACACAATTATATTTGATAAGATGAACATTTTCAGTGTACTGACTCAGTGTTACACCTTACTTATTTATCATACAACATTTGTACATTTAATTAAATACAATCAATTCAGTTTCACATCAACATAAACTACTCAATTTCTTTTCTTATTATTCTTCATGTAATTGTTAATAGGTTTAGACGAGGATTCAAACAATTTTTTTGGTGTTGCGGCGCAATGGGCGGCGGCCTCAGCCGGCAACGCGGCTTTGGCCCAGACAGACTCGATAGATCTATGCGATCTTTCTCTCCAAGCAGGAGAAATGGCACAAGTATGTTTTGTACTGTATTGTCAATTTGTTTATTTATCCAAAGTTAATTTATATGAAGTAGCAATCACTTTCCTTTAGCTTTTTCAAGCATTCTAAAAACAGCTTTCATTTTTATTACTCCATAATTACAAGTAAGCATTACAGTGCTTAAGCAAGGTTTATTTATGAAATCATTCAACTATATCAAAGTGATTGCATTAATTCAGAAAGCCATTCCATTATGTAAATATATCTTTGCTTTTTATTGAAGTTAAATGTGAAGAAAAAGAAAAAAATATTTGTCGTGTCGCTGTCTGCAAAGTGTTTGCTTCTTCTCATTATTTACGCCATTTATTTCTTAAGCTTCTTTGAGTTATAATTTATAATGTTAAGATCATAGACGAGAGCATTTTTTGCGTAGGTATATTCAAGACCACAATCAAAACAACAAAATTCATCAAAAAACCACCCGACTCTCCTCATTTGCTACACGCAAATAAAATTCACAAGTAGGAGAGTGGGAACCGTGGCCAATCCAGAGCGTTGGTAATATCTGGCATCTTAAATATTAAAGCAGACTGCCTTGTAATAAAGATTGGTTTCAAAATTTACATTTCAGTAGTTAGGCTCTTTGACTTGCTCGTTGAATAAATAAAATTTCATTTTGCTTCAAAACTTCTTTCTTCCTTTTCAGTTACGCTTCGCTTCGCTTGTTGTAAATCGTGAAAGCTAACACTTTGTTGATCTGACTTTGGCAAGTTTTGTTAGAAAATATAACAGTAAACGCTCGAAATCTTACAACATTTACCTAAGTCAGTAGTAGAAAATTGTACAAAAAATGTTTGCAAAAACAAAGAAAGCGAAGTATGAAATATCAAACAAATCCCTCAGGTACTGTAAGGATATCGCTACACAGCACGTACAACAACCCGCTAATGGGCAGCTCCTGACGGCGCGGCGCGTCCGGCGCGGACGGCGGCCGCGCGCACATTGACGCGCCCACGCACGAGGAGCGCACGTGGATATGACGGGGCCGCCCCCGCGCTGCGCTCACGCCGCACGACCTCTACGGGTGAGAGAGACAATTATAATCAGTGCACTGTGTAGCTGTCGGTCCGAAGCTAGCTGCAAATGATTTCGTATTTGATAACCCCACCCCTGCTCTCACATTACATGGCCTCTATGGGCAAGAGTAATAGATGTTATCGAGTATAGTATAAGTATCAAATCAAAATTTACTTTATTCAACTAGACTTTTACAAGGTACTTTTGAATAGTCACTTTTAACATTAATAATGTAAATACCGCTCTGAAGTAAGCTATAAATGAATTCATAGTTGCCGCTTTCTTGTATGCTATATATATATGCTAGTCGTCGTATGCTATATATACTGGTTATGTGAGACTTACCTTAGAAAAGCCTGCAGTATTGGCGCACTTAAACCCAACAGAACCTCGGGCGTATCTTACTTACCCTAATACGGACTACTAATCGGACAGCCACATCAGAGCGGCACAGTCATAACCTGCAAGTAAAAACATTATAACTCAGTGTTATAGAAAATTTAGACTTGGATAGTCTAAACGTATTTTTAAAAACCAAAACAGATGAGAAAAAATATTATCACTTGCTAGTGGTCGATAATATCCATATTTGTTCTATTACAGACATTCTATTGACAGTGAAATTCTTTAAAAAGTACCTATATAAATTGTATTCTAATTTACCTGTGGTATTGCAAACAATTTTTACTACCATTTTGCCCTCGTATCGCTCGGGTGCGTACGGATTATTCTTTTGATTGGAACCTCATTCTTTTTCTAAAATGAAAGTACTATTTTGTATTATATCAGCTATCTGCTATTGAAAATCCTGATTAAATCGGTCCAGCCGTTCTGGAGAAAATATTTTTGAAATTATCCTTTTTATCGGTTCAGTTTATAGGATTTTCGTTTGTTTGTATGTCTGTGGGCACATCACGAGAAGATGGTGATGACATTTTGTATGATGATAAAAAAATGTCACACGAGAACAACGTTAAAACGTACCTAGGAAATTAACCCGAGCGGAGCGAGTGTGAGTCACTAGTCTATACATATAGTAGAATTCTAACTGAGTCGAATCTGTACATTGAATATTTTTTGAAGAATCTAATTGAAATAGACATCATTATCGATATAGAAGCCAAATCTATTATTTTTAGAATTTTTGTCTGTCTGTCTGTCTGTGACCGCATCACGAGGAAACCACTGGACGGATTTGGATGAAATTTCGTATGATGTTAGTTGGTTACCCGGTCAATATATAGGATACTTTTTACTGCAGAAAAATAACTCATCTCTGAGAAAAATACAAAAAGAAGGTTAGAAATAAAACCACGCTTGCACTTACGTCTTTAGAGCGCGGGCGGAGCCGCGGGTATTGCTAGTTTTGTAAATAATCCTCAAATTCATCATTCATGATCTACACCGCAAAATATACTCTTAGCAACTAGAGTGAGGGGAATATTATACTTCCTGAGAATTTCACTTTCGGTAGTAAATATATTAAACTGTGGAAATATTCATTAGTTACATATTATTATGTTTGTATAGTTACATATCAGTGCTTTACTGTTGATACTTTTATATCTTCTTCATGCATCTAGAAGTAGATGTTATGTTATGTTATAAAAATAAGTATAAATTATTTTACAATCGGTAAAGTGTAATGTTGACTGAAAACCAAAAATTAAGTTAGTGTGTGTGTGCAAGTGTAGTACCTACACTTCTGCTTTGAACCACAAAGCAAAAGTGTACTACACTTCATTAAACGGGTTACAACAAACCAAAAGTGTACCTTCACTTGTGGTTTTTAATTTATATTTCATAAATTAAAACACTTAATCATCTGTTTAATTAGGAATATATGACTTCAAAATATTTATATGATATAAGTAGGTATATATAAGAAATTATTGTTTAAACAGAATTCAATAAGTAAGAATAGAAAACACACATATATTCTTCTAACACTCATATCTAGACTTCGTTCGAAGGACCAATATACCTTATACGATATTTAAGAAAACATAAGATAAATGGAATGTTAAACCAAGTTATGACTCAGGTCCGCGTCAGATTCCTTCAAAATGAGAAAATTCCTCAGGGACCTAGTCCTGGGAATTGTTTATGACTCGATATTAAATTTGATTGAAATGAACGGAATTACAATGTCTATAAAAATACAGATCACATCACATGAAGTTCGCTCGTTTCATATTTCTATGTAATATCAGTAGCTTGTACGAAATATCATGCTTACTAAATACTTATTTATTACTGACTTGAGATTAAATGAAGTATGCATTTTTATTTTTATAGATCAATTATTCGATATCGAATTAAAATAATAAAATAAGGTACGAAAGAAAAGGTAAATTTCATTAAATAAAAGCGAATTCCCAATAATACCAACGTAATAACAAAATGTAAATATTAAAAAAAATAAGTGTATAATTCTTTTTATCAAATCTTTATTAGGTTATTGTAAATAATTCTCTAAAATCTATTATATGAAACTACATATTATTATCATTTTAAACATAAGAAGTATGTATGTAAGTACATAAATTATTAAGTAGATGTAGGTATATTGAGGAATTTTTATGTTGATAATTGTAATATGTAAAAAAGTAACTTACTGTAAAATTAAGTTAATTAATTAAATAAGTTATTTATCACAAAAAGATTAAAAATTGTGTGAAATAAGTACCGTATATAACTACATATTATGCATTTACTTAGTAAGAATTGTTGTTGCTGTTAAAAACAAACACTTCAATTTTATTATATATCTCAATAGATGTAATAACTTTTTCTATAAAGTATGGAATGCTCATAAAAAGTCCATGAAAATAGATATTTATTAAATTTTTATAAACACGACACAAACATATTTTAATTTTGACGACAAATAAAAACAATAAAGACTGGAAGTGGGATTTATTTATAGAAATTTAAAACCTTTTATTTCGACAGTAAATAGAGTTTCTATCGGTCGCTATCCATTCTGACAAAAGGGAAATATGCCTCTACAGAAATATTATATTTATAGACAACATATTCAACATATATGTAAAAATGTATAATATATATAATATTTGTTTAAAATGAATGCATTTAAAACTAAACTAATATTATTTTAATGTGAAAAAAAAAACTGCGAATCGAATTTTCCAAACTTCATTTATTTTCTGTTTTTCAAAATTTTATTGACATAGTATTCAACACATAATATAAAGTTACTTAAAATAAGAAAATATTTAATGCTTATAAGCCAAAATTTCATAAAATGAAATTCATAGAAATAAATTAAAAATAAAATAAAAAGATCGCAGAGCGTATGCATAAATTTTATATTAGACATTAGTCATTAATTGTACATTCGCCTCTTGATATACAAGGATGTAAATAATCATTTATATTTCACATACTATATGTAAAAATATTATATACATTATATTTACATAATAAGACGAGGGGAGAGGGGCACACGCTTCTATATATACTCGTATGTATGTACATACTATTTGTAACTAATGCATAATTAGGACAATTTATATAATTCTATGTGATCGTATATTCTAGAAGTTTTCAATACGTAGATTGAACGTGAAAATAAATGTAAATTACCATGCAGAGTTTCTTTTTGCTATCTATTATTCATAACGTATTTTTGTCTGTTTTTAATGTATGTTTAAAGTTAATAGTATTATTCAAAATTTGTCACAATATTTCTATTAATTACGTGAATAAACCTATGCAGCATCAAAAAATATTAGAAAACTTTAAAGTATTTAAAATCGTTTATTTTAATAATTACTTTATGTCACTCAAACGTCAGCTTAACTTTAATTTTCCAGATTATTATAAGGTTACAAGTAGTTTGAAGAACTAAAAGAACTTTAAACTAAAAGATCAAGTCAAAAATGTAATATTTAATTCTTATTTTAAGTCTCATTCGTCTAAATTGTATTAAACTATATTTTAAGATTCACTTCTTAATCTAAAAGATTGAGATTGATCAGATTGCATTGGTACCTAATAAGCAAAGAGATAAGAAGTCGATTTAATAAAAATGTTGTTATAAAAACATATTGACTTTCATTTTCGATCCTAAACATTTAACAACTAACTAACTACTACTACTAACTAACATCTCTTCGTTGTTATAGCGGCAACAGAAATACATCGTCTGTAAAAATTTCAACTGTCTAACTATCACGGTTCATGAGATACTACCTGGTGACAGGCGGACAAAGAACTAAACAAACCTAAGCTTTTCTCACTAACAATATGATATGATAAATGTAATGATGTTTCTATATTTAGATGGGTGTTTGCTACTGAATTACAACAGTATTATATATAGCCTGCAACAGCACACACATGTTTGTATCCCGGATCTTTTGCCGGATTTCTCATCCCGAATTTCTCTTTGTTTTACCTTTAAGTACAAAACTGAGTGAAGGGAGAAATACTAGGTAATGACAAATTTGAAAGTCCAAAAAAATTGTTCTCCTTATTATTATAAAGGAACTCTGGAATTAAAGGATTACTTAAATTAAGTTTAGAACTCGCTTCATTGCCATTTATCAATTCTTTAATAAATTCAAATATTTCTTTTTAATATTCGAATTGATCTCAAGAAACAATTAAAATACGACGAACGATAAAAAATGAATGAAAGGAAGTAAGGATTAGGAATATTCTTAGACTGTTTTAATTTTAAATTAATGAAAACGCCTACAGGTGTCTACGCTCGTAGCATTGTTCAATTTATCATTACTATTTTTTTATCTGTACCTACTTATTCACTTCAAAGTTATATTTTTAGCTATTAAGAAATTATATTGGGACTTTTTTATGTAGGTATTATATTTTTTACGGCTACCTACTCATTTCTTTAGAATTTCATTAAGTAAGATTTCTCTATATTGTAAGATTTCTTTAAAACATGGCAACCGCTATAAAATACATTTTAATCATAGTTAAAGGTATTCAATATAAGACTATGGTCTGTTTGCGCTAAGAATGCAGGAAGTTGTCAGTGCAACTACAGGGTAAAGGTGTATTCACAGTGATCTCAAAATTACTACTACTATACTGCTCACAGTCGAATTTAAATCACACTGTTTAAAATACTTAAAAACATTGTAAATTCGTTTTCTTTCTCCGCTGGATTACTGAACCACTTATTTTGATGAATAGTAATAATATTCATTTTAAAAATTGAATTTATTAACAATCAAAGAATCAAAGGATAGGCACAATGTTGCATTCGAAATGTCTGTACCTTCAACTGGTCACTGTGGACGCGACAATGTGTCATTTACTGCATTCTTAACACGAACGAGGTATAATACTCTATTTAGCTACTCTTGATGAAGTTTTTTATCCATAATTTGATAATTCACTACTAGCAACAAATACATTGTGTATAAAAATTATTTCGATCATATTGTAATGTAAAATAACTACACTGGTAAAATTGCGCTTTGAAATGTGGTTGGCTTATCTAGTTTCATGACGCTTATACAATGAATTAGATATCCACAATTAGGGCCTTACTTTGGTATCAGTGAAGGTGCGACCAGGACCATACGAGCAACAAGAAGTGAAAGAGCAACCTGCTAGGGATCTCCTAACGCCTGCTGAGGTAAGTTGCATTCCCATCCCCTCCGTTAACTTCACGTCAGGCTAGATTGACATAGATTACAAAGACCCCCTCACGAAAAGATCATGACATATCCAGGGAGGCTTTATATATATATATCCCCTTTTAAAAATTAGTAAATAGATTTACAGTAACGGTATGTAGTATGTACCTACACATGTTATGAAGAAGCAATATCTGAAGCTCGAGCAGATCGACAATCAAAATACGCAGTGCAAAGTATTCGCCCAATCAGTTTCTACCGACCTCTCGTTAAGTGAACTGAAAACCACTGTTCAAATTTTCCAAAACTTCTGTCTTACTGTAACTTTTCTGTGTATTTAAATAAAACAAAAAGTTTCCTAATTACACAAAGAAACATCAAAATTCGCCAGCTCAAAGCATGTCCTTTGTTAATTGAATATAAAACTTTATGGTAATCAGATAATAAAAATTCCCCGACAGTCGCTAAAGTTTCTCTTAATTAAAACTCAAATAAATTGTGATCAATTTCCAATATGAAATTTTTAAAAGTTCGGAATTTATACTGATTATGATAAATTTTATTGAGGCCATTTTGGGACCAACATGCTCGATTTTATTTAAAGTTAAGAGGCTTAAAAGCTCATATTTATTTACTCAAAGGGTACAATAGAGTAACTGCATTGTAAAACGCATGCATTACTGCACAATTGAATTATGAACTTATTGTGGTACGCTCAAGCTCTTTACATAATGACCAAATTATTCTACGTTGTACGTTTTCGAACCTTATTTTTCAACTATAAATGTGCAAATGTTCATTGGTTTCAATCTACATCACAGAACAACGGCGCAATATATTGACGTGATTTTTCATGAAAAGTGATGTAAGTTTATTGCTCCAGTACGTAAGCTAGTGGATGAATAAAAACACACTAAAGGACACGAGGGGTGAAATAAAATTCTGACCGAAGCGACTACGTATCTCTTGAATTACATGACAATACTATATGTATATAGAGATGTATCAATGTACTATATACCTAAACAAAATGTATATACTATATCTTCTATCTATAGGTATTTATAAAAACGATTGCAAGGAGAAGGTTCTTATGAAAGAAAAAATTAAGAAAGTTGCGCGGAAAATTATGAAATTTAAGTAAAATTGAAAAAAATAACGACGTTTGATGTATAATGTTATGACAGTTATTTATTCTGTATCAAGAGTTAACACGGGACGAACCCGAGCGAAACCTATGCTAATCTACGGCTTATTATTCCTGAAACTATCACTATTCCTTTTACAATCAATCATTAACTATACCGATTGTTATTATGATTGTAGATAATATTTAAGGAGCGCGTATCAAGCTGTCACTTGCTTCATACCTTATTTTTTAAAACCAGAATACACCTTCCTAGTATCTGTTCATTCTATAAATAGTTTTGCGTACACATCTTAAACAAGACTAAATCGGGACTCGAATCTGCGACCGTACATACTAACCACTACACCGAAGCGGTTAAAACATAAATGTTATGTAAATAACAATAAGGAAGTCGATGGTGTGGAAAACTGCCAGTAAATATTGATTGAGTCTTAGAAAAACAATTTATCATGACCTGCAAAATCCATGATCAATGTATCAAGATGAAATTTCATACCAATATAGGTTCAATTTTAAACATTTGATGTTTTTTATCTCATAAATCATACGTTACCCGAGGGATAGCTAAATATGTCGGCAGAAGGCATCAGTTTGAGCTGTATAAATTATGGATGGGTGGGGTTCAGCAACAAATTATTTTTATCACGATGTCCTACTAAAATAGCTTATAGTATTAATACGTAGATCAGTGTACAACATTATTTTATGTTGTGATGATATTGTGTGGCCTTGCCTACACTATATTTTTGTTACTAAAAATTAGTTATGTCGTTTGAACGCTTTTATCTTTTTAGTGAAAGAGAGAGCAGAGCAGCAAACATTCTTTTTCACCATTTTATAGCCTATAGTTGAAAAATAATATAGCGGAGGAATTATACTTTAAACTGAAAAAAAAATAAATAGGTACTCTAACTTACTAGTTAGAGCCTAAGTTACTCCTTATAAAATTAGCTATCTGCGAGTGAAATTCCCGTCAACATCGATCCAGCCATTTCAGAGATTAACCGGAACAAACAGACAGACAGACAGGCGAAACTTTTAAAAATTGATGTTTTGATGTAAGCACCGTATATACTTTCACATGCATTTGATGAAATGCTTTAATTAATTTTAAATTAAAAACACACTTAAATTTTATTTAAAATTAGTAGGTTCATGTAGTTAGCCTATAACACAAAAAAATCTAGGTAAACAGGGATATCACATAACACATTATTAAATATTTAATTTGTTGTTGTAAAAATTATTTATACACAGCTACTACAAACAGTACTAACATTATTTTACTATTAACTTACGAGTTTCTAATAAGTACGTAGCTTCGATATTTTTTAGTTAAGAGTATCTTAAGTGAAATTCAATCGGATTGGGCGTTGCCTGAACAGCCTGATTCAATATTGACCTGTGGAGCGGACAGTTAATACGTTTAGTAATTAGTCTCGCTACCGTAATACTCAATAGGATTTAAGTAATTCATAGTTATGATTAGCTGCTGTCACAAAGGAAATAGATACAGTATGTTCTCTTTTGTAAGCTTTAGTATTTAATGATCTCATTCATTAACGTGCAGAGATATACTTATTATGTACATAATATGTAACTTGTATGCCAATAATCTTTTTGTTTTCTTTTATTCTATTTTCATTAATAGACTGGCGTTGGCTTGGTAAGCCGAGTGCCTCGGGTTCAAATCCTGGTCTCGCACCACTGATATTTTCATCTGCGAATCATTCCCGACATAATTAGGAATTGTCTTACGGTGAAGGAAAACATCGTGAGGTAACATGCGTATCTAAGAAAACCTAGCAAGTTGTTTTAAGTCGTGTAATATCAAACAGCATTTTGGCTAGTGTGATGGACTATCCCCCTTGTAATGAAAAGAAACCCACGTTTTCATTAATACATAAGCCTAATACATCACTATCGACTAGCGTTTGTCCATGAATTTTGTCCTTGTACCTAATCTTGTTACACTATGATTATATTTATAGGCTGAAATATTTGAGGTAGTTTAGCTGTCGTTGAAAGAGTAGTATATTTTAATATGCATACAATATACAAATAACTTTCATCGAAATTGAATTCACATCTCGTTTGTATTCGTCTAATCCCAACCGGCACTTCTGGAAGCCATTAAAAGAAATAATTGAATTGAATTGTATTTATCCAATACGTCACACGAATCAAAAATCAAACCACTGCCTCTTACATTGGAAGCAGATTCTAATTTAATTTAGAGAAATACTTGATGACTTTAAAAAGCTACTTTCAATAAACAAGATTAGGGTAGCACCTATTGATCCTAGGCTTCCTAGCCTAGTTCTATTATTTGTTGTGATCATGATTGTGGCAGTTGTGGTGCTATACATATTTACAAATGGGTAAAGTTGCCCTATAGAAATTAAATAAAAGCAGAGGTGGCCCAGTGGTAACACGTTCGCTTGTGATGCGGGTTCAAATCCGTGTGTCGCACCTCTGATATATTAATGTGCGAATCATTTTCTAACATGATCACCACTTGTCTTACGGTGAAGGAAAACATCGTGAAGAAACCTGCATGTCTTAGAAAAACCTAGCAAGTTTTCGAAGGACATGTGAAGTCCGCCAACACGCACTTGGCCAGCGCGGTGGACTATGGCCTCATCCCCCTCATATTGAGGAAGGCCCGTGCCCAGCAAAGGGACGTCAAAAAGGGCTTATTACAACTCCCTCTATAAATAGTAGCACCTGGATGACCGAGCTTTGCTCGGTATTTTTAAGAAAAATGTTATTATTATTCGCTCATAGATGTCGGGAAGAGTCCCATTTTTTTTGTTTAATTGGGCTACCCAAACGCTACCTTTTTGTTATTACTTATTTTCTTTCAATAAAAAAACATAAGTTTATGTTTAAGTTGATTATCGATAAAGTTGATTATTGAAAACACGAATAAAACAACTTTCTGAAAATGAATCCTAGCTAGATCGATTTATCGCCCCCGAAATCCCCTGTATACTAAATTTTATGAAAATCGTTGGAGCCGTTTCCGAGATTCAGATTATATATATACAAGAATTGCTCGTTTAAAGATATAAGATAAGATAAGATAATGAATGAGAATTTAGTTATCCTAAGAATAATTTTAAAATGTATCATTAAAATACCCATGAAAATAGATTAATAGGCGTTATAGGTTTCATGTGTTAGCGGGTATAGGGGTGGAGTTCATTTCCTGCCAATGTTGACTTTACCACAATTAGCGCTACCATTTGCATTTGTGTCACACCCTCTACCGCTAATCGATTTTTACTCCTCGTTAATTTGAAATTAATATATAGAAGGTTAGTAATTTTTGTATTTTATTTTCAGTTTTTGTTTAATAAACATTTTTGTGTCAATTTTTATATGTATTTTTTCTTAATCTTATAGCATGTATGATTAAATTATATAAAAACAATAATAAAATGAAAATGAAAAATACGTTCTTAATGTTAAAAATAAGTAATACCCCATATACAAGGGAGAGGTAGGGAAAAAGGGAGTCGAACTATAACGCTATTTATGTAATATAATGTTTATGAAAAGTACAATTTAAAACAATAAGCATATGACTTTTAACGTTTGCAAATCGAGAGAGGTAATACACTGTACAGTGTTTATTTTTTTAAAAAAACCTCCACTGGTGATAGGAGAGCTGGCTCATTTTCGCCCGAATCGGCATTGCCTTTCAACGGGGGAATGCAGCTAGCATTCTTGCCACTATTCCACGCGGACACGACGTGTACAGTAATAATTAAGTGTACATTTACTTTGTATATATAGTTAAGTTAACTTGTAATTTCCTTTATTGTAAATAAGGAATTGTAGAAATAAAGTCCAAGAACACTTCTTCCTTAGTTTATATCTTTCTTATTCATTACAGTCTTAGGACCTTGAATCAAATCACCATTTAAATAATCTGTGACGGGACTAAAAAAACTTTTTAAGTGCCTGTCTTTGTATTTAGAAACATTTAATTAAGCTCTTATATTGTTTTAATTATATATTATCATTAATTTTCTTTCGTTTCATTAAGTAAGTAAGAAATACATTAATTGCAATTAAATTAAGACATTTTCATTAAGCTGGTCTTGTCTAATTAAAAAGAAAACACGAACCTTTTAACTTTATTTTAAGTCTAACACTAAACATTAACAAAAACATTTAAATGTAAAGTGACTTTAGGCATACTACCTGCACACTTATAGGTGGTTCTGGAAGATTCACCGGTAGAGCCAGTACTATCAACTAAAACCCAACGAAGTCTCCAGTGTCGTACCTGGGGCGTCGCAGTAATGTACTCGACAGGTCTGCCAAAGCAGACTACAACAACCAAGGGATTGCTCCTAGAGCCCTTTCTGCTATCAGAGAAGTATTTGGCAAAAGTAATCCGCATGGTATACCAGGGGACTTTTATAAAACCTCTAACAATATCGTGTTGTTCATTACAAGACTAAAACGAAATATTATGTGATAAATTAATTCATTATTATAAAGTAATTTTATTCTTATGATAATACTGTATGATTGATGCTTATGTATTTAAATTAAAATTATAACTTTTTCTTCTGTCAGGGGCTCGTAAAACATTAACACACATATTTAGGTAGGTATTCCGTAAAAAAAATGTTTTGAACGGGATTCGAACACATGATCCTTGTGGTTGCACACTACCATGCTTTGTTGCCAGGCGGTTGTTAGTCTCTGTAATATGTTTTTCGGACTCCTATAGTATAGTGTTAAAAGAGGATATCTAGAAAATTGGTACTAGAGTTTTTTGCTACACGTGTCAGGGAACGGAAAAATGCATTGGCCTCGTATAAAAAAGTAATAAGTTTTATTTGATCTATTGGTGTTTCTTTCTTCGTGAAAAATGGATGGTATAACTTTAAAAAAAACGCTATGATGTATAAAGGAAACTACTATTTCGATGATACCTACTTATTACTTAAAAACAAGTTCCTAAGCAGCCATTCTTAGTTCTGTTCTTAGCTAACTTCGAAAAATTGCGTTAAAAATTACCCCTACGGAGTATTTTGTAAAATAATTTAAGTTTTAAAATTTATTTTATATGAGATTATGATAATGTAAAAGAAAACCTACTAGATACAGAAGTACGTTAATATATACTTTATGTAGTACAGTATTTTTATTCGCTACATTATAGGAATAACGATTATTTTGTCGGTTAAATATATTAATTAATGTTATATCAAAAAACGAGTAACTTAAAAGTTAAAATAAAAATATATAAATTTAATTTAAAATCCGCATTTCAATATTCATTGAGTTCTTAATAAAGAAAAAATAATTATTAATGGTACTGACCCTAAAAATATTGGAAAAAGATGTAAGGGGTAATTTCATATTTTTAAGCGAAAAAATATTGAGTTATAAAAAATCCTAAATAACATAATAGCTATTTATTTATCGATTCATCATTTCCACTTTTGAAATACCCAACTCTAAAATACATCAAATGAGTTCGTATTCGGGATATTTAAAAGTACTGAATTCCCTCTCACATTCGTGTATTTTTTAAATACTTTCAACTTGATTCTCATAAAATAATTAAATTTTATCGATTTAATATAAAAAATACGATAAAGAAAAGTTCTCTTCTCCATCTTTCAGTACAGATTACAGAAACAAACCGAAGATATTTTTGTCTTATATTAAACGAACAACTAAATTTTTTTTCATTTACAAGTGTATTAATATTATATGTAACGAATATAGAATATAATATCATATACGTTATGATATTATATTCCATATTCGTTACATACATAATAGAAAGTCGATAACATTTGTTTTAACAAATGGGTTATTAAAATATTTACGGCTCAACCTCTGACTACGTTACTTATATTTAAAAATACACATTGCTGAAATAAAAATATTCGGAAACAGTTTCTTTTATACCTAAATAGGAAAATTCCAATTATAAAAAAAATAATAATAAATAAAAAATAATAAATATAAATAAATAAATATTTAAATTAAAATATATAAATAAGAATAAAAAAATATTAATTGGGACTTTATTACAACAGAATTATCTAGTTCCATGGTAAGCTAGAAGGCTTGTGTTACGGATACCAGATAGTTGATACACTACACATATAAAACTTTAAATACATATTATAAATATAAACAGCCAGACTGCAGTACAAGCATTCGTGCTCAACAAATGACTGCCCTCCGCGGGACTCGAACCCACGACCGGTCGCGCAGGAAGTACGGACTAGTGTCCGTAAAAATGGACGACACCTATAGCCAAACGTGTCGTCATTAACATTTAAATGTATTAATCTCTTTTCAGTACAGATTATGGTCGAATTTAGACCACTAGGCAAACACTAGTACAATAAAATAACGGCAATAAGTTTTATCACCGCAACAATGACCTAATAATAGAGCTAGCCACTTACGTGTTGCCTGACTAATTAAAGTGCACAATTTGTGTAAACATGCAAATGACTTTGATAGCTTGATATGTTATTACCTTTACGACGTTAGTCTAGACTTTTGGCATAACACCTACGTCCTTTATATTATAGCACCTACATATCTTGAATTATTATAATAATGTACATAATTTATGTTATTGTTATTAATTAGATAAGTGCGTGCCTGTACTGTACTGACTCAGCAGAGTAGGTAGCAACCTATACCAGCAGTCGCGGGTTCGAGTCCCGCTGGGGATATTCGTTTGTGTTATTAATACGAATGTTTGTACTGAAGTCATGGCTGCTTATATTTATAATATTATGTATTTATTTAAAAGTATATATGTGAAATTCCGCAGCTGTCTTGAATCTTTAACACAAACCACAATGTGTTAATGTGCCAAAAATGTAGATCATAATATTATGTATATGTTAATGAAGCATATACCTATACTATTAACGTTTTGGTCACTTACTTAAACTTGCGTGGTAGAGATTGCTTTTAGCGATAATGACGCCTGCTGTGCATCCATTGTTTTATATTATTCTTTTATGGTGTAAAACAAAGAGTAACATTATTCTTAGAAATGCAATTTTTTTAAGTTTATCAATTTTTCCGGTCTAAAAGTCCATTATATAAATATAGCATTTTAGTGTACTCCAGAGTAAGTAACGTTGTAGATATTATATCAGAAAATTTCTCTAAAATTTTAACAGCTAACAAATTACTAATTTTTACATCAACCCTTAAAACTTTTTTGTTGAATAAACAGGCGGGCGTGCTCTGAAAATATTAAAATTTGTTTTTTTTTAAACCCAGAGTATTAATGCAAAGGGTACACGTCAAATGTCTATCCAACACACATTGGAAATGAAAGCTTTTAAAAGGTTCCAAAATTTCATTGAGTATTAGCTGATATCATTTGTGTTGTTTTTTTTTTATAAAGGCGACGACGGTTATGTCAAGATAATGCGGGCTTTACTTGGATTGATAACAAAAATCTTTTTTAAATTTCACAAAATAATACAAATGAAAAACTCATTTGGTGGATAAATGAACATTTGAAATATCCTACTAATATTATAAATGCGAAAGTTTGTGAGTATGGATGTTTGTTACTCTTTCACGCAAATACTACTGAACCGATTACGATGAAATTTGGTATGTAGGTAGCTGAAGACTCAGAATAACATATAGGCTACTTTTTATCCCGGAGTTCCCGCGGGATTGACTCCTAATATTTAAAAAATTAACGCGGGCGAAGCCGCGGGTACTGCTAGTGTTATATAAAAATAATAACTTCACCAAACTACGGCAACGGCCAATCTTAAGTAATCCAATCTTAAGTAATATATTGAAAATAATAACAGTATGACCACCATCAGATGATTTCTGAATAAGCATATTTTTAAATAATAATACAGTACTAAAGACTCAAAAAGAGTAAAACTAGCCCTATAATACATATGGTATACGGTCTTGATCAAATCATTTTCATTTTGAAATTAGGGTATTCCGGAAGGCAGGAAAGCTAGATGCGATTTTCATGTTTGCAATTTTGCAGCGAAGTATGTACATTTGATAAAACACCGCCGCTCACTCTTCACAGTAATAAGCTCACTTATTCGCGTATTTTCCTTGCTTAATACTTGTCCTGCAAAATAATGTCGGTAGCTTTTTAGAGTAATGGTAATGTATTTTACCAATAAATTGCGTTAAATATAGGTCCGATAAGATTCTTGTCTCCATCTTCTCTTTTTCTTACATTCCACATATATATTAAAAATATCAGGCGACCGAGCTTCGGTTCGGTTTTTTTTTGGAAAAAATTAAAAAAAGAAAAAAATAATAATCGGACTGGAAACACCTGAGTTCGAACCGAGGACTTCTCGTTAGAGACCGGTTTCCGCTGTTAATCAATCTGAGCTATTATAATCTTATGCATGACAGCGAAATTTACCTTCGTATTCTAATGGTATTGTAGCTTTTTTTTCATTGCCTGAAAATATTGATAAAATAATGTTTTCTAGAAATAAAACCTAGCTAGATCGATTTATCGCCCCCGAAACCCCTGCATGATTTCATAAAAATCGTTGCAGCCTTTTACGAGTTTCCGATTATATATATAGATATATATTATATACAAGAATTGCTCGTTTAAAGGTATTAGATATTTTTATTGTGTATTTTAAAAAGTCATTTTTAGTTACAGGGTAAGTTAAGGAAAGAAAAATTATATACAAAAAACCCAAACAGTAGCTCGCACATGTTTTATTCATCGAGATACTGCCTGAGCCTTTGTTCTATGAAATACAGGTTCTATAGGAAACTTCTTTGTCCTAACCTTATTGTTATTAAACCATGAAACGTAAAGCTTATCTTGACATATTAATAATATGACTGGAGTTTTTAAAATTAATAATTTTTTTAAATGCAATTTTCTTTTCTTCTTAGATATAAACGATAATAAAATTCTCCTGTATAGGTATTCTAACAATGTCGGAGTTGCCGTCAACTAATATCAACGAATATCCATGTTAATAATAGAAATAACTCTAAGCCATAAAGAAAGAAAAAAAATAATTCAAACGATTAACTCGCACAGGCACCAAACCTGCGTCCTACATTTTTAGTAAACCTGTTTTACGCACGGCTAAAAGCGACCAAATAAAGAACATACTGTTGATTCTATATAATAGATAATATAATTAAAGTCTATTGACATGTTCTTTCAATTTACCTTTGACTAAAACAAATTAAGAACAAATCAATCAAGTTCAGCGCCGAACGTTAAAGTAAATAACATTTATAAGACAATCTTGGACACAACTTAAAAGCTACTCGTATTTATAGTTTGAAAATTGAGAAAGCCCCTGAAATGGTTGTGAATAAATAAAACTAGTCTAACTTCGCAAATCTTGAAGAATTCATTGTTTCTTGGGAAAATTGCTCTATTGCAAAGTTTCATACATGATCCATTTACCTGTTTCCATACGCGAATAAACTTAAGTTTATTTTTCAATTTTATAAGTCATTATTGACTTACCCTCGCTCCACTCGTCCCTAGATACACTTAAGGATATAGAAGGTAAAAATTTCTCAGAAATTAGATATTTTCCTACAGAAAAATTATCCTATATGTTGATCCGGATAACCACCTATCACCATTCCAAATTTCATCAAAATCTGTCCAGTGGCTTTCACGTGCGATCACAGACAGACGGACAGACAAAAATTAAAAAAAAAAAGATTTTTCGGCTTCTGTATTGTAAATAAAAAATATTTTAATGTGATTTTCCAAAAAAATATTCAATGTACAGATTCGACGATGTTAGAATTTTATTATATGTATAGATATGATATGTTTCACTAATTTTACAAACGTGTTTCACGAGATTGAACTGAATATCTAGGAAAGACACAATTTCTATCGAAGTCACGTTCATAGCAAAGCCATAGGTTAAAAGTATCTAAATCCATAGTATTTGAATTCAATGAACATTCCCAATCACTAAGATCTATATTAAAAAATGGATCAGATAAAAATGGAAAAAAGATAGTTTTTCTAGCTGTCGGACGCTTCAGCTATCAAAGCTATCAAAGTTGTGCTTTCGTTACAAAGGAATATTGAAACCGTAATCAGAATTAAAACTTCAACATAACATCCCGCAATTCCCGCGGCTTCGCCCGCGCCCGCGATATGAAAATTAAGGGTTATAAGAATTAATTGATGCCAAATCATGAATAAAGTGAAAAATAAAAAAATGGTCTAAAAATAAAATTAGAATATATGTAGAGGCTCTTACCACTTAGCGAAATAAAAAATAGCCTACGACCTATTCTCAGACCTACCAAATATACACAAAAATTTTCATAAAAATCGGTGAAGCCGTTTCGGAGGAGTTCGATAACAAACACTGTGACACGAGATTTTTATATATAAGGTCTTCGATTAACATTACAATAAGATGAGGTAAATTAAGGTGGAACTCACGTATGTACTTACTACTAATTATACTTATTCGATATATTTCTAGTAAATACATTTTACTTAGGGAGTTGTCCGAGGAACGCGGACTTATCTAGATTCCAAGTACGTCACGTGTTGTAAAGGTATTTAAACCAGGTTCGTTTCAGACATTACTTGATTGACCATAACATTTAAAAAATCATTATGCTTTAATATATTTTATTGGCTACCTCGTTGGTCTAATGGGAGCGAATGTGAGCTCTTAGGTTAGAGTTCCGGAGGATTATTAGGAGTATATCGAGTTACAAGTCAATTGGCATTCAATGGCATTGATGTGATCAATGACATATGTATCATGTGGTTCAGCGTAACCAAGAGCAAGCGAAACTGTTAATCCTGTGCCCAATCTTTTAGCAATCTTATCGTCCCACCGAACTATAAGAGCAAATATTGGGTACACGTTTTATTTATTTTTTCGGAATTGTTATAAATTAAGCTAAATCAGACTGAAGAAGAGACAGTATAGGCGTTTATTGTACAGTTTTGTCACTGTTATGTCGAGGCACTGTTCACTCTTAGCTGGATGCCAATTTAACAAATTGAGATCGATGGCGTTGTGCCTTAAACATTTTCTTCTAAAATATTTTCAATAGATATTGTCCTACCTTTTGTTGTGTCAAATAAAGATAAAGACTTACTTAATATTTCTGATAGTCAGTCTCATTTACATATTGCTTAAGAATCTGTTGCGAGAATTTGCCGAAAGTTTGAGATAAGTAAAAAAACTTCTTTTTGTTTTGTTTCTTTTGACATGTTTGGGTCTTTGCAATCTGGCGGTTAACAACTAAAATTCCGAACGCTTTAACCTTCCTCGGTTCTTCGGGTCATATTGACCCGAAACTGAAATTTAACTGTCAATAAAAGTCGTAATTATTAATATAATTTACTAAGACTTTATGACAATTATTAATTATGCATTCACTATATATTTTCATTGTAAAATTATGGTGAAGTCTCTTAAGAAAATTAGGTTTTTTCCGTCTTAGGTTCCTCGGGTCAATAATACCCGAGTATGAAAAAGGTCCTCGGGTCAGAAAAGCCCGTGTTTTGAAAACAATAATGCTTTGTTGCATTCTAAGAATATACTTACAATTTATAAATGTTAGTAATATATTAATTACTTAGCGTGTTATTATTGAAGGTACTTTGAGAATAATTGTTTATTTACATTAGTATGCCGGTAGCTTACATTATTTACGTGTGACAGTTACTTTTATTTGATTCATTCGTTGTTTGGACTTGATGTGTTTCGTTGGTGTTTGAAATGGTTCACAATTTGACTGATTTGACACAGATTCTGCGATTTCGCAAATTCTAAACTACGATATAAATTCCGAAGATGAAATAATTAGTGAAACGGAGAATAGTTTGGATGAAAATCCTACCGACAATATTCAATCCAGTTTATACAGTGAAAGCAGTAGTGACGAAACAAATAGCGATGAGGAGCCTCTTTCAAGATACGTTACCAATACCTGTGCTAATGAAAATCAAATGCTATCAAAAAATGGTGAATTTGTATGGTCAAGAACCCCATTAGAAGTCAGAGGTCGTTTGAGTTGGCAAACCTAATAAAACTTACACCAGGCATTACCTGGTTAGGTATGCTTCTAATCGCATAAATACATTTAGAAGTTCTTTTGATTTATTTCTAAATAAGCGTATAAAATCTATAATTTTGAAACAAACAAATATAGAAGGTTCTTTATGTTTCGGAAATGGATGGGAAGCGTTAGATGAAATGGAGTTAGATGCATATCTAGGTATTCTTATTTTTTCAAGTCTAACGATGAAAGTTTAGAAAGCTTATGGTCCGAAGCTTATGGAAGACCTATATTTCGGGCAACAATGCAAAAATAGAAATACATGAATCAGAGCAGAAGAAACCAAAAATGATCATGAACTATAATGCAATAAAGGGTGCTGTTGATTTTCTAGACAAAATAGTATAGGCCTATAGTTGTAAACTAATGACTAGAAGGTGGCCAATAGCCATATTTCATAATATGATTGATATTTCATGTTTCAATGCTTATGTATTATACTGTGACACCCACCCAGACAGGAAACAGAAGAGAACAGTACAAAGACGGTTGTTTCTAGAGAAATTAGCCATGGATTTCGTAAATGATCACATCGAGCGTAGGAAAACTCTTCCTTGGACAAATACTTCACTGGAATTAGTACTTCCACTACTCAGAGCTCTAATAAAAGAAAAAGGTGTAGTGTATGTCTATCTGCAAAAGATGTAAAAACTTCAAAAATCTGTAAAAAATGTAAGAAACATATATGTCTGAAACATTCTAAAATTTTATGCCTTTTGTATTGCCAAGAAAATGAGTAATATACAAATATAGTCGTTTATTGTATCCTTATTTTTATTAAATAAATGTGCTTTAGAAATAATTAGATTTTGTATTAAATTTAAAACAATTGCTTCATATTTTTGAAATCGGGTCAAAATGACCCGAAGGCCTCACGTATAAATAGTATTTAAAGAACCGAGGAAGGTTAAGTTCGGGTCATTGGTGGGATCAGGTTTTTTTATTGGTGGAGTCTGAGGTTTTTCTATAAAGAAATTCTTAATAACATCTCGGAGTTTGTAAGTTGGCAGTGTTTCAATCCTATCGGAATATCATCCCACTGAGCAGTAAAAGTCATAGGAATAATCTATAGCATTATGGATTCGGAGAGATACATGATGTAATCATGCTTGTAGATATTTGGTTGGCGATTATGAAAAAATGTTGTAACTAACTTTATTTTACACACACATTGCTTCTTTATAGACCTTAATATATCAAGAAAACAAAAAACCCTTAAACATATAAAATATATACTGACCTACTCGTTATATAAAAATAAAATTCATACAGTAGGCACTATATTGCGCTCACCACAAACAGACAGACATTAGTGTCTACACTTACGAGTATCTATAGCCGTGCTGACAACGTATAATTTTGAGTGTTTTTAATTTTAAAAGCAGATTGAGAGTGTACCTAATATATATTATATGCTAGTGTTTCTAAAATACACTAGACACAAAGACAATAGAAGCGTAAGATTCTAAGGCAACGTCGTACACTAGTGAATGGTTTGATAAAACAAGCATTGAAATTTGAAACAGCCGCGTATAAGCTTCATGGTAGAATCTGCATTGAATTACTAAGTAGTTGCTTAAGTTTCATTTACAGTGCTCTGAATTTGATAAGGGATGAATCGAGAAAAGTGTATCGCTTTACTTCTTTATTTTTGATTATTACTTTATGAGTTTAACATGTATGTCACTGTGTTAAATTTAAATTAAAGAGTTAAATTTCATCTACATTTATTTGTTTTCTCAAAATATAGACATCTATTTAAAAAAAATCCATTTTTATATCACCATGATACTCACCTTAATTTTTATTATTATATTTTTATATTTACACATAGTTAATTCAACATTTTATTACAATCAATAATAATTAAATTCCATATGGAAATTTAAACCTTTATTATTCTTAATCTATCTTCTTATTCTTTTTTTATTTCATTTCCCTTGCCTGTATTTAAGAATATAAAATTATAATAACAGAAAAAAATACATTAATAATTTAATAAGTCACCCATCATACCAGCTTTACTGAAAGTAAACCGAAAATTTTAACGATGTCATAAAAGTTCGTAGCCCCGGATGGATAACCCTGCCGTTGTGTAGAATTATTTTTTAGAAAATTTGTTTATTTCTCAAATTAATTAGTGAAAATAAATGTTCTCATTTGGTTTTAAAAGTTATTAATAACAATATTTAAATAACAATGAATTTCATCAGCGTTGAGTATACATTTTAAATTTGTACTGAGTATATAAATATCATTATAAATATTATAAATATTATCAATGTCAGGAATATTTATTTTTATACTGTAAGTTATATTTGTAACGTTAAAACCCTTAAAAATTGTTATTTTCGAGACATCACGCAATTACTCAACGACGCCTACACTGCAAACTAATTTTGGCGTACTTATGTAGCTTATACAAGAGCTTTCTTATACTTAATATAACAGTGCCTGTACACTAGGCAGCCTGGTTGTCCAGGCAGGCTACTGCCAGCCAGTCGACTATGGGATGTTGTATGGGAACCCGCACACTTAACAGCCCCGAACTCCTGACTGCGGCAGTCATTACAACGCGACTGATTGCACGGCAGCCCATTGGCTGGATCATAAAATGGCATCGATTGGCTGCTATAACTGGCTGCTCAATTATTTTGGCCGCCGCAGCCTGGTTGCGCAGCCTAGTGCGCGAGATCTCTTACAGTCTGATTTACTAAGCATACTGTGCCAAACCTACTAATGATAAACATGAGTCTTGACAATTATATTCAAACTTAACTAAATTTTGTTATAATTTACAACAAAACAAAGTTAAAAATAAATAGCAAATTGTAAAAAATATACCTGGGTAAAATAATATGCCACTGTGTAAAGCATTTCCTAAACCCTCTTATTGCATAAAACTTAGGTATATTAATACGTACTAAATTTCCTTCTTCAATATAATTTTATTGCATTTTATTATTAGTGCAAAAAATGCGTGGCATAATCAAACTGAAATGTGCCATATTAATCAGAATGATATGTGACGACAGATGCGAAGTCAACTTTTTTTTTTTTTATGGGACAAAGGGGGCAAACGGGCAGGAGGCTCACCTGATGGTAAGTGATCACCTCCGCCCATGGACATCTGCAACACCACAGGGCTTGCAGATGCGTTGCCGGCCTTTCAGGAAGGGGAGGGAGGGAAGGAGGAGTGAGAAGGACGGGAAGAGGGATGGGGAGTGGGCCTCCCGGACTCTCACTTACCGGACGAAACGCGACAGCATAGCTGCCACTTCACGCCGGTCTCCTGTGAGAGAGTGGTACTATACGGGGCGTGCCGGCCCATTCGGCTGCTACCCGAAGGTAACAAGCTTGGCACTACCACTTGTAAAATAAACGGATTTGCTTTATTGAGATTTACATGGTATTGAGACTGCTTTATAAAATAGTACCTGGATGACCGAGCTTTGCTCGGTATTTTTAAGAAAAATGCTATTATTATTCGCCAATAGATGTCGGGAAGAGTCATATTTTTATGTTTAAGCGGGGCTACCCACTTTTGTTATTTTCTTTCAAAAAAAAATTGTTTAAGTTGATTATCGATAAAGTTGATTATTGAAAACACGAATACACAACATTTTCTGAAAATGAATCCTAGCTAGATCGATTTGTCACCCTCGAAATCCCCTGTATACAAAATTTTATGAAAATTGCTCGTTTAAATATATAAGATTTATTAATATTTGTTACTAGCGACTCAGTCGACTCGTCCCTAAGTTCTATTTAACGGTTAGAAGTGAGATGTTTATATTTATTTAAAATGTATCATATACGTTGTAAGTTTACGTTGACTCGGATAACCAGCTGTCGTCACATCAAATTTCATGAAAATCTGTGCAGTGTATCTGTATTCTTGTGATGCGGCCACAGACAGAAGGATAAATAAACAACTAAAAACATTAAACTCTGTGGCGAAAATAATGACAATTTCAATAAGATTTGCCATCAACTATTTTATTTATAGATTCGATTCAAATAGAATTTGTTTAATATAATATGCATATAGATGTATAGATTAACTAATTATAATACTCTTGTGAATTTAGACCAGAAGTGAGCTCTTTTTAAAAAAGCAAGAATACTAAATCGAACTCAATTTATTTTAAGTATCTGAAAACGCTAAAACACAAACTAACCAAAAAGACAACTAAGCTACCAAAAATGATATTTTAAAAAAATAAACCAACATAGTAACGACTTAACAATGCTACCACGATAAGTGTCAAAACACACCTACCCCCCGATGCCGGTGCCCGGTTATGCATCGACTTTTATAGTTTTATCCCCACTCCAACATCCTCTTTTCTGTTCATCTTCCACAATACCTATAAAAATATGCTGGTCTTGTTCAAATAACACATCCAACTAAATAGAAAACCTTATATACGTAGGTATATATTTTTTGAAAATATACATAGTTGTGATTTCGAACGCTTTCCTTCCGCCCCATAAATCAAATTTGAATTCAGAAAAAAATCTGTAAAGAAAATTTACTAAGCCTCATTTACGAGGGACCGGAACCTTTCAATCAATCCTTTGCGGTCATCAGACTGTACATAGTTGTTTGCTTGAAATATCACATCAAAGTTGCCGTCTATATAATTTATTTACGTATTTTATTTAGTAAAAGTAACAATTCAATGATTTTTTTTGATAAATCTTAGGAGGAAAGTACGATACAGGCGGAATTTGCAACTGAATGTGGATTTAATAGTGGCTCACACCCGCCACAAAAAATATTATTATTGTTGAAAATTATCCTATATGTTGATCCAAATTATCAAACCAAATTTCAGACAGACTAATTAAAATTCTAAAAACTATAGATTCCATCTCTGTGGCTAGGTATATATATTTTATATTTTGTTTTTTGAAGTTATACTTTTATTCTTTTGGCGCGTTAGGGGCGATGAGCGCGCACACCGTCAGGACTCACGAAAAACCGACACCCTGAAGTTAGCTATAGTCAACATTTTAGTTTTTACTACAAACGTAGAATAAAGCGAAATATAATATTTTTGAAAAGATTTTTATCTTGTTACGCCAAAGAAGTATAACTTCTAACGCGTGTACATAAGTACACAAGTACATGCTTTTTTTTTACATATCTTCGCGGCGATAGCTATTATTTGATATATAATATTCCATGTGATTAAAAAGTCAAAAAAAGAATATCTATTTTCGTTAGAAGTATACCTATTAATATTGTACGTACAAATTTAAATATACGCGACATTGATAGGATAATTATTAGAGTATTAAATTTTGAAATTGAGTTTGACCGTAGAAAAAAATAACTTTATAACTAAGAAACTTTTGTGTTATTTACCTAATATAAAATATTTACTTAAATTTCGTTATGAACCTTCGAAAGTACAGCCAATTTATTTAAACTATTTGTGTCCCTAAAGCGTATCTTCGTCTCTATTCAAAAATTTCAAATTTTGAAATTTATTCATAAGTAATAACAACTTCCAACTATCGAGGGAATCACCCACAAATTTAAATCCTCCCCGACATTTTATATATTCTTAGATATTATGTTTAGCTTTATGTTCTTTATCTGGTAAGGTACTAATATATACTTTTATTTTCTATGCGAATTACGATGATCACCCTTGAACCTACTTTTAAAAAAATACAGCAAGCCTAAGCCTGGCTGGCCTCTGTCGCTGGGTCCCGATCCGTAAATAAAGCGTTTGAGAAAAAAAAACACATTCTGAAAAGTAATCCACTTTTATTCTTAGTTTATATTTAACGTAATAAATATAAAGATCAAATCAAAATTTAAAAAATTGAAAAGATGAAAAATTTTGAAAATTGCTATCGTTACATGGATTTCGATGAAAGTTTGCTATGATTGTCATTATAATTGCGTTATATATAAAAGTCGCGTTATATAATGAAAGTGATATGAACTCCTTAGTTTGAATAAACTTTATAAAATAGTTTATATTAGACAGTATCAACGGACTCGCGAAAATACCTATCTTATACCTTGTCACAGTTACGTGAGCTTCACTGCTACTATGTAAGCGTGCACTATAATATGTACCGCGCCGTTGGCTAGTCTCAATGAGATTGGCCGCCGTGGTCGTAATCGGCCGGAAGGACATTATCATTATTTTTACAAAAATGATTCTGAGATCATAATTGTAAAGTACTTATATTTTTTTAAAGTGAAAAGGTATAAAATAATCACAAAATAGTGCTTTCATTTAAAGTATTAAACTTTTTGTTATTTTTATTTTTGGCCTATTTGCCAATATATGGCACAAACCTTTTCATAAACTTTTTAAAGTACTTAATTACTTTGACTTGTCTATATCGGTACAGAGTCATCATCGCTTGTTTTCAATATGTTGCGATTTTTACATTCTATAGTATTCCAACAAATACAAAAGAAGTCAGGCAAATATAGAATAAAAATGCGCTAATAATGTACCATTAGTAAAATAAAAAACGTTTTTTTTATCTACTCCAAAAAAGGTGGTATGCCTTAATAAATATATGTAACATAAACAAAAATTACATACACTATTTTATTTGAATAATATCGCGTTCTACCTCGGAGCACTTTAAGCTACCTTTATAAGTGAGAGCGAACTTTTCTTCTTTAGAAGTGATTTTTTTCATTGTTATACGCAAAATATGAGGGAACAATAAAACTCTACTGACTATTATTTTATAATAGACCTTTATTATTCTCTAAATTGCAGCTTGAATTTTCCCTGGGATTTTCCTTAGATAAGGAGATGATGATAAATTGACAAAGAAATAATACAAATCTAGATTTATATTTCTTTTTCGTATCAGCAAAAAGAAAAACATAGAAAAAGTCTTCAGAATTCTTTTTAATATCAAACAGAGACTCGCCCTCGCTCTACTCGGACTCATTTTAAACTATGTTTAATCGGTTAGTACGAGTATATTAGATATTTTTGTGTAATGTGGTCACAGATAGACGAACGAACAGAGAGACAGACAAAAATACTAAAAACTATATAAAAAATAGATTCGGACTCTATCGACAGTAATGAACATGAACTCAAGTAGAATTTTATTAGAAATAAAATTCTGTGTGGCAGTACAAAAATGTTTAATAAATACTTCACTCGCTTTTATACTTCGAAATATGAAGTGGGTAATTTTGATTTATATAGAACTAACAGACAAATAATAATTGGTACAATAAACTGGTAAAATATAGAAAATAATAAGAATTTTCTCCATCGTCTTCTACATTTTTGTTCTTATACTCGTAGTTCACGATAATATTCGGCCTCAAATACCTCACTTTATATAGCTTTTGTGATTATGGTCGCGGATCTTTTGTAGGTCATTTGATTGTTATGAGCTGACTTAAAAATATCTTGTATTATAGATATTATAGCTTATGATAGCAAATCTCTTACATATCATCAATATACGTATAGTTCATTACTTATAGAATTTTCTTAGAATTTGCAGTTCTGTGCCCACTAGTAATAAGTATTGATTTTATAGATGCTAGGCTGTCTCAACTAAGCAGTGAATTTATGATAATTTACAAAACTTTAATGGTTATTTCCTGTTTGTTAAAAGGAATCCCTCTAACAACAGAAATCAAATGTAATGATAAGAAATATGAATGAATGCTTCAAGGTATTTGAAACGTTGGCAACCATTGATATAGTAGGAAAAAAGGTGTAGATAAGTCATACGCGCTCAAAAAGTGGCACACTAAAACTAGGCTATTGGCCTACCAACGCGTTGACGACGCACTGTCGAGAATTATATTTGTCTCTTTTTCACTGGCGATACTTGAATCATGCCATCCTATTTTGACGACTAATCGTAATGTAGTGTGTTATTGCAATATTTTTAGTTATTCTGTATTCATGTGTGCGTTAGTGTGCCGTTTTTGAAGATAGAATGTCGTTTAGGTAACGTATCTACACCTTTTTACTTATAATATCATTGTTGGCAACCAAAAATCCAAATTAATCTGCGCAAAAATTCAAAAAGGAACATTTATTTAAGTGTCAAATTTTAGGAAAAAAAAGTATAGTAAAAAAAAGGTTATTAAAGTTTCATATTACCTACTTACAAAGATACTAAAGTAATGTTTGGTATTATACTTTGTTTCAAAATATGTCGTTTCCGCAAGTCTTTGGCATCTTGCCAAAAGAGATTTTTTTGTAAATCGTGTTAAAGCTGTTAATGGGCTTTTGATGTACTTCTTTCATAAAATTGAAGCTTTTGCTGCTAACGACTTGAAAGTGCTAATACTACTGATATTTATTTTAAACGAATTATGAAGGAAATGGTTGCCTTTGTAACTTGTAACTTGTAGTTCTTTATGTTTTTTATTTTTCAGTATCAAACCCGGCCCGATTCGCTGGGCGAAAGTTAAAATAAATGTAACGGTTTTTATAATTTTCTACTCAACAACAAACTAAACAAAAGTAAGTTACTCCTTAAAACATTAGTTATCCACGAGTGACAGTCCCGTCAAAATTGGTCGAGCCTTTTCATAGATTAGCTGGAACAAACAGACAGACAGACAGACAGAAAAAACATTTCAAAATAGTTTTTTTTATGTAATTACCGTATATACTTTCAAATGCATTTAGTAAAAAGGTGTTAATTTGAAATTAAAAACAGACACTTCAATTTTATTTATATTATGTACTAATGTACTGATTATAATAATGATTGTACCTAGGTAATACATAATTCATAATTACCGATTAATAGCGCGAACACGCGCTAGGCCAGCGCGGTGGACTATCCCCCTCGTACGTGGGAGACCCGTGCCCAGCCGTGGAACATTAAAAAGGGCTGATGACAATTGCCGATTAATAATTATTATTATTAAGTCAAAGAAAATGAAAACAAGATATAGAATTAATTAAATATACATTTTGTTTAGTATGTGTCATTTCTTATCTTTCGCTTTCCTACAATTACAGTGATTTCGTGAAAACAGGGGAATAATGTGTAACAGAAAGCCAGGGAAGAGCGTGCTATTTGATTTGACCAGTAAGCAAGTGCTGATCGAGCAAATGCATGCGAGTAAAAAGTGAATAATAACAATAATGCAAGTATTTCTTAAAAAATCACTATCGTGCGGAAGTCAACTTAATCCTATTGGTCACAATCGTGCGGGTACTTTTTTTAAAAAAGTGGGGGGCGCACGATTTTTTTAATATTTTTTTAGGTTGTCTGGTTCCTATATTACTAGAATGCATTAATTATTTAGGATAAAATAAAAAAAAAAAACTTCGCCGGTTGCAAAGGGATATAATATTTTTTTATGTTACATGTCATATTATGCGAGTACTGCAAGCTTCGCTCGTTTTATACAAAAATATCAGGTAAAGTCCGCCAGAGCAATATTGGCCACACTAGCCGGTGTGGTAACACTATGTGTTGTGCGCAAATACATTTGTCACACCCAATTTCCGTTAATCTCAAAGTTTGGTGAGATAACAATCCGATATAATCGGGAACACCTGAGAGTTCAGTTATAAACTAAGAACACTGAACTTGTTACTAAGAATTTCGTGATAGAAAATCTCTATAATTATCAAAAACTATAGAAAATATATAGGTGTCTGCAGTTTAGATGTAGTTCATAACATTGTTTTGTATTTAGAAAACCAAACGTGAATTCTTAGTAGAGAATTTTCTAACGTACACGTTTCTAATTTATATATTTTATATTAAAATTTATAGATTATTTATAGATAAATGCTTTTTATAATCTAGTTGAATCTAATACCAAAATTTATCAAAATGAAGAGATAACGCTTGAAACTCCATATTGTTAAGTTTCTGCTGAGTGTTTGTTGCACTCCGAAAGAACACTTCATAATTCAATGTCATGTTAGGAATGTATGACAAAACAAAATCATTCTCTTGGGTAATACTAAAGCTTCTTGTAACGATTTGTCAAAAGCAAACGAGTCTGCAACTGAAAATATGTTATTTTACAGGTAAGTACAAAAATGCCATGAAAACGTTATCACAAATCTATCTCTTATTCATGTTGAGAATGTAATCTCAGGACTAAAAATCATCCGAACAAAAGGTAGATAAGCTCTTCTTCTAAATGACTACGGGAAAATGCACGAGATATTACACTGACAAGTCTTTAAATGATCGTCAAGTATATCAATGAATTAGTGCTGTAGTCGTTGATACGCTAATAACGTTAATAAAAACGCTTAATTTTCTATTTTTAGATAACTTGTAAAATGTTTTTTCAATTAACATTTTGACTGACGAGTGCCAGAAACATTTTCAAACCTTGGCGGCCATTAATTGTAAGTAAATATTTTGTTTAAGTTAGCTTTTCTTACCTCATAATGACAACATAAATCTAGTGTAATGTCATGAGGCACAAAATAACGAGCATACCACACGACGACAGTCGCGTGTTCCGCTCCAGTCTAGCTTATCACGTACCTCTTTACCCATAAATAACCAAAATGTTTTAATATCAGATTTTGACATGTTTACTTTACAAAGCTAACATGATACGTGATTTAAATTACTTTGTATGATTGAAGTGACTCATTTACTAAATTCTGTTACATTAATTGATACAATGGCATTTATTTAAAACATAAAATTGGCAAATCTAAGGTTCGCAAAGGTTTTAGTTCACTAAAATAATTTATAGTCTAATACAGGTATTAAATAGTACCGACCTAATAAGAGCAAGATACATTTTTTTATAAATTTGGCATTTCTGAGTACTTTTTAAATATCCAAATATTTAAAAAAATAATTGAAATATTTAGTTATAGGTTTATTATGATTGGTAAATTCAAAGGCATGTTTTTATGTAAAACATTTAGGTAGTATAGCTATATGAAAATTTGACCGCAGAAATAGGAACTCAGGTCAATTTGCCATAGCGTTTTAACTTATATCTATTTGAATTACAATCTGAAGACTAATCAAACCATTGCTTTTTACAACGTTAATAAATCGGTGAAGAACGACGGGAAAAGCCACTTTCTTCAGTATCGAGGTTAGGCGCCTTCAACAGCAGTACTTCATGACTTAATAAGGTGGCTTTGGATGATATGAATCTACAATTGATTCGTGCGGAACTCGCATATGCGAAACCTAGAGGCAATAATTATTATAAAAATTTATTCGGCTAAATCCATCACATTGTTAGTACTTACTTTTACACATTTTACTTTAGTGCAGTCATTCCTTTTCGTAGTAATTTGACCATTGAATGCTTTTTTAGTTAAATACGAACCATATCATTATTAAAAAAATATGGTAAGTATTGTTATTCGTTGAATCGTATGCCTGAGGCAGATTAAAAAGTTCCACTACATGTTATGATTTTAATTTTTACATCACGTAGTGGGAAAGCTTCTTTTAGAAGTTACTCAGACTCCTAGTATATTAATAATTCTGTATACGTTTCTGAATATAATATGAACAGAATAAATTGGTTTCGCCTTAAGTATAAAACTTGAAAATTATGTTTATTATTACTAGGTACTTCGTTTGATAGGGTAATGATAATAGAGAAGAAATGAAATTTTAAACAAAACTAAGGTATATTGTTCTCGAATTCTACTAAATAAACGTCTTAAGACGAACATAATACTCGTTCTATTTTACGGATCTGGGTGTTGTGCCATTGGAATGGTACGTTTGAGTTCCCTAATATACACAAAAAGCTCAAAGTCCTGTATCTATTTCAGATGTAACATCGTTTTTCAATCGATTTTCTTTATTTTTGCTTATTAGCTACTGATAAGCTCTAGTGTTATCAATAAAAATATTTTGATAACAGATTGCGTGATTATGTAAATACTTTTTCCTATCTTTCTCTTTTCAATAATAATTACGGTGACTACAGGAGAACAATTTCAATTCAGCGAATTTCGACCTACTTATACTTTTACCTTAAATAACTTTTAGTCTTAGTAAAGATCATATATCGAACACGAGTCGTACTTGTCTAAAGCAAGTGCCGGTTAGAAATATAAATATTGTATGTCTTTGACAGCAATAAATTGCTTTTTTTATTAACTACTTCAGAGACGTATGTGTACTGTTTTTATGTACCATATTTTACTAGACTTTCTAAATTTTTTCTTCTAGTAAGGCTAAATAAGGTCCTTTACCTTACTAAAAGAAACTAATATTGAATGTGGATACTTATTTAAAAATTCACATCCACACTAATACTATTCAGTCCAATCTAAAACTTAAAATACGAAAATAATAAAATAAATAATAAATCTGTCTATCTGTTACGATTTCATGCCTAAATAAGATGAAATTTAATGTAGACCATGGAGATCGCAAAACTGAAACTTGAAAAGCGCGATGTAGTGGTTGAAATACAAACAGCTGCGACAGCATGAACAATACATTTTTCAAGTCAAGGAATAAAATAAAATACAGTCATGGACTGCAGACAGAAGTGAGAACTTAATATACATTTGAAATAATTATGTTATTGCTTAATTTTTAACTAATTAATATGTTGGGACAATAATTATTATTACAACAGCACCATCTAGTTCCGTGTTAAGCTACGTTTCGTGCTTGTGTTACGGATACCAGATAATTGATATACTACACATATACACTTTAAATACAATTAAAATTATAAATATAAACATCCATGACTGGAGTACAAGCATTCGTGCTCAACAAATGAATGCCCCCAGCGGGACTCGAACCCGCGACCGCTGGCGCAGAAAGTAGGGTCACTATCGTCAAATTCTATTAGTATGAATAATATTAAATTAACTTTTTAACTGGTAAATTGATATAGTAGAAAACAAAGAATATTTCGGCATTTATGAATAATCAAAAGTATAATAAACCATAATTCCATTTTTTTTAAATACTTACTAAATACCTACTTTCTGATACCTGTGAATATATAGGTAGTTTCTGTAATCCTTACTCATCGTTAAAACGTAACTAAGTTACAGGTTAAACGTAACTCGGGTAAGACCCTAGACACCTGACAAATGTTGATAATTTGCAAGAAATTTAGGCACGTCCGATAAATACATCAACTTTAGTCACAAAACAAAGCAAGTATTGGGTTCAACTCCCAGTTGCAAACTTTGGTATTTTAGAATAAAGTAAGCTTGATGGAGTGAAGTTTGTATGAAGACTACAAGAGTACAAATTGAAGAAGGTAACGATTTAATGCTATTTTAATGAAAGTAGGTACGTAATAATATCGCTACCCAATTTGTCCCTTAGCTGAGCTCACTTTATAATAATATGTACTATAATAAAATAATATAACAAAAATGGAATAGGAATCGTTTATAAAAGAAAATATCTGGAGAGGGTCACCCTTATCACCGGGAACCCTTATCACATAGGGGAATAAAAAATACTAAACCTACTAAATATACACTAATTTCATGTAAGTAAATCGGTCAAGCCGTTTCGGAGGAGTTTGATAACAAAAACTGTGACACGAAATATTTTTTTTTATATATATTTGACTAGCAATTCCCGCGGCTCTATTTATATTAAAAAATAGGAATTGGTGGTAGAAGGTTGAAAATTTATGGCTCTAAGTATTTTTTCATCTATAATAATAACTATAACCATTTTATAATATTTTCAATAATATTTTCCGAAACATATTTTAAATAAAATTCACTATAAAAAGCTTTTATAAGCTAGACACAGTGGTGGCCCAGTGGTAACGCGCTCGCTTGGATAACCGAGTGATGCGGGTTCAAATCTGTGTCTCGCGACTCTGATATTTTCATGTGCGAATCATTTTCTAACATGATCACCACTTGTCTTACGGTGAAGGAAAACATCGTGATTCGTGAGGAAACCTGCATGTCTGAGAGAACGAGAGGCAAGCGGGTAGACTATGGCCTGATCCCCCTCTCATTGAAGGGAGGCCCGTGCCCAGCAGTGAGACATTAAAAAGGACTGAATACAAGCTAGAATTTTATAATATGTAGGTATATAGTAGATTAGTATGGTACTATATGCTTGGTATTTTTAACCGAAAGTGTTACAACTAATATAATACTCAAATATTCATTAATCAGCAGGGAAACAATGTGTATTAAACAAACCTAACTTTGAATTAAACAAACCGATCCAGTCTATTTATCCCTGTTTTAGTTGCTGAGTTATATAGTTGTAAACCAGAAAATACGAGTAAGTTCGACTCTCCATTGCGGTTGAAAAAAGTAATTATTTTTTCTTTAAAGAAAATGACGGCCAAAAGTTGTGATATTAGTGGTGGTTACAATCCCGTACTTTTAAGAGTTTCAAAAGTTCATCTCTCTCAGCTGTGCTTATTTTGCTTTACTCTTCAGACTATGTTAATGACGTAGTGTAGTCGTTTTTGTGTATCACTTCAGTTCTATAACTTGTAACAAGACTCGCATATTCATCTAAGTTTCAAAGAGATTTTTTATTTTCGGTTGAAAAAAATATCTAAAAAATATATTGTACATTTTAATTACTGTTAATGTAATTGTCTGACTAGTAAAAAATCGAACCCTTTATAATTGAATCAGATAGGTCAGTGCAATTCGTATTATACTGCTTATTTGAAATATAAATTAGCTTTTTCTTTGTTTGAACTGAGCCGTAATGAAAGTTTTATTTAGGAAAGGGCCTAATACATCCGACCGTTAAGATCTTGCTCGTGTATATACACGAATGTCTCTGATTAAGCAGACTCGAGATTAGTGTACTTGCTCGCATATGCATAATATAACATATATTACGAGTATCTTGGAATTATATACATTTAAAGCTTTTAAATTAACGAGTATATTTAGAAGATAAACTATCTTATGCAGCATAAAATATTAAAACAGTATTTCGAATTATACTATGTTTGACATATTCTTGAGAACCACTATTATTAATTATTCATTTTAGTAAATCTTGTGAACAATGACTACAGCAATGATTTGCTTAGAATCATGTAATTGGATTCTATTAAAGGAAGAGGACCGAAAGAAGGAGTAAGAAGGAAAGTAAAGAAAATGAAAAATAAAGTTAAAGTTCGGATGTATGAAAGTTTGAAGCAAGCACGCCAGAACGATTAAAAAATTTGTTCTATAGGGATTAACGCAAGGGAAGAGAGGGCGAGTAACTAGTATTAAATATCAAAGAAAAAACGGACGAAGCCTAGTGTGATTACTAGCATCTTGTCGTCGATATTTCTAAAATTTTCTAACTAATATTATATTCTAAACAATTAAAACTATGTACAACTTCTGCATTCACGTTAATATTAATGTAAGCAGTTTCAAACAAAACATAGTTCAGGATAACAGCTTCTTATCTTTTGGAGCTATTTTTTTTTATGCGACAAAGGGGGCACGGGCAGGAGGCTCACCTGATGGGAAGTGATGACCTCCGCCCATGGACATCTGCAACACTGCTGGGCTTGCAGATTGCCGGCCTTTCAGGAAAGGGAGGGAGGGAGGAGGGAGAAGGACGGGAGGAGGGATGGGGAGTGGGCCTCCCGGACTCTTACTTACCGGACGAAACGCGACAGCATAGCTGCCACTTCACGCCGGTCTTCTGTGAGAGAGTGGTACTATACGTGGCTTGCCGGCCCATTCGGCTGCTACCCGAAGGTATCAAGCATGGCACTACCACTATAAAAATATTACTATATGTATAATGATAAAGATGCTTTAAAATTAATATCTCTCTAATATATAAAAATTCCTGTTACAGTGTTTGATATCAAACTCCTCCGAAACTGCTTGACCGATTTTTACAATTTTTTTTGTGTATGTTTGATAGGTCTGAGAAAAGGTCGTAGGCTATTTTTTATTCCCCTATGTGATAAGAGCGGTCCTCTCTAGATTTGTTATTTTTTTATATTTAGAACAATTTTTTTATGATTCCTCATCAAAAAATACTTATAACCCTAAATTATCATCCTTCTACAACCAATCCTTATTTTTTAATTGCGATTAGAGCGCGGGTGGAGCCGCAGGAATTGCTAGTATTTTATATATTATTAACATTTCCCGCAGGTCCTCCCGCATTTAAAAAAACGGAAACCTACGAGTAATTTGTTGATTTTATACATTACTGGAGAATTCATTTCAACTGTTTGTATAGATTTCTCAGAAATGAGATATTTTCGTGTACTTAATAAAAAGTATTCTATATGATGACTAGGATAACCACTAACCAGCCATCATCATACCATATTTCATCAAAATCAGCTGTCTATAGTAGTGTGGTCACAGAAGCCAACTTAAATTAATTTCTTTGGAAATTCTACACTACTACTACTACACTCTCATTTAAAATAACGGATATAAGGAGATTGCACTCAAAACGTTATAACTTTAGATCGTATCGTCTATTAAAAGTTATAGCTGAATTTAATCGAAATCAACCTCATTTGGATCCAAACACATCTTCGCAAAGTAACATGTGCTTTGTTTGTATTTGTCGGATAAGGACAGTTTCACATACATATTTAATGTACATTAATTATTATTATTTATATTTCCCCCTTTTTTAACGTCAAATTCTAAGTGTCAAGTCTATTTGAATTGACATTACAATTAACATGTCTTTCGAAATATAGATCTAAAGTTCTTTCGGAAATCAGATTTCCTCGAGAAATTTTTCATCGCCGTATTGTACTCGTACAAGTGGTAATTGACTTGAAAAGATGCCTTAAATATAAAATCACGGGATTTGAACCCGTTTAATTTGATTTATTCCTTAGCAATATATCTGTAATTTTAAGAATATATGACTTTAGTCCACTTGGACACATTTTACTGGGCTACTTCTTCCCTTATGTTTTCTATGTTCAGCATCATAGAAAACATATAAACATACATCGATGTTCACCATCATATAAAACATATACTTATTCTCAGTATCTTTCTGAGAGAACTGTACGTATATTAGAAAATTCATTTAAGAAGGATATATTAAGTTACCTCTGAAGCCCATAAACTTCCAGAAATTATCAAGAACATTTCTCCAAAGTTGAACAAACTTACAAACACATTTTCACGATACACGATTTATGTAGGAGTAAGGTAAAATGGAAATAAAATATATTTAAAAACGATTTTGCACTATTGAAAAGGTGGAATTACATATAAAATGAAAAGTACGATTAAATGTAAAAAATATACTGAGGAACAATACAGAACTTAATATTTTTACACGCTGATCAAAATAAACGTTTAAACTTTAAACTGTATAATTTAATTATGATCAATTGAAATGTCGACTTTTATGTTGAATTATTCTATTTAAAAGCGCCATGCTAAATTGCAAATGTAGTAGTAGCCCAGTGGCAACGCGCTCTTTTGGGAAACTGACTGAACCGGGTATAAATCGGGTCTGGCACATCTGGTATTTTTATATAAGTACAAATTGTTTCTAGCATCTTTATGATTACCAGTCCTGTTTCGGTGAAGTAAACCATCGTCAGGAAACATGCATATTTAAGAGAAAGTAGCAGTGTAGTCCGCCTACCTACCGGCCAGCATGGTGGGCTATAGCTTGATCCCCCTTGATGTATTGAAGAGATCCCGTGCTTAGGGTAAAAAATACAGTAAAAAAAGATTTCAGACAGTTAAGTGATAAAGTCGCTTTTTCTGACTCCAGAAGGCTAGAATATTAGAAGCAAGTCAGTAGTTCGAAATTTTGAATGCATAATTTAAGTAAATGTAAGTTTGACAATATTTATGTCTCATCAAATATCGGGAAATGAAACTCACTCGCTTTTTCTCTCACTCATCACGACATATTGAAAACTGCTTGACGTATAAAAAAGTTTGGCTGGGAGATAGTTTATAGTTAGTAGACGTCCGCGAAGAACGGCTTTTGCGACAGGGCCGAATTAAGGAGGTCTTAGGGCTCTCGCAAGTTTATATGATTGTCTTTCATTTTTGTGCTACAAACTTTTTTAGCAGTGAGTAGGTACCTAGGGACGAGCCCTAATGACATGAGTCGCAAAATTATGTATGACGGAATTTTTTCCCCTTAAAAGTTCTAAAAAAAGTATGCAATAGCTTATGTGTATCTTTTAAGGTTGAATAGCTATAACCCTTTTAAAGGTAATCAAATTTGTTTTAAGATAATGCATTATTTACAAAGGTGTCTTTATAAACATGATGTTAATCATTATTCAAATAAATCAGTTATTCATCACAAGTATCGAATTTTGAACAAAATTGTTTTTGGCATCATTTGATTTCAATGCATATCCTACGAGATATCATAGTTTTAACATAACTCCGCAACAAAATAATGATCACCACGTGCAAGACAGGCGGACGGGCGAAAGAGTTTGATTTCCAGCCTTTATAACGCGAGCGAAGCCGCAGGAAAATCTAGTAGTAGATACATTAAAAGAGTTATTATAATAGACTTATATATCAAATCGTATTATTAAATGTTACATCATACCATACAAATTACCTCCACTTGGTACCGAAAAAAGTTTAAGTGTTTAAAAAAGTTTATGATAAAAGTCAAAAGAAAAAGGCATCTGGTATAAGACTCATGCTGAAACAATAATTCTTCCTTGGATTTTATATATGGCCATTGCGTCTGCGACGTTCGTGCGGTTTCGTTCTGTTCGTTCATTAAATAAATTTGTATTTTTGGGTGGCAATATCGATTTATAAATTAGGGAAATTTGCAATATTTATAGCAAATACATGAACAATATAATCACTACTATTATAAATTTGAATGTAAGTTTGTTTGTTACGCTTTCACGTGAAAACTACTTAACCGATCATCATGAAACTTTGTATACATATTCTTGGAGGTATTAAAAGTAACATAGGATACCTTTTTTTACTTTTTTCTTTACTAGCGGGCTTGAAACCATGAACGCTGGCGAAGCCGCGGGTACTGCTGGTATAATATAAACGTAACAGAGCGTCATAGTCGCATATCAATCGATATGGATTTTGAAACGGAGAAACAAAAATTCTATTGCATTATCAGTCTAAACATTACCTTACATAACAATGCGGAATACAGTAAACTAAATTCATTTAACTTAGCCCGAATAGAGGCCACAAGCCACAAATACTCATTAATTGTATACCGACTAATTTCATTTGTTACCTTCCTGAATTTTCGATGGTTTTGTCAACATTGCAATGCAATCTAACAGGCAAAGCCTTTTGAATAACAATTTCAGACCAAAATGTGTTTATGTCAGTACTCTAGCCAGTCTCTTTAACTTTATTTTAGCGAACGCTTCTACGTACGAGTACATAATTTGTATATGAATGTATATCGCCATTTTAGCGTTTGTTCTTTACCCACATACTCGATTATATGCATGTGTTTCTATACAAATTTGACAATGGCTACTGAGTGAAATGAAGTCTTAATGTGTTATTGATAATTTTTTTAATTTATTAATTAGCAATATCGATGGTATAGGAATAGGAAGTCTAAGGGGCTTGTTCAGAGGATCACAACCTACTTGCGCTTATCTGATATTTGCAAAGTGGGGAAACTGTTCCAACTGCGGCTTGTGTGAAACTTCGAAACAATCTGTAAAATATATATTTCAATTAATAAAGTTTTACAAATAATTGGATTTCATATTTTAATTTAATATTAGAGGCAGTTTAAAGTTAAATTTAATGAATTTACCGTTTATTATACCTACTTACTAATGTGTAAGGATACGTAAGTGATTCACGTTATGTTTAAATTTGTGTTTCTTAATGTTGTTTCTTGTGTATTTGCTAAATGAAAAGCTGTTGGTAAATATAGTAAAGAGAAAAAGAAGAAAATATAACTTATAAGTTATATGATTACTTACTGAATGCTTACAAATACAAGTAATCTGCTTAGCCCGTCCATGGAAACTTTTCTTGGCTTTGGTATTCTATGGGACGAACAGTTCTAGTTAGTGAAGTTGTAAAGGATTATTATAGGTGTATTATCAAATAGGTAATTTTCTTCAAAAGGATTTGAAAATGAAAATGATTTGGTCAGAATATACTTTTTAAAATATTAAATAAATATACGAGTACAATAATCATTATTTCGAAACAAATAGTTAATTTTTTTTTCATACTAATGAATATAACATAGCTTTGAGATCGCTCCAATTTCACTAAGTTTATGTAAATATAGAAGATAATACCCATCCAGTGTTGCTATTCAAATATTAGGAATAGATTTAAGTTTATTTTTGTTTGCTTTATTGCTAATCATTAAATTTTAATGACTATAATGTTCAAAGTTTGGGATATTGCGACTGTACTAACAACTTAGTATACAACTTAATCACGTGTTAACTGAAACTTAATCAGTTAACACTTGATTAAGTTTTATACTAAGATTTTACATTTCATGGTTAGCAGCGAATCTTAAAAAATATAGAAAATAAACAATTAAAAAGATTAATTAAAAGAATAATTATCTAGAATGCTATAATGTTAAGTTCATTTAAAATACTAAAATATAAAATATTGAACAATTAATAAAAATTCTATGTGACCACACCATTTAGTATAACCCAAATAAACGGTTCCATGGGGTCGAGTAAATCACCCATGAATCCCAAAAGTTGGTAATGCTCACATCAATCAGAGCTCACACAATCGCAACGACGACGTGACCCGAACATTCTGTTTTAGATATAAACTTGACGTTACATAGGCACTAATAAATTTGGTGAAACTCAAAACTTCATTTAATTAACCTAATTAATGAATATATAAAAAGAAAAAAAAAACATTTATATATTTTAAATTGTAGCTGTCTGCTAATTGAATATTTCTGAGACATTTTATTAAATAGTACCTATTTGTTTTTATCATCTATACGAATTCAAATTAAAAAAAAAGATTTTATTTTTAAGGTTTATTTATATTAAAGAGATACAACATAAGGAGTCATCCATAAAAAAGTCACACGTTAAGGGGGAGGGAGAGAGTCGTTGAAGTGCGACATTGTGTGACGAGAGGTGGGAGGGGATCCTAAGTTTTGTGATATCACATTTCAAAATCTTATACCTAAGTGTTAAAATGCAATTATTTTGTTGGCGAGTTGACATTTGCTCTACTAGTGTCACACGCCGGGTTGATTTTGTAACGACCATTAATATAATTTATAAATTTTTGTTTCATTATACATTTGAAATGTTTGACTTATAGTGTTCATTTTTTTTATTATTTTTAATGAAATTAAAACGAATTTCAAAACTTTTGTTTAATTAAATATTTCAATAGTAGTAAACTGCGAGTACTATGTGTTGTTTCAAAATTAGGCAACAGATGTCGCCATAAGTTTTTTAAAGTTAAAAATGTGAATTCGAAAACAAAATAAATATATATAAATATGACTTTATCATACTAGTCTTTACCGGGGCTTCGCCTGCGTCCTAAAGACCAGAACCCAAATTCTTAGGTTTTTAATATTATTTATTGAGATGAATAGCGTATTTATTTGAATAAAGATTAACATCATGTGTATAAAACACCTTCGCAAATAAGGCATATACATAATATGCTATAGTTGAGTTTTTTTAGAACTTTTAAAGGTTAACTTTAACCGCTTATGCAGCGCACGCAACGTAAGCTCTCAAAAATAATATTTTTTCTCGTTTTTGCAACGTATTTTCATTGATACTCTATTTGTCGTAGCGTGATGTTATATAGCCTAAGGAGCCTCCCTCCATAAATGGACAAACCGACACATGAAGAATTTTTATATTCCAACCAGTAGTTCCTGAAATTAGCGCGTTCAACCCAACAAAGAAACAAACAAAGAAACAAACGAATGAACGAACGAACAAACAAACAAAAACAACAAACAAACAATCAAACAAACAAATAAAGTCTTCAGCTTTATGATAATTAGCCCTTCCCGCGGCTTCGCTAGCGTAAAGGCTGCAATCCAACTTATTTGCGAGTCACGCGGTGTGGTACCTCGTTGAGCTACCTACGTCCCTCTTCACCACACGTCTTGCACGCTTAGATCATTATTTTGTTGCGAAGTTTATCACTTAAGATATTAATTGAAATAACATAATGGCAAGACCAATTTTATTCAAAACTAGCTGTGCCCGCGACTTCGTTCGCGTGGATGTCGGAACTTTACAATGTATTTTTTAGTACGAAGCGCTGTTGGAGGGTACCGATACAAATCATTTTTTTTTTATTTATGCTAGTGCTTCTTTATAAGCAACATTGGCTGTGGAACCATCTGGAGCGTACACAAAAAGGTTATTGGGGTTGTTTACGCGGGAAAGAGCTACGTATAGTTGACCATGAGAAAAGCATCCAATACTTAGGTCTACCCCCGCAACGGATAATCGAATTGCTGTTAGCCTCACTTCACGATCTACTTCTGATTCCTGGAACCTACTTAGTCTCTTCCTTTTCGCATCTCGGCTACGCTGCGAAAGGTTTGTTTTTTTTCTAGAAGTCATTTTCAAAATAAAAACTGAACCAAACAAATAAAATATTGAACCAAATAAATCAACAATTTACAACAACACAAACTTTCAAAATGAGAATTAAGACTAATAAAATTTCAAACTACGAAGTAAATAAAACTACTTGACTCAAATTGCAAGTTATTATTTACTTCGCACTTCGAAATTAAGACCGAATCTAACTAACCAAAATTTTTTGAAAGATAAAACGAAATAATGAATTAACGAACGAACGATTTACGATACTATCAATTTAATTCAAGACCTTTACATAGACATACCTCTTTAAAGACAGAACTTTAATGACTCCTACAAAACAAAAACCGACTTCCAAACTTAATAAATCTAAACTAAAAAGTAGAAAATAATACTCTTAAGGACTTTGTTAATTTTGGAGTCAATGCCAGCCAGGTATTTTGATTATGTTTACAAATTGATAGATTAATCAAATATGTATCTATTTAGGGTTATTTTGCTTCTTCTTTTTTTCTTCAAAATTAACAAAGTCCTTAAAAGTATTATTTTCTACTTTTTAGTTTAGATTTATTAAGTTTGGAAGTCGGTTTTTGTTTTCTGTTAAAAATTATATATTTTTAAATTTTTAGCGGAAATTAGATACGTATTGTGTTAATGACTATATAAATTTACCTTCTATTATGAGGTAAACCTTATAGCCTGAAAGTATACAACTATCGGTCCATAATTGCGTATTATATTGAAAAAAAATTCTTTAAACTGCTAACCGTTGAGGAGTTATACCTTCCATCATCAGTTACGGTACATGACTCAAATATCCATATAGCCTATAAAAGATTCGGCCGAGCGTCGTTAATTTGCTCCTAAGAATTGAAGAGTTCCGATACTTTGTCATGAATCCCATCATCAGAACCTTACCAAACTCTCATCAAACTACCCTTGAAGTATATCCTTTCCATTAAAAAAGAATCATCGAAATCGGTTGGCGTGATATTGAGTTATTCGTCCATTTATCGCGCAAATACTTAATGCAAATTTGAGACTTTTATGGTTTTCTCATGGTTGCCATTGTCAGAACTGGAAAATATTAAAATGGGACAAACGGGAAGCACTACCTTTCAAATAAAAAAAGAATCATCAAAATCGGTTCACCCAGTTCAAAGTTATGAGCTAACAAACATTAAAAAAAATACAGACGAATTGATAACCTACTCCTTTTGGAAGTCGGTTGAAAACTCAAAGATTGCCGGCAGACATGGGCGAAGGTCATTCTTTCAAGGAAAATCTTAACACCGCGATTCAGAAAATGACTTCACACGCACAACGCCGTCTATCGAACAATACTGCACGCAGTTGATCTCTAGTTCGAATACTCGTAGATGGCGCTGTTTTAATATTTTACTTCGGAAACACTATTATAATTTTATTAATTTACATTTTTTATAAGGTGTGAACTGATTACTATGAAACAAAAAAACTTAATGTTACTTCAATTTACGCACATATTGTTGTGTATAAAAGTTACTTGAAGTTGTGAGATCAAATGCACATAGCCCTAATTTTACTTCTGGAATTTTTCTACTTCTTCACTTTAAACTCAAATATCTTTTGATAGACTGAACCGATTGCAATGAAACAAAAACTAAATGTTACTTAAAGTTACGTTCAATCGTTGTGTATAAAAGTTATCTACATTGCTTTCGTACATTTTACGTGATGCCCGGATAAATAAACAGACAAACCGACAAACCGACAAACCGACAAACCGACAAACAGACAAACAGACAAACAGACAAAAATTCTAAAAATGCTGGAAATGGGTTCTATTGGTTGTCCTTTAACACCCTGGCTATTTTTTTTGTATTTTTTTTTGATGTACAAAAACGACTTTTCTACAGTTTTATTATATGTATAGATTAAATACTTGTGATGAGTAACTTAACTTTATTTAGGTAAGGATTAATATCATGTTTATAAAATATCTTCGCAAATAATGCATTATCTTAAAACAAATTTGAATACCATAAAAAAGGTTATAGTGAGTCAACCTTAAAATATAGACATATAGACCAGGGTCGATAATTTTTGAAACCATTAAAAAGTAATAGTAGGATGAAACCCGTTGGAAAAGGAGGAGAATATTATAATAATAAAAAAAGAAAAATAATTTACGGTTGATTTAAGGTCGGGAAGGGGAACGAGGTGTGGTTTTAAGGGTAAAAAACGTTTTATCTCGATTTCCAGCAAAACTAAAACCTTCGTATTTACACTTTTCTCACATAACCTCAAAATTTATATGAAAAATTCGAAAAACCAAGTTTTTGGTATTTTATTTTTATCCTTTGCAAAAAAAAATGTTTTTCACGAAATTTGGTGAAAACTTACCTTTTTATGTCCTAAATACACTGTAATTTTTTAGATTTAAAATTTATATTTTTTTCACCTTATTTTGACTTAATTTCGAATAAGCATCCTAGTTTTCAATCGAAAACTCTCCCGTCAAAATATTTGCTTTTTAAAAAAGTCGGTAGGCTTTTTGTTTTTTGAAATTTCTACTTTCTGATGGTGTAAAAAAATATACATTACCATAGTAAATTTTCTCAGAAAAGGTGCTACAAAGTAGTACTACAAACATCTCGTCATACATCATCGGTCGCTCAGTACATAAGTTATCTTAAAATAGCAATAATTAGACATCTACATATATAATTTCAAGAAGATACCACAACTTTCTCAAAATGGGAGTGCCTTGGTATAACTGGTCTAATATGCTATCGCGGACTTTTTTTGAATTTTTAAAGGGAAACAATTTCGCTTCGATTGTATGCAAAGGAAAAATTTTTTCTTTGATTTTATAAATAGACAATAAAACGTAAAAAATAAATTATTGGTAGTTTTCATTTACTATATATATATAGGTATATGCCTAATCATATTTTCGAAGTTGGTGCCAGCCAATACAAATTTTGATTGATCAATTATGTTGTTATTTCTAGTGTTTTTTTTAAAGTCAGTTTTTGTAACAAACATAAGCTAATAAATACTATTGCATCATTTTATGATTTACGAAGATGTAATGATGTTTATTTAAACGCCGCCAAAGAGCAAAGGCTTGCTTTGGAGGAGACTTTTACCCATATAAAAAAATAAAGTAATTATAATAATTAGGAATTTATAAATTAAATTAATTTTGTAAGAACATCTTCTAATTAATGAATTACTTATTTTAGATCAATTCTAATCATCTTAGCAAACTACTCCTAATTATGTATGTTCTACGTTAAATAATTGCAGTATTATAATTTTTGTTTTTTGCATGGAATTAAATAAAGCTATATTATTATTATTTTTTTATACTAAAATTTATAACTTGTATCCAATAGTTTCGCTAAGTCTCCCTAATAATAAGCTGGCAACATTGGCTTATCAAATTTACCTAAATAGTAACAAATTAAAAATCCGTGTTTTCTTAAAAAAATAGTAGTTAAATAACATAACTAACCGATGAAAAGTGATCTTGGTATTATTATACGGTTTTCTCACATAATTACGACACAATTTGACATCACAAACCGGCATAATTCATTATTTTTCGCGAGCTTGTTAATTGTTATCCACTCGTGACTCAAATGACTGGCGTAGGTGAGAAGTGAGTCTACCAATTTAGTAGACTTTATTTGGGCCGTTCGGTTGTTGTCAATGCGGTATCTAGACAATAGACATGTATATTGTATATAATCAAAGCAATTCCGTCATACATAATTTTTGCATAACTTTAACCGATTACGCCGGGCCGCAACGGAAGCTCGCAAAACGAATATTTTGTCCCGTTTTTCCTTACATATCTTATTATGCTCACACTAAAAGAAAAAAATACTTGTATCGCAATATAATGTCTACATTAATCAACCCCAAAATAATCGTGTATTTCATACCAGAGACCATATTTAGGATGTTATGGAAAGCAAAGTAATTCTGTGGTTTCTAAACTGACAAGGCGACTAACCTAAAATGATGTAGGATAATATTTCCAAACCAGCTCATCGTATCTTCTTCAAAGCAATTTTCGTTAAAAGTATTTGTATAAGGTCGGGTTTGTCTGTAGATATTTTTTTACGGTTAGTATCTCAAAAAGATTTTTTTGCAAGAAAAAGTATCCTATAATATGTTGTCCTGGATAACAAGCTTATCATACCAAACTTCGTCAAAATCTGTCCACCCATTTTCTCGTGATGCGGACACAGTCCCACAGATGGAGATAAATTTGAAAACTATAGATTTGGACTCTATAATATATAATGACTTTTCAATTATTTGATTCCCAAAAAAATATAATTTTAGTACATATAATGTATACCTACTCGTAAATAAATGGTTTCAAAATCAAAATTTTACGTATATACTCGTATATTAATTTTTTAAGTCTTTTTGCATTTTAAAGCTTACAGGAATGGGTTTCCAAAATACCCATACATTTGTACATAATTTAATATACAAGTACCTACATGATATGTTGCAATATTTCAACTCTCAAGTAGTAGGTGATTCAGTTACATAAAAATAGATTTTTATAAAACCTTTTAAAACATTGCTAACTTTTATGAAACATACGTTTAAAAGCCAAATCGATATAATATGACCACTAGAAAAATGGCCCTGAATAAATATGAAAAATGGTACTTTGAAAAAATTGCTACACATCTACGCAAAAAGGGCATTTTTTGAACATCTAGCAAATCGAGTAATATTTCAATCGACTATTTATTTACTGTTCCTTGGACCGGAATATTCGACAATAGATATTAATGTAGCGACTATATTGCCTTTTTATTTTCGTTGTCTAATAACGTCCTTTTTAATTAAAATTCATAAGGATGAAGTAATAATTGATTGTTTAAATTTTAATTAACTAGTTACTTAGCCACGCTTCGCTCGGGTTCGTTCCCTAGATGCATTTTAGCGGTAAATATAGATTTGAGATTAGAATTAGCCAACGGCGCGGGAGATATTATAGTGCACAAGTGTACGTGTAAACACAAGTACACTCTCTGTTCCTTATCACTCTCATATTCCGGTGGAACGAATGCTCGACACGACCAGTGAGAGTTAAGGCGCAGATCGTCGGTCCTGACCCGGAGCTTTACGTGCTCTCCGAGGCACGGGGGTGAAACACCGCCAACTTCAATTACGAATTAATTATTAATTAGTTTTAATTGATTTACTTTCTTTTTACATATTTTAATTTTAATATATTTGAAACCATTAGCAAAAGAATTCAATTGAATAATCATGTCAGGAGTAAGCGATGCAGAGACGCAATAGACGGCCCAATTGGATGAGCCACGGGAGGTAAACTAAGTGGGTTGATTTTGGTAATTGTTGTTTTTGAGAGCAGAGTGGACAGTTGGTGTAACCTTTCATTGTTGATGTCGTTGATCATTCTGAATATCATGCTTCAGTGCAGTGCTTTACTTTAGTGACGCTCCATTAAGACTCTCCGACGAGAGCACTACAAGTATATAATACTTACAGGTAATAGTGCGTGAATATAATATTATTATTTTCTAAAGTTAGAAACAATGGCAAAAAATAAAATTAAAAAACTATTGTAAGTGAACGTTAATTGAACTTTTTTTTGTCTTTGATACTAATATTTTTTTTTATATTTTTTACCAGTATTGAGTAGGTATGGTTTATATTTAATTATAAGAGTGCAATAAATGTATGATATTCTGTTCTGAATCATGGAGGTTAGAGAAGTGGAGAACGATCGCACGTACTAAAGCATTAGCCCTCCTGTCCCTGAAAATTTGTAGAATTTATAACGCGCTGCCGTCTGTAAGTAGTATCTGTGAAGTTAACTGTTTATGAGTACAAGTAAATGAAGTTAGTATTAAGACAACGTTGAGTTAGGCATTAAGACAACTTAGTGATCGAAGCGCCTCCTTAGTTTGTCCATATTTCTGAGACGTTACATTCTACAGCCATCGTATTCCTCTTCTCTAACCTCCAGGTAAAGAATGAATAAAGACGGCCCATAAATTCTATCTCGACTCATCTTTTAAAAGTCTGTCGGTCCATCAAAATATGTTTATCAGTAATATCACTAATAACTATGCGCCATCTTTGATTCTTTATCTTACTTATTTTACATGAATTAAAACTAATTTATTCTTGAAAATTTAAAAGTTAAATTAATTTAAAACAGATAATAATATTACAAAGCTAAAATAACTTTTACTAAAATGCAAATCAATGTAACAACTATTTATTAAATAACATACCCAATTATATCGGCACATGAGTCTTAATGTCTTATGCCCCATAAATCGTTCCGTAAGAATAAGCTGCCCTCACTATAACAAGCTCGATACACGTGTTCGGGCGGAGTCGAAAATTTTTCGATTTCATTCACGTTTCAGGGCAAACTTCAGTTAACACAGCTGTTGTTTCCCGAAAATCTTTTACCAACTGAAAATTTTATGAAACTATCAAAAGGCTTGCGGCTTCATAGAATTGCTACAAATAAAAAGCTATGAGAGGCTTACGCTTTAGGCTTCCGTACCTTTCACATTTGCACAATTTTAAGTTTTATATGGAACTTGCTTATATCAACCAAATAGGAACACTTATAACATAAACTCTATTTGGTTTGATAGGAATATCCCAGTTAGATTTAAAATATAAATGGATCACAGTTATTTTTAGCAAGGGTATTGTTAGGAAAGTTCAGAAACCATCAAGATATCGTTAAAAGTTATTAAAATTGTAAACTTTCTTAAATCGTTTCGAGTTTCAATTCATTAAATTTAATTTTCAATTACAATCTACAAGCTTAAAATACGTAAATAGAACTTCGTGTTCACATCCGTAAATAATGAAAAAATAATGTCAAGCAAGACGGGGTTAATCTGATCCTGACAAAAAAAATCTTGCGCAGACAGACCATCAATCTTGCAATCGCCGCCAGATAAGTGACTCGTCGACAGTGAATAAAGCTCACTAGTCACGTTAGACGACACGATATCACTGCTATCTTATTTAAAAACAATAACAATATATAATATTTAATAGAAAAAAATGTTTTTTTCTTTTATTACGTTGAGCATTCATAATATTTTGTTTTTATTAGTGGAAGCTTCCCAGTACTATAAATTAAACTTTTTAAGTATATCAGTACATATAAATAAAATCGAAGTGTCCGTTTTTAATTTCAAATTAACAGCATTTTACAAAATGCATATGAAAGTATAATAGGTATAATAATATAGGTAATTGAATCAAAATATTAATTATTAAATTTTTTGTCTGTCTTTCTGTATGTTTGTTGAACGGCTTGACCGATTTTGACGGGACTTTCACTCGCAGATAGCTAAATTATAAGAACCCTTTAGTTTATTTTAACTTACGCCCAACGAAGCGGGCTGGTTTGCTTGTTGATTAAAATAATTGAACAACAGTAGTAGTAGATAGTAAACAACATTAAGTATGTTCTTTTATGCTCGTGCCTAATGTACTTGCTTTGCCTTGGGAAAAATCTAGTCTAATTTATTTACGCTTTTAAACAGGATGTTTGGAGATTTGTAACCTTCTAAATAATTTCTAACCTGTTATTCTATTGTTTTTACCATATGATAATTATTAATAACTTAAAAATATTCCTCATTCCGTCTTTATTACGGAACTGCATGTCAAATGCAAAGGCCAAATATAAAACTAAATTTATAATCGAAGGATGAATTAAATAAGATTCAACCTAGCGAATAAAACATTGGTTCGTTTCTAAAAACAATGTTTAGTTTTTATTTCAATTATTGTCATTATTGTTTTTTTACGATGATGTCCTGACCGATTTAGGCCACGGTGGCCAATCTCACTGACTTTAGCCAACCGTGCAGGAAATATTCGTTCCCACAGTTCTCGCAGACGTAAGTAAGTGCACTTTCTTATTTCACTTTTTATTCTCAAGCTTGGGAACTTAACATGATAGTTCGACACGACAGGTAAGAGTTTGGCGTAGAACAGACGGATTTAAGAACATCGGATGGTCACTCCTTAACAGAAAACTCAACAATTAAACTTTGCCGACCTGAGAATCGAACGAGTACAGAATTTTCGGACTTTTCGTTTCGTAGATACTTCTAAAACCTATATTATAAATATTCGGTAATAGGTTATAAATTAAATAATAAAAATTTCATTAATATATATATATTAATGAAATTTTTTTTTGTATTTTAGTTATATCTTTCATATTATATTATATCATCGTATTTTAGTTATTTTAAATATGTGGAAGTGCGTTACCATTTTTAAAAGTTTTATTTTTTTATTTTTATTGTAAGCGATAAAGAAGCGGATGTAGATAATGAGAATTTTAATATATGCCAAATTAAAGCAATTTAAATTATTTTGATGACAATTATTATGAAAAATATTCGGTAGACCAGTTTATATATAATCATTAGATAAAATATATAATCATCCTATTAATTCAAATTACTTAATATTTTATATATCGAGTACCTAATACTAAAATGATTTTTTCGTATTTATATTATTAATTCTAGTCTATGAATAAAAAATTCGAGACATTAAAAACAGGCTCTCTAAGGCAAAAAATAAGTTACTCGTAGACGTTTAACAAGTCCCATTGGACTTGTCAAAACAAAAGATAGAATCTATAGTATTTATTAGAATCGTTAGTAGATTTACACTCTCCGCCGTATTTTTTTTTAATGGAAAATGCATTTACGTATACCGATATACTTAAACCAACTGTCCTTTTAAGAACTTAACCATCTGATGTACTGTCATCCAAAAACTTATACGTACTTTATAGGTACATGCAAGTTTCAAGCCAATAAGGACAAACAAATAACAAAATTAGAAGGCAAAAAATTACTTACTACAAATTAAATAAAATTGCCTTTGGGTTTTTTGCGGATTTATTTTGATGCTAGGATTAACATGTTAAATGCTTCATAGCAATTATGGTCACGGGAGAGACGTCCATCTGTTTAAATACTTCAAATTTCAAACACACGCTCACTACATTTTTTTTATTTAGCTTTGGTGTAGAAATAGTATGTTAAAGTAGCAGTTTCACAGGTTTTCTCACCGGAATTCCTTTTCAGATGTGAAAATTGTTAATTTTTGCATAAAAAAACTAGGATAAAAACTATTCTATCTGCTAAGTTGGGATTAATCACACATTTAAAAAGTTAATCGATCGACGACTAACATCGTGAACTTTATATCTTAAGATTAAAATACAAGTTGAATTAGCGGAATCGGTCCACATGAAAATATACATATTAATATATACACTTGGTATATAAATATCCGTCATTTTTTAAAATTGGTTAATGATATAACATCTAATTAAAAATATTGTATATGTGCAATTATAATACAAAATATTTAAATTTTATATAAATTTACCAAATTTTGCATAATATCTAAATAATAATTAAGTTTATTTATAATTTTGATCTTATAGGTCATTGGATTTATAAATAATCCGGAAATTATAACCAAGTGTATCAATATATCAATGTTTGACATTTGACACATGATACATAATTTATTTCATATTATTCTGTTTAGTTTTTTTTTTAATTATACGTATATAATGATATGATAATAGTGGCGAGGTTATACCTGAATATTATCTTTAACGAACAAGAAAAAATACAAATAGAAAAAAAACCACTACATGTATTTTAAATTTGCTTTTTTAAGTTGGCTTTTTTAAAGTACTTAAATGGCGCCACTTTAGATATATAATTAAATTCTGTCTACAGAATGTTAGTATAAACAAGTGTATGTATAAAGAAACAAGATTAGAATATAATAATATTATTTATTACTTTTGTAGGATAATTTTCAACAACGCATTTAAAAAAAAACAATTATAATACTAAATAACTAAGGCAAGTGAGAGCCTTGAGGTATAAAACCACGCTCATCGGCTGTATAATCCACCCTGTAAGTGACACCATCGGGGGCGACGTATTCATAGAATCCCCTAGCCCTCATCCCACTTCTTTCATTATCAATCTTTTCAATATTCCCTTCTTCCCCAGCAGATATTTTGTTTTCAGTTTCATAAATGTAACGGTATCCTTCTGGCATGTAGTCATTTTCGTAGCGTAAGATACCAAATCTGGAGTCATAAATTACAGGGTTGACTTTAGCCACCTGAGCTACTGGTGCTAATGGTCTAGTGTATACCGATGCAGAACTGTAGACGTTAGTAGGTGCGAAAGAGCCTCGAAGTTTAGGAACGCCAGCAGGTTCTTCGGAGGGAACAGATGCTTCTACGTTCTCAGCTGCGCTTACGGGCACTGATGCAATAGTGTTTACTGGCTCGATCGGGCTTAGCTTGGCAGTACTAGCTGGTTCAGCAGGGATTACTGCAGGCTCGGCATCGTTTACTTTAGGCTCAGCAGCTGTTACTACAGGTTCTGCAGATGTTACAACAGGTTCTGCAGCAGTTACTACAGGTTCTGCAGCTGTTACAACAGGTTCTGCAGCAGTTACTATAGGCTCAGCAGCCTTCACTGCAGGTTCCACAGCCTCAACAACCTCTGCAGTCTTAGGTGTCTCTGCAGGTTCCGCAGAGCTGACAGGTGCAGTACCCGGTGACACAATACTCAACCTAAAAAAATTAAACAATATTAAAAATAAGCACCTGTATATTTGTTTCGATTGTGTGTGAAACAATCGCAATTTATCATGTCAATAACACTTACTGTCCAGCAGCAGAAACACCTTGTTCATTTTGGTTGTTACTGTCTTTATCACCGGACAAGTCACCAGCCAGAGAGCCGCCTACTTTGAGTGAACCTGCACCTCCATTGTCTCCTTGCTCACCGCTATAAAATCACACATTAAGTATATATCATACATATTATTTTTATTTATTATTTTATTCGTATGTTTTATTATAAATGGACATAAAAAATTGGCTTATATTGGCTAGATGTTACTGGTACTAGTAACTCACCCTGGATACACTCAGGTTTGTCCCGTTTTAAGGGCTAGTATAGATTTCCCAGAAACTAGATATTTTAACCATCTATCATTATACTCAATTTAATCACAATCTGTCCAATGGCTTTCTCTGACAAACAAATATTGTAAAAACTATAGATTTGGAACCTACTTAATGGAATATTAAAACTATTTCATTTAGATTTTCCAAAAAAATACTCAATGCACAGATTCCACTGAGTTAGAATTTAATTATATGTACAGATGAAACGAGCAGAAGTGTCGTTCCTGCTGCGGTCATAATAATGTGCTCCCAGCGACCCGTGTCGTAACGGCCAGGGTCGTATTCACAATAGCGAACTTATCAATGTTTGTCGGTTCGTACCTTGCAATCTCAGCTTTCAGCTCTGTAGTTGGTTCTGAAGGCGCGGAGGATAAGGCCTGGAATAATGGGTTGTTTGATGCTCTATGGGAAGAAAATAATAACATTATAACATTATTAAAAAATATTCTTTGGCTCTAACTATAAAATAAAGTGTATAAGTACTTATTGAACATAGTTTTACGAATGTTTTGTATAAAAATAGTTTTCTATTAATTTAACCTTCTTATTTTAAAACTTATTGTATAATATAATTTATGATAATAAAATAATTTAATTATAAGTAACGTGATATAAAGCTTTACTTACACTTCATCTTCAGCTGCAAAGATGACCGCCGCTAGGCTGACAACCTGATAGAAAAAAGTAAGTTACTGTAAATTTTATTACTGTAATTTTACTACTGTAAATTTTATTATTTACTAGCATTTACCGCGGCTCTGCCTGCGTTGTAAAGACCGGAGAACACATTCTTAGACTTTACATATTATTATAAAATGCCATGTTAAATAGCCTAAAGCCATCCTCTTTAAAATGGGCTATCTAACACTAAAAGATTTTTTTTAATTCGAACCAGTAGCTTTTGAGATTATTGAGTTCAACTGAGTTTGAGTTTATAATATAAATAAAATATAGATTATGTATTTATAAAATATATCTATAATGCTATAACTTCAGTACACACCAATATAAATTTAATAAGAAAAGTGAATTAGACGCAAGGACAAAATTAAGATATTTTAGGATTCCGTAAATCGCATGTCACACAACAATTTGTCATAGTGAATTATCTCCGGATGTACTGAAATACGAGATAATAAATTAGAATAACAAATTAACACTAATTGTAATAAAAGTTCTTTGAGACATTTTGCTAATTTATTCTATTTCTTAAACGTCGCAGGATTGAACGAGTTATGTTAAAATGAAACTATCTTAAGAAATATTTTCGCGGATTTAGAGAGAAAAATCTGAATTAAAAAAGACTTCTAATAATAAATAATTCTAATTTCTAAAGAAATTTCTAAGAAAAGTAGTTATAATTTTAAGGAGTATCGTTTAAATATTGTTAATGAAAATAAATGGCACTTATTTTTGAAGTTTTTTTTGAGTTAAACTTTTTTTTGTAGGAAGTGGTTAAACTATTAAGCAAAGAAAACCCAAAAAATTGCTAGGAAATCCAAATGTTTAGAAATGTTTATTTTGTATGGGAAAAGCAAGAAGCAAAACGAGGGTGTGTCAATTTCAATAAAATAAAGTGATATACAAAACCCTTTCTTGCAGCTGAAACACACTTTGCTAAGCATTACTAAGATCATCTAATTTAATTTATTCAATTTTAGATTCGATCGAGAGAGGTTAATTAATCAAAGCTTATAAAATGACCTTTGCATAAATATATAGTAAAGTGATGAACGTTATTGCGACCTTTTCTTTATAAAAATAAGTTTATAGATAAAATTATTTTATAAATTACTTACCAAAATAAGAGACCGGAGAAGAGACATTGTGTTAGTATTAGGTTATCTGTGCCAATGTAGCTTCTCCATAGACGAGCGCCTATATATACGATTTCGGCTTTAAATTTAATGTAAATCATCTCATCATGTTTATTACCTACTTAATATGCCTGTGACTTTAATTGTTATTTATATCAGTTTTTGGTAAATTATAAATTTATGAATTGTTTGATATTTTGACTTGACTGCTTGCAAATGACATTATTGAGGATACTTTTCATTAGATTTATATTGGATTTGTACGTACATTGTCATCATATCATAACTTTCCGTGTTGAATATTAATAATATGTGTTTTTTATCACAATAGAATTCACTGACAAAAATATAAAATGTTAAAGCTTACTTCATTGTTTTTCTTAATTATTAATATCGTCTGTTTTTGTAACCTTTGTATTTATGTACATACAATATGTAGAACTAAAGACATCATTTGTCTTTTTAAGAAAACATATATTCACATATATAAAGGAATTAACAAGGATTTTAACTTGTAAGGAATTTAAAAACATGCCGTTATTAAGCTTAAATCGAAGTCTACATTTTTTGCCACTAATTCCACAAAGGCTCGTAAGCATCACATAATATTTTTCCTTAGAGAATTTAATTAAATTATTCGAACTTTTTTGTGGTTTCCTTTACATGACGCGACTGTGACCTATATAATTTAAAATTTAAAATAATTGTAGTGAATAAATAAATATTTTTGTGATAAAACTGCATATAATGTCAAATTAGCATGGAATTAAAATTGATCAAATAACTAAATAATGTTCTGAAATAAGCCGGTTTTTTATTCCAAATTAGTGAGAGACGACGATAAAATATTATAAACAGACGTCAAGGGCTCGAAAAATTGCATTTGATATGAAAATATTTCAAATTAACTTAATATCGACACTGTGATAATTGATCATGTCATAAAAAATAATCGAATTGTGGCCTTAAGACTTAATTTTATAAATTTAGATAAAATGTTACGATTCAGTTTCCTACTCGAATTACTTATATTGGAAATTATATCGGAAGGAACAATATGATTTATAATATAAACATAGTAACTATTGCCTTTGGTCATAAATTTTTAATAAATTAACATTTAATATTTCACAAATTGAACATCAGCTATTTATTTATTAACTTGAAATGCATGTTAATTTAATTACTTAAGTTGAATGTAACTTAATTAACTTAACCTGTAATTACTCCTCCCTAAACTCATATTCAGTGATTACGCATTGGCTTGAAAAACCAAAGGTAACAGGTTATCATTCAGGTTCGCACCCCACTGATATTCTTATATGTGATTGTTCTTTTTTGAAGTTTTTAAATAACGTGTAAAGTCCGCCCACCCGAGCCCTGTAGTGGACGTTAAAAAGGGCTGAAAACTCTTAAGGCTGGGAAGACTTGTCATTTTCCATGTAAACGTACATATAAGTAGCTATACTCTCAAATCAATTGAATAAACTGCTGCAGAAAGTTTCGCATAGATTATGCAATCGAAGCAGCGGGCAAAAGCTAGACTAATATAAGATCAGTTATGGAAAAATCTTCTTTTTTATATGATACATTTTTTACTCAACAGAAGGAGCTAATACAACAATATAACGTCTTGTACGAAGTAAATAACATTACTTGCTTCCTTATGCTAATATTGTTGATCTATTTTATCAAAATATCTAATACAAAAACCATATCTGTATTAAAAAATAAGGTACAATTTTTTACTTTATGGTATATATCTGCTGTAAATATATCTGCTCTCTCTTTCTCTCTCTCTCACACACTCTCACCCAGTCAAAAGATTTAGAAGTCATTTTATCATACGTAGCAATAATTTCTGATAATACGGTGATAAAAAGTTAGCATCGAGATATACGAGTATTTCGATCATTCCATACTTAGTCGATCAAACGAAACGTGACTGGATGCAAACCCATAAACTAAATAGATAAGGCTCGATTAATGTACGTTCCACAAACAAAGCTGCTATGATTCCAGAATATTGATATGGAACATTTATCAGGGGATCCTTTCGTAATCGTTCTGCTATATAATATGGTCCAATCTCGGAAGCCGCAGGTGGCAGCCGCGAATATGAGTTTTACATAATATTTTTTAATATTAGCGTTTCCCCGTGACTCTGCTCTGGTATTTTTTTATATTTAACTGCTTCAAAGGGTTCTTAAAAATATGTAGGTATTACCGAATAGGACTTGTGGTTCCTAAGATGAATGCGTTCAATTATTATAAAAAAAAACAATGCACTGAAAACAAACAATTTAGTAGTATATTAGTATTACTGTACCATCTTCACACTCATGGCTTTAGCTTCTCTGCTTCCATTGAGAATTCATTTCCTTAACCGAGTGAATACACAACATATTATTTTAATTAATATATTTTAAATTAACTCTAAAAGATTTTAAAAACCCTATTTCAATTTTACATACAGCCCTAGTGTACTGCGGGTATACCAACGTTATAAGGATGACATATTTGCCCAATGTCAAGGTTCACGTTCAACTTGCATACATCAATATATTGGAACGAATAATTTCGAAAGGTGTTTTTCCTTTTTAATATCAATGAAGACCAAAATAAAAAATTACGGCTTTGTGGGAATGTGAAATTTTTATGACTTTAAGGTTTGTTTTATGACTACGAAATTAAAAGGAAAAATTCGCTCCTTCGAAACCATAAATGTAATATTCGTTTAAAAAATTAAATTCTAGTATTGTTACAGTTTTTTTAATTATTATTAAATGCTGTAACAAACGCAAGCTTTAGAACATACTTCTAATAATGTCATACAATAACAAACAATATGTTTCCACTAATTTAGTTTTGGAATTAAAATGTTAAATTTTTAAAGTTCATAGCGACATCTTTTGATGACTTTATGACTTTTTAATTAACATATTATATGTAATTAAAACATTAAGTTTATCGGTTTCAAATTTCATCAATATGTCAAGTGGTCGCTCGTTCTTATACAGGTGGACAGATTTTTAAACCTAATAAAAGTAGTACAGTTATGTAAACGTTACAACTTGAGCGGAGCCGCGGGTTTCGCTAGTTAAAATAAATAAAACTTCTAAAATAAAAAGATCCTAAGTTACTTCGTTTTTCCGTTTCAGAGATTAGCCGGAACAAACAGACAGACAAAAAAATCCAAAATTGATTTTTGGATGTTAGTACCGTTAACCGTATATACTTTCATATGTATTAAGTGAAAAGCTATAAATTTCAAATTAAAAAGAGACACTTCAATTTTATTTATATGCACATAGACGTATATATGTATAGGTGTACCTAGATTTAAATAAAAGACTTCCGAGTATTATTAAAAGTAAAATACATGTTATTTTAAAACACAAAGTTCTCATGCTACTTGTGCATAGCGTCTTAATTTATTGAATCTTTGTCAAACAAGGTTTGCCAGTGCACTGCATGTAGTTGAAAATAAACTTCTTGAATAAACGAGTGGAGACTTTATGATATTATACCGGAAATGTGTGTTTGCTGAAAATTTATGCGACATATACGGTAACGGTTGAAGGTTCGATTTCTATCTGTTGTAATTTTGATATTGGAAGGTACAAAAGTACAACCTTTTTTAAATAATCTTAGGAAGGCAGTCTGTGTCATTGGAAAATGTATTGATATTTCTCGCTATTTCTCTTGAAGAAGAATAAATAGTAAGGAGAATAAAAATAAAAACTAAAAAAAATGATAAAAACCGACAAAAGCACCAAAAAAGTAAAAAATAAACTGATTGGTTCTTTTATTTAGATATACTCGTATAATAAGAAATTCTAAATTTAAGTGTGACCAAAGAGACGAAGTTTTGAGGTAACAAGCAATAAGCATACAAAAAAAATACAAACGAATTCTAAACCTCCTCCTTTTTAAAGTTGGTTAAAACACAGATAACTCATTTTATTTCCAGCTACATGCTGCCGAAGAGGCTATGGATGTATGACAAGCAGTTTCTAGCAAAGTATTTTATATTATTCTTTGACCCTCATATATTATATTCGAAGCTTTCACGAAAATCGGATTCACAACATTTGGTGTGTTAATAGCAGTCAGAAATTTTCTATAAACACCTAAGCCTTGCTTTATTTGTTTCTTTATTTATAATAGGATCAAATAAAATTCAAGCGTAAAACAAATTTTATGTACATACAAAAAAGAAACACAGAGAGTCTAAGTATTTGAAATCCGAATAAGCCGTGTTTTGTCAGGTATATATACATCGATGTATAAGCCGTTAATGCCCTGTTCAAAGGTAAACGAACACTTAAAAGGAAATAGAATACAACGTATAAAGCTTTCGCACATCGTTGATTTAATACTGTGATGGCAAATCGACAAAATATTTTATACACGAGCAACTTACTCTCGCTTCGCTTAGGTACGTCATGATCTTTGTAATTGAAGTTGTATTACATAATTTGCCATAGTTTCTTCTACACATAATAGCCTACCAGGCTACCATTTGACAATTACATACTCGTAGTTACTTACTTACAAGATATTCATAATCATAAAAAGTAGATGAAAAATCGTCCCTTATTTTCTATGCGTTGGGGTGGATTTTTGTTTTGAATTTTAATTTGAAACAACTTAGAAATACACGCTTTCAAAAAAAATAATATAGAATTATCCAAATCATTTCATAAATGACGGAGTTCTGAGATAACAAACATAAAAAACATACAAACGAATTGAGAACCTCCTACTTTTTTAAATCGATTGTAAATTTTATATCTAACTTACAATGTAACTGAAATGAAAATGAGTATTGTTATTTGTAACACATTACTTAGGCTAAGCTATAGAATAAAAGCAAACCAGTGACTTTGTCATATTTATGAAGAGACAAACTGAGTCTTTTAAAAACCTTTACGGGATAGCCTCATGGGAGAGCTTTGAACAATTTTCTTCATTTTCTTAAAAACGTTGTTTACGCATAAATTCTTTACCTAATACAAAATAAATTCGTTCTTTTGACATGCTAGTGTCGTATTCGTAACTTATTTTTTCTTAGACATCAAAGGTAGGCTTAATTTAAATACCAATTAAAATATATTTAGTACCTGATGACCGAGCTTTGCTCGGTATTTTTAAGAAAAATGTCATTATTATCCGCCAATAGATGTCGGGAAGAGTCATATTTTTCTGTTTACGTGGTAAACAGAAAAATATGTAAATTAAGTAAATAAAATAAATATAAAATATTGGGCTACCCGAACGCCACCTTTTTGTTATTTTCTTACAATAAAAAAAATAAGTTTATGTTTGAGTTGATTATCGATAAAGATGATTATTTAAAACACGAATAAAACAACATTTTCTGAAAATGAATCCTAGCTAGATCGATTTATCGCCCCCGAAATCCCCTGTACACTAAATTTTATGAAAATAATCGTTAAAGCCGTTTCCGATTTGCTCGGTATTTTTTTTTGATAAATTGTGTTTTTTAGAAATTATATTTAAGTACGAATTACATTTCCGAGATTCAGATTATGTATATATTTATATACAAGAATTGCTCGTTCAAAGATATAAGATATATATATTTTTGTTTGTACAATGCTTATTTATTATTTAAAATAACTGCGAACCTGCTATGATAAAATCTATAAAAATATATATGTTTCTACTGCTAGCAAATTGCCTCCTTTTTCAAAGAGTAATCTATGCGTTTAGATCATAGCATATCTAACCTTCGTTGGGTCTCTTTGTCCTCTTTAGGAGGCACATTATCGACTAGCAATCCAACTGGAAGTAAAGCGAAGAAACGCACTTGGAAGGCCTGCATGTTAAGTAGCATAGGGATTGCTCCTGCTACTTCTTTGACATCAGAGTGGACCACGGGAGTAGGTTTTTGTGAACTACCTTCGTAGTTCAATACACGAGAGGATACGAGGTTTATCGCATTAGGATACAAGGCTATGTTTGGTTGTTGTGGGAAATGTGGCTTTCTGTTTATATTCTGTGTTTTCGCAATTTTTAAAATAATCCTACAAATATTAATTTTATAGTCATTTTATGGATAGTTAAATTTTTGAACGAACAATTCACTTAAAATTCTCCAATGTGCGGCCGTAAGAAAATAGAATATTGTTTATTTAGGGATTTACATTGAGATAAATCGATTGTATAGAGAAAACATTCTCGTATGAGTTTTGCGTAACACTAAAAATTTGATAAAGTTTTAGTGAAAATATTTATTTATTCATTCTTCATATTACATATAATGCGATTATCTTATTCTAAGGTAGTATGTGCGTAAGAACGTACAGATTTTGAAGTACAAAATGACAGGTACTCAGAAGTGTCTACTTGCAAGCGTAAAACTAACTAAAAAATAGTAAAAAAATCCCTAATAATTGTGTCAATACTTAACGATATTCCTATTGAGTATTTGGCATATTATCTTCTATATCTCTACATATCAATTTTTTAACTGAATCAAATTTGTATACTAAATTATACAGTAGTGTAGTTGTTGCGATACTATTGCTTGTACTATTACATCTCTCTTTAGAACTAAACAATTATCTTAAAAACACTGCAGCAAAACCCTGGCAAAATTTCATATTAAATATGTATCAATTTACGATTATAAAGTTTAAACATAAAAAAACAAGAGACTCACTTATTTAAATTATATTAATGATCCGAATAATCGAATTTTGACTATTTTAATGTTTAGAGTCAAGAAATTTAAATGATAAGACAATTAACATATTACTTAACAAGATTGTTTTTATTACTTAAAATTATTAACTTTTATATTTTATATATTTGTAGGACATATAAGAAATATTATATATCTTTTAAGGAAGTTTACTACTATATACTCGAATATATAATTAAAAATATTCACTTAACACGAGCTTTTCATGAACTTTGACTTGAACAGACAACTTGATCAACATGAATTCTTAAACCACATCTAAACTAACACAATCACCAAGTTAAAACACGGTACAGAGTAACTCCTCCAACCTGCGTTCACCTTGTCGTGGCTCAGTAGCGTCCGACAATCCAGCCAGGCGCAAAGACACGAAACGCGCAGGTATGGCCCACTTCAGTGGGTCTTGTGTCATGCAGGTTGCTCCTGGTACTTCTGTGATAATAGAGTGGACTGGGGTGAAACCCCTTGGCTGTGTGGTCTTGGCCTTCGGCTGACCTGCCAGGCAGTCTGGGAGTCGTAGTTAAATTGCTAGGGGATCCTGCAACGCCCCATTAAGACGGAGGACAGTTTTGTTGGATATCAGTATTCCCACACTGTGTATGAGTACCACATAACAACCTGGTGGTACGCGTTAATGCATTTCCCAACGTTAAAAAATGGGCAACCGAGTAAAGCAGGTTCAAATCTCCAGTCAATATTTTCATGCACGAATCATTTACCAGTTACCTTATGGTAAAGAAAACGTCATGGAAACCTGCATGTCTGAATGAATCTAGCACATTTCCGAAATACATGTGCAAAAAGCTTTTGCATTGTACCCAACGGTAGTATGTTAAAAAAAGGCTGATTCATGATCCGCATAACACAAATAGCTCATATTTAAAGGGTGTTACGCAATTGTACGTATGATTAAAATGGTACAAAGCTTAAATTTTGGATGCTCAAAAATCACTTAACAGTTTTTTTGCAATTTTATTATTTTTTTTTATTTAAAATTATTTTAAATATTCTAGACTAGCAGTACCCGCGGCTTCGCCCGCGTTAATTTTTTAAATATTAGGAGTCAATCCCGCGGGAACTCCGGGATAAAAAGTAGCCTATATGCTATTCTGGGTCTTCAGCTACCTACATACCAAATTTCATCGTAATCGGTTCAGTAGTATTTGCGTGAAAGAGTAACAAACATCCATACTCACAAACTTTCGCATTTATAATATTAGTAGGATATCTTTGAAAGGTGAAAAATTCTATTCATTTTTCGCGTCACTGGGCAATACATGAGAAAAGCATAAAACGCATGCCAGAGTGAAAATTGAAAATTCATAGTCGAAATGTTTGAGTTCAAAATAAATATTGGTTCGTTTATTTAATTTTTTGAAAGTTAAAGCACGAATACAGTAATAGGCCTAAAAACATTAAGTATTCTTTTCTTCTCACTACTTTAAAAGGTCGTATTAAAATTGTACGTTGTATGTATTTAGGGATTTTGAGCTAAGACAAAGTAGAACTGTAAAATATTACTTAATTGGAAGGTTTGTATAAATTACAACATTTGGTACAACATAGCACATATACATATTATGTTACTCGAAAAGAAACCTGCATTATTAACTACCTCGTTGGTTAGCAAGTAGGTACGGAGTAGTAGCTTCGGAGGGTCTGGATTCGAATTCCGAAAATTAATACTTAACAATAACCTGCTAAAAAAATAAAAATAAACTATTTGGTATATAGTTAACGAATAAAAATAGTTTTTATAAATTTCTATTTTATATGACTTAGTTACTTTGTCATTATGTCGCAAAAAGATAGCTTTTAAAGAACGTTTTTCATTGCTTAGTTAAATTTTGCTTATTAAATAACCTACTTAATTTTTTGTTTCATGTTCAGATGTAAAGATTATTCAAAGAAGAGGATCCCTTTGAATAATTTGAATCTAATACTTTTCTAAGAGGCGCCAGGAGACTCATATTACAGAGTTGACTTACTATGTAGGTGCGTTGTAAACTATAAATTTTATTTGCAATATTCTATTTTACCCGTGTGTGATATTAATGTTAAATAAATAAATTATCATAAGACGGGAAGGAAAAAAGTTAAAATATTTATTTTTGTCTTTTCAATATTCTAAAAACACAAAATTAAAAATTTTAAAAAAACCCACGACGCCACGGTTATTAAAAAAGGATAAAATAATAAAAAAAAACCCGACTTAAAAATAAACGTAATGCGAGATTAAAAAAAACCAAGAATATCCGTCGGGGGCTGCCATTAAGTGAACTAGTTTTGAAGGTTTATAGTAACGTGAATAATTAGAGATTTTAAGCGCTATACTTACATCCTTAATGGGTAGGCCGTGCACCTACTGTGAGGAGTGACTTTAGAAGTTGATGATAATACTTATTTTTATTTACGATCAAAATTTAAAATAGTGATGGCAGCCCCCGACGGATATTCTTGGTTTTTTTTATCTCGCATTACGTTTATTTTTAAGTCGGGGGTTTTTTTTATTATTTTATCCTTTTTAATAACCGTCGCGTCGTGGGTTTTTTCAACATTTTTAATTTTGTTTTTTATTTTAAACTTTTTAGAGAGCATAAATATTATATACATAACGCGCCTACCCGGGCGGGCGGGGGCCGACCGCGCCCGCCTATCTAAAAACATACAGCAATCTAACCCGAACCCATAACTGAAAGCTGCATCAAAATCGGACTAGTAGTTTTGGAGAAAAATATCTTTAATATATAGTAGCTAATATAAAATATATTACTACAGCGCCCTCTAGTGAGTTACTACCGTAACATCTAATTAAGAACCCACACTTATCAACCACAAACTGCATCAAACTACTAGGACTAGTTTTGGTTCTGCACTAACAGTTGTTTACTGCAGCGCCCCCTGATCAGTTGTCACCGTAACAACTATTTAAGAAAATGCACGAATCAAACCCAAACCCATAACTGAAAATTGCACCAAATCGGACTAGTAGTTTTGAAGGAAAATGGCAACATGGATTTGCACTTATTTGTTTGCTGCAGCGCCCTCTGGTGAGTTGTCACCGTAAAACCTATCTAAGAACATTCACCAATCAAACCCAAACCCATCACTGAAAGCTGCATCAAAATCGAACTATTAGTTTTGGAGAAAAGTGGCAACATTGATTTGCACAAATAATGTTTGCTGCAGCGCCCCCTGGTGAGTGATCACCGTAATACCTATCTAAGAACATGCGGCAATCTAACCCGAACCCATAACTGAAAACTGCATCAAAATCGGACTAGTAGTTTTGGAGAAAAATGGCAACATGTATTTGCACAAACATACAAACATCCTCTCACCCCAAACGCATAATATACCGTCTCCGTTCCGTCGTGGGTAAATGAAATGAATATTCGTAGTAAAATTAAGACTACAGACAAATTAAGTTTCTTAGAAAGCGGCTGTAAATGAAGATATGAGATAAAAGTAACTAATGAGTGATCCTGTATAGATTCATTTTACATATTATGTTTATGAATATTAACAAATTCTATAAAATGTTATTGTTAAAGTAAATACATACCGCACTCTAAGGCTACCAACAGTAGATCCTTCATTGGGAACAAACTAAAGAAATACTTTAAACTATACCACTCGTTATTGAGTCCATGATATATATTCGTACCTGCAGATAGAATAATATGCTACCAGCAACAAATACTGTACTACTACTTCTATCAATCTATGATTTATTTCTACGATACTTACTGGATATAATTTAGACTAGCCTTTATGGCCTTTATATGTTGACCCGAATTACCAGTTATCATCACATCATCACGACATCATCAACAGTCAAAAATTCTAACTAAGGATTTAGGCTCTGTATCTATAATAATATATATTTTAATAACATTTTTCCAGAAATATTTAATCTACAGATTTAACTCAATATTAATTTTATAATAATAACAGATACCTGAAACATTTTTTTTTAAATTCATAGAATTATTATTGACTTTATGGGAAAAATATATTATGTACTTAAATATCTTAAAGTTCAACGTGGAATATCGCCTAGCCGATAGTCCGGCCAACTGAAAGCTCGAAGATAACCGCGATTACCACGGTCTTGAGTTAAGCCGAAGATACAGTGACGTAAAAATGTCCAGCAAAAAACCCTTTTCAAGGGTAAATGATTGTCAGAAATAGAGAAAAAGTAAAACATAAACACTATTCCTAACAGCATGTAATATTTCAAACCCCATGATGATATTTGACGACACGTTTGGCTCAGTTTGTTGTATAGTACCCTACTTTCTGCGCCAGCGATCGCGGGTTCTAGTCCCAAGGGGGGCATACATTTGTTGAGCACGAATGTTTATACTTCAGTCATGGGTAGTTAATATTTATAATATGTACGTATTTAAAAGTTATATATGTGTAGTGTATCAATTATCTGGTATCCGTAACACAAGCCTCGTAGCTTACAACGGAACTAGATGGCGCTGTTGTAATAATGTCCCAACATATTTATGTCGGTGTTTAACTATAAACATTTGTGATGTACAATGTACTTACAATCTACATACCAAATTAGATAGGTACTCGAAATAATGACTTTTCCAATTTTTTCCCTGTTTGTAGTAGTAGGTATATATTATGGTAATTATATCGTATAGAACTGTGTTTTTATGTGATTTTAAAATTCCATGCACACCAATATCTTTCAAGATTCGGCCACATTCTAGACTATATTAACCAAAAATGTTTACTATAATAATTAAATATTAAAGCAATTTGATATGCTTCCTATGTTGTTCCAAATAAATAAATAAATAAAAAAAAGATATCCTTGCCATTATTTAATTTATAAAATGGTCTTACATTTAGGGCGATATTAATTACATAGCGATTTGCCCTTACTTCGCTCGGTTTCCTAAGCTGGAAGAATGTGAAATCTTCTTTCCATGCATTAGTAACCTTTTCAGTTATATACAAAATATTATTGAATAACCTCGTAACTCGTAAGTTTTATCAAAATCGGATCCATGGTTTAAAAACGTATTGAGGAAAACCCACGAACAGTCTTATATATAAGTAAAGGTCAATAAATACTTATATGTTTATACCTTATTGGTAATTGGTATGCAGTTAAATAATAACAACGATTAGAAACAAAATACATAATTTGTAATACAAAAATGTTTTAATATAAACATTTCTTCATAATTAAATAATTAGTATTCATATAAAAATCCGTTTTTAAATGGAGTTACCTACATAATACATAAATTACCGGTTTTAAGTCTGTTTGTAGAATGCAAATGAATTCAGTGTAATTTTTTAGCATAATAATTAATAATTATTAAACAAATTTTTAAAAATATTTACTTATCAAAAATTTAATTCGTTAAAAACAGTTTTTTTTATCACTCTATCAATAATTATTTCTATATTTAAACGTTCTTGTAACCTTGTTGAAAATGATTCACACAAGAAAATATCGTGCGAGACCTAACGTTTGAGACGACTTTATAAAACGAACGCGTATTAAATAGGCAACCATAAAAAATTTTTGAAACTAAAAGCCAATTTCCACAGGTATCATCTTTCAGCCGATATTACCTTTTTTTATATCCAGATAATCATTTTAATTTTACAATACTAAACGAATTTTTTTTCGAAATTCTACCACATCCTTTATTCTACGCGACCTCCACTTTTTTATGAAATACTAGGGGATTACCCTCGCTTCGCTCGGGTTCGTCCCTAGGTACGTGTTGTATATATTTACTTCGCACCGCCCGGTATATATTTGACTTGAATATATAAATTGCACGCACCATGGCAACGGTCGTAAATGATACGTCAAACGCCGTTAATTTTATAAGTTTTTTTTTTTAATTTCCTAACTTTTTTCGATATAGTATGTTATCCTTAAGAGATAGACATATGCCATCGCGGACTTTTTTGTAGACCTATATAAGATACACAACTACACCATACATCATTTTGTTATATCTCAAAGGGCTTAGGCAGCGTTTTCGTTGAAAGCTCCCAGACGGCTTATTTTTTTCCGACACCTCTAACAGATATCATTATATTTAAGCCAATGTATACAAAAACTTGACAAATTATATACTAAAACCTTTCTGAAGAACCATTTTATCCATTAGTGAAAACGATATGAAAATCGGTGCAGTTGTTTTTGAGTTTATCGCGAACAGACAGACAGACAGACGAGGCCGGAGTTTGTTTTATAATATGTATAGTATAGTTAGTTACTCCCATGAACTAAATTGAATTCTTTCGTAGGTACTACTAGTTTTAATTTTATGAAAGTAATTTAAAAGCTCGAGAAGAGTAATTTATCCAAACACTTTTAATTTCTTCTTTCCACGGTTACTTGATAAATGAAACTGTAGTGTCTGATTACACTATATTTCAAGGCATTGTTTCTTACACGTTATAGCTTTATATTTTTATTTATAGTCATAGATTGATTCAAAATCACCCATATTTTGTTATAATTAAAGTAATATAATACGTCCAATAAAATAGCAATTTAAGACCTCTTGGCGTATCAATTCTCTTTATAATATAACTTTCACAATAAACATGCTCCTATTTAATAAATATATTGCTTCATGGCTTGCGTTATGAATGCCAGATACACATATGTATATAACTTTAAATACATACATATTATAAATATGAACATCCACACAAAGGATTGCCACCAGCGGGACTGGAACCCGAAACTCGTCGACTCACACACCAAAACAAATCACTTAAAACAGCCAAACGTGTCGCCAAAACGTTAACTGACCATTCATTTATTTATGATATAAGACCTTATACGGAATTTACAGTAATAGGTACTAGTCAGTTTTTATCTTCGTTTAATTTTCTCACTCCGCGTTCCGGTGACAACTGAAACTCTATACCTCCTTGAGACCTATATAGATAAATATTTCCTTGATCATTATAAGCATTGACCTTGTAATAAATTTATTTATAAGACTTTTAATACGAAGTGCTAGAGGCATACCCCATACTACATATTATAAAGTAGGCGCGGTAAGTTAATTGGCATGTTGTTTTTGAGTACACGCACAAACATACTCGTAAGCTAAGGACAAAGTATTCGCAATTACTATAGTATTAAAAAAAACAAGTGTTATTATACGTAATTAAACGTAGTATTATATTGTAACTTTTCTTAGTTAGCTTTTTAAGCTGTCGAGTTTAAAATTTATCTAAATTATTATTTTTTATTTTAATACAATAGACAGATAAGCACAACAGATTGGCATTAGAAAAAAAAACATTCATATAAAACTTACAAAATGTACCTCTTAGACTAGACAAAGTGAAGGTAACATTTTAGTAACTTCAGCAGTAACTGAGGAATAAAATTGGATCTTTAAATTTAATGCAAAGTCATCCTGCCCTGTACTTAGGTAGGTATCCGTTCGCTTTACAGTCTCAGCGAATTTAGAATCTCCTGACGATTCTGCGGCCTTTAACATATCCTGAACCTAAGTGAACGGAAACTCTACTTTAAATCTTATTTTATATTACATTCTGTACGAAAGTCTCTACAAAGTATATCACTATACATTTTGAATAGAAGATTTGAATAGTAAAATTTTAAATTCAAGTGAATCGAATGTGACTTGAAAATTAGTCAAAAGTCTAATAAATTGTTGTTGAAACTTGAATAGGACTTACGTCAAACATTTCGTTTCATGATTTCTTCGTTTTCCTTCTTTCACTTGGCTTCATAATGCATATGGCTTGGTATATTATGTAAAGGAAATATAGCTATTCTGTAAGGCGCTGTACGATTTTAGTTAGGTACAAATTACAAATTAAGTATATGTAAGCCTTTTTAATCAATTTAATAATAATAATAATTTAATTAACTACCTATTGTGTAATTAAAAATATTATAAAATTCACTTATAATTCAACAGTGTTAATTTTCCTCACTCACAAACACATTTTAATCAAATAAATATTATGAATTAATAGTAGTTGTGAACTTTTTGCTAATCATTAATAAATAATGCTAATCATCACGGCGTATTTAAAATTGATTATAATATTTCATCCCTATATTGACCGTCTCTCAATAGATCGGAAATTGAGACGTCGTCGCTGCACTTAATAAGCGTTTATTCAAAACCAGTGACTTGATAATTGCGTCATCACAAAGCAGGGACGTCCGAGGCGCTTGACAAACGATGCGACTAATGGTGGTTTTTGATGGGAAATTGTGAATAATCGGTTGCTTGGCGAAGTATTTACTTAAAAAGCAAAGCTGTGTCTTAACTAGCCTCACTTTTCTGTTACTGATATATTTCTAAACTAGCAGTACCCGCGGCTTCGCCCGCGTTCATATTTTTAATCGCAATAAACTTTACGCGATCGCGAAATCGGTCAACTCCGAAACGTAAAGTCTATATAACAGCATACACGCATCGACTTTTTTTTTGATTTTTAATGAAGTCATTTCTTAATTTGTTATTTGTTCTGTTTTTAACTACGTAGTTTGATATAACATTTTATTTAGCTTACACAAAATAAATTTTTGAGCGCAGGCATAAGTATTTGACAACCAATATAATACTCATCCTTTTTCAATTAATCAATCCTTTTGGCTTTTTCATTACTGACATTATTCTACATTTTGTAAATCTAGAATACGCCATTATCCTAATATTCTGGATATATCTTGTCGATTTGAAACCTTTATTTAAATAAGTTCTATAATTTTGTTTGAGTTTACCGTATCGACGGGATGAACCTTAAATGTTTGGCAGTTACAAAACCCATGAACATTTTATATGGGAAATGTTTTTACTTTTATTTTTTCGTAATTTTTTTAATGTTTTAATAATTTCTTTGCTATTCGGGACGGAGACGAATACAACAAACCAAAATCTATGAAAATCAGTCCTTCCCTTCTCGGGTTATAAGTGTTCAAACAAACCCTTTGTTTTGTATATTAAGATAATCTACAATCAAACTTAGTTGAAGCGAAGTGACACACTATGACGTGTTCACGTTCATTTGGCGCTGTATCATGGGCACAGACTACCAAGAGAACAAGTATCATGGGGTTTATTAATCAATGATGGTGGAGAAAGTACGCTTTAGTATAATCATTGAGTTATTAACGTAGTAATAATAACTCAATGAGTATAATGTGATCGTAGTGACCGATCAATGGAAAGACTTTCGAGTTGGATAGCTTGAGGCTTAAAACATTTAAAAGTTCAAATTTATAAATATCGCCTCTAAATTTTACATCCCCATTAACAATAATTGAGACACAAATATATTGTCTTAAAATTTACAACGTTGATTTGTTTATATGTATCTCTTATAAATAATGTATCTCCTACTTATAGCTAGTGGAAATGCTGACTGCAAGCAGCTTTCAATTATTAATAAAAGTAGGATTTCTCTGAAGCGAGTATTCTAGAAAGCACTGAAGCGTGTATATAGATATTCTTTATTGCACTTATAAAATATTTTCAAGACATTGCAAATTATGTCATAGACACTTTAACTGTACCTAAAAGTGGAGTTGGACGGATTATTACCTACATGGATTAGTGGAAAAATAATTTACAACATTATTAATATCATTTGTAAATATTTAAATAAAAAATGTGGGCTGAATACATTTTTTAACGTCCCACTTCTGGGCACGGGCCTCTCTTAAATACAAGGGGGACCAGGCCATAGTCCACCGCACTGGCCTAGTGCGGACTTCGCATGTCTTTCGAAAACTTGCTTGGTTATCTAAGACATGCAGGTTTCCTCAAGATATTCTTCTTCACCGTAAGACAAGTGGTAATCATTTAGACCCGGATTTGAACCGGTATCACTCGGTTATCCAAGCGAGCGCACTGGGATACCACTGTCTGCATATAAAATATAATTTTTAAAAAACTTGGTCTTTTAATATAATTAAGCCCGTCTTGTTTATCTTTCATACTATTACGTTATATTAAAAACTTCTTTGATATTTACATTATACCCTATTAATATATTCTAAGTAAAACTCTTTGATCTCATTAGTTTGTTACGCTATATGAGATCTCTTCCAATGAAGAGTTTATTAATTTCATCAGGCTAAAATTGTAATAAAAATAATTTCGCCATAGCTCTATAATAATTAACACTGTGCCACAACCTGAGCATTTTGTGATACACTTTACTGAAAAACTATCACGCCTATAGATTTGTAATTTGACATAGTAATTTAACTTAATATCTAGATCCGTCAAAAAAAATTTATAACCATTAACAAAATGAACATTAACAATTTTGTGTTCATTGGATAGAATGTTATTGTACTAACGCCATTTGTTAGAAAACCAAATTAAAAAAAAATACAAAAAACTACGCAAGCCCTCACAAAGCTCAGCTTTTTTATATTACCCTACTAGGTACATTACTAGTCTAATTAAGATTCCCGTCTATGGCCAGTCACAAAAGTCAGCATGTAGAGATGAGGGAATCATTAGTAAAATTGTAAATCAAACCTATTTCGTGTCAAAGCTCCATTAAATTAGTCGGTTTCCAAAATCTAGTAGTAGTACTAGAGTAGCTAAAAATAGCATATATAATGTGTGAGCAGAAATTTTAAAAGTTTAGACTTAACTGCGAACTTTTATTTTCATATTTTCATCCATATTTATACTAGACCTAGCTAGCGGCTATGCCGCTATTATAATTTGTTTTTGTGTTTAACATTTCACTACTAATTTGCCATCCTTTTCATTTCGGGTATTTTTTGTTTGTTATCTTGATCTTTCTTTGATCGCAATCAGGTTTTGATGCTTTTTTTAATCTAACTTTCAAACATTACTCATACAAAAAGGCCACAATTTTTGGTTTCGATGCAGTCGGATAAAAAATTTAAACAGTAATTTTGAAAACCAAGTTCTAATGTAAGTATTTAAATTGAGAAGTTTATATTTTCATTTTTCTCGTTTTATCTTTATAATTTAAATACGGCAAGCATGCGTTTGAATCACGTATTGTTTATCTGTCAAGAATTCTCAGTATGAATCCCTCTCGTATAAGATACATTGTACATATGTAAAATATACAAATGGCTAGTCTCAGGGAGAAAGGCAGTCTTGGCCAAAATCAGTCCGGAAAGTATTAATACTATTGATAGTTAAATAGCTATGTTTAATTGCTATTAAAAGTTTTAATCGAAATCTGGCTAATGTTTTAAAACAGATAGCTTTTGAACCGGAAAGACAGGTATGCGAACGAAGCAAGTTAAATACAAATCTTTTAAATGTAAGTAATTTTTAAATGTTATATTAATTTTATTACCATAATAAAACCATTTCCAATTTCGTGTACAAACCTGGTTAAAAAACCTGTAATTAGGTAGGTACGTACATATATTCACAAATGACAGCCATTTAGTTTCTAAATAATCAATGATATTTTAACTATAGATATGTTATGAGCGCGCTATCGTGAAAACTCGAAAACATCCTAATTAGGACGTATTGCCTTTAGTCAGTGTCACCGCATGGCGACGAGTGGTACGCTGCTACAAAATTTAAAAAAATGCCATCCTGTGTATTTAGGAAATGCACCAATTATGATACCAAAGTTAATAAAACACAAGGGATCTCATATCACATGTAAGAACGAAGAATACTTCGATTTATTAATATATTTCAATTATTTGCCTAATATTCTGATATGTCATCGGTCGCTAGACTAATGTTTGTTTACATTGACGCGCAATTGACAACATTAGCTGTCTCTTTTTTTCTTATTGATTTTATCGACTATCCCCTTTCTATCATTTTGACATGTACCTTGAATGAAAAGTGTGTATGTGTGCAGCGCGGAACACTTTTTTCGGTTGTTTAGTGAGCGTATAACATATCTATAGTTAAAATATCATTGTAAATAATACTTTTTTATATTTTTTGTGTTTCCGACGTTTTAACGATCGCCAGTGTCCCTATATACTCGTATATGTCGATTAACGTAACATTTGCTAATTTTTTACGATAGATGCAAATATGGGTACTCTGTAAAATATTGACGAATATTTTTACCGAAACATCCATATCAAAAATATACAAATGGACTTGTAGATTTAATTTACGTCATTCTTAAGAAAAGTGCGAAAAGGAAAATAATTTCACAAATACAGCATAGCATTAATAATATTACTTGGAAAGTGACGAATATATATGTATATTGTAATATTGTGTTTGAAACGTCATTTCATATCGGGTATTATTAGTATGTTATACGATATGTTTGCCTTTTGTAAACTGATTTTAATGAGTCGATCTACTGGTGAATGGGTTCAGGAAAATTTGAAAATAATATGCCTTTGAAGGTAGAATAATTTTTAAGGGTATATTGAAGTATAGTATAACTTATATTCAGTGAAATTAACATTAGCAAATAAGAATGAAGAGGTATTGACAACAAAGAAATATTAAAAAGCGAAATAAATAGGTTGATCGACAAACATTCTATTAAACCGGGTGTTAAATTTTTTTTTGTTTCATATTCGCCAAGCAACGTGGTCAACGTTACAATCTACGAGTATATATTTTGGTTCATATAAAAGTACAAATCAAATAGTATGTAAAAAATAGAATATATATTTTATCCTTTACACTTAAATCATTTTAGTTAAACTTAAAATTATACCTAAATAAGACTAAGATATAACAAAATGCAGTAGAATAAAATCTACTGTAGATAATCCTAATATTTTTGTACGCAACCAACCGACTAACCACTACAAAAGCATTGTTTAACGACTTTTGCTCAATTGATTCAATTACAAAGTTATAAGTGAACAATGTACAGGTAAATACTAATACTCGTAATGTTTGCCATCCGTCGGTCAATTAACTTGTTAATTTACTACCAGTAGCAATTAGATTTTAAGTGTCTGAACCGCGTCCTCCTGACCCAAAAATACTTTCCTTTTGATAAAGGTCGTTTACACACATAATACCTGTTTAGTTATTTCCCAGGAAGGATAGATCCTATAGATTTTGAACGATACTTGGGCTTACTTCTTTTACTATATCGCGGTAACAGATGAGTTTTCTGTAAAAAATAAAAAGAAAAGTTTTATTAAATTTCATTCAGTCATGATAATATCATGTGGGCATATAAAGCTAATAATAAATTAATAGGAAATCAAGGATTAAAGGTCACTTTAAAAGTATTAGAGTAAAGAGCGTTGTTAAAAAGAAAACGAGAAGAAAATGTAGCAATTAAGAGAGGCGGAGGCTCCAGGTAAGAAAGTGTGCGAGCAATTTGATACATTCAAGTAAATTTTATTTGTAATTAATGGAGTAATTATTGTCAAAAGTAAGTTAACTCAATTAACGCCCGCCTCACTCGCACACAAAACAATAATAATACGTATTCTAGGAATAAAATACTGCCTCTGTTTTTCAATATAAAAGGTATGTAGTTAACGTTCCTATTACATTTTACCTTACCTGAAGTATCGACATACATATTTAAACAAAATATTAGCGATCGCTATCGGAACCATTGGCTTGGAAAACTAAGTAAAATGGTTGTTGTAATATTGTACTAAGAGCAAATCATAAGTTATTATACATATATAAGACAAAAAATCATAACCAGAACCTTTTATTAAATAATTCCTTTTGTGAAATACGGAAGCGTAAAAATTGCTGTTCCCCCTCGTATTGCCCAGTGTGAGACGTAAAAAAAGGGCTGAATACAAAGATTTTCTTTACTTTCTCTCAAGATTCAAGAAGCAAGCAAGATATATTTGATCTTTCCTACCTTTTCCTCCTTTTCCTTTGAAAAAAAACTCATTGTGCAATATCTGAAACGAAAACTAACCCTTATGTTCACTTGAAGTTACAAGTACTTATATTTTTAGGGATAAAACGATACAGATGTTATACAGCTTGCAAGAAATTAATATATTAGTCATAATACACTAATTATTTAATTAATTAATATACTTTATAAAAATAGCTTAAAAAATAGCTTTTGTAAGTGTCGAAATACACGTATTTTTATCTTTAATATGGAGAAAAAATATTAATGAGTATTTTACTCTTGTATATTATAGGTACTAAAGTATACGTAAATGCGAATAAACCTGCTCGTTATAGAATGGCCCAAAATAACGAAATTATTATTTGTGTGTATTTACGGTTATGTATTTTTTTTTAAATTATAGCAGTGCCATAAAAACAGGTTGTCTGGAAGAGATCTCTTCTAGAGATAAGGCCACCTTTGCAATTACAAATTGTGTTTAAATTACTGTATGTATTTTGCAAGAAAAAATAGTATCGTAAATTTAAAACTGAATAATTCATAGTGAAATTCTAAAAGCTTAAAAGCGATTTGAAATCACATGCGCTATTACCTACCCTTGGGAAGAAAGATAAAATGTTTTAAGATGTATTGAAAGCAGACAATTGCAGTGAAGATCATTTATTATTGTCAAGAAACCACCCTTCTACCCGCGGTTTCTTGGCGATGTTAAAGACGTGCGATAAGAAATTGCTTACATCGAGTTCTCCGCATTTTACCAAATAGTAGAATGGATTATAAATTGCGCAATACAGAATTCGTTTGGTTGTGTATTTATACAATTTATAATAAGTATCCATTAAAGGTTTTCTAGGCAGTGGTAGCCCAGTAGTAACGCGCTCGCTTGGATAACCGAGTGATTCGGGTTTAAATCCGGGTCTCGCACCTCTGATATTTTCATGTGCGAATTATTTCCGGCATCATTACCACTTATCTTACGGTGAAGAAAAACACCTAGCAAGTTTTCGTCCACCAACCCGCATTTTGGCCAGTACATCATGGTGGTCTATGACCTGTTCCCCCTTGTATTGCCGTGGCCAGCAGTGGAACGTTAAAAAAAGGGATGAATACAAAGGTTTTCTTTAATTACTCTCTAGAAACAAGCAAGATATACTTGATTTTTCCTTCCTTTTCCTTTTATCGCTTTCCTTTTTCCTTTGACAAAACAACAACTCAATGAGCCAATGTACGAAGCGAAAAATTAAATGCTTTATAGCGATAGGTATCATTTATAATTTTCTAGAAGAAAATCATCATCATTAAATTATTTTATAATATTTTATATATGTAATAATAAGTAAACATAAAACTTCTGTAACGTAAGATACTTCGTAACCTAATATTAGTCACCCCAAGTAATAAATATTGTCTTCGGAGAAAGCTTTAGTTGTTTAGGGCGTTTAGGAATATTCCGACATAACAGGATTTCAAGACTTACGAAGGAGGGTGACGTGATTCATAAATTAAGCTACATATAATTATCGCCCCAGTTCAACGAAATTGACATTTTAAGTAAAATTATACCTAAAATTATATCTGTTAGGGTCGGTTGTGATATTTACATCATGAAAATAGAATGAATTACTGTCAACATTTCATGACTTTCTTTAAAAAGTGCTTGATTTGTATAATTCTTACTAATATTATAAATGCGAAAGTAAGTCTGTCTGTCTGTGTGTTACTCAATCACGGCTAAACCACTGACCCGATTTAAATGACATTTGGTACAGAGCTCTAGACTAGAGCCTGAGAAAGGACATAGGCTACTTTCCCATGCGAAAAAAGGGCTGTAAGGGGTTGAAAATATAGGGGATGAAAATTTTGTATGGAAATTAAGCCATTTTTAAAGTTAGAAGCTTGAATATTATTATTTATTCCAATTACGAGACGGATTTTGGGGCTACAAACTTTAAATTTTGCAGAAGCACTTAGGGATGAACCTGAGCTAATCGAGTCGCTAGTTAATTATAATTTTGAAAAAAAAAAACATAGAAAATAGGTATAATATCTATATAGTACCTACCGAATTTTATTTTGTCTGTTTTACTCGTGACTGACATTCTACGACTTGTGCCTACCCGCGGTGCTTATATTAAAACGTCATGACGGTCAGTAAATAAATTGGCTTAACCTTTTCTTTTCCAAGAATAAATGCAAATTTGGTAGATTAATATGTCAGCTACAGATCGTCACTACTATATATCAACACAATAGCGATTTTCATCTTTTTTTTGCATTATTTAAACATATTATTTACTTAGCTTACAATATATTTTTTTATAAAATCGACAATGTAAACACACAAATACTTTTTAGGGTTCCGTAGCTAAATGGCAAAAAACGGAACCCTTATGGATTCGTCATGTCTGTCTGTCTATCCGTCCGTCTGTATGTCACAGCCACTTTTTTCTGAAAGTATAAAAACTATACTGTAGAAACTTGGTAAGTAGATGTATTCTGTGAACCGCATTAAGATTTTCACACAAAAGTAGAAAAAAACCATAAATTTTGGGAGTTCCCTATACTTAGAACTTTTTTTTTTCATCAAAACAATACATGTAAAAAGGTATCTATAGATAGGTCTTCAAAAAGGATATTGAGGTTTCTAATATTATTTTTTTCTAAACTGAATAGTTTGTGCGAGAGACACTTAAAAAAAATATATGATGTACCTACATTACCATACAAACTTCCACCGAAAATTGGTTTGAACGAGATCTAGTAAGTAGTTTTTTTAATACGTCATAAATCGTTTACCACTTTGCTTCTTCATATTTTTTTTATTTAGAAGTAATCAATTAGATTACGAAAGGTACATGTTACATTATCATGTACAATTATTTCAAATATCTTGTCCAATACGGTTAACAAATATTTGATATTCTAATTATAATACTCAGAGACTACTGTTTAAAGTTTTCGTTCTAAAAATAACGAGATATACCTAATCTTTATATTAGACTTGAACAAAAGGAGGAATCTATGTCAGGTGTTGCAATCAATGTCGTTCAATCAAATCAATCAAACCCCTGAGATTCTCATCCCTTTTTAATCACATTGGAACGGTAGATTTTAATTATGTATGAATCGTATGTTGTATGTTATGTATTAACTAATTGAAGGATCACGTAAATCAATGCTTTCACTCGGAGTTACATTTTTCTTTTATTTCACTATAAATATTATAATAAAATGCATATTTTAAATGTTGAGGTAAAACAAAAAATCTTATAGTTTCTTCTTTGTCTCCTAATTAGATACTACGTTTAGGGAATAAAAGAAACCAATTAGTCTTATTTTCACTATAATAATTAAGCACAGCTTTTCATTAAGAGATGTAGACAGGTCACTTTTTCTAGTCTTCCACTGACGGGCTGTAAAATTTTTGCGGGTTACACAAGAGTTTATCAAAATAAAGTTTAAACAAGTGTTCATTGAAGGCTCAAAAGAAAATACTTGAAAAGAAAAACACTTAAAAGTTTAAGTCCCTATCCAATACAAATCAAATCAACATCTTTCGAATCGGTTCCTTGTACTACCAAAATTTCCGTACATTTTCTACTTTATATCCCACGAGAACCACTTTTCATTCGTTATTCGTCTTCAATATCTCATTCTGCTCCAACATTTTGTGACTTCAGCATAACAATAGTACCCCAGTAGCACGCTCGCTTACGAAACTGAGTGAAGCAGTTCAAATCCCGGATGTCGCATCTATGATTTACATTTACATTTCAACTATAATCACTTGTCGTACGTTGATAGAAAACATCGTGAGGAAATCTGCAAGTCTACGAGGACTTAGTACGTTTCTTCTTCTTCTTTGCACGGCTGGTTTCCGCACTTAGGCAGGACTTAGTACGTTTTCGAAAGTACCTAAATAAGTAGATATTATGTGCCGACCAGCACTTATCCAGCGTGGTGGGCTGTTCTGCCTCGTATTTGAAGGTGGAAAATTAAAATTATAATTATGTATTGTGGCTACAATTTTCTAACAGAAAATAATGTTCAATGTGCGGAGCCTGCCGGAAATCACAAACTTGTTGTTACATATTATTAAGTCTAATATTTTATGTAATAAAATATCCAGTTTTTCACCATCACATGAATAAAAAGGCTGATACAAAAAAAAAAATCTAATATAAAAATGTCGTGTCACAGTTTTTGTTATGGAACTCCTCCGAAACGGCTTGACCGATTTTTATGTTTTTTTTTTGTACATTTGGTAGGTCTGAGAATAGGTCGTAGACTATTTTTTATTCCGCTAGATGATAAGGGCTGCCATCTCCAGTCTTTTTTATGATTTCTACCACGAATCCCTATTTTTAAAAGAAACCGCGGGAATAGCTAGTGTTCAAATAAAAAAAAACAAAACTAAACGCCCTCATTGAAGGTTATTGGGTCGTAACTCGTCAACTAAATAATAGCGGATACATCAACTACGCTTACGCATTTAGCTATCGAGTTCACAATAGTTCCTACAAAACAGTCAAGTTCTTTCACCACTTAATTCGGATAGCTTTTTAAAATCACCTCTGTTATTGACTATTAAATCTATACAATATACATAAATATAAAAATTAAAATGAATTGTCTGTTTTTAATTTCAAATTAACAGCTTTTCACTAAGTGCATATGAAAGTATGTACGATACTAACAAAAAAAAACAATTTTTATAATTTTTGTCTATCTGTCTGTTTGTTCCGAGTAATCTCTGAAACGGCTGGACCGATTTTGACGGGACTTTCACTGGAAGATACTTTTTAACCGACTTCAAAAGAGGAGGAGGTTATATTTTAGAAATCTTATTTATTTTAGCTAGCGGAACCCGTGGATTCGATGACGTTAAACCTAGGGACGAACCCGAGCGAAGCGAGGGTGAGTCGCTAGTAGAATATATAATTAACTTTCTCGTCTTGGATCTTTTATATATAAAAATAAAAAGATTGTTTTCAAAACTAATCGTGCTGTGAGTAGAAACTTGTTAAGAGTTACGAATGAATGAATATAAACTAGACTTTAATGCAACATTATCTTACTATTAAAACTTTACCGTATTTTACTTTTGTTCCCAACACAAAATTAAACTTTTAAATATGTCCCTATCATCTACAAGCGTGTATTTCTGGCGTTTTATCTAGAATATAATCCATATTAAATTAAGTAAACTGATTTGGCATTTTTTGATTAAAAAATCATAAGCTATTGCTGACTGACCTTCATCTGAATAATTCATAAATCACCTCTATTCGTCAACTAATTGGATGAACAATAAATTATAATTCTTTTTCAAATTTAGTCGCATTTAGACACCTTGGTTAATGGTAATTATACTTCCTTAATAGACTAAACATGCTGAGACATTGACACAAAACCTCTTATTCCATGATACCAGATAGTTGATACACAATAATATATATAACTTTAATTAAGTACAAGTTACATATAATTATTCATGACCTGAGCTCATTTATAGCTCAAATTACTGCCCCCAGCGGGATTCAAGCCCGCTACCGTTGGCACATTAGAAATACTAAAAACTGTGCCAAACACTCAGTACTAGATATGTATCGACGACTACTCGGCTCGATCAGTGAGAGCTAAGGCGCAGAACCAACTCTTCGAGACACGGAGACGACACGCCGCCAACTTCCTAACTCTGGGCTGTTACAGAGGCTGACTAAACAAAAAGACACAAAACGAAGTCCTCCGCCGTGTCTGTCTGTCGGTCTGTTCGCGATAAACTCAAAAACTACTGCACCGATTTTCATGCAGGTTTCACCAATAAATGGAATGGTTCTCCAGGAAGATTTCAGTATAGAATTTTTTAAGTTTTTGTATACATTGGCTAAAATATAATGATATATGTTGGAGGTGTCGGAAAAATATAAGCCATCTGGGAGCTTTCAACGAAAACGCTGCCTAAACCCTTTGTGATATAACAAAATGATGTATGGTGGACTTGTGTATCTTCTATAGGACAACAAAACCATCCGCGATGGCATATGTGTATCTCTTAAGGATAACACACTATATCGAAAAAGTTAGAAAATTTAAAAAAACTTTATAAAATTAACGGCGTTTGACGTATCATGTTATGACCGTTGCCATGGTGCGAGCAATTTATATAATCAAGTCAAATATATACCGGGCGGTGCGAAGTAAATATATACAACACGTACCTAGGGGCGAACCCGAGCGAAGACAAAATGTATCAAGAAACGTAAGCTGCTTGTTCAAAATACATATTTTATGAAAGTCTGACAGAAAATGTAATTTACATTACATAAATTATGTTCTAGTATGAAAGCACATGTGATTTCTATTTAAAAGGTAATTAACACTATCTTAATTACTTTTAGGCGAAGTACTCTTTATTGAGAGTTGCTGGTTCAAGTCGCTTTAATTATTCTTTCAAAAAATATATGAACAATATTTATAAAGTACTAGCAAAGCTGGCCCGCTTCGCTCGGCATAAGTTAAAATAAATTAAACGGTTTTTATAATTATTAAAAAAAAGTAGCCTAAGTTACTTACCTACTCCTTATAACATTAGCTATCTGCGAGTGAAAGTCCCGTCAAAATCGGTCCAGCCGTTTCAGAGATTAGCCGGAACAAACAGACAGACAGACAAAAAAATTCAAAAATAACTTTATTGATGTAAGTACCTAATTATATACTTTCATATATATGCATTTCGTGTAAAGCTTAAAGCTAATTGGAAATTAAAAAGAGACACTTTTTCAATTTTATTTGTATGTAGGTACCGACTATAGTGTGCTTATGCTTTTTTTTCATTCACATTGGTATTCTTCAAGGCTATGTGCATTTTTTATACGAGTACATAAGCTGCTTTTGCCGCAGGAAAATATCTAACTCTAGAGGGAATAATTTATTTTTAGCGCGCTTTAGTCTGGTAAAAGAAAATGATACATTCATTTTAGTTTAAAACTAAAACATAAATTACAAATATACTTACAAATTATATGGATGTGTGAGTACATCTTGTTATAAACGAGAAATAATTCTATAAAATTGTTTTAATAACGAATTATTGTAAAATCTGAAATTGACTTTAAATAACACAAATAAAATCATTTTAGTTCCCGGAGATCTATTTATCTAATAGTTTGTGTATAATTGAAATCCTCAACAAATTAGGCCTAAATGGTCATGTTTATTCGGTTATGCGTCCTTTAATCAGGATCTTTGCCCGAGGGTTGATTTTTCTTAATGTAATAAGATTGTCCTAAGCTTGCCTAATTGATTAATGGAACGGTTTTCAATGTATATAATGTATAAGTTTAAAAATTAAACGATATTTATTTTTACATAATAATTGGAAATATTTTACTTATATTATTCCTAATATATATTATTGTCTATAATATTTTAAATACTGAATTACGTTTAAAATCATATCGAGGTAAGCTGGGTTGCTCAGTAGTTAAACCTGACCCGCCTAAACCCTAAGCTTGTACAGCACAATTAACATTTTTAACCTCTTTCCCTATTGTACGTAATGAATATAATGAAGTTAATGAAGTTTCTAAAAAAAAATTAAACCAAATTGGAGGTTCAAATTTTTTGAAACTCCATTTTAAGGAAAGATAACATCACAAGAAATTGTTGAACTTTTATGTACGAACTCAGAAGTGAAACGAATGAAATAAAGTTTTTTTCAAAACAAAAGTGGGCAAATATTAACGATATTGTTACAATCTCATAATAAATAAAACTAAGTAACAGCGCGTGCGATAAGTTGTTTTCAAGATATGTATAAAAAATGTCTCGTTCCTAACTAGTGAAAAGTTGGCTCACATGTGATCCTATGATAGATTACCTAATATACGACTGGCTTACCTATATACTATATGTAAGGTTTAATCTAGCTTGCCTTTTTACAATAATAATATTTTATATTTACTTGTAAATCTTGAAAAACTATGATTCGCACATGAATATATCAGTGGTGCGAGACCCGGATTTGAACCCGCATCACTCGGTTATACAAGCAACGCGTTACCGCTGGGCTACCACTGCCGATATGCCGTTTTATATATATTTCATATAATTACATAATTTTTAAATTATTATTAAGCTGGTTTTCACATCCATTGGCACTTCGAGCAAAAAATGACATTTTTTTCTTGGCGACTTAGAATTGCGATAGTTTATTTAGTTATTAAAACATATGACGCCAGACTGTTCAAGACTGTGTCGAGGGGTCATATGGCACACGTTGAATGTAGATAATGCGAACCCATAAGTTTAACCCCTGCCAGAATTCGCTCAAAGCTGCTATAGAAGTTTTTACTCGAAAAAAAATAATTATTATTTGGTAAGAATTACTTTTAAAGAGGACATTAATATCTGTTATAATAAAAACACCAATACATTTTATAAGGACAACACAGATTTCCTGTTCAATCCATCCTCAATTCATCTTCGCAGCCCGACGTGGAGTGATTCATTATGTTTTAAAACTTTGCACCTTGGATGAGGTCTTTAGATTTATTACAAACTTTGCCGATACTTCTAAGATAAAGGGTTCATTAAAATATTCTAAAACTATATTTAGAAAGATAAATATAAAATGAAAAGATAAATTGTTTTGACTCATTACTCAAACTGCCTGCATTTATAGAGCAAAATTTAAATTTCCCTTGAAATGATATCTATTTACATAATTCACAAATAATACTCAATTAAACATATCCCTACTTATACTTACGTATTGCCACAGGTTATTGTTAGCGAAAAGCTGCAAAAAAGAATTAAACATAGACATAAATTTTGATTTTCTTGATCTAGATTCTAGGTACATCTAGGTACTTTATATCATGACTAATATCTCACCCTCACTCCGCCCTAATTCGTTTCCTAGATACCTACATAAAAATGTATCTTATATTGTTGACCCGAATAACGAACAATCATCATTAATAAATAATTTAATCTTAAGTTTCATTAAAATCTGTGCAGTAGTTTTGTCGTGATGCGGTCACGGACAGAGAGACAAAATTCTAAAACTATTAAATAATGTACAGATTTGATTTAGATATGAATAAAATTAAAATCATATTCAAATTTAAATGTTTACACGTTGCAGTTTGAAGCCAAATTCCAAAAAGCTTGTTACAAAGCTATATAAAGTTGATACAAAAAAAGTTTTTGAAAAACACATATTTTCGCCTCAACAAATATTCCTAATGGATTGGTAGATAGCCAAATAGAGTTTAAAGGAATATAAACATGATAACAAACTCGATAGATTATTAAGCCAAATATTTCGCTCGAAAGGGTTCAGTAAATAAATATTTCAGTTTACATAACTTTCGATTTTATGTGACAAAATATACTGTGTAGAATTCAAACTATTTAAAGTAGCAATGAATATTTTTATTAAAACGTTCACGTTTTCTGACATTTGACAAAATGATATGAGAATTTTGATTCATTTAACGAAATTAAGCTTATCGCCTTAAAGCTTCTTCAGAGTCTTATTTACTTTCGGACTTATATTCGCCTACGGCCTGTTACGACTATAGAAAACGACTTAGTCAGTCTTATCCGAATCTTCTCCCGTCAATGAATTTCCCGATTAAATCGGTTGAGTCGGAGTTTAGCAGGTTTGAACTTTAGTTCGTGCAACTTACTGATAATTCCTATATAACGTGTTTATATTGGTTTCAAGTATAGAGACCTTCATTTTATAAATAAGTATAATTAAATACTAAAAATTTTTTTTAAATTGTAAATACGATAACATATACCTACCTACATGTATATGTGTATAGGTGTGTATGTAATGAAAATAGTATCTACCTAATGAATAAGTATACCGGGGATAGGATCCGGGGATACCAAAGAAATTGACCCGTTTGAAGAAACTTGGGAACTATTCTGCATGTTTTTAATTTTACTGCTTTTTTATATATTAAGTCTGTGGAATTAGTTTGATAAAAACTAAATCTTATCACCATTGCTTAAAAAAAATAATTATAAGTTTGTTTAATTTCTGGCCCTTTACATACGAGTGGGTACTATCGCCTTACCCTCTTCGCTTGGATTCGTCTGTAAAATGTAAACTTGCGAGAGCCCTTATACCTCCTTACTCCGACCCTGTCACAAAATTCTGCCAAATTTTATCTTTATGCGTCAAACGGTTATCGACATTTCGTGATGAGTAAGTGAGTGAAGTTCGCTATTAAATATTTAGCGAAAAACTTCAAAAGATATTTACTATTTTTCTCAGATTTATCATTAGTTAATGAAATGTGTTTTTTTTTATCTATATCCAGTATATCCGTGCACAGTAATGAAATATAGCATATTATACCCAAACATTCTACAATAAGGCGATATTGCTAGTTCGAGCAACTTTTATAGAATTAATGGATGGTTTCTTCGCAAAACATTTCTTTTCTTTTGTGCTCGTACTAATTTTATTGGATGCCCAAAAATATCATAAATCTAATATTTGAATCTAACTTATAATTACTATCTTGTAAGAAAACTTATCGCGTAATAAAAAACTCCTATCTTAGGTGATTTTTATTACGAACTAGCGGCCCGCCCTCGCTTCGATCGGACTCATCCCTATATTTAGCGCGAACGAAGCCGCGGGTTCCGCTGATAAATGTGTACAAAAACCTTCCTCTAGAACCACGAAGAAAACAGCGTGAAAATCGGCGCAGTCGTTTTTAAGTTTGTCGCGAACAGACAGACGTGGCGAAGGACTTTATTTAATAGTATGTAGTGATGCATTTGTTCATATAGTAGTTGAGTAACGTAGAATATTTTCCGTGATTTAATTGATGAATCGGTTGGTAGCGTATATATCCTGTCAGTTTGTGGAAAAGGATGATAAAACTCTTTTAGTATTAGCCAATGAACATACAAAAAGGTTTTATTTTCTTGGGAAACCTTGAAGAGAAAATACTTAAATTAACGTTTCTTTCTACGCGTATTTCTCCCTTCGAACGAAGAATACATTTTTTTTATTTATAACGCAGTTTTAAATCTGCTTATGACTATGTCTATGATAATAAATGTGTATATTTTAATAGACGCTTCTCTAAAACGAGTTTACCTTTCTACACCGTAGATTTTTCAGTTTAGTTTAATAAATAAGTATATTTATTTTGTTAATTTTTACTTTAATACTTTCTTAGATTTACGCGAATATTCGACATTATAAATGAAACTACCATTTCGGAGTTCGTCGCGGATTTAATTTGATTTTTAGTTCCCGATTTCGAATGCGTTACAGCAATCATGGTCTAAAATCAATAAATCCGCGACAAAATCCGAAAAGGTAGTTTCATTTATAATTTTTACTTTCTTTACAACATTTTATCTAAAGAACAGCAATTTCACAGATATTATTAGATTTAATAAGCTTTCTTCGCAACAGAACGCAATCGGTATCTTGTAATGGTATAATTAATAAGTGAATTAATGGAACATAAATCAAGTTGGGGAAAAGAACGTTACTTGCAATTCTTAATCCCGCTTGATTGTCTATGCATTCGTATTATTAAGCGTGCCGAGAAAACCTTTTATTTTGATTTCTAAGTATTTCTTTACATTCTTCTTAATTCTTATTAATTAAAAAAGTTTTTATTAATGAAAACGAGGTTTATCTTGGTTGAAAAGAACTTGCATATTTCGTTACTTTCCTAAATTGGCACATCACTAGCACGTTTGACGTTACCATTTGAGATGGAACAATATGGTAAAGAGAAAAGCCGTTAAGCCGTTGCTCCCAATTTGCATTTTACCTCGTTATAATAAGTACACCACAAATATAATAAAATAATTAGATTTAAATAATAATCTATCGTTTCGTCTTTAATTTAATGATACAAACTCTTTTTTTTATTTAGCCATACTTCAAAAGAAACAAGAAAGATTTGAAGAACGTACAACATTCAAAAGTGAATTCAACTTTGTTTCTGAAATACATCACAAAATCCATTTGAGAAGTTATGATATAACGTGGATGAAATTCCAATTGATCAATATCTGTAAGGATTCAATATTAACATGATCTAAAAGAACCAATATCGTCAAAACACAGAACAAAATTATATGGCTTGTATACGATTTGCTATGCCTAATACCCAAGAGAAATAAATATTTCTACATAGTATAATGCGTTTTATTCTTATTTATTTTACTAACATTTGGTAAGAGATCGGACCACGTTCGCATTCATGTTGTAATTTGAAACGATTAGAACATGATTTTAAACCAAAATTAAATTATTAAATTGCCAAGTGTGATTTTAAGGTTATTTTTTGGTAGACAGAAGTGCTACTCTTACTATCCTCCTGTTCGTTTTGCGAGTCATATTTTAAGGCATGTTCAGGAGCTTAAGTACTTGGCCATATTGTGACTGAGCATTTGAATGATGACTTTGATGTTGAGAGAGAAATGCTTTGGTGATCAGACAGCACTGTCTAGCGCTGTGGTAAGATACGAGGCTTGTGTTAAGAATACCAAATAGATGATATGTATCATACATAATATTATTATAAATATAAACATTCATGACTGGAGTACATTTATTCGTGCTCATCACACAAATTATTGCCACCAGCAGGAATCGAACCGCCAATGCGCCGCTGACACAGCAAGTTAGTCATTACAAACTGAGCCAAACGTTCCGTCAATTTGAAATATATTTAAGATAATTTTGTACCTATATTTATTTATAATCGCTGTGTAGTGTGTATCCTAAAATGTCTAAACCACTTACAGAACCCTCATTTTAGCAATGACTTAATATAATTTGTTACAGCGGACGTTCTCGTTACCACTGACATTCCATGCTCCATGCTATTATATAAAAGTTTGTCAATGAAGGATAATAAATGACAAATAAACAGCATTAACGAGAAATAAACAAGGTCAATTTATAATATTAATTGCAAGGTCAACATAATTTAGAATAATTATTATCGAGTATTTTATTTATCTCGTGCTTCTGTTAATGAATTATGCCATATTATGTAAAATTATGCATATTTAAGATAAAAAAAAAGAAAATATTTTTTTTTAGTCAAAGTCAAAGTCAAAATATACTTTATTCAAATAGACTTTTACAAGCACTTTTGAATCGTCACTTTTACATTATTATACGAATTTAAATCAAGTGTCAGTCTGTAAGTCTGGGACTTGGGAGTAAACTACCACCGACTCGGAATGCTGTTCTGCCGAGAAGAGCCGGCGAGAAACTCAGCAGTTGCTCTTTTCAAAAAAATATTTGATTACAATAATTATTGCATTACAATATTTATCTATTTATCCTACGTGAGACACAACAAGACATTAATCCCACACATTTACATCTTCTAAGTATTCCGTGATGGTGTAATAAGCTTTATTCAATAATGTATTTTTAATTTTAGATTTAAATTGTTTTAAAGGCAAGCTCAATATGGTCTGTGGAATTTTATTATACATGCGTACACCTTGCCCCATAAACGATCTATTAACTTTTTGAAGGCGAATACTGGGTGTTATAAGTTTATCCTTATTTCTAGTATTTATACCGTGTTTGTCGCTGTGTTTTGAGTAGCAATTAATATTTTGTCGCACAAATATAATGTTACAATATATATATTGCGAAGCAACCGTAAGTATACCAATTTCTTTAAAAAGTTCGCGGAGAGTATCCCGAGCGCCAATGTTATAAATGGCCCGAATGGCCCTTTTTTGAATTATAAATATGGATTTAATGTCCGCTGCATTACCCCACAACAAAATGCCATATGACAAAATGCTATGTAAGTAGCTAAAGTAAACAAGTCTGGCAGTGTCAACGTCTGTCAGCTGCCTGACTCTTTAAATGTCAAAGCTCAAAAAGCTTTCATTGTAGTTTTTAATTTTCTATGTAAATTAAAATGATATTTCGTTCAAACACACTACACTGACATAGGTACACTATTCCTTTAACGCTGTTATTTTAGTAGGACGACAATTCGACGCGACCACTCGAGAGGGATTAGACATAGGGCTTGCCAGCTTTACGTGTTCTTTGAAGTATGGGGACTATATATACAAATCCACCGAACTCCCGATCTTTCGCTAAGTGGAAATTAATCTCAAACGTCAGGTACACTAGAATTTAATCAATAATATTGTCTAGTGTAGAATACAATCTACATTTATATATGTACAATGTAGTGGGCATATTTCAGCGATTAGTCAGATAGGCTAAATAAAATTCCATTAAATGGCACACAGTTTGGCAAATGCGAATTTCATTTATAGGATATCTACTTACACATATAATAAAATTCAATATTAGTCTGTGTAATGTACAGAATATTAAATATTTTATTAAATGTTTTTTGAATATTTGTCTATCTGTGACGGCATCACGAGAAAATCAGTGGATAGATTTTTATGAAATTTGCTATCAAATATAGGATACTTTTAACTTACCTACCGTTATTGTACCGAAGGAGCGGGTGTTAGTCACTAGTTAATTCAAAAATACGTGGTAAAATTTTAAGTGGTAGTGCCATGCTTGTAACCTTCGGGTAGCAGCCGAATGGGCCGGCACGCCCCGTATCGTACCACTCTCTCACAGAAGACTGGCGTGAAGTGGCAGCTATGCTGTCGCGTTTCGTCCGGTAAGTGAGAGTCCGGGAGGCCCACACCCTATCCCTCTTCCCGTCCTTCTTCCTCCCCCTCCCTTCCCCCTCCCTTCCTTTCCTAAAAGGCCGGCAACGCATCTGCAAAACTGCAGTACCTGCAGTCTTGCAGATGTCCATGGGCGGAGGTGATCACTTCCCATCAGGTGAGCCTCCTGCCTGTTTGCCCCCTTTGTCACATAAAAAAAAAAGTTAATTCAAAAAACAAAACACCGCGGTTTTCCACCCTTTTTTTCACACAAGGTGACAACTTAAAAAAAACTTAAATAAGGTTTTTTTTAATCAGAATGACAACTTGTTGAATCAAATTATTATTTTTAAAACTATTATGCAAATAAAAACTATTTTTATATAATTAATAATTTATGAATAATTTATATTACATATTAGTTAAATTTAGCTCCGTCATGTAGACTTATTATAATAGACATACTTATCTTAAAAGAACTACCAAAATACCTATTCATTTTTGTCAGAATATAGTATTGTTGTATGATCTATTTGTAACAATTAATAAATAATTTATTTCTGACTTTAAATTAAATAAGCTTTTATATATAAGTACCTCCTAGACTCAGGGTTTGATTAAAGAAGTCCGGAAAAAGGCAGTTCACATAAATATTATTCAGTATACAATTTATTGTAAGTTTGCTTTCTTATAAAATATTACAGTATTATACTGCACATTATCTAAAATTAATTATATTGCTTTAAAAATAAGTAGGTTCTCGTCGTGCATTGATATTCACTCCCGTTCGTGTAACTGGTTCTTATAGAATTTAGTAAAATATATACCTATAGATAAACTTTGAAATGTTACAACATAAGCTTTAAAGAATGTACGAGCCATACAAAAAATAATTTATCTCCACATCTGTATAATAAAATTAAGGAATCTTGATATGTTTTTGTGGGTCCTCATATAAAAGAAACAATCTGCACAAGTAACTTGCCGATAATCGCAGACTATTAAATAAAAGAGGCCATTCGTAAACAAAACCGACCGGATTATATGATGTTATTTCGGTAACAGTGAATTGTATTCTAGCAATCAAGCCCATAGAAGCGTATGAAGAGATTTAAGAAGATTATTGCTACGATACAAAAGCTTACACAGCTTTTATAGGGCTACTTTCTAGATGTGATTTCTTAAGACACAATATAATAATAAAAACGATCCCTATCTGTGACCGAATCGCGTAAAACCCAGTAGACAGATTTTTATGAAATCGGTTGGTAGTATGATGACAGCTGTATACATTTTACCGCTGAAAAAAACTGAGAATTCTATACTCACTGCCTCGGTGGTGTAGTGGCTAGCATGTACGGCCACACATCGAGAGGTCCCGGGTTCGAGCTCCGGGTCAGGCCAATTTTAGTAATTGAGCCTTTCTGTTTAGTAAGCCTAGATAAAAGCCTGGAGTTGGTAAGATGGCGGTGTCCCCCCCGTGCCTCGGAGATCACGTAAAGTTTGTGTATTTGCGTGCACACTTGTTCACTATAATATCTCCTGCGCGGTTGGCCAGTCTCAATGAGATTGGCCGCCGCCGTGGCCGAAGTCGGTCGGAGAACATTATTATTATTATTTAGGTACGTTACATAGGGAGAACCTAAAAAGAGCGAGGTACTGCTAGTACGAAAATAAAGTTGTCTTAGTTATTTTTATATCTATGAAAAGCAAACGCTGGATCTTACTTTAGTGTTTCTACATGTAAAATATAGGATGTAAAAAATATGCTTTAGAAATAATTACATACTTTATATCGAGCGAAATTAAAAAAAAAAAGATTACACCTGTTCGACAAGTTATTGGAAATACGTCGTTGACAATTTGATTTTGCTTTTAATAATAAAACTCTGTTTCAATAAAACTGCCAGAATCTGTCATAAATCAGTTTATGTATTTTAATCAAAAATGCAAAAAAGTGGAATAAATAAAATGAAAAGTCGCTTGCCGCCGTCTGTACACGTAGATCTATTAAACCAAGAAACTGCTTTTAAATGCATATACTTATTATAAGACTAAAGTCAAGAAATCATAATATAAAATAAATATGTTGGGACATTATGACACGCCCGCCAGCGCCATCTAGTTCCGTGGTAAGCTAAGCTTGTGTTACGGATTTCAGATAGTTGATATTATACTACACATATAAATTTTAAATACATACATATAAATATTAACACCCATGACTAGAGTACAAATATTCGTGCCCAACAAATGACTGCCCCCAGCGGGACTCGAACCCGCGACCGCTGGCGCAGAAAGTAGGGTCACTACCTACCAACTGAGCCAAACGTGTCGTCATAATAATATATAATATTACTGAGATGTTTACTGATCGTCAAAACGTATCTAGGCATTAATCCCTTGAGTTAACCCAAGCGGAACGAGGTGAGTCGCTAGTGTACTAAGTAGATACTTATATAAAACACCGAAAATTAATTTAATATATCTACTCGTCGTTTTAACTTTTCAATATATTATAGTGATTTTATATGGAAAAGATAAATATTTTAATTTATGAAACCTAACACAATTACTTTAAGTATTAGATAACAAAATTACAATGTAAAATGAAAACAGGATGCTTAAGCAAACGATTGAGAAAACAAAATTTGCAACCGTGTAGCGGCTTTAAACATAAACCTTAGGAAAGTTCCTAAATGTTTGCCTTTTTAAGCAAAATTAAAAAACGAGCGTCAGGGCACAAAGGTACTTTATTATCTAACTCTGAGTAGGTATTACTTTTTCCTTTGAGTCTAAGCTTTGAAGTAAGGTCTCCTATTCAGGCATCTGCTTACAACATTATGAAAAGTGTTTTGATTAGTTACAAAAGTACCTGATTGTTAGCTTTGTGTAGAAAAACCTTATACCTATAATGAAAATTAAAAATGATTTATTAATATGTCCTGCTCTTCTGAAGAAAATTTCTATAGACCGTATAATTACAAGTCTTGTATTAACAGAACGTAAACCTAAGAATTAGAAAAGGAATATATTAGGTACTACGAGTATAATATTCAAGAAAAATAATAGCAACCAAAAGTTTCACGATTGACAAGCTTAATTAAATAATAAAACCGATAATTTTTAAAATAGTAGTACAATTTATTTACGATTGCCATTAAGTTTTATTGTTTAACCTACATAACGAAAAAATATTATTTTCCTACAACAGGGACTTTCTTACCGGGAATCGAACGCCCGACACTGAAGAAAGTAAGGCGCAGGACCGAACGTTAATCGACCAGCTCTCAGAGGTGTACCGTGTACCAAACAAACCAAAGACTTCCCAATTCCGGGCTGCTACTGTACATATCCGCCATGAAGGCGGAAAAAGACAGTATGTTTTGCACCACTTAGCTTGAACCCAGAACTTGCATTATGCAGCCATACATGCTAACCAATAGACCATCGAGGCAGTAAACAAAACGTCTTTTCCTTCTTTGGATTTTAGATTAATTTTGTGTTTACTTGCGATTTGAGGAAACGACGTAAATTATTTACTCCTTCACATTTTTAAGTTTACTAACTTAATTATTTTTAAAAAAAAAATTAAACCGACTCCGATGTAATTTTTTTTTAAAAAATAACTTATTTTTCCATTTTTAGTGTGCCTTTTATTTAGCTGATTTAATTATAGTGACTTACTATATGTCACTAATTTAAAATCTGTTTAAGCTTTATATTAAACAACGAGCATACCTATTAACGTATGTAACGTAATAGTAATTAATTATCGGGTCTACCGAAAGGGGGGTGGGGGGGTGGTGTCCAAAGAGTACTCGATCTACGACTATTGTAGCTGTAACTAAACTACGAGCTCATCTTAATGTTTACATTCCCCATACGAAATAGTTTAAATAAACCACGTCCATTATTCCACCTAACTCCAAGAGGTTAATGAGATTTACCTTCTATTATCATATTAACGTAATAGCCTGGAAGAACACAACTATCAGTCTATATGTATGTATAATTTTAAAGGAATTTCCTTTCAACTCCTAGCCGTTGAGGAGTTGTACCTTCCATCATCAGCTTGTCCACATGAGATGGTAATTATCAGATGCAAATCCTAAAAAAACTTCAGAAAATATATGAAAAATGTACTAAGTGCCTATAAAATTTAAGAGTTGCCATCGATTTCCCTAGGATCCCATTATCAGATCCTAACTTGGTGACAATGGGAACATCTTGGAAGTATACCCTACCAAACAAAAAATAAATTTTTGAAATCGGCCCACAATTGACGCATAAATCGGTGAACACAGATAAACAATAACATTTGAAGAATTCTACCTTCCATCATCAGCTCATCACATGAGATTACGATTTTCAGACGCAAATGCTTGAACAGCTTTAGAAAATATATAAAAAACATAATAGGTGCCTATAAATTTTGAAAGTTGCCCTGGATTTCCCTGGGATCCCATCATCAGATCCTGATTTTGTGATAATGGTACCCCCTCAGAACTATACCTTACCGAACAAAAGAAAAATTTTTGAAATCGGCCCACAGTTGGCGGAGAAATCGGTGAACATACATAAAAAAAAAAATACATACATCGGAACATATAACCTCCTCCTTTTTTGAAGTCGGTTAAAAATCCTTAATTAGAACGGAAATTCTAATACCTACTGTTAGTACCTACGTAAGGCTACGTATCTACTAGGTACCTTTTAATATTACTATTCCTTATAATATTAACGAAAAAGTTTGGATAATGAATATTCGTGCATATATCGTAATACAGGCGGGAATAAGTTAGTATGTAGATAATATTTATTTTAAAAAATAATAATTAAAACTGTTTATATCTACTTAAACTAATAAATTAAAACCTTTTTTGTAACTAGCGGCTTACATGCTTTACCTATTACATTTATAAGAATTATTAAGGCGTATTTAATATTATTGTCGGGTACATAAAAGTTACAGTAAATAATAAAATAGCTCTATGCACTGATTATATTGAACTCTCCAGGTTTTTTTAAAAATATATAGGTATAACACATAAATCGTATGCGCCATCTATTGAGTAATGATACAATCACATTGTATTTTAAAGACCATTCTAAAACGCGTCTGTATATTAATAAAATTATATTTTAATTATATTTTCCAATTTGGAAGCAAAAACAATTACAACTGTACTAACTTTCAACGAACAATATTATTTTATAATTTTGTAAAACTACTAAAAACTCTGTCATAGATTACAGCTTTATCCGAACCAACTCCGATGACCGATCATGTCAATTGTCAAAGTGACATAAGACAGCTGTCAGTCTGATGGTAATGACAGCAAAAATTTGTTAAAACTTGATTTAAACTCAATTTTTTAAAATCATTATATTTTTAAAATTTAAGAAACAGTGAGAAAATGTCGGCGGAAAGTTCGCCGATCAAGTCTTCAAGATCTTTGAATAAAATTGATAGTCTCGATGACTTCGAAAACCAAGTAATAATTAGTTGTCACTTTCTCACCGCCTACTTTTGTGTTAACATTATCAAAACATTACATTTTCTAATTTTAGGATACATTGTTAAAACATGTTGATATATCAATTGTGGAGTCAGAAAAGCGCGCTAACGGTACATTGCATGTACGCGATCACTACACCGTGTATCTAATTGACCTCAAGTAAGACCTCATTTAGTAATTATACCCCCAATTTAAGATATTAACGCTTTCTTCATTTTTACTTTACTGATAACGCATGAATTACGACTTATCATGTGTTGTATTGTGCAAGGCAACTTGTTTTGTTTGATAAACATGCAGCTTTTGTAATACCATTTTTATTTTTCTTAAGCAAATGTAAAAATTCTTGTTATTCCTAATTAAGTGTTAAAAATTTATCCAATTACATAGAAATTAAAATGGCTTACCTGCTATAACTTTGTGTTTATATTTACCCCATATTGATTTTAATATAATATGTTATTGAAGATATAAATAGCAATAAGGAAATATTTTCAGAGTAACAGATCCTGAATATAAAATAGTTCAGTCTAAAATAAGTATGATATGGAGAAGATACACAGAATTTGAACAAATACATGATTATATGCAAGTGACTTATCCCCATGTTGTCATTCCACCGCTGCCAGAAAAAAGGGTAAAATTGTAAAATTTGTAAAATTTAAAAAGCTAGGTATTCATGTTGTTATAAGCTTAATGCTATCATTAATTTAGTTAGGAAAACATTCAATTTGGCAAGAAATATACAAAAAGTTATAGATAGTTATTAGTTTTGGTCACAGATTATAGTTTTAAGTTTTTGAACTACTTTTAAAAATGAAATATACTTATATTTATATATTTTTTTTATTTTAAGAAATAATATCATTTTTGAGTACTAATGTTATTTCTCCTGTTATACTAGTGTTATTGCTTAAATCAATTCATACCAAAGAATTGGTACTATTTTTAGTTTTTTCTGTAGGCAACGATTTTATTCTTTACATTTTTATTTCATTAACTAAACTGTTACTAATGATGGTATATATGCAGGTAGGCTTATTGTAATTTTTACTGTGTATTATATATAAAGTTTCATATAAAGATGTCAATGAATCACTGTATTTAAAAATTGCAAATGATAGCCCTACTTGTGCAACTATAAGTAGACTATAACTTATTATCTTAATTTATTCCTTTGAAAAAAATGAGCTTATTGTTTTTATTAGTACTACAATAATCTATTGATTTTAATATTTCAAGTGGTAGTGCCATGCTTTTTACCTTCGGGTAGCAGCCGAATGGGCCGGCACGCCCCGTATAGTACCACTCTCTCACAGAAGACCGGCGTGAAGTGGCAGCTATGCTGTCGCGTTTCGTCCGGTAAGTGAGAGTCCGGGAGGCCCACTCCCCATCCCTACTCCTATCCTTCTCCCTCCTCCCTCCCTCCCTTTCCTGAAAGTCCGGCAACGCATCTGCAAGCCCTGTGGTGTTGCAGATGCCCCCTTTGTCCCATAAAAAATATTGATGAAGGTTGTTTGTTTAAATAATGCTATATACCAAAAACAACCAATATAATAGACCAAAATTTTAACAGCCAATTTCAATGTTATAGATACCTAAGAAAGAACTTGTTGCTTTAATTAATTTTTCAAGCAAGTGCATTACCAATGGTATACTATCTACAAACAAGTTTATTTATGTAAAGTTTATGTACATAACTTTCTCTCTCATTGTATATTTCTGTCATTTTATTAGGTGTTGTATGCTTGGCGTAAATCTGATACTACAGATCCTGAGTTCATAGAAAGGAGACGAGCTGGTCTTGAAAACTTCTTGCTAAGAGTTGCATCTCATCCCCGGTTGTGTTTTGATGATCAGTTCATAAATTTCCTCCAACAAGAACATGGATGGAGGGAAACAATTACAGATAGTGGTAAGTTCTTGTCTCTTTCTTGGAAAATTTTACTATATATTTTTTTGATTGAAAATGGATAAATTTTGTTGTTATAATTCATTTCAGGAAATTAATTTTTATTTCACATTTTGTTCAGTTTGGTTATGAATAAAACAGTAAATAAATTAAAAAAAAAAGAAAATATTATGGAAGTCAATAATCTTATGCTATTCATAATATTGTATTGTATTTAGCCCTTTTAACATCCCACCGCTGGGGGTGGGTCTCCCTTCAGTATGAGGGTGATCAGGTCATACTCCACCAGACTGGCCTAGTGAGTGTTGGTAGACTAATAATATTAGCAATGCAAAAATATGCTCGTTCATTTTTGTTTTATTTGATATAATAATATTATTTTAGATAAACATAGAGTATGTTTTTGCAGGATATCTTTTACATGCAGAAAACAAACTGAAGTCATTCTCAGTATCTATCAGGCTTAAGAAGCCCGACCCTGAAATTGAAGGTGTAAAAAACTATGGCAGGCTTCTCGAAACCAATCTAGGCAATTTTCTTTATACCAGGTAATCCTTATTTTTATAACAAATGTAGTTTTCAAATTACTTATACATTTCTTCATTATATGTAAAAATATTTTTAAATAAATAAATAAATAAATAAATAAGTTACTTTACTTATGTCCACATATTGGTATTTTTGTTTATGAATTATGTTACACTTATCCATATCATTTGGTTCAATGGTTGCTAATAAAAGCAATTTAGGCATTATAGAGGTTTTCCAACTTTTTTTTGTAATTGAATCATAAATGTTGTTTAGGGCTTCAGTGTCATAATAATTAAGATAATTATAAATTATAACCATATACCATAGAAGGCTTCTTACATAAGGTTAGGTATTTTTTAACAAGAAAAAAATTTTTTTTAGCTACATACACAATATTATACAGTATTTAAAAATGTTACTTTGTCTTATATTTATAATTTAAGGTGTTTCAAATAAATTAAACAGACGTTTTTAAATCACACAAATAAATAGAATTAGAAATGTATGTACTTCTAACAATTCCCGCGGCTTGGAGGGATGAAAATTTAGGGTTTTAAGATTTTTTTGCCAAATCATGAAAAAGTGAAAAAAAAATGGTTTAAAAATAAAAAAATAAAATATATGGAGAGGGCCACCCTATAAATAAATATAAACTACAAATATACACAAAAAATTTCGTGAAAATTTTTCAATAACAAACACTGAGACACGAGATTTTTATACATAAGATAGTAAAATTTAATTATTTTTAGGTCCAAAATTATTGAAAAGAATTACGCTCTTTGTAAGTTACACGCTAACTATGGAAAGTTATTCAGTGAATGGAGTGTCATTGAGAAGGAGATGGGAGATGGTTTGCAGAAAGCTGGCCATTATTTTGGTAAGATTTTTTTTAAAAAACCTAAAAAAAGAAAAAAAATGATTTGTATCATAGTGTTTTTTTAAGATTATTATTTTTAACAAAAAAACAAAAACCGACTTCAAAACTAAACAAATCTAAACTAAAAAGTAGAAAATAATACTTTTAAGAACTTCGTTAATTTTTAAGTCGGTGTCAGCCAAGACGGATAGATTTATCTTGCCTTTGCAATGAACTTTCGAACGGTATTTTGATTATTATTTACAAATTTATAGATTAATCGAATATGTGTCTATTTAAGGTTATTTTGCTTTGGCTGGCACCGACTTCAGAATTAACGAAGTTCTTAAAAGTATTATTTTCTACTTTTTAGTTTAGATTTGTTTAGTTTTGAAGTCGGTTTTTGTTTTTTGTTAAAAATAATTTAATTTCAAATTTTTTGCGGAAAGTAGAGACTTATATTGTTTTAAATGTAAAAAAAAGAATTGTTTATGTAAAAAAAAGGAATTGTTTATGTAAAAAAAAAGAATTATTAAAAAAAAAGGTCCCCAAAGAATTGAGAACCTCCTCCTTTTTTGAAGTCGGTTAATAAGAGCCTGAAAGTATTTAATTATCGGTCTATAATTACGTATAATATTGAAAGAATTTTCTTTTAACTCCTAACCGTTGAGGAGTTGTACCTTCCATCATTAGCTCAACCACAGGAGATGATGATTATCAGACGCAAATACTTGAACAGCTTTAGGAATTATATGAAAAACGCAATAAGTGCCTATAAAATTTGAGAGTTGTCTTCGATTTCCCTGGGATCCCATCATCAGATCGTGACTTGGTGACTATGGGACCAACTAGAAACTATACCCTTTCAAACAAAAAAAGAATTTTCCAAATCGGTCCAGCCATCGTCGAGTAATCGGGGAACATACATATAAAAAAAAGTCCCCGACGAATTGAGAACCTCCTCCTTTTTTTGAAGTCGGTTAATGATTTAAAAAATAAAACCAGACATTTTCATATAAATTGAAATCTATTACTTTCATAATTATTATTTGTTACTGACAACTCAACATATATTTTTTTAATTTTACACAAGTATTTACAAAAAACCAATATCTTTATTATGTCAGATTCGATAGCAGACTCAATAGAATCTGTAGCAGAGGATGAGGAGCAGTTGGCAGATCAGCTGAAGGAGTACCTGTTCTATGCGGAAGCTTTGCAACATCTATGTGCCAACCACGAAGCACTTCAGTGGGGGCTGGAGACAGCCCATGAAGCTCTTAATAACCGGTATTTAATGTTTATATAATAATCTATTAGGTTTAAAGTTGTATGTGAAAATATGAATTATCTACGAAGGTCCTGGGATCGAGTCCGAGGTCGAGCCTAGTTTAGTTGTACGGCCCCTTAAGGGAGTCCTAGTAACAGCTCAGAGTTAAGAAAATTCAAATTCAAATTCAAATTCAAAATATTTTCATCATTATCATCATCAGCCCTTTTTAACGTCCCACTGCTGGGCACGGGCCTCCCTCAGTACGAGGGGGATCAGGCCATAGTCCACCGCGCTGGCCCAGTGCGTGTTGGCGGACTTCACAAGTCTTACGAAAACTTGCTAGGTTTTCTCAGACATGCAGGTTTCCTCGCGATGTTTTCCTTCACCGTAAGACAACTGGTAATCATGATAGAAATGATTCGCACATGAAAATATCAGAGGTGCGAGACCCGGATTTGAACCCGCATCACTCGGTTATACAAGCAACGCGTTACCGCTGGGCTACCACTGCAATATTTTATTCAGCATGAGATTATTTCAATTTTTTACTGAGCGTTGAGTCTACTACCAGTTCGGAAGGAAGAAACCACTGACCTGAGAAGAACTGGCGAAAGAAACTCAGCAGAAAAGAAATAATTATAGTAAAGATTAATACGGTGGTAGCCCAGTGGTAACACACTCGCTTGGATAACCGAGTGATGCGGGTTCAAATCCGCGTTTCGCACCTTGATATTGTGAAGGTAAACAACATCGAAACCTACATGTTGGACTATGGCCTGATTCCCCTCGTATTGACGGAAGGCCCGTGCTCAACAGTGGGACGTTAAAAGGGCTAAATACAGATAATAATAATCAGGTAAATAGTAATAATAAAAAAAATCATTTTCTCATCAGGATAGCAGAAAGGAATCGTGCAGCAGCAGGCAAGTCGGGGATAATGTCTAGAATATTCGGTACCACAGATCCCGACATAGTACGCGACCAGAGCACGCGCGCGCTCGACTCCAAGATACAAGCGGATAAGGACGCCATTGAGAAGGCCAGGAGAGATCTAGAGTGAGTTTTGATGTATTTTTGAACTGAAATATATATGATAACAGGGTATTTTACTCCTTTTGAAAACCAATCTAAAAATATTATGATAGCTTAGGCAAAGGGCATTCGGAAAATGTTGGTTTTAGTTCACAAAATAACAAAATAAATGTTAAAATAAAATTCAAAGTTTTCAGTTTTTTTAATCTGTTTTTAAACACCACGAAATAGTAGACGCCACTTTATTACGTCATACCGCCATGTACACAAAAATAAATAATTTATTCTTGCATTTTACACTAGTATTCTTGCATTCAGGAACAGCACACCAACAATAAGTAGAATAATAACTCATGTTTAAACTATAAACAATTGTCAATTTCATACAAATCATCAGCGCATTTGTTTACAAAATCCACTGACGTTCTGACACACAGAGTAATAATGGCGTCCAATGCGTTCAGCGATTTCGACCAATGAGGCGCGAAATTTGAAAATGTAAAAATTTAAATGCATTTTTATAGCACTTATCATTGAATAATAAATTGATGTTATTTTAGTGATGTATTATCACTACAGAATCTAATTGAGATACTTTTCAAAAATTATCTCCCATTACTTGTATAAAGTAAAGACCAGGGGGCTTACTCTTGAATTTAATTCCGATCGATCGACATTGGAATTGTGACGTTTCGTACTCAGAGTTGGACGCTAGCGCCACATTGTTTTTAAATTGCGTGTCCATTTTGGGGAACTAAGTGAAATCGGGATCGGGCTTGGCGCACCATAAACGCTACTCTTGAGTGAGAGTACTTTTTTTGAAAGGATAGAGCATTTTAAAACCATATTACTGGTTTATCGTAATAAGAAGAACGACACAGGACACTATTGCGGCCCGTAACATAGCTAACTTCACTCTTAACAAAATAATCGCGGGGCAATCCCAATTTCAATCCAATGTTGACAATATTGTTTTCAAGAGTACCGAATCACGTGACTTCAAAATTGACATTGGAATCGTATTGGCATTAGATAAAAATTGAAATTAGTTTGAAGAGTAAGCACACAGGTTCACGGATGGCACTTTTGGTTTCTGTGGTCCCAATGTAAGAATCCAGTTAATTAGAAAGATATGACATATTATTCTTTCCTTCCTTTATTCCTTTGTGTAAATTAAAAAGTTTTAATGGGAAGTTACTCCATTAAACATCAGATATCTGCCAGTGAAAGTCCTGTCAAAATCTGTTCAGCGTTTTAGAGATTAGCCAGAACAAATAGACAGACAAAATTTTATTTACAATAAATTTTCTTGCAGAGACTTCACAAAGAAAGCTACTGTGGAAATAGAGCACTTTCAAAAGCAGAAAGACAAAGATTTACACGAATCACTCGTCGCATTCATTACTTTGCAAGTGAAAGCTGCTAAAAAGGTGATTATTTTATACCATTTTTTTATGAAATAAACGCCATTTTGTGTGTTTGTAATGTGTACATGTTATACATTTGTATATCCCAATACAATAAAAAAATAAATATGTTGGGATATTATTATACACAGAGCCAGCTAGTTCCGTGGTAAGCTAGATGAGGCTTGTGTTATGGATACCAAACAGTTGATACTTTACGTTACGTTTAAGTTAAGCTTAGGATATTTTCTCTTTCTGATCCTACATCAGTTAAAAAAAAAGTATAATAAAATTTGGAATTTAAAATAAATAAATATATATACTATTTCCAGTCATTAAACATTTTTGCTTATTTTTTTTACTTTCCAGAACCTACAAGCGTGGACGCAAATCAAAGAATGTCTACAAAATATGCCTTAACCACCAAAGTGACCAAAAATTCAAGTATAATAAATCATCTATTATATATAATATTTAATATATCCCCCTCGTATTGAAGGGAGGCCAGTTCCAGCTGTGGGACGTTGAAAAGGACTGATTACATACATACAGTCATACATACATACATTATTATCTAACATAATATGTATATGAATTTGTACACTTTTTTTTTGTTGGTTATTTTGGATCTTGGTTTGACATTAGTATTGATAACTGACGGCCTAAAAAGGATAAATTTATAATTATCATAATTTTATGGGATAAGAACTATCCTCTTTTATATATAAAATAAATATTTATTATTATTTTTTTAATGTCGATCAATTATCTTATTGCAAGTTGATTAGTAACGATATGAATTTTGTATCAAAAATATACACGATACATTCCCTCTTGTTTTTTTTTATATTTTATTTTTTAAATTAAATGAAAATAAAACCAAATATAATCTGTGGCTTTAAAGTATTAGTCATGCAGGTTAGAGACCAGGAGGACCATCGCCCTAAAATATAGTGTCTCAGAAATATTGTCAAACTAAGGAGGCGCTGCGATCGCTATGTTGTCTTATGCCTAACTTCACGTTGTCACAATAGTGACAGTACTCATAAACAGCTAACTTCACAAATACTAGTTACCGACGAAGCGCGTTATAAATTATACAAATTTTCAGGGACAGGCGGGTAATGCTTTAGTATGAAGCGATGGTCCTTCTGGTCTCTAATCTCCATGGTATTAGTTATCAATACTAAATGTCAATCTGTATTATACTGAAATTTTGGAAATTGCTTTCCACTTATGTAATTTCAAAGATAACTAATATAAGAATTAATGCTTAATAATGACAGATGGCGCTAGTGACATGTAAAACTATCTTTTGAATAACCTTGTTGTGTAAATATATAATTTAATATTTTTCAATGTATTTTAATTCAAAGGGAAATAAGTTTTTTAATCTGTTACTTTTTACCCGACTGTGCCAGAAGGAGGGTTATGGTTTTCAAGAGTATGTATAATTGTTTGGCACGCGCTGCTGCCTGACTGGCTTGATGGATTTTATCTTGAGAGGTGTCGTTAGATTCGTATTAATTGTGAAAGTGACACCGGGTATACATTTTGAATCAGAAAATAACATATTTTAGGTTTTTTTTTATTTCCAAATTACACTGAAACGCAGTCAGGTTTTTTAGTTTTTTAATTACACTGACTTGTTACTTTTTATAAGCCAATAGAATTATGTTGTTTATACGTCTACGTGATATTTTACAATGTTCCAAAATTCGATAAATTTATGTTCCTTTCTATTTTTTTTATATTGTATAATATTTATTCCTGCATTTTGATGACTTACGTCACAACTCCTGTTTCACATATAAGACTACTACATTAAAAGTAAGGCTAGAATTTTTAAAGTAATAATATTACTATTTTTATATAAATTACACGGGTAGAACATAATAATACTATTGGTTTTAATTTACTGGTGTGTTATAGACTGGGGGATGGTGATTAGAAATTCTTAGTCATTTGATACTAATATGATACCACGTCAAAGGTTCGCTGCTTCGTTACAAGATTAGAGAGAAACGCTACGTAATAAGATTAAAAATGAATAGGAAAGTGAAAAAGAAATTAATTTGTCATATATTTCGTACAAATCGACAAAATGGTGCTCAATTAGTAGTATTTTTTTTGTTTTTTTTTATCGGTAAAAATAGAACAGAATGGAAAAAGATTGAGGTCTTTGCCTAGCAGTGGGACATTCATTAACGGGTGATATTTTTTTATCTTTTAATAGTAATTCTGATCTCCCCGTGAGTATTAGTGTTCTGTGATTTTGATCGTCGCCATTCGGTGATCATATTTGCAACAAATGACTCTATTTTCTGACAATATCTCTTGCAGTACAATATTATTATTCTATTCTATTTACTTATGAGAGATTTCAAAATATATACATGATTTTAAAAGTAGAAAAAATCTTCTTGAAGAACATATAACCTTTAATGAAATAGGCTAACCAGTAAGTGTTGTATTAGCGCCATCTATTGTTTGTTTATTCGCCTTTCACCATAATTAGTATACACTGTACAGTTTGAAAATGTAAATTTTTATATTATGAAGTTATTTAATATAGAATTTTGTTTTATTTATTGATCCTCTGCCCTGACACCTAATCATATTCAAATCTAAATCTAATTAGAGTTTTGTTTACATAATATTATAAATATAATTGAAGTGTCTCTTTTTATTTTCAAATTAACAGCTTTTCACTTAATGCATATTAAAGTATTTACGTTACTAACATCAAAATATCCATTTTAAAATTTTTTGTCTGTCTGTTCTGACTAATCTCTGAAACGAATGGACCGATTTTGACGGGACATTCACTCGCAGATACCTAATGTTATAAGGAGTAAAGTATAAATAAGAGCCTAACTACTTTTATTTTAGTTTATTTATTTATTTTAACTTGTGAAGCCCGCGGCTTCGGTCGCGCTAAATCTAAGGACAAAACCCGAGCGAAGCATTGTGAATCGTTAGTAGGTTATTAAAATTCTAATTCAATCTGTCGATACTGTACAATAAATAATTTTTGGAAAATCATTTCCATCTTTGAAATAACCTTTATTATTCATACAGCGAACGAATCTAGTTTTCTGAATTTTTGTCTGGGTTTAAGTGATGATCACATATGACTTATAATGAAGGGTATAGGGGCAAAACAAGGAATGTCACAAAATCAAAAATGTTTCAATTAATATTGCATTCTATAATAAATGGCAAAATCCTAATGCTCCCATACTTTTCAACTATTTGAGATTTTATATGTTTCATTCATTCCTTGTTTACCTCTGTACCCTTTATATGGACTGGACCGATGAAATTTAGTATGAAAATATCATATCTCTGAGAAATCTATACGATATAGAAAGCTAGAGAACGAACAAGAGCGGTGCGAGAGTGATTTTAGTCTCTACACATTATAAAACGAAGCCCTCCGCTGTGTCTGTCTGTCTGTTCGCTATAAACTCAAAAACAACTGCACCGATTTTCATAGTGTTTTCACCAATGGACAGAGTGGTTTCGAGAAAGGTTTTAGTATATAACTAGCGGAACCCGCGGCTTTGCTCGCGCTAAATCTAGGGACGAAACCGAGCGAAGCGAGGGTGAGTCGCTAGTTTACTTATATAACATTAAATATAACTACCTAATACCTATGTAGTTTCTTCAATAGTCATTGTGATTCAATCTTTTAACACTAATTAGCATTATTAAATACTAAGAAATTGACCTTTTAGCCTGCCAATTGATTATATTATAATATGAAGTAGGTAATTATTATAATAAAGGTAGGTACCATAAGGCACTCATTAATTTTTCAAATGAAAATTATTAATCCAGCTATCACGTTCTAAGTTATACGTTTACCTCACATTTGTCGTTGTCGCACGCCATCATTATATTCTTTGTATTGATTTATTGATATCATATATCAAAAACTGACGGTGCTTTTCTTTTATTACTTGATTATATGAAAATACTTATATCGCAATGTTTTTGAGTTGGTACATTGGTTTGATAATAAAGACTGTTTTATATCATCCAACTTTATTAAAAAATGTCGTAGGTACTTACTACTTAGAAGAAATGAACGTCAAACTTTATCTATTTTCGTGTCTTTTCCAAGGAATTTGGGAACCTTTGTCATAAATTTTTTTCTTGAAAATGTATAGTTTATTGAAGCATGCAATATAGCAATTGAAATAAGCTTGTGAACTGTAATACGTAAAATAACTACTTAAAACAGACCCAAAGAGTAATATTGCCTGGGCATTTAGGATAAAATATAGTATCTTTTCAATGCGGAAAAATATCTGCACTTTAGTGCAGTGTTTCAAAAATTATGTATCCAGATATTTGTAAGTACATTATGACTCGTTCTTTTTTTAACCGACTTCAAAAAAAGGAGGAGGTTCTCAATTCGTCGGGGACTTTTTTTTTTTTTTTTTTTCTATGTATGTTCCCCGATTACTCGACGATGGCTGGACCGATTTGGAAAATTCTTTTTTTGTTTGAAAGGGTATAGTTTCTAGTTGGTCCCATAGTCACCAAGTCACGATCTGATGGTGGGATCCCAGGGAAATCGAAGACAACTCTCAAATTTTATAGGCACTTATTACGTTTTTCATATATTTTCTAAAGCTGTTCAAGTATTTGCGTCTGATAATCATCATCTCCTGTGGTTGAGCTAATGATGGAAGGTACAACTCCTCAACGGTTAGGAGTTAAAAGAAAATTCTTTCAATATTATACGTAATTATAGACTGATAGTTAAATTCTTTCAGGCTTTTATTAACCGACTCTAAAAAAAGGAGGAGGTTCTCAATTCGTTGGGGACTTTTTTTTTATGTATGTTCCCCATTACTCGAAGATGGCTGGACCGATTTGGAAAATTCTTTTTTGTACATAAACAAAATAAGTATCTACTTTCCGTTAAAAATTTGAAAATAAATTATTTTTAACAAAAAACAAAAACCGACTTCAAAACTAAACAAATCTAAACTAAAAAGTAGAAAATAATACTTTTAAGAACTTCGTTAATTTAGAAGTCGGTGCCAGCCAAAGCAAAATAACCTTAAATAGATACATATTCGATTAATATATATCTATAATATTTGTAAACATACTCAAAATACCGTTCGAAAGTTCCTTGCAAAGGCAAGATAAGTCTATCCGTCTTGGCTGGCACCGACTTCAAAATTAACGAAGTTCTTAAAAGTATTATTTTCTACTTTTTAGTTTAGATTTGTTTAGTTTTGAAGTCGGTTTTTGTTTTTTGTTATTTAAATTGAAGCGACGATATATCTGTGCCGCACCAACAGGACAAATTATTCGAAAACACGTCATATTCATATATGCCACGGTCTAAAATAACCGTTTATAACTGTAGTGTTGTATGAAATTTATAGACTTATTGCCTTTTATGTTCTGTTCTAATTAACTTTATTAGTATGGATACCTACTTCCTTGTATTTTTTTTTTGCTATCAAAGTAGACATGCAACTCAGCAAGGATGTACCTTGCGCCTTTTAGTCTAATTCTCTAACGGAGAGGAAACCGCGCTTACCCAAGCGTAGTTCAGGACGCCCTGCAGCACGATGGTGGAACCTAAGAATGGTGTCGAGTAGCGGATGGATGCGGGCTGCTAAGAACCGGTGGTCATTAGGAGAGGTCTTTCTTCATCAGTGGATGGCGATAGGCTGATTGATTGAGTTCGCTAACGAATTAATCTTTGTGAAAAGGTTTTCAGAATCTTAATCCTAATCGAATTTTATTACTTTCTAAGAGTGTTTGTAAATTACAGCACATTAATATTAAAAATTGTACACCAAATAGTTTAACATAATACGAATGCTTTTAATCTTGCAGAAAATATCAAACATTACCTATCATATATCAGTAGGTACAGACAAAGTAGAGGCAATAAGTTGTATACTTACATTATAATATTTTAAGAATAAAATGGAAATTTAATTCAGAAGTTACCATAGGCTCACTAACCCTGAACATGAATAATTAGTTCATAGTGTCGGCTATGAATCGATAGGAAATAGGTCACTTTTAATACAACCTTCTCATAACAATACACGTCTCACTTTTTATACAAATCAAAAAAATATTTGTAATAAACGAATTGGAAAACAAAGAAAATATTTATTAACATTTCCTTTAGAGTTAATGTTGTCTTAAAAATGAATAGTGTCGACTAAACTTAATTAAAATCACAGTTTATTTTTAATCTAATATTGAAAAAGATAAAAATGAAGCATCAACAAGTAAACGTAGATTACTGGGCAATGGCCAAAACGATGTTTACATACGGTGCATTGACAGCACTGTGTTGGATTATGTTGCGACTTTTCCACACTGTGTTTACATTGCCTCGGAGACTGCGGTCGCAGCAGGAAAACATTCAGAACACTTTGCAAGAACTACAGGTATTGTACTTTTAACCTATAAATATTATTTAATTGTTAGCGATTTTTCCCTGGCGCGACGAGAACGAGGGAATCGTTCGCGTCCTTAGGTAGGTCTAGCCTATGCGATACTTTAGGTCATAATGAATTTGCCTACTATATTTCATTCTAATAAGTGGGTTTCGTAGTAAAGGAACTACAAAAATACACAGTAAGTACGTATACGTATCAAACTTTCACATTTATAAAGTACCTACAAGTAAATATTCCATCAAACACTTGTATTTTGTCAAATAGGTACTTCACACAGAGCTTAAAAGTTAAAACGGTCATACTCATGTTACACGTAAATGACAAAAAGTAAGTACAATTTGTCAAGTTATTTGAACGTTTCGGTATCTACCAATTGTTAATGCTGATTATAATAGTGCTGCTGTTTCCTGTAACTGCGATCATATTGATGTAACTTTTGTGTACTAACTTAATTCCTCTTGGAAGATATTATTTTTGATATTTTTTTCTTTTGAGGAAAATAATCTAAAGTTCTTTAGCCTGTAGATTAAAATAGTAAAAGTCGTTAAAATAGGTTTTACATACCTAATTTAAATAATTTAACATATTATTATTATGTATTTTTATATTACATAAGTTATATAATGTTAACGATACGATTGTTCCAACAAAAAATCATAAGATTCGCAACGTATATTCTACCTAGGTGATAAAAGTGTAACGTTATTTGCTTTTGTATAAGTAGTACTTCAAACAATCAGTAGGTAAGTAGAGAGAGCTCTATCTTATCTATTTACTCTTTTCGACTCGAGATATTTCTAATATTTACAGATTTAAATCTTTGATAAGTCCGCAGCAGCATTCCCGACATACTACAATAAATTATTTATACTTTAACTAGCGACTCAGCCTCGCTTCGCTCGGGTTCGTCCCTAGACTTAGCGAGAGCGAAACCTCGGGTTCTGCTACTAAATGTATACAAAAACTTGCCAAATTATATACTATAACCTTCCTCGAGAACCACTCCATCCATTGGTGAAAACAACATGAAAATAGTTGCCGTAATATTTAAGTTTATCGCGAACCTACAGACAGACAGACGCGGCGGAGGCATTGTTTTATAATATGTAGTGAACCCCCTTATCGATCCTTCAAACTGTTCGTGCGTAAATATTTATGTCGTTGGTCTAGTGGCTATTCTGCTCAATACAGTTTGACTGACTCTATATTTCTATAGTAATATAAAAATACATACAAAACAAACTCTTTCCTCAATTCAGTAGTAATTATCATGTACATAAATATTACTTTTTCTGGTGAGAACAAAACCAAAAACCTTTCGCACAGAATTTGTAATATAAGGTATTGTGTCACCGCATCCGCCTAAAGAGAAATTAATTAATTTTATGGACATAAAATTTTATACGGGTTTTATTTTTAGTTTATTTATCTCTAACATTTTACGCTTACAGAAGCGGTTTCCTGATCTTAATATCACTGAAGAAGATTTAAAGAATGCTGAGAAGGACTTGGAAGAATTCATGAAAGAAGACGAGAATAAGAATAATCTTCTTGAAAAAGTGGAAGAAAAGGAAGAAAATAAAGAGAGTACAGTTACAGAAAACATGAGTGATGAGGATGAATTAGATGAAAGAAAGAAAGAAAAATAGGTTTCGACTAGGACTCTTGTTACTTCTAAACGAAAAATTAAGCACAATTAAGTATTGTAACTCATATTATATAAATATATACTACCTATTTATTAATTCATTATAATTGAGAATTATAAGATAATTTTTTCACCAACTTTAAGAAAGAATGTCACATTAACTATTTATACTATTAATTATTGTGTAAATAAGTCCTGCAATGTTTTCCTTCACTTTATATTTAGAATATAACTTAAAATTAAAACTATTAAGTGGTCAGACAACTTTTAAATATTATATTACAAATCAAATGTTTTATAATAATATTAACTTCGAAGTATACATTTCAACTTAGCGTCCAAAGTGATATACAAAGCTTCGTAATACCAAGTTTTTGTAACAGATGGCGTTAAATGAAAGTAAATATAAAAGCTCGCGAGTGGACTACAGGCGTGGTTACAACCGAGCTTTCTCCCGGCTTTATTTTATTGATCGCTCCATTCACAAGGCGTAAATAGTTTTACAAACCGTTTTCGGCGTTATTTTATCAGCCGGTTGACGTTCATTGTACTCTAATAATAGATAGCTGTTATCAACTACAATGCATAAACAATCAGTTGTCGGTCTGTATTGTCATATGTTAGACGTGTGTTAATTAGTGATAAGTGAATGGATTGTACGGCACAATGACTAGATCGAGCTATAGGCCGCTAGTACCTAGGTCCTCGAATAATTCTCTAGAAAATCGTGAAGTTGGGTAAGTTTTATGAATTATGTTTAATTCATAACAAAATGAATGTATTATAATTTTAAATAACGTATCGTAAATATGTTATTAATTAAAATATTTTAGACCATATTATATTATAATTACAGTGCAATTCAATGTAGAGTTCATTACTCCATGTATTTCTCGTTTAAACATGTTCTCTCACCTGTTTATATTACTTTTATACCTCATTTGGATTTTAAATGGTTGCCAAAACCTGGTTACTGAAACGAGTTTCTTTAAATGTAACTTTTTGTTACAATAACTGTACACTGTACCGTGTACACTCTACTGAAATATTATCCTAATTTACTCATAAAAGTAGGTAAAGTACGGTTATGTCGAATATTGATTTGCACTATTATTTTATAATTTTACAGTATGACATGTCAAGAGGTACGTACTATACTATTATACATTCATTATGAATAGAAGATTTTTTATTATTTTCATTTCCTCAATGCCATCTACTTCAATGGCTATTTATTTGTTTACTGTATAGCATAACATACTTATTTTGTTTATTGTACGAAGATACACTACGATTATGAAATTTAGGACTTAATAGTTAATACCGTCGTAGTCGGCGAATCAGTAGCGTCCGGCAATCAAGCAGGGCGCGAAGCCAAAAAACGCACTTTGTGTTGACTGTTTGCCCACTTCAGTGGCCGCTGTACTATGCGGGTTGCTTCAGGTACTTCATTGACAGCAGAGTGGACTGCCGTATAGAAAACCAATTGTTATCGTGGTATGTCATACCTACCGTCGGAGCGTCGTTGTTGAGTGCGTAAGCGACCCTGCGACGCGCCATTAAAATGGTGGAGCCTTTTTGGTCTTTAGTGGGTAGTACTGGCTTTGTTGGTGAATCTCAAATAATCAATGTATGTAGGTGGTATGCCAAAAAGCGATTTTTCCTAACATTAAAATATATACGAAAATCGACGAATACAGAATGTAACAAAATTACTATGTTTTATACTAATGTAAACGTCAAGTCATTGACCTCCTACATAGTAAACCATACATACGTTTCTAGTACGCCACAATTATCTTCATATGAGCGCAGACTGATATGGTCATTGTATAAGTTATTTCAGTATTGGTAATTGAACAACCCTATCGATCTAAAGCTATGAGCGGTTCCTTATTTTTTATAATTTGAAACTAAATCAAGAATTTTAATTTGTCTTAAAGTTTTAAAGCAAGCAGTTTTTTTTCGCTTAATCTATCATTTTTTTAAATTTCAGAATATTAAACCTCTTTCAATCAAGACAATTAGTAAAATTCTTCATCTGTACATCTTTTCTTAAAATAGTCTGTGGATTGTGTACGGGTATCCGACAAATGCATAAAATATAGTTCAGTAACTTAGCTGTGAAAACAGCTTGTTTGTAAAGTGGTAGTGCCATGCTTGTTACCTTCGGGTAGCAGCCGAATGGGCCGGCACGCCCCGTATAGTACCACTCTCTCACAGGAGACCGGCGTAAAGTGGCAGCTATGCTGTCGCGTTTCGTCCGGTAAGTGAGAGTCCGGGAGGCCCACTCCCCATCCCTACTCCCATCCTTCTCCCTCCTCCCTCCCTCCCTTTCCTGAAAGGCCGGCAACGCATCTACAAGCCCTGTGGTGTTGCAGATGTCCATGGGCGGAGGTGATCACTTACCATCAGGTGAGCCTCCTGCCCGTTTGCCCCCTTTGTCCCATAAAAAAAAAAAAAGCAAATGGAAAATACGCACTGTTTATGTAAAGATAACTTCATATTTCAAATATTGCAAAGTTTACTTAGAGTAAATATTTTCACCTTCTGTTCGAGTAGGATATCTAAGCCTTTGTTAAGAACGAAAGGGAAACTATGTATTTAGTGTGAGATAAGAAAAGTGTATTGATAATATTATGTACCTATCTTGTGTATATATTATGTGTTTCACTAACTTTTCTAGAAAAGTAAATTATATCACACATTTAATTCAGAATATTTATATAGGTACTATATAAAAAATAGAATAAATATTTTCTATAAGGACACAAACTAGGGAAATTATATAAACTGTTCTTGGCCCAACCTGGGTCCCAAACCGAAGATATGCGGTTGCACATGCCAAGTAGTTCTACTTATTGTCTTGAGGTTATTTACGAAAATACTTAAATACTTAATATTTTACAAATTTCTGTGTATTTTTTATACTTAATATATAAAAACTCAATGATAAAATTAATGGTTATCACACGAAAAACACTAACAAATTTGAGGCAGTCAATTTTTAATGTGAAATATAATTAATAATGTAAGCCAAACAGGATTCCTCTATATAATATACACTCTATTCACAATTGAAAAATAAAAAATGTATCAGTAAAACTGTATAAGAATCACAAAGAAACAAACACACAGTCGAATTTATTATATTAATAAGGATACAAGCTTTATTGACTTGCCCTTTTACCTCGAGGCTGGTACATTATTAACTTTGCGTTGGCAACATTGCGTTGAATGTTTTGCTTTATAGTGCTTGTTTATTTTTTACATACGCGTTGATAAATAAAAAAAATTTTGAGAAAATAAAATTTTTTGTAAAGTACTATATTCAAAATGTCATTGAATTATTAATAATCAATTTAATCGGCGAAGATATATTAAACCTACGAAAAAATAACCAAAATGGGTACTTTTTTCATTTTGAGTTTAATATTTGTTTGACGAGTGTCAAATTATAAAAATATACGGACAGAGCAGTGGCAGCACTTTAGCTGAATTACGCACATGATATGTATTATCATCATCATCATCATCATCAGCCCTTTTTAACGTCCCACTGCTGGGCACGGGCCTCCCTCAGTACGAGGGATATGATATGTATTAATTAATGTATAATCTAGCATTCGCTCAGTGATCGAAATTCAACTAAGTATACTCATAAATAATTAAAAAAAACATATTTGATTATTTTTATTGATAACACTGAACCATTCGTTATCACACAAAAAGAGGTTGACAGACAAAGAAAAAAAACATTAAAACTGTTTCGTCTTTGCCTATTTACATTGCTTATGTAAATACAAATTAAATTATACGGTTAATTAAAATAAACTTGGATCTTTCTATAACAAATGTGTTTGTGTCTGAAGTTGGATGTTAGCCAAGAAACTAGCAAGCCACCTATATATTTACGATTACTCAGGTCAGGGCTACTTTCTTGCTCTTTGACCTTTTTAGATATATTTGAGATACAGGGCTTGATGGATTAAGCCGTGATATCAACATTTATTTAATAAAGTCTTATATAATTGCATCTATATCTAAATTATTTATTGTATAATAAAAAACTTATAGATTTTATACATTTATCAGTTTCTGCCATCGTAACCATACTACATAGGTACATCATTCGAGAATGGCTGAACGGAATTAGATAAAAAAGGAGAAGTATTAACCTACCTATTTAAAGTGTCATTTTAGTTTAGTTAAAAATATACTGATAAGTACTTAGATTTGAGAGTAAACTTATCAGTAATATAAAATATTCTTCAGAAGCATGATGTGCGAAAAATTCCTTTGATCAACAACTTTTCCCCCACGAATAACAGAACATCGGTAAAATCGGTCAGATGTTTTTCCGCGCCGTTTCTGATAAATTCAATACCGTAGAAGAAAAACAAATTGAAACATAGAAAAACTTATATGTGTATTTTAAATTAACATAGGGAAAGTAAATAAATACTCGTTTAGGTATTTTTCTTCGTGCGAAGCTTCGATATTGTAAAATGTGAAAACACGCCATTGTTTCGTGTTGCTTATTATTTATTATAATAAACATAATATAATATTCGTTGGTTATGTAATCAATTTCATTTTATTAATTTTAGGTGGCGTTGGTTTGTGACTCATTAACACGTCGAACGTCGTGGAATTCTCTTTGATTCTATCTTCTATGATTCAGATATTCTTGTTTGCAACTTCATTATTTGACCGACTTCACAAAAGGGAAGGATATAGGTCAATTCATTCAGTCCTACCTACCTTCTAAATACCTACAAAACACAAATTAGATACATGCAAAGCCACTCATACAAAATTAGAAACATAAACAATCCAAATTAAAAGGAGAGTTTGCTTACTTTTGATTGAATTTATGTATTTTTTATTAAGTTGGACGTTAACGAAATATTTTATAGTTAAAATGGAAGCAAAGTAATTATATTTTATACGTCAGTCTCATTCACGTTGTTGATTCGATTGGAGGCTGTTCAATGAGTTTTCCATTTCCCGGTGCACGATATAAGAGTAGAATGAAAATGATATTGCTGGCGTATGCATGATTTTGACAGAATATACATCTTTTAAGGTATTGTTAGATACAATACTTTTACTGGAATTAAACGACATTCATACTATAGATAGATACATGCAGAGAAATATTTGTTATTTTTTTTATTTCATAGCCTAACTGAGTTTCAAACTATGTGTATCCGCATTAGTGAAGCAAAGGTAAACAATGATTAGCAAATCAGTAGAATTTGCACTTTCATATTAAACGTCTTATGGAAATGTGATTGTAAGACCTAAGAATGTACAAATTCAAATTCAAAATATTTTATTCAGCATGACATTATTACAATTTTTTACTGAACGTCATGAGTCTACTACCAGTTCGAAAGGAAGAAACCACTGACCTGAGAAGAACTGGCGAAAGAAACTCAGCGGGACTTATATATTTTTTTTTTGTTTTTTTTTTGTCTTAATGTTTTTCTTTTAACTAAATTGAAATTAACAATAATTCTATAAAACAGGAAGATGCAGATACAGGAAGATGTACTTGTGATGTACATGATATTTATAATTTTTTTGTTTGTTTATATTTATTTATTGGTCCATTATAGTCATAGGAGTTTATTATGTTGTTGTGGCAATAAAAGACCGAAAATTTTGATTCCTTTAATTAAATATGAAAAACTACAGATAAAATCTTATAAAAATTTAATGAGTTTAGTACCTATCAAATAATTTAACCCCTATAAACACTCTAGTGCTAATAAGGACTTGTCTTGCTGTAGCGTGCGGGTCATACTCGAACACTTTAGCCAAATGCGGCTTGCACCTTCTTGGTCCTTCAAAAAATAGTTATGTAGTTCCAGACACGAATACTTTCTCAAGATGGTATGTTTCACTGTTTAGGGAGCACCAACCATGTTCTAAATCTCAGACGTTACTATAGATTTCTAGCCGTAAGCTCACGAGAAACACTTAATAACTTATAAAAATAATATTATGTAAGTATCTACAATAATACAAATAGAGCAGTATTTATTGTATTATAAAGATGAAAGTATTAATTACTAACGAAAATTATTAATAGATACTTTTATCTATGTATTTCTGTTAAATATATTGCAGTTTATTAAACTTGCACAGTTCACTCAAGTTTTAGTTTTAAACCTTGTATAAAACCTTGTTAATAAAACAATCTTCAACTTCCAATATTACATATATTTTCTATTGTTTTACAATTTCTTCATCTTATACAATTTTCTTTATCTTATTATAACTCTCTTTAAAACAACCCCTTATACTATCCTTTCAACCACAGTCAATCTTTGCCTTTCAACTCCTCGCACATGGAGATTAGAAACCAGGAGAACCAAGGCCCTACAATGTAGTGTCTCAGAAATATTGTCAAACCAAGAAGGCGCTGCGATCGCTATGTTGTCTCAATGCCTAACTTCACGTTGTCACAACAGTGACAGTACTCATAAATAGCTAACTTCACAGATACTACTTTCCGCCGGCAGCACGTTGTAAATTCTACACATTTTCAGAGACAGGCGGGTAATGCTTTAGTATGAAGCGATGGTCCTCCTGGTTTCTAATCTCCATGTCCTCGCAGATCAATCACTTGCAGCACAATCCCCCCATTCTTTCGTCCTGTCATTTTTTTTTATATTAAATTTGAATATTCTTTATTTTTCTAACAATTTTCATAACATTGATTGCCAGAGTTACAAAACGGCCAGTTTAACAAATTAAAAAATAGTGAAACCTTACACTTGTTATAGAGAAAAAGAAATTATATTCCACAATCTCATTGAAGGTTGTTTCATGTCTGCATATAATAACTCTAAGGCGATTTACATGTTTAATATAACTAATTGTAATAATTTGCCTGGTGACTTTAAGTCACTGTAGCGTGTTAAACAACGTTCATAAGTATTTTTCTTATATAAAAATATATAATATGTTTACTAAAAATAATATTTTTTGTCGTGTAAATTAGTGTTCTGACTCTGCCTGATTAAATGACTCGTTTACACAATCTATGTCTATACTTCTATACTCATATTATAAAGAGAAAAGATTTGTATTTTGTTCGTAACGAATAATCTCAAAATGTACTGGACTAATTTTAATGAAATTTGGTACACAGTTAGTTTAGAGCCTGAGAAAGGACATAGGTGACTTTTCAAGGCAAAAAGGGGCTGTAAAGGGTTGAAATAGGGGATGGAAATTACGTCATTTTTAACGCTAGACGCTTGAAACTTATTTTATAGGCTTTTGAATAGACATATTTAAGTAAAACAAAGAAAAAATTTGTAATTGTAAAAATTTTATACTTAAGGGTGTAATGTATGTTATGATAAAGAAATATACGGTAATACATTACATACGTTTCTTAGTTTTGTTTTTATTATGGCAATTGCAGAACGACATTTTGCCAAAGCTGATTAAAGTAGGTAAGTTTCCAGGAAAAGAATTTTCGTATATTTGTATTAAGATAAACCTATTTGAACATGTTATCAATTATACGATTTAGTGATGAGGAAAATTGTTTAGGTTCTTCTATTACTTAATCAGTAAATGTAAGAAAAAGCTGTTTTATCTTTAAAAAATTTATTCTCTCTATTTTATATGCAAGTAATTTTAGAAAATAAAGTAAAATATTGCACAAGTACTGTATCAAATATCCTAAAAAAATAAAAGCTGAAATCTAAGATACATTATTAGTTATATAAAATTTTTTATGAAGCCACTTTTAAAATGTGCAACTTTATATACTCGTAACATAACAACATATAAATAATAATATACATATTATTATGCTATCTTTCAAATATATCAGTAGTTTTAAATAAATTTCAAATGCTCGATTTTGGTCGTATCGGTTTTGGAACATTGTCAACATGATCATGACAAGTGAAGCCTTGTTAAAGTTCGTTTTTCTGTGTATATAATATAGAATTTTTATATAATATATATATTTTTTACAATCAAATAGCAAAAAGCTTTTTTTTTATAGTAAAATCTGACATCGAATATGTGTTTAAGAAGTTAAATCATAATAATTGAAAACAAACTCTATACGTAGAATTACATATTTACAATATATTATACATATAAGGAGGAGATAAAATGTAGTGAAATAAGGTCACACCGTCACATAGAAGCTTATACGTTTGTGTCCCTGATAACATTGCAATGTCTTTGTCCGAGAACAAAAACGCGTTTTGTGTAGAGATCGTAGGTTATAAATTATAAAAATATAATAATATAACTTACTAACGCGTGTAACTCAATATAAAATACCTATGTTATTACGTAATGAGGGAACTCACTTATTACATAATAAGTTTTTATGTAACAACATTTTCTAATATTTACTTTTGACTTAAAATTATATTCGAATCCTTAAAAAAAGAATTATGAAAATTAGTTATAAAAACATCCATACGCATAGAGTACCTACCTCTTCTTCCATTGAAAGTATTGCGGCCAAAAAGTATATATTGAAATGACACTTATTTTCGGATTTTCCGTGGTAAATCTACGACAAAATTTTTTAAATAGCACCAAAGTTTCTATTATACAAGTATAATATTTGATAATTTTACTATAAATAAATATGGCAATCTTATTTATTTTACAAGGTTTATGTCTGTAACAATAAAATTATTTACCTTTGAGTTATCTTAAAACTTAGTCTCCCCGACCCCGTAACCATGATTTCTGTAAAGTATTCGAAATGTCACGAATCAAAATAAATCTATGAAATGAATGAAAAAACGAAACTAAAAATTTATTGATCATATTTATTAAAATTAAAACAGCTATCGTTGTTTGCGTTACAACAAAGAAGCCTGACCGTGTGGCGTGTGATTGCGGCAGCCATGTGCAAGTGCATGTAGCCGCAAGTGCTACATAAATATCACACGCTGTGTTTGTGTTTATGTAACGTCGGTACTAAACTGTATTATATATAAATAGAAATGGTAAAATTAAACTCATATAAGCATTTATATATTGAAATTAAAATAGAAAAAAATAGTTTATAAGCATCGTGCATTGAATTTTTTTTTTCATTTATAGTGACGGGATTTTTCATGACTTACGTTTAAAAGATATTTTTTAAATATATATAGAAATTAATTGCTGTTCGTTAGTCTCGCTAAAACTCGAGAACGGCTGGACCGATTTGGCTAATTTTGGTCTTGAATTATTTGTGGAAGTCCAGAGAAGGTTTAAAAGGTGATGTACCTAGGGACGAACCCGAGCAAAGCGAAGGTGAGACGCTAGTAATAGAATATTTTATATTAAAATATTAATTATATTATTATTTATTATTTTATTAAGGAAGATAATTAATTTTCGTTTGTTTGCCTTTTATGTGTTCCTAAAACATTGCTCAGATTGTAAGGAAATTCTGGTGGGCTATTCTGTATATTATCTGAGGTAAAGCTAATAAAAAAGTGTTAAAAACCGTAATAAACATATAACGATACAGCAGATGCTTTGGCCAACTAAGCCATGTGTTCGCATAACTTTGTGTAGTGAAATTAATGTTATGCATGTCTCTACGGAAGGCAGTGGTAGCCCAGTGGTAACGCGCTCGATTGGAAAACTGAGATAAGCGGGTTGCGGGTTCAAATCTGGGTCTTGCACTTCTGATATTTTCAGGTAAGAATAATTTTTAACTAGGCTTACGGAAAAGGAAAATATTGTTAGGAAATCTGAGAGAACAGAGAAAGAGCGTCTTACCACGAAACCTTCCCCAACAACATCTCTCTTAAATGGGCCTCGTTGTTGTAGTGGCTAGCATGTACGGTCGCATAACGCGAGGTCCTGGGTTCGATTCCCGAGTCGGGCCAAGTTTAGTTATTGAGTCTTTCTGTTTCGTAAGCCTCAGTAACAGCCCGGAGTTGGGAAGTTAGCGGTGTTTCACCCCCGAGCCTAGGAGAGCAGTAACGTCGGTCCTGCGCCTTAACTCTCACTGGTCGTGTCGGGCAGTCGTCCTACCGGAGTATGAGAATAATAAGGAATAGAGAGTGCACTTGTGTTTGCGCATACACTCGTGCACTATAATATGTCCCGCGCAGATGGCTATAGTCTCAACGAGATTGGCCGCCGTGGCCGGTATAGGTCAGGACATCATCATCATCATCATAATTGGGCGTCGGAAGATCTCTTCCGCATTCAATAATGACGATCACAGAACACGAGTTGCTTCCACAGTCCACTTTGCTATTAGAAAAGTACCAGGGGCAAAGACTTTTTAGGTGAATTTAATTTAATAATCATTGTTTATTGATAAATAATGTCCCATGTTATTGCATTATTTTATTATTTCTTAATAACGGTCACGATAATATAAGGAAACTTCGTAATACAGATATCAAAAGTTATAGATTACTTTTAGAAACTATATATTAGAAAAATATTTGCTTCGGAAAAAAATAGTTCGTGGAATATGTCGATATGGAATATATCTGCTTTTCTTAACAGTTCTTAAAAAAGTAAATCTATACATATAAATAAATTTGAAGTATCTGTTTTTAATTTCAAATTAACTGCTTTTTACTAAATACTACAGGTACTTACATCAAAAAATCAACGTTTAAAATTTTTGTCTGTCTGTCTGTTTGTTCCGTAATCTCTGAAACCGCTTGACCGATTTTGACGGTACTTTTAGTCGCAGATAGCTAATAGTATAAGGCGTAACTTAGGCTACTTTTATTTTAAATTTTAATTTTAATTACGGGATGGATTTTTGTGCAAAAAACTTTAAACTGGGCGGAGAGCACCTATTCATTAAAATAAAATCGTAGTAAATGATGTATCAAAGCTCCTTCTTCCTTTGCTGACAGATATGAGATAAATAAGAGATAAAGATAACTTTTCATAAATGTATAAACTTTTTATATTATAATAGCATTATACCGGCCACGCGTTGCTGTGGAACATTTAATTATTATAAATCTTTAAGTTTCGGAGTTCTATTTAAAAAGTAAATGAAAAAAATAGACAAAGCAAGATTCTATAAAAAATCATGAATACTATCTATACATTTAATAAATCACTATATAATATGTAAACAAGCCACAAAAATCAGAAACAAAGAGATAGCGGTTTTTATTTTTGACAACATGATAAATACAACGATGTATTATCATGTTTATGAGGAAACATTCATATTATCTAATACGAAATATGTGTTTACGTCTTCCGTTAAATACCCATTGCCACCCACGCATGGTCCCGGACATACTTGTATTTTTTTCTTTAGTTAACTTAAAGAGGGATGGGGGTTGAATTTGCACTTTCGGAGCTCATCGTGGATTAACAATGTGATATGAAATTTTTGTATCTATTTATTAAAAATAATAAAAATTAAATATGTTGGGTCATTATTACACACCGGTCCGGGGGAGAGGCTGACTCCTACCGGACGCGTCCCCGGGTGGCGGATAGGGGAGTGCCACTCAAACTGCTTCCCCTGAGATGCCTGGCCTGCGCCTACTCTTGCAGGGGGAATAACCCTCTGAGATGCCTGGCCTGCGCCTTAGGCGTAGGCCTACTCTTGCAGGGGGGGAAGACCCCTGAGATGCCTGGCGTAGGCCTACTCTTGCAGGGGGAAATGCGCGAGTGGTACCGGAGCAATCCGGCGCGGACCAACAGCCAGGGGGGGGGGGGTTCGTGAGGGAGCGCGGTGTCTCTGGCCGTTAGACCCGCGGTTGGAGGCACTGCGCGGGCCGTGCTGTCGGGGCTAGCTCGATGGTGCGGCGGCTGGAGCGGGGCCGCTTCGGTGGTCCTGCGTCTGGTGAGGGGTTTGGCACGTTGGGGGGAGGGTGCGTTCCTCCTCCCTTCGGTGCCATGGGGGGTGTTAGGTTTTTGGGGGGGTACCCACTTCGGTGGGGAGTAGGGGTGGAGCCGCGGGGACGGGAAGAATTCACAGTTCTGACCGCCCTCCGCGGCCCCAGCGGGGCCGTCACCGCTCGATGACGGACGTGGCGGGGCGGCAGGGGAAGGGGAGTGTCGGCGTTGTCGCATCCTCTTCCCCTGCAGCCGTTTGTGACGGGCCTTCGGGCAGACTGGCGGGCCTTCGGGCATTTTGGTGGGCCTTCGGGCGACCCAATTTGGGTGGGCGGCCTTGGGTGTATGCGTATAGTTTTATATACGCATACACCCCTTTCTTATTGCAGGGTGCCCACTTCGGTGGGCGGTGTTTCGGGCGTGTGGGGCTGCTCCGGGTACTTCTCTGTTTTCAGAGTGGATTTGGGAGCAGCCTCACGTTTGGGAGGTAGGTGCCCTAGGGGGTCTACATGGAGTAGGGTTCCTAGGGTACCGTTATTTTGGTGGTGCCCCTTTTTGGGCTTTCGTGGTCTCAGGCTGCTCTGGGGCACTTCTCTGGCCTGTGGATGGTCGGGGTGGACTTCAGCAGCAGTCCATGGTTGTTGTAATTCTTCCCATAATGGGGCTGCCCTTTTTAGGGCGGCCTCATGGTGGTGGCTTCGGCCAACCGTCGGGGCGACGCGGTTGTATGCGAAAGCGATCCCGTGGCGTCCCATACATGGCGGCAGGGGTTTGGGAGTTGGGTTTTAGTGGGTATGCCGGATGCGTCCGGAGAGTCACCACATAACCCTCCCAGGGGAAGTCGGGGGTACCCGTAATAGGGTTTCCCAACTATAAAAAAAAAAAAAAAAAAAAAAAAAAAAATTATTACACACCGGGCCTCTAGTTCCGCTGTAATCTACGAGGCTTGTGTTACGGATACCGGATAGTTGATATACTACACACATAATTTTAAAATACATACATATTATAAATATTGTTGATATTGACTGGATTACAAATATTCGTGCTTAACAAATGAATGCCCCCAACGGGACTCGAACCCGCGACCGCAGGCGCAGAAAGTATCAATTGAGCCAAACGTGTCGTCAAAAAGATTGTCAGGGACTTTGAATAAGTAGTTAACTAAGGCGATTAGTTAAATTGTCATCACCGTGAGTTATCGCATAAATCCTACGATTAAGTGTAGAGCTTCTGTACGGTGTCATTTTCGGAAACCATAGCAATGGTAGGTTGTTATGACTTCAAATAGCTCATTAACAACTATTAACTTTAATAACATTAAATATTCTGCATGAAAATTTACTATCAAACACAATATAATAACCAAATGAAATTATTAATTTCATTACCGAAGTTAAAATAAAAATCCCGATATTATTTGACGATATCAAGAATATAATATAATATATAGAAGGATAGAAGAATCTTCTATCCGGCGGGAAAACTTGTGTTGTATATCTATTTAAGCCTAAAAAAGCCTTTAAAGCCTTTAAAGTTAACCCCTTCTTAATTAGTGGGGACCAATACAGACGGATTGTCAATGAATTGTTTGGTTGATTTCGCTTTTGTATCTTGAGAGTCCGTCAATAATATGCACGTTAGGTAATTGACTAACGGCCGCACTCAGAGTTACTTAATGAACCATTAAGTCGAGAATATCCATACTTAATGGTTCATTAAGTGACTCTGAGTGCGGCGGTAATACATTAATATATTTCATTTATACTCGAGTTTATATACCAGTAGTGAAAGACAGAATGCAGATTTTAATGAGATCATTTTTAAATTAAATAAAATTAGAAATGTTAAAAGCAAGCGAGTTAAGAAGCTCAAAAACTTTTAATTAAGCGCATACGTTTTCTATTTTTAAATATTATATTTTTAATTTATATTTCTCTCAAGCCTTTAAGAGTCATAGATCAAACAAATATTAGTCATTCAAGATCATACAAATATTATAAATGTGGGTGTTTAAGACATAAGAACGAAGATAAAAAAAATCTAATATTATAAAAAGAAAATTTGTATTTTTGTATGTTACGAATAAACTCAAAAACTACTGGACCAATTTTAATGAAATTTGATACACAGATAGTCTAGAGGTTGAGAAAGGCCTGCTACTTTTAAAGGCGAAAAAAGGGCTGTAAGGAGTTGATATAGGGGATGAAATTTGTCATTTTAAAAGGTAGAATCTTAAAACTTATTATTTAAGCTTTTGATTATATATAAATAAGTAAGACATTCAAAGTTTGTAGAAATTATATGCTCAAGGGGGTACCCAGGGACGAACCCGAGCGAAGCGAGGGTGAGTCACTAGTCTCATGATATGTAAGTATAAACAGAATAAATTTTTCAAGATAATGCGGATTTTGGACAGGGAACAAGGAGAGAAGTAAGGCTGTTTGTTTTTTTTTAACATTTCCTATAAGAATTTCTTATGAGAGAAGAGATTTATCGAAAAAGTTCTCAAAAATAACAGAAAATTTAAAAGTTATTGCTTTTGGAAAACTCTGGTAACTATGATAAACCAGTCGACGCTAACCAATCAAAGCTTCTTCGTTTACTTCTTGGTAACAGTTTTTTAAGAAGTCACTGATTAAACATATGCATATATACACATATACTATACATATGATACATTAATACATGATTAATCTAAACTCAAAACTAACTGTATCATTCAATCTATTTACCTAAAGATTATAATTTCTAGATAAATAATACTTAATTATGATTTTTGTTACCAATATTTGATTGGGACCGATATTTTTCTTATCAAATTAATATTTACTATTCAATTACATTGCCAAAGCCAAAATTTACTTAGGTTCGAGTAAAAAGTAGTTTAAGTAGTTACTGTTGTTGACAGTTCATGAGTAAGAGAAAATTTAAAAAATACAGAACTCAACCATAATTTAAGCACTTGTAAAGGCTTAAATTTTATATATAGGCTTAGACTTTACAATTTTCACATAATACGTGTATGTTTATACTGTGCATCTTCATCAATAATTGATTAATGTTAATATTTATTTATTATAAATAATTGACAAATAGTTACTCGTATTACATGTACTCGTACATGTACCAAGTACCAAGCCGTCATATTTGCCGATTTTTATAATTTTCTGTTACGGTATAGAGTATTATCTTGATTATAGGTATTTGAGATATTTTTAATAAGTGTTATATGCTTTCAGAACACATAAATAAGCTATAAGTACCAAAGTGGACCAACGGAAAGACGATATTTGTATGAATAGATTTGTATTTACTCTTAAATCTCCAAGCAGTAACCATGAGAACTCATCTAGCCTGAATTCTATACTAAAAAACATCTTAGTCATCTTTGAAGGCCCTCTCAGATGCGTTCCTAAGCTAGAGTCGTTTAGGAAAAGATAAAAAGACAAAAGGGGAAAGAATATTATTTTTTAGGGACAAGAACTTTTGTAAGAACATCGCACACATCACAATTGGAACAATCGATTAGAAATGCCTACTAATATTCATTTATAATTACATAGATTTTATTATTGGTATATCTACCTATTTTAATATTGGTATTTGTAGTGTGATAACTTATAATAACATAATGTAATGCTCTATAACTTCCCTTGAACTTAATGCTAAATGAATCTTTCTTGCGTCTCACAAAACCATTACGTAAAGTCTGAAATAGCATTTCAGTGTGACGACGTATACAAAAATTTTCATCTTTACCGTTCCGGAAAAGATCTTAAAGTTTTCTCTGAGAAACGGTTATTCATGACATTCGGTAGAGACGTTCCTATTTTGGAGAACGGCCAAGTTTCAAAGTTGTGAGGCATTGTGATTCACATTACGGTTTAACGTCTTAAGATATAGTATATTTATATATTGTAATATGATGGTGATATGAAAAGTGGGGAAATAAAGTGGTATTTAATTAATATAAAGTAAAATAATATAATTTACATCTTATTAGAGAACCTGCCATTTTTACACATACCTCGGGCCATTTTTAAGTTCAATGATTAGCCGACAAAACGCATTGACTACTTGAACGTCGGATCATCATTATTCTTAAAACGTGTAGGTAACTGAAATGTATTCCGTCATTATTATTGTTCATTATTATTTATATTTAAGTCTCAGTCTTACATCTATAATATAAAAATGAATCGCAAGATGTGTTGGTAAGCGCATAACTCAACAACGCCTGGACCAATTTGGCCAATTCTTTTTTTAATTTTGTTATGTTTGTTATTGTCGGGAGAAGGTTCTTATGAAAGAAAAAAATAAGAAAGTTGTGCGGAAGATTAGAAAATTTTAAAAAACTTTATAAAATTAACGGCGTTTGACGTATCAGTTATGACCGTTGCCATGGTGCGTGTAATGGTAATTCATAGTAGTAATTCATATTATAATCAAGACAAATATATAGCGGGTGGTGAAAAGCAAAAAATATATATACAGCACGTACCTAGTATAATCTAGGAATGTAAGAGAAGGAACGAATAGAAAACTATGTGACAAAATATTTCGTAAGATTGTTAATTTATAGGGAGAAAAATTCAAAAGATCCGTAAATTCAGGACAAGTAAAAATATATGGTATAACATCCAACGTTTGGCGTTCAAAGGTGTCTTTGGAATGATTCTTTGCATTTCGGAACGGAGTGTGAAATTCTTATCATCTTTATTTTTATCGCATATAAAATTACTTTTCCCTTTTATAAAATTGGTTTACGCTAATTTTGTTTATATTCACTTCAAATGAATTTGACAACACGTTTCATTCATTTTGTAGTGACTCTTCTTGCTGTGCCGTATATGTCGGTTGTAGGTTCGAGTTCTGCTGGGGCATTAATTTGTGTGGTGATCACGAATGTTTGTAATTCATGCCTGGATTACATACCTTTTCTTTGTATTTAATTTTTTATATTATGTGCAGTGTACCAACTATCTGGTTTCCATAATACAAGGCTCGTAGCTTACTAAGAAAATAGATGGTGCTGTGTGTAAGTGTTCTAACAAACACGCAAGTTTTAAATATTTATTTTCATACAATCGACCTTTTCCTTGTCATTTAAAACCAGGTAGTATAGTATGATGTATAATGTAGATATGTTTCTAATTTGATAAATCAACTTTGATACTAAATTTTTATAGGGTTTGATTTAATATGTTGTGTATAAAAAGGTACCAGAGTAACGAAGTCTTTGTTTCTCAATTTATATCCGTACGAGTCTTCAAGTTTTAACTAGTAAGGAAGCATTAAATTTGACCTTTGCTTTATATACAGTACCTCATATACCTACAGGAATCTTTAACTACCTGTTTCGAGAGTTATCCAGGTGAATTGTGGGCTCAAATGGCTTAATAATTCAAATGAAGAAGCTATGTATATAATTATAATAGGTACTTAGAGAATAATTGTCAAGCCATTATTTAGTACATTATACAAATGTGTGTAGGTGTCAAAAATATCTTTTATGATAATGCACATGTTCAATGTAAAAACCAACTCGATTCATAGATTATTAATACCTGTCCTTAGGTTTAACGTGAGCGAAGCCACGGGTTCCACTAGTTAAAATAAATAAAATTTCTAAAATATAACCTCCTCCTTTTTTGAAGTTGGTTAAAAAGTAGCCTAAGTTACTCCTTACATCATTAGCTATCTGCTAGTGAAAGTCCCGTCAAAGTCGGTCCAGCCGTTTCAGAGATTACCCGGAACAAACATATAGACAGACAAAAAAAAATTGGTTTCTCGTTGTTAGTATCGTATATACTTTCATATTATGCATTTAGTGAAAAGCTGTTAATTTGAAATTAAAAACAGACACTTCAATTTTAAAACTAGCGACTCACCTTCGCTACGCTAAAGTTCGTCCCTACTAATGTTAGTGTACATTTCTCGAGAGATGAGATATTTTTCCAGCTTATGCGACAAATACGATACTTTTATCACATATTATGCGTGGACCCGGATAACCTGCTATCATCAACCGCAAAAATCTGTCCATTAGATTTCTCGTGATGCGGTCACAGACGGCCAAAAATTCTAAAAGTATAGATTTGGTCTCTGTATCTTTAATAATTACTGTTCAATTAGGTTTACCAAAAAATATTCAGTATACGATTCGAATTGAATTGTACCATATCTTGTATAGGTAGATAATAATTTTAGCATCATGTATACGAAGCTTAAGGCAATTTTATACATATTTCTCACTTTGTTTGTCTGCGTCGACGCCGAATCTATGCATACGCAGCATTATGAATACTGTTCACGTACAGACTAGTATGTCGGATTCTCCCACATTGGACCAAGTTACGCCATAAGTGTATAGAGGCAAAGAACGGTTGTGCTAATCCCCCGCTTACGATTGAATAAGTTTTGACAGCTTGTACTTGTGTGTTTTTTTTGTCACTTCCTAACCCTGAACTAGCTGGACGGATTTTGATAAAACTGATTTTACAGATAGACTATGAGTTAGAGTAAAATATAGACAATAGACTACTATCTGGATCTGCGCTACGAAAAGCAAGTGCTCTGTAAAAAAAATATGATTATGAAAGAATTAGAAATAATTTCATAATTAGCAAAATCACAGAATTCTGAAACAATTATCTAGGTCATAGACATAACCACTTAATCGTAAATCTTATAAAACTATAAACTCATACGTCACCAGCATATAACGCTGATATAAATAGTGCACGTCCCGCGTCCACGTGGCTCCGAGGTTGTTGACTTATTCGCATCGGCATATGAGGCGTTTATTTTAAGTTCTATACAAAATCTACAACTTACTGTACTGGTTGTTGTTATAAGAAATGTATATTCCGTATAGGAAATGCTTGTGAGTCCTTGATTAAAAAACGATTTAGATGAAACTCAGTAAATAGATAGAAAATTTAATTTTTCGGGAAATGCATCGGCATTGCAGTTGCACCCACTTTCATATAGGTATAGGATTCACCGGATTGAAAAGCCAGAATTGTGGGTACACTTAATTCAAATTCAAATTCAATTCAAATTCAAAATATTTTATTCAGCATGAAATTATTACAATTTTTTACTGAACGTCATGAGTCTACTACCAGTTCGGAAGGAAGAAACCACTGACCTGAGAAGAACTGGCGAAAGAAACTCAGCGGGACTAATGTATATTTTTTTTTGTTTTTTTTTTTTTTTTGTCTTAGTATTTTTTCTTTTTTTTTAATTAAATTGAAATTAACAATAATTCTATAGGTTGAAACAGCCTGGTGGCGATCACATCATTCCCAAGGCGTACTATCTTCTAAAAAATCGTTAATCGTATAATATCCTTTAGTACACAAACGTTCTTTCACAATTTTTTTAAATTTGGCAATAGAAGCTTGTTGAACGTTTTCTGGGATCCTGTTGTATAAGCGTATACATTGTCCATAAAAAGAATTACTGACTCGTCGTAAGCGAGTCACAGGCATTACAAGTTTATTTTTACTCCTAGTGTTAATACTATGCATGTCGCAGTTCCTGGGAAATTCGTGTATATTTTTATGAACATATATAACATTTTCGTACACGTACTGAGAAGCAACAGTCAATATTTTTATTTCTTTAAACTTATCTCTTAATGATACTCTAGGGCCTAAACTATAAATTGCACGAATAGCTCTTTTCTGCAGGACAAAAATTGTATTAACGGTAGCTGCATTTCCCCATAATAAGATACCATATGACATAATACTATGAAAGTAACTAAAGTATACTATGCGAGCTGTATTTATGTCAGTAATAAGTCTAATTTTTTTAACCGCGAACGCTGCAGAGCTAAGCCTCTTCGCTAGCTCCTCAATATGGAGATTCCACTGCAATTTCGAATCTAAGATTATACCTAGGAATTTAGTTGACTGTACCGGTTTTAACATTTCTCCGCCTAATACTACACCATTATCAATAAGTTTAACATTAGGTGTTGTGAATTTTATTAATTTTGTTTTTTTGTTATTTAATAATAAATTATTCGAATCAAACCAATAGACAACCTTTGAGAGAGCATCGTTTACATCGTCGTACATATGTAAATTACGTTTTACCTTAAAAATAAGTGAAGTGTCATCAGCGAACAATACTATCTCATGTTTGTCCTGCACAAAAAATGGCAAATCATTTATGTAAACTAGGAAGAGAAATGGGCCAAGAATAGAGCCTTGTGGAACCCCCATATCTAACGGAGCCCCAGGGGATCTCTTACCATTTACATCAACTCTCTGTATTCTATTACTCAGATAGGAATTCAGGAGGTTGAGTGCCTTATTTCTAATCCCATAATGATGCAGTTTCCTGATCAACGTCACGTGATGCACACAATCGAAGGCCTTGGATAAGTCACAGAATATCCCAAGAGCATCCTGCGACCTCTCCCATGCCTCAAAAATATTTTTAACTAGCTCAACACTAGCATCTGCTGTGGAGCGACCTTTTGTGAAGCCAAACTGTTTCTTATAAAGTAGGTTGTGTGCATTAAAATGCGATAACATTTGCCCGAGTATGATTTTTTCAAAAATTTTACTAAATGTTGGGAGTACTGAAATGGGTCTAAAGTTATTAGGGTCTAGGGTACTACCTGATTTAAAAATTGGAATAACTTTACTGTGTTTCATTAGATCAGGAAACACACCACGTTCTATACAGCCATTAAATATAGTGGCTAAATGAGGTGCAACAACATCAATTACCGAACTAACCACTTTGACAGATATACCCCATAGATCAGCTGATTTCTTGATGTCCAGGCTTCTGAAGGCTACCATTATATCTTTGGGGTTTACAGGTTTAAATTTAAATATTGCATTACATTCTTTAACGTTTTCCCTTAACAAAAATTCTGCAATGTCTGGAGACGAATTAAGAGATTGCGTTGTTGACAGTGGAATGTCAGTGAAAAATTTTTCAAACTCAGATGCAACTTCTCGTTCTGAGGTAATAAAATTATTATTAATATTTAATTTATAATCGAAGCTACGATCTGTGACTCTTCCACTTTCACAAGCAATTATGTTCCATGTCATTTTGATTTTATTTTGTGCATTTCTTATTTTGTTTTTAATATACAAGGATTTTGCCGTGTAACATACTCTTCTAAACATTTTTGAGTAGGCACTTACAAAAGAAGCAAACGATACACTATGATTATAGGCTCTTTCACTGTACAATTCGTATAGCCTTTGCCTGCTCTTGCAAATGCCAGGAGTTGCCCATTCACCAAATGTCAAGAGACCCCCTGAATTGACTGTTTTAGAAGTGAATATTGTAGAAAATTCAGTTTTTACTAATTTAAATAAAGAGTTATATAAGTAGTTGGGGTCATTAATGTAGGATAAATATGGAAGCTTAGCCACAATACTACCTCTAAACTTCTCCATACGTGTAGTATTTATAGGTACAAAAGACTTTTTTAAAATATTTTTGTTGGCATTTAATAAAGAATAACAAAAGGAAGCTAACTGGCCACAATGGTCTGAGCTTAATTTATTAATAATAGCTTTATAATATGGTTTACAATTTGTAAATATGTTATCAATACATGTAGCACTAGTAGCAGTGATTCTAGTTGGCTCAGTAAATAAGTTATGTAGGTTATATGATAGAAGCATAGATTTAAATCTAAGACTTATATTAGAATTATCTGATAAATTAATATTAAAATCTCCACATACGATAATAACCTTATTAGAAATATTTAATTTTAACAAAACTTCTTCCAATACTTTCTCAAAGTACTCATATAACCCACTAGGAGGTCTGTATACGCATACAACAATGAGGTGCTCAAGCTCTACGCAGGCTAGTTCAATAGTTTGCTCAACAGAGAGGCTCACAATATCTTTACGTTCTTTATATTTAAAAAGTTTACTAATAATTATTAAAGAGCCACCGCGTATAGCTTTTTCTCTGTTGAACATACTAGCTACCCGGTGACCGCTGAAGTTAAATATGGACTGGGAGATGCAAAGCCAGTGTTCAGTTAAACATAAAATTTGAATATTTTCACTATTCATAAATAACTCCAGTTCAAGTTCCTTACCTAACATGCCCTGTATATTTTGGTGCACCAGGTTTACATTTTTTAAATTTTTACAAATATGGGCATTTCTTACTAAATTATTATGAAATTTATTTGATTTAGAATCATGATTTGTTAATATGCTAGAGGTATCCTCTGTTGTCTTAATAATTAATTTAAATTCTTATTTGGAACGGATTCCACATTACAAAATGTCTTAATATTACAATTTTGCTCAATAGGAGCAAATGTCAAAGTAACCAGATTATTGGCTATGTCAGTTTGTATATAATAAGATAGCACAGATGCTATCTGTCGCTTAAAAAAATATGGTAGGCTCAGCCTACTATATGTCAACATATAATTATTATGTTTCCATAAATTATTTATGTCAATAACATCAATTTTATTACTTTTTTTAATATTTAAATTCAAATACTTACAAGTAGTCAAAGTGTGCATTAGATTGTTAATGTCATATCTTAACCTATTTTCTTGTGGCAATTTACCTAAATAAGGTAGTGTAAACAATAAAATTTTATTTATATTTAATTGTTCCAATTTATTTAAAATATTTTTCATTGAATGATTGTTTACAGTACCCCTTCTCCCAATTAATAAAATAATGGTTGTGTTGGGACAGTGAGCCTCACTCAAAACGCTATTAACTATTTGATTATAAGTGGCTCCGGGCATGCAATGACTGATTACTCTCTGACCCACACAAAAATCATTTAATAATACACCCATACCTTTTCCTAACTCATCACTATAAATTTTAATATATTTTGTTTCCTCAGGAATAGATATGGACTGTACAGGTACATTATAAAATTTGGGCTCGCTGTGAGTCCCCGCAGGCTGAGTAGGGGATTCACTAGTTAAGCTAGTATCTATCTGCCCTGTTGGACCTGAAGATAAAAGGTGGCATTCACAATTATGATTTTTTATAAATGAGTCAAAACGCTCAAGGTTATTGTTACTAAGTTTTACCAGGTCATCCATGGCAGATATATGTTCAGCAATTTCTTTCTGAGCAGTACTGTATTTGGATGTTAATGTTTCTAATCTGTGTTTTAAATTTTCTATCTCAGACTGCAGTGAGCTAACATCAGCCTCATAGTCATTTTTTAATATATTAATTTCTTGACAGTATGATATCATTTTTGTTTTAATAGCTACTTTCTCTTTACAAATATTCTTATACTTTTTATATATATTTTTTGTTTTTAATAATTGGTGACATTTTTTTATTAGTTTATTGATTTTAATATATTTTTTTAATTTATTTTTACTAGGCATAGGGATGGTAGTGCTTGTGTCATCACGGGTCAAATCTATTATACTAATATTACTTTTCAAGTTTGGGACAGGGGACACTAAGCTGGGTGCATTTTCAACCAATTCATTATATAGACATTGGGTTTGAGAGGCTGTCAGATTATAGTTACTATTTTTTAGATCATTAATTTGTTTATTAGCCTCATGCAGTTGGTGTTTCAATTCACTGATAAGTCTGAGGGCTTCCTCATACTCATCTCTGCACTGGTCAAACCCATTGACTATTCTGAGAAGATTTTCATTTTCATTCATTACGTTAGTATATTCAGTATGCATTTGTGACATTTCATTTTTTAATTCAGTATTTTTTTTGAAAATCTTCTCTAACTCCTTCTCATTGTCATCTCTTTCCTTTAGCAATTGTTCACACTGTACCCTGTATGTCTTTAGCTCCTGGAGCGTCAGCTGGAGTTGTTCCTCCGCCTGGCGCGCCTTGGACTTAAATCTAACAAAACTTCCCCCGTCTAATGGGGTGTCGTCGCTACCCGATTGGCTTTCATCAAGGGCAGATCACAATAACCATGAGATTGCTCCCACGTTCTACTCTGTTATCAAAGAAGTACCGAAGTGGGCCACCTCTTAGTGTGTTTCTTGGCTCCACGCCCGGCTGGATTGCCAGACGCTAGTAAGCTCACCCATTACGACAAGGTTATTGGGGAGAGTATACAGGTCGACCTGGAATAACTAATAGGTTACTGTGAGGCAAACATGATGTGACGCTAGTTATGTATCTAACTGACATTGAAAACTAAATATAGGATCGTGGGTTTTGGTTTTATGGGCCATAAGTCCGGTCTGGTATCTTTCTCGTAACTCTTTAAACAACAGTAATAATAAGTACTATCCGACGAATTTCACTAGAAGTACTATAAAATATAAAGAAATAAAAACATCACTTAAATAATTTTAAATAACGTCATCTTTCACTATCATATAATTACCAAGTTGTTTCTTCCGTCTTATTGGAGAAAATTTTATTGCAATTATAAATTTTCATAAAGAGGAGTATTCTATGTGACATTAGCGAAGTAATATTTGATTCACTAGCACGCTTTAAAGTCACAAGAAATTGAATTGATGACGTAAGAGAAAACTAGAAGGATACTGCCATACATAATATATTACCTACTCGAGAACATTACTCGAAGCATTTCTAATATCATTAACTAAACTTGGCCCGACCCGGGACCCGGACCCAGGACCTCCCGGCTTGCGACCGTACATGCTAGCCACTACACTACCAAGGCAGTTAAATGTAGATGTACTATGGCAATAAGCATATTATTGTGATTCAATTTTTCGTCCCACAAACGCAGATTTCAAGGTATTTTGTCATGATACAGATTTAAATGTTGATCAAACCATTCTCAGTGAATCATCTATGCATATAATAAAATTCTAACTCAAATCCTTACCTACATTAAATATTTTTTGGAAATCTAATTGAAATAGTTATTATTAAATATACACATGGCCAAATGTATAGTTTTCAGAATTTTTGTCTGAATGTCTGTGGCCATCACGAGACAACCACTGGACAGATTTAGATTTTGGTTTGATTATAGCTGGTTCCGGTCACATAGGATTCTTTCTATTGGAAAATATCTTATTTTTAAGAATTTTATACTAACTTTTAAATAAAATAGGGATGAACCCGAGCGGAGTTAAGGTGAGTCGATACTCGCTAGTAATATCATAAAAAAAAGAGAATTCAATAACGAAAGTTACGAAAAGGCTTATCCCACAGACATGTTGGTACATTTCAGTAGCTACCTTATCCATATGTAATAAGCGATTGAGTTAAAGCAAATAATATATTTTATATTAGAACGTGATTTTATTGAAATTTCTTCGTTGTCGTTCTTATTTATTTATTTTATTTATTAGTTGTAACCTGCCTGCTGGCTTAGTGACATAGGTATAGGTAGCTGCCTAGGTATAGGTTAGGTTAGTGTAGCAAATGTTTTTTTTTTTGGTTACAGATGCTATTTTAATGATCATTTTTACTGGCAGTAAAATTGTAAAAAGTTGTATAAAATTCAAAAAGTAAATAACCTAAAACCATCTACATACGACTGTACACATTATTTCTATGCACTACATACTTAATAAGATGTTATAAATGTAACAAGGTCAGTAGTATACATGATAACTTTGTCAACAAGCCTTTTCACTTTTACTTTCTGAGCGAACCTGACAGACAAACTTTTTAAAATGACATATCTCTAGATAACCTAACCTATAGATAACCTAAATTGATAGAGTAAGTAAAGCATTATATTTGTATGATTTAATTTAGATTTTTTTAGGAAGAAAATGGTCTAACTATTGTATTCAGCCCTCACTACTGGGCACGGCTCTCCCTTCAATACGAAGGGGATCAGGCCTTAGTGCACCACTCTGGCTAAGAGCGGGTTGGCAGACTACACTATATTATGTCTTTTAAGGTCATGTATTGACAGACAAGTAGTAATCATGTTGTAAATGTTTTGCGCATGAAAATATCAGTAAGCCTAAGCAAGTACGTTATCACAGAGCTACCACTGCTTTATTTTTCATCTTTAATTTCCTAATGTTGGTTTTGCTTAAATTTGAGGTTATTAGTAGGTTTTATAGATTAAATAATACTTTTTAGTATTCGTCTTTTAAAATAAAACTATTATTTAAAACAATACTATATGACTAAATCAAAGTAAAGATATTCTAAAAAACAAAACGACAGTGATAATATTTAAAAGTAGATAAAAACTAGTAATTGACCGTGGCTTCGATAGTGTGGTTCGAGGGTAGCCATATCTTTCTCCTATATGTCCTAGCCATTTATTATTTTGATTCACTTGTCCAAGGTCATAAGCAATCTTTTTTTTTATGGGACAAAGGGGGCAAACGGGCAGGAGGCTCACCTGATGGTAAGTGATCACCTCCGCCCATGGACATCTGCAACACCACAGGGCTTGCAGATGCGTTGCCGGCCTTTCAGGAAAGGGAGGGAGGGAGGTAGGAGGGAGAAGGACGGGGAGAGGGATGGGGAGTGGGCCTCCCGGACTCTCACTTACCGGACGAAACGCGACGACATAGCTGCCACTTCACGCCGGTCTTCTGTGAGAGAGTGGTACTATACGGGGCGTGCCGGCCCATTCGGCTGCTACCCGAAGGTAACAAGCATGGCACTACCACTTGATAAAATCAAAATGGTGGCAAAATCTTAAAAATTAACAAATATAAAGTACTTCGTTTGTATTATTTTTGGATAAGAAGTACCAACTCACACAAAATATGTAGACGAAATACAACACACTCTAATTTCATATGAAAGAGGTGATTGAACTTTACTATGAAAATATCTCATATTTTAAGATTTATTTACTACCAGCGGCTCAACCTCGCTTCGCTCGGGTTCGTCCCTAGTTTTAACATCAGCGAGGGCACGGGATTCGCTAGTTAAAATAAATAAAGTTTCTAAAATATAACGTTCCCACTTTTTTAAGTCGGTTGAAAAGTAACCTAAGTTACTCCTTATAACATTAGCTATCAGCGAGTGAAACTTTTGTCAAAATCGGACTAGCCGTTTCAGAGATTAGCTGGAACAAACAGACAGACACACAAACATTTTTTGATGTAAGTACCGTATATTCTTTCATATACATTTAGTAAAAATCTGTTAATTTGAAATCAAAAGCAGACACTTATATAGCTGTATATATTATTATTAATTATTATTGACACTGTAGTGACTGTACTTAGTCGTTAAAATATCTTTTCTCTCCCACATTCTCTAACAATAATGATACGATGATGATAAATCAAACAAATTCTAAACTAAATCTACTCGATACTCCTACAGCGCTCTAAAAATACATTTGTATTGAAAGTATTGAGCATATTAAATATCGATTGAACGATGAAGAAACATTTTAAATTTTAAGCAATATGAAAATAAACTTTATTTAAAGTATTTACAAAAATAACTGGTGTAACTAAGCTTTTCATAGTTTTTTGTGGCGAATAGAGACTTTACAATTTTGTTCGTTGGAACCTTCACCTTTGGGGTTGAAATCAATTTCTTTTTCCTTCTTGGTGTATGACATTAATAAGGTCAAAAATTTTTGACTGACTTTCAAAGACATATCAATTTATCGAGTTTTATTTCCCTTGCCTATTGAATTGAAATTCAAGTCCAAGGTATAGGAGTAAATTTTATTTGATAGTATTTAAATTTTTTAATATATAAATGTCATGTCAGTTTATTCTATGTAGTGGTATGTTAATGGTACTACAAGAATTTTCTTACACGTATGGATGGATTTATTAATGGATAGATTTTCTTCGCAAATGAATATAATTGAAAGATATGAGGGAGAGAGAGAGAGAGAGAGAGAGAGATTGTGAGCGAGAGAGAGAGAGCGAAGTCTATATTATAAGACGCATAAAGTTAAACAGATTTTTCTTTTTTCAGGTAAGTGAATCAAATGACAGCAACAGCTTTAATTAAATTTACAATACCTATGATGACATGAACATATTATGTGAGTATATATTATTATTTAATTTACTCTGATCGATTCGATGCCAATACTATAAAATAGAAGAGTACTAAAGAGCGTGCTCAAAATAAACACTCGAAAAACGTGATACAGTCGCTGTGCCGTCGCTGCCGTCTAAATATAAACAAAATGGGAAAGCGTCTCGATTTGTAAGATATATAGGTATATATCTACTGCACTAATGGGCATATAGTATGTGACACGAAAAAGACAAGAAGACTATGCGATTAATTTTATTAATTTTATTTTGTTATTAGTTCCTAAAGTTTCATAATTATTTTATTGCCGTGATCATTGGCTGACTTTGGATTGGATTGACTGGAATTATTATTAAAAAAAACATCATAGATGAGAGAGTTTTCAAACACTTAACAGCCATGGTATGTAAATATATCTAAAACCTAAGGTAAGTAAATGTCTCAATGACCCAGTAACGCAAGATATATTTTATACAACAGGAGGTATACGAGTATGATATGTATAAGTAAACTAAAAACAAAGCATTCCTCTGCACTTTCTACAAGTATTTTGTACGCTAATAGCTCGAAGATACGAAAAATTGGACACAATACCGTCACGTTAAAATTTAAAATAATACTCTTATGGTTAGAGTTAAGACGACTTTTTTGGGTTTTATCAGTGACTTAAGCCTGATAAATAATTTGCAGTCGAATAACCTGTCTTCTAGAATATTAGCGACTACGTTATATTCTTGTAATATAAAATTTAAATTCATATGTTGTTGAATTTATTTACAACATTTTTTCCTTCAAAACTGAATAGGCACCTAACAAAAATGATATAAAAAATTAGCACAAATGATTATATTTATATAGCTGTTATTTATATAAGCATTTAGCCTTTCTACGCACGCGTTTACTCACGCAGGTCACGTTTTTTTTGCTTTAAAAATTTTTGCTCTATAAATTGCACTGAAAATTTTGTAATTTGTATTTGTATTTACCTATATTTTAAAGTTGATTTTTTTATAAACATGTTATCTTTTCCTTCGGGAGTTGATGTTATGTAGAGCGTACATATGTTGCTTCAGGCCATGCATGCTGGTGGCATTCGTGTTTTATTTTTACAAAACTGTGATCCATTTTTATATAATTTGAACTTATAAATAAATGTGTATTGTCTTTTTCCAAGTAAGGAAAATTTAAGCGGATATTTTATTTTTCCATAAAGGGAGGAAAAGAATAAGGTACTAGATTTTACACCGGCAAATAGAAAAAAATCTCGTGGTAGAGAAGATGGAAGAAACAACACTTTTTATCATGCTTACTAAAGTTCTTAAGCAAATATTACCTCCAAAAAATAAAACTTAATATATTGGATGATGTCACAATGTTTAAATTAATTTTAATAATTTTAAAAGTTATTATGGCATGTTTAATCTGCAAATATTCTTTCATTTTTGAAGCATTGTTTTTCGAGGAATAGTCCTCTACGTCTCATTGTACTAATGTAACCCAACGTACTGTTATCTAATTGTTTCCATTGCTGTTTATTAGATGTAATATTAGTAAAAATATGTAGGTAGAAGTTTTCAATAAAAAGGATGGCAGTGTTGTTATTTTGTTCGATTGTTAAATTTTTATGTCCAGGCTGCTCCTTATAAACGTGTAGACATGACATTACATTTGTGTTGGCATATTATACAACTAGGAACCTTTTTATCCATTTACTGTTGAGTATATTTATTATTTAAATGAAAACTTAGTTTTAAGATAAATTAGATTTGGCTCTTTGAGATGCTGCACAAAAAAAATTACGTACCCTATCTTTAAACCCACTTGGATCATAATACGTAATATTTTTTTAATGTTATTTGGCAGCATCACTATCTATAATTAATGTACTTAGATCATTAAATAGAATGTATCTGTGCTCGGTATCTCCTGTATACGTAAGTCCTACTTTTAACCTTATCTGTTTTAGAAAAGTATAGATATTGTTATTTTACAAAAAAATACTTCTTTAATTTATTGATAAACATAGCAATTAATTAGAAAACTACTTAAATAAGTATCTGAAAATAATGTCTGCTGCCAAAATGACGTAGTATAATGGTATTAAGTATCTACGCCGTGTTATGTAACTTTACGTACGGTCAGAGTAAACAACTTTGTTTTATCTTTCTTGGATCGAATTAAAGCTTCTAGGCTCTAGTTTCTTACTAAGGGACTAACTGTACGCTATCATTAATATAATAACATTTCGTCGCTTAGTTATATACTCGACTGCGGAACTTTAATACATAATAAAAAATAAGTCGAATAGATTAAAATCTATCCGGGCGTTTTTCATGCCAAAAAAATAAATAAAAGTTGTGTTTTACCAGATATGTCTGCTGAAGAGTTTGTTTGCTTGAACATGCTTATCTCAGGAACTACTGGTTTTTTTTGGAAAAATTCTATTAGTGTTGGATAGCCCAATTGAGAAAGTCAATGGGCTAATATAACATCACGTCATGGGATAATCATCTAATATATAAAAATCTCGCGTTTTTTGTATATATTTGGTAGGACTGAGAATAATAATAATCTGTATTTTTTTATTCGCCTAGATTTTTAGACCAAATTTTTATTTTTCATGATATTATTATATTATACAGCAGCAGCAGCATTGGTAGCCCGCCGTAACGCGTCGCTTGTATGACCGAGTGATGCGGGTTCAAATCCGGGTCTCGCACCTCTGATATTTTCATGTGCGAATCATTTCTATCCTGATTACCACTTGTCTTACGGTGAAGGAAAAACATCGTGAGGAAACCTGCATGTATGAGAAAACCTAGCAAGTTTTTGTAAGACATGTGAAGTCCGCCAACACGCACTAGGCCAGCGCGGTGGACTATGGCCTGATCCCCTTGTACTAAGGGAGGCTCGTGCCCAGCAGTGAGACGTTAAAAAGGGCTGATGACATTATATTACACAAGGATTACTCTTATAATTTAATATTATAAGACTAGTGAGACAATTATTCCTTGTGCCAATTACGTAACTTCCTAAGACGTAGAATAGATAGAGACTTCGGGTATTATTTCTCTATAAATTTTGAATGCATAAGGCATAGTTAATAGCTATGGTGGTTGGCAACCGGTACATTACGTTTCATGACTCGTCAAACAACTTTCCTTTGCAAACCGATGGCTTGTGTTAGATCTTCGAGCTTATTATTTGCTTCAAGTTACTAACACTTTTTATAATTTCAGCATTTTTTTATAATTCTGTTAAAATTAGCTGTTGCAAGTTGATTTGTTTATAATTTATTGACTGACTATACTTTTTTTCATTTACGTGATACAGTTAAACAATAAAAATGTCTAAGCCCACTGTAATAAATGTTATTGTTATATAATATGTTGATAGCCTATGCACTTATTCACTGTAATGAATTTTCACTTTAGTCATTGAGACTTTTTTTTTTATGGGACAAAGGGGGCAAACGGGCAGGAGGCTCACCTGATGGTAAGTGATCACCTCCGCCCATGGACATCTGCAACACCACAGGGCTTGCAGATGCGTTGCCGGCCTTTCAGGGAAGGGAGGGAGGGAAGTGGGAGGGAGAAGGACGGGAGGAGGTATGGGGCCTCCCGGACTCTCACTCACCGGACGAAACGCGACAGCATAGCTGCCACTTCACGCCGGTCTCCTGTGAGAGAGTGGTACTATACGGGGCGTGCCGGCCCATTCGGCTGCTACCCGAAGGTAACAAGCATGGCACTACCACTTGAACTTACACTGAGACTACTTGCAAACAACACTTCTACACTTCACTTGTTGTTCATTGTTATTTATACCAGGTAACACTGAAATAGGCTGAGATTTCGAGTTGGAGCTATTTTAACAATACGTTACATTCAAAATAAGGGTCGATCAAAATGCAGAAACTAGTGTTTAAAATAAACAAATTTAATTTAGTTTTGGTATTATATTACCTACATCTCGTACAGTAATGATGTACAGACAGAAATATTTTCTTTGAGAAGAAAACCCTTATAATAATATTCAACAATTATTATAACAATGTTTAATTTGTCGTGGCAATTCTCCTTTGAAGCCTTCGCTTGTTAAAACTTGAGTCTGTTCTCACTTTTAATGTGATACTTGTTTGTAATGTTATAGCTCTTTATGTTCCGATAAAATGAAAACTAATATTTAAAAAGACATTGAACAACTAAATATATTTCTTAAAAAAGCTTTGACTTAAAGTTTTGAAGGCTATCTGGGGTTTAAAACATTGGGATTTCTGTTAGTAACACATAAAAGCCTCCAGTAGTCATGAGAATAATAATCCCTATCATTTACGTAATTAATATAAATTAGAAAGGAAGCCCTATTGTCACTAATTAACTTCGACCTTATAATTGGAAAAAGTATCAAAGACTATTAACTACGAAGAATCCATACAATTCAAATACTAAATCTAACAACTCTACTTCTAAAAGTATATTTCAAACATGAAGTAAAAGTTTGTTTACTTCTAATTTGATAAAGCAATAAAGAAAGTTGTACGTATTTAAATATATTTTTATTTAGACATAATTAGTATGTCTAAGATAATATATTTGTTATCATTGATTAGATGAAATTGTAATAATACATATTTGCATTATTACAATTTATTATTTTGACGATTCGTTTGGCCCAGTGGGTAGCGACCCTACTTTCTGCGCCAGCGGTCGCGGGTTCGAGTCCCGCTGGGGGCATTCATTTGCTAATCACGAATGTTTGTACTCCAGTCATGGGTGTTTATATTTATAACATGTATGTATTTAAAATTTATATATGTAGTATATCAACTATCTGGTATCCGCAACACAAGCACGTTACGTAGCTTACTGCGGAACTAGATGGCGCTGCTGTAATAATGTCCCAACATATTTATTTATTTATTAGCATTCATTTATTTAATTGCACAAAAAGTATTAATTTACTTTATATGTTTGATATTAAACAATTTTTTTGTTAACATTAGCGACTCTCCCTTACTTTACTTGGGTTTGTCCCAAGGTGTTTTTTTATAATAATTTAACGGTTAATGATTGCCAAACAAAATAAGGTCTTCCATATTCTTTAATCTTTAAACCAACCCTGACACCCTAACAAAGCAAAAAATAATTATTTAACTCGGTCCTAATGAAATTTAATGTGTTTGAGTTTATATAAGACCGATTTTTATGTATCACTAGCAATTCCTGCAAGGGATTAAATAAAATTAAGGGTTATTAGAATTTTTTAATCTCAATCATTATAAAAGTGAAAAATTAAAATTTCGTCTGAAAATAAAAAAATAAAAAATAAAATATGTAGAGAGGGCCACCCTTATCACCTAGGCCCTAGGGGAATACAAACTAGCCTGCGAGCTTTACACAAAAAATCATAAATATCGGTCAAGCCGTTTCGGAGGAGTTCGATAACAAATACTGACACACGAGATTTTTATATATATTTAAAAGTGATCTACATCTATTGTGATATGTAATCTAGGTACATATGAATATAATTATTAATCAGTATTAATAAACCGAAATTTAGTGTTAAAAAGTACGTACCTCATTAGTTTATTCTTCTAACCTATTTTCGATCGTCGTGGCCAATCGTACTTTATTAGAATTCTAAGCAGGAGATAATATTAAATGTATTTGTGTAAATGCGCTCGCAGGTGCACTCATATTTTATAATTCTCAAAGTCGGACACGACGCGCGGGAGAAAGATCATGTGCAGGATCGACAGTTATAAGTGCTCTTCAAGGTAATTATTAAATAACATATTCAATGCTAATTATATCAAATTGTTTTAAATACGTATACCATTTAAAATTAGTCCGTGCAAAATTTAGAGAAATATTTATATTACGCTTTACTTATACGAACTTATACGAATAAGAAAATGAATATATACGGTCCTTACATAAAAAAATCATAAAATGTTTTGTCTGTCTGTCTGTCTGTTTGTTCCAGCTAAGCTTTGAAACGACTGGACCGATTTTGACGGGACTTTCATTCGCAGATAGCTAACCTTATAAGGAGTAACTTAGGCTACTTTTATTAGAAAATTATAAAAACCGTTAAATTTATTTAAACTTGCGCCCAACTAAACGGCCAGGTTTGCTAGTATTTTATATAGGTACATAATATCTCCGTACGTGTTCATCAAAATCATTAAATAGATATATTCAATTGAAATCTTAGACTTTCTCTAAGAAATGTTAGCTTTGTACAGTTAGCATTCTACTTTTTACAATAGTCTAATAAATCCTTAGTTAACGTTGCCTGCACTTAGGTATACCTATATATATATTTTATATACACGTTACTAAATTGTAATGAAAATAAATACTTAATTGTTTTTCAGATAATATTTTTCACATATTAGAAGTGAGATTATTACTTACTTTTAGCGTCAACGGCGAAAGAATCGGGGCACTGGCTGCACGCCCTACCCTCGACAAATCTCGGTACACTTTTAGATAATGATAGTTTTCGTATCGCTCTAGGTCTCCGGCTGGGAACACCGCTGTGCACTCAGCACAGGTGCCCGTGTGGAAAAGAGGTCGACTTTAATGGACTCCATGGACTCTCTTGCCGAAGAAGTTCAGGTAGACTTTTTCGTCACGGTTCCCTAAATGATACCATCAAAAGGGCTCTTGCCACCATTGACATTCCTGCTCTCATTGAGCCTTCTGGAATAAGTCGAGATGATGGCAAGAGACCTGATGGTCTGTCGCTGGTTCCTTGGGAAAGGGGACGGGCGTTAATGTGGGACGCTACATGTGTTGACACATTGGCTCCGTCCCATGTCAAGGAGACGGCGTCTAAAGTGGGGGCTGCGGCGGAGAAGGCTGAGCTTCTCAAGATACGTAAATATACCTCCCTTATTCAAAATTATATTTTTGTACCCTTTGCTGTAGAAACCCTTGGCCCATGGAGTCAAAGTGCTAAGCACTTTTTAAAAGACATAACACCTCGTCTTATCGCCTCCACTGGTGACAGGAGAGCTGGCTCATTTTTCGCCCAAAGAATCGGCATTGCCATTCAACGGGGGAATGCAGCTAGCATTCTTGCCACTATTCCACGCGGACACGACTTGTACAGTAATAATTAAGTGTACATTTGCTTTGTATATATAGTTAAGTTTACTTGTAATTTCCTTTACTGTAAATAAATCGGAACTTATTATTATTTTTGAGTTTTGTGGAAGAAATAATAAAAAAACTTATAAAAATAAATAAAGCTATTATGATGAAAGATAATTACAACTTTATTTAATTGTATTAATTTAATAAACACACATTTTATCGAGGATGCGTACATCGAATTTCCGATGAATAGTTTGCTGTTTGCAAGCAAAGGCACTAGTTTAATAGAATAGATACACACGAAATTCTTTTAAAAATATATTTTCTTTGATTTTCCTTAACATAAAAATGTACTGTAAATTGATATTATTAGTCGCGGGTCATACAAATGACGATTTAAATGAATGAAAAATAGTATTTTTACATACTAGTATACTGGGATAAAGAGTAGCGAAAGACAATCGACAATCTTAAAGCAAAAGTATACACTTAGGTATAAAAAAAATTACCGCTATTAATTTAAATTGCAAAATTTTTTATTTACAACAATTTTAAGCATTCATTTAGATACTATAAATAAAACAAATAAATATGTAAGGACATTATTACACACAGTGCCATCTAGTTCCGTGGTAAGCTACTACTTACGTGGTAGGCTTGTGTTACGGATACCAGTCAGTTGATACACTACATATATTATATTATAACTTTAAATATATACATATTATAAATATAAACACCAATGAATGTAGTACAAACATTTATATAGTCCACAAATGAATCCAAGTGAGACTCGAACCCGTGACCGCTCGCGTAGCAAGTAGAGTCACTGCAAACTAAGCCAAACAATGTCAGTGAATACACTAAAACATAGTGTAACAAACTCAAAGTGATATTTTAATATGAAAATGAAAAAAAAAATACGATATACCTTTTCCCTAACGTGACAAACATATTCATGAATCAACCAAATGAAAATAAATGAATTTGTCTGAGATATTATTTGATTTTTCTGGAACGAAAATACCTTGTGGAAAACGTGAAATTGATAAACCATTTTGCGCCGCCACGCATAAATATGATTCGCCGAAATATTATCTACATACATAATATATGTACATAAGTATATCTTAAGGCTCTTTGGGGGATAAAACTATATTAATATTTGTCAGCGACGAGCTTTTACAATATTAGAAACGAAAACGATGGTTATCTTTAATAGCTATATGAAATCTAACTATTTAATCTGTAATATGCTTTCTCACAAATTACATAGCAGGTACAACCTAGCAATTATGCTCTCAAATAAAATCAAAATATACCCACTGTATTCAAGTAGATTTATACTATGTATTGCATAGGTTACGATAGTAATACAAGTTTTATATTGTCCATTTTTACATTTAATTATTAAGTGTCAATTTTGTAAAGCTACAAAGAAGCCATTTATAGCGCTAAATCTAATATTGAAATTAAAACTCTATTTTTAACCTTGTTTACTATGTAATTCCACATTAAGTATGTCCGTTCAACATTAACACTGCAAAAACAAGCACTATCGGACCAGGAAGCCATACATAAAAGAATTTACATACAAAACAGTGCACAAATGAAGGATACGAACATGTTCATAGTATACACAATATGAAACGAAGCCAACAGATGCGACACTGACCGCAACGTGGACCCGCAGCATCCGAGGAAATGCGCCTACTTACTTTCCTCCGCATCTAGCTCTACAATCTACATATCGATTCTAAATGTAAACACAAATAATTGTAACCGAAAAGTAACCCTACAAAAGTATATTTAAGGTTGTATTTACAATGTAGAAAATTATATAGAACACTCTCACAGCGTACTACAGCGCTTTGGCTCGTCACCGTCAGTCGTACGTTGACTGTAGCGTGGTAGAGTCGTGTGGGTGTTATTTCGAATCGTGAAGTGATAAAGATGACTGGTGTCGGTGAATACTTAAGTGTGTAAAGGTGATGCACTGCTGTCTGGATTCCGCGATGAAGGGTCAACCGGTCTGGTAAGCTCATTAGAAAGCTCTATCTGTTGCTCCCGATTAATAAAAACATAGTATCTGCCTTAGTTAATAAACATGCGTTAGAAATTCTTTCTTTTACAGTGTATTAAATAGGTTTTGTCTTAATAAATTACGTTTAAAGTTTTTATTCAAAGCTCTACATTTTTAAGTCGCTTTCGTGTAACACAGACGTTTAAATAAATAAATGAAGCGCTTCCCGGTAATAATTATGAAATTTCAGAAAGTAGTAAAGTATTTTTATATTCTATTAAAGTTTAACATTTTAGAAGTAATGCTGATCTTTTAATATTCATAACTTCACAAGAGTGATAAAAAGAAATTGTATAATGTACCTTATGTATTCTAATCATTATTTAGCTAATATAGGTTCCTTTTTATAATCTTCTAATATGTATATAAAACTTTTGTGTCATAGTGTTTGTTATCGAATTCCTCCGAAAAGGCTTAACCGATTTTTATGTTTTTTTTGTGTACGGTAGGTCAATAAATACTTATAACCATAATTTTTCAACTTCTACCTACTTTTAATAGAGATAAGAACGCGGGTGGAGCCGCGAGAATTGCTAGTTATTCTATAATTATTTGATATTTTAGAAGCAAGATCAATTTTTGTTATTATGTCCGTAACAAAAGTAGGATGTAGGTAGGGTTGCCACCTTTTTTTAGTTCGAATATAGGAGTATGTAGGATCCTTAATGAAAAATAAAGTAGATGAGGGAAAATCCAAAGAAATAATAGTAGTTTTCGTTACACAAATATTTAGTTACATTTAAATGTATATATTTGTTGTTTCGTAAAATATAGTCGTTTTGCCTATTTTATGCTTTACCCAAAAATAAAGTATTTGGGATTCAATTATAGTAGACTACTCTAAAATATAGTAGGGGTGGCAACCCTAGATGTAGGCCTGAAAGTAGGATGATTATGATAATTGTGCGGTGATTTCATACATATTATAATAATAAATCATTAAATTTTTCACGGAACGTTTAGGATCATCCAGTAGAGAAGCAATTTCTTAAATATGTAGGTTTAAAAAAAGTTATACATTAAAATAAATAATAATAATAATCCTTATTACATTCTTATTATTACTCTAATATTATTATTTTTATATTGTATTAAACATTATAAAATTTTGTGACAATTTTAAAAAAGGCAAAACCTAAAACCCTGCAATAAGTATATATATATTAAATATTTTATGTAGTTAACGGATATACTATGCAACATTGCAGCACATATTACAAATTTGTATCAAATGGTGTAAAACGGTTTAAGTTACTTTAACAAGTAATTCTAACTGTCATTATTGGCCTAGATGGCCTTAACAAAATTTATTTTTACAAAGTTGGCAATGAAAATGAAGAAAATTAAAAAGTGTTCTTATAAAAATCCAAGGATGAAAGTTAGTATATGAACTAATTTATTTAGTTAGCGTTTTCACCCTTTATCAATAAGTGCGGTACATATATATATACATAAATCATTTAATTGACGTATTTCTATTTTGTATTAAATTTCAATAAAATTAAAAATGCGAAAATTTGTGTGAATGGATGTTTGATACCTACTTATCACGCCACGGCTTAATTGATGTGGATGAAAGGCACAGATATAGATTAAAGTCTTCACTGTTTCTGTGGAAAAGGCTTTTTTCAAGTTATACTTTTATTCTTTTGGCGCGTTAGGGAAAAATGATGAGAGTAAATTTTTATGATGCGCGCGCACACAGTCACGAAAAACCGACACCCTGAACTTGAAGTTAGCTATAGTCAACATTTTAGTTTTTTAAGGATTGTGTCTTTTAATTTACAAATGTTAAAAGTGCTTGTGAATTATGACTTAGTATGCTTTATGATTATCCTTTAATTCTTGTTTATTTATATTTTTATACAAGCCGTTAGTTTTATTTATAACACATTTAAATTTATTTTCTATTGTTAGTGTCATTTTTTCTACAGACGTAGAATAAGGCAAAAGATAAAATTTTTGAAAAGATTTTCATCTTGTTACGCCAAAAAAGTATACAGCACACTTTTTATTTATCACTAAGGAGGAACCCGAGTGAAGCGAGTAGTGCGAGATAATATATTAAATATTGCGAGAATTGATGAAAACGTTTGTACGAAGACTATTGTAAAGCAAACCTCCCAAATAAACACGTCGACGGTGTTTCTTAGAAATTCATTTTTAATTTTATTAGAAAAACTCTTTGATTTTTGAAATATTGAAATGAATACATTGACATATTATACATTCTTATTAAAAATAGTTTATACATTGTTATAGTAATTAGATTTTGCAAACGCAATATGTTATATAATTTTATATAATTTAAAGTTTATCCTAAATACTTCGGCTCCTAGTCTATCTATTATATAAAAATCACGTGTCACAGTGTTTGTTGTTGTCGAACTCCTTTGAAACGACTTGACAGATTTTTATTAAATTTTAGTAGGTCTGAGGCTCGTAGGCTTTTTTTTATTCCCTTACGTGATAAGGGTGATTAGACCGCAGGCGAAGCTTCGGGTATTGCTAGTTTATTATATAAAATTCTCGTGTCACAGTGTTTGTTATCAAACTTCCGAAACGGCTTGACCGATTTTCATTAATTTTTTGTGTATATTTGGATGGTCTGAAAATAGGTCGTAGGCTATTTCTTACTCCCCTAGGTGATAAGGGTGGCCCTCTCCAGATATTTTATTATTTATTTTTAGACAAAATTTTTATTTTTATTCTTTAAAATTCTTATAACCCTAAATTTTCATCCCACGGGCGCGGGCGGAGCAGCGGGAAATGCTACTATTATATATTTTTTACACATGTGCTAAATATATTTTTGTCTTTTTTACTTTTGTTATAATTATTAAGTAAAATGTGATTTTTTTAAAAAATTGAAGTTTATTTTATTTATTAATCACTATAAACGCAAAACGCATATGCTATTAAGATAAGTTATATTTATTTTTGCTTTTGTAAATGCTTTTATTTTTGCATGTATTTAATTAGAACACTTTTTAATTGGATTCGTTTGCGTTTAAAAAGTTTGAAAAGGGCGTTTACTTTTATAAAGAAGTGTATACGACCTTTGCGATTTCATTTAAATTATATTGACCTCGTTTGCTATTTTCTTCTCTTCTGCAAATTAGTCTGAATATAATGAATTTGCGGTGTAGTTATAATTAATGGCTTAAACGCAAATTGAATACAGATTTTAACTATTCAAAGTATTTTTTACTATATGGTAAAATATTAAAATTGATGATCAAGAATTTCTTTAACAATATGTATACAGACACTTAACACTTAGTCTTTAAGTTCAATGCTCTAAATAAATAAATTTATTTATTATATGCATGATTTACAAAATATCCTAAATTTTGTAAGCTTTTTGTCGTCGGTAGTTTATTGACATAATTTACTTGTGTCGTTCCACTTCCAGATAACATTTATAATAAAAACAAAGCTTTTTAAAAGAGAATGTATTATATACGTAACTTCCTTCATTTCCATCTCTAAGTTACGTTCTTTTTATATTCTCCGATAAATAAATAATGTATTTCAAAGGAAACGTGTTGAAGAGTGGCCATTAACTTGTTTTAATTTTATTTATTTTTTTGTTATTGTGATAAGTATTTTTGATGCCAAATCATAAAAAAATATTTGTTCTTAAAATAAAAAATCTGGGAACCCTTATATCTAGGGGATTAAAATAGCCTACAACCTATTCTCAGACCTACCAAGTATACACAAAAAAATCATAAAAATCGGTCAAGCTGTTTTGGGGGACATCAATAACAAACACTGTGACACGAAATTTTTATATATTAGAAGATATTCGGTAAAATACAAATTTATATGACGAGAAGTATTTGGAGTTCGGACAGATTCAATTGAATTAAAATTTTACAAATAAGCTTAGCTAAAAATCTCTTATCACTATTACTTGTAGAGTTCAAAGATATAGCTGATTTCGTCTTCAACTTTCAACTTTCTACACTAACTACTAAGTGGGAATATTTTAATGTAATATCGCAAATTTAAAGTTTCTAGCACAATAAATGAAGATTTTTCATACAAACTTGCGAGAGCGACCTCCTTAATCCCGCCCTGTCACAAAATCCGTTTTTAGTGGACGTCTACTAACTATAAGCTACCTCCCTGCCAAACATTTTTATTTTTCGAGCGGTTTTCGGTATTTCGTGATGAGTGAGTGACCTTTTGCTTTTATATATTTAGATAATAAGGTTCTTTTTAATTGCTTTAAGAAATAAGATAAAATATTAAATACAGGTCATATTTTCTTATAATTTACGTATAAATATTATTTTAACATGCCCTACATACTTTGATTACACAAATATTACATTTAATCTTTGGCTGCGTCTTTGAAATTGTGCCTAAAGCAGAATAATACATTTTTGTAACCTAATTAAATTTGGAAGGTTGCCTGTTTTACTTTAAAATATATAAATAATTTAAATATAACAATCTCATGTATGATCAAAATTTAATATTTTATTATATTTATATTTAATAATATATTATAAAAATTTAATATTTCGTTTAAAATCTTTCTTGACGAATCACCACTGCACAGCCTAAACCGCTGATCGTAGAGACCTGAAATTTGGAGGGTGTATTCTTCGTATGATATAGGCATCCGATAAGGAAGGATTTTCTGAAACTCTACCCCTAAGGGGGTCAAAAACGGGGGCAAAGTTGGTATGGAACAACATGATTTCTTGGTCCAATCTACTTCAAATTTTGCATAAAAACATTCTTTAACAGAATTAATGGAAGACGTGTTTCGTATTTTATTGAAATTCGTCGCCTAACGGGGTTAAAAGGCGTAGAAAAATATTTTGGAGGTATATTTGCAACGAAGTTTATATCAATAGTCCTTAGTGTTTTTGATTTAAATTACATTTTATTTTGACACATTTTTTAAAAACTCAATCCGACTTAATTCAATAAACGTTGAACTCACATAAAAGCTTGTGCACACAAAAGTACTGAACCGTTTTTAACTAAAATTTGTGCAGTGATAGATTATTACTAGGACCAATATTTAGGATACCTTTTTCTACATGATAATATTTTACTCTCACAATAACTGAGTAGTTCTCATAGAAAAGGTGGAATTAAACTAAATGGGGAATCAATCATTGGTTTGATACATTATAAGTAATAGCATAAAGCCAAAAATATCTTTTGTACTTTTAGCGCGAGCGAAGCCGCGGTTTCCGCTAGTAACTAATGTATATACTCACAAATAGTAATAAGTCAGGTCTCAAGTATTAGCCTCTAAATTAAAAACGTATAGTAGTAGTTTACAAATGATAATTAATGAAACTGTTCACAAAAATAAAAGTAGCGAAACCGTAATCTGTACATACTCGTATAATAAAATTCTAACTAAGTCAAACCTGTGCATTGAATATTTTTTGTAAATTCTTATTGAAATAGTTATTATTATCGATACAGAGGCCGAATCTATAGTTTTTAGCATTTTTTCTTTCTGTCTGTGACCGTATCACGAGAAAACCACTGGACAAATTTTGATGAAATTTGGTATAATGATAGCTGGTTATATGGGTCAGTATATAAGATACTTTTTACTGCTGGAAAATATCTCATTTCTGAGAAATCTCAAGTAACCGTCAAAAACCATCTGTAAAACATCACACGGTATATAAAATCTAAGAAGTTAGTTTCCGGTTTTAAAACGCGGGCGGAGCCGCGGGAAATGCTAGTAAAAACTAAAATTAAAAAAATGAGTTATATTAAATATTCGTATGTACAATGTACATACAAATACAATGTAAATCAATATTTTCTAATTAAGTCTGACAGTAACTGTCCGATAAAGGCTATTAATCAAATAAAGTATGACTTGACTGTATTTTATAATTCAAACAAAGTAACTACTGTTATTTTTTATCTATGTAGAAGTAAACTACTAAACTTTATTTGATTATTATTGGAAAAGTAGCTGTAATAGTAATAAATTCACTGACCATAATATTTATGAAACCTAACAAATCCCGCTTCGCTGGGGGTAAGTTAAGATAACTGTTTTTATATTTTTTAATAAAATAAAAGTAGCCTGAATTACTCCTTGTAACATTAGCTATGTGCGAGTGAAAGTCCCGTCAAAATCGGCCAAGCCTTTTCCGAGATTACAGACAGATAGACAAAAATTTTAAACATATTTTTTGATGTTTGTACCGTATATACTTTCAAATGCAATTAGTGAAGAGCTGTTAATTTGAAATTAAAAACAGACACTTCAATTTTTATAGAAGGCATGAATGAAATAATAAAATTTGAATCTGAATGATATATAAAATTACTGTAATAAGATTTTATTCACTTATCTTTTATTCTTAATAAATAAGCGAAGAAGAATAGTAGAAGTACTTAATATGACAGGTAAAATGACAGAGTGCTGAAAACTGACAGCTTATTGAATTCTTTAGGGCCGTAGAATTAAGGTTAAAATATATACCGTGTTAAAAAAATATATGTTAGGACATTTTTATAACAGCGCCATCTAGTTCCGTGGTAAGCTACGAGGCTTGTGTTACGGATACCAGATAATTGACAGTTGAGTATAAAGATGACTGATTATAAGTATAAACATCCGTAACTGGAGTACAAACATTTGTGCTCAACAAATGAATGCCCCCAGCGGGACTCGAACCCGTGACCGCTGGCACAGTAAGTACAGTCACTACCAACTGAGCCAAACGTGTCGTCAAATAAAAAATGATAGTTTTAATATTTACATGAAGAAAAAGCTGGAGTGAAGGCCAATTGAGGTGTACAAAGTACTACAGATTTAGAACATACGTATTATTTGCATATTCTGACATAACCTGGTCCACTCAGTTTTGTTCTATTTTCCTAGTTTAAAAATTAACACCTCCTGACTCATCATAAAAGGCCCAAATAAACTTGGTAACCCGAATTTCAGAGGCAAATGAACTATAGAGCGTAATTAGAAACGGTTTGTTTAACGGTACAATGATGAAAGAGTAAAGTCTTGCGTATAGTAGAGGTAAATCTCAAAACAATACAACTCCTTATTATTAACATAATCTTTATCTATGCCAGTGGTAGTTCAGTGGTAAAGCTCGTTTTAGGAAGCGGGTTCAAATCCCGTGTCTCGCACTTCTATTATTTTCGTGTGCGAATTACATCCACATGATTTGATGAACATTTTCTTACGGTGAAGGAAAATATCGTGAGGAAACGCGCGTGTCTAAGAGAACTTAGCAGGTTTGGATGAAGGGTGGCCGGTACTGGGACTAAAAAGGGTTAAAAACAGTCTTTATCTAAATAGTATATAGGTATTTGAATCTCAAAGATGTGCCTTTGACGAACATGTAGGCCTTATTATGTAAAAAAATAATGATTGTTAAAAAGGAGATGTGTGGGAAAGGTATGTGTGCGGATATGATAGCTGAAATAGGGGAGTAGATGAACGAAACACATTGTATCAATCCAATATAGCGTGGGATAAGGATAAAGAGAAGATAATATAAAGGATGATTTTTTAAGCGTTTGGTTTTTAATTTAAAAATTATTTCGTGCAAATGTTGGCCTCCACTACTTTTTAAATGATCCATACGCGAAGTCCAATTGTGAGGTACTTTTTCAAGCATATCGGCTGGAATATCAAGGATGACACGTTAATTTTGTTTTCTAGTGCTCGAATTAATGCTGGTTTATCTGCATAAACATGAGTTTTTACGAACCCCCACAAAAAATAGTCCAAGAGCGTTAAATCGCACTATCTAGGCGGCTTACTAATTGGTTCGAAACGAGTTATCCAAGCAGTTGTGACCAAATTCCGCACCAATTTTACACTATTCGATATTAAACCATGCACTACTCATAGAGTGCGTACATAAGAGAATATTTAAGCTGAATCCGGATGCCAGCCGATATGCTTGAAAAAGTACCTCATAATTGGACTTTGCGTATGGATCATTTAAAACCTAGTTGAGGCCAACATTTGCATGAAATAATTTTTAAACAATAAATGGCAAGTGATGCTTCTTAACTTCCCAATGTAAATTTAATATTTAACACTATATTATGGTATTTTTTTTTTCAAATGAAAAACCAAACGCTTAAAAAATCACCGTTATATAACTCTTAAGTTTTCATTCTTCCACCACCAATCCCTATTTTTAATAGTGATTAGAACGTGGAGCCGCGGGAATTGCTAGTATATAATTAATTTTTGAGCTGAATCTGTATAATAAGTATTGTTCGGAAAATCTTTTTTAAAGGAATAGGATTTTTTTTTCTGTAGCTATGTCCGCTTGTGTTGTATTGTACTGTTGTATTAAGTGCAACATTTTTAAAGGCAAATTTTCAAAGTGAGAAAATTGTATATCGATTAATATATTTAACAATTATTTATTTAATAACAAAATAATATATTTATATAAAACAATAGTTATTATCTAAGTGTGAAAATGAAACATATACCTAATTTGTAAATTATATTGCAAGGAAAGCTTACACTGTTTACAAAATGATTGCATTTATTTTAGCTAAAATACATTTGCCTAGCAACAAACACAATAAATGTACAATTTACAAAACAGTAAAATGTATATGTCAACAACATTTAAATTGTTAACATCATGAAAAACAAGTAAAAGTATTATTATAAAATGCTACGTTAGACGCAATGCAAAAGGAAAACACCTCTTTTGTCCTATTTTTGCACGTATTCTATTCATAAACATAACTTTTTAACGAGTAAAAAATATTAATAACAGTATTTATAATCTGGGATGAATCGTCTTCGCAGTTGTTTACATGTTATGGCCGAGATACGGCCGCCATAGAGTCATGAGTCGACGAATTTCTCGATTTTCTAGGTCATGACAAGAACGCCTACAGATCAATCGATTTGAGCGCGACTTTTCGCAGCCTTTGTAACTTTCTTTTTCTTATGCTCTACAATAGTGAAGTACGAAGGAGTTGAACTGTAACTTAACAATGAAAGTAAATCGATGTAACGTTTGATTCGCTTTTGATTTATTAACTGTTGGTTTTTAGTGGAAAATAAAAAAAACGCTTGTGTAATAAATATTATGTATAGTTTTTTTAATTATTATTATTATCACATTTATTTGTTAAACATGTCTTGAGACAAAAGTAGATACAAAATTAAATAAAATGGAGTAAAATTTAACTTTGTGATACTAAAAAAATATTTTCTTATCAAATAATATTTTGTAAAAACCGCGATTTACATTTGACTTAAAAAATAAGATCGATAGCTTTCTAGACATGTACTTCATTATTTGAAGTACGCATGGACATTGATTAATTAAAATTAATTTAGAATTTATAAAAGTTAAAAAATATTTATATTGCCTTTATAATAAACAAGTAGAATACATAATATTATAATGTTAAGTTCTGTCTGTGTGCAATTTCGTATTACTGTGCCAATAAATGTAATGTTCTAAGTTCTAAACTTAATTAAATTACAAAAATTACGGACTTTACGGAGATAAAAATAATTAATAATATCTTCTTTATATAATACTTTCTATATCTATCTATCTATATATATCTATAATATATGCGAATATTCGACATTATAAATGAAACTACCTTTTCGGATTTTGTCGCGGATTTATTTTCGGATTTAAATCCGCGACAAAATCCGAAAAGGTAGTTTCATTTATAATCTTCTTTTTATATTATACTTAATCGTTTTGTTTAATATATAAAGGAACTAGATATTCTACACGGCTTCTTCCAAGCTAACCTTCAAAGAAGGTCACGTCGGTCGTGACTCTGTAGTTATGCCAAAATAAAAATTTCATCAAAATCCGGTCAGGCAGTAAATTCAAAAAAGGAATAATATTTATCTTATTTTAAATATAAACTGCAGACCATATAATAATATTGTAACAACCTACAAGTTCATGCAATATTTTTTGAAAAAAAAAATTGTTTATTATCAATATATTTGGTTTTATAGTTCTCGACCTCAATTCCTTTTACAGGTGATCTTCTGAAAGATATTTATACACTGTTACATATAAAAACAAGAGTGCAATGCACCAAGTTATGGTCTGTGCAAACCAGACCAGATTGAAAAGGTCGTTGAACCCAAGTTTTTGGATATCGTTAAATCCTGTTTCGTTTTTGCCGACGATTGATATTTAATTAATAGCAAAGAATATAGAATCATATATAATAGATAACATCAATTATTTTTTTCTTAAACCATTGCCTTGAGTCAGAGTATTCACAGCATACTGCTAAATTTTGTTTTTAAAGGTAAACAGAGGAAAAAAGATGGAAGAAATATGTTTCCACAAACTAATTATACATACAAATGCTACAATTTGTGTGTCTGTATTATGTTAGAAAAAATATGTTTTGTGTAAGTATTTTTTTTATTTTTATGTGGAAAAGACTCTCCTGAATATGAGAATTAATTAGTAGGCATTTTTTATTTACGACTCACTCCGTCAGGGTTCGTCCTTAGGGGCAGCTTTTTTAGTAGCATAAGTTTATAGTTTCATTATTATAGCCTCGAAGTGCTATTGGAATTATCTGAAAAGTCATTAATCTGCTGCTTGTTTTCGCGATCTCCCAATCAGTTTATATAACATATGAAGTAACAAATGAATATTTGGATGTAATAGAAAGTATTTGTTAACACGCAATAGAGACACAAATTATATTACAGGAAACATGTAATAGTAAGAAAACGATAAATTCGTTATATCGTTTTATAATATATAATCATATTCATAACACTTCTTGATCTTTAGGATATATTCATAGTGGTAGTGCCATGCTTGTTGCCTTCGGGTAGCAGCTGAATGGGCCGGCACGCCCCGTATAGTACCACTCTCTCACAGAAGACCGGCGTGAAGTGGCAGCTATGCTGTCGCGTTTCGTCCGGTGAGTGAGAGTCCGGGAGGCCCACTCCCCATCCCTCCTCCCGTCCTTCTCCCTCCTCCCTCCCTTTCCTGAAAGGCCGGCAACGCATCTGCAAGCCCTGTGGTGTTGCAGATGTCCATGGGCGGAGGCGATCACTTACCATCAGGTGAGCCTCCTGCCCGTTTGCCCCCTTTGTCACATAAAAAAAAAAATTCAATTTTTATGATCGTGTAATAAGTAAATTATTATTTAAAAGAATATTATTACTCCACGTGGTAATCAAACCTGTGATTATATGTCATATTATAGTAATATCATGAGAATTGAACGTGCTACCTTCTACTACGATGTAATTGTTAGTTACAATTCAATTCAGTTGTCGCTTCATTGCCCTCGAACTTTTTAATTACATATGAACTTCCTCTTCTGATATCAGCTCTATGCAATAAATAATTATGCAAAAATACTAGCACTTTATATGCAAAATAGACATTTTTGTATAAAATTTAAATATATTTGCATGTATGCATCGTGATTTATGACACTTATTTTTTAAGAAAAATCTACTTATATAGTAACTTGCCTAATTACGTGTTTATTTTATATTTTTGATAGATAAAACAAATCAATTATGCATTTTAAACGTTAAGTTTGCTAAACTTCCTTTCTCTAGATATTCTTAATATTTAGAGTTAAACTAAACAGAAGATTTTTTCTGAGTCAGGATAGATTTTTGCCTCTTAGATTTTTCCAGATTTTTTTAAATTTTTTCACTCAGGTAGTTTCTTAATTTCTTACACCTTTAGCAATTTGTTTTTATCGAGAATAAATTTTCAACATTTGTTTTATAATTGTACACCTAACCACAATTCTACGAGTAGGTATATGTACCTTCATCTATATAGAATCGAGATAACATATACATAAATTACTTTAAATTACTGCACGATTTTTATCAATGTGAGGAAGTGATTTTACTAATTACGCTTAATTCAAAAATATAACTATAATTTTGCAACAATCGTAGCATGATTTATGTATATTAAAAATAAGTGGAGATAATCTTGATTTGGCTGACGTCCAACCAAATTCATATGTGGCCTGAATTATCCACAACAAATGCATCGCACTCCATACATTATGCCTATACTTTTTATCAATTTTTTTTTTTTTGTCTCTTGTTACACTGCGATCTGTCACCAACGGGACATTTATCAGTGGGTTGGTTGGGTTTATTTTTGGCTTGCTCGGTATGCGACCTGTGTCGCATCCTACTTTACTTCACTGTTGCAATTTGAGTGTGTCTTGCGGCATCTTCCGTTTTAATCTGCGAGTTGTTATGTTGTCTTCCATCAAGACATTGGCTAAGCTATTTGGGTGGTCTTTAATCCTTTTCTTGTACTTGTTTGTGTGGAAGAGTATTTCCTGTTTGACTGTAGTCATGTGCAGGTCATGATGAAGTTGTTCATTTGTGACGAACCATGGGGCACCAGTTATTGTCCTCAAGATTTTGTTTTGGAACCTTTGCATGATTTCGATATTGGAATGGGAAGCTGTCCCCCAGAGTTGAATTCCGTAAGTCCAAATTGGCCTAAGGATCGCTTTATAGAGTAGCAGTTTATTACTAAGCGACAGTTGTGACCGGCGACCCATAAGCCAATATAGCTTACGAAGTTGTAATCCCAATTGTTTCCTTTTTGTGAAGATATGTTTTTGCCAGGTGAGTCTTTTATCAAGGTGTAATTCCAAATATCTAACATGGTCTGATTGTGGGACTTCTGAATCATTGATTTTGACAGGTGGACAAATGCCTCTTCTTAGAGTGAAGGTTACATTAATAGATTTTGCTTCGTTAACCTTGATTCTCCATTTATTCAACCAGGTAGATATATCATTAAGCCCACACTGCAAAAGCTCCGCCGCCTCAGCTGGGTCTGAGTGAACTGCTAAGATTGCGGTATCATCAGCAAAGGTACCGATGGTGATACTGTCTGAAGTTGGTAGGTCAGATGTATAGATAAGGTACAATGTCGGGCCTAGCACGCTGCCTTGTGGAACTCCTGCTTTAACAGGGTAGAGACTCGAAAGAGCTTCGCCGTTTTGGACCAGGAAATGTCTGTTTTCCAAAAAAGATTTTAAAATTTTATACATGTAGGTAGGTAGTAGAGATTTAATTTTAAATAACAAACCTTCGTGCCACACTCTATCAAAGGCTTGTGATATGTCTAAAAATGCACTTGCACAGTATTTTTTAGCTTCAAAGGCCTTGTCAATTTCGCTTATTATTCTGTGAACCTGTTCGACGGTGGCATGCTTACGTCGAAATCCAAATTGATGTTTAGGAATTAGTTCGCGCTGTTCTAGCAACGGTGTCAGGCGGCATGATATTAGCACTTCATATATTTTCGCGGGTATGGGTAATAAGCTAATCGGCCTGTATGATTTCGGGTCCTCAGGTTGCGTTCCTGTAAAACTTTGTTGGTAATCAGGTCATATCCGGGTGCTTTCTTGGAATTGGCTTTTTTAATAATTTTTTGTACTTCACTTTTAGTAAAGTAGTTAGGTTCGATGTCATCCTGGTCGGGGGTATCCATAAATTCTATAACTTCTTTTTCATGATCGGGTGGACCTTCGTATGGGTGTGGTTGAAAAACCTTTGTCAAGTGCTCCGCGAATGTAACTGCTTTTTCTTGGTCGCTACGTGCCCAGCTGAAATCAGTTTTCTAACTGGTGAACTTGTTACTATGGGTCTTTTAATTTTCTTAGTGGCTTTCCAAAGAGAGTACTCTGTAGTTGTTGTGGCATCGAGGCCCTCTAGGTATGCCTGGAAGGTTGCGTTCTGATCTTGTTCTAGGGCTACAGATTCCGTGCTGCAGCAGATCCCGTCCGCAGAGATCGTGATTCTCGGCGATTTTAACGCCCATCACGCCGAATGGCTTAGATCACGCACCACCGATCATGCGGGGAGATCTGTTCACGATTTCGCATTAGCATATGGTCTGACACAACTGGTCACCTCCCCAACGCGAATCCCTGATGTGGAGGATCATACACCTTCCCTGTTGGACCTTCTGTTGACCTCTCATCCGGACGGCTACCTGGTATCCGTCGATCCTCCTCTTGGTTCGTCGGACCACTGCCTTGTTCGGAGTATAGTGCCAGTTACGCGCTCAGCACGACCTCGCTTTGCGGGCTGCCGCCGCGTATGGCACTACAGGTCAGCGGATTGGGACGGGATGCGGTCATTCTTTGCGTCCTACCCATGGGGGCAGATTTGCTTCTCGCCGGATGATCCAGACGTCGTTGCTGACTCTGTCACCGATGTGGTACTTCAAGGTATGGAACTGTTTATTCCGTTCTCTGCAGTGCCCATCGGAGGCAAATCCCAACCTTGGTTTGGTCGCTCCTGCAAGGTGGCATCTCGCCGAAAGCTGCAATGCTACCAAGCCTGGGCTGTCGCGTCGGCGTCTAATGATGCAAATACCAGCGCTTTTAAAAAGGAGTATAATTTTGCCTCTAGGTCCTTCAAAAGTGTAATTGCTAATGCGAAGTCGAAGCACATTAGCAGAATTGGCGAGAGATTGGGGCGTCTTCCTTCAGGAACACGTGCGTTCTGGTCTCTCGCAAAGGCTGTTTTAGGGAATTTCTGTCAGCCTTCTCTTCCACCTCTGCACACGGAGGATGGCTCGCTGGCCCATGCCGCGAAGGAGAAAGCCGATCTACTGGGCTCTCTTTTCGCGTCCAACTCGACTCTGGATGACCAAGGAAACTCACCACCGACAATTCCGCGGTGCGATACTACGATGCCGGAAGTTCAGTTCCGGCAAAGCGCAGTACGAAAAGCGCTTCTCTCCTTGGACATTCATAAGTCGAGTGGGCCCGATGGCATCCCTCCGATCGTGTTGAAGACATGTGCTCCGGAGTTGGCACCGGTCTTAACGCGTCTTTTCCGGCACTCCTATTCATTAGGCGTAGTCCCGAAATCCTGGAAGGCAGCTTTAGTGCACCCGATCCCAAAAAAGGGCAACCGCTCGGATCCGTCCAATTATAGGCCAATAGCCATTACCTCCTTGCTCTCCAAGATAATGGAGACCATTATCAACTGCCAGCTCCTGCGGTACCTAGAGGAGCACCGGCTGATTAGTGACCGCCAGTACGGCTTTCGTCGAGGTCGCTCAGCCGGTGATCTTCTAGTTTACCTGACACATAGATGGGCAGAAGCAGTTGAGACCAAGGGGGAGGCGCTTGCGGCCAGTCTGGACATAGCGAAGGCCTTTGATCGGGTATGGCACAAAGCGCTTCTTTCGAAGCTACCTTCCTATGGGCTTCCCGAGAAATTGTGCAACTGGATCACCAGCTTTTTGGCAGATCGGAGCATCAAGGTCGTTGTCGACGGTGCTTGCTCTGATCCTAAATTTGTCAACGCTGGTGTACCACAAGGCTGCGTACTGTCTCCTACTTTGTTCCTTCTGCATATCAATGACATGTTGCAAATCAACAACATTCATTGCTATGCAGACGATAGCACTGTGGATGCCCTGTACACTGGCCGCGCTAATATTTCTCGGGAATACGTCGACGAGTGCCGGAACAAACTTGTGTCTGAAGTCGAATCTTTGTTAACCAAAGTCTCGGATTGGGGTCGACGAAACTTAGTCCAATTTAACCCCAAAAAGACACAAGTTTGCGCGTTAACCGCTAAAACAATGCCGTTTGTCGTAACTCCTCAATTTGAGGACACTCCCCTGTCTGCCACAGCCAGTATCGGAATACTTGGCGTCGACATTTCGAGCAAAGTCCAGTTCCGTGGTCAATTGGAAGATAAGGCCAAATTGGCCTCAAAGAAGCTTGGTGTGCTCAGTAAGGCGAGACAGTACTTCACGTCTGGTCAGCGCCTTAACCTCTATAAGGCGCAAATTCGGCCGCACATGGAGTACTGTTCTCATCTCTGGCCAGGAGCTCCCCAGTACCAGCTACTTCCATTTGACCGCATTCAACGTAGGGCGGTTCGACTTATAGACGATCAAGCTCTTTCCGATCGGCTTGATACTTTAGCTCTGCGTAGAGATGTTGGATCACTCTGCATCTTCTACCGCATTTATCACGGGGAGTGTTCTGAGGAATTGTTCGAACTGATCCCGGCCGCAGAATTCCATCATCGGACATCGCGCCAAAACCGTAAATTCCACCCACACCACCTCGATGTCCAGCGTTCCACAACAGTGCGATTCCTTAGGCATTTTCTGCCTCGCACAACCACTCTGTGGAACCAGCTGTCGCCGGCGATCTTTCCGAACCGTTACGACCTGGCAACCTTCAAGAAGAGAGCGTATTCTTTCTTGAAAGGCCGGCAACGCATTTGCAAGCCCTGTGGTGTTGCAGATGTCCATGGGCGGCGGTGATCACTTACCATCAGGTGAGCCTCCTGCCCGTTTGCCCCCTTTGTCCCATAAAAAAAAAAAAAAGCTTGTTTTAGCTCTCTTATTTTGTGGTTGAACGTTTTCTTCGTATCGGGACATCTATTTTGCTGCCATAATTTTCTAATATCTCTTTTTTCCTTAATTAAGTCCAATATGTTTGGAGCAACAGGTTGCACTTTAGTCTTATATTGATCTAATGGGGTCGAGTTCCATGCGGCATTTTGTACGTTTGTATTAAAGAATTCAACAGCGTCTATAATGTCATTTTCACTTTTGAGTGGAGGTGGTTCTTCAAATGCCTCATCTATGAAGCAACGAAAGAGATCCCAGTCAGTTTTCTTATTGTGCAATGTACATTTTTTTAAGGTCACTTTTACCTTTGATTCGATAATTATGATAATTGGTGAGTGGTCTGATGATAAGTCCCAGCAGCTATTACATGATATGTTATTTTTTGTAATTCCTTTGGTGACGCAGAAGTCAATGAGATCTGGTATTTTACTTCTGTCTGAAGGCCAGTATGTTGGCTGCCCTGTAGAGACAACATCCATGCTATTTGTTTGAATACATTTTAAAAGTTCTCGGCCCCTAGGCACAATGAGCCTGGACCCCCAAAAAGTATGCTTGGCGTTGTATTCGCCTGCGGCTATAAAACGTTGGCCTAGAACATTGAAGTAGTCGGAAAATTGACTTTCTTTTATTGCATGTTTTGGAGGGCAGTATAGTGCAGACACTGTAATATTACTAATCCGATCGTACACTACTACGTTGGTTGCTTGGATGTAGTCCTTACAATACGACTGGCCTTGGTGATGTTTGATATTAGCTTTGATAAGGATAGCTGACCCTCCATGTGCTTTTCCATCAGGATGCATGGTATGGTATAAATTATACTCGGGAATTTTGAAATAACTTTTAGATGTGAAATGAGTTTCAGATATTAGCATTATGTCAATTTTATTTATCTTAAGAAAAGTTTTTAACTCGTTCGAGTGTTTGGACAGCCCATTAGCATTCCATACACATAGTTTTAGGGCAGCGAATTTATTGGCATTCTTGACATAAGATCTACCAAGGTTTGGGTTATCTTTTGGATTTCGTTCATCAGGGTCTGCATTAACGTGTTGATAGTTCGAAGGGCTACAGGTATATTATGTTCATTACTTGCAGAATTATTTTCATTATAAGATTGTGGTTTTTGTCCATATTTTGCTGCTGCTGCGTAGGATTTGTCCGAATCTCTTGCAAATTTCGATTGGTTATCATTTTCATGTGTGGTTTTCCGTTGCAGGAATTCGTGTTTAGGAGCATGCCGTACTTTGGAGCGTGGAGTTGGGAACTTTATCTTTTGTAACTCTTTATACACAATACAGCCCTTATAATTGGCTGGGTGATTTCCTTCACACAGTATGCATTTCACTTTGTCAGAACGTTCTTTCCTGGGGCATTTTGATGTATGGTGAGATCCTGCGCATTTAACACATTTGGGCTGCCTGTGACAAAAGTTTTGTGTGTGTCCATACTGTTGACAGTTAGTACACTGAGGGATAGTGCGTTTGGGTCTTGGTGGTTCAACTTCTATACAACAATTGAGTAGTGTTTTTATGTTATAGACGTCCTTGTTGTTATGGTTTGGTTGTAGGTCTATAAAAAACATTGGTAATGGTCGTTTTGTTTTATTATGTTTGATATTCCATATGTTGGTCGGCTTGTGTCCTAGGTCTTCTAGAGCTTCCTTTAACGAGTCAGTGTCAGTTGAGGGGTGGATGTGCTTAAATACTACTCTGAAGCTCCTCTCCTGCTTTGTTTTGTAGGTATAAAATTCAGTATCTCGGCATTTTAATTCCTTGTATATAGCAGAGTATGCTTCGTGGGCTTTAGCTTGTATTTTTACTCGCTCGCTTTGAAGGACTTTTATCTCATAATTCCCATGAGCCACTTTCTCTAACATTTCTGTAAGTGGTTGGATGTTGCTAACCTTATCAATGAAGAATGGAGGAGGCTTATGTGAGGTGGTTTCCGGTTCTGACGGTCTCGGTTGGTCTATATTCTCGAGTTCTGAGAAGCTATTGTGAGTAGGTATTGGCGTTGCTAGCCAATAATTTGGTTTGATTTTCTGATTCCTGCTTGTATTTTCAGGGCTACCTCTCATTCTTTTGCGATGGTTAACTTCCTGCCATTTATCATTTTCAGCATAATTAGATTGCTGGACATCAGTTATTTCAGGTTCCTTTCCTGTAGGTGTCTGTACAGGAATATTTCCTACTGACGAAGATCTGGGTCTTGGTTTAAACAATCTTGGGTGGAGGACTTGCTGAATAAGTTTTTTGTTGGTGCTGCCAGACGCATTTACTAACACAGAGGCCTGGTCGCCTACCTCTGTGGAGTCTTCGGTAACATATTTCACACTCGCAGGCCCGGGTACCCACGAGCGCCGGGGGTTAGCCGGATCGCATGACATATCTCTCTCATTATTACACGACATTTCATATTAGTTGGGGCTGGAAGATACATATAGCACTTTTCCAAGGTGCCATCGCCACACTTTTAGAGGGAATTTAACTCCTCTAGGCTTGTGGTAGCCTAATATAGGTTACTTAACCGCCGCCTATGCCTCGGCGTTGTTGTTCTTTAGCACCACCCGGGGGGCACGTGTAGGGTGGACCTAGAAAAGGTGGTAAATCCTACGGACGCGAACAACATCACCCCCCTTTTATCATTTTATCAAATGGAAAAGGCATTAATCTAAACATAAAATTACGACCGATATGGTACAGTAGTTAGTTGTTACTATAAAACCGGCGTACTTGATGGACGCAATAACAGCTCAATAATCGTTATATACTCGTAGCTTATATATTCAGCCCATCTAAACTTCCCACTGCAGGCCACAGGCCCGGTAAAGGCCTTCCATCAAGGCTAAGGGGATCAGACTATCCAACACGTTGACTATGTGCAAGACTTCACGTGTCTCTTCATCTCAGTCCGCTGAGTTAATTTTATAGGAAAATATTGTGAGGAAACCCGCGATACTTTTCTTTAGAATTAGTTACAAATACGAATATCAAATGTGCAATAAAAATAATATTAAAACTGTTTTAGTATTTTGTAGAAATACATTTACCAGTAATCAAAGTAAGTATTTTAAATACATGTTTCTCGAATGTGAATAATGCCTATATATTAGGTGCGCTTGACTTAATTATATGCGAGCGTACGTAAAAATATGAGTTCTACACAATATTTAAGCACATGCAATTTTAAAACAAATTGAGTACTTGTTATGCATGGCTCGGCTGAACTCGAACAAGGAAATATTATATATGCAAATCAAATAGGTAAGAGCAAATAAAGTGATTGGGTTAGAATTAATAGATGTTAATTTGTTTCTGATACTTTTTAAGGTCCATGGTCGCAAGTTTGATTTCATCTAGGAGACACATAAACTTATAGGTCTTTCTGAATTAAATAATAAATAATTATACAGTATCACGAGGAAAATCTCTCTATTCCAATAAGGCTCAAAACTAATATATTTTTCTTTTATCTTTCACGGCATTTTCTACTACTTGATATTTCTACGAGTATTAGGCTTAAAATTTTTCGCCGACTCTTCTCATCAGAACTCTTTACCGCGCGGTAGATTTATTATACACTGATTTATTATAGCTATAGCACTGGTTTTTGAAAAGTCAGACTCCGTATACACTCCTAACATTCCATTTCAATTAAATATACGTTGTTTCAGTTGAAATGAAAGATCACAATAGTATTTTTATATAACATTTAAAATTACGCATAGAGCAAGTGTTTTTGCTTTACATTCGTTAACTTTATATTTGACTTTATCGACTTAACTATGCCTTTTAGTTACCTACTATTAATCTAAACATTTTAACTACCTTTATAACGAGCAAGCTCAGCGAGACCTAAATAAATCTAGGAAATAAAATGAACGAAGAAAATAGTTCAGCAATAATCAAATGTACGATTACGTTAATATCACGTATAAAATGTTGGCAATATCAAAAGTAGAATATGAATACACTTTTTATTTTATATATTATAGTTTTAAATGTGAGTTTGGATGATCAAAAAAAATTGCTGTATAAATTTTGAAAATAAGTTTCATTGTTCTAGCTGTACCTCTACATTTTTCAGTTTATTATGATATCAGCTATCTACCCGTGAGACTTCCACTAAAATCGGTTAAGCCATTCTTGAGATCAGGCGGAACAAACGGACTAACACCGGTATAAAATTTAAAAACTCTACTTTTCTTATAAATACAGTATATAATTGTGACTCTACAAACAGTCACTTCAATGTTATTTCTGTATAAATGTTTAGAAGTTTGCCAAGCCGCAAGTGCCACAAATGTCATTTCAAACGGCTCTACAAATATACACGTTCAGTTTGTTTCGACCTAAAACCTCGAAAAACCTACAAAAGCTACAATATCGTAAATATTTTTTACACGTTGTCAAATCATGTTTTTGTCTTATACGAATACGCATACTTATTTTAAAGGTTGGATACGTAAAAAAGGTTAAATATGCGTATTGTTAGTAGAAAACCACCTTTGGTCCTCTTTGTTAAGAATTCACCTTCTCCTTTGATAACGAACAGTGTTCACAGGTTTGTCTAATTTGATATGTGCTTCCTCTAAACAACTTGTTTTCTAGAAAAAGTAAACAAAGATAATTTTTAGAGGAGACTGTGATGGATTATTATTATTTTGTTTCGTAAACAAAATCTACAGATAAACAGATAATAATATCTATCAATTATAAAAGAACCTTCAAAATATTAATCATCAAGGTGTTAATAACCTTAAAAACAAGTAATCAAATTTTAACAAAGTTATAAGGTCTCTATGGGTTATAAGTAAAAGCTACCTCTAATAATCTATACATTTAAATAATATTGAAGTGTCTGTTTGTAATTTCAAATTAACAGCTTTTCACTAAATGCATATGAAAGTATATATGGTACTAGCACCAAAAAAATATTTTTTAAAAAAAATGTCTGTCTCTCTGTTTGTCTGTCTGTTTGTTCCGGCTAATCTTTGAAACGACTGTACCGATTTTGACGGGAATTTCACTTGCAGATAGCTAATGTTATAAGGCGAAAGTTAGGATACTTTTTAACTATCTTCGAAAAAGGAGGAGGTTATATTTTAGAAAATGTATTTATTCCAACTAGCGGAACCCGTGTCTTCGCTGACGCTAAGCCTAGGGATGAACCCGAGCGAAGCGAGTGTGTGAAGTGTGAATAAAACTATACTAATTAATTAGTTTATAATACCTTTTTTGCTATGATTTACAGTCACATCGCAGGCTGCCACGGCTCCGACCTTCATTTATAGCTAATAGGAAAATGGCTAATTTCAGTCACACGATACTAACTGTTCCTTTTGCACGCCATGCCACAAATCTACACTCTTTAAATTCTCTATTACTGGAAAATATGAAGGTGTCTGTAAGTCTAACCTTGCTTCATAAAACATTTAATTAGGAATCTCGTCTCTTACACGTGTAAGAAATTAAATGTATTTTACAATATATTTTATCGATTTATTTACTACATTACAACTTGTCGGTCGAAATTTGATCATAAGCATTATTGAAAATACAATTAAAACTAGTAATTGTTTCTAATATTTTTATTGACTAAAGCTAATTAGTAGCAACTGAAAGCCTCTTCAATAAAAACCGGCGTTATTTAGTACAAATATATTAAAATTTAACACAAACTAGTTCAAACAACTTATTATTAAAGACTTTGTTAATACGTTTGTACAATTCAACTTTAAAATATATTTTCTGTGTTTCGCGCTCAATTAGTCCCTCCCGAATCACTCGTTTTTCCCGCCTTCGTTTGGTTTGACCATAGACTTCTTTTAGTCTGTGGTCAAACAAAGTCCGTATATAATTAATATTTATAAATCATATATCAATAAAGAAAATAAGATATATTAAAATATTGCATGTTTCGTTATTAAATATTAACAATATCTAAAGTTGGTAACACTACTAAACAAACACACACAGTTTCAAAAAGTTCAATGAAACTGATGTATGTAATGATTATGGATAACATGAATAATATTACAGAAAGATATTGTTGAAGTATATCAAAAAAATATTTGTTGAGCCACCATTTTTTTTGTTTCTAGACATGTATGTACAATGTACCTACATACTTCATACAAGGAAAAAAGAAGAGGACTGTGTTTATTCACTTGGGTATCAACTTACCAGTAAAAGTAACAAAATATATAGAATTTCTTAATTAACAACTAAATTATATAAAAATTTCTCTCCTTTTACTATTAATATTATTAGTTACATGTATATTGACTTTACATTGATGTTGATTGATCTTTAAATTGATGGTAGTCCTAAGGAAATCTCTGATTTTTTAGAAATTAAGTAAATGCAAACAGGCAACATTTTTATTTTATGATTATTTTATGCATAACACCCTATTTTACCTAGTTCTATACCTGACACTGACACCTCAAATTCAATTTTATTTATAAATCCTATATACATAGGTATATGTATAATTTCTAAAAGCAGGTGCTACCAATTTTAGTTCATCGTGTGGCGTGTCCGAATTCGTTCTATTTTAATGTCATTCACACGCACTTTGATACTTTTTTAATAAAACATCTAGTGTCTAATTATGGCAGGTGAAAATAAAAATTCACGTTTAAAGGCGAGGAGTAATTAGTAAGCTCCGATACTTTAAAAATACACGTCAAAGTACTCGTATAGTTATATAATTATATCCATTGCATCTCTATACCGTGTTCTTAAATTATAGTAATAGTCTCCCATTGTAGATGTTTATCTGAAGCTAATTTCTAGTTGGTTCTCACGTAAGATAAGTGGTTAGTTATTGTGCTTAGGTTTTGTAAACATATTATTTTAAAAAAATAACTGTTGAGGTTCTCGCCAGTTTATCTAAGAAGACACATAAGCTATACATTCTAATATTTAATTAAAAATTTCAAAATTTCAAAAGTGATGAATCATCAGGTATCTCTGATCGATATCGATATCTAATAAAAGTGTCAAAATAAAAAAGTAGTAAAAATAGTGAACAATGAACAATTATTATTTAATAAAAAATTATGTAATATTTTCTATTTAACTATAACTCACCAATAAATTGAACTCCTTCATTATTCAACTAACCACGACGAAAATTGTTACATATTTTCAATTATTCTAAATTAAGGTTGCTAATAACTATATATGCAGTAATATTTATTAAAATGATTTCCAAAATAAACATTATTTTTAGAATAATAACATAAATTAAAATAAAATATAAATACTATAAATTAAGCAAGTAAATCCTAAATATAAAATTTTATATTCAAAATCTCTAAACAAATATATAAAAACAATGGCCAAAATAAACTAAAATAAATTGAAAAAATACATAAACTATTCTTTTAATAAAATCTCTTCAATTCCATCAATTAAGCCGTTTCCATTTGCTTTGTAAAGTTTTGCAATAACTCATAGAACGAAACAAAATCTCATCGAAAATTGATAAAATATGCATTCAACTGCTTTTCATGACAAAAGAATGCGAGATAACTATTTTCAGCGACACAAGTCAAAAAAACATTCTATACGATTGTTTATAGGTATTTTAGTTCTACGAGTATATTGTCCATTCACATTGCATCGGCAGTATTAATAATATATAAGATTGAAACTAAAATAAATAGTCTCAATGTAGATTTAAATAAAATTTTACATACATTTATAAATGCCATTGTGAGAGTAGTTTACTGAAAAGACTAAGGTAATTTGAGTTAATAATCCACTGCTTCTGAGACCAGCATAGGTATTACTACTATGCAGTATGTATATACATAATATATTATCATACCTTATCGTCCTTAATTTCCAGTCTTAAGAAAAAAAAAATGCATAGAAACGGAAAGCTCAGCTTAGTCGCTTACTTGTTTTTTGTGCGAAATACAATACAATTATTATTGTTATAAATCAAAGTTTAGATAAATTAGTTTCGTATAATTAATATAAAACCTATACATATTTGACAATACGTTTGGCGCAGCTTGTAGTGTACCTAATTGTTGCGCCAGCGGTCGCGGGTTCGAGTCCCACTGAGGACATTCATTTGTTGAGCACGAATGTTTGTACTCCAGCCATGGGTGTTTTTATATTTGTCCTCCTTATACGTACCTACGTATAACTAGATAATGTATTTTAAGTACAGTGTAAAGTTAAAGTGGCTCGGCAATATGAAAGATCAAAGATAGTATCAGAAATAGATAGCTTTGAGAATTGCACTTTTTGGAGCATTACCAAGTTTAATTGTATGCTGTTATATCATAATAAAATAAACAGTTTATGCATTAAATTCAGAACTAAGAGGTAAAATAAACATAACAATACATAATTATTTATTATATACAATTTTATTCGTTCATCAAAATATATAAAAAAATGACAAGTAATCATAAGACTTTGCAACTTCGAAAGCTTAAATAAATTTTTGAAAGACATAAAGTCCACCAGCACAATTTTATTATTAGAGGCATTCATTATATACTAGTCAAATATCTACACGAAAAGTTACATTACATTATTCTTTTTGCTTAAAATTTTATAAACAGATGAAATAATTAAAAAAAAATATAAAATATGCTTGACGACATTATTTTATTCTAAATACGATAATCTATAAAGACAATTAAGGTACTCATTTTCAGTGGTTTTGAGATTTACAACGAAATTCTTTCCCTTAAGCCTCGTAAATTAGAAGACTGAGGTTATAATAGATCTTACCACGATATGACCCAGCCCATTGAATTGCTATATCGAATGGACGTAAATTATAAATCATATTACATCCTCTTATAACTGTTATATCGATTAGCAACTAAGTATTTAAATTTCTATTTCGATATCCGTTGAAGTTAAAAAGTTTAAGCCTTAAAAGTACTTTAAATAACTATTTTAAGCCGTAAGTGGCAACACAAATGGCATGGCTGATAACAAGCAGTACTACAAGTATTTTTAAGACTAACAGGGTACCTATAAAATAATAAATAAGGAATGCATATAACATATTATGTCTATACTAGTTTTTTGTCTCGTCGACGCTTGTGTTATACGAGTACGAGTAGATATGTACATCATTTTACAATATAAAAAATGAAACTGAAAAAAACTGGTTGTGCTTGGTTGACAATGACTTATAAATTTTCGCATTTAATATGTTATTAATATTATATTTACATGAGCAAGAGCTTGTTTACCTGAAAAAAAAATCAAATTTGAAATCTTAAGAATAAGAATTCATTCATATTTTATAACTATAATGCCCTAAGGTTAAAGGTATTGGAATGTACCAATAAAATTAATTCGGAGCCAACTGTGAAGCAGCTTTGCGGATTGGAAATTGTAAACGCCAGTCAGACGGGTCATTGATTTTTGAATCGTAACTTGAGTGTTTTGTAAATATCAATTTTTTTAATACTACTTTTTAGTAGCGACTTCTGTTAAAATGGTCAAAATTCTATGATAGATGGTATATTTACTTTAATTTGCTCTATCGTTATCGCCTATCTTTGTATAAAGTTTTATCCAAATCCGTCCAGCCGTTTGAGCGTGAAGGAGTTACGAACATACACACAACCAATTACAAATAATTCGTATTTGTACTAGCGACTCATCCTCGCTTCGCTCCGGTTCATCCCTATTTAGCACGAGCGAAGCCTCAGGTTCCGTTAGAAAGCCGCCGCTTTTAAAAGTTGATTTTTTTATGTTAGTACCGTATATACTTTCATATTCATTCAGTGAAAAGCTGTTAATTTGAAATTAAAAACAGACACTACAATTTTATTTATATGTATAGATTAATCCCAATCCAAAGTAATGAATTGTTCTGTAATTCGTGTAAAGATAAAGAAAATCTTGTCCCAAATGAAATCTTAAGGTCGTACGTTACATAACAACCTCGATTGTGACAAGGGTTGCGAGTGGAAGTCTTATCGATGTTTGACCCAGTAAAATGTGGTAAAACAAATTGCTTTTTGTCAATAAAGATATATGGATGTTAGTTAGGTTTTTTTTAATTATTTTACTACTCTGGACATACAAAATGGGCCTGATAATTTTATATAATTTTTATATAATACTAGTGATTCCGCTCGTTTCGTTCCCTAGAGGTACGTTTTACCAGTATATTTCTCATAATATTTTCTTCCAGTTCACCCGGAGCTATCATCATACCTATTTTCTCGTGATGTGGTCACAGGCAGATAGAAAGATAAAAATTTTAAAAACAATAAATTCGACAATTGTGCCGATGATTGGATGATTGGATGATTAAATCTATATATATAAAAATGAAACCCGTTTTCCGTTGTCACGACATAGCATGAAAACGGCTTGACCGATTTGGCTAATTTTGGTCTTGAATTATTTGTGGAAGTCCAGGGAAGGTTTTAAAGGTGAATAAATATGAAAGTTGTGTGGAAAAAAAGGAAAATAAAAAATAATCTTTATAACATTAATGGCGTTTGACGTATCATGTTATTACCGTTGCCATGGTGCGTGCAATGGTAATTAAATCAGCGAATACATACTGGGAGGTGCGAAGTAAATGTTGTTTTGCGAATGCGTAATAAAACATTTCACCGGGAGGAAAAGTTTATAAAAAAATTATATGTGGACAGAACAACGTCTGTCGGGTCCGCTAGTCTTATATATAAAAATGAATTGCTGTTCGTTAGTCTCGCTAAAACTCGAGAACGGCTGTACCGATTTGGCTAATTTTGGTCTTGAATTATTTGTGGAAGCCCAGAGAAGGTTTAAAAGGTGAATAAATATGAATAAAAATGTTTAGGTCTTTTATTTATCGATTGAGGCAGTACAAAGTCTGTCGGGTCAGCTAGTTTTTAATATTAATTTAATCATCCAAAAATATTTAATGAACAGATTCAATTCAAAGGATTTTATTATATGTATTGATATAAATAGTTTTTATAAAGTTAGCTAATGGCGTAGATTATAAAACGTCAACCTGTCTAAGGTTATGAAAATTTAATATCATAAACGCTGAATTTTATATTAAACTTCTTTCACTTATATTTCGTGTTCTATTTTAAGGATCGTCGGAATTATTCATGGACATTCTCTAACCTAATTACCTAGGATTGGAAATCGATACTTTGTTACTATCTTTCAGAAACGAAATGAATATAAAAAGATAACTTAAAACGATGTTGAAACCTATTAGACATTTTATACTTGCTCTTATAATTGCTATATCTTTTATCTTCTTTACACGATTAAAATGTTTTTACTGGCAAAAATATTCTAAATTTTGTCTAATTACTAGCAAGTCCCGCGGCTTCGCCCGATTTCTAATTAGTACCTATTTAAAAAAAATAGGCATTAGTGATAGAAGGATGAAAATTTAGGGTTATAAGTATTTTTTGATGCCAACTCATAAAAAATGTTTGGTCTAAAAATAAAATTTAAAAAAATATTTGGAGAGGGCCACCCTTATCTCCTAGGGGAATAAAAAATAGCCTACGATTTATTTTGAAGGTGTGAACCTTCCAAATATACTAAAAAAAAAACACAAAAATCGGTCAAATCGTATCGAAGAAGTTCCATAACAAACACTGTAACACGAGATTATATATATTAGATATTACATATTAATTTTATAAATGTTTAAACATCTGTTTTACATGAATTCATAACAATAGCCTTTAACAAATATCTCAGGGACAGCAAACTATACGGCTTCAGAAGACTGATAATATTATATCAGTATTGAAAGCGGTCAAGTAGAGCTACAAACTAATGGGATTTCTAGCGTTTGGAGGCCTCTTCATTCTAATACTAATTAGTTTGAACATAATTTGATAAAAGTTAAGTATTTAAATCAAGTCTACTTGGCAATATCTATACATCTATATACTATAAATATAAATAAAATTGAAGAGTCTGTTTTTAATTTCAAATTAACAGCTCTTCACTAAATGCATATGAATGTATGTATATACAGTACTTACATCAAAAAGTCAAAAGTGTCTGTCTGTCCGTTTGTTATGGCTAATCTCTGAAACGACTGGGCCGATTTTGACGGGACTTTCACTCGCAGATAGCTAATGTTATAAGAAGTAACTTAGGCGACTTTTATTTTATTAGACAATTATAAAATTCCTTTAATTTATTTTAACCTACGCCCAACGAAGCGGGCCGGGCTTGCTAGTTTCATAATAATAACTAAATAGTAAAAACACACGATTAACGTTTATATTTTTAACGTGTCAGTAAAATGTTATTCTATTTGCACGATTTAAAAAGCTACGGAGATAACTGTTTCCATTTTTAGCAAATAGTGCTATCAAAGCCTATGAAACATGTAGCCGGCCAACGGAAGTGACAGATAGCCCAAGCTGCCATACACTCGCTTGGGACATTAGTGTATGGCAGCTTGGGCTGTCACGTCCGTTGGCCAACTATATGTTTCACAGGCTTTGGTGCTATAGAGCGCTCAGTATAATGTCGGCCATTACCGACCATTATAATAATGGGGGCTTTACAGTGAAAATCCAAGATTCCAAAAGCAATCTGCTGAAGCATTTACGAAATAACCATCGTTTTGAATTTCGGACAAAAACTTGATCGTTTTTAACTTTTTATGGCGCAAATAAGACTTTAACCAATTGCATATACGAGTATTTGGAGCTTTGATTCTTCTGTTATTACTAATTTACTTTATATAGACTAATCAAAAGTTTAAGTAAATAGTATGCAAAAACACCTTTTAATATTAACTAGTGTCTCGATCTTGCTTCGCTCGGGTTCGTCCGTAGATATATAAACTTTAACAATTAGTATAGATTTTTTACAAATGACATATTTTCTCCGCTTTTTTCTACTATAAGCTTGATTAATTTTTTCCAATACTATTATGTTAATTGAATATTTGGCGACACGTTTGGCTCAGTTGGTAGTGACCCTTCATTCTGCGCCAGCGGTCGCTGGTTCAAGTCCCGCTGAGGGGCATTTATTTTTTTGAGCACGAATGTTTGCACTCCAGTCATGGGTGTTTATTCATAATATGTATGTATTTAAAAATTGATATGTGTAGTATATCAACTATGTATCTGGTAACTATGTATCCGTAACACAAGTCTCGTAGCTTACCACGGAACTAGATGGCGCTGTTGTAATAATGTCCCAACATATAAAAAAAATATGCTTTCGGTAAAATAAATATAAACATCGTATAAACAGTCTGCAAAGTAATCAGAAGATTACAAACCGTTCCACTAAATAAAGTCCGTTTCTACTTCGCTGCTCGACAGGTCGTGTGTGTAAAAGGATAATGTTTTTCGAAATGTATAAGAATCGGTAAATCGGCAACTCTTAACGATGTGTATTTTTTATATTTTGTATTAAATAAAAGCTCTGCATTACCTTTAAAAGCCAACCTTAATTGAATTATTACATATATATTTAACGTTATAATGCTTTGTTTTCATTCCCTTCAATTCATTCCCTTCTTGGTTAGTGACTTTTAAGCGTCTATTTAAAATTGATTACAAATGTCACAAATAATGGAGGTTGAATGATAAAAGATTAATTATCTCATTATAATTTTGCTATGCATAGGAAAGATCGTAAAGTATTCACGCTACTTGAATATATCATACTTCTTATTCAATTAAAACTAATTTCAAACTTCAGACGCCCAAATATTCCGCTTCCCTAAATTTCAAGTGAATAACTTAATTTGCCCTTTTCGCACTTACACAGTAATGAAACCGTTCTCTGTAATGTTGGAATTTTTGCTATGATTCCCGGTATGAATAGAATTTTTTTATTAAAGAAGCCTAGTCATACTGCAATTAGCATTCTTTGTATAGTTTAAATTGTTTTTTTTAATACTAGTAGCTTCACCGTCGCCTGACTTGGGTTTGCTCTAGTTCCTTCTAACAAAAATAAATCTATCTCTTGGGAACTGTATATTTTTACGGCATAAAAAGTAACTAAGGTTCTATTCCAGACAAAAATCTATCACTGTTTCAAATTTCGTCTAGATTTGTTTAGCCGTTATGGCGTGATTGAGTGACAAACATCCATCCACCAAAGCATTTGCATTTATAATATTTACATAATGGGATTTGCCGCTTTCCAAGGACTATGAAAACTCACTTCGATTATAGCAAAAATGTTTTATTCAAATCTGTTTAGACTTACACGAATAAGGTATTTACATAATTAAATGTAGGTACATTTAAATACATAAAGTCCGGTCAAAATATACATTCACCCTGCTAGGTAAGCTAGGCTATATCATTATAATGAAATTGTGAAAATTCCCCATCGACCACATTGTGTGTAACACACATATTGTGTGCAATAAGCATTATTCCAAATCAAAGTTCGCAAAAACAGGCTGTTTGGATTTTTAAGCGAAACCGTTACCTTTGTTTGATAAAATAGCTGTAAAACAAATTGTAAATCATGCAATTCAAATTATCTACAAAAATTTTCCTTACGGTTTTTTTTCCTAAGATTCACCATTTCTAAGAAAAAGCGATTCTAGAAAGAAAGTAGTATTCTCCGTAACGCATGAGTAGTGAGTACGCTGCTCATTTTTCTGGCTAATTCGCCGAATTGGATTGTATTTATTAGAATGAACGTCTCTTTGAACTGCCTTAAAAAAGATATCAGCTTCGATTACATTATATCTAATTTTATCATCTGTATGGGCTGTCTGAAAAATAAAGTATAAGAGTAACAAGAATACGCTTTATTACAAAAAATAAGATTATACGAGTACTTATAGCGACGTATACCTTATTGAATTCCTTCCATAGTTCTTCCTCAAATATTGTACTTAATTTTAACTTTTGTCAACTAAAATGCTTCCCAGGCCGTTTAAATGTCAACAACCTTAGAGAAATTGGGGCACAATTTGTTTAAACTTCAGTATAAATCATTAGTATGTCCATTGTACAAACTTTGGGCTTGTCGAAACATCAGTGGCCGTTTTGTAGAACTTTCACAATGAGGTTATAATACTATTTTATTGTTACTATTGTATATATTAAAACTTCTTTTAGGTTTGAATTTATAATAATCAAAAAATATTGAAAAGAAGTGAAAAAGTAATATATTTTCTGTAATATTGTAAAAGGATTTATGAAACAAGGCAAAATATTTAAACGAATCTAGTATGGAATAATCTAAATCATCTAAATCTATTTTTTTTATAATGTCTTAGTAACAACTCACAGATAGGTACCTACCTTAGATCTTGACCCTAAGGCTATTTATACCTGTCCCACTTAACCTTCATTCTAAAGATACGCTTCTGTAGCATACTAGCAATTTAACCTCGCTTTTCTCGGATGCGTCCCTTGGTTTAGGTACGATTTAATTAATTAGAATTTAGAACCAAATTAGTTTTTTTTAAATAAGTAGCCTTAGTTACTCCTTAGATTAGCATAGCTATCTGCCAGTAAAGTCCCGTCAAAATCAGACCGGGAGATTAGCCGAAACAAACAGACATACAGATGGACAGACCGACTATCATTTAAAAAATTGTGTTTTCCTCGTAGATATACCGTATATTTTCATGCAATACCTATCCATTTAGTAAAAAGTTGTTATTTTGACCTTAAAACAGTCATTTGACACTTCCATTCGATTGTATGTGTACATAAAAAAATTACAAAATTGTAATGTTCAAAGAAAAACTACACACATAGGTAATAATACGATAATAATGATGATCAATATTTAGCAAATGATTCCCGCCATTACCATAATCATTTTAATGAACCGGAAGTCTCCATTAACGGAGATGAGCGGATATTTTGCGTCCATACCGCCATTTTATTTATCACATTTACGCTGGAAATGGGCGATTATAATGTCATTTCGACGTTTGAATTATTTAAATCTTTAAAAGCAGACACATTAGAAGGTCGTATAAAAATCTGTGATAATATTTTATTTAAATCTAGAAGTAAAATACAGTAAAAATTGGCAGCCAAATGAAGCGGGTTCAAATCCCGGGTTTCGTACTTCTAATACTTTTATGCTTGAAATATTTTAATACAAACCTGAGCACCCATGCAAGTCTGAGAGAACCTAGGAAGTTTTAACAAAACATGTAGGTAAAGCGTGGTGGACAGCCATGAGCCAGGATACTTGTGTCCAGCAGTGGAACGTTAAAAAAAGAACATAATAAGCTTCAAATATAAAAAAAGTAGTAATAGTAGTAGTAGTGATGTTTCTACATAAAATATTCTTGTCACGTTTAACGAAACACATTCTTAGTGGTAAACAGATTGACAGAGCGAACTTTAGCTCGTGCATAACGCAATCTTCTACTTAAAACACGTGGACACGTGTCTGTCTCTTCGCGTGGCATTCTTATTTCGCATGATGCATTAGTCATTATTAAATATAATTTAAAAAATCTGTATTTTCAATAATATAAAAAAAACTACAATGCAGTAAAAATTTTTTTAGAAATAATAATACTATAGTATTGAACTATTATTAACAAAAAAACAAAAACCGACTTCCAAACTTAATAAATCTAAACTAAAAAGTAGAAAATAATACTTTTAAGGACTTTGTTAATTTTGGCACCGACTTCAAAATTAACAAAGTCCTTAAAAGTATTATTTTCTACTTTTTAGTTTAGATTTATTAAGTTTGGAAGTCGGTTTTTGTTTTTTTGTTAAAAATAATTTATTTTTAAATTTTTAGCGGAATGTGGATACGTATTGTGTTAATGACTATAAAAATTTACCTTCTATTATTAGGTAAACCTAATAGCCTGAAAGTATACAGCTATCGGTCCATAATTGCGTATTATATTGAAAGAATTTTCTTTAAACTGCTAACCGTTGAGGAGTTGTACCTTCCGTCATCAGTTACGGTACGTGACTCAAATATCCATATAGCCTATAAAAGATTCGGCCGAGCATCGTTAATTTGCTCCTAAGAATTGAAGAGTTCCGATACTTTGTCATGGATCCCATTATCAGAACCTTACCAAACTCTCATCAAACTACCCTTGAAGTATACCCTTTCCATAAAAAAAAGAATCATCGAAATCGGTTGACGTGATATTGAGTTATTCGTCCATTTGTCGCGCAAATACTTAATGCAAATTTAAGACTTTTATGGTTTTCTCATGGATGCCATTGTCAGAACTGGAAAATATTTAAATGGGACCACATGAGAAGCACTACCTTTCAAATAAAAAAATAATCATCAAAATCGGTTCACCCAGTTCAAAGTTATGAGCTAACAAACATAAAAAAAAAAAAAAATACAGACGAATTGATAACCTCCTCCTTTTGGAAGTCGGTTGAAAATATTAACAAGCTTAAATGTGCTTCAAATTAAGTTAAGTATTAATTTGCTACAACGTCCGTGACGCATGGAGTTTTATATAACGAGGTTATAAATAGCAGTATAAAAGGCAAGCCAATGGTAACGCGCTCGCTTGTATAACCGAGTGACGCGGGTTCAAATCTGGGTCTCGCACCTATGATATTTTCACGTGCGAATCATTTCTATCATGATTACCACTTGTTTTACGGTGAAGGAAAACATCGTGAGGAAACATGCATGTCTGAGAAAACTTAGCAAGTTATCATAAGACATGTGAAGTCCGCCAACACGCACTAGGCCAGCGCGGTTGACTATGGCCTGATTCGCCTCGTACTGAGGGAGGTTTAAAAAAGGGCTGATGATGATAAAAGTTATGAATATATTTTTAACTAGTGCCAATAGGTACCTACACTAAGGATGAGTCATTTTTGTGATCAGCATTTACCTGATGTAGAACAAAAGAATGGGTTATTTTACCCTGGAGTTATTTTTTAATTAGAAAAAAAACAATAAGTACTTCAATTAGACTCAATTGTACACTTTAACAAATATTAAACCTATATAAAGTTGTAGATATATATTATATTACTATAGGTCATATTTAAAATATACTCTAATATATAAAAATTAAATAATTTTACATTATCTTGTTTTTTAAATTATCTTGATGCATTTTTAAAGAAGAAAATACGTACAGTACGCAGTTAAGGTGCAAGCATTAAAACCTTTCAATACATAAATCAGTAGAAGGTACACTACCATGCTCGTTATAATTTATATAACAAGTCTATACTAGTGTGAGGTACAAATAGTACCTCATTTATTTGAAAAAAAAACAAGGTTTTAATAGTAAGTATTTAGTAACTAACTACACATAAAAATATTGCAAATGACAAGGAAACGGTAAGACGGGTCACGGGAGACTTTATGATAACTTCAAGTATTACGGTTAGTATATATTTCTTCCCACAGTATGAAGTATTTTATACGTTAACCAGCTGACCAGATAACCAGCTATTATCATTTCTAATTTCATCAATATCTGGTCAGTGGACAGACTGACAGACAAAAGTTCTAAAAACTATAGATTTGGCCTCTGTTTTGATAATTATGATTATTTCAATAGGACTCAGTAAGATTTTATATGTATGGATTTGGGTTATTTATGATAATACTTACAATTCGATGTAGTAGATAATAACTCGCAATATAGGTACATTTATTTTATCTTAAGCAGTGTATGTTTTTATTATGTTTTCTCAAATTTTATATATGAGATACCTCATTGTTAATTGTAAATACAAACTGACGTCGATTCGACGTCATACAAAGGTTACGTAGAGCCTGCATGTGACTAGATTCAGTAAATCTCGTTTGCGTTCTGATATTTTTTATTGTATGCTAAATAGCAAAGTACACGTGTATATAATGTTAAACTAGTTTTAGTTCGTGGCTTCGCTTGAAACACAACGATAAAAAGGAATTTAGTTTCCACTTGCTAGAATTATAGAAATTAATTTAAAAACTTTCTTGCTTCGATCCTAATTTGACATCCTTAGTATTGTAGCATGTCTTTAAACGTAAAGGCATTATTATTTTCGCCTCGCGTCTGTGATTTTTCATTTGCGAATCATTTCATACAAGATTATTATATTTCTACAATGTACATAATATTATATCCTACAAAGAAAGAAAACACCTTAAAATCTGCATGTTTGAGAGAACCTAGCAAGTTTTCAAGAGATGGGAGGTCCGCCAACCCGAAATTGGCCAGCGGGGTTAACTATGGCTTGATCCCGTTTGTATTGAAGGAAGCCCATGCCCAGAATTGGAACGTTAAAAAGAATTGCAAGCATATAAAGTAAAATGACAATATTTTAACAAACAGTAGATATATATAATATAGTCCTATGCATTGTTAATATCTTAAATTTTCCTTTATATTCAATTTCCAACTTCGAGTCGTTATGTGCTAGGTAAGAGCTGTAAGTTCTGATGAAAGTTTTCGCGTCCCAAAGTTTTCGACAGTAGCTTCGAGTGCAGTTATCGAACAGAACTACTTGAACAGTATTATAAGGAACTATAGTAAATATATTGTACGTATGTATAGTGAGAATTTGAAATATAAGCATCGTTCATTGTACTTTGCTTTTCAATTCTAGCTAGAAAATCGATAAGATTCCTATTTTAAAATCAAAACTCGTTAAATATGACCGACACCTTTTAAAAAGACTGTAAAGCGACCCTGTTCCAATTTCCTCAACGTTGTCAGATCTAAAACTGCCCTATTTCTTTTCATAGCTTGGAGAATGACAGTTTAAAATGGTAACTTGCTACCTTGGTTTTGTCGAATATGCTACTTGGGGTTATACCTATCTTAGTAGCATTTAACTGTTAGTGCAGTTGTAGCAAAAGACTCACAAAATATTTTTTAATCAAATGTAGTTCAATCTTTTAAGTTGGTACAAATCACATAGGTATTTGAAGAAGATGTTAAGATCGGATAAGTAGTTTTTCGAAGTTCATCGCGAACGAACTTCATGAGACGGGTAATTTTGTTTTAAGATTTATTAATTAAAGTTACGATAATATTTACGTATAATAACAATTATGTTTCACTTATATCTAAATAAAGAAAATAATATTTTTATATAATTTCAATAGAAAAACATACATAATTTACTGTAGACTAAACACTTTAAAACTTTAGGGTACAATCTCATTAGACTATGTAGTTACGATCGATAGCTGCGGCTAAGAATAAATTAGACATTTGTCTGCTCAGGCTCTGATAATATATCTGAGATATCTGATAATAATGTTTCACGAGATTTTGTAGTAAAAGCGCATAGTAATTGGTATTAAAAAGTGACTTTCGCAAAAGATTTTGCGTAGTTTGGAGAAAACAAACAATTTAAGTACATTAAATTAAAATAATATATATGAAAATAGGACAAAAAAAGGGCCATAATATGTAGTATGTAAATATGTACATTTTTTGTTCAGTAGCGACGTTTAAGTGTTATCAATAAAAACATATTGGAATTACTTTTTTATATGGATAAGTTAATTATATTTTAATCTATATTTTCTTAATTTTTCAATAATAATTATGGGTGAATTTTAACCATGGGAGTTAAATAAACTTTGTATACACGAAGCGACAGTGAAAATGACATGAGATTTGGCCCTGTTTACAAGGGATAGAGCGTAATGCAAGCTTATAATAAAATATACAAATAAAACATTTTCTTTTCTTTACTATTAATCGAAAATGAAGATGTGTCGGTATTACCTACCTATATTTCAAGGGAAGTCACGCACTTGATCCCGTGATTGAGTGACTCAAATCTTTCAGGCTGAATCACATATCATCAATTACATTTTTAAAGTATCTATACTGACATAATATAATTATCATAAAACTTTCTTAGGCAATAGAATCAAACAAACTTTACAAAGTCATTATGTTAAAAAAGCTTATCAAAGTTTTATTACAAGATTATTTTGATATTACTCTAAGTTAGGCATTATCTGTAAACTAATTACTCTGAGTTCCGAGAATCGATAAATAACAAAACTTTTGTATCTGACCCTTGTTAGTTGCTCTAATGAAATAAGTTTATCTCTAAGTTGTTTCGAAGAAAACTGATGTACCTGCGTGATGATACGATCTACACGATGGTTGTTTTATATTTGCAGTATGATTAATATATTATCATAATAATAAAATAAAGGCTTAATACTGTATGTCTGAGAGAACCTAGCAAGTTTTCGTAAGGTATGTGAAGTCTTACGAAAACTGTGAGTGGTGGACTGTATGGCCAGAACCTTTACGTATTGAAGGAACGCCTGTGCCCAGCAGTGGGACCGGGGACGTTAATTAAAAAGGGCTGAATTCATACCATGTCTATAACAAGATTTATGTGTTTTACATAAGTCATTGTTAGTGATTAACCGTAATAGTACGTGTAAAACTAATATTCCTGAAAGTCTACGATCTATTTTTAAATGTAGGCTATTTAGCTGCTTAGCAAGCACTACATTTGTATCGTCAGATAGCCATCTGACCTCTGCAATGCGACAAGCATGACCTTAAACTTATTAACTTTAAACTTAAAAGAGTTACCTTATAACTCAATTTATTACTTATAATGCATTACTAATATCTTTAGAAATACTTACCGACCTCTCTCCATTTGGGTTCGTACTAACCTAAGTATAACGTAAGTTATAGTAGTATTTATGAATTAGTATCAATTTCTTAGAGATGAGAGAGATATTTCCCGCATTAAAAAGTATCCTATACTTTGACGCGGATAACCAACTATCATTATGTTCCAATATAAATATCATTATCTGTCTAGTGGTCTTCTCGGAACAGACAAACAGACAGACAGTTTCAATTTTAATGACTAATTCCATAAAATTTTAATAATTTAATCACATATTATATAAATAAATATGGTGGGACATTATTACAACAGCGCCATCTAGTTCCGTGGTAAGCTACGAGGCTTGTGTTACGGATACCAGATAGTTGATATAATATACATATATAAATTTGAAATACATAAATATTTTAAATATAAGCACCCATGACTGGAGTACAAACATTCGTGCTCAACAAATGAATCCCCCAGCGGGACTCACACCCGCGACCGCTTACGCAGAAAGTAGGGTCACTACTAACTGAGCCAAACGTGTCGTCAAAAATATTTAAACAATCATTATAATAAAATATTTTATAATATTAAGTATCAGTGGTAGCCCAGCGGTAACGCGTCGCTTGTATAACCGAGTGATGCAGGTTCAAATCCGGGTCTCGCACCACTGATATTTTCATGTGCGAATCATTTCTATCATGATTACCACTTGTCTTACGGTGAAGGAAAACATCGTGAGGAAACCTGCATGTCTGAGAAAACCTAGCAAGTTTTCGTAAGACATGTGAAGTCCGCCAACACGCACTGGGCCAGCGCGGTGGACTATGGCCTGATCCCCCTCGTACTGAGGGAGGCCCGTGCCCAGCAGTGGGACGTAAAAAAGGGCTGATGATGATGATGATGAAGTATCAAAATAATGAATAGACACGAGCAAATGTTTAAAAGAGTAAACTAATTTAAACTTCAAAATGTATTACATTATCACTGTATAACCAAACTAGTTAGCTCAGAATGTCCTAATGTTACGTAAGTACTTAACTTCGCTTGAACGGAACTCATTGTTCTTAATGTCACATACAGTTTAATTATTACATTCCTGACTGGTATAGTTAATTTGCAACGTAACGTTACACCCTATCGATTTGGATTGATAAAGGTAGTCTTAATCTAGTATAAGTGGTATCAAGGTCATACTGGGAGAGATAAGTAGATGCTGGTACTTCTTTCATAGGAAATTCGATCGAAAGAGCAATCCCACGGTTGTTGTAGGCTGCCTTGGCAAGCTTTTCTTATTCGTTGTGCTTCAGTTGGTAATACTGGTGTGTATAGCCAGTGTCCCAGATAACCACCTGTAAGTAAATTACCCTATATCCTTCCCAAACTGTTCAAACTATTTTCAACTATCTTTATGACTTTCATCATAATCGGTTAAGCAGATTTTTAGTTTAACCATTACAAACAAACATATTTTTTTTCTCTTTATAATAGGATGGATATAATATAAATATATGGTAAGTAAAATATCATCACTATTTAGTAGGTGGAGATAAAAAATAATATAAATAGAACAATGCGTATTATAGTTCTATCTAAGTTGATGTAATAAGATTGAATTCTAGCCACATTAACTTTGATTACCAGTTTAATCCGAGTGGGCAGGACTGCATTTACGCAATAAAACTGTTTACGCTTGCGATTTATTAATCCTCTATGTGCCCTACTTTCCTACAGAGATGAGCGTATATAGAACAGGCTTGTATGAAAAAGTTTCATCCAGAATAAAAAATATATCTATATCGATATAATTTTAATTAAAATACAGATTTTTTAGTTTGTGCATCACTAATGTTTCAAATTTAATTACAATTCACACTTGTATGTCAAAAGTACTATCTACCATTTTTTATAACTTTACAAACGAGTAAAGGTTTTGTGTGTTCATACATACGCCCTCAATATCTTTGTAATTAATGTGGATTACGATTTTTTTAATGAATACTTATTCATAGATGATGTAAATTTCAATACAATTCCTACCTACTACGTCAAGAGTTGAATAATTTTTTAAAGATCTAAGAATACATATGCTGTATATATTAATATGTATGGCAAGAGAGAGGCAAGTTATAAATATCTTGCCTGGGAATCGATTTCGCGATATACGATATCACAGGAACACTTTCTATTGTTCTAACTTCAAGCTACCTTTCTTGCGGCTAAACAGATACAGTATGAATATAAAGACTACTAATAATTTACTAGCGATTCACCATCGCTTCGCTTGGGTTCGTCTCTAGATTAGGCGCGAGCGAAGCCGCGGGTTCCGCTAGTTATACAAAAATAACTTCCTCTTTGCGAAAGCGAAGCGACTTTGTTTTACACCATGCAGTGATGCTATGTAGTGATAACAAGCTCAAAATCAATGGAACCAATTAAAAAATAATAAAGTAAAATATGTTGAAGAATAAAATGATAAAAAATATAATATCTATAATAGGCTTGTTTCTTAATCGTCATTTTGAAGACAATACTCGGTGGATAAAAAAATACAGACGAATTGAGAACCTCCTCCTTTTTGGAAATCGGTTGAAAAGTCAAATCAATAAACGTTTTTGTTGTATAATTTTAAGATTTATTTACTCACTGTAATAATTAATTTACATCCAGCTCAGAATGGAAATGCCACAGATCTAAGAAAAAGTAACGTAAGTAATTTAGCGCGGCTATTGATCTTTCTTGATTGTTGACAAATCTCATTTTTTTCGAGTTGACAGAGTCCGTGACTGCTGCCAATATGAAACTTGTCATATTATTTACGTCACGTCAAATATTTTTGACGCATTATCATCTAAACATAAAAGTTTATCTGAAATTCAATAACATTATTTACATACAAAATACAAATTGTCTCTAATGGCATCCTTATCTTATATATTGGAGCTTTAATGATTTCTTAATGGCATCATTACATAGTAATAGGAATAAGCTTTACATTCTTATCTTTATTTACAAGGAAAAACAATGAAAGACAAATATATTTAAGAATTTGTGAGCTTAGTTATGTTAAATTGTGTAAATAACTAGATAAATTTAATAAAGGTGGTTATTTTAAAGTCAATTTACGATGTTTTTTTTCCTATATTTTCCAGAAAACAAATCATTATTTAAAATTGGTATGAAAATATTATTAAATATCACAATTACATTTACTATCAATTTTTTCTTCTACGATTGCACTAGAACTGTAACTATATGAATATAGTAAGCGTAAAAAATATTAATACCAGCGACTCGATAAACTAAAAATTATGGATGCGTCCTAAGCTATGTATCGATAGTGTTTACATTTGCGATAATTATGCGATTATTATTACTAATTAAATAATAGTTCTAAAGTCGAACAAATAATAATTTTAATGAATACTACGAGAGTTATTCAAAAAACTTTAAACATTAATTAAAAGCTTATAGCTGTTAAAGAATTGACCTAAGGATAAATCATGTATCCCTAAATAAAGATATCAGTATTTTTGGTCTTGTGCCTTTATACGGATTCTTTCACCGTATATCTATCTCGCTCTATCCCCATAAAGCTTGCATTCTGTATTTCACTCACTTAGGGTACATTGAACCTGTTCCTTTTCCGCTCCGGCGCAGTTAAGTATTCGTTACGCCTTTTGTCCGCCATAGTCTCATTAGCTCGTGTATTCAGTAAATGATATAAAATTCTCAACCAAATTAACCTACATTTTGAATAAACGCGCCATCCTTTTTAAAGACTTACTTTACATTTGCAAAATTTAAATGACTGCACTTATAACGGATGTTTTTATAAACTCTTTTACAGACTCGTAATTAAGTTTTTTTTTGTTGACGAATAATATTAGGTAAATGAATCGAAACCTGTGTTTGTGATGTATGATTGAGATTAATTTTTTATTTAACACACGTCAATATTCATTCCATAATGGTTGTGTAATAAATTAATATATAATAATATAATTCGTACGTACGTTGAATATAATATGACACTAAAGTGTAAACCATGAAGTTGGACTGATGACTAGATTGTTGTAGGTAATACAATTATACTCGTATGAAAATACTTATTCTAAAAAGACAATAGGCACTCTTTCGCGGAAATTCATCGCTTATGAGTCGTAATATTGTATTCTTTGTGAAACAATAACTAAGGCATATTATAAAGATATCAAGGAATGAAGATTTTATTGTTTTAAAATACTTTTTTGTTATCTAATTTTAAATTACACAAATGTCGTCATTCACGACTTGCGTAGCAAAGTTGACAAATAGCGCATTTTTGTATTTATTTTTATGTAATAGCTATTGTTATACGCACACATTTTAAATAAATAATAAAATAACCCAATTAAAAATCAGTTTGGTAGTTCCAGAGATAAGTGCGTTGCAACAAATAAACAAATCAGTATTTGTCTTAATTATTAATATACATTAGCCTATATCAATAGAAACACTAGAGTTTTTTAGAGTTTAGACGAATCGAATGACAGAGTGTCATCAAAATTGGTTAAGTTTAGTAATTAAGATGAAACATAGAATCGGACATACATACACTCACACAGGTCAAAGATCCCTCCACAATTGGGTAAAAAGTAGGTTTCAAGTGCACGACTTGTGGCCTCTGACATCACTTATGTTTATCATTTTTATCTATATAAATTCTATATTTAGGCGAGTTATGCTTGTTGGCAGTCATTGGTTTAACAAGAAGATTAACCATAACTCCGCGGTAAATATGTGAACAGTTCGCAATCAGGAAGCTCCCCAGCAAACAAGTTAAGTGTAAGTGCTCCATAAATATTGGATAAAGTTTATTTAAATCATTTGGAACGTTAAGATTTTGTAAACACATAAAGCTTAGTAATATAATGACGTCTTATCAAGGGTACAATTCAAATTACAATACGTAACAAATAGTACTGGTAATATTTTCTTATTCGTATATAAAGGTTCTAAGCGGTTTTGGTTTTTGAAAATTTTGTTTTGTATTTTGAAATATCTTGTGATATGTGAATTAGAATTAGACAGGCCTAATGTCTTTGTAATTGATAAGACTCGTAGCCACTTAGACTGCAAAATTTGAAATTTGTAGAGCGAAAGGGATTTCTTGGAGACTTAGATTAAAACGTTTTGAGTAATTCTACTAACTGTGAAAGATAAAATTGAGTGTCAAAGTTTGTATAAATTATAACTTGCGCAATGCGGGTGAATCCGCGACTTGTTATATAAATAAACAAAAACATTTTGTGCGCAAATAGTATAATGAAATGTTACACATTGAAAACATTACGTCACACACGTTAAAATAGGAAGCTTTTTCATCTTCACAAACTTTATCTCATGGGAAAAATATATTTGAGTCCTTTTTCATTCCTTTACCTTAGTACCCAAAAGCTTTAGTAGGACCTTTATTATAAAGATTTATACCGTTTATGTTATTATTAGACACATATTACACTGTTATTACAACGTATTTTTTCGTAGGAACGAGATGATTTCCCGAGGTATAGCCTATGTCATTCTCCAACCACTCAACTATCTCGATACAAGAACACACTAATCCCTCGTCCTGTTACAACGTAAAAGAAGGACAAACAAAAAAAATTAATATACTTTGCATTTTTAATATTAAGAATGTATTTTTTCTTAACGAATGACGACAAAGTGACACAACATTAAATAGGCCATGCACTCTTTTTCCCTTTAACGTAATAATTACAGAATCATGAGGACTTTTTCTTTCTTTATTCAGTCATTAAAATGAGTTAAAAATATATTACACGTGTCAGGCAGCTGCAGTTAATGATTGAGAATAGTGGCTTAAAATAGCTTTTTCTTTCGGATCGACGTCAAATAACGACACAAAAGTTCTTTAAAGTGCAGGATGGGAGCCAAAAACGTCAACGGTGAACTCTGTCGAAGCAGACACTGAATTTTTAGCGAATTCTTACCAAAAGTTGATTGATTGACGATTACTAATACAATTGTAATTTTTAATTTATATATTTGACATTGTTTTTTAGGTCCAGTGATAATATTCAGGAAAATAAGAGAAAATAATTAACAAACAACATAATTTTACCAAGAAATGTTAAACGAACCTTGCTCTACTTTCATATAATCTTAAAAAACAGTAGTACAATTGTACTACTATTGTACTTGTAACTACAAAGAAAAGGTATTAAACTTGATAGACATAAACTTTGCTCAACTGGCATGCATTCAATCCAATTATTTTAAATAAATATTGAAATCTAATAAAGAGATTAAAAATTATTTTAAAAAAGTACTACATCGCCTTAACTAAACAGGATACATTTGTTGATCGCGTCCTTTGTCGCTCATTGTGGGGGACGGTCTATTTCTGGACGCCAGCTCTCTTACTAATGATAGCAAATTGTCCCCTGCCGGCAAACATTTGTATGATTGTGTATGAAACTTTTCCACGATTCAACCATTTAAATCGCTTTATTTCTTTGTGTTTTCCTAAATAACCGTGTTACGTGTAACGGTTTTTAATATAATTTAGTTAGTAACTTAATTGTTAATATTATGAATGGTTAAGTTTACTGGTTGTCGCAAATTCGATTTTTTTTTTATGGGACAAAGGGGGCAAACGGGCAGGAGGCTCACCTGATGGTAAGTGATCATCTCCGCCCATGGACATCGGCAACACCACAGGGCTTGCAGATGCGTTGCCGGCCTTACAGGAAAGGGAGGGAGGGAGGAGGGAGAAGGACGGGAATAGCGATGGGGAGTGGGCCTCCCGGACCCTCACTCACCGGACGAAACGCGACAGCATAGCCGCCACTTCACGCCGGTCTCCTGTGAGAGAGTGGTACTATACGGGACGTGCCGGCCCATTCGGCTGCTACCCGAAGGTAACAAGCATGGCACTACCACTTAAAATCGATTCCTGGTTTAGCTAAAAACCTTATGTTTTATACATACATATCAATTATAAAATACGAGTATAAGCCATGCAATGATATTTTAATACCGATCATGTTAAAATATAATAGTTCTAATTACAATAATTAATTATCTAAGAATAGGAGATGAAAAAATATTTAATCACTATACTTACTTCTTTACTTAAGTCCTAAATACATACAAGCGATGAGAATTAATATGAGATGGGTTTTGTCACAACTCCGTTTAATTGGAATCTGTTATTCATGGTATAATTTATTTGTCTGACGCTTTCTCTCTTCTCGCGTCATCTTGACGACAACATGCCCCTAGAGACATTAATTATATTGAAGGCATAGTCTTACTTCTAAATCTACTTATATATAAAAATCTCGAGTCACAGTGTTTGTTCTCGAACTCCTCCGAAATGGCTAAACCGATTTTTATGATTTTTTGGTGTACTCTTGGTAGGTCTGAGAATAGGTCGTAATTTTTATTCTCCTAGTTGATAACGGTCCTCACCCGATTTTTTTAGATTTTTTTTTTAATTTTTTTATGATTTGGCATCAAAAATATTTATACCCTAAATTTTCAACCTTCTACCAAAAATCCTTATGTTTTAATAGTGCGAGATTTACTTTATTTCATGAGTCATGACACACATAACCACATATAAGGAACTTTTAAAGGTAAATATTTCAAAATCTATTCGCCTCCGAGTATTCCCCTTTTATGGGGGGTTTCTTTATCACTGCTCCCCTCCCCCATCCACCGCTTTAAACTTAAATCGATGGTCCCCGTTGTACAGTCCAACCTTCCAAAGTATATGTATATACACATGATGCGATGATGATGACTTCAGACCAAAAAAAGTCGATAGGAGTCGTCGGACACCGCGTAACGAACAAAGATCATTTTGCTGTCTGCCCTTGGCTTTTAAAGTCGATCATGAAAATTGTTACGAGTATTAAAGTATCATGAACATTAAGCAGCGTATATTGTACATGTTGAAGCTCTTCGCAGAAATCTCTTATTCTTATTGCCTAGTACCTTATGCAATTACGTTATACGCTTACAACACGTACCTATGATCGCCTTGTCCTCGTACTTATAATAATACATTACATGGGGGTTGCTCTGAGTAAATAATAAAAATTGTCGTGGCAGATACATGCACTGGTTTCGTCTAGTTTTCATTCGGAAAGAGTTGACGAGTGTAATAGCGATAAGAAACTTACTGAAAAGTAGGAATTAAACTCATAAATGTTGTATTTAACACAACAAAAGATTATTCATTTAATTTAATATTTAAATTTCAATATTCGAATTTTAAAAGCCTTGACAAGTAATCAACTCAAATAGCATGCTACAATGGAGCGGATCTGCCGACATTTATTTGCGCTCACTGGATCGGAAACGATACGGTAAATCGAAGCTAACTGTTTGGACGGTTATGTTGGTAAACTTGTTCACGTTGTGACGCAACAATAAAACTTCTATGTAGAAGATAAATTAAAGTTCCAATATAATCAACGATTATTAGATGTTAGGTAATTCATCCTTATTTCTGATCGAATTTTAAAGAAACTACTAACAAAAAACGTGCGCATATTTTAGGGGTGTACGCTTCTCGATAATTTCGCCTTCGATAAAAAAAAATCTAATTTAATAAAATTAATAAAAAGTTTATTTGAGATACTTTTTTCGTTAAAATGTAATTATTTATTATCGTCATGAAATCTGAAATTCAATAAAGTCCTTTGTTAAAACTTTTCAACGTATCATACATTTACAATTGAGTGTTATTTTATTATACGTACATATGTTGAAGACATAATGGACAGACAACAAAGTAATCGGTAAAATTAAATTACACTTAATCTGTTACATTAATTTGATATCCAGTATCCTTTATTGATGTAGTCTATATTTGTACATTAATCTATATATACGAGTAAGTAACCAAAGACAACAGTTCTGTTGTCTGTTTGTCAATCGAATTTTTTTTTGTTTATTTAATAGTAAAAAAAGTTTTGTTAACTCATATCATTTATTAGAAAAAAAAATGTTTTTAATAATTTTAATAATGATTATCGTCAACGTTCACGAACACTAGTTGTAATATTGTAAAAAAATACCTTCTAGTTGATGTCATTGAAATTCAAAGTATAATATATTACGACATCAGCATAATGAGTACCTACTAAGTATTTAGATTCATTCTAGCCCATACGTATAAAACAATGAACCTTTCTGTCGGATTGGAACTACTCGTATGTGAACGCGTTAACACTCAGCTTTAATGGATGATAAAATATAAGAGCGTCGTAACTCTGAAATTGACCAAAATAAGTAAATATCATAAATTTTGATTATCACACACCAACTCTGATTTAAGCTTTATTTGGATTTATTTACTTATATTATAACTTCAATTAAACACATTATTGTCACCGATTGTTGATCGTTGCAATCATACTAATACTATAAAATATGTGAATGTAAGTTTGTTTGTTACGCTTTCACGCGAAAACTATTTAACCGATCATCATGAAACTTTGTACACATATTCTTGGAGGTATTAGGAGTAACACAGGATACTTTTTTCTACTTTTTTTTTAGCGGGCTTGAAACAATATATGCGGGCAAAGCCGCGGGCACTGCTAGTGTTAAATAAAAATATACGAAGCCAAGCTAAGCTTAAACAACGTATGTTATAAATAACTAACGACTTGCCCTTGCTCTGCTCAAGTTTATCTCCAGGTACATTTTAACGGTTAGTATAGATTTCTCAGAGATGAGATATTTTCCTGAAGTAAAAAGTATACTATAATATGTGACCCGGATACTAGCTATCTTAATACCAATTTTAATAAAAATCTAACTAGCGGTTTAGACTTAGTTTCTCGTGATGCGGTCACAGACAGACAGGTAGGCAAAAATACTTAAAAACTATTCATTTGGCATCTGTATCGATGATAATAACACCGTCACGACTCAGTGACAATTTTATTATATTTGTAAATATTTAAAACAAAATTATTATTTTTAACCCATTACATTTTGTTTACACATTTTTATGACTTACATAATATATACACGAAGCATTTACACTAGCATTACTAGAGTCTACACAATCTCTCGCTTTCTAATCCTCCACGTAATTGTTACTGAGTCAACGTCTCCTGTAATTTCGATAAGATTAAATAATGGTATTATATAAATCAATCTACTTGATTTACGCCTGTTTAATTTTATTTAAGATTAAGCTTAATTTAAAATTCAAATTTAAAATTAAGCTAATCTTTAGAGATAAGCTTAATTTAAAATTACAAACAGACACTTCAATTTTATTTATATGTTTCAATGTATAGATTTGTCCTTATTTATGAAATTTCATACTAAGATTATGACTTAAGATTTTATATTTATAATAAAAATTGTATTAATTAATAGAATCTGATCTTAGGTACTAAAAATAATTACTACAGATTTCATATCCTGCGGTGATGCGATTACGAAGAGAAAATTAAATAATTAAACGGAAAACTTTTCTCATGAAAGTGAGATATTGAATTACCTATTTTATTATACCGACTCTGTATTTTCTAAGTACAATTACCTATAATCATAGACAAAGGATTTGTGTCAAAGTACAAGATTTTGCTTAAAATGCTCCATTTTTTTTTGTTTAATGATTTTTGTTAGAAAAATTGTATATTTGCTAAATAACAGTATTTAATACCAATATGTATTTTATAATATTAAAAAATAAATAAATAATGAGTGTTTTATATGCTGCTAACGTTTTAACTAACAATATCATTTTATTATGGTACTGACGTTGAAGATCACACCGGAAGAGCCATTGTGACGATTGAACTTCCTTTAAAAACCAATAAACCTAGTTAGGTGCAGTCCCATCCTGAATTCAAATAGTAATTGACTGAGCGGAAGTACCTATATCTTTTATAAGAAAAAAATATTATAATTTATCTATGTAACAAAAATGTAAACTTGTGTTTGTTCAGAATCTCCAGCGTCTGTAAGGTCTTTACAGATTCTTTAAATTGTGAAGGATAAGTTTTTTTATGTTATCCATTTTGCTGTTCTGCGAAAAAAAGTCGTATCCGTACAGACATTATAGTAATAAAACTAGCAAAATCCTAGGTACGTTTCATTTTTGAGCAGAATCCAATTTTTTTTTTCTAAAATTAAGTAGCCTCTCCCTATAACACTCCTTATAATATCTGCTATATATCAGTGAAAGTCCCGTCATTATCGGTCCAGCCGCTTCGGAGACTAGCCGGAACAAAAATAACAACAGACAAACACAACTGTTATAATTGTGTTTTATATATAATTTCATATGCATTTAGTAAAAAGCTGTATTTTAACTGTAAATTAATTGTATTTCGATCAACTTTTACCAATTTCAAAATTCCTTAAAAGAACACGTTATTCTGCTAACATTTAACTTTTTTTGATTGTAATTTTAAAGGTCTATGAGCAATTACGATGTTGTTTATACTACTTGCCCTTAGTGGGTTAAACTATTTGGGGGCTCTATTGTATTATAATTTTATACCTTTTTTGTCCGAGCAGATGCAAGTTGGTTACTAATTATCAAATTACTGAATCAACTTTTATTATATAGGGAGGCTATCAAACTTAAATGCTAACAATGTCAAGAAGTATTTAATAAGCATTTGGATTAGCAGCAGTTATCTGTCCAATAAATATAACTTGGATTCGATTATTTTTTTCTAAACTTATACATAATATAATAAAATTCTAAGTCAAACCTGTTCTTCATTTTGGAAAATCTTTGAAAACTGATTATTATCGATACAGAGGCCGAATCTGTAGTTTATAAACGTTTTGTCTACCTGTCAGTCTGAGACCGCATCACGAGAAAACCATAACATTACATAACATAACATAACATTTTTTAACACATTTTGTTCAGTAATATTTTATTATCCGGGTACGTAGTAACATACAAATTGCTATACACATATGTAAGTATGTAGGAACGAACTCAAGTGGAGTGAGGGTTAGTCACTAGTATGTATGTACCTGTATGACACATTTGGCTCAGTTTGTAGTGACTCTACATTCTGCACCAGCGGTCGCGCGTTCGAGTCCCGCTGGGGGCATTCATTTGTTGAGCACGGATGTTTGCACTCCAGTCATGGGTGTTTACATTTATAATATGTTATATTTAAAGTTATATATGTAGTTAATGGTATCTGTAACACAAGCTTCATAGCTTACCAAGGAACTAGATGGTCTTGTGTGTAATAATGTCTTAACAACATATTTATATTTTTTATATATAAATATTTATAAACCAGATATTACTGTATGGTATGGTACATTGCCTATATCGTACTTGTTGTAAAGCGCAAATTTCTCGACTTTAAAAATAATAGGAATACGTCGATTGGCCGCAAAATATGCTGCTACTGCCAGGTGTATTCTTATTCAAAATGAAATGTGAATGTAAATTCTTAAAAGTACATCTAATAGGTATTACCGACTTAAAAAATATACTTATTGATATAAGTATATTATACTGCAATGTGTCGTTAAAGTAAGAAACCAATTGTAAAAAAAAGAAGTGAGATAAAAAAAGAAACGTATAAAATCTCACAGTGTTTTAGTACGGACAAATCAATGAACCATATATTTAACTTTACCTACCTGTTATGAATAGTGTCTCGAGGTTGACCTCAAGACCTTTTGCCATAAATTCAATAAACGGAAAAGAATACAGCTTTTTGTTACACTTTTACGCTTCTGTTACTTCTCCTTCAATATTTCCTGCAATTCAAGGTTCATTGATTAAAAAGGCTGAATCCTTTATATTTATTTAAAAAAAACTAATGACACTACGACTGTTTTAATAACACTTAGGTGTGTATATATTATGTAAACTAATCGATTATGCACTCGATAGTTCATTATTAAAGCGATTATGATTACTGTGTCGATTAAATTGATTGTAGCCGCTAGTTATTACCATAGTATCGATATTCGTTTAAAGATAATTTCATGAACATACTCGTAAATGAAAAGCGACTTAACGAATTATTTTATTGCTTTTATGAATGTGAAATGTACCATGTATAATTTAATATCGGCTATGTAGATTGAAAAACATAGCTGGACCTGTCACTATAACGTGGACGCATACAAAGCGAAGGTCAACTTATGTGGTTGCAAAGTAATTAATTATACAGAACCAACCCACGTGCAAGTTCGAAAGCTGACGCGTAATAAAATGACAATGTAGACTAAGTAAGTAAGTACTTATAATATATTGTAATATACTACCAAACCCGGCCCGCTTCACTAGGCGTAAGTAAAAATTAATTAAACGGTGTTTATAATTTTGCTAATAAAATAAAAGCCTAAGTTACTTCTTATAACATTAGCTACCTGCGAGCGAAAGTCCTGTCAAAATCAGTTCAGCCGTTTCGGAGATTAGCCGGAACCAACAAACAGACCGACAGGCAAAAATAATGTTATGTTAATTTGAAATTCAAAACAGTCACTTCATTTTATTTATATTTACAGCTGATATTCATATGTATTTATTTCTAGGTATTTTACAGTTTTTTTTCGCTCTCAGTAATTTTGTCTTCGCACTCAAACATTTCAAGCATCTTTATAGCATCCGTCGGGCAAGAGCTTATTAACGTTGAACTAAATCTTTCTTTTACAACATATATTTACTTAATAATATACGTACCACATTAAGTACCGCATATTATAGTGTTTTATACATACTATAATATACGAAGTAAGATCTTTTAAGCTGCCAATTACCAAGTTGTTACATGAATGTTAGATAATCATTTAGAAGAGAAAATTAGAACCTAAAATTATACTCAGTTCTGACGCTTAAATGAAAATTAAAGTTAAATTTTTTGTTAAAATTAAATCAGGTGGTTAAAAGTTTATCATTTTTCAACGAACTCGTCCAGTTTATTTCTTTTCGCTATCGTCGCTCTCTTCTGCCATCACTGTCTTTGCAATGTTGTTGATATATCTTGCGACTTGCAAAGTGTCAAACAATAATATTTTTAGCCGCTTTTGTTAATATCCACATTAACATATCTAGATATGAAAGGCGTTTCATGTTGAACGAATACAAAATATTCCATTCGAAAATACTCTTATTGTTCATTGAAATACACTTTTAGTAAATTCTGTGACAGCTCATTTTTAATTTATTGGATGAAAGAAATTGTAGAAAACAAATACTTTACAGTTTATAGTCACTTTATGTTGTTGGTGATCGTCTATTAAAAAAAATTGACTTGTACTCTCAAAAGTCAGTGTGTAAATCTTATTTTTAGTGATATAATTAATTACAATTGAATAATTTTCAGTTTTTCTTTTATTAATACTGTTAAAATTATTATTTTTTTGGTAAATATCATGATTCTAGACTAGATTCTAGACTCTATGTCAGTTACATATCCAACGAGAATATGAAAATATGTGACAGAATGTAATGGGGAATGGGCGAACAGATTTTGCACATTCGGGGCTGATTATAAGTTATATTTCAAATAACACATTACGCGTTGAAAATATATTTCATAATTAAAGAATATATTCTTTCATCTAAGATTTAATTTTGAAATTACTTCTAATTTCTATCGTCACTACATATTTTCAAGAAGAAAAGCTTCATCTTACAACTACGATATTTATAAGTACAATGCACCTACATATACGAGTATGTACCGACTTGGCGCGATTTTAGTGGCATTAAAGTAGCGTAGCTCTATGCAGAAATCTATCTAATTTTAAGTACTTGTTGCGTAAGACAAACACTAACCAAAAAACTTTAGTATTAATTGTATTAATAAAAAAGCTTCCAGTTTTTAAAAGCGTTTTAGACTGTATTATAGATAACTTCCGTATTTTTATTTCATGTAAGAACTATTTAAATCTGCATAAAAATGGCAAAAAACTATTCTATTTTATATTTGCCCTATTACGCATCTTTTGTAGTTTCATAATAGTGTTCGTCGTAAAAAAGGCTTTATTTTCAAATGACATGCTATTAAAATGTTTCCATGTCAAAGTTCTCACGAGTGAAGTTGTACGTGTCAGTTACATTGTAAACTTATAAAATTGTTGAAAAGGTCAAAATAATTTAGGTGTATCCAAAACGAAGAATATTCTTATAAAATTATGTTATTAATAATTAAATAAAATATAAATAAATAAAATAAATGAAGATATAGAAAATAAATAAACAAATATAATTAAATAAAATATAGAAACTGAAGATTTTTGCCCATCTCTAAGCATAAAAAAATATTAACAAATGTAGAGCGTGTATATATAGAGCTTATTTTAGATTTACTTTGAAATTGATTTTTATTACTGAATTCTAAGAAAGGAATCGTAAAATAAAACTGAATTGCAATACTACAGTCAGCGCTACAATTTTTATCACTGACGCGGTTAACCGCTCTGTAACAGCGTAATTTCACTTTGATTTCATCGACAGATTTAATATCGATTTGAAAGTTCTAATGCCTTTAAATTAAATACGAACGCACGTAAAGCTGGTAACTAAAACGGCTAATGGTAGCTTAGAAAAAAACAAGATATTAGTCGATATTTTTTTCATCTTTCATTTTAACAAAGTAATATAACAAAGTATTACTGTGCCTTTTTTATTGCCTGTGTTTAGTAATATTTAACTTAAACTGGTGTTTCAATCAAATAAATCAAAATATTTGCTGGCTAATCTTGATAATTTGGCTACATTATTTTAAATACACATATGTATGTTTTTACCGTCACCTACCTATCATTATAAACCGTAATAATTATGTTCATCCGGATCGTTTTACGTATGAATTATAATGTAAAGTATAATTTTAGATAAGTATCTACACCATTTTTAATTATTGTACCATTATAGAGGTGATTGTGTGTTTTTATAAGATTCAATCTCTGTTTTCGAGCTGATTCTAAATATTCCTTTACTAATAAAAATACTATTCGTTTAAGTAATCACTACATACTCGTATTATAAAACAAAGTCCTCCGCCGCGTCTGTCTGTTCGCGATAAACTCAAAAAATAATGCACCGATTTTCATGTTGTTTTCACCAATGGATAGAGTTGTTCTCGAGGAAGGTTTTAGTTTATAATTTGTCAAGTTTTTGTATACATTTACTGGTGGAACCCGCGACTTTGCTCACGCTAAATCCAGGGATGAACCCGAGCGAAGCGAGGGCTAGCCGCTAGTACTTACTAGTCGTATGAATGTTACGAATACTTTTCCTTGACATACCTTCAAGTGAGGTGAATACTAATGTCATATACCTAATATGTTGTTTATTTTATCGTCATTTATATATATATATGACGGCGCACTCAGTGCGCCATCTGGAGATGTTGGGTAAGCTTATCGGATAAGAGTGTGAAATCAAGCTTTGACAGCGCACTCTTGTAAAGCGTCGAAGCGATGGTAGCAAGGTGATACAAACTGGCATGTTTTAAAAAGAAATTAAATTAGAGAATAAAGTAAACTATTTGAAAGACAAAAAAAAGGGAATGTCAGATTTGGACCGCCGATGCACCACGTATCATCGACGAATTACTTATATCCGAATAATGGAACTACTATTGATACTATAATGTTTTAATGTGTTTACGTTGTACTTAGTTATGAGTGTGTTAAGTTAAATTGAGAATGTGCTGTGTTTCTCAAAAGACACTAACGATCACGCCCACATCTACGACCTACTTCTGATATTAGCCGTCCTGCGCTTATATATATATATATATATATATATATTTCAAAACACTACACATTTTCAAAAGGACATCTCCCTATTTTTAATTACAAATTGATAAATGTTTCAAATGTATCTACATATTATAGGGCTTTTCTATTGTGATTATAAATTGTCGTTCCGATGATACCTGCTTAAACGAACAAAATTGTAACTTTGAGATAGTCGAAAGTAATATAAAATTAGTAAAAGTTGATGCAATTTCTAGAAACGTTATTGGTTGGTATTTTTAAAGTTTACTTCCCCCGCTTATAAACTATGTAAAGCCATCAAACGACTTTAAATCAATCATCACATAAAAACAAAGAAATCGTAAAAGTGCCAATTTTATGAAACACTGTGAGAAGAGTACGAAAATATCTTGCACTCTGGACCAAGGCTGACAAACTATCTTAATATTGATTTTTTTAAATTTTTTTATGAAAATAAAGCTAATTAGGGAATTATTGATTAATTTAATATTTATGTTTAATATTATGTATATATATGTGTATACTGTATATATATGTTTAATATTTATGTATTATTGCAAAATATGTGACGTCACAACAGGGAGGGAGGGGGTCTCACAAATGTGACAAACTGTGACAAGGACGGGGGAGGGGTCAAAAAATCACGATATTAGTGTGACGTAATTTATGGATATTACCCCTATGTGTAGTTTATCAACTATCTGGTATACGTTACACAAGCCTCGTAGCTTACCACGGAACTAGATGGTGCTGTGTGTAATAATGTCCTAAAATATTTATTATTTATTTTAATCAAGTGACTCGATTCTAAAGAAAAGCAACTCGATAAGACAATTTTGTGGAAGAAAATTTAAGATACAATTTCGTTCATCAACTTAAATTTTACATTTTTAACATCTGTTATTCTGACTACCTATTCTACTCTTATTTTTTTTAATTTAATTAATGCTTCGAAAGGTATCCTGATTTTACATTAAGTTATTCGATATAAGTAATTAAAAGAATTTTAAAATATTTTAATCGCACGTGGGAATTTAATATGACATACAAAATACGAAAACAAACAATGTATAAAACACAATTTAGATAAATGCGATTCGAATGAAAACCGAACAATGCGAATATTATCAGCATTGAATTTCCGCATTTCTCTAAAATTAAATTTCACATGTCAGGCAGTCATGCCATTGTCCATCCTACCTACATTTTATACAATTTCCTGTGAACATGTTCATTGTTATGAATGTAGTTGGTACTGTCAATACATTGACGTGGTCTAATACGTAATTTCACCGTCTCAAAGCTAGTCATATTTTGTAACACGTAACAAGGTGTCCATATTATACTTAAATCTGGCAGACTTTTCATAAAATGTTTTATATATACTCCTCAGATTATACTTATTATATAATCTGAGATATACTCGTAGATACTTTACTAAACTTATATTACGTTTCTAAGAATCGAGAGGTATTCTATGCTATAAATATAATCTTACCTAGAAATTTGAAATTGAATTTTATTAAGTTTAAATTGTGCTTGGAAGACTTTGAAAATGCAATATAACTAAATAAAATACTAAAATGTTCAAGTATTTATAAATAACTGAAGTATTTAAAATAACGAAATTCATTGAGACTTGCTTTATGTATTATAATGGAAAATAAAGTTTGTCGCACACACTCGTACGTAATAGAAATACCGATTTGCATAATATCTTGGGCGGAAACAATGTAAAAATAATGATAATTTTGAAACAGAATGAACCAGCTTGAGACAAAAAACATACTCGTATTTGAGACTTATCAAAATTAAACAAAATTGTCAAAATTTGAAACAAAATTTTACAAGTTATTAAAAATCCACTATTCACACTAGCTTCTACGTCAGATCACCTGAATTTGAATATTGTCATATCGATTTATTGAATTTGCACACTACTTCCAATGTTTTAAATTTAAGTAGAAGCTAAGAAAATTTTTATTAATATCAGTTCTCAATTAAATAACAATTTATTTTTATTTTGTATGTTAACTTATTCTTTTACAATATAATAATTGATCAAATCGTTTCAGGACAACGTCTCCCCCCGGAGAGCCGCTGGTTCGAGCTCCGGCGGGTAAGCCGCGATGTCCGCCAGCCATATCTCGCCTCCGCGTGGAGAAGGTGGAGGGTGGCCTGGCCGTGGCCGGCGTGGTGGTCGCCGCCAACTGCCAGATCATCCTCCCTATATTCGGGTTCCTGTTCATGCTGGTTGGATGCGTGCTTACTGGTAAGTTGAAATATTTAATACTTTCTTAGATTTACGCGAATATTCGACATTATAAATGAAGCTACCTTTTCGGATTTTGTCGCAGATTTCTATTGATTTTGTCGCGGATCATCCAGGTCAAAATAAATCCGCGCCAAAATCCGAAAGGGTAGTTTCATTTATAATATTTAATACAAATTATAGAAAGCATATTTTTTTTAAATATGTTGGGACATTATTACAACAGCGCCATCTAGTTCCGCAGTAAGCTACTTAACGTGCTTGTGTTGCGGATACCAGATAGTTGATATACTACACATATAAATTTAATAATATTAAATACATACATATTATACATATAAACACCCATTACTGGAGTACAAGCATTCGTGATTAGCAAATGAATGCCCCCAGCGGGACTCGAACTCGCGACCGCTGGCGCAGAAAGTAGGGTCGCTACCAACTGAGCCAAATAAGTTGTCAACAAGACAGATATACAAGAGAAATAACACTGTATTTACTTACGATTAAGTATAAATCGAAATAAAAATAACGTTTAAAGTTTTTGTAATTCAATTTTCGTAATAATTTGTACATAATATATATTTATATATTCAAGGGTAACATACGTAATGTTTCCCTTGAAAAGCAAGGGTCATAAATCTAAAGCATATAGCGTTGGGTAATCGGTTTTTTTCTAACTAGGTCTTAAAAATTTATGTAAATTTCTAAGGAATTCTTCTTTAAGTCAAGAGTCGTAGTTATATTATGCATCTATTCTAAAGTCGTTATCATCATGTCTTCATTATATTAAATTTTCATGCTAACTTCTAGACCCTTTCTAGACCTAAGGCTAAGGAAAGGCAGTGGATAAAAATATTTTTAATATAATGAGTAAAGTTTTGTAGCGTTTAACTTAAGTTTCCCTGAAAAAAATATTAACAGTAGTTTAAATTACAAATAATTATCTCAATATGCATTATTCATAAACCAACTTTGAAGTCTCATTAAATCCAACTCCACATGCGAATAATCGAATGAACAGCATCCGATTATAATCGGATTATTTAATCAAGTTTTCGAAATGCATTGTCATCGCTTGCTAACCGCTTTATCCATATTGAAATTTTGTTGGAGTTATTTTGTAAAAGCTGTAATTTTCCATGTTTAATATAAACGTACATATCGTATCGTAATTGTAATTTGTATTATGTAGCTAAATTGAAAATTGGCTCGGTGATTAAGTCTCTTATAAAAAAAAACTATATTAGGTACCGACAATATTTTAAATGAGATGATATCTTGAAAATATGCTAGCTTTATGTGGGTTAGGGATAGAAATATGCTATGCTAACTTTATCACTTATTTTTGATGCAAATGGCTGAGATTATTTTAAAATTTAATTCGGTTAGTAATAGTTATACCTAAATAAAAACTCAGAAAGTTCACTTATTGCCGCGCAGCGCACGCAACGGAAGCTCTCAAAAGGAATATTTTTCTCCCGTTTTGGCAACATTTTTCATTGGTGCTCCGCTCCTATTGATCATAGCGGGATGTAATATAGCGTATAGCCTTCCTCGATAAACGGACTATCCAACACAATAAGAATTTTTAATTCGGACCAGTAGTTCCTGAGATTAGCGCGTTCAACTAAACAAACAAACAAACAAACTCTTCAGCTTTATAAATAGTATATATGACTTGCTGTGCAGGAAAGGGTGTCACAACACGTCTCATAAAGAAAAATAAGAAAAATAAAATCATATTTCACAAGTTATACTCATAATTTTAAGTAAAACATTCGCCTATACAGAAAATTAATTTGTAATCAAATCAGACGAGGCCTAATATCGCAAGTACGTCATCATCTTCCATCGTGGACGACATGTTTCTTGCGTGAGCTTCTACGGAGAACTGACGATCGACGTCGATATCGGAGGCGTGTGGAGACACTATGAACGTTCGATTTATCTGCACAGTTTGAAATCGCTACGATATATCGTTACGTGTGTAGCGGGGGTAGCGAGACTCGATATTTATTTGCAATAAAAGCTTTATTGTAACATAGTTTCGAGTGATTTAACATGCCTATTAATATTCCTATTTCAGCTGGACAAGATCGAATTACAAAAGTCTTGCAATAATTACCTATATATATAGCCCCTTGATCCAATAAACATTGCCAAGGAAACTGGAACAAAAGACAAACGGAACACAAGCACTTTAAACTTTCATATGTTCATAATAATTAACATTATATGTAGAGCTCTTCTCGATCGATTGCAAAAATAAAATTATGAAAATATATTTGTATAGTTAATTTACTATAATACTTTGAAAAAAAACCGGATGTCCGCCATCTTGGATTTGAAAATGGACATAATTTTCGCTATCAGCACCCCGAGAAACCTCGAAAATGATACCCATGTCATTATTGAAAAAAAAAACGGATATCCGCCATCTTGGATTTGAAAATGGACCTCATTTTCACAATCAGCGATTTAGTGGGCAACTTCATACTGTTAATTTTGTGTCGCGCATCGTAAAATTTCACTCTTATCAATTTTTCATAACGCGTCTAAAGAAGTATAACTTCAAAAATATATTTAAAATTAGTGTCTGGCACAATTTAAACAACAATGGAACTGTTTGGCAATAATAGATTCATGTTGCTAAAAGTTCAATAAACATAATAAAAACAAAAGGAACCTTGTTAAAATTCTTTGAAAAATTGATATTTTACCTATCCAAATACGATGCGCACTGATGACCGCAAACACTACTGCTAGCCAGACAGCCCATTTTAGGTCCGGGAGAGTGGGAGAGATAGCATATATAAAAACTGGCCTTACTGAAATGCTTTCTCGAAAACGTTGCTAGCTCTTAGACGATATAGTATATACAAACACTATCGTAAAAAGTACGTTACTACGTTTACTACGTTTGTAAAATACTTCTCCCTACTCAAAAGAAAATTTTCTAAAATGGCAATCAATCGAACAGTGTAAAAATAGCTAAGAAATAGAAGATAAAAAAAAGGAAATTTGTTGTCTTGCACGAAAAACACTTATTTGTTTATATAAATATATGTGGATATAAGACTCTAATATTGAATTATAAGTAATCAGATCATAAGTATTCCATCAAGATTCTACCTATATATTCCATATTAGAATTTCTCTTCGACAATCATAATATCGGGATGGATGAATGACGCGTACATTATACATATAAAAGCCTCATTAATCTTATGTATTTCAGAAAATATCTCGTTCAGTATCTCATTCGTATTTGCAACTAAAATAGATTTCTTGTTTGAATTTCTACTGTGAATTATTTTTATGAATGTGTAGGCGCAGTTATTGTGAGACTGCTCTCTCTGTTTATGAGTCGTAGTTTTATAAGTTCGGTTCTCGTGATCGCGTAGTGTGAAATACAGGAAGGAAACATCGTGCTAAAACTGGGATGTCTTAAAAAACTAGGCAAATTTTCAAAAGTTTTTCGCTTAACTTAGTTGGTAATGACCGTACTTGCTGCGGAAGCGGTCGCGGTTTCGAGGCCTGCCTGGAGCTATTCGTTTGTTTGTTAAGCACGAATGCTTGTACTCTATGAGTGATTGTATCTGGTATCCATATCAAAAGCCTGTATGTTAATATCCCAACAATAAAAATGGCATGTGAAGGCCGCCATCGTGCCTCAGTGAGACGTTAATAAACTGAATTCATACAATTATAAGTTAATTATATAAAAAAATATTTGCAAGTATCTGAATTAACCCATTATTTATTCACTAAAAACCATATTTAAAGGTACAATTACATAATCAATGCTAAAAATAGTTTCGAAGTAAGAAGTAAGAATCCATCTTTAATAATATATGAAAGATTTCAAGGAAATTTCATAAAAGCCGTTTTATTTATTTACTTTGAAGCATAGAAACATCTTCAGTAAGTGTTTATTACAATTAATTATGTACCTAATATATGTTCTCTTTATCTGACTTGACCAATCCGTTATATACACGATTGGTACTTAAGAAAATTTACATTTCCGATAACCATAAGATAGAAGACTCATGACTGAGTGTTTAATAAATAATAAAAGTGAATCGAGAACAATGAGAGTATTGTGTTAGAGAGGGATTCCATTCATAATTCTACCTTTTCTTGCTCAAACAAAAGATCAGTAAAAGGTACGGAATGTTATACCGTTGTATTTGCAGGCTTTATCTTTTCTTAATACTTTATTGAATAGAAGTATTATGCCAATATTGCGTATTTGCATCTTATGTGGGCTTATAAAGAATCTTATATTTATTTCTACGAGTATCGATACTTGAAAATCGATTCTTGTGGGGTCCGATTATATGTAAATGATAGTATTTAAAAAGACGGTATCGTGTGCTAGGCTGTTTATAATACTTGTCCAGTTCATCCAGTTTTTAAGTACAGGTTAGATACGACCAGAGGACTAGACACCGAAAGCGGGGAGTTTCACGTGGTATATTGAACAACTACTTATATTACCAGACCGAAATCAGGAACCTGCTTTATACGGCGTAATATAATAAAACACTGTCTATAAATTCATAGTATTAACAAATCTCTTCAAATATTATAAGCCTCTCTCTTCTCTATCACAGTTAAAGGAGATAGTTTTTCGTCCATACATTTTTGCCCGGAGCCTGAAATAGTTAAAAATGTGTTTTCTGGGTTCTACAATAATTATTTATGCTATCGAAATTATAATATATTAGTCGCCACACAGCCTTGAACTTACAAGAAATAAAAACGCATCGGATTTTGAGGTTATAATTTTATGATTTGACAGCGGTATTTCCCGCCAGTAGGTGACAAATACTGAAGTAGGTACAAGTATCAAAGGATTTAGATTTGAGGTTTACACCTAGAATACTGAAAATGTATTCCTCAAATATAACGCTACCAATTTATAGGAAGGTTACGTAGATTAGGAGATGAGAACTATTTCTTTATTTTATCACTATATTTTAAACGAGTAGTCTTATAAGTCAAACGAGTAGATTTTTAGATTGCAACCATAGATTGAATCAGTATGATATTAAATGTATGATTGCAACTGAGAATTTATGATTCCAAATAACACAACCTTTATTTTGTCAGCTTAAGATGCTAACCCCCATTTATACTACTTGTCAAAAATAAGGTTTTAAATTACAATTACGAAACGACTGGAATGACTACATTCCAGTTAATAGATATTTTACTAGTACCTATCACATTATTTTTTCCTCTTTCATTTGATACCAAAAATACAGTTTAACCAAATTGCATGTTGGCACCTTAGAATACGTACCTAGCAGACGATTGGTAAGTTACATAACTAATTAGCTAACTAAAAAATAGAAAATATGTCTTTTTATAAATAAAACAAAAGTTAATTGATATCATTTATTCTGTATTTCCACTAAAAATGCTATCTAAAAAACGAGCAGGGGGGTCGATGATACGAGCCTGGTGTCTTGCCCAGCTTAAGTACCAAAGTATAGTCATGACATGGGCGCAGCATCCAATTGTTCTGCGCCCAACTATGCAATTGCAGCAATATTGTTTTATAGCATTTCTGCCTGTATATGAATTGTCAATTAATAATATATAAACAAAATATATTTTTTATTAATATGGCGGCTTTTAATTTTGCCTGAGCCGCTGAGGTAAACATTCAACAGATAAAATAACAGAAACGAGAATAACAACTAAAAGACTATTTGAAATCGATTGATGGAAAAATCGACTTTAAACCCCAGAATCGTCAAATGGAACATTTTTGTATTTGAAATTAATCACTGAATCAAGACAATATTAAACACATAATTAGGCTTTAGTCTTTTTTTAATAAAAACATACATTATATAAACACACATTCATAGTGTCATTTATTTTGAATATCGATTGTTGTCGAAACATCGATTGTTGTCAAAAAATCGATAAATACTATATTTGACGAGCATCAACGCGAGTTTGCCCTACAACTAGCAGGCTGCGGGCTAGCTGACCAGCGAACCAATATGGCGATTGGCGGTCATGATTGATTCAACGAAAATACTCTTTTAAATGTTATTAATATGATAGTGTGTCCATGAAATTATAATTATTAATTAAAAAATGAAAAAATATGATAAGAATTATGATATAAGTCTCATGCGTGCACATTCGTAGGGCTAGATTTGGGCATCTCCTTTCAGAGATAAAAATGCCGTTTCCATATATTTGAAACTTAAGTACTAAAGTTTGTAAGAAGACAGTAATTTAATCTACACGTTGTTTATTACAGCGGCGTCGTATCGCGGTTGCGGTGAGAACGAGGAGCCCGACCACTACGCGGCAAGGATCGCGTTCACGGGCAACTCGCGGGTCCTTGGACCCGTTTGTATCGTCGCTGGGGCCCTTATGACTATTGCTGGTGAGATATTTTTGTTGTATTAACTGTTGTTTCTCATACATAAGGTATACTAGCATCTCTAGGTGCCTGCCTGATACCAGCCTACTAGGTAGATATACCTGAAGTAATATATTAGACCATCTGTAGTCTATTTGTGTATTATATCCCCTTTCTCAATTATTTTATTACTTTTAAAAATATATGAAACGTAGATAATAATACTTTCTTAGATTTGCGCGAATATTCGACATTTTAAAAGAAACTACCTTTTCGGATTTTGTCGCGGGTTTATTTCGTTTCGAATGCTTTACAGCAATCATGGTCACGGGAGAGACAAGGTCTAAAGGACAAGGTCGGACAAAATCCGAAAAGGTAGTTTCATTTATAACGTAGATATTAATTATTAGTGCTCATCGATTTCAAAATCGATTTACTTAACTATTTTTATTAGTGTTCATTCTTCACTTTTTAGTACTCCTTGATACCTTATTGATAATCTTTTATTTTAAAAATAAACTAATACTTTGCTATGTATTAATAATTTTAGGCTTACTTCAAAGCCAGTGTAAATTTTCTGGTAAAAGGTATTTCTTTTCATAATCATTTTCCCCGCACTGTGTCCCTTACATCAAAGTATAATCACATTTAAACCGTTAATATTACGTATACAGTTCCACGAAAGTTTATACCATCAATCTCAAAGGATAATAGGGTGGCTTCACTACGAGTAAATAACAATCCTATACGCCTTGGTATCAGTTTACACGAGATAAAAGAAGTATGCAAATGACTTTCACGAACTGCTCGAGCTTTATATAACAGCGTCGCTACGACCCACCTATAGACATTGTTATTGAAAATTAAATAATGTAAACCTTGGAAGATGATATTCATTCTTTACATTACACAGATAAATGAAATTGAAGTATCTTTTGTAACATCACCGTTACAGCTTCTTCCTAAATGCATAGGTAATTGCAAAAAAAATATACGATACTTTTAAGAAAAACACAATTTTCCACTTTTTTGTCTGTCTGGGTGTCTGTTTGTTCCAGCTTATCGCTGAAACGGCCTGACAGATTTTGACACTACATGTCATGTCAAATGACAGAAAGCTGATATTACAAGGAGTAACATAGGCTACTTTTATTTTAGACAAAGATTAAGGGTTCCTTTCAACAATATTAAAATGTACTGTAGGCATGAACCCGAGCAAAGTGAGAGTGAGCTGTGAGTCGCTAATCTAGATTACTAGATTCAAAAGTTGTTTACAACCATAATTTCACTATATTTATTGCTCTTTCCGCGTAACGCTCTTGTTTGCTGTTTAATCGCATAGATATAAATCTACTTATTAGTAGACTTTTTTCGACAAAACATATTTTTATGACCTAGAGTATTTTAAAGTTATTTTCTCTATAAATCAATCAATGTACTCTTTAAAATTATATAACTCATATTTTGTTTATTTATTATCCTTTTAATATTAAAAGGGTTACAGTGTGTGAGGATGGATGGATGTTTGTATGTTACATCCGTTGCAAAAACTTAAGAACGGATTTACAAGAAACCTTACAGTATCTACAACTTATAGGTACATCGTAGTAATATGTTGGCTTGAATTTATAAAGGCAGTAATATTTAATATAACTACGCTGAGGAGGCGCAGCAACACGCTTGTCCCTTAAATAATATAAATGCGAAAGTTTAAATGGATTGTTCCTTGTTACTTAGTCACGCCAGAATGGCTAAATATCTTGATATAGTAGATGTATGCTATATCTGCTAGGTGGGTTACTTTTTATCCGGAATCCTATACTTTCATCCTATATCACATATGTTAATTTATATCCGGACAATGTTCGACGTCTGTGGGATAGAAACATTTTTGTTTTGCACTAGGGATGAACCTTTTTTTTTAATGTTGGGAAATACATTGACGCATACCACAAGTGGTTATGTGGAACCGGCCAGAAAGGCCAGTACTACCCACTAAAACCCAATAGCCATCACCCGTCATAATGGGGCGCCGCAGGATCGCTTTCGCATTCAACTACGACGCCCCGACGCGACGGTCCAGCAGGTCAGCCAAGGCAGACCACACAGCCAATAGGGTTGCTCCACAGTCCACTCTGACTAGGGATAAACCTAAGCGAAGCCCGGATGAGTCGTTAGTATTTTATAACAACGTCATAGATACGGAAATATTTAGTCGATATTTACGGATATCAATAACTTTAGTAGTTAAGCGATTAAACTTTCGTCGAGATGTAATAAATTCTCTGCGCTAACGCTGTGAGTGTCGCATGGAGTTTAACCTTACATAAGGCTCGGAAACGTTATTTAAAATACCGTTTTTAAAATGTTCCGAACAGTTCTTTGAATTTTTTATACAACATTTTGTTCGGATCGAAACCGATACGAGAACATTTTCAAAAACCGGTTTATTCCGCAGGACGCGACCGCGCATGGACCAAATTGTCCAGACTCAGAAAAAGTTCTGGCTGGAGGGTGGGGGTGGTAATATACATGTTATTAGGGGCTTGTACTCGTTTTTTGAGATTTTATTTACGATATTTTGAATGGTTTGGCACTGGTCTTTATGCCGTATTTATTAAAGTGAAAAAAAAAACGTTTAAAAAACGTTAAAAACGTTTTATTAACCGAAAACGATTTAAATTTTGTTCCTCTTCAAAAACGTTTTATATAGCGTTCTGTTCAAACGAAACCATTACTACTCCGTTCTTAGGTTTTTAAGTCGAAAACGTTTCGAAAAATATACCGGTATCCGAGCCCTAGACTGCTTCTGTCATAACTAATATTTTAGGTACTTTAAATATAATATCAACTATAATAAAGTCGGTCTAATGCGTTGAATTTATGCCACTTCATGTACAATGATCGAGTTTGTTATATAATTATAAAAGGTTATCAGTTGGTACTTTAACAATAATTCTCTAAATTGGGTCGCGATAACGTATTAAAACATAACGAGTGACTATTAAACATTATTTAAATATAAGTTAAATATTATATTGATTATTTAATTATTAAGCTAAACTGGTAAAATATAACACGCTAAGTAACTCGCTAAGTTCTTATTTCGACAATCACCGTACTGAAAACAATACGTTTGGATCAATTTGTTTGCAGCGGTCGCGGGTTCGAGTTCCGCTGGCATTCCTTTGTGTGATTAATATTTTTTTTTATATTTATAGTTGTACCTATATGTTTAGTGTATTAACTCTCTGGTATCTATAACATAGGCCTCGTAGCTTATCTACATATTTTTATTCACAATTCACATTTAATATAAATCGAAATTGCCTGTGTACCTATTAGTTTTATTATAACTTATTTAAGAAGCTTATATTAATCTCCTGACTTCCACTCTCTCTATAAAAATATTATATTAATCCATCGTCTTGTAATTTTGTAAAAGAAGAATAAATAAACATACGAACAAACATCAGATATATACATCTATAGAGGTGAACCTTAATTCACAAGCTGTTTACAATAAAGTATTTTTCCACGGACCTTCCTGTGCACTGAGATAAAAAGTATTATTCCTCTAGCCAATATATTTAAAATATTTCGTCAATACTTTTCCCGAAATAGTACTTACCTACAAACACAAATGGTTAAAAACACTACGCTACACTACGCTACACTACTATATTTGTAGATACTTGGTAGCAAGCGGTCTTCCATTCGGTGTTAGAGCTGATTTCGTCAATAAAAATAGATTGTGTTTATCAAGGATATGAACTACGAGAATCTGGATCAGTATGGCGTCTGTTGTTCTTAGATTAGATTTTCACTTTTGAGAAAGTTCGCATATGATTTTTCTTTCTAGTCCGGATAGACTGATTGTGGACATAATTTAGGTGTTCGTTTATTCGCCTCCACTCTTTTATAGTAGTTTTTTATAGTAGTTACTTTGTCGCATGTTCATGCGTGGACGTCTACTGCCACTATGTCTTAAGAGTTTATGTCATTATATACATATGCAAAATTTCGAATCTATTTCGATTTACGGCTTACTTATAGCTATTAGCGAAATATTCTAGACTAGATTTCGTTCTGGTATGGGTAATATACCTATTTATTGTATTTCACATTACATGTAAGTATTTTACATTTGTATAATTGCTCTATGTATGAGTACATAACACGCAAACCGCGAAAAAAGATAGAAATATTACCCTTTTTTACTAATTTTAAGCTTTTTAGTCATTTATGAATTTAAATTAATTTATTATTACAGGCATCGTGTTATGTGTGTTGATGCGCGCCGCACAACGCCGCCAACGCAGACTGGCTTTCCACTGTCCTATTCACGGAGACTTTTATCCACTTAGTCCACAGAACAGCAGGAAATACTCACGTAAGTATACAAATTAATTGTATATGAATACTCAGCTCAAGTCTAGACTTTTACATTTTTTTGGTATGAAAAATTCATTTTTACATTCTTTTTATAAAAGAGCCAAAGACGTTACTTATTTACTAATTTTATTACAAGTATGCATCATAATTATGTATTTAGGTACTCGTACGACTGTTAAACTTGTACTGACGTTTTTATAAAATAGAATAAAATAACCAATATCAGATAAACTATTACCAACGAAAAGACAAAACGCGTTTACTTTATATGGTTCTTTATATGAAAATATCACAAAAATCTTAAATGCTAAACTATTCTAATAACTACTTATAAAACGAAAAACTCAACTGAAATTGACACTCTTTCTCAAATGGCTGTCTTGTTAAAAATATAACTTATACATAATTATTAGTAATACTATGAAATATGAGTAATTAAAATTAATTATAATAACGTAATGATACTAAACAACGTACTATTTATTACTTTAGGTAGCCCAACAGGCCTGTACCGTTTCCTGCGAGGCTGGCTGGGCATGATGGAAGAGGGAGAGGCTCCGAGATGCCCACGCTCCGCAGAGCCGGCCTCACCAGCGCGGGCCGACGCGCCCTGCCCACCGCCCTTACCTTTCTTAGTTCCTAGTGATTCAGTCGTGTAAGTGACATGATTGAAATATATCTTTACAAAAACTGATAGATCAGTCAATCTTGCGCTAGATCTCATACAGAATTTAGATAAATGGAAAGGAGAGTGCAAAATACCTACATAGAAACGTACTATAATACCTCAGGTGTAGATGGTAAGTCTCAAAGAGATAAGCCGAAATATTAAAGTATTGGAAGCTTTAATCTTACACTTTTTGATTTAAGTCATATTTAACTATTATACATAATAAAATATATGCACACTACTTTAAAAGTTACTTTTCTTCGGTTAATTAATGTTACTTATTTTCATTACAGTGGCATGGCGTCAGTACTCGGAGCGCCATTAAGTCCTGAACAGACTTTCGGGTCTATAAAATCGCTGGCGATATCGCGAGAGGTCGCTAGCTTCCCTCTATCTAGGTCACCTACACCACCTCCGTTAAGGTAATATTCTGAGTAATTTAAATTTTTACTGCCCATAAACGAAATTTAATTAAATTAAAAAATATATTTCTCTATAAAATGCTCAACAGAGGTTTTAATGTACATTTATTATTAAGAATATCCATTTCATTTTTAAAAACGTATTTGTATTATTTTAGTCTGTCAATCAATTGATAGCATTAAAAAGAATAATATAATATTATGAGAAAAATCTTTCAAACTTAAACTTTAATAACCTAACCCTTTTAATTTCAGTTATCCAACGTTCAAAGAAGAGTCAAAGATCATCGAGAATATTCCGAACGCTGTTCCACACTCAGACTTTGACTGTGGGACAGTAAATTACCGAGTAGTCGAATGTAAGCTCACTACCACAGATGAAATAAAAACACACAGTGCTCGCCATAGTTTACATACAGATAATAAATACAGAGACAACAAATATTCAGACAGTACAACTGAGAAACAGAGACCTGCAACAGTGTGCATCGTTATACCGGACGGCAAAGGATAATAGTTTTATGAAAGTGTTGAAGTTTTGACAAATGATTGTTTTTACGAGTTATTAGTGTATAGACGACTTTATTATTTAACGTCGTCCAAAGAGACCATTCCATGGATGTGTGGATTATTTTTTTTAAGTACAGCTATTTTGAATCTGCTCAATCACGTTGGTCTTCCGCAATCGCTTCTGAATTCAAAATTAATGGAACAAATGAACTATTGATAGTAATATGGTTTTTGAGGATGCATTTACCTATAGCTTTTTCGATGCACTTCCGATTTACATAGATTACACAAAATTTGATCGAACGATTAAAATTATTTAATCGACAATTTTTATAATAACTTATCTAAACACAATTTTGCAGACCTAAACGTTATATTATGAACTTTACAAAATTAATGTGCAAGAACTAAATACTCCATGTAATATTTCTTACAAATTACCTGTAATAGCTCATACTATGATATTTGTCACAAAACACTTAATTACTTACCACTGTCTACCACTTCAACAATCTTACGTCAAAAATTTATAGCTCCTAACAGACTTGCAATACTAATGTCTTATATTGATAGCACCACGTCTTCGTACATTGTAATGGAGCATTTCTTTTACTAACTGGTTTGAAATTTGCTCAGGATTTACATAAAACCGCACTTTGCCGCTATCGAAACACACCATAGACTGGCAATGATAAATAAATGTTCATGAGGCATATAAGTCATAAAATTCATGTGTTTTTTCTAGAATAATCGCTATTTGTTTAATGTTGTCAGTCTAGTCCGTAGCGCCTAACTGTGTGTAATGTGTAATGGTCTCGTACGATTTTTGGCTCAGTAGAATAATATTGTTCCTAATTTAAATATATTTATTCATTTAGCCTATCATTTAAAAATTAAAACAGTGTTGCTAGATGTAAGTCTACCAAAGAGAAGAACTACAATAATTAATATTTGCTCACTAAAATCTTACAAGTAAAAATAAACTACCATATTTTTTTTATCGATAAGTTTTTTTACTAAGGTAGGCTCATTCTATAAGCAACACTTAACCACAAACAATATAATAAATATAATATTCATCCTATTGTAAAATTAGTAATGACATGTTTAGATATAGACCCGAATTGTGATATTTTGTTTATATTGTTTATAGTCTATGGAATGTTTAATTTGACAGTAAAATTAACCCATTTTTCTCATTTCATTTGGGGAAGGAGCCAAAAATGTTGCCAAACTGAATTATTCACGTCCACGAGTACATTTTTGTATCCTTTACTAGGGATGGGCGGTTACGCATGATTTTAAAACATAAATCTATATCGATGACTAAGAAAATATCACTATTTTGTTACTCAATTGTACTAACACAGAACACGCAATATTAATAATAATCACATTTTTCGATGTAAAAATCGTTGGTAAAGCCCATCTCTACTTTTATTCAATATAAACGTGCTCACAAAAGACAATGTTAAGAATGTGTGTAGCTGTAGGTGCGTAATCATAGATACCTAGGCTAGATATTTAAACAATTTCGTTTTGTGATGATGGCATTTATTGGCCGTGTTATTGAAGTTAAGGTAATTTTTTATGATAAATAGTTAAGTGCCACGCCTAAGTAATCATATTATATACATAGTTAAGCTTATTTAATATTGATAATGTTGTAAGAAAGTGAAAATACAAATTTGGTTAAAAAATATGAGTTTTTTTTTCCTACTAACATCGATCATCTATCTATCTATATATATAAAAAATGAATTGCTGTTCGTTAGTCTCGCTAAAACTCGAGAACGGCTGGACCGATTTGGCTCATTTAGGTCTTGAATTATTCGTGGAAGTCCAGGGAAGGTTTAAAAGGTGAATAAATATGAAAGTTGTGCGGAAAATTAGGAAATTAAAAAAAATCTTTATAACATTAATGGCGTTTGACGTATCATGTTATTACGTTGCCATGGTGCGTGCAATGGTAATTAAATCAGCGAATACATAATGGGCGGTGCGAAGTAAATGTTGTTTTGCGAATGCGTAAAAAAACATTTCACCGGGAGGAAAAGTTTATAAAAATTTTATATGTGGACAGAACAACGTCTGTCGGGTCCGCTAGTTATCTAATAACATCGATGTTATAATATTATGTTCCAAAACTATTCAAGCTAGAGACGCAACCGAGCGAAGCGAGGACAAGTCACTGGTCTATTGAACCTATTTAAATGACATTTGGTACACATATAGTCTAGAGCCGGAAAAAGGACATAGACTACTTTACAAGACGAAAAATGGCTGTAAAGAGTTGAAAAGGGGGATGAAAGTTTATATGGAAATTACGTCGTTTTAAAGCTAGACGCTAGAAACTTATTTATTTGGCTTTTGATTAGATATAATTAAGTAAGACATTCAAGTTCACAGTAATAATTTTTATACTAAAGGGGGTACCTAGGGACGAACCCGAGCGAAGTGAGTGTAAGTCGCTAGCTTTTAATTAAAAAACCCTTAGTCATGCCTAAGGAAGTTTTATTTCGCAAAATAATAACCAATTTCTAGGCAACTATAACTTATAAGTAAAATAAGACACCTACAGCTTTCCACGTCTAGTATTTTATTGATGGCTCTTTGGACTGCCCTGATGTCATTTGCGACCTACAACAAAATCCATGACATCTCCACGATACCTTCGACCCATATAGTCAGCTAAAAACTGCGTGTTAAGATAGCATGAATTGACAGTGGTCAATCAGCTACCGGTCTCCAGGTCTAGTTGATTCTAGATTTTTTGTCTTGCATTGTTTTTCAGCAAAATATTCTTCAGAATATAATAATATAATACGACTAAATTTTATCCAATCTCGTTACTTTTAATCAGACTTTTTTTAAAGTAGTTTTATACTTGAAACCTAATTTAGTAGTTACATAAAAGATCCGAAAATAACCGATTATATGGAGAGTATATGAAACCGCGCCGCGCCGGTGAGCAATTTAAGTTTAAAATGCTAAGCTCCATATTATTAGTATGAAAACCATTATAAATATTTACTCCACATGAGAATTAGCTGTTATCTCAAAAACAAATGTTGTTTTTGCTAGCTAATATTATAGGCAGGCAGTAAGCAGTGGTAACCCAGGGGTAACAGGCTCGGTTGGAGAACAGAGTGATGTCTGATCAATTCAACCTATGATATTTTCAGGTACGAATCATTTCTAACATAATTACTTGTCTTATATTGATGGAAAACATCGTGAGGAAACCTGCGTGTCTGAGAGAACCTAGCAAGGTTTCGAAAAATATGTGAAGTGCGCCAACCCGGACTAGGCCAGCGTAGTGGACTATGGCCTGACCCCTCTCGTATTGAAGGGAGGCCCATGCCCAGCAGTGGGATGTTAAAGGGGATGAATACAATATCATGTAGGTATATAAAGGTATAATTAATGGAAACCCACCTTGAAACTAGTAAGTAGCGCTCAACATCAAGGTAAAACACCATGCCATATTTCTTCTTACTTTTTAACACTTACTCGTTGCTCACAGCTTTTAACATTTTACAATTTTTACCAGAAAGAGTGATTTGTGAAAAAATGTAATATGTAAAGAGAAAAAAATATAGTACAAACGCAAATTGCAATTCTTTTGCACAGTAAAGACTGTGGATATTTAACTCTCATAAGTTAAGATGAAATCATGTGGTATTGAAATATAATAATTATTTCAGTGCTTGCATTTACTCTTAGATTTAAAAAGCAAAGAATAGGGTCAAGCTTCACTTGCTTGCACAGCTCTATCGCTCTTAGTTTATATCGCTCGAATACCCTTAACATCCCTCATCGGAGCATAGGCCTCCCTTAAATACGTAGGGGATCAGGCCATAGTTCACCACGACAGCCAAGTAGGGGATACCGGACTTCATATGTCTTTCGTAAACTTGTTGTTTTCTCAGGTTTCTAGGCTACCTCACGATATTTTCATTTTTTGTAAGTCAGGCGTAAATCACGTTGGAAATGATTCACAGATGAAAATATCAGACGTGCAAGACCTGGGATTTGAACCCGGTTTACTAGTATTCTGACTTAAATTCTTAAAATTATATCTAATATGTTAAAATATCGCGTCAAAGTGTTTCGAACTGTTGTGTTGTTATCGAACTCCTCCGAAACGGCTTGACCGATTTTTATGATTTTTTTGTGTGTAGTTGGTAGGTCTGAGAATAGGTCGTAGGCTATTTTATTCACCTAGGTGCTAAGGGTGGCCCTCTCCAATTTTTTTTTATGTTTTTATGATTTGGCATCAAAAATACTTATAACGCAAAATATTCATCCTTCTACCACCAACCCCTATTTTTAATAGGAATTAGAACGCGGGCGAAGCCGCGAGAATTGCTAATAATATATAAAGCAGGAATAGCAACGCACTGAAATTTTAAGAAAATAATTTTCATAATGATTTTTATAGGTGATTCCGTATTATTATGCGCCATCACATTCTCTACGTGCGCCAACATAAGTAATTGCGCCTCCCAATTCAAATCACCGCCCGAAGACGGCCGATCGACATCGGCCGACACTCTCAGTAGGTAGGTAATGTACAGTTACACTCACCTACAGACACACATTTACTCACTCCACGGGGTAAAGTATAAATTTTCATTATTAGTGTAATAATTCATTTTGTACACATTTACGTAGTTTAATTCTATTTTCAGGTCTGGTGGCGCGAGGAAAGCGCCACCACAACATTTCCCGAGTCGTCAAGAGACTCCAAGCTTCGAGGTCGGGCTCACTAGCCCGCCTCCCCCTCCCGGTGACGCTGTCAAGGCCCCTCAGGCTAACAGCAAATTTGACATAAGATAACATAACATAACATCAATTCAAATCGTGTTTACCAGTAATGTGAACTTGCCAAAATAACCGAACCGTAATGATCCACTCATCCATACATAAATAATAGAATAATGTTTTATTATTATCAATTTCTAAAATTATGTTCTGATCGACATTGGGACCTGGAAAATACCACAAGTCGTACACAATGTGTAATGTTGTTTTCAGTCTTATAATAAACAAAACACGTCGTTTTAGCTTGTTGTGGGATTTTATTAACGAAAGCTAATAAAAATACGACGGGAAACTAAAAACATTTAAATTCCAAAATTTACATTCTTAAATAGTAAAAATTAAATAAAAAATAATAAAATATTTTTAAAACATTTTTTAATATACTAATTAGATATTAACCACATTCGTACGTAACGAACCTAGAGATACATCTGAGCGAAGCGGGAGTAAATCGCTAGATTCTTCATAAAAAATATTATATTTTTTTACTTCAATCCAACTTATTCTTATGATTTTTTGGTATGTATACGTAAATTTTTGTTATATACTTCAAACGCTTTTCTCGATTTATCATTTACTATCATAAACTTTTATGTTGTGATATTTTAGGCCGACATTTTCAAAAAATAAATAATGTTTTGACTTTAACTCACAGCACGATTTAATTTCATAGTAAGATACAAGGCTTGTGTAATGGATACGAGATAATTGATATCGACGACATATTATAAATATAAATATACTATGATTGGAGTACAAATATTCGTGCTCATCACACGAATTAACGCTCCCAGTAGGATTGGAACCCGTGACCGCAGGCACAGCACGTAGGGTCACTAAAAACTGGGCCACTTGCCTTTAAATAAACAAATATCATATTATGTGTGAATAAACGACCATTTCTTACATTCTAAACAAAAATATCTGAACATAACAAAAAATACAGATTTCTGTATATACATCCGTACAAAGAAACTGTTTTGTTTTCAAAATAACAACTCGCTAAACAAGGAGATGCAATACAACAAAAACACATCACGCCGAGTCATCAATGTCTGTCTTATGTACAAAGGAGTATAAAGTTAGTTCTACACACAATATAAAAAGTATACTTTTACTAATAATTTTAACTCTATGAATTAAAAGGATTTTTGGGTTCCAGTGATAGTAGGTCTTACTTTTTAATTTTATGTCTTTCTCGGCACAAAAATGTACTAAAGTCAAAAATCGAAATAGTTATGATTTTAATTCTGATACTCTGAACATACATGATATGCTAAAGGAGTAGTTTTATTTGGATATATAAAACATATAAGCATTAAGAAGTATCCCGTCAGTGACCCAGTGTAGAACCATCGTTTCCTGAGTTCCATCAACCCCAAATCCCGAGAGCGTTCGGGCGAATCACACACCACGCCAACCGGCGACTGAAAACTAAAAATAACTGTACGCTGTTCAGTACCGCCGTAACAGCCGCGCGCGACGCCCGCGCAGAACGCGTAACGCAACCATGGCGGAGACTATCGAGGAAACTTACGAGACCGCGGTCACCCGCAAGGTGGTCCGCAAGAGCCTCAAGATAGAGGAGGTGAGGACATGACTGTTTTATGTAATCGATGACACAAATAGCCTGTGCATGCGCCGCTCGATGCCAGGCGCGCACCTGCTCACATAACAGATAACACATTTGACAGTGAACACGGACGTAAACACTGCCGTTATCCTGTATTCGCTGAACTCTAACGTTCCCTGTCAAAAATTATGTTCCCAAATATTATTTCCGCTAATCGTGTCTCAGACGGTGACAGACGGCCGTTTTCCGTCCGATACCTATTCCGGGAATGCGGGTTGAAAGCCAGTCGTAAACTTCGATTACGAACTCCGCCCGCGAAGGTTCGAACGCTATACGTCAGTGGAGGAAGTGCGCGCAATGCGCCACTTATAATTTGTGGCGATGTAAATAGAACTGGCGGTTGAATGAAAATTTCCGTACCCACCTTGACGCGTGTGCATCGACCTGTCTCGTGATATGGACAATGACCACGTGTGACCTTCCGACACAAACAAACACCACAGATTCAGAATGAACACCAGCACACAGTTAGGTACACACTTTTTTTAGCCGATCTCATCTAACAATTCTACATGATACAAGAAACGTTTCTGTCTTCAGTTATGCAACCGTTGTTCTTTTAAAAAATACCGTCGTTTTAACAGATGTAGAAGTTAGGATTGAACAAGGATAAGATAGGATCGCGAATATGTGAGAGTCGTAAAGTCATTTGTTATCGCGTTATCACATTCCATCTGCAAACTAACAATGGGTGTCAGAGGGGACTACTGTCGGTTTCCAAAGCGCAAAATCCAATGGAAAAACGCGCCGTGGCATATTTTCGTCTTGGCTCCCATCCTAGTTTATCTGCTACATTACGATGTTTATTCACAATACATATGTGAGCATTAATGTGTGCGTCTGGGGCACTTGTGTTTAGGTCTCTGAAACTCAAAGTAATGCAAATACATATTGATGAGAATCGAGAAGTCTTCAAGGTGAACGTTGATTGGTTTAGGGAAATGCGTAATGCATTATCTTCTAAGAAGATGGTTAAAGCTGGAAATTAACTAAAGATAGCTATAGATATTATGTATATCATGCGCGTCTAGAAGTTGAAAGCACAGAGTACTGCCAAATCATTAGTTTGTTTACTTGGCATCGCTTGGTTTGTCCTGCACCGAAGTACGCTTATCTTTCTCAAGAACAACCACTGTTGCTGTAAAAAATGTAAAAATGAATTATGTTTTACGATTTTCTCTATTTTACAATCAGTTGGAATTCCTTATTTATTATACCTACTACTTTTATGCATAATCACGAAAAATTTCAAACATAATGTACATCGTATGCCATTAGAAGCCCAGTAAATAACCATTTTCATGGAATCAGTGTGATTGCACCATTAATTTTAGTTTTGTAGTTATTTGTACCGCAGACTGTATGCTGTTTTCAGTGCAATAAAAAACAAGCATAGTTTCTTGATTCTTAATATATTTTTTTATTTCATGCTTCCTGTTAGGCGATGCTATTAGGTAGAAGTAAAATTTTGCAATTTCCGATTGAATACTGCGCATTACTAAATATCTCAACAAAATCTCATATAAATGTTGTTATTTACCGTAAATTATGCCTAGGCTATGGCGATAAAATCTCCTCCAGTCATTCATTTGATATACTGTCATTTCGTATGTGATATTTCATGGGAAACACAAAAATTATAAATAAAATACGACGACCTAATTTTTTATCGGCCCTCTGTTTACGTTACATTTGTAATGTGGAAAGCAATTAAACTCCTACGTAAAGGTATTATCGACGTTGAAATATTTCTGGCACTAAATACTTAGTCGCGGTTGAATATTGTTATTGCAAAAAATACATTCACCCTTACATATTTTATTTTACACGAAATTATTTTAAATATTATCCAATCATAATGTCAATTTTAACATCATACATTAAATCAGTTAATGCGAAATATTGTCCTTGTGTAATATTTATTTTAGTTAACACTTTAAATATTAGCTTCTTTATCCCAGATTTTGGAAAAATAGTGATCAGAGTCTTTCTGTCTACGTTTTTCTCTTATTTAAAGCAAATTTAGTAAATATTTTTTATGCTGCAGTTTCACTTACCTAAAAACTTTTTATAAGATAAACACTATTCACCCCGTTAGAATATTAAGCCTACCTTTCAGTTAAGTTAATAACATTTTAGTTCTCATCTTAGATAATAATTAATAATCATTAAATATTTTCTGATGAAAAATCAATAGTTTTAAGAATCTGTTCACTTTGCAAAAATTCTTACACATATTCATGTAGAATCTTCGTAAACAAATATACAAAACATGAAAATAAATATCGCCACATTCAAATAAAGGTAGAGTCGATGGTTTACATGACATAAATTAGCAGACCACAAGGCCGCAGCATCCTGTATTAAAAATATCTAATACATCTTACATCTTATCTAAACAATATAAAAATATCTATTTCATCTCAACTGCATATAACAAAGTTTGTGTAAAAATATTAACATCGCAAAAAAATCTATACGTGTTTTAATGACTTGTCACAACATTCAATACTTTACACGACAAAATAAACATTCTCCGGCATTTCTATTTTAAGCATTTTCTTCGATAGGTATGTGATATCAATAATATTTTGTTTTCAATCATTATTTTAATTTGTTTAAATAAGACATTACTTTTGAATTATTTAAAACTAGTGTGCCACCCTCACTCCGCTCGGGTTCGTTCCACACTTATTTACGAACAGTAGAGATTTTTCAGAGAAAAGTTATCTTATATGTCGACCAGAATAACCAGCAGGATATCATCATGCCAAATTTCATCAAATTCTGTCTGTGGCTTTCGGTTTTTCAGACAGACAAAAATTTTTGAAACTGTAGCTTCTTCCTTTGTATCGATAATAATGACTATTTCAATAAGATTTTGTAATAAATATTTAATGTGTAAATTTTAGTTATTATTAAATCTAACTTTACATAACTAAAATAATTCTTTATCAATGTAATGTGAAGTGACAGTTCAAGCGAATTATTAAAATTTTGGTGAAATCAATGATATTTTAACTATAGATATGTTATACGCTCACTAAACAACCGAAAAAAGTGTTCCGCGCTGCACACATACACACTTTTCATTCAAAGTACATGTCAAAATGATAGAAAGGGGATAGTCGATAAAATCAATAAGAAAAAAAGAGACAGCTAATGTTGTCAATTGCGCGTCAATGTAAACAAACATTAGTCTAGCGACCGATGACATATCAGAATATTAGGCAAATAATTGAAATATATTAATAAATCGAAGTATTCTGCGTTCTTACATGTGGTATGAGATCCCTTGTGTTTTATTAACTTTGGTATCATAATTGGTGCATTTCCTAAATACACAGGATGGCATTTTTTTTAATTTTGTAGCAGCGTACCACTCGTCGCCATGCGGTGACACTGACTAAAGGCAATACGTCCTAATTAGGATGTTTTCGAGTTTTCACGATTGCGCGCTCATAACATATCTATAGTTAAAATATCATTGGGTGAAATCATATAGTTTCGTTGAGTGGATAAATGTTTATTATTTTATATTTTTAATTACGGTAGGTTCATTTCACGGCTAGATTCACGTTTCTTGACAAAATCTACGCTCTATCAACAACCTTTGTCTTTTTTTGCGAATCAGTGTTTTTGCGAATTTATAATAATAATATTAATAACTAATTATTATAATTGCAAGTGGGTCACTTATATTCACTTCTCTCTTTAGTGGGTTTGACAGAGATAACAAAGTATCAGTATAGAGTGTTGGGTAATATTTAATTAGACCGTAACAAATGTTTGTATAGTGTTATTTATTATACAAAATAAGTATTGACCCTATTTAAAATCAAACCTGCGATCATCGACATGCATTACTGCTAATTAACAAATTTACTTGCGAACCATAGACATAAATAACGAAGATCTACCTCTTGTTCCAGTAATACATTACATTTAATGTATGGCTCTTTTTGACACCTATTTATTGCTGTATTGTAAGCCAATGCCAAAAGTAATTTTCTTGCTAAAGGTGGTCATGTAAAGCAATTTTATATGCGACAAAACATACTTTTACTTCAAGGGTAACGGGTTCAATCCCCATCATACAAAAGGTTATTCGCGCTAATATATCTAGGTAACAGAAAGTAGGTATATACTCGTAGATTATATTAATTCTTTAATGACGTAATTGTTATAAAATAATATTTCACATATTATATAATGCTATATTATTTTATGTACACACATCATAACAATTACTGACGAATGATATGTATATAATGTGTATATAATTCATTATTTAGCATTAATTAACATTTTAGAAACAAAAACGCTTTTTGTTCAATTTTTCTCCAGTATTTTAGTTAATTACTCTATTATTTTTTACTAAAATAAATATTAAATTACTGTTAATTAATAAATGAGCAATTATAATAATAATTTAGTTTACATAACAAAAAGTTTTACGATAAAACATTTATATGAATTTGAATTCAGCGTACAAATTGCCATTCAATTAGTGGATTTGGCGATCTTCCCATACTCTCGTACTCGTACGAAATAGAATTACGGCCTATATCATGTAACTATTGTATATAAATAATATAGTTTGATTGAAACTTTATATTTTTACGACCTGAAATAAGCTTACAGATTTAAACTTGCAAGAGCAATGTCTTTTGCTTCAAGCAGTACTTTTGTTTCAAGCCTTTTCAATTTTTAATCTATGAGATTTGACATGATTCTGTTGTATATAATTATTTACGAATATGATTCTAAAAATAAATGTGAATGTGAATAAATTATGATTTTTTAATATAACGCTTTAAATTTTTATTGCAATATAATTTTTATAACCTGTCATAAAGTCATGGCTTTTCTTAGACTAAAATCCAGAAATCCATATTATAGCCATCGATAATGGTCTATGGGTTTAATATGAGGTCTGTCACGGCTGCTTGATGCCGACTCAAGTCAAACACTTACCATACCATTTTTCTCTTTAGTGACCGACGACAGTCGTAATTTAAAATTATCTTCTAGACATCTAGGTAATACGAGTATATTGGCAAGAGCTTTAGAAAGTTTTTGCTTTAAACATTATACAATGTTTTCTTTTCTAGACGTCATAACAGATGATACTTATTGGTTGATTAAAACTGAATAATATTAACTATTTTTATATTTATCCCATAATTTTTTCTTGATGTAATAGTTTGCAACTTTTCAAATATATTCGAAAAATAAGTGCCTATATATTTAAGTTCATTTGAAAATAATGTATTAATGCAATTAATATATAAATAATCACATATAGCCATTTGCAAGCCTTAAAAATATTATAAATTCGTTTGCTGTGATCGATATAAGTTGCTATTCAATTATGCCAGAACGGTTGTTCAGATTTGAATAGGCCCAGAAATAGATCATATTCGTGAATAACACCTACGTTGCTTTTTATCTCAAATTAACTCGCAGGACAGATTTGTCTTGGTTTTTCAGCAAGGGATGGACTATCTATTCTTCTTATACTAACATTTTAAACGTACATATGGATGAACCCAAGTGAAGCGAGGTTGAATTATTAGTATCAAACAATTACACTTTGCTCTACTAATAACTAAGCAGAATAACGTAATTTGTTATAAAGCTACATTATAAAGTCCTCTACGCAGTCGTTTAACAGCGCTTATTTTACGTATTTTGACAACTGCGTCGCGAATAATTATTTGCATTATCATTTGTTCTTTATAGCGTTAATTTTTCACTGTAACATTTGAATAAACTTCAATGTAATTGTCATATTAGCCAGATATTATACTTTAAAACCCTGCATCCTAGTTAAACTGTCAATTGGATCGCAATAGTCACAACCGACTCTACCGCAGGCAGATATCTGTCGTTAAGGTCTCTCACCCCACAAGTAGTTGGAGATTTTATAAGTTCATCTTAGTATTGAAGTAAAGCATCTTCATTAAAAATAAGACTAATTACTCCGATCGATATTATGATTAATAAATATCAAATTATACAACTCAGTCACTCACTTGCTCATTCACACTCGGAGAAACATAAATTTCGTACTTACGAAAGTTGTATCTCAATCGAAAGTTCACATAAGTTCATATGTTACAAACAAACACACGGGCCTATTTTTATTTTGCACGCCCATGAGTGACTAAAGATCGAAGTCCCATTATCGCTTGTTTTGATCATGTGTGAATCATTTTCAATAACATTGGGAGTTTCCTATATTATGAAAAATCGTCGTGAACAGATCGGCATGTGTGTGTGATCCTAGCTTTTATTGAAAAACATAATTTGAAGTTCGTTAACCCGAAATTCTCCAACGTGGTAGTCTATCCCTCAATTTCAAATTAGGTCCGTGGTAAGAATGGGCCAATAAGAACTGCTTACAAAATAAATGATTTAAGTCAGTCTGTTTATCGATCACAAAGTTTCCATGTAAGGATCTATGTAGAGACGCAGAACCAAACACAACAGTTGGTCGGGAAAGCTGCCAAATGTGCGATTTTGCCTAATTGACGAGCGGTAACATCCCGTTTGATCGCTCTCCAGCTCTGCTATTAACTCACATATAAAGCAATCCTCGCGTATATCTTATACGTTACATAGAAACAATGTTTTGTATTCAATTTGTTGTTGTATACGATCAAATAACAATTTAAATCTTAATAAAATTCACAACATTATAGTAGTAATATATGTTTAATGTAGTAAATATATATGTATAATGTAGGTACATATGCTGATAGCATCCTTGATCTCAATGATTTTTCAACATTTCGGTCGCAATGCAATTTTACAACGTAAATTACCGTGCGTTCGCAATTTTATACACTAATTTTACATCGTACGACACTGATACGAGATACATGTATGCCAAGATTATTATGTATTCTTTTTAGATTATTTTTGTCGAAATACCTATCGTATAACGACAACCTAAATAGTATTATAAAAAAAATATTTCGTTATTAAAAAAATGTCCGCTTATCAGTGTATCTATTTTGTAAGAGGGCGCATGATATTGAGTGGTTGCTCGCGACCGAATGAATACGTTTTTAACCCTTGCTATCATTTTTTATTGTTGTATGCTTTACTTAAATAAAAAAAATTGATTTCTATTGCATTATAAATCATAGATATATGATATATCTATATACAGTCTCGTTCTTAACTTGTCATCTTATCATCGAATCGTATGTTTTAAAGGAGACCCATCATGTCAGTTCGACAGCAGCGATCGCTCAGCGTCAAATCGCGGAAGCTCGAAGAACGATTTTCGGTGCGGCAAAAATGGAACAGAGCGGATATAATTAAATGTGGACGGACAATTCGTTGGCGGGTGTATCGCGCGGGATCGCGCGGCTATCGCTCCACTAATGTTTAATGCCTTAATCAAGTGGACGATGACCCTTAATTTGTAATGTAAATACATAATGTAATTACACACTGTATTTACAATTTAACTAACTTTCAGATTTATTTTTCATTATCGACTGTAAAAATGAGTCTTTCAACAATAATTTAATTTCAGACCAATATTATAATGCCACACATGCCTCCCTTCAATGCGAGGGAGGTCAGATACTAGGGGCTTCACTAAATGGAATAAGGTGGACTTCACATGCCTATCAAAAACTTGCTAGGTTTCTCAGACATGCAAGTTTCCTCACGATATTTTCCTTCACCATATGACAAGTGGTTGTCATGTTAGAAATTATTCGTACATGAAAGTATCGGAGACGAGTGAGAGACCCGATATTTGAACCCACTTCACTAGGTTTTCAAAGCTTTACCGCTAGATTAACACTGCCTCACTTGCTTGTTTGATTTTGTAAAAACAATCTGGACGATGACTCTATAATATAAAATGTACTAACTGATGTGGAGAGTAGTTAAAATCAGTTTACATTTTCATGTTTATTTTAAAAAGTCATCCTTATGCATTATTTAGGAATAAATTGATTTAATGTTTATTGTTATATTAAGATATTTTTATAATAGCAGCGTTGTTAATCTTGTTTCACTCAGACTCCTAAATATACGAGTAGGTATGTTTAAGTCCTAACTACATCCAATCCCATTTAAGCTTTTTGATACCTTATTTTTTAATGGAATGAAACGTTATACTTACTTAAACCTCATAAATTATATTTTACTAGCAATTCCCGCGGCTCCACCTGCGCCCGATTGTTAAAAATTTAGGATTACAAGTATTTTTTGATGTCAAATCATAAAAAATGTCTAAAGATAAAAAATGAAAAATCTGAAGAGGGCCTTTATCACCTATGGGAATAATAATAACCTACCTATAATAATACCTAATAATAATAATACCTATTCTCAGACCTATCTAATATAGACAAAATAAATCATAAAGAGTTCGATAGCAAACACTGTGACACGAGATTTTTATATTTTAGATTTAAGTATGTGAAGTTACTCTAAGATTAGGACTGTCATAGTAAAATAGTAGGGTACAAATGTGATTTATATCTATACCTATATATTTCGAAATGAAAGAGTCAAAATAAATTACCAGTGGCTAATTAAAACTCATGCAGATCTTGCATCAGTCATCGACCCGGCTTATTTATATTTTATACAATTTACGTTAATTACACTATTACTTTATAATATTTTACGTAATAATCACAGTATGAAGTAAATCTTAGAAAGTGAAAATCTAGACAGAATCTAAAATAAAATGTTATTTAAATTTGCATCCGGCTATTTATGCAAATAAAAAATCGGAGAAACTAAATAAAATTTTATAATTACTATACATTTTATACGCAAAATTTAGTAACAAAATTATATTATAAATCTTATACTTATTCATATAAAATTAGGTAGATCTACTTTTCTCAAGCTAAATTAAACGCAAAAAATATCTATTCAGTCACATATTTCATTTAATTTAAAACATATTGTCTGTTTGTATTATGTGTGTAAATTATACATAAATAAACAAAACCAGTAAATTTCTTAGCCGAGACGTTAAATAACTGACGTAATTATGACAAAGTATTTTGAAAGTCGTGTCTTCCTTATTTCCACAACTTCTAGGAAGTAATCATTCGTGATATCTTCAGGATATTACCATAATCGTTGTATAATATAGCAATAATGTGAAAATGTCATAATTTACAAATATTATATTTAATATTTTCATTTTCTGCATTTTGAAGAAAAAGCCATGTAGATGTAAATGGTAATGTCTCATTAGATGCGGTTATCTTCTCGAAAGTCCCAAGTATTCTATACTAACGCAATACTTGAATTTGTTTCACATATTTAAAATTTTCTACCGCATTTATCACGGGGAGTGTTCTGAGGAATTGTTCGGACTGATCCCGGCCGCAGAATTTCATCATCGGACATCGCGCCAAAACCGAAAATTCCATCCTCACCACCTCGATGTCCAGCGTTCCACAACAGTGCGATTTCTAAGACATTTTTTGCCCCGCACAACCACTCTGTGGAACCAGCTGTCGCCTGCGGTCTTTCCGAACCGTTACGACCTGGCAACCTTTAAGAAGAGAGCGTATTCTTTCTTGAAAGGCCGGCAACGCATCTGCAAGCCCTGTGGTGTTGCAGTTGTCCATGGGCGGCAGTGATCACTTACCATCAGGTGAGCCTCCTGCCCGTTTGCCCCCTTTGTCCCATAAAAAAAAATCGGAGGATTTGTACTATGCCGCTAGTTATACACTTGTTGATTTTTTATTTGAAAAATAACAAAAATACAAGCTATAATAAAACTCTACCGCTAAATATACGCGTGCTATCTGGACATATGTATCTACTCCTTCATGTTATTACATTTGTGGGCTGCAAATACTTTTCATTTTCCAAAATCAAACACGAATGAACAGAAGCGAAGCTTCAGACAGAAATTTCTTCTTATAGAGCAAAATCAATCTAAATATTCCATTAATTTATCCACATTCTTATCATATCTCATGATGTTGCCCAGAACTACTGAAATGCAGTCAGAAATAGCATTGACTATATGATATTTCTGAAATAATTAAATATGCACAAACTGTGTATATATTCTTTTAAATTATACATAACAAGTATTTAATTATACAATTTTTTTAGCATATAATTTATCAGTATTTTAAAGAACCTTGCTTTCTTAAAATTAAATAAATCTAGAGTTAGCTAGTGTTTTAGAAAACTATTACTTAATTTTAAGAAAGTTTGAAAGGTTATTGAAATCAGTAATCTCTTCCCACCACTCACCGGGAAAGAATCAGTCAGACATAGCGACAGACATTATACGAGTATCTTAGAGAAGTGTCATATTTCCCAAATGTTCCTAGTCTACAGAAACCCTCATACCATAGTTTAATTTACCTTCCCTTGCCAACTTTTAAGGTTAATTACGCACTCAAACAGTTTCCGGCCGTCACAAATAGTAACGCCCACTGGTCTTTTCAATTAAGTTTTATTTATATTGCTATATAATGTACTTGTTATAAATTGAACGTCCTTGAATTATTATGTATGTTTGTATTTAGTCCTCTTTTCACATGTCTTTCAAAAACTTGCTAAGTTCTCCCAGACATGCAGGTGTAGATCATGTTGGACATGAAAATATTTGAGGTATTGACCGCGATTTGAACTCGCTTCACTTAGTTTTCCAATCAAAATGTAACTTTATCATCACAACTGTATGGAAACGGAAAATGTTTTATTTCATTTTATTATTAATTTAATAACAAGCTATTATATTGTAAAAATCCGCCCAAAAAGCATTTAGATAGACATGCTTACATTAGTATTCGTATAGAACTAGTGTCCGACCGAAACTGGTTTTTACGACCGAAACCGAAACCGAAACCGAATTTCGGCAACGCTCTCAGTTTCGGCCGAAACCGAAACCGAAACCGAAACTTCCTTACCAGGATCATGTTTTGAGAGAAAAATAAAGAAAACGTTATTATGCTTTTGATAGCGCCACATCTTTCTTCGCGTCGATGTATTGTTGTCGCTTGTAAAATTTTATATTCAAGATAATGAACAAAGTTGTCGTTTAAAGTAGAACGCGGACCGCTTTCATAGTGGGCTGCACCTCGCGTTCGTTTTATTTCGGTTGGCTACACATGACGGTTCCTATATGGGAATCTTGTGTATTGACAGTGAACTTTGAAACTCTGAATTCACAATATTATAACCACTAGTGCACTATAGTAAGTACCAAGTACACTATTTTTTTATATATATATTTAGGTATAGTATTAGCGAAAGAGTTAAATTAACCAAAAAATATATAGATAGTTAGGTTAATCCCAGACAGTGGTAGCCCAGCGGTAACGCACTCGCTTGGATAACCGAGTGATGCGGGTTTAAATCCGAGTCTCGCACTTCTTGATATTTTCATGTACGAATTATTTCTATCATGATTACCACTTGTCTTACGGTGAAGGAAAACATCGTGAGGAAACCTGCATATCTGAGAAAATCTAGCGAGTCTTCGAAAGATATGTGAAGTCCGCCAACACGCACTAGGCCAGCGCGGTGGACTATGGCCTGATCCCCCTCGTACTGAGGGAGGCCCGTGCCCAGCTGTGGGACGCCAAAAAGGGCTGAAGACTAGGTTAATCTTGATTCTACTATAATCTATGTATTAGTTTGTTATATTGATTTATTTTTTGTTAACTACTCTTATGCTATATCACGTCGTGATAAAACTTACAGAATATAAATCACACAAAAACTCACAACATACAAAACGAACTACAAACACACTTGGATGGAATTCAACTCGCCGAACATGACCGATCACAACGCGAAAACTCCCGAATGCAGTTTCGGTTTCGGTCGTAGTTTCGGCAGGTTTGCCGCCGAAACCGAAACTAAACCGAAACCCGTTTTTTTGCCGAAACTCGACCGAAACCGAAACCGAATGTTCGGTCGGACACTATATAGAACAATACAATACCTATGAATTTGTACAATAAAATGTAATTTAATTTCGTTACATAAAATAACAGCTACAATGGATCAATTATGTATCAGTATGTAATATGATTCATGTCAACCACACTATATTTTGTCGCGATGTTCATAGAACTTACACAAGTTCCCGCTGTTAACGCTAAATTCCTTAAAAAGATTTTCTATATATTATTTTTTTATTAGGTAGTATTTTTATCCGCAATGTAAATAATGTTTGAATGAAGTATCCATATTTATGGTTACGAAACTTTTGTTGAGTTTATAATCAATATTATTGGTAACATTAATTTAAATCGCAACTGAAAAAACCCAATGGCATTAATTTCAAACTTTACTAACACACGAATTTGAGAGACGATACATGAATTTTATTTTCCCGGCTATAATTTTATATTTTACTGTAGTTCTTTTTTTTAATTTTGTTTTTCTTAAGGCGAATGGACAGTCTCGACGTTAGCATTTACTTTAATCTAAAAAGTTTGCGTACTTATCAGAAATAGTAATTCGAAAGTAATCCTTTGATGCAGGCCATTATATTTCCGTCAGTGTATATACAGGTATATCCGTACCACAGCAAGCAACACAACATGACATTTCATTCTAATATCTTCAGCAAACCTATAAAGTATATCTACCATGAGCTACTTATAAGTTATACCATATATTCACTCTCAGACAGAGTGCCATAGAACTGAACATAAAATCAAACAATAGTGTTGACAATTTGAATAGTGACTAGTGAGTGAAATGTGTGGTAAATGTGTAAAAATAAAAATGTTAACATCTATTTTGCCGGAGTCCATCTTTATAATTTTTTAGTCTGTAACAACTTCGCCATGACGAAATCTTTGTGTTTTCCCTGACCTTCCTTAAATATTACATACTTGTTAGTTATATTCCGAGGAAATTATTTTGTAAGTCAGGGTTCTTTGTTTGCTATGACTAAAACACATCAGAAGAATGTACTAGAAAAGAGCATTTTTTGCTGTAATGACATTTTATTAGAATTTAAAATCTTTTGCACTAATTTTGTCTTAGAGATAGCTTAACGTCGGGCACATCATTGAAATTAAGAAAATTCTCTTTGCATTCTTTTATTTGATTCCTCGAAAAAAATGTGTTTATCGTTCCGTGTTTCGTCCGTCAGTCGCTTCTAGGATCGACTAGGCAAAGCCCGAAACAGATTATTTTAGTTTCGACGTTTGACTGAAAAGTTAGGAACTTCTAGGTTTGACTTAGTTAAAGGCCGAAATTAGAATAGACTTCGGGGTTTGCCCGAAGGCTTTTGTCAAACTTAGGATAAACCAGTCATTCCGGGAAGAGACTGTATATCGCCTTTGACTATGACACATACATATCCTGCGTATTAACAAAAAAGCTTTAGTAATAATTTGAAAAGTGTATTAAATTCTTACTGAAAAGTGATAATGAACCCTTTATAACTGATTTCAAATTTAATTTTCAATTTCGGTGAAACGATTCTCTATTTTTAGATATATTTAATGTCGATCATTTTACCAGGCATAGCAACAATGTACCATGCATGCTATCTAGATGATATCCCTCATATAAGAATTTGTAATTATTATCTTAAAAAGAAAATGTAAGTGAATATAGTAGAAAAACCAGAACAATAAAAAGTCTGAAGTGTTTTTTTATGGATATCGCCTACCGTTAAAACGTTCCTAGAGGCAAGCTTTAGAGAAGCGAGGGTGAGTCTAGCGACAAGTAGTAATGTATAAATTATATAAATCGTTAAACTTTATAAATATAGTAATTCGTGTCAAGAAATCTGTAAAATGTTAATAGGTTCTTTGACACGATAACTTTTTTCAATGTCGTTTAAAGCCACAATATATGTGTACTTACAAATAATTTCAAGCATTTTTCATTCAATTCAAAGTATAGTATTTTAATTTACTATTTTTTGTGAACATATCTTTATATATATAAAGCACTTCTGTGCGTGTGTATGAATTGAACTCCTCTTAAACGGCTGGACCGATTTTGATAAACTGTTTTGTTTGTGTTCGAGTGGATTCGAGAATTTAGATTCCCAATTCGATCCACTACAAAATGTTTGTTTTTAATTAATTAGTTATTTTTTACATTTAGACAGTGAATGACACATACATATAATAAAATTCTAACTTAGTTGAATCTGTACATTGAATATTCTTTTGGAAATTCTTATTCAAATAGTCATTATTATCGATACAGGCCGAATATATATATTTTTAGATTTTTGTCTCTCTGTCTGTCTGTCTGTGACGCATCACGAGAAAACCACTGGAGAGATTTTGATGAAATTTGGTATAATGTTAGCTGGTTATCCGGGTCAGGATAAAAGATACTTTTTACTGTTGAAAAATATTTAATTTCTAAGAAATCTCAACTAACCGTTACAAACCGGCTATAAAACATCACACGGTATGTGAAATTTAGTTTTCGGTCTTTAAAACTCGGGCGTAGCCGCGGGAAATGCTAGTATAGTATAAACAGCTCTTGTGCTTTTAAAATTTTCATGTTAATAAGTGCTTAATGCAAATTTTGAGTTTCTCATTACATATTTGTTAAAAGCTCTACTTCTTGAGAGAGATTTTTACGATTACATGAATTTAAATTAGAATTATAGACTTAGAATAAATGGCAATGCGCATGTTATATAAAACAAAATAATGTAGAGTTATGCGTTAATGTATTTATTACATTAATAATAATAATAATAGATTGAAATGAAGCAGATTTTTCTTATTAAGCTCTATACACGTAGAAATGACAGTTAATAATTGTAGTAATTATGATTGGAGTCAGTCCTTTCGTCGTATCGTATTTAAATACATTAAATATCACGAAGCAAGTTTGTTTAGAAGATCTTTTGTCATCTAAGCTGAATATGATGAAAAACGGTGCGGCAACGCGCACAAAAATAGCCTGTCGCGACGCCCGCGCCACCAATGTCGAGGTGATCTGCATTGTGGCGGCTTTAGAAAATCATCACTACACTTTTATAAAATAATGTTAAATTTGTGTTTTATGGGGCTAATCCCGAGAATCACTGTACGGGTTTTCATGTAGATTTTCAGCAAAAGAAAAAGATACATCTAAAGTTTATATAAAAACCTAAAATAAATTAAAAAAAATACAGTATCAACTTTATGATAATATTTATTAATACAGGCACACCTGAAAGAATTGCGCGTAAGCTGCGCGTAAAAAGGTTACTAGCAAAAAACTGAACTTTGTGAGGGCTTGCGTAGTTTTTCTAACCGGTAATAATGTTTCAACGATGTTAACTCTTTGGTTTTCTGAGAGATGGTGTTAGCGGTACAATAACATTATTTCTAATGCACACAAAATCGGTAATGTTCATTATTTAATGGTTATAAAATTATATTTTTTTTGACAGATAACACATCTATATATGAAGTTTAATTACTGTGTTAAAGCACAAATCTGTAGGCGTGATAGTTTTTTAGTGGAGTGTACCACAAAATGCTAAGGTTGTGCGATAGTGTTAGATTAGCGTAACTATCACTACACAGTTTAACTGTGAATTATTTTAATCTCATTTTTATAATACGCCTACTTGTTTAGGGAAAATATTATTTCACAATTATTTTCTATGATTTCTCTGAACTAATTGAAATAAAATTTAGTTATAGTTTTAGTAGAAGCCTTTATGACTATTTTATATTTAAACGTACATATGTAAAAGTAAACCGAGCGTGTGTTTGTAATTTTTCTCCGACTCTCGCCAAACGTCGACGTTGCAAGCCAGATTTTTAATTTTCCGATCAAACGAAATGAGTTCTTTGGCAGAATACTTCTTGCGAGCGAGAAATAAAATATTATTTAAATTTATTAAGCCATTCCCATGTCGTGACACCTTTTCTGTTGTGTAACGAAATCTCAAACATTATATGGTATGGACTTGTCTCATCACTGCACTGCAATTTATAACGAACTAGCGACTCAACCCTCGCTTCCTTTCGGTTTCGTCCCTAGTGAATAACAAAAATAAATATTATACTTAATAATACTTCCTTAGATTAATGCGAATATAATATAAGTTATAACATTTTAAATGAAACTATCTTTTTGGATTTTGTGGCGGATTTATTTTGATTTCAAAAAAATATATCGATCCACGTGACCGTGATACAAAGTAACCTATCTACTTATCCTGTCAATAATCTATTATTGTGCTCAATTTCATCCAGATCCGTACAGCCCTTCTGTTATTCCATCCTTCATTATATACTTTTACATTAGTAGGATAGGATGAAACTAATAAAATAATAATTCATTTTCCAATGAGTATTTGTCACATAGTAAATATATATTTACAGCTAATTAATGTTTTGTCTCATACTGTTTAAGACAATTAACTAATCAGATTTGAAAATACGGTTAATCTACGTCTAATCCTATTGATAAATAATCGCTAAAGTTAGGATTAAGAAGCTCTACTATAAATATTTTACGGTTTTAGAAGACTTTAATTGTAACCGTAAAAACACCGGTTTAGTTAAAAATAAAAAGGAAAATGGGAAAGACAATAGCCTCTATTTCTTCTACTCGCTTTTAAAATGTTGGATGTAGGTATGTTTGATGTGTTACAAGTAGGTACTGTTAAGCAGTTTGTATAATACTCATGTAGGTAGATTCTAAATAATTTTAACAACACTGCATCAAATCTCCATATTATGGCGTATTATTTACCATCGGTTGTCGTTTTAACGATAATAATATAGAACATTTAAGTTTAAGTCAAATATAAATAAATAAATAAATATGTTGGGACATTATTACAACAGCGCCATCTAGTTCCGCAGTAAGCTACGTAACGTGCTTGTGTTGTGGATACCAGATAGTTAATATACAACACATATAAGTTTTAAATACATACATATTATAAATATAAACACCCATGACTGGAGTACAAACATTCGTGATTAGCAAATGAATGCCCCCAGCGGGACTCGAACCCGCGACCGCTGGCGCAGAAAGTAGGGTCGCTACCCACTGAGCCAAACGAGTCTTCACAATTTTTTAATTTCATCATTTTATCGCCATATTTAAAAGTAGGTAAAGCTTATTTTAATAGATACCTATCTAACGGATTACTTCAAAGTAACTTATACACAAAACTAGCTTTATTTCTAAAGTTTTTATAAGTGTGGCATTGATTAGGTAAAAATAGACGAAAAATATCTTGGATAGTTTTAAAGACTCGAAAATTACCATTTACTCATGTTGGTAGAAAGTAAGAGCAGATTGAAACTAATCTTCCGTGGAAATATAAACATGTTACAGTTCGGCCGCTCAAAGAATGCGTTTCTGACACCTGTCAATTCGTCATGACTAGTGATGTACAATAATTTAGTAACGTTATTTATTGCATTCATTATGCATATTTATTCAATTTAATTTATATGTTGTTATTTTTATAGGAATTATATTTCAATAAATATTCACAATGTAAATACATTTTTAATGAATCAATTACTTGAATTGAAACGTAATTTCTGAATGTAACGAAGGGAAAAAAAATAAAAATGCTTTATTTATTGGAAAATGTATTGTTACGTTCTACGGGTTAGGATTAATTATAATTGTTGCACTTGCACTAAGGATGTTTTATTTCACTATGGATACACGCACAGTCTGTACACAACACTAGTCTCTGAACACTGTATTTCTCTTCTCAATACTTCTTCACTAATACTTTAACCAACTCTTCACTTTTCCACTATTTTGTATCGCTTCTTATCTTCACTCAACTTCGAATGTCAACTGAACTCTCGACACACTGCCGGCCTTTTTCAACCGACTTCCAAAAGGAGGAGGTTATCAATTGGTCTGTATTTTTTTTTTTTTTTTTTTATGTTTGTTAGCTCATAACTTTGAACTGGGTGAACCGATTTTGATGATTCTTTTTTTATTTGAAAGGTAGTGCTTCCCATGTGGTCCCATTTTAATATTTTCCAGTTCTGACAATGGTATCCATGAGAAAACCATAAAAGTCTTAAATTAGCATTAAGTATTTGCGCGACAAATGGACGAATAACTCAATATCACGCCAACCGATTTCGATGATTTTTTTTTAATGGAAGGGATATACTTCAAGGGTAGTTTGATGAGAGTTTGGTAAGGTTCTGATGATGGGATCCATGACAAAGTATCGGAACTCTTCAATTTTTAGGAGCAAATTAGCGATGCTCGGCTGAATCTTTTATAGGCTATATGGATATTTGAGTCACGTACCGTAACTGATGATGGAAGGTACAACTCCTCAACGGTTAGCAGTTTAAAGAAAATTCTTTCAATATAATACGCAATTATGGACCGATAGTTGTATACTTTCAGGCTATAAGGTTTACCTCATAATAGAAGGTAAATTTTTATAGTCATTAACACAATACGTATCTACTTTCCGCTAAAAATTTAAAAATAAATTATTTTTAACAAAAAAACAAAAACCGACTTCCAAACTTAATAAATCTAAACTAAAAAGTAGAAAATAATACTTTTAAGGACTTTGTTAATTTTGAAGTCGGTGCCAGCCAAAGCAAAATAGCCCTAAATAGATACATATTCGATTAATATATCAATTTGTAAACATAATCAAAATACCTGGCTGGCACCGACTCCAAAATTAACAAAGTCCTTAAAAGTATTATTTTCTACTTTTTAGTTTAGATTTATATGTATAAATATTAGAACATTCTAGTATTGAAAATTCAAAATGTTTCTAGTAATTTCGAATCCTTTCTCGACAAAGCTTTGTCTCTCTCTAATACATTAGAATTTGTAATAGACGGAATGTACCTAAGTACATTAAATATTATATTATTTATATCATACCGATAGATTTAAGATTACAAAAATATTCGAATACAATTGTCTCGTTATTTTGTCACATCACTACAAAAACAAACAGTTGACATAACCTTGAAACAGCGTCGTTTGACGTGGTTTGACTTTTAAAAGCTATTGTTTTTATATTTGTTAATTAAGTAATTGTAATAATTTTAGCCCAAAATTAATACATTTATTGTAAGTCGGCATAATTATTCGAATTATTACTTAAGTACTTAGTACTAGTACTTATCACTCGTTAATAAAGTAAATAAAAGATATTTAAAAATTTGCCGTAAATTGTACGCCAGTTCCAAGTTACATCGCCCAGTCGATCACGATCTGTCAGAAACACATTCTCTGAGCGGCCGGACAATAGTATATTAAACACACAACAATTTATTTATTATAAATATAAACACCCGAGACTGGAGTACATGCATTCATGCTCATCACACAAATGTGCCCCTAGCGTGACTCGAACCCGCAACGCTGGCGCAGCAAGTAGGGTAGGGTCACAAAAGTGTTGTCATCGTATGTAAATTTCTATAAGTGTTATAATTTTCTCACACTTCCACACCCAATATCTATTCTAACATAACCTATCACGTTAATAATAATTAAATTATCCCTGTCCCAATTAGTTTAATATTAATAAGTCAGAGTTTCAAGAAGCGCGACTAATTTGACAGTAAAGTGACTCGGAGGTCAATGACACATATGACTAACTTCCTTTAGGATTCAGACCTAAAAATAAAACCTATACAGATGTAAAACGAAAAAATAGACCAATCTCCCAATGTAACATTTAAACTTTAATTTTTAAAACTGGAACGATGCTCTAAACTATAAATATTTGTAATATAAGTAGGTACCTATAAATCGTTTCACATGTAATCATCCATATATTATAATGTGGATGGAAACTAATGATATTTTAGATCAGAGTCCGATTAAATTGATCACATATTATGGAAAATGTTAGAAATGTAATTTTAAATGTTTATAATAAATAATATGTTAGAGCTAAATATATACTTTGCCCCGGCTTTGCTCAAAAGTAAAGTGACACACGTACATACATACGTACATACATACATACCGTATACCTACTCGTACACATTATTTGGTTTTAGTAGCTAACAAAAATGTGTTATGCGTGTACCAAAAACACTTATTAAAGTTTCATCGCATTTTTTAAACATTACTAAAAATCATACGTTATATTTCGATTATTATCTATGTGTATATTTTCTTTATAGATTTTCCGTAAGCATAATATAAAAAAACAATAATTTTGAGTTGTTTGTATATCTATTTAATGACACATCTGAGAACAGGTAGCTCAACAGGTACACGTAAAATAGCAATTATGTAATTAAAAAAAACAGTATCTTCAAAATACTCTAAACTATCCCAGCAGAGGATTTTTATGATTGATTATTCTTGAAATTAATATGAGACGTTGAGGACTACATAACCTAAAACCAATGCCTTGTGTTTCCTGCATGTAGGTTGTATAAAGAAAACCATAGAAAGTGGTTTCCTTGCATTTGCAAGGAAACCATAATAATTTTATTAGAGAGAATGGGGCTAAACGTCGACACTTAGGTGCCTTTCTACAACTTTTACTGTCATGATATTCAAATTAATGATCATTAATAGGAAATTAAGCAAGAAATATCATACTATGATAGTAATTTGTCTTGCTTAATATATTCTTACTTGGATAATAAAGAAAGGATCCTTAGATTTTGTTTATATGAGCGTATAATTGTAGATAATAAAAAAAAATTAGACATGATTATTCATAATTTTGAAAGATTAATAAGAACTGCAAGAGACTAAAAGCTTTTTACTCCCGTTTCTCAGCAGCATGGAGTACACGTCACAGGCGTGTTATAGCAGTTTTACGTCCGACCTAAATGTACGGGATTACTCACCGGCCAACGTACTTTTGATAAATAACTATGACAAATTGTGTTTAATTGTCCTGTTTCCATTAGAAAGTCTACATTATTATTAAAACTGAGAATCGAAAATAGTATATCCCCTAATACAATGCTTAAAAAATGTTACATTTTAATAAATGTCAAATATCAATTCAAAATAATTTGAACTTAAACATTTTTATATTAAAAACTCAGAAGTACAAAATTTCGAACAATGTTCGATATTGTTTCGAATTTTGTCTCACATTAAAATATAGAGTCAAACCTGGATAAGCAAGACCTCAAAGCACTAACCCGAGTTTCTGACTTATAGAGGTACAGGAGCGGACATAAGTTCTATGTACATAAGTACTGCATCGGTACTATTCGTCAAAATTTGACTAGAAACAAAAAATGTTAGGTCCACGAAATTTATACCACAAATAGGAGGTGTTAATTCGTCCGACTGTCACTTTAGATAGTTACAGAGTCCGAAGAGAAAAAAGACTTTCTGCAATAAAGCCTAAAATAAAAAAAAATATAGTCAAGTAGTTAGTTAGTCACTTACAGAGTGAGTGAGTGATCACTCAGGCTTGATTGTATGTATATTACATTGTTAAATAGATACAATTTTAAATTTATCTTTTGTTGATTAAATTTATAAGTATCAGCAACATAAATATAAATAATAATATAATTAATTGCCAGAGTCAAAATTTACGGCAGACATAATGAGTCTTTTTTACAACCCGTCTATAATAACAAAAACATACATGACACTCATATTTTTAAATACATATTACTCTTTGTTCTCATCTCTAAGCAATAGTGTTGGTGACATAAATGAATAATAAATCGCGTTGACGAAACTTTTGAATGATGAAACGAACTATCAAAGGCCTATTTATAAGATCGGTTTATTCGCGGCGCATTGCATAACGGCAGACTTACACTACGAGTAATTATATTACTAGGAGTGCTCACCCGTGACTACATTTACTTGGTTAAAGTGTCAACATTTCGTCTTTCAGAGCTTATTTGCCTTTATTTAAAATAACTAACTTTTAATACAGAATTATTAATTCTTAAATGTGTATTCTACTTTTATATATGTATATTTTAAAATAAAGCTTTTTTAAGGGAAAAAAGTTCTCTACTGTAAAGTATAAGAAGTATTTGTAGTTTGAACAAAAAGCATCATCATCATCTCATCACCTTCAGCCCTTTTTAACGTCCCACTGCTGGGCACGGGCCTCCCTCAGTACGAGGGGGATCAGGCCATAGTCCTCCGCGCTGGCCCAGTGCGTGTTGGCGGATTTCACATGTCTTTCGAAAACTTGCTAGGTTTATTTGTCTCAGACATGCAGGTTTCCTCGCGATGTTTTCCTTCACCGTAAGACAAGTGGTAATCATGATAGAAAATGATTCGCACATGAAAATATCAGAGTTCAAGATCCGGATTTGAACCCGCATCACTCGGTTATACAAGCGAGCGCGTTACCGCTGGGCTATCACTGCCTATAATAAAACCAACTACCAACTACTAATTGAGACCCGTGTCTTAGAATTAGGTAATCATTCTCTAACACAAAAGCAACGCCTACTTCTAAGCAAAATAAGTTATTTCCTATGAAATGTTCTAATTGTTGCAGAAAGGAATCAAGATAATCATAGTTAAAGCAAACGTATTTTTGATTTGAAGTCCCGGGATTGTTTGAAATAACTAAAAAAGTACTGTAAAAGTTAAATATGCATTTTTTAACTGATAATGTTTCCTAGTATTATATTAAAAAATATTACTTTGAAATGTTCTTGTCGTCAAATCTTGAAGATGTAATTTATCAATATTTTTATACAGAAAAGAAGGTTTTTCATAACATTATCATAAGCTTTCCAATAAAAATATAACGTAATAAAATAATTTTCATCGGTTTATTTTGTAATAATCATAAAAAATAAGCAGACAAAGACTTGGATGCGATCAACTCGTAACTTTCCCACAATCGCAGTTTTTTATGGAACGCAATATTTATTATTTCTCCAGCTGTTGCTGCGTACCCCAGAATTATTCAAAGAATGTTGCTAGTAAAATTAGTGTCTAAAAACTTAAATCAAGTACACATTTTTTTAGAAAAGCGTACCAACTTCAATAATACGAATATTTGGAATAATCTAAACCTTCAAAATCGTTTCTCTACACAGTCACACTACTCTAACAAAACACCTACAACATGTATTGTTATAAATGAAACTACCTTTTCGGATTTTGTCGCGGATTTATTTTGATTTTTAGTTCCCGACGTTTCGAATGCTTTACAGCAATCATGGTCACGGGAGAGACTAAGGCCAGTATATTATCTATACTCTTTGGACTGAGATATTTGACGTCTCATATATGCATCATACACAGTATGAGCTAACTACAATTATGTATTTAAATTTAAATATAAATGTTTAGAATTAAAATTTCATAAGGTACTCTGATGCCATTTTCAAATTTTTTTGTAAACGAAACGTTTTTCGAAACGTCGGGAACTAAAAACAAAATAAATCCGCGACAAAATCCGAAAAGGTAGTTTCATTTATAATGTCGAATATTCGCGTAATTCTAAGAAAGTATTAACATGTATTGTATTTAATAAGACTAGAGTACATATAATTATTGTGAACTAGCGAATCACCCTCGCTTCGCTCAGGTTTGTCTCTAGATTTAGTGCCAGCGAAGCTACGGGATCCGCTACTTAATATACATTGAATTTCTAAAATACGAGTAAAAGTAGCCTAAGCCTTTTAACATTAGCTATCTGCAAGTGAAAGTCCCGTCAATATCGGTCCAATCGTTTCAGAAATTAGCTGAAACAAACAGACAGACAAAAATATAAACGAACAAAATATAAGCAGTCGCATTTTTATGGTCATAGTCAAAATAGAGATTATCAAGTTGCAGATGATTGCAACAAAACTAAAGGCAGGATAATGTTTATAAAATAATAACAATGTGTATAAATTGATCATTAATAATGTCTAATTTTAAATTTATTTCGCATGATCTGCTTCTTGGCAGACAATTATGTTATTTCACATTCTTCTGTTGTTAAAGATTAGGTTTGCAATGAGTAACGGTGTGACGTCGCTTGTAGAGCGCTGACGTGTTGTCTTTGTCAAATCTTCCCACTAAATGCAAAAATATGAGTGATATTTGTCTTTTAAAATGAAAACTACATTGTATCTTTTAAAATGTATAAAAGTATAATTATAAAATTATAATGTAGTCGTCTCGTAGAAGCTACGATCTTACCCATAGTTGCACTGTTTCACGCCGTCCTTATTTCACGTTGAAAAAGAGTTACAGGATATGCGTGATTTTTTGTGTAGAGATAGTTAGGTATAGAGAGTGATAGATAGGCTACTTTCTATCGCGAGTGGGGCTAAATGAACGAAAACACTTATTTTTACCCTTGGGACATGCATTATCGCATACCACCTGTACAACACAGGTGGAGCTTACTGGCAAGCTAGTACTACCCACTAAAACCCTACCCACGAATGTTTGTACTCCAGTCATGTTTATATTAATAATATGTATGTATTTAAAATATTTATACTATCTGGTATCCGTAACACAAGCCTCGTAGCTTACCACGGAACTAGATGGCGCTGTTGTAATAATGTCCCAACATATTTATTTATTTTTATTTATTATAATAAAACTCATACATGCCACAACAACAATTCATACCTTATAATACCTATGTATATGCACACAACCTAATAATCTACCTTTTCCTGATTCTATACTCATAAAAACACCCAGAAGCGAACACGACCTCAACGAGTTCCACCTGCTAGAAAATACACAAAATATTCACTAAAATACCGTAGTTTAAGTTAAACCAACAAAAAATACATCCCTGTTGTTCACAATAATTGTATATAGTTATACATATGTATATATTTTCTTAACAATGATACAAACAATCCTTGAGCCAAAAATCTGGTGTATAAAACTGCAGTCGAAGATGCCGTCCCATCGTTAAAAAATAATGATACGTTAAAAATAATGCTCGAGCTCATACATTTAAGTATTAAGCTTTAAAGGGCTTTAAACGAAAAACGCAGATTTTCTTAAAAGATAAACTTTAAAGTTTATTGGTCATTAACCTCTACTCGTCTGAGATTTATTGGGCATGCATTTTTGCGGTCAATGCAATAAAAACAGATTTTAATGTAAAAACCTTTGACTCTATGATCTGGTTTAGATTCTTTGAGGTAAACGATTGTGTCCGACATTCACTTGCTTTCTCTTTACACAGTTTCCCTGCTTAATTTAACTAAATTTACTTTTATTTATTATGATTGTATATATGTATGTATGTTTGTACTTTGTACCTACACCGCACTTAATGTCCTCTATTATTTCCTTCTTTAAAGGGTTTCTGGTAGAAATCTCTTAAAGAAATAAGTCATCATTTGTACACAATGTCTCAGCTTTCTTTTATTTATATGTATGTTTTTTTGTGTGGTACATAAATAAATAAATAAAATTACTTTTCAACTACAGAAATAAAGAGTTCAATATAATAATAAATAATAAAATTCTAATAAATCACAACAATAAGACCTAAAAATAAAAGCATGTTCCATTAACGGTTTAGAATACATATGACATTCCTGCAAGTTCGCCCGTTTAATTTTTCTGATCGCTATTAAATTTCATAGGGATGCTTATTTGAAGATTGCAAGAAAATTTCATCAAAACCGCTTCAGCCATTATAAAGTCCATAGGTAATAAGCATACGCACATCGATTACATATATATGTCTATGTGTTATCGATATATCTAAAACTGTTGTATTAAACGATTCCTTTTTAATAAATTAATTTATAAAAAAACTTATTTTATTGTATGGATAAGGCAAAATATGATATCACTTATATTACAATATCTAACTAATATTCAACCGTTGAGAAAGTATCTATTCCAATTAGTGCATATTAAATGCATATATTTTATAGGCGTGTTTGTTACAACATCACTACTAAATACGATTTTGGGCGTGTCGATGCCCTGATTGATGAGACGGGAAAGGTTATTGGCATCTTCACTTGGCCACGTGGTTTGTTTGTCATGAAAGATTCGTAGCACTTTCCAATCTAAGGTCAGCCAATTTACTGACATGTTAGTAGTAATTTAATTATGTACTTTTAAATAAAGAGTATGTAAAATAAAATATATAGGTATAAATATTTATCTAAATATATAAGAGCAAAAGGTCACTCAGTCATCACAAAATATCATAAATAGAATATGTATAAAGATTTTTCTCGGGGAGGTAGTTTATACTTTATAGTTTGTAGACATCCGCTAAGAACGGATTTTGCGACAGTGCGGATTAAGGGCTCTTGCAAGTTTGTATGAAAGTCTTTATTGATTTTTTGCTACGAATTTTGAATTTGGCACGGAGCACCTAGGGACGAAGCTAAGCGAAGCTAGGGTCAATCGCTAGTTTAATATAAATTTATCTGTTCAAGTAAATATTAAATACTCATTTATTGCGTTTAAATCTATAAAGATTTTATAAATACTTAATTTTTACACTGATGTTTAAACATACAACAGATAGTATAGTAATTATTTTTAACCCCCCCCCTTTAGTGTAAGTTTTTTAAACACTTTGAATTTTTTTTATTATTATTAAATCCTTCCGTGTGACTTACGGAACATACAAAATAAAAATTAGCCGAATTGGACGAGTCATTATCTAGTTTTGCGCTTCCCAACATTCATTTTTTTTAGTATTAAAACCTTCCGTGGACCTCAAGGAACATACAAAAAAATAAATTAGCCGAATTGGTCCAGTCATTCTTGAGTTACCTATGTGCTTACCAATATTCATTTTTATTCATATAAGTAGATATGATAATACTTATAATAATTATGTAATCTTTATACAAGAGAACATGATATTTCAATAAAATTCAATAACATTAAAATAATAATGATATTAACTGCAGTTAAACAAAGTAAATAGAATAATCACAAATAAATAATAATATAATTTTTACAAGTGTGACATAATTAGGATAAAGAATTAGGACTTGTTTCCTACGCAATTCTCTTCGACTCAAACCATCGTCTCGTGATTTACACGATAGATGGCGCTGAACATTAACCTAGATACAATACAGTCACAACTTCTAATTCAGAATTTCCCAATCAATCTAATCACGATTATTTATATCATGAAAACATGATTCTAAAAATTATTATGCTTTAATATTAATACATTATTAATAATTTTCATACATGTTGTTATTATTTAGAAATTAGAATAAGACTCGCTAGGTGTGAAGAAGAGTGACAAACTTTATATGTGAAAATCTTTTTTCAGGTTTCTTATTAAAAATATCAATTAGGTACACATTATTACACGCTTATTCTTTTTTCACAATTTCATCAGGTTTTTTGTGCGGAATCCCATAAAATCCCGAAGTTACTACTTATAACATCACTAATCTTCCAGTAAAAGTCCTATCAAAATCGGTGTAACCGTTTCGAAGATTAACTGGAACAAAAAGACAGATCGTTTCTTATAAGTACCATTTGTATTGTTATCATAATAATATTTAATGACTCATATTAAGCAACACCTGATAAGCACCAGCCAAATAAAACAAATGACCCACATCATAGATAACAATACGATGATGGCTTCGGTTTATTACTCCTGCGTAGCAATTAATCTCTATGCTCGTAACTCTGCCAACGGATTGGCTAATTCATATTCCAAAACAAAATTGACATGCCAAAAGCATATGCGCAATTATAATTTAGAAATAAAAGGCTCATAATTCAATGAATTAGACCTTTTACTTTATTAGCTTAAAAAATGGTTTATAGCAGACTAGTGACTCACCCAGGATCCTATTTGGTTCACGTTCATCCCTACATTTTAATTTTTAACAGTTAAGTAATGATTACTTAGAGATGATATATTTTCCCTAGTAAAAAGTATCCTTTATATTGACATTGTCATATCATATTTCATCAAAATTTTTCAGTGGTTTTCTCGAAATGCAATTACAGACAGACAAATTGTAAAAAAATTGTTAAAATTTTATTAAATATGTTATACGAAGCCACTATAAAAGATTATCTTACTAAGAATAATGAATAATGTTTAAACTTTAAACATCTCGAAAAAAATATAAAGTAATTTAATTTTGTGTTTATCTTAATGATGAATTAATTACCATCACACAAAAAATTGCAAATGCATAATATGCAGTGAAAACAGCAATTTATTAAATACACTGTACACTGTACAGTGTACGCCGTACGGTGATAGCGGTTTATCGTCGAGTCAATTATGCACGCTGTTCATAACTGCCAACGAATTAGCCAACTCGCACTTTAAAACTATGCCAAAGTAAAAATCGTACGCAATTGCAACGTTATTACGATGACGCGACAAGAAATATGGAAAACCATTCCGTTTTAACATATCATTGGTAACATTTTTATTAAAAAACGCACAATATATATTATATTCCCGCTAAATATCTGTCGTTAGTTCTTCTCAGGACTGAGGCTTCTGCTTTGCAAACCATATTAAAAAATAAGTTCGGTTAAAAATATAGTAAAATATTTTAGTTCTTATTTTATTTGAGTATAAAAGTGCAAAATTTTTATTTTAATTTAATATAAAAAGTGGTTGTGGTCGCACTATTATTTCAGATTATACCTACTACGTATATTTTTACGTGATATTATGATTCATGGTATACCTAGTTGACAGTTGTTGTATTTTATATCGCTGCCTAATAGTGGCCCTGCAATCGCATTGTTACATTGAAATACGTACTTACTTTATCAACAGTATTGGTATTATAGTAGGTACACCGACTCGGCTGTGAAAAATGAGATGAGACACAAGATATCCTCAATATTCTTCCCCGTTAGTAAATATTAAATGTTATATATAACAAAAACCTAATTTAATTTTCAATTGCTACTCTAAAATTATTTGAGTACGCAGTGATAAATACTTCATTGTCACTTGAAAAAAATTTCTCCCTTAATGACAACGAATTCATGTCATTCTTGGCTTGCCTTATTCATATTTTCCACATCGATAAATCTTAACCTTCATTGTATCTTCATTATGATATATTCGTTACTATACGCTCTATACTAATTCAAACCTTTTTACTATTATTAATTAATTAACCAATAATTATTGTGTAATAAAATGAGTTGTAAAATGTTTTTATTATTTCCACTAGCGACTCATCCTTGGTTCGTTCGGGTTCGTCTCTAAGTACAGTTTAACAACCTACTTTAGATTTCTCAGGGATAAAATAATTTTCCGCAATAAAAAAAATCTATGACCATAACCAGCCATCATCCTACCAAATTTCATTAAAAGTGGTTTTTTCGTGATGCATACGGTCCATACCCCGACAGCTGACAGACAATAATTTTTCGATAAGTCCAACTGCTTACAAAAACTACTGAAATAGTTCCCTGACTATCATTTATAAAAATTAAGACTGAGATATGAAGAAGATTTTAAGAAGAAACTTAAGCCGCGCGTAGCTTTTTAAGTACATGATAATATATTGTTTGGTTAGTTACGTGTTACATATAATTTAAGCAAACATTTTTCTTGATAAATTCAAATGTTTTTTTTTATTAATCAGAGAATGGCAAAGTTCATCATACCAATAGGCAAAATTATTTTTAGTCATGTTTTTGTACGCCGATAACAATTCTAGATGATTTAAGATAATATAAAATCTTAAATTTTGGCATAAAGTCAAAAACGACCATTTGCGTTTAACCCTAAAATAAATAATTTAGATCACATCAGTAAAAAATTGACGAAATGACGAAAGCAGATATTTTCATATATTTATTTATCTACTCAAAAGAAACTAAATGTAATCATGCCAGATATTATACGGAATGTTGTATTTTAAGCGTCCAATGCCATTTCATATTTACGACGCCCTATTTTGATAGCATTATTTCCTCAATCCTATTTAATATTATTGTTATACATTTGTAAACATCTAATTTGAAACGCGAAATAACTTTTATTTGCAAATCCCATCGTAAATGTTTTAGTCGTAATAAAAGATGTACGTCAATTAATAAAACTAAAAATTAGTGTATTCTTGTGAATTTAGACCAAAAGTGAGCTTTTTTTTAAAAAAACAAGCTTACTTAATCGACCTCAATTTATTGTAAGTATCTGAAAACGCTAAAACACAATTAAACTAACCAAAAAGACAACTAAGCTACCAACAATGATATTTTAAAGAAATTAACCAACAGAGTAACGACCTAACAATGCTACCACGATAAGTGCCAAGACTTTCCTGTTGGTATATAGCTTTACTCTTTGGTCAAGACACAACTACCCCCCGATGCCGGTTATGCATCGAGTTTTATAGTTTTCTCCCCACTCTAACAGCATCTTTCCTATTCATCTTCCACAGTATAGTAAGTAATCCAATATTTGTTGTACGAAAATCTTAATTAAATATATTTTTAGAAAATCTTCTTGAAATAGTGATTATATACAGAGCGCCTAGCTATAGTTTTTAAAATTTTTGTCTGTTTTGCGTCACGAGCAAACCACTGAACAGATTTTGATGAAATTTTGTGTGATTATCAGTGTCAAAATATTGGATAGTGTTATTCTTAAAATCGATACTAACTAATACAACGTATCTAGGGAGCAGGGCTGAATCCAAGCGGAGCGAGGGTCAGTTATAAGTCATCAATAATTTCCAAGAATCGATATTTCCGTGACTAGCTGGACTACAAAATACTGTAACCCGAATAGTTTCATTAATACTATAGTGCTGATAGCAATCAGAAATCAGAGCATTTTCTATCGAAGTGAAAAGGTGTTAATATTGACGTGACCCAATATAAAGCGCTAACGACTAACGTTTCTATTGTACGTGTTGACTGCATACGTTATGCGTGTTCGTTTTTTACTGTAATATTACAATTTAAAGTAACAATTTTCTGGGCAGTTATAACATAATCAACTTTTGCTCCATGGTCCATCATACTGTACAATGTACCTACGTATAAAGACCAAAACATTTTTTTTTTCAGAATATTTACCTATATTTTTAATTTTCACTAATTTTTCTACTTATTTAAGTGAACACCTAGTGCAAATAACATTTGACACATCTATTTTCCTAAACAGAAAACACAACATACGCACCTTACACAATACAAGGTGGGTGGACCACAGGGCCGTAGCTAGGGGGGGGCATTGTAGGGCAATGCCCTACCTTGAAATCACAATGCCCTACCTTACAAATACCAAAAACTAGCATAAATTATATAATTAAATTATTTGTTCATAATTGGAGATAAAAAAATGTAGCGATAGGTATCTAAACTTTTCCGAACATACCACAGCTTGTGATATTCCCTTCATATTATAATACTTAATTCTACATGAAGATGGCATTTGAATCGCCATTGACATGAATTAGTGATGGATCTATTTATAATCTGTGATGCAGAGAGGATTCCCCGTACCATAGATTGATTAATAAATTATTTTTAACCAAAAAACAAAAACAGACTTCAAACTAAACAAGTCCTAATTAAAAAGGTGTGCGTGTACTAGCGTACACAAGTAAGAAGTGAAACTTCTTTATGACTTAATTTTTCGAAAAAAGATCTATTATAATGCAACTTTACAGAAATTGAAATTGGTTAAATAAAGTTAAATTAGATAAAGTTTAACAAAAGGCTTTTATTATCATAGACATGAATACAAATAATACAATTATTTTATTTTACCTTATTACTGCTAAGATTATTACAGCATTTCATTAATTGTAATAGAATTATTACTATCATTGTTATCGTTATTATATATTTTTGTAATTAATGACTTATGGTAACTGAAATATGAAATATATTGTTTACATTCCACAAAATAATTTTTCGTAAATGCCTGAAATAAAAGTATTTATTTTATTTATTTTTTATTGTATTTATTTTCACTAATACATTTCGAGGTAATCTATTTGGCTGTATGGGTGCGTACCTTCGGCTGAAAGATGGCGCGTAACGGATAAATGTGACGCGTAACGGAAAAATGTGACCAAATTTTTTTTTCCAACGCCGATAAAGAAGTGCCACTTCAAAAAGTAGAAAATAACACTTTTAAGAACTAATTTAATTTTGGAGCCAAGACGGACAGATTACGTTGCCTTTGCAATGGACTTTCGAACGATATTTTGATTATGTTTACAAATTGATAGATTAATCGAATGTGTATCTATTTAAAGTTATTTTGCTTTAGCTGGCACCGACTTCAAAATTAACTAAGTTCTTAAGATCTCATGATCAGAACCTAACCAAATTATTTTCGAACTACCCTTGAAGTACAACCTTTCCTATAAAAAAAGAATCGTCAAAATCGGTTAGCGTGATATTGAGTTATTCGTCCATTTGTTTACTCGTATCCCCCCCACAGCAATTAATTATTGCATCACTCTCATTCAGACGTGAATCTCTACATGCAAATATGGAAGTTCAACCATCCTGTTCGTTTGTTCATCGTTCATCGTTGAGGATTTGATAGTTCTTAGATCCATGCTCATTGCTCATGCTCTGTCACAGAAATTATTTGTTTACGAATAGCTATTGAATGTACATCAATACCTAGAGGTCAGTGATATACATGATCGAATTAAGAGCCCGTGCTTCGAAGGCAGATAAAGTATAATAAATTTTTTACTTCCGCCCTACCTGTAACCAATGCTGCCCTACCTCAAATTTGACTCTAGCTACAGCCCTGGTGGACCATGGAATGATATGTTCCTTCGAAGGCCAATTATTAAAAAGTCATAGTTACTGCCACGTGATGACAAATTCCTTTTACTTACACACGCGGCGGCAAGTCCTTCACGCATATATTATGTCAATGCGGTCTCTCAATTCATTGACTTCTTTTGGCGACGTTAAGATTGTAAGTAACGCTCACACAAAAACGTAAGTTTTGTCACTCTGAATTATTAATAAGGGTTGAGCTATGGTAATAAGAAAAAGTTACTACTTTATCATCATTTCGGTAGTTTTCCTAGAAAAGGCAATTGTTCCTTGTAAGGCCAATCATACTAGGACAGTTTATTTTATTCATAATTTTACTATTGCGGTCATTCACAACTTATTTTAAAAAAATATAAAACTCATTACTATTATTTTAAAACATTTCTAATAATATATTCTTAGTTATACAATTGTGTTTTAGTTATTTTTTGGTTGAGTATTTTATAAATTTATAATATATTATGTTGAGCGTTTAATGTTCCGTTATAATGAATTTATTTAATGAGTTCATTTAATGTAGTTTAAGTATAGCCCTGTTCCTAGCAAGGGCGTTTAGAAGAGCTTACTAAAACCTAACTTTATTGGATAATGATTAAATCTGCAATTAAAATGTGTTTAATATGTTATAAAAAACCAAAACGTTATTTAAAAATATGTTTATTTCGTTTATCCAGTAAATAAACAAATAATAACTGTTTATTTGTTAAGGTGGCCTTCCATGGTCCACCCACCACATTTTAGAATAACCTGTCACAAATATGTTCATGATCTATGTAGAACAACTTCAATCTTAAGACATATTGTTTGTTTTCATATAAAATACATTTCATAAATAGGTAGCACTGAACAGGTCAGTGTCAGCCGTTTACTATTTCTGTTTCCCGACGATGCTTACATCCGCTAATCTTGATTTTCATTGCAGGTAAGTCACCTTGGATGACGTCACCGTGAGCGTCATATGCAATGTGAAAATGAATCGGACTAACTATATCTCAGGTAATAAACACGAAAGTAATGGTCTTAGATACATCCAGAGATATTAAGTCGAAGACTATGATCTCATGACTTTTGCTTCATTAAATATATGTGTACAAAACGCTTCTGGGATTTGAAATATCTAATATTTGGACCTAGAATTTTAAAACAGATTATCCTAAAGGTGCATAAAAGTACATCATGTTTTTATATAAGCAATTATCTCATTCAATCTCTTGTAATGTTCTACTACCGTACATAGAGTAGTTGTAACAAGTAAGTAACAAGTCTACCTGTTTTAGAGGAGTCCAGAAGATCACATCATGATACGCCATCACACTGGCAAAAATCATACGTCAGTTAGGTTATTCTAGACCTGCCTAAAATTATCTTCGCCTTATTAGCAATCATATTGAAGTCAACTTCTAAACTGCGTGAGAGATGAGTTTTGACACACTTGACTTGTCCGAACAACTATAAATTGAATTTGTTTCCTCCTTCAATGTTGGTAAAATAACAAGGAAAAGCAAAGTTGTAATGAATAAAATGCACATTTCATAGAATGCAACCCGTATTAAGTAGTGTAAAATTCTGTCACCACCATCTTTGACTTTCAATTGCTTAAGACTGTATATTAATCTCAATATATTTCTTAATTTCTTGATACGTACATGATTTGTGATATATCTATACATATAACAAAAATTTTTACTTAGTCGGAAAGTCTCAGTGAAATTGTAATTATTATCAATACAATTCCGAAGTCATACTTATATCTGTCTGTCCGCATCACGAGACAACCACTAGATTTTGTTGAAAATTGTTATGATGAAAGTTGGTTACCTGAGTCAATATAGGATACTTTTCACTTCGGGAAAATATTTAATCTCAATGAAATACACAATAACCGTAACAATGTCTCTCCCGTGACCATGATTGCTGTAAAGCATTCGAAACGTTGGGAATTAAAAATCAAAATAAATCCGCGACAAAATCCGAAAAGGTAGTTTCATTTATAATGTCGAATATTCGCGTAAATCTAAGAAAGTATTACGTAACAATGTACTTAAAGATGAACCCGAGCGGGGCAAAGGGTGAGTCGCTAGTCATACTTAAGTATCTGTTTTTATATACAACTATCATTGCCCGCGGCCGCCCGCGATTTAAAGACTGAAAACTAAATTCTTAGAATTCACATACCGTATAATGTTTTACAGCCGGTTTTTAACAGTTACTTGAGATATCTAGGACTCGAGATATTTTCCAGCAATAAAAAGTATCTTATGTCCTGACCAGGATAACCAGCTATCATCACACCAAATTTCATCAAAATCTGTCCAGTAGTTTTCTCGTGATGCGGTCACAGACAGACATGCAGACAATTCTAAAAACTATAGATTCGGCCTCTGTATCGATAGCAATGGCTATTTCAATAAGGATTTCAAAAATATATTCAATGTACAGATTCGGCTAAGTTTGAATTTTATTATATGTATAGATTTTTTTTATGGGACAAAGGGGGCAAACGGGCAGGAGGCTCACCTGATGGTAAGTGATCACCTCCGCCCATGGACATCTGCAACACCACAGGGCTTGCAGATGCGTTGCCGGCCTTTTAGGAAAGGGAGGGAGGGAGGAGGGAGAAGGACGGGAGGAGGGATGGGGAGTGGGCCTCCCGGACTCTCACTTACCGGACGAAACGCGGCAGCATAGCTGCCACTTCACGCCGGTCTCCTGTGAGAGAGTGGTACTATACGGGGCGTGCCGGCCCATTCGGCTGCTACCCGAAGGTAACAAGCATGGCACTACCACTTGAAAATGTATAGATTATTTTATGAATGTATGTTCTAAGATGTCATATAATACTACAAATAAATGAAATAGTTAAAAATCAAGTTGTAAGATTTTGAAACGATTTTTAAATTCAGTAGACGGTTCTAGTATGCCTGACCGTCTGTTCTTACGAGTATGTTTGAATTAAAACTAAAGTTGTTTATATACATGTGACTAATTTTAATGAATGTTATTTATATTCTTACTTTTGAATAGAAAATAAAATATTTAAATAAATTCTATTTTAGCCGCCTACCATCTGCTGGTACCACTTCATGTAAGAATGGTTTCCAAACGAATTAGTGTTTAATCGTTTATAAAAATCCAAAATATGGCAGATATGACCCATATCGGTAAGCTGTGATAAATTTTCCACTCTAGTGGAAAGTTAACAAGATGCAATTTTCTATTACACAAAACCGTTACTAGGAAAACTTGTAATTTAAATAACTAGCTTCACGCCAGAGAGGACTTTATTGATAAGGAGGTAAAATAGAAAATCGTTTGGAGGCTCAAGGCAAATGTGGTACAGATTTATCGCAGAGTATTAGGAGAGCCGCGTATTTATATTAAGTGGAGAAGCTGTCGGCTCCTACGCCGACGCCACTTTTGGACGGCTGCATACAAGAATGATGTGGTGTGAATTTTTTAATCAGCTATAAATCAGTACTTTAATAAATACGTTTTTCATATATAACTCGTAAATACACTGAACGTGTAAACTTTACATCTGTTAGAAACACTTGTTTTTAGTACTGTATTTATTACTTTTTAAACAGTTTTGTTTTTATTATAATATAGACATTTCGTAGGAAAATTCAGAAAGAAATTTTCAATTACCATTAAATTAGGCCTTTGTCATTTAATCTGATCATTTTATTGGGTTTAACTAATATTGTCATAAAAATATTTAAAGTGATATTGAAGAAGCAATGTCAAAGCAAAATAAACATAACCGAAACAAAAGATACGCATCTGCATATAATTATAAATATTCAGAAGATGCCAAATATTAATCTGATGGTATATGTGAAGATTGTAGCGACACTTTACTCTTTCGGCTAGATCGTCCAACTAATAATAATCGCGCATGTGAAATGTTTTGGCTGGTGCTTTTTGTTCGCCGCGGTTATTTCAGTTTTCCAGTAGGTTTCTGAGCAAGATCAACTGTGGCCGTCTCCGCAGTACAGCTTTTACACAGGAATTGAGCTTTTCTGAACATACGCGAAATAATCATGTACATGACGAGAATGTGAGGGCTTACGACCTAAAAGGATTCAACGAAAGTGCGCCTTGAATAAAATCTAATGTGTTATTAGTGTTCTAATAGTGAAGTGTGCTTGTTCAGTGAAAGCATATTGTCCAATATGACAGAATTTTTTGGTTCTTGGAGCGGTAATCATGGTGACGATGAAGAAATTGAATCAGTGGAAACTGTGGAGACAGTTACCACGACAACTACGACTAGAAGGAAAACACGAGTAAGTGAAACAGATCTTTGTCATTGCAAGATCCAGGCTATGCGCCCTTGATCGTGACTGCCGCAGGTGTATTTTTGCCACAACCATTTATTTAGCACTGCGTTCTGAATTCCGACGATAATTTCCAGTCTACCTGACTTTGATCTTTGAGAATCCTGCATCGCATTCGAACGTTCAGCGTCTAACGTTCTAATTTGGGTATCACTATCATTGTTAAGGTTTATTTTGGACATCCCGATGTAGATGTCACGGGCGCTGTCAATGTAGAGATACAAACCAGTGTCCCATCAAGGTGAAGGCAATATGTGGATGTGGCAACCTCTTTATAAATCAACTGACGCACCGACTCTTAACTCTAAAAATACAATATTTCTCATTTTAAATACTCTATCTGCTCGTATACAATATTTTTATTTCATAAGAACATTCCAACTGTTCTTTAATATTATGTTTTTGAGTTCTTAAAATTTCAGAGCAATTAATTGTTTTCACGAATAGAGTGAACTATAATAGACTTAGGTACTGTTATTTTTGTCAATGACATGTGTATCTTTTGTTTTGCGACTAATCACGTATTTTTCATTAAGCGTATCTCTTCGATTATTTATCTTTTTAATCTAATAATTTATCGTAGGTATAATCCTTTTGCTGTAACTAATGTCGAGGACAATTATTGTAAAAAATCAACAACATTTATCTTTTGTAAAAACTAAATGTATATAAATATAAAAGAAATAAATTTAATAAGCATCTGTCATAATGAAGAAAACAAAATATTATGTTATCTTTAATTACATACTTCTTGCCGCCACGTGAAAATGTAAATGTCCCGTAAGAAGATCATATTAAAGCATCAAAGCACGTTATTTTCAGAGAAAACAGGACGAATTTAATTTTCCTTAACATTTCCGGAAGTAAGATGATTGCTAACACAATGACAACAACAATTAGATGGTTGCTTGGCGTTTAATGTTGGAGAAAATTTGTTATTATTCTGTTTCTAAGAAAGTTAGAAGTTTCCTTCGTGTTAATTGTATTTTCCTATGTGAAGGTATGTACTCGTACTTATGTATTAAACTATTCAGACCTTTTTCTTAACGTCTCACTGCTGGGCGCGGGCCTACCTTCGATACTAGGGGGATAAGGGCATAGTCCACCACGCTGGTCAGATGTGTGCTGGTGGGTTTCACATGTCTTTCGAAAATATGGTAGGTTCTCTCAGACATGCAAGCGCCTTACAGTGCTTTCCTTCATCGTAAGACAAATGGTAATCGTGTTGGAAATGATTCGGACTTGAAAACATGTGATGTTAAGAGAAGATAAAAATATAAACTAAGTAACAAAGTGGCATTCTATACTTTCAACTTAAATAGTTTTCAGCTTCACATTTTAACGTGGCTAATACAAAAACAAACCAAAAACTAGCATAATTTTAAGTATAAAGACATCAGACAAGAGCATTAATGCTAAATGCCAGAATTAAATTTCTAATTTTTATTATTTACAATATACCAAATACCACAAATCAAAATGTCAGGTTTGTTTCCAATAACTGTAATATATCTCTATAATTTCTTATATTCTGCGAAATAATACCTAGTCAATTATTGCCATAAATAATACACAGGCGTGATGTTCTAGTCGTGCGTTCCTTAGATCGTGACTTTGGCTTAGTTGCTAAGTACATCGCTACCTCCACATATATATTATATATATGATACTTATAACATTTTTTAAAATACACGAAGTCTTATTAAAAAAGCAAGGATAACCTTGCCTTTTGGGGTTAACCGATTTTTATAGTCTTATATTTGTGTTTTAATTTTAAAATTTAGTAGAGCAAGCTTCGCTCCTTTTAACTTATGTATCCTCCAGTAATTTTTTATAATAAATAATAAAACCTGTTCACTTATGGAAAGTGAATTTGAGAGTGCAAAAATAGAGTGCAACAATTGAGTTGTCTAGAGAATCTAGAGAATACTGAGTCCACAGTAGCCAAAATCGTTCAAAAGGGCATAAATCTGTTATTAAGAAAACTTAAAAGGCAGGTTTTGTAGATTTGATAGACGAACCTCAATATCGTTCCACGTAATAAATTATAGTCAGTTCTTAACCACTAGATGATCACTAATAGCATTAAGTGTTTTACAATGCTTTCCGTAATAACGTCGTAAATGTTCTTACGCGTACTACGTATGTACTATGTAGTAGAGTTGGCCTCTGTACATACATTTTTATTGTGCCATTGTGGAGTCGGACAATAGAGTCATTCTATGTATTGGGAAATATTGCTTTCGTCTTGAAGAATGAGAATATTCCCGACACTCTTTATTATCTATTCAACTGTTCTTTGTACTAAGTTGCACGAGAAAACTACTGTCCCGTATATAGGTAGGTACTTATTTTACTTTTTGTCAATATGTTCATATGAATTATAGGATCGATTTTTAATATCAGAAAATCTATTCAATATATTTGAAGCTGTTATTGATTATTTAATAATTATTAATAAAGCTTTTTAAACCTTCAAACATATTATACAATCAAAATAAAAAATGGAACTATTTAGCAAAAACTGATGACATTTGGAGTTTAATTTGGAGTTTTATTTGAGTGTCGAATATTGATGAATGAGTCAAATAAAAGCACTTTTAATTTGGAAAAATTTTATTTTAAATTACCACATATCGGGTTGCCACAAAGTGAGAGGTAGAGACCTCAGACGAAAAAGTAAACTGGGCTGAAGCGTTCATAAAATATTGAATAATTTATTTCTTATTCACGTCCTAATGGTAACAGTGTATTGCGTTAAGTGCACTATGCAATAAGAAACGAAATAAAAAGTAAAAATAATTTCCTTGCTCCTTCCAAACCCTCATCTGACCATAGTACGAATAATATAATAGCAAATATAAATAATTAATAATTATTAAGCGTTGTAAATAATTGATTTAAAAGTCAAAACACGATTTAATTTCTATAAAATATGTACATGTAGATTGTAGGTATATTAAATTTAAGAAATCTGAGGAAAATATTATTTGTTTAATTGCCAGTTTCGTTTGGCTTCATTCACTGTTCTACTCGCATACACTCGGTCTATCTCAACATCTTAATGTGAATAAGAATATAAAAAACATACAAAAAAACTTCATTTTATTTATTCTTTGCTCTTATAAAAAGTGATTCGTATATAATTATAATGAAGGGCTCGAGCTTCTTCGTGGCCGTGACTCAGTACTCGGTATGTTCCGAGTTATTCGCGTACCTGCTGACGGCATTATGGTTACAATACATTAGGTACATCCTTTGTTACATTTCAATGTTTCAATATTTCAAGTTCCTTCTAAAATTTATCGAAAATGCCTTTTTCTGTAACTTTTTTTTATCAAATTACCTATATAGATACTTACTGGGAGCTTTTGCGTGTTAAATATTAATGCTTTTAAGAATTCCTTAGAACTTATGTTAGATTTATTCTTACTTTGAAGTATTGGGTTAGGCTAGGACATGCGATGATCCCCCCCGATGTGGGTTCACCTGGTGATTATGAAGGGGATCATTAGCGTTCAGCAGTCCAGCTGCGCGTGAAGCCAAGAAACGCACTATGAGGTAGCCCACCTCGGTTGAGAAACCTGCTGGAAAGGCGTCATAGTTAAGTGACTTTGCGTGTCAGTATCTCTTAATCACCTGTATACCTAAATGTATTTTTAAGGCTTTTTTCTTGAAAACCCCTAGAAAGTTTTTTTGTATCTCTACACCTTAAATGAAGACTCTACCTGGTCTAGATTATATTGATAAATTAATCTAGAATCTAGATTATAGACCGTATGGCAACTTTCACTAAATGAGCTAATGTTTTTCATATTCATACGTCCTAAACCATATATATACCATACCATATATAACCAGACTATCAGCTGTTACATTATATACCTACTACATATTGTGTGTTATATAGGTTCTTCTATAAATACTCTAAAACCAGGTTTAATTTAGAAAAGCAAAGTAAATACAATATTTTGATTTATTGTTTTGGCTGGCCCACTTTCTGAAACACTGTAACATTTCCTTGACGATTGTACCAGCAATTAATACATGAATATAATTAATATTTTATGACTATAGTTAAATATTATTGACTCAAAATTATATTTATACATAGGTATATAATATGGCTTCAACAGAATCTTACAGTATACATTATATATTCTAAGTAGGTACTTTCTGTAAATCGGTTAAAAGCAATGTTTCACATTAATCTCTTGCTTCGACCTTGCTTCGACCATAAACACCTTGAAGCATGACTAAGGACCCTGAGAGATCCGTCTGGAATATCGGTATTGGTTATATGAGAATTGGGATAGATATCAGTCGTAAGTCGTAACGCATCTAAAAACTTTGCCGGGCTTGTACAGTAAGCGAGTTTTTTTTTAATTAAAAACTGAAATCATGAACGAAGTAGGTAGGGGGTAGGTACAATTTTAAAAGTACACACTTATATCTTATAAGAAAAAAAGATTATAAATTACCATAAAAATTATTTAAAAAACAATAAACATCATAAAAATAAAAATTCACACAAATATATATATACATATATTATATAGTTCACAATAGTTTTCTTACACGTATTTCTAAAAAATACGCTATCACTCGTATGTCTAAGCTACAAAGTACGCTACCAAATCTTCCTTAGCTGTAACGGGAAAGATTTCTAAAACCAATGGAGCAACAAATCAGACGAAGGCGTTTAGAATCTTACAAATCCGCTCAACTGCAAATATCGTTCAAATCGTGTAAAAACTATAGACTACAAAAAATATCGGGTACGATCTAGGAAGGTAACCGGGGTCGACGCACTGACGCCCTCAAACTAATGTTTATATTTGTGGGGAATAGCTAGAAATACACGGCATCCCACCACAGCAGTACGCTAACCTACTTCGATTGTCTGACACTCGTCAGTACAAGTTCAAAGGTATTTCTCACCTGTGTGTCATAATTTTTCCTCATTTCTAAATATACAAATGTGAAAATTTGACATGAAAAATTAGCCTCTATGTTTTAACATCAATGTTTATTAGTACATGCATCTTTTAATATAAATATAGGTTTAAATAAAAATTCTGACATCAAACTAGCCACATACCATCATTCTGCTCGGCTTCGTCCATAGGTAAATTTTAACGGTTATTATTGATTTCTTATAGATAAGATGTTTTCCTGCTGTAAAAAGTGTTTCATATATTGACCCGGATAATTATCTATCATCATACCAAATTCCATCAAAATCCGTCCAATAGTCTTCTCGTGATACGTTCCCAGACAAAAAGGCAGACATGTAGACAGACAGTCATACAAAAATTTAAAAAACAATGTAGAATTCAATGAGATATTTCAATAAGATGTACCCTAAAGCGAAACTAAATTGTACCAGTAAAGTCAAGACACTAAATAAAGCTGACTGACTGAAAGGGGTTTTGTAAATTGCGAATATTGTCAGGACTCACACCTGAATTGACAAACGGTTAACATTTAACTCTTCACGTCGAAATATCTTTCAGTAACTATCCACTTAGAACTATAATTGTCAGCAAGACTTACTATATCGCAGTTACTTATCCGAATGGTGGTCTTGCAGATGTCGAGCACGCAATAATGACGTTTCTCACTCTCGTAATATGGTATATTTTTGTATGAATGGATTTGTATTTTTGGTTATACTCGTACATCAAACAGTTTCGACAGATGACGTAGCTCGATGACAGCGGACGAAAGTGCTAATTGTCTACGACAAACTAACTAAATACAATTTGCTTGAGCCAAAATATGATATATGTCGGTTGAAGAAATAACTTATTAGGCCATATTTTTTTACTTACAATGATTTTTCTATATCATTTAAGCCCTTTTTAAGCCTTAGCTATATTTCAAAACTATTCTCGATAATTGCTAGCAATATCAAATGCTTCATTATAATTTATATTTAAAAAGTCGCTCTTCTCACGTGGTTTTTGAATGAAGGAGACTGAAAAAACATGAAGGAATGTGGAATTTAGCCAAAAGTATAAGATGCGTATACTAAATAAAAAAATCTTTAAGACAATATCCCATCAACAAACAGTTCAATAGCATCATAGAGGCTTGTAACAACACAATGGCCGTGTTATTTTAATAGCTCCTACTAGTGTAAACATAATAGAGTCTTAATTCCTGCATCATAAGGTTTAAAATTGCTCCAAAACCAATGTTTACATATGACTTCGTTGAATTTAATACATTAGCTTCTAAAATAGATCGTCCCGCTCTACCCCACGGGAAAGGTACATTTTTGGAAATCAAATAAAGGCATGATATAAATATATTAAACAAGGTTATCCAAAATAGAACGCGAAAAGAATTTGGTAGGGAAAGGTCAATTTTACGCTTGTTTATATTAGTCAGTGCAAAAGTTAGTCGCGACGTTATACGCATTTGTTTCGAAATAGGTTATCTATTTATAGGCATTTATTTTTAATAGTGCTTGCATTACGATCAAGTCATTGCTATTACAGTTTAACTCTACCTCTGGTGGTTTTTTAACTAATGTTGTATTCATCATCAGCCCTTTTTAACGTCCCACTGCTGGGCACGGGCCTTCCTCAGTACGAGGGGGATCAGGCCATAGTCCACCGCGCTGGCCCAGTGCGTGTTGGCGGACTTCACATGTCTTACGAAAACTTGCTAGGTTTTCTCAGACATGCAGGTTTCCTCACGATGTTTTACTTCACCGTACCTAAGATAAGTGGTAATCAGGATAGAAATGATTCGCACATGAAAATATCAGAGGTGCGAGACCCGGATTTGAACCAGGATCACTCGGTTATACAAGCGACGCGTTACCGCTGGGCTTGCACTGCCAATTCTGTATTAGTATTTTTTAAATGTCATCTGTTTTTATATTATACTATTTAACGTCAGCGAAGCCACGGATTCAGCTAGTTAAAATAAATAAAAAAGCTCTTAAGTAAATAAATAACAATTTCGCAATAGACACTTATAGACACTTTACAAGTTTTGTTTGTAATACTAAAAAGACTAGATAAGGTGTTTCTTAACATTGTAGAGAGGATAATTTTCCGGACTTTCTTGTTTTACAATAAAATAGCTTTGTTCATTGCTATCGTAAAAACCTTCTGTTGGAAATACTTTGTGTAGTTAATTACTTAGACTATTATTATGCGATATACTCGTATACGCAATATAAGATGGGAATAGTAAAATTTAAACCATATAAGTAATATCTCATACGCATATCATTGAGTTATTATTACAGTAATAATAACTCAATGACGCATATAAATAAAATTAAAGTGTCGGTTTTTAATTTCAAATTAACAAATTTTCACTAAATGCATAAAATATGAAAGTATACACCGTACTAACATCAAAAAATCAATTTTAAAAATGTTTGTCTGTCTGTTTGTTCGGGCTAATCTCTGAAACGGCTGGACCGATTTAGAAGGGACTTTCACTCGCAGATAGCTAATGTTATAAGGAGTAACTAAGGCTGCATAGAAGTTTTATTTATTTTAGCGCCTTCGCGAAATCTAGGGACGAACCCGAGCGAAGCGAGGGTGAGTCGTTAGCTTACTATAAACGTTAAAACAGTAATGAGTCAAAACATGACTCAGTCGGTTCCCGGCCGCTAATGCTACCCAAAGTCAACAACACTGTATTTAATTATAACTTGTTTTATGTTATAAACATTAAATTAATTTAGAAATTGTCTTTGTAATGAGATTGCTTATAATAAAATTGCAATAAAAGCTACTTAGCTACTTACATCTTCTTTGTAGATCTTATCCTAATAATAATATAAGAGTAATTCTTGTTTATACGTACATGAAGTGTTGTGTATCGTTGACGACAAGTTTAGCTAAATTTGTAGTGTTACTCTTCTTCTTTGCCAAACTTCGCGGGTTCAAACTTCAAGTCCCGTAGAGGGCGTTCATTTGTGCGATGAACACGAATGTTAGTGCATCAGTCCACTAGTCATGGCCGTTTATATTTATTATATGTACCTAAGTATTTAAAGTAATATAGGTAATGTGCTTAGTGTATCAACTATCTGGTATCCATAACACAAGCCTCGTAGCTTACCTGTAACTATGGAACTAGATGTTTAATGTAAAAATATATTTAAAAAAAAACTCGAAAACGACTCTAACGCACACCTTTTAAAAAATGCATACCTTTTGAAAAATTAACAAATGTAATGTATTTATATTATTACATAAGATTTTATTTTTAAAGTTTATGATATACCCTAGTTAGGTGTCTTTTCATAAAAAAACGCAGTTCGAAAAACATAGAGCAATGCTCAAGTCCAAGTACTTAGATGAAATTAAAAGAATTTCATAGAAGCTTTTTTCTTTTCATATATCTAATTAGTATAAATTATTTTAAGCTTAAATATATAACAAATAATAATATAACATAGGTACTTTACCAAATTGCGTACTGCTTTTATTACAACATTTTTTTAAATTACGTATGTTAATAAGTCTAAGGCACGCCTAATTGCTCAAGATTTTTCGGTTTTCTTATGCACTTTACATATATTTATTTCTATAAATGTAACGCATAGTACTTAGGTAGGTAACCAAGTCAAAAGTCTGTTTCGTGCAAAACAAAATCATTATTGAGTTTTATCACCAGCAATCATCTTTGTTGTATTAGTTGTTGATTTCTGCCAAAGATGTAACATTTCCTCTTTGATGTCATATTTTTGATATGAACTATATTATGTTGTATGTACCTAGACCTAAATTCTCTAGGAAATGAGTCAAATTATTTATTGTTGTGTCAGTGGGCGTCTCGGCCTTGCTCGCGAACGCCGATGTCACTTTATTCATTGTGATGGGTCTTTCAAAGTTTTCGAATGATATTATTATCATTGAACAAAATGTGACACTTTCGTATTTGCTCGTTTTTCACACAATTATGTTTCAGTTTCATGGTCATAGAAATATTAGGAAAACTAACAAAGATGAAGTTAAATGATAAAATCACATATTTTTCGCAGACATCTTTCGACAAATATCTACCTAGTAACATTTAGTTTCCAAATATTAGCAAAACTATATTGACGACACGTTTGGCTCGGTTTGCAGTGAGCCTACTTGCTGTGCCAGCGGTCGCGGGTTCGAGCCTGCTAGGGGCATTTATTTGTTGAAAATGAATGTTTGTACTCTAGTCAAATAACTTTCAAAATCAAATAACTGGTATCCGTCACACAAGCCTTGTAGCTTACCACGGAACTAGATGGCGTTGTGTGATAATATCTCAACAAATTTATTGTATGGTATCATATTTCTATGTGTACGGGTGCCACAGCCCACAAGCAAGGTCTTCAAACATATAAAAGCATCTATATAGGTACTAGTATAATAAGGAGGCTTACTAAGTTTGTTTGCTTTTGGTTAAACGCGCTATCTCAGGAACTAGGTACTCATCCGATTTGAAAACTTATTTTTGGATTATATTCCGCAGAACCATTTTAAGAGATTCAATTACACAAATATTTTGTCTAGGTATGTTTAAAATCATGTATTAGGGAGATAAAAACATATTATCAAAACGTAAATGTATGAATGAAAAACATAAATATGTTGTAAGAAACAACAAGCCTCACTTAAAATACAAATAAAAGGTATCATTTACTTCCTTTTCCTGTCTCGTCAACCTTTAACAATGGCAGTAATGAGCAAAACGTTTGCTTTTGTAGGTAGGCGGGGGAAACCGTTCTAAAATAATCTCACGGTAGAGCTTTCGTACACAACTTTGTTATAAACTACTCGTACTTCTAAATAAAGAAGAATGTAAAAGCTTACAGTTTTAGAATATATATTTTTTAACTACTATGTTTTTATTATAGTGTTTAACTGTCTCGGTAGTGTAGTAAGCGTGTACGGTTGCACATCCGGAGGACCAGGGTTGAGTCCCGGGTCGATCTAAGTTTAGACATTGAGTTTTATTGTTTAGTAAGCTTCAGTAACAGTCCGGAGTTGGGAAAATTGGTGGTGGTTAACTCTCGTGCATGTAAATCCGTCGGACCTGCGCCTTAGCTCTCACTGGTCGCGTCGAGTAGTCGTCCCACCGGTGTTTGAGAGTGACAGGAATAGAGAGTGCACTTGTGTCTGCGCGTACACGCGCTGCACTAAAATAATATCTCCTTATACTATTCGTTTTACACAAATTACATTTTTTTTTCTATTCTTTACCATCTCATTAACTGTAGTACATCTCAGTAGTAATCTTATACGGATATCCCATAAAGTACATAAACACCTATTCATTACTAAATAGTAAATACGTATATTGATAGTTGAATTCAAGTGTCATATCCTTGACATAAGCTAAGACCTAAGAGCAATCTTACGAATTCTACGCGACATTGACCCAGTAGGTATATGGTTCCCAAATGGCACTTCTAGAAGCCAATAATTGAATTGAAAATCTTATGATGGCACAGCAAGAAATAATAAATTGTACCTATATTTAATATTAGAAAATATGTTTGAGTTAAGTTTTGAAATTTCTGTCTGCCACTTGCTACTGTCTCAATATTAATAAAGATTAATGTTAATTTATTTATGAGAGTTATAGATAGTAAAAGCTCCTTATAGATTGAAATATTTATTATTTATTTAATTCGTTTATGTGAGTTAGTTTAAAATATTTTCGCATAATTAACCTTTGGCAGGCATTAAAACATGTGAAAGTCTCGTATAGATTAGTATTTAATTACATCACTTTTAGTGAATTCATTATACCATATCAGAATTGGTACTTCGTAAGCTACAGACTGAGTATTTTGATTGTAAGTGATAAAATCGCCTTTATTACAATTACGTTGAAAAATTTCAACCATAACTCACAAATCATACACCTAATTTTTCTTGAGTCATATTATGTCGTGAACTTCAGAGATAAATATGAAAAAAATCGATTCAGGATAGAAGACATCGCGTAACATATAGAAAAAAAAACGTAGTCATGAATTAAGTAACCGGAACTCACTTTTTAATAAGTCGCATATACTTATATATAACGCATGCCACTTCGTTATGTGAGACTCCTCATCCTCCAGAAAGCCAGTAAGTAGTAGGTACGACCTCAGTCCTGATAAATTTTTGCATAGATACAGAGCAAGTAGGTATGTACCTACCTGTCATATTTCTAAAAAGTGGGTTCAAAGTGGGTTCAGTTGAACAGTACATGAAAAGAAAAAAGATAAAGAAAGTGTTTTCGTACAAAATAGCACTACAAATCAAAATAAAAACATTACACGGTTCATTTCATATCGTCAATTCGTCAAGTCAACGTTAACACAAATTAAATTTCTCATTCTAATAAATAATTTATAATCTATTATAAATACTGAATAGAGATTTAATACTTTTCGCTCCGTACTACAGGAACCGTAGCAACTAAGTAGGCTAGGTACTTTTGTTTCAGAAATTTTATTTATTTCAAGTAGAGGAACCCGCGGTTTCGCTAGCGCTACATCGAACGAGGGAGGGTTGATAGTATTATTATAAAATAGATAAATTTTAAATGTTTATGTACTTTCTGAAACAACATTAGCATTAAAGGAAAACCTGGCGCGTTTATTTGACTAAATAAATCGTACGAAAATCGATTCAATTATTGCTTTCATCGTAATAAAATCAAATGTTCCTAGCAGTATTTACATTCTATAAGCTCAAACATTCGTTCCTTATATATTTTTGTATAAAAGACATGTGAACCTACTAACCCGTGTTTAGCTAGTGTGGTGAAGTATGGTCTAATCCCACTTAAATTAAAGAAATCCTTGCCCAGCAGTGGGCTAAATTAATAATACTTAGATCATCATTTTTAATTTTTAAAAGTTTAGTTTAAATCTGTAAACTATAGAGGTTCTTTGTGAAATATGTAATTATTTCACATTTGTGAAATATGTAATTAGGTCAGTAATAAGTTTTACACTGTGAAGTATCGATTCGAATCCGTTGTATCATTTATTTTTATTGGTTGAGATGGAGTATGAAATACGATTAAGTATTTGAACTACATTCAGGGAAGACATGCAGCTCATATTTTTTCCCAAATTCTGGAGGTAATTGAGTGTTAATGTTAAAATTTCTTTTAGAACTTTATTATCTAATTATAGAAGTTTAATGAAACATGTTCACAACTTATGTAATATTATAACTACGAAAACACATAGATTACTTAGACATTGGGAAACCCTGGTACAAACCAGGACGTCGCACGTAAACTATACTACACACTAAATATTCCTTTTCTACAAAGAAAAAAATATTCTTCAGATATAAGGAGCTTAGGAGTACCTACTTCAGATCACAGTACAATCAGACTGCCTACGAAAAAAACTTTTGAACAGCTGTATAGTTATAGTGTGACAAGCACAGAAAAAAAATTAAAAGATCATATCGAGAAGCAATTCGTTTTTCAAGTCTAAAAAAATACCGGCAACTCAAAAATTTATTATTGCATATGTGCATTAAAAAAGCCAAAGAAAAAAGAAATCGAGTGTTGAAGTTTTTGTCACAACGATGACTTTCCAAGATCGCACAGTTCGATAACGATGAACCGGTTCTTCGAAACGGGAAAACTTGAATTATGTGGCGTACTGTAAAAAATCACAAACCTAGACAGTTTCTTATGATAAAATGGGAACATTATTTACAAATTTTATACAAATGCGATTTACTTACCAAAACAAAAAGCAACAAAAATTAAATAAGATCGGAGACAGTTTCGATCCATCTATGACAAAATGGTACACTTCGTACAATTACAATTGGATCTCAGTCCATAAAATCCTTTGATTATATATAATCAAAGATAAAATCTTATCCCTTAAATACAAAAGAAATACTTGTTAGCAGCTAAAAGGTACTGTGGATCTTACACAAATGAAGCTGATATTTTTCTGGTATCAAAAGAAAATGAAAGCAAAAGCCGGGACCCGCGATTATTCATACTTTTCAATTAAGAGACCAATTTAATAGAGTAATCATTTTATCATGCTATTATTAATAAAACTTTCTTCAAAAGCTTCAATAAAGCATGAGAAATACACGTTTAATTGGAGAACCGGAGAAACTGTCAAAAGTAATAAAGGAAACAGAAGGTCATTAAAAATTAAGTGTGGTGGCATTATCTCGACTGAAAAAGAGCCTACCTAGTAAAATAGTAATCAGGTACATACATTATTTTTTTTGTACGCGATATAGTCGCAAATAGACTTATTGCAAGCTTCTAGACCGCTTAGTATCTTTGACTGCGAAAGATGGACAAATAAATCATACTCGTAGTACGAAACTAATAATAAACAATGTAGGTGTACAAAAACACACTGTTATCATATTTTTCTTACTTGATTACGTACTTCATCGCAGCTATATGCAATAGAATCAATTTTAAATATTAATTTCCAACGACAAATATAGAACATAATGTAAGTATAAATAATATAAACGATTACGTCCTGCACTGCGTAATCTTCTTCAAAGCGTGACGGGGTCAAACGACTGTTTCTTAATAACAGTCTTTCATACTATTTTAAAATAATATTTTTCTTATATATTTCCATATAATATGAAAGAAATTTATTTCGTGTTTACTTACCGTGATTATAAAGCGTTTTGAAACTGTATAGTTTACGTCATTAAAATTGCAGCCGCAACCCATTTTTTGTTCTTGAACTACGGTAACCAGTAACAAAAGAATGTAACACCATTTGAATTTCGAATTGCACGATAAGGAGGTATGGTTCTGGCAACACTGGTCACTACGGATCGTGGCAGGTGATAATAATTGATGGGTTTTATGCTGTACGGAATAAGGATCATTTCATATGATATCCTGTTCACTGACAAGCCCCTTTTCCAGTGATTAATTATGCGTAAGTGAATCGCAATTATACTGTTAAGTTTCTTGGCGGTACCGATTTATGAATTAATCATAAAGCCGTCGTGTACGAATGGGTTACCTCAGACCAAATATAAAGTTTATTTGGTCTGAGTGGGTTACTAGATTTCCAAGCGTAATTATGATATTATAGATAGGGTTCATCACATAATAGGTATATTTAGACGATGATAAATACGTAAAAAATTGGTTACCTTTATAGCTCAAAAGTAATTTTATTTGTTTATTACCTTTTATGTATAGTTTTAGTTTTTTCCTGATTTTGTAAACTTCCAATCAATCATTTCCAGGTTCGATAGAAGATCAAACTAATTAAGTTAATGACTAGGCTCATTACATCTCCCACTCTCCCTACCTATACCTTTCATGAAGCAAGACCGTAGATAAAAATTAGTATTTCATATAATATTAACAATTTAATTAAGTATATTATACATCTAATTATTATTTCTGTAATCGCATGTTTGTATGTATGTAAATTTAAACATGTTTGAAACACGTCCACGACTTACTTAGTACGCATAATTGTACTAGTTAGCAGGGTTGCTAGTTTAATGAACTTATAATCAACCTTAGCAAAAGGAAAGTTGGTGCAGGTAAACAACTTTTTTAGGAGTGTCGCCTTAATTGGCATGTAGATAGTTGATAGTTAAAAATGTGGTTTTCTCATTATTTATATACCTACTAAAATACTGTGATTTAGATATAAACTTGTTAAACCAAATATTTTATTCATTTGAAGGTAAATACTAAATACATTATATTTAGAAATTTAAAGATTTTGATTGTAGATATTTAATAGATTAAATGATATTAATACTTGTATATCAGAAATAGAAATTACATAAAATACGCATTTGTTTTATTTACTTTTTTATTTCTATTACTACTTGTTATAGTATCCTTGAAATTAATAACATTTATTGAACCATCAAAATGAGGCAGCCTTGAATGCCTATATGCACCATTAATAAGTTCATTTACCTGCAACGTATTTCAAGCATGAAATTTATCAAATAACTAGGTAATATTATAAATGTTGCAATTCAATTACCTTTATCACATTTACGTGTTACGCTGTACGCAATAAATAAAACAGTTTTTTTATAACAATTAGGTATTACAAGCCACCTCTTGATTTTCGTCATTGCTTAACTCGGAAAATACGGAAATCAAAGGATGGCTAAATAAATATTAATATTAATTCCATAAAGTATTAATATAAAAATAAAGATATTTGTATTTGTACCTAATAACTAATAAGTGTTCTTATAATTCTCTCCATTGAGAGCAGTAATAATAGGCCAAGAACAGCGCGTTTGATAGCAAAACAACGATAGCATTGTTTCCATACAATTCTATCTCAAATGTCAATTCCCTTCAAGGTTGGCTGTATTGTTATATTCATTTTTATCGAAAGCTACATGTTAAAGACCTTGCAATGACCTGTGGCAATATGTACCTACATTTGGGTCTTTCTATTTCACAACTCGGAATTTTCAAATCAGTATTTTAATGAACATTTGTTAATTCAAAATCCGTGCAGTACTTTTTGAGTTAATTGTTAAGCGATAACATACAAACAGACATTTTTTTTTAATAACTATTGTTTTGGGGTTTATATTCAATACAAAATAATGAATAAGTTACAGACATTGATTTTTTTCTAAGCTTTATTATACTGCGTCCACTAGATGGTGGTACTTATACATTGCATCCTCAGACTACTTTATTTAATGTAGTCTGAGATTGCATCGCGTTAGCGTTACGTTCGCTTTGAATCATAATATGTGGTGTGGTCGCTGGAACTTTTTAATATAAAGTATGTTGATATATCAATTATTCATTTTTGACATACGTACTCTTGTGGTACGTATATTATAATGTATACGTATGGTAATTCTATAGTAAGCTTATATAATAATTAATATATAATTTACAATCGATTTTACTTTTAATCGTGCCTATAATAGACAGTTTAAGAAGCCATGTGATACTTTCAACGCGTAAAACAACGTACAATAGCCATAATTGCGATAGAACGCTATAGTGTGGTGAAAACCTTTTTGTGACTTTCGAGTTTCGCTTCGAAAGTGAACTTGCATCTAAAGCTAAATATGGAGACAACTGACAAGTGATTACGTGATCTAAATGTCTATGTAATTTAATCGAAAGTAGTACTAATGTCTCAAACATAATAATAATAAATAAACATAACCAAATGCAGACCATAAACATAAGAAATTAAATTTCCTTTTAAATATTTTGTTTTCATTTTCCTACAAATCTTAAATTTTAAAACAAATATGTACATACATAGATACATACATAGGTAACCAATTAGCCTGTCTATAAGTATTTCATCTTAGAATAATAACGCTTTATTCTAAGTATTTCATAATAATAACCGGCTTGGATATTAGAAACTTACGGAAAATTAAAATAGGTAGGTACATCGTTGATAAATTTTATTTCTTAAATTCTTTCTTCTTGAATATAATTATTTTATTGAAGTTTTCTACGAAATATTATTTCTTAGACCACATTAGGAGGTAGTGTACCTATTTATTATTTATAAAATATTACGTTGTATTATAATTAGGTAGTTCTCTGAGTTTCTATTTTCCTGAATATACTGGAAATTTACTAACGTACCGACCGACTTCACACAATAAGAATATAAAAATCCCATCTCAAAGTGAAGTCGAAAATGAGTTGCATTCATTTAAATAATTCGCCGGTTTCCAAAAGACGCACGTTTTCTCGTTCTTCTGCAGCGATCTTCGCTTTCAATTTTTCCAATTCCCGATCTCTCATTATCTTTTTTTCGGCTTCCTCTTCCCGCCATGCAGCTTCTTGTGACTCATAAAACTTTTGTTTTACACGGCCGTATATAATACCCGCGACCAACATTGCATATCTCATTCCTCTGATCAAAGGGGATACGGGAACTGGTGGTCCATAAGGAAGTGACATTATTTAACTATTGTTAATCTTGACAGAATTTATAATTTTAAGTAAATCTGAGATTTAACACAAAAATATGTTATAATATGTATTTAATTTTTTTTAACAATAACTAATAATTCAATAATTCAATTCGATTCTTTCCTTTAATGGCTTCCAGAATTGCCGGTTGGGGCTTGGGCACACAATAACAAATAACTTATTCAAAAATAACTTAATGACATTTGACATTTTATAGAACAAAAATACAAAAACGTGTATTCCATGAAAAGGTCGTTGAACTTTTTAGCACGCAAAGGTATGATGCATTCTAGCACATCCCTATTTAATAGGTCAAGTGCGAAGCGTAACAATAAAAATATTTTTTTGTGTTCCGGAATTACATTTATATCGTTCGGAAGGCCAGTGGCCGAGAGTGCAGCTAATAATACCGTTTGTCTCTGGTGTGGCGACCACCAATTATAGCAGACTGGCGGTCCGCCAGCGATTGAGTTGGTGTAGCGTGGTCAACAGGAACAATCGTTTATCGAATCAATCATTATACAGCGATAATGTTTTAAAGCAATAAGTAAAGTTATCTGCAATGCATTATTTTTATTTTATTATGTTGAAGAAATATCCATTCTGATACTACTTTTTAATTTTGTTTTATAAAACTTTTTTATTAAATAATTTTAACGAATTATTATTTTATTATAAAAACATTTGAAGTCACGCAACTTTCACTCAAGCCAACTTGCTAAATAGTGTTAAATATTTACTCATATCTTTTTTAATCAAGTTATGTTAATGTGATAACAATATTATCGTTAGAAATGATGATATTGATTGGTGTTAGTGTAAAATTTAGATAATACTGATGCAGCTTCTGTAGCATTATGAATATTTTAGTTAAGCCGTTAGCCGTGGGCTCCTTTAGTAAATGTATACAAAAACTTGACAAATTTATACTAAAGCCTTCCTCGAGAACTTAATGAAAACAACATGAAAACCAGTGCAGCAGTTTTTGAGCTTATCGCGAACAGACTGACAGACAGACAGACAGACAGACGCGGCGAAGGACTTCGTTTTATAATATGTAGTGGTATAAATACAAGGTGTGTGGACCATATAAGCCACCTTAACTATTAAACAGTTATAATTTGTTTATTTACTGGATAAATGAAACAAACTTATTTTTTTATAACACTTTGTTTTATTATGTAGCATATTAAACACTTTTTTTATTGCAAAGTTAATCACTATCTAATAAACGTAGGTTTTGGAAAGCTCTTCTAAATGGCCTTACTAGGAACAGGGCTCCATATAAGGCCAATATTATAAATCAGTCATTGAACTGAAAACTAACGTTATGATTATCAAAATATCTGCTTATACTTAAACTACATTAAAAGGTCTTTCATTATAACGTAACATTAAACGCTCAACATTATATATCCATTTATAAAATACTCAACGAAATTCAATCACAATTGTATAAGCTAGTATAGTACCTATTATGTGATATGTGGTATAACTAATAATCTTTTAGAAATTATAATAAAGAAATGTTCTTAAAAGTAATACTAATGAGTTTTATATTGATAAAAAATAAGTTTTCAAGGACCTTAATAATCGTAGTAAAATTATTAAAAAAATATCTGACCTAGTTTGATTGGCCTTACAAGGAATCAATGACTTTTCTAGGAAAACTACCGATATTTTGACTGAAATCATAATAAAGTGGTAACTTTTTTTTAATAATATAGCCAACCATTGTTACTAATTCAGAGTTACAAAAAATAATGAAAATAATTGGTTATTTACTTAAAAACTTTACTTAAAAAGTTTCTCTGTGAGCGCGACTTACAATTTTAACGTCGATAAGAGAAGTCAATATATCGATGGACCGCGTTTACATAATATCGGCGTGAGGGACTTGCCGCCGCGTCTATGTCCATAAGATAGTTAGGTATTAGTGTAAGTAAAAGGAATTTGTTATCATGTGTCAATAACTATGATTTTTTGATAATTGGCCTTCGAAGGAACATGGTCCACCCACCTCATTTACTACATGAAGGTACTTTTAAACATAGTTGGTGTTGCTTGCGATTGAAAGTCAAGGCGTTGCGAGGAATTGCTTTAAATATTACTTTTAGGTTTATGATATCTTTATCTATATAAAATTATAAAATACTATTCTATTGCTGATTCAATTACTTAGTTACCAAAAATATGGCTAAATAAGTTATATAATAAATGAGACTAAATAATTATGAAGCGTATAATTGCCAAACATTACTCACCTTCGTAGTAGATAAGTTATAAGAATTTACGGAGCTAACATTGACATGCAATATACCTATTCAATTATAGTTCTACTTATAAAATGTGAGATCATAAAAGCCATTTTGATTGGATTTGGTAAATTGGATGAACAAAGGTCATATAGGTATTTAAAAGTATTTATTTTTGTGGAAACTAGAAAATGCAACGATCGCCGGAATCGCCACACATAAATTTCATAGCAATGACTAAGGTTTCTTTCATGTAGATGATAAATTATTTATATGCTCTACTGTGTAATTTATACAAGTAGTGCAATAGGATTTAAAAAAAAGATAATACATTTAATAGAAAAATTAAAAGTACTAATATATTATTTTTTTTAAAATTGTGGGTAAAAATAAATTCCGTAAGGATGTTGCTAAGTTTTATTTTAATCGGTCGAGATCTTAACTTGCAGTTTTTAGTCTTAGTTCGACTAGCATAATGTAAAAAAATACGAAATGTTTAAATTTTAATAGTGTAAAAAAAAAATATGTGTAATAGTGTACTGTGTAACTGTCATTGACGGTAGTCAGCCTTAGAATAATATGCATTATTATTCTAAGTAGTCGGCTATATTTTAATAAAATATCAATCACATCTCATCTACTCCACGGCCTATAATCCACTCTTGTAATAATGTTGTAATTTGTTAAATTCCACAGTGTAGTACCCAGGAAAGTAGAAATATATTATATAATAACTTTTCGTAATTCAGCACTTGAATTTAAAAATGAATTATTTTGATTTAAGTAACTAAATTAAATTAATATCAACAAACTAGATAGGACCATTGTTAAAAAGCACTCATGCTCAAGTCTAAAAAAAATCAATAACAATCCTCATCTTGTTAGGTTCAATAGCAGCAAGAGCAACCCATTAGGAAGGCGAGGCATGAAATAGGCTATTACGTAATCTTCCTATTGTAAAGAACATAATGTTCTCTGATATAAAATGTCACGACCTCGTACTATAATAACAATTACTCTAAATGAGTCCTTCCGTCCATGGAAGTAAAAATATATATTATTGGATCAAAATATATCAATAAACGCTATTCCAACTATGATGACCATTATCGGTAGCGCAATCTATTTGTAAACAATGATATACATATATCCAATTATAATACGTCATCATTGCATATATCATTGTTACTATCACTTAGTTTATCTCTCGGTAAAACTTGAATTGAATAAATAGGTACATTTTGATGATCAACATTATGAATAATAATTTTTAGTTTATATTAAAAGTAAAAAATAAAACAATATAAAATTCATTTATTTTTATATAAATATTGATTAAGTTTTAAAGTATGATTTCATTTATTTTTTATTTGGAAACTTGATAAGAAACCGGTATCGAATGTTACTTCTTACCAACTCAATACACAGTGTACCCTTCCCTAGCTATTTGCTATCTTTGTCGTACACGTCAATAAATTATACTGCTCTCTTTCCTTTATTGGACTTTATTTTCCACTTCCAGTTCCAGTCCGTATTTGTCATTTGCTGTGGAAGCTTGGTTGAAACTACTTTTTTTATTCGATTATTGAGATGTAAGATTCTATCGTTGTTTTGTTTATTAATTGAATAGAAAATTAATCTCACACGCCTAGTGTAAACGTGTCCATAGTAATTATATTTTGTCATTTAATTTATCGATCAATTAACATCAGTGGGTGTGGTGTAGAAACCTGTCAAATTCGATGTTTTATCTAAACACCCTAAAATATCTATTGTACTTATGTAAAAAATTGATATTGTGTGGAAGTGCTTAGTGTTACGTATTGGTTTGCAGAAGTCGTCAACGACGAAGACGACGACGATGACGACGCCGGCAAAGCTGTATGGACGCGAACTGTCCGCTTATGATGATGTTGACGTCGACGAACTGCTTGCTAAGTTGTCGCAGGAGGAGCTTACTATGCTTGCCAAAGAAGTCGATCCAGATGTAAGTACTGCAAATATCTACATTTATAAATTAAAATAATTAATAAAATCTAATTTATAGATATAAACCCATCAAAATTGATTATAAACTTATATTGAAATGCTAAACTTAAGCAAATATTTAAGTATAAAGTACCTAGAATACTTTGAGGCATCTTATTTTGTACTGAATAATACCTAGATGAGCTTTGAAGGCCAAACATCATACCTACTTATAGCTATACTAATTGTATTGTTTACAAAATGGTCAAGTGTTAATAACAAGTAGATACCTACATTGTCAAGGTGTAAGACCTTGAAAAGTTTAAAATACTTTTAAATAACAAAATTTTTAATGACCAATATATATTATATTAATAAATATATTTATTGTTTTAAACTTTTGTGGATATTAAAAATGTCAAAGTTAATTAATTGAGTATTAAGGTAGTAAATTAAAGAATAGGATTTTCTATTATATGATAGAGATACCTTTTCATGGTTATTGTTATCAAATGTTTCGTCTACTAGGTCTTATAATTTGGTATAGGGGTGTAAAGTAGCCAGGATAAGCAATTTTGTATGAAAGTCTTAGAAGATTTCAAGTAAGGCATAATTTGGGATTGTTAAGTTTAATTGTCATATTATGTATGACAATTAAACTTATGATTAAGGACAAATTGTATTCGCTTTCGGTAAATAGGTTAAGAATTGTATATTATTTATGAAGTAATTACTGTGTGTATTCAAGTTATTTAAATCATGCGGCCAATAATTAGTCACAACACAAAAACTAACCAATAACAAAACTTGCATGTTTTTCCATACATTTATCATCTAAGTACTTATCAAGGATAAATTAATTGGTGGTCTAGTTTAAATTCTATTCTAACTCATTTTGAATTAAATACCTAATGATAAGATTGTGGTGTAGATTAGTACAGTAGCATTAGCTTGTAACAAAAACTCAGGTAGTTTGTTTAATTCAGTAATAATTTTTTTTTATCGCTTTAATGTTTGATGATTTTTAGTACATACCAATAATAATTTATGTATTTATCTAACAAAATGACTTTCAATTTAGTGTGTCATGACCAAAACTGTTTATAATGGTTTTATAATGGAAGTACCCCATTAAATACATCCCACCTGAGGTCCAACAGTTATGATGTAAACATATTGTTTAATGTGCTCTATCCTCATTTATTTAACACTAGGGACCGCCTATAGCATAAAATTTTTACAAACTTTAAATGTTTTACTTATTTATATCTTATCAAAAGCCTAAAAAATAAGTTTCAAGCTTCTAGCTTTAAAAATGACGTAATTTCCATACAAACTTTCATCCCCTACTTCAGCCCTTTACAGCCCTTTTCTTGCCTTGAAAAGTAGCCTATGTCCTTTCTCAGGCTCTAGACTGTATGTGTACTAAATTTCATTAAAATCGGTCCAAATTTCATTAAAATCGGTTTTTAGTTTATTCATTACATACAAAAATCTAAAAATACAAATCTTTCCTCTTTATAATATTAGTATATATATATAGTTATTATTGACATTATAATGCTAGTTGAGAGTGGATAAGGATGTAACTAAATTAAGGAAAACATTTATTATATGAAATATTAAATAATCACATAAAAATTAAAATATTTTGTTAGTTTATAATGGTTACTTTATTAAAATTAAAACAATCGCATACATAACTTTGCTTTATACTCTACATAACCATTATATTTCATCAGCATCAGCCTAAATTTTGTTTGGAATGTTATTTTTAGATGAATTCAATATTTACTACCTTTATTTGAGAATAAATAAATAACATATTTGAAACATTTCAAAGTTCATTTAAGTTCAAAATGTTATGATAGTAAAAAAGAGCCCAAATAAAAATATATACCTATATTTTTTTTATTAATATCCAATTTTGTTTTTTTGATCAAAATAACATACAGTATACATATTACTAAATTTTTAATTACATCAGAATTCAAATAAAACCCAAGAATAAAAGTATCAAAAATTTAAAAGGGACACCAAGTACATAATTATAAAGCGATAACTAATTTATTATCTATGCTTATCAAAATTCCATGCTTAGTAGAGCATGGCAGAATGGCCCAGATATGGAAATTATTCTAATAAGACAATAAAATCTACCAAATAAAGTAGTAAATTGACAAACTTGTTTTGCCTCAACTTTTTATCATATTAAAGTAATATAAAATAAATACAAACATGTTACCTATTACACCTAAATATATGCTTCTTTTCAGGACAACTTTCTCCCTCCCTCGCAGCGTAATAATTATGCGTGCGAAAAGGACCCCACAGGTCCACTTAACCGAAAGAAGTTAATTGAACACATCAACAAACAGGCCTTAGAGACTCCAGATCGACCTGAGGTCAAACCATATGTGGCTGGTGTTATACGTGGTAAAAAGGTATGTAGATAAAATATGATAACCCTGAAATTTTCAAAAAGTATACAAATTGAATCAATTGTTTTAATGTGTCACTGTTCTTTTAAAAAAAATATATTATTATCTGACAACTAACAGATAAGTTATAGATGATAAGCTTTATAACATAAAGATATGAACCACTACAAATGCTTGCTTTGGTCGGGTTCTTCTGTAGGTTCTCCCTGCCAAATTTAAAGTTTGTGGCGCAATCAATGACGAATATTCATACAAACTTGCGAGAGCTTTTAGACCTTAATCCGGCCCTGTCGGAAAAATCTGTTCTATGGATGTCTACTAACTACAAACTACTTCGCTGCCTTTCATCTTTTGCATCAAGTGGTTTTCAATATTTGGTGATGAGTGAATGACCTTTCGCTTTTATAATATATATTATAAATATATTATTATATAACATTTTAATCCATCCATATTTACATATTAATTGGATATCCATATAAGAATTTTATAACAGCTGTATGAAACTTCAAACTAATTGACCGTAATACCCACTTCGTGTTACAATATATGGACTAGCAAACTTGTTAATTCGAGTTTATTGAGCACTAGTGCATGTGATATATCAGTAAATATTACCACAATATATTAAATAACAACTTACATGGTTAGTTAAGTTTTATATTTATATGACTTATTATTACTTTTATTTTCTGACAGAGCCGGATTAAGGAGGTCTAAAGGCTCTCGCAAGTTTGTATGATAGTTTTTCATTTTTTGTGCCACAAACTTTAAATATTTTATGACTTAACCTCACTCCGCTCGGGTTAATTCTAGATTTATTTCTACGGTCAGTATATGCAAAGATGTGATATTTTTCCGCATTAACATGTTACCTATTTGTTGACCTAAAAAACCAGCTATCATCATTCAAAATTTTATTAAAATCTCTACAAAGATTTTTTAACAGACAGACAAATGATAAAAATTCTAAAAACTATATATTCGGCCTCTCTGTATGGATAATAATGACTTTCATATAAGATTATAAATAACATAAATATATATGATTAGAAAAAATAAATATATAAGATTTAAAATAGAATAATGTATTGGATTAACTTAGAATTTTATTATATGTACAGATTTTTAATACTACTACTGTAGTACTGAGTACTGGTAGAAAGTTATAACATTTTGTAAATTGTGTCAGAAATAACAGTTACGTGAAATGGTTTAATTTGCATTTCCTACTTCCCATTTCATTATACTTAAGTCAATTTATGTTTTACAGTTACATTTGTAGTTCTAGTTTCTAACAATAATATATTGTAGCTAGGCAGCGAGAATCTAAAGTCGCTTTAAAATAAGAAATATAATATTTTCTCCTTAATTAACTTTTTATATGTAGGTACAATTGACATTGCGTTATTTATATAAATTATTATTTAATTATAATAGTCTGAAAATAATTATTGGTCTAACCTATAAAGATATTTTAAACTAATTTGGATGAATGGACGACACCTTTGGTTCAGTCGGTAGTGTCCCTACTTTCTACGCCAGCGCTCGCGCGTTCGAGTCCCGCTGGGGACATTCATTTGTTGAGCACGAATGTTTGCTTCAGTCGTGGGTGCTTATAATTATAATATGTATTTATTTAAAAAATTTTATGTGTAGTATATCAATTGATTCTTACATGAAAAAAAAATGTGGTGTCGTTGGACACCGGATAGGAACGAAGTTCCTTATAATAAAAATATCAACTTTAAGTTCTATTCGAGGTATAAAGAAAATAATTATTCGGGTATACATGATTTTTTATTGATATAAAAAACAAAATAACAAAAAATAACCTTCTTTATAAAGAAAAAAATATATTATCAACTTTATTTTATTTACAAATCAGACGGTGTAATTATCATATGATATAATAATAATAACCGTCATCACGTAGACTATACATTACACACTGTATAGCCATCATACTAAGACTATACATAAATAATAAAAATCTCACGTTACGGACGTTTTTTCCCGGTTAGGGCACCCCTCCGCATCGTCCCATAAGGAACTTCGTTCCAAAAATCAGAGATGTGAGGCCTGGGATTTGAACCCGCTACCACTATGCTACCACTGCCCGCGAGTCATAGCTTTTATAATAATAAAGGGTGAAATTTACAGTGGATCCCACCCCCACCCCCGGAAAAAGTGCGTGACGCTGAAGAACAAATAACAATCGACTTAGGCGATGAATATGAACAAGCCCTTACTACTGCTAGCCAAGAAGAAATCATCGATCTCGCTGGTAAGAAATTATGTTACAATATAACATCACTGTTTATTATTTATTAACACTTCTTAAGATTCATCTAAAGAATCTTTTTCTAGTCCCAATTGAAGACATACATGGATGAAGGTGATGAGGTGAATTCTAATTTCGAGAAAATTCAGTTCAAAATTGGTGTAATGTATAGAGTGCACGCATAAAATGGCTCTCAAGTGGCGTGAACTGAACTATAATAGTAATAAATATGTCTGTTTAAGATATAAAACTGTTTATACACCCGTAACACCGACATCTATGGTATGTGTATTAAACAGTGAAAATTCGAAAATACGATATCCATTCACGGCTTCAAATATTTTAAAAGAATAACTTATTTTCTTTTTTTTATTTTAAGCATAGACATATAACACCTAGATGGAGTGTAGGTCCAAGCAAATTGTAACCACTTTTTTTGGCTAGACTTCGAGATATGGCTAGATACGTTTCCCGTCGTGTCAATGTCAATTGTCAAGTTACACAACTACATACGTACAACTTAGGTACTTACTTAGTCTTAGCTCCCGCTTTATTAATTTAAAATGACTTGCTGTGCAGTGAAAGGGTGTCATAACACGTCACATAATAATACTAAGTAAAAGAAAATCACATTTCACAGGTAGGTACTATTTGGCAACTTATAATTTAAAGTAAAACATTCGTCTATACAGAAAATTAATTTGTAAACAAATCAAATCAGACGCCATTAGAATTGTGACACTTACGCACACATTCATACTAATGCTACTTCAATATTGAGCGGAATTATGTATGAAACTATCAGTCTAGGTATTATTAGTCTAAGATTTTAAGTATATAAGAGAATTAAAGAGATCAAATATATAACCTTTGTATATATCATACCTGATAGAAAAATGTTTGTGTACCAGATATCATCTGTATCCTAGGTTATTCTACTATTGACTTATTAAATATAACAATAACAATATGATATTAAGTAAAACAAAATCTTTCTATTGAATCTTGAAATATATATGATATTCTTAAGCTTCTTCCCATTTAACAGACAGTACTATAATTAATTTCTCATGTCAACAAGTACTCTTCACATTTAAATGTAATATTTTAAATATTATTTTCTGTCATTGTTACAAATGCTTTTTCTTCTCTTTCGAGGTTTCTTGACATCTCCATCTATTAGTAGGTATTAGCTTAGAATATGATATTGATAATTATATCAAACAAGAGATTAACCCTCGCACTGCTAGGGTTAGTCCCTACGTACGTTCTCAGAGATGAATCAATTATTATCAATCCACAGTAAAAAGTATCCTATGTCACAGATAAAGATTCTAAAAACTAGATTATTGCCTCTGCATCGATAATAATGATTATTTCAATAAGATTTTCCAAAAAATTTTTGGAGTACAGATTGCTCTAATTTAGAATTTTATTATATGTAAAGATTATAAATGATACATTATCATGGTCACGGAAGAGACCATTTCAATGATTGCTGTAAAGCATTCCAAATGTTGAGGAACCAAAAATCAAAACAAATCCGCGACAATCCGAAAAGATTGTTTCATTTATAATGTCAAATATAAGACCTAAGAAAGTATAATATGTAAGGGTTTTAACTCTCCAATCTAATTTCATTTACATAAATATATATACAGATTATCCCTTGGGATAAAAGCTCTTGTCCATCTTTTTTATTACATAGCACTGCTAATTTTTTCACTTAGAAATAATTTGAGCGTATTAGTGTTGTTGCAATAAAGTGGCCAAGTGTGACTTGTCAGTCAATTTTAAATATTTAATATAAAAAAACAAGCTTTTTATGTTACATGATGAAATAAGAACCAATCCTTTGTAATAACACTCGGTAGGAATTTGCATCTATTTGGCATACATCCAGTTCTGTCTAATTGATGATCTTTGTCTCGACATTATAACAATCTTTTTCAATGTTGGTACAAGTTTGAGATGTTACTGTGATATAATATTTTCTAGAACTGGGTTATTTTGATGCTGATGTTATGTGAATACCGCTAAATATTATACAACCATTCGTTTATAGCTTCACTATGATTATATGACATAGATTATGTCTATAACTAAGCCTATTAAAAAAATATATAATTTTACAATATAATAAAAGTATAGTGAAGTAAATAATATGCTGTATAAAAAGATAAATATTTATTTTCGTAATGTTTTTGTTCTTTAAAAATATCTTATTTTTTCAAGTTTTGTACCTGTAAATTGTGCAAGTGAATATAATATCATGATAATCATTTTTAATTGTATCGGAATTTAAAAGTAAAAATGCTTAGTCTCTCTCTGACTTGCTAAAATTTACAATACTGTTCTTGTCCCCCAACTGTCTAAAGTTGAAAACTGACATTCGCTTTCTTCGAATTCGGGTTCTCTTCTCTATGACGAGTTCACACTCTATTACGTGACGTATATTTTGTTAATAATTGATCCGTGTATAATATTACAGCTATTCTCGGATTCCACTCCATGATGAACCAGGACCAGTACCACGCGTCGCTGTTGAATAAAGGACAACCTGTCGGACTCGGTTGGGACGGTATCACTAAGGCCACTAAGCCTAAGGTACCTAGTTCGTATAATAATTTATTAAATAAATGTATGTATTATATGTTTAGATTAAAATTGTAAGCTATTTTCAATGGCACTATCTTCTATAGGTTGTGTTGGGTTTTATTCTCACAATGGTCAATAAATGAAATGTTTTCTATACAGACATTAGAATCTTAGTATTCATCAATAGTATGAGTTATTATAATATTATGAATTTTTATTTCGTTTTCGAATTTTCTGATGTTTTTTTTTTAATTATTTTATATTTTTAATGTATTTTCTTAACATTTCAGATATACCCCATGGACCCCCCTAACGACGTGGACCCCGACCAGACCATCAACAGGGTTAAAGATAACGACCAGTCCTTCATTGATCTCAATTGGAATAATATTAAGGTAAAAAAAATGCTTAAGTACAATTAATAATTAACATGACGTTTTTATGAAATTATTAATAATTCATAGTATCCATATTATTCATGATACTGTATATTTCTAGAAGTAGTAATTATTATCTACACAGATTGTTGTAAATATGTATGTAATATGTAATTTAAATAAATTAAATAAATATATTTTTTTAATTTTATATGTTACAATTTACAAGATAAACGAAATTTTTAACATCTGTTTCTTTGTTCCCACTGATATCTGAAACAGGTGGGCAAAATAACTTGCTAGTAAATAAACATAATATAAAATAGTAAATAATTTTGACCCATGTTTTCGTTACTCTACTTTCGTTAATTTCTGCACGCCTAAAGAAGTTTTGTTTAAAAAATGTGTAAGGGTGGCCTTATTCTATTTTTTGCAGGGAACAGATGCAAAAAAAAAATATATAAAAAGGTTAAAATTAACTGTGTTTCACTTAAATCAATACATTAAAAATAATAAAATATCTGTCTCCACCCAGAACATAAGCGACGAGAAATTCGAGAAGCTGTTCGAAGCCCTAAAAACAAACACGCACCTAGAAGTGCTATCGCTAGTGAACGTGGGTCTCAACGACCGCACGGCGCAGCTGCTCGCGGACGCGCTGCAGGCCAACGCCGCGCTCCGCGTCGTCAACGTGGAGACCAACTTCATCAGCCCCGCGGGCGTGGTGCAGCTCGTGCGTGCGCTCCTGGTCACCAACACTGTGGAGGAGTTCCGTGCTTCTAACCAGGTGAGGGTGGGACCTGGACGAAGTTTTTGTATGGCTGATGAGAGGTAGATGGAACTTTGTCGAAGTTTATGTTGTATGATGAGAGGTAGATGGAACGTTGTCGAAGTTATGTTGTATGGTCGAGTGTGAGAGGTAGATGGAACGTTGTCATAGTTATGTTGTATGGTTAAGTGCGGGAGAGTTCCCGCTTTTAATTGAGTAAGTGATAGATGGGACCCTGTCGAAGTGAATGGTTTATGTGGGGGCAGTTATGCGTGTCTATGCTAAGTCGTACTTAAAGTTGATCTTATTAGTATTTTATTTTATTTACTTGGTTTATTCAATTTGTAACAGATACAATATATTATACTCAATGATATTTTATAATTTAAAACTTATAAACACCACATGCATTATTATTAGTGACAGAAAAAATCTTTGAAAGTAGGTTTTGACAAGTAAGGAAAACTTAAAATAAAAACAAAAATGAGATTTATATCATAGAAAAAATATAAGAATGACAATAAAAAAAAACAAACATGACAAGATTTTTGTCTCACGGCTGGGGCCTACTTCATAGACAGTAATATTTTTTAATTTATCCAAAATGTACATGTATTAAAGACCATCTAAGTATGCATGATAGTAAATATTTTATCAACAAAGAATGAATAGTATTAAATTTAAATTGTAACCCCCAGCGATCGCAAGTCCTCGGCAACAAAACCGAGATGGAGATAACTCGGCTGGTGGAGCAGAACCCCACGCTGCTGCGGCTCGGTCTGCACCTCGAGTACAGCGACGCGCGCCACCGCGTCGCCTCGCACCTGCAACGCAACATCGATAGAAGTGAGTGCTGTTTATATCGATATTATTTTGTATCGATATTTTTTATATTTGAAGGGTACAGGGGCAAAACAAGGAATGTCACATAAAATTAAAAAAAGTTGAAAAGTATGGGAATATGATTTTGCCACATATTAATAGTTGCAATGTAAATTAAATAATAATTTTGTGACATTCCTTGTTTTGCCCCTGTACCCTTCATTTAGTATCGAGATTTTTAAATTGGTATCGATTTTTTTTTAATGTTTAGTATCGATTTTATTTTTATATATCGATTTTTTATTTTTAGTCGATTGGGTTATATTTGAGTTCGGATTTTTTATTGGTTTATGATTATTTATGAATAATGACCTAATTATTATTTTTTTGTTTGGAAAATAAATTAATTAATAAATATTTATTTATTGATTATTTTATTTTCTATTTATTATTATAATGATTATGAATAGTTAATTGTCAATTTGGATTTTTTGTATGAAATTACAGAGAAGTTCGTCACATTCACTTAGTGTCGGTCAAGTCGGCTAGTTTTGGAATTGCATTTATTTATATTTCTTAGAATTTACAGGTGTAAAAGATAACATACTTTATAAGGGTACTGTAGTAAAATATGATTTATATAATCTTTACTTTTGGTCATATATATTATTAGGATCATAAAATGAGAAACTGACTACATTTATACTATTTATTTATGTAATAACAGATTAAATAATAACTTATAAAGGTATAAGTTTGAGAAATACTTTGTTATATATTTGCATCTTAATTATGTTTGTATTATGAGCTTCATCATGTCTTATTTTACTATACATTTCTTTATTTCTGAACATTTATACATATCAATTATCACAATATCGATATTCATACAATTCGAGAACATTAAAATCGATATACCATCTACAGTTGCATTATCAGTACATTGCGGGGAAGAAGAATTCTCCAGGCATCGACTGCACACTCGCCAGTAATCACTTTACGTTACATATAACCGACCCGTAGATACAGTAGCGAATGTCACCCTCTACTAATAAATCATTATCATCGTCATACAAAATCACGAAAATCTCAACAAGGATCACTCGACGGACAAACGGACTAGCCCTCCCCGTTGATATGTACATATGAAAATCTCTCGAAAAAACATTCGGAAACACAGATGAGAGATGGAATCGATAAATAATATCGATATTGTCAGATTGCCGTTGTTTGAAGAGACAGTGGTAGCCCAGCAGTGGTTCAAATCTGGGTCTCGCACCTCTTGATTTTTCATGTGCGAATCTTTTCTATCATGATTACCACTTGTCTTACGGTGAAGGAAAACATCGTGAGGAAACCTGCATGTCTGAGAGAACGTAACAAGTTTTCGTAAGACATGTGAAGTCCGCCAACCCGCACTAGGCCAGCGCGGTGGACTATGGCCTGATTCCCCTTATATGGAAGGGAGGCCCGTGCCCAGCAGTGGGACGTTAAAAAGGGCTGAATTACTACAGATTGCCGTTTGAAAAAGCGTGCTAGCGTGTCTCTAAGCCTGCGGCTGCCGCGCGGACGCCCGCCGGCCGTCGGCGTCGACTCTAGCTTCTTCAACCTCACCCCACCAAGCGCGGAAACCGCCACGCCCACAACAGATAGAAGAATAGTCGATAAACCGATTATTGATAACGATGTATCGATAACGGACGCGCAGAATGGAAAATTCGTGATGGCGCAGCCCCCAGATATTAACCCCGAACCCCACTCGTGAGTAAACACGACTCACCGACTCACTGCGTGCTGCCCCTTTAAACGAAACCGATTAATCGATTGTATGTCCCACAATGTGTTAACAAATTTAATCGTCCGTGTAAAGTAAGTGGTTTTGTCCGATTAATCGATTTCACGCTCGACTGGTTTGTCGATGACAAATCGATGTGTGACACAAAGTGTTCAATAGTCACAGTATTTTGTTCATTACAGTACGGAAAGACCTAACGCTGCGACTTCAGTTCAGATTCTTTAACAACCTGCAAAAAGGGGCGCGTAGCCAATAGATATAAAGGTCAGGCCCTCCAAGGGTTTCGAGTTGGCACGGCAGCGAACAATAACATACTTCGCTTATAATACAGCTTATTTACAGTGTCTATTGAGTGCCATCACTTACATTATATCGATGCAGATTTATGAATAGTCAAAAAAATTATTAATCGATTTTTTAATTGATTTATAAAACTGCATCCGCTATAGTTATCTAAATCACTTTTGAGTATATATTATCTTTTATTTAACATCCTACACTTTTCCAAATTTTCTTTAAACAGTAATCTCCTTAATATAGCTCTTAATTATTTCGACAGTAAAGACAAAGCGACAGATTTTATAATAAATGATTCAATTTTTAGCCGAGAGGGGAGCGTAGAACAGAATAATATGTAGAATGGGCGCCAAAAAATCGGTAAAATTTCAGTTGTGTTTTGGCGCGAATGTTATTAAGGCCGTATAAGATCAAGCTACTGAAGAATAACAGTTATTATTGACAGCTCTAAGGCTTTCGCTAATTATCGCTTAGAAAAGTTAAGGGGTCGTGTGAAAGGATAGACGTACTATCTGTTTTTAACGTGAAACGTCTAAAATCACACGAGTACTAAGTTAAAAAACCGCAACTATCGAAAACCGTAACTACACAGGTTGCCGGTACAACACTAAAAAACGGTTGTCATAGCAACCGTTGCTATTTCCTGAAAAATGATATAAATTATTTCTCTAGCTGTCTTCAAATATTACTATTTTTATTAATTTGTAAATTATTTATAAAAAAAACTGAAAAACACTGATATAGACGTTTCATGTTGAACCAACGGCGGTGTGCCCTACAAAGCCCCATTCGATTTTTTTTTGTTTTTCTATATTAAATATGTCATTTGACGAAGTGTATACAATAACTAACGTCACGCATGACCGTGTGGACTAACTGAATGCGTACAGCATGATTACGTTACGTAATTTACTTTTGTTATGTTTGATGAACTTCTCACTAAACGAATGATGTAGTATTGTCATTTTTTTCCTTTGTTCAACTGACGATATTCACTTTAAATCGACTTAATTAGTTTTTTTTAAACTTCCTTACGCACGCTTTTTTTTTAAGTAAAACTTCTTTACGCACGCTTGACTTAGGGAGTAAGCTGATGAATGCGTGACGAGAGCGTTACCAGACAAGGCTAACGAAAGTTGAGAGAGATAGGGATATAAGTCAGTGAAGATAGAAAGAGAGAGAAAGTTACGAGCACACATTTTTTTATCTCTTTCTCTAATGTATATTCATGTATATATATTCTACATATAGATGAAGCTAAAGAAGTTTTACTTCAGTCGTGTGGTCTTAAGTATACTCGTTTTTTATATTGTAACATGGTTTTCCTTCTCATATTAAAGTGAATACAGTTAGTACATGACCGGTGTATGTATATAAAACTTGACGATATGTCGGTGTGTGTATTGCAGTACGCCAGCAACGTCGGAGCCAGAGCGGCGCTTAGAGAACTAAACTCAACTTGTGGTGAGTAAATTAATCATTTATCATATGGTTTTTGTTTAAATATCGAGTATACGTAAATAGATTTTTTTTAGTTGATAATATTTTGACTATAAATGTAAATATTTCTTTCAATTTGAAAAACTTAACAAAATCGATTATATGTACATGATATCGATATCCATTGTTTATTTCTTTTCACTATAAAAGCTGTTAGTTTATATGTTAAATCTTTTTATGTTATACTCCGATTCTCCACTAGTCCCCGATTTGTGTAAGAAATTTTCTCAATACATATTTTACCCCCAAGTGTTAAAAAGTAACTTGTAAATAAATAATAATGTATATATTTAGTCAAGAAACATAGCTTTAGTTTCTACCATATAACACCTTTAGTTTCTACCATATGTTTTTACACGAAAATTAAGTTCAATTTACACTGCAACTACACTCAACAGAGAGCAAAATGAAACTCAAACTATTGAACTATGAACAGAAATACGGGACTAATTATTATATCATTTCACATACAAGGTTTTTGACGTTTATATTTTTTTTTACTTTAGTTCAAAACCATATTGGTTTTTCACATTTTTTTATAATCTTTTTACTTATATCAGAGTTAAAAGATAACTTGATAGTCTGTGGCAATGGCATAGATAAATAAATAAAAGATTTCGTTGTTTTATGGTATTTTATTCAAGCAAAATAGTTAAAAACTTTTTTTATAAAAGTATAAGTGTGTAGGTTTTTTTTTATATTTATATAATGATGCATTTTCTTAATATATATTATTATTCTACGAATGTATTATTTATAACATTTTGAACTGTGAGACTACAGCAATGTATAATTTTTTTGTGTAAAATTTAAATATCTGGTGCTAAGTCGACTACAAATATTTTTTCAGTATTTAATGAAATATCATTTCATTACATTATATAAATAATTGCCATATTATGTATATTACTTTCAATAATACATTAAGAAGGGTTAAAATAAGTTTTCGTTATCAGGTGGGCGAATCCGGCGTCGAAGCCAGTTCACACGCAGCCAAAGCTACGTCGTGGGTTGGATCCCCTGAACCGCAACACTGTCTCTCTCTTTGTCACTGTGTAGTATTCCTAGACATAACATACATTGTAAACAAGCGACAACTATCTCTATCTCTTTCTATCAAGTGCAATTAAACAAAGATAGACGATGAAATGCTCTATCTCTTTCTTTCATGACACTTGTCTATTTTCGCATGTTATGTCTATGATTGTATTACGAATTTGAAATGTCATTTTAAATTGTCTATGCTTCTTTAAAGGTGGGTGCATACACTGATGCACGCGGCTTCATATAATTTGAATCGAAATTGTATGGCTCGATCGAATTGTTCACAAATATATAAAGCTTAAAGCAAAGTGTGCGATCGCCTTAATGTCTTTTGAAATTATATTAGTCTTATATAGGTGCTTTGATGTACGCTTTTTTAAAGTTCGACAGGTCGTAAAAATTTTCGTATTATATGTAGTTGGACTTTTTTACAATGTTACTGTAATTTACAACTAATCGATTTTCGATCTAGTAATGGCTTCGGAATGGTATCTAATTGAATTGGTGCTTGAATGTTGTATAATTAATAAATAATAAATTAAATTGATTTGACCCAAAATGACAAAGTTCTTGCCTTAAAATTTAAAATGAAATTACATAGAAATAAAACTTTTAATTTGACTACACAATTACAAAGACACGATTGACAAAATGTATGCTTGACGATGAATATTTTGCGCAAACAAGAATTTTGATTTTATTTACCAAATAAATATCTTTTTAAAACAACTCGATGGCCGGCCCATCACTAGTTGTAAAATTACAACACTAACAAAAAAAGATAAAATCAACAATCTTGTCTATGATTGATAGTATCGTACGTTTACATTATTAATTCTAATTTTAGTGTGCTAATGAAATCGTATTAATTTTTATCATTTAATTGTAATATATTATAGATGTGCACATTCCATTAATACATAACATGCTTCTCTATACGGATTCAAATTAACTAAATAGTTGTTAAAAAGTGTGTCTTTTCAACATTTGTTCAGATAGTTTTCAGTCAGAAGTTTGAAGAAATACTAATATTAATTATTATTGATAGCTTAGTCCTTGGGTACCGGGAGGGGGGTGCACTTGTACTCTCTGCCACAAAAAAATATAAAATAATTAAACAGAAAAAATTATATAAGTTAAATTGCCGTTTAAATTTAGTAAACTGTAAAGCGTCCTCGAGACGATCAATCGCAACTGTCAATTTTATGTTTATGTCAATTGCCATTGATCGTTTACAAATACAATTGAAGCGATTGTCAATTGCAGTTACGTGATTGAAAGCAATTGATGGATATTTTGATTGATGCTCATTGACAGGGGCAATTGAAGTTGCCAATTGATCATTCACCGAGTCATTGACAAACGTTTCTTTTCTGTTTTCTAATTTCGCGCGTCTGACAGCCACGAAAAAAAAACAAGCAGCACATTGAACATCGCATCAATCGCGCTTCGATTGCAATTGACAATAACGTAGCACATTGACAATTGCGATCGTCTCAGGGACGATTAAAGTTAAAATCATTTAAAGAAAAGTAGTTGAATGTGAAGACGCAGATGCACCCAGGAAATATTTCCGCCGGAGCCCATAGCTTAGTCCTTCAGTCCTAATAAATGGTTGATTACTTTCTACAGAGAAGTCATGTTCTGTGTCAATGGATTGTTAAGAGTTAAAAATAATGTTATTTTCAAAAAAGCACTAGGTTTTCGCAGTGCGACACTTCTAACCCTTATTATTCTGTGGTCAAGCTTCGTGACTAGTAATGACCTCTTGCTTTCTTGAAATATTCTTGCTTAATATTATCATATTGTAACTTTACGTATAGTGAATCTACTGGGGATCATAGTGTATAACGTTGTGATAAACATCAAGTGTTTCCAATAAAACTATGGCTTTGTTTTTTTTTTCACCTAATTTTTATGGGGCTGAATGACAATGTCTTTTGACAGCTTTTATTTATGTATTGTTCTTAAATTAAAAAAAAAAATTTTTTTTGGAATTTTAATGATATAATAATTAAATTATTTTACACTCTAGTGTCTTGAGAAATTAACTAATAATAAATAAGCCCCTATAAGAGAGATTGTATATGAGTTAGATTTTTAATTTATTTTGGTTGTACCGAGCTATGAAATTTAAAATTAATATAAATGATAGTTTTTATATTGTAATAGATTTTTATTTATGTCAATAAGTAAATGGAACATTTTGGTCCAACGAAAACTTGACTAGTAGAGTCGCAGGTATGTAGTTTTGTGACAAAAAAAATCAATAAAGCACTTAAACTTGATATTTTTTTTCATTTAAATAGTCCCTAAAAAAATTTACAGATAGTATTTTGTTAACCCTTTTTTTCATATTATGTATGCCTCTGTATCGTTAATAATGACGATTTCGAATAAAATTGTACCAAAAATATTAAATGTACAGATACAACTAAGTTATAATTTTATTATATGTAGGTATAGATTTTGTAATAACCTAGCAACTCATTCTCTTTGTTCAGTTTTGTCCCTAAGTACATTTTAACGGTTAGTATGGGATATTAATAATTATGTCCTCCCGACTGATTACGATCACGGTGGCCAATCATTGAAACTAGCCAACTACGCAGAAGATAAATGAGTGCACGCGCAGACACAAGTGCACTCTCTGTTCCTATCACTCTCATACTCCGGTGGGACGACACGAGACACGAGCAGTGAGAGCTAAGGCGCAGTTCCGACGGCTTTACGTGCTCTCCGAGGCACGGGGGTGAAACACCGCCAACTTATCAACTCCGGGTTGTTACTAAGGTTTACTAAACAGAAAGACGCAACTAAACTTGGCCCGAGCCGGAATCCGAATCCAGGACCTCCGGTGTACAGCCGTGTATGCTAGCTACTACGCTACCGAGACAGTTGATATGTTGACCTGTCACACCCACCACTAAATACAACATACATTAGCGAAACCTCATTTATTCCCTTATCGAAGTCTGCGGTTCAGCCTAATAATAATAAATTAATAATAGGTTTAGCCTAATAATAATAAAAGCTTTGTCGTTGCAGAATAAAATCATTAAAATTTTATTTTATTATGATTACATAACAATATCAGAGAAAATAAACGTAACTCAAACATTAAGCATATGTAATACATGTATTTTATTAAAGAAGGTGCTGAGCGGAGACAACGTTCACACATAAAATTAACTAAAAAAGTAGTTATAATATGTATGTATTTAAAATTTATATGTGTAGTATAACAACTATCTGGTATCCGTAACACATGTCTCGTAGCTTACCACGGAACTAGATGGTGCTGTGTGTAATAATGTCCCAACATATTTTATATTTATTTATTTATTTTAAAAATAAGTATATCCTGAGAAGTGCAAGTTAGCTTTTTACATTTTACACCCAGAAAACCAATTAAAGAAAATGTTTGGAGGAACACAGTTATATTACCAATACATGTAAAGGAATCAAGAACAATTAACAACACACAAAAATTGCTCAAATATTCGATATACCTAGTCTTTTTAAAAAAAATGAAGTAATATAGTCTTTACCACTTCCATGATTAGGTACTTTGCTATGAATTGTTTCATAAGTATAGCTTTTAACATTATTTTTACAGACTACCCACATGTGAATATTCACAAATGTAACTTGTAATTAGCATTTAGTGAATGTCAGGTATATATTTAATGTGTTTCTCATGGAAGTGTATTCTTTATCTTTTTAATAAGAATAGAGAAATAAAGATTTCTAAACAGACAAGAAAAAATCTCTTAAAACAATATTATTGTAGTATATTTTTACCCAAAATACTGCTTAATTATAATGATTTTTCTCTAATTCCAACGATCACCACGATCTAAACTGCACATTGTTATTTAAATCAGCTAATTGTATAAAGTCATTAAATAAAGGTAAGTATAATTATTGATTATTGCAAAATATATTACATTAGTGTATTTTGATAACGTTCATAAGTACGAGATGTACAGTAAAGTATAAAAATTATGATCATATATGCAACCATATCAATCAATCATAGCAAGTCAAATTATTAAAAATAGTATTTAGAAATTAGAATCGTGTGTTTGTGCACTGTGCACTTGTAGCCGCCGCCGCCGCTCCGCGGCGCGCGCGCTTACAAAGCTGGCGCCCGGCTCGTCTTCCCTGTCGAAGCCGCGCCTTTGAAACCATTGTCGCCGACGCATCACAAAGGCCGCCGCCAGTGCATCAAAAGCACCGCTAATCGCCGCCGCGTCGCGACAGCGCGCAATGGCAAGAATTCTCGAAAACTACGCGAGCAAATGTATATAAAAGGAGTCAGTTTTATTAAATAAAGATATTCCACATTCGGCACTCAACCCGACAACAAGTCTCTCATTTAATATCCTAATAGTAAAGTGGTGACTCCCGACTGAAGAATGCTCAGCTAGTGGAATCCCTGCTCGCAGAATTTGTCAGACCAGCCATAATGGAAGCTAAGGACACCAGCGAATCCTTTACCAGCCAGTCCGCCGAGGTATCAAGCATTGCGCTGTCAATGCGCATCCCACCTTTCTGGCGTGAAAATCCACGGCTCTGGTTTATGACATTTGAAGCAGCCATCGACGACCTCCACCGAAGCTCATCCCAGCTAGCTCAGATGGTGCTTGTCAAGCTAGAGAAGGCTGACATCGAACAAATCTCCGACATTCTCTTCAACGTCACTAAAGAGCAGCAGTATAACGCCATCAAAGAACGACTCGTATCTGTTTATGAAGAAAGCGAGAGCCGCCAGTTTCAAAAACTACTCGCTGAGATGGAACTCGGCGACCAGAAGCCTAGACTAACTACTACTACGGCGAATGAGAAATCTGGCAAGAGACAAGATTTCAGACTCGACACTGCGTATGATGTGGACCAAGCTTCTTCCGGCCCACGTTCGCTCAGTCCTCGCCGTTAGCAAAAGCTTCAGTAACAAGACGACCTTAGAAGAACTTGCTTTACTAGCTGACAAGATGCTAGAACAAGCTCATGAAATCGCTGAAATCTCGCCACAGCCACCTATAACACCATCACTCCTGCCACCAGCCACGACGACGGACACACAGTTTCTCATCGAAGAATTAAAAAAATATCATTAGAAATCGCAGAACTCGAAGCCAGACCTAAAACGTACCATCAACACCACCGTCAGCGTTTCCGATCCCGCCAACGAAGTTCTTCACGACAGCAATCGCGATCGCATGCAACATCACCATCGCCAGTATGTTACTACCACCGTCGATTCAAAAGCCAAGCCCGACGATGCACTACGCCATGCAGCTATATTAAGCCGGCGGAAAACTAGATCGAACGCTAGCTGAGGCGGAAGCAGGCGTTCACAACAGGTCATACCGCCCATTCGTCACCGACAAGAAGACGAAGTACTCTTTCTTGGTAGACACCGGGGCAAATATATCCGTCCTACCTCGAAGACCAGGCCAGAAAGCAACGCCACTGCCATTCAAGTTATATGCCGCAAACAATACTACAATATCTACATATGGCGAAAAAACACTGGAACTAGACCTTAACTTACGACGCCCGTACAAATGGAAATTCATCGTAGCTGATGTATGGAAGCCCATACTAGGAGCTGATTTTTTAAACTACCATCAATTAATTATAGACTTAAAGAATCGAAGATTAATTGACTCAGTCACAAACCTCAAGATTAAGGCTCCACTTAGTTCTACAGATGTACCTACCATTCGCAGTATCGATATCAATCGAAACTACCACGACATATTAGCTGAATTCCCAGGTATAACAAGATTAACTTCAATGCAGCTAAAACCTAAAATCAACGTCGAACATTACATCGAAACTCAAGGCCAACCCATACACTGCAGAGCTCGACCCATACCACCGCATCGCTACGAAATAGTTAAAAAAGAATTCGAAAATATGATACAACAAGGATTATGTACGCCTAGCAAGAGTCCATGGTCATCGCCGCTACATATAGTAACGAAGAAAAATGGCAACTTACGTGTATGTGGTGATTACCGCAGACTAAACGCGATAACAATAGCCGATCGCTACCCCGTCCCGCGATTCAAGGACTTCACGCATCATCTCTCAGGCAAAACAATATTTTCTACAATAGATCTCAACCGCGCATATCAACAAATAAACGTAAGGCAAGAAGATATAGAGAAAACCGCTATAATAACACCATTCGGACTATACGAATTCCCTCGTATGTGTCCAGGTTTAAAAAACGCCGGACAGACATTTCAACGCTTTATACATGAAGTTCTACTAGGATTAGACTACGTGTTTCCATTCATAGACGATCTACTTATAGCCTCATCGAACGAAGAAGAGCATAAACAACATATTAGAAGTGTATTACAAAGATTAGACGAAAACGGCATCACTATTAATCCAGCTAAATGCAACCTAGGCCAGTCGACGGTCAAGGTTTTAGGATACACAGTCTCACAAGAAGGTATAAAACCACCTGAAGAAAAGGTCAAGGTCATTAACGAATATCCCCAGCCTAAAACAATAGAAGACCTCCGACGATTTTTAGGTATGCTTAACTTCTACCGCGGTCCGCGACCATATACCTAACGCCGCTACTATACAAGCGCCATTAAATTCATATCTGCATAACTGTAAGAAGCGCGATAAAACAACAATCGAATGGACAGACGAAGCGAAGCAAGCATTCGATGCGTGTAAAGCAAGCATAACCAACGCAGCTTTACTCGCGCATCCCTCACACCACGCAGTACTCGCGTTATTCACTGACGCCTCAGACAAGTCAGCTGGAGCTGTAATACAACAATATATAAATGAAAAATGGCAACCACTCGGATATTTCTCAAAGAAATTCTCAGACGCCCAAACGAAATATTCTACATATGACCAAGAGCTACTAGCTATATACATGGCTACAAAACATTTTAGAAAAATATTTGAAGGACGCGAATTAATTATATTCACCGACCACAAACCCCTTACATTCGCCATGAACAAACTACAATCACCTACAGAGACGCCGCGACGTGCCCGTCAACTCTTATTCATAAGTGAATTTACTACGGATATACGACACGTTAACGGGAAACAAAACATAGTCGCCGACGTGCTTAGCCGCATAGAAACAATATCATGCCCTTCAACTATCGACTTCAAAGCCATAGCCGATGCGCAAGACAAGGACAGCAACATTCAAAATTTATTACAGCAAAATAATTTAAATCTCAAGGAAATGAATATACCTAACACCGATATACAACTTTATTGTGAAACATCTACATCTTATATTCGTCCATATATACCTTACGACCAAGGGCGGATCCAGGGGGGGGGGTCATGGGGGTCATGACCCCCCCCCCTGGGCTGGGTCCAGGACCTAGGTGGATCACTAATTATTATTGTTAAAAATATTTTTTTAATGTTTTTTGTCACAATATAAATTTTATGTAAGTACCTTCAATATTTAATTAATTTAATATAATATTATAATCTATTGAAAACTTACATTTAGGGTTGCATTTTTCAGAGGCAGCAAAGAAAATGATATAAAGCTATGTGGATAAAAAAAATATATAATAAAAAACTAAGCCTAATAATATTTCGTTTTTATCGTATTCTTGCGAGTATTGAAGAACCCGTTCAAATTCGGGGCGCTGTAAAACCCAGATACTTAAATGAATTAAATTAAAAAAAATATAGTGAAAATTATTCGTTAAAAACCCCTCTATAAGATTGCTCCGATGTCATTTTATTGTAAAATGACCAGAAAAAAAGTTATAACGCCCGAAAGAAAATTTGTTCAAAAATTTTCAGCTATTTTTTTTATAACTTTTTTATTTTCCATTTTAAAATGTAAAGTAATAGAATCAAAGTTGTAGACAAATTTATTTAATACAAATGTTGCTTTACATTTTTTTTGTAGGGTTGCTAGTTTACGAGATATAAAGCGAAAACTCTTTGCACTCGTTTTTCCAAAATGGCAGCCGTGGGACAAGGTCGGTGACCCCACAAACTTGAACTTAAGCTTATACTGATGCCCCCTGCACATTAAAAAATATAAAATTGCTGCCTTTGAAAAATGCACGCTTAGGCCTAAAAAATTTAATATTTCAATTGATTATTATGATGGTAAACGCATTATTCGGGAACGAACGCATCGAATTTTACCGCGCATCGCCACCTTTCATTAGATGTCACATTTCGTGTGACACTGACACTTGCGCGCGCTTTGTTCGACTAACGTCCAGCTAGATCTAACTTCAATCGAAACAACAAAACTTACGTCAAAGTTTAATCAACTGTTATTCATGATAAACGTATTTGCAAAAAAATAACGGGCGCGTAAGGAAATATACGTTCTAAGGTCGACTTGAGTTAATTTAAATGAATATTTTTTGACGTAGTCTGTATACTTACAATAGTGTCAATCGCGTGTATTGAATTCTGGCAATATTTTATGAATCGATGAATTCTTGAAAACCGATGTACACGGTCAAACAATAAGAAGTGGTCGGTAATAAAGAGAAGAGGTTTTTTACTTAAATTTTTTTATTCAAAATTCAAATTTCAAAATTCAAAATATTTTATTCAGCATGAAATTATTACAATTTTTTACTGAACGTCATGAGTCTACTACCAGTTCGGAAGGAAGAAACCACTGACCTGAGAAGAACTGGCGAAAGAAACTCAGCGGGACTAATGTATATTTTTTTTGTTTTTTTTTTGTCTTAGTATTTTTTCTTTTTTTTTTAATTAAATTGAAATTAACAATAATTCTATAGGTTGAAACAGCCTGGTGGCGATCACATCATTCCCAAGGCGTACTATCTTCTAAAAAATCGTTAATCGTATAATATCCTTTAGTACACAAACGTTCTTTCACAATTTTTTTTAATTTGGCAATAGAAGCTTGTTGAACGTTTATCCTGTTGTATAAGCGTATACATTGTCCATAAAAAGAATTACTGACTCGTCGTAAGCGAGTCACAGGCATTACAAGTTTATTTTTACTCCTAGTGTTAATACTATGCATGTCGCAGTTCCTGGGAAATTCGTGTATATTTTTATGAACATATATAACATTTTCGTACACGTACTGAGAAGCAACAGTCAATATTTTTATTTCTTTAAACTTATCTCTTAATGATACTCTAGGGCCTAAACTATAAATTGCACGAATAGCTCTTTTCTGCAGGACAAAAATTGTATTAACGGTAGCTGCATTTCCCCATAATAAGATACCATATGACATAATACTATGAAAGTAACTAAAGTATACTATGCGAGCTGTATCTATGTCAGTAATAAGTCTAATTTTTTTAACCGCGAAAGCTGCAGAGCTAAGCCTCTTCGCTAGCTCCTCAATATGGAGATTCCACTGCAATTTCGAATCTAAGATAATACCTAGGAATTTAGTTGACTGTACCGGTTTTAACATTTCTCCGCCTAATACTACACCATTATCAAAAAGTTTAACATTAGGTGTTGTGAATTTTATTAATTTTGTTTTTTTGTTATTTAATAATAAATTATTCAAATCAAACCAATAGACAACCTTTGAGAGAGCATCGTTTACATCGTCTTACATATGTAAATTACGTTTTACCTTAAAAATAAGTGAAGTGTCATCAGCGAACAATACTATCTCATGTTTGTCCTGCACAAAAAATGGCAAATCATTTATGTAAACTAGGAAGAGAAATGGGCCAAGAATAGAGCCTTGTGGAACCCCCATATCTAACGGAGCCCCAGGGGATCTCTTACCATTTACATCAACCCTCTGTATTCTATTACTCAGATAGGAATTCAGGAGGTTGAGTGCCTTATTTCTAATCCCATAATGATGCAGTTTCCTGATCAACGTCACGTGATGCACACAATCGAAGGCCTTGGATAAGTCACAGAATATCCCAAGAGCATCCTGCGACCTCTCCCATGCCTCAAAAATATTTTTAACTAGCTCAACACTAGCATCTGCTTTGGAGCGACCTTTTGTGAAGCCAAACTGTTTCTTATAAAGTAGGTTGTGTGCATTAAAATGCGATAACATTTGCCCGAGTATGATTTTTTCAAAAATTTTACTAAATGTTGGGAGTACTGAAATGGGTCTAAAGTTATTAGGGTCTAGGGTACTACCTGATTTAAAAATTGGAATAACTTTACTGTGTTTCATTAGATCAGGAAACACACCACGTTCTATACAGCCATTTAATATAGTAGCTAAATGAGGTGCAACAACATCAATTACCGAACTAACCACTTTGACAGATATACCCCATAGATCAGCTGATTTCTTGATGTCCAGGCTTCTGAAGGCTACCATTATATCTTTGGGGTTTACAGGTTTAAATTTAAATATTGCATTACATTCTTTAACGTTTTCCCTTAACAAAAATTCTGCAATGTCTGGAGACGAATTAAGAGATTGCGTTGTTGACAGTGGAATGTCAGTGAAAAATTTTTCAAACTCAGATGCAACTTCTCGTTCTGAGGTAATAAAATTATTATTAATATTTAACTTATAATCGAAGCTACGATCTGTGACTCTTCCACTTTCACAAGCAATTATGTTCCATGTCATTTTGATTTTATTTTGTGCATTTCTTATTTTGTTTTTAATATACAAGGATTTTGCCGTGTAACATACTCTTCTAAACATTTTTGAGTAGGCACTTACAAAAGAAGCAAACGATACACTATGATTATAGGCTCTTTCACTGTACAATTCGTATAGCCTTTGCCTGCTCTTGCAAATGCCAGGAGTTGCCCATTCACCAAATGTCAAGAGACCCCCTGAATTGACTGTTTTAGAAGTGAATATTGTAGAAAATTCAGTTTTTACTAATTTAAATAAAGAGTTATATAAGTAGTTGGGGTCATTAATGTAGGATAAATATGGAAGCTTAGCCACAATACTACCTCTAAACTTCTCCATACGTGTAGTATTTATAGGTACAAAAGACTTTTTTAAAATATTTTTGTTGGCATTTAATAAAGAATAACAAAAGGAAGCTAACTGGCCACAATGGTCTGAGCTTAATTTATTAATAATAGCTTTATTAAATAAAGTTACAAATGTAAAAACCTAATAACGAGTGTGACCTCCTCTTGCCAAATCACAGCTTGGATCCTTCTGGGCATGCTTTCCACGATGTTTTTGTAATAACATTTTGAGGAATACGTCCTCAGTCCTCACACTTCTGCAATGACTCTTTTCAGGTCCCTGATGTTTTGTAGAGCAGGTTGCACTGATCTTACTCGTCTCTTTAGAACATCCCAGACATGCTCAATCGGATTGAGGTCAGGATGTCGAGCTGGCCATTCTAAACGACGGATGCCAACTTCTTGCATGTACGCTTCCACGTCGCCAGAACGGCGCGGGCGAGCATTGTCGTCAATTAAAATGGAATCTTCCCCAAGTGCAGTCACTGCGGGTTGTGCAAATGGAATCAGGACTTCCATTATGTACCGGTGTGCATTTAATGTTCCATTTCTATGAAAACTATCTCCGTACGCTCCGTCAAACTCATTGCAGCCCAAAACATGACGGAGCCTCCGCCATGAGAAGTGATTTCTTTCGAAACACACTTCCGCATTGCATTTCCATGATCTTCGCAGCACTCACCGGCGTCGGTCTTCTCCACACTAAGAGATTCTAGCTTCATCAGTAAGCAATACTTTATTCCAGTCCTCCAGAGTCCATAAAACACAGTTTTGAACAAACTGAAGTCGAGCAACACAGTGCTCACGAAGTATTTTAGGGTCCCGAGCCGGGCGGTAACTCCTGATATAGGCAGTCAAAAGCCTCCTCCTAACCGTCCACAAGCTAACTTCTACTCCTCTTACGATTCCGCATCGCCTGACTCACCAAAAAGCGGTCATCTCTTGGTTCTTTGCATCGTTTTCTTCCCGAACCGGGTCTTCTTTTGACCAAACCGGTCTCTTGATACCAAGTCAACCAAGTTCTCTGGACAGTTGAACGACTCACATTTAGCCGCTACACGTAAGTTTGCGAACAACCTTCTTCAAGTAGGACTATAATTTTACCGGCTCTTGTAGCTTTATCACTCCTATCAAAAAGGGTATTTAATGTAAAAAGAAAGATTTAATTGTTTAATTTGCAGAAAATATCCAAAAAATTTAAAATTTTAGTAATCAGCAAAAAATTCGTTTCAGCATTCGCGCCTTTAGTAAAGCAATTTTACAATAATCCACGATAATCAATATTTTTCTTGTGTTAATTTCAAAAGTTAAATTTAGAACGCGAAGAATCATGCCAGGATGCTTCAAATAACATGCCAATACATCATCAAATTAATAAAACCTCTTTCTTGTTCTTCTTCATTGATGTAGAGAAAAAAATCTAAAGTATCCATTTTTTTTTCAAGAGAATTTATATTATAAAAATTAAATTATAACTTTTTGTGACTTGACCACGACTATGTGACCCCCCCCCTGGTACCAAAGCTGGATCCGCCCTTGCTTACGACTATCGCCGTGAAGTATTCAATAGTATCCACAATCTGCAACTATCGCTTGGTTACAGGATCTTACCTATGAAGATACTGAAAATCTCCTTACTTAAGTGGCAGTCACAACTCTCTCTCACACACACACACACACACACACACACACACACACACACACACACACACACACACACACACACACACACACACACAGCATTATACTATATATATTATTGTATTTAATTCTAGAATCTATGTCTGCAAATCTTCTTAATATATATATTTCTTGTGTGCGTGTGTATGTGACTGAACTCCTCCTAAACGACTGGACCGATTTTGATGAAATGTTTTGTGCGTGTTCGAGTGGATTCGAGAATGGTTTAGATTCACAATTCGGTCCACTACAAAATGAATATTTTGAATTAATTAGTTATTTATACATTTAGAAAATAAATGACATACTAAATTATAAATAAGTCGTTGCTAGGCAACGTTGTTTTGCGCATGCGTACAAGACAACGTCTGTTGGGTCCGCTAGTATAACTATACTACCTTTTATAACTACTTCTATGTAATTTATTGGAACTAGTATTAATATTAATTAAATGTCTTGGAGGTGGGCGTTATTGACTACAACACAGTTTTTAACTAATGTAGTCCATATCGTACAATGTTCTGATTTCGTAAATTTGTTCCAAATAAAGATTTTTATTTTTTAATCTAAGTCATCCCGGAACACGAACTACGCGCAAGTTAATCGCAAGAAAATTCTTTTGGCCTACAATGAACAAAGACATCGCCCAGTGGACAAGAAGTTGTATTAATTGCCAAAAAAGCAAAATACAACGCCATACTCATAGCCATTGAGTTATAAAAGACTAGAGTAGCAATGTCTAACAAAAATATTGCAAAAAAACGTGTCAACTTACGAGTTTAAAGTCGTAGCTTTTAAACTGATACATAAATATGTCAATACGATCAAATAATGTATGCTTGTCTCATTTTTTTCTAACGTCAAGCTATTACGTTGGAAAGAGACAAGACATTGTCATTGACAAACGGTTAGATGTTGTCATTAATCAACATAATTTCCCCAGAATGAATGAAGGTTTGATTTTTTTTTTCTTGCTGCACAAGGCTTGAATTAATTACTATGAAATATTGTTCGATGGATCTTTCAATAGATTTAAAGAATTAGAAAAGTTAATAAGGATGACTAGGTAGATTAGGATGATTAAAAAATGCGTCAATGTATATTATATTTATATTATGTATTGCAAAACTGTAAAATCAAGGTGAAATAAGTAATAACTATTGTTACGTACTACGGGTTCGGGATCCGAAATTATAAGCGTTTTTGCAACAAAGCTGTTTTAATATTATTGTTTTATATTATAAAAAAATTATATTATAAAAATGTATATAATATTATTATAAAAATTTATTTATATTATAAAAATATATCTGTCTATATTAAGGTAAAGTAAACTGTGAACGTGAGTGTGTTTTATTCGTTCAATGAGTGAGTATGGGCATCTGCCCCCCCCCCCCCCTAGACGATGCAGGTAGGCTTACAAACCATAAAGTAATATTACGTAGGTTGCATATTGATAAACAAAAACAAAGTTGATTCTATAGAAATGACAGGCCAATTTTATAAGATTGTACTATGAATGAATCTAGATTAATTTTGTTCGCGCGAAACGTCGTTACATCGTTTTAAAACATGGCTGAGATCAACGATGACTCTCAATGTCGATTACTTTTTTTCAATACATAGTATTGCATGATTGCCATACGGGTCTAAGTTGTGCGAAGGTTGCTCGTGCTTTGGCGACTCTCGAAGTGATGTCCTATTCGGTTCGTCCTGTTTTTGACACGCAGCTACTGAGGTATGTGAATTTATGGACGTGTTCCACTGCCTCTGTGCTGATGACCAACGGGAGTGTACTCGTTGCTCTGCTCCTCATTTCCCGTGTCTTCCTTATATTAACTTTGAGCCCCGTGCTAGCTGCCTCCATTCGTAAGTCGTTCAATTTGGCCAGCATGTCTGCGCGAGTGTGGTTCAAGAGACATATATCATCTGCTTAGTACAGGTCTTCTAAGGAGTTGGTTATGCCCCATTCAATACCATGGCGCTTGTTCTTCGTGATATTATGCAGAATACCATCACGACTAGAAAGAGAAGTGGTGAAAGGAGGCAGCCCTGTCTTACGCCTGCGTGTACCTCCGAAATGAGCCTTTTATGAGTCACTTTAGAAGAATAATTCTTGTGATATTAATTATTTTTTATGGGAAGCCAATTTTGGGCAATCAAGGCCAGATGCTGGCCCGACTTACCGTATGTATCAAAGGCCTTTTCGAAATCTACAAAAGTGAGATACTATCTCCCTTTGCCATTCATACTACTCGTAGAACAGGCGTTCTAGTATGATACGGAGGGTGTTGATCTGATTTGTACACGATCGATTGGGCCGAAATCCTGCTTGCTCTCTGCGTATGAGGGGGTCGACGACTTTCGAGAGCCTAACCAAAATGACTTTTTATAAAATACTTATAGAACCCTTTGGACGTGACCGAAAGCAAAGCCCGAAAAAAATACCTCTCCAGTTACAGCATTAACTGAGTTCCCCTTTTTTGGTACAGTGATAATAAGGCATTTGTTCCAATCACCAGGTAAATCTTCTTCCTGCCAGATTTGCTGTTATGATTCAATCTGAGATCGGTTTCCAGTCCACATCCGATATGAGAAGTCCCACGCCATGTTTTCGGGTGTCGTCCTCATCCTTCTTAGGGAATCTAATCTCGTAGGGAATATAGGGCCCAAGCGAAGCGAGGGCGAGTCGCTAGTGTATAATAAATTCACTGATGGATATTTTGTTTTTCACTATCCCCCCGACGCTGTAACGACAGGTTGTTATAAGTTCAACATATCTGTGTTTGTTTCTGTCTGTGACATCGTAGCTCCCGAACGGATAAACCGATTTTGATTTTATTTTTATCATTTGCAAGGTGAATTAGTCGGGAGTGTTTTTAGCTGTTTGATAAAAATCAGTCCAAGATGGCCGCCGCCACAAAATGGCGAATTACATATTTTTTTCACAACTCCCGCAATATGAGCATCAAATGAAAGGGCTTGACTAGAATAATCATGTACACTAATATATTAAAGAGAATGAGGAATATTAACTAAGAAATGAAAACTAAACTAAACTTGTAATTTTTTTTGTCTGATCCATGCCCTAGATTGATGAGGAAAGTAGTTTTTTATTTAGCTTTTAGTACATTATTATTATTTAGTGTCAGGGTTTTTCTTTATTTTTTTATTTAATTTTATCTTATGTATTACTAGCGGGGCCCGCGACTTCGCTCGAGCCAAGAGTACAAAAAATATTTTTAGCTTAATGCTATTATCTATGATGTAACAACGAATGATTTCCTATTAAAAGGGCCAATCTCTTTTATGAAGACTACTGTATACAACCAGCTATTGTATTTTCCTGTGGACACAGACATATAGTTACTTACTATTACAAACTTTTCGGTAGGCCTTGCAAGACCTACAATATTCTAAATTAATACATAATTTTGATATAATCTTTTAAGTTTTAGTAAGAGTTACCCATATTTTGTTGCCCTTATCCTTAGAAGAGGAGATAGATATTTAATATTTTAGACATTCCTGTCGGGCTTTTTTATTTCCTACTATATAGTTTTGATATATCTCTCAAGATTTGGCCAGCGCTAAGTTTTTTAAGACGAGTCAATAAATAATTATTTTGTTTTCCAGTGGAAATGAAATATATTTTTTGCAAAAAAAAGTATCACGTCACAAAATTTGGTTAAAATCCGTGCAATACTGTTTGAGTTAAACGATAACATTCAAACAGCCAGACATACAGGCAATCAGACATACATTTTTAAAACTACTGGTTCGAGGTCTATACTCAATACGAAATACGTTACAGTCATTGTTTTAATTATTTTTAACAAAAAAACAAAAACCGACTTCCAAACTTAATAAATCTAAACTAAAAAGTAGAAAATAATACTTTTAAGGACTTTGTTAATTTTGGAGTCGGTGCCAGCCAGGTATTTTGATTATGTTTACAAATTGATAGATTAATCAAATATGTATCTATTTAGGGTTATTTTGCTTTGGCTTTCCTCCTTTTGGAAGTCGGTCGAATATTTAATGTACAGATTTCTATCTGAGCTACTGTTTTATTATAAGCATTTACCTTAGATTATATTCTTGGTTTGTCTAGCCTGCCGTCAGTGAACTCCCGATAGTACTTTTGGGACTACGCGCAGCCCTACGCACCGACACCGGCGCGGCGTGAGCGCAGCCGAACTTACCTACGGCTACAACCTTCGACTACCGAGTGATTTTCTGCATACAAGTACTACTATGGACAGTACTTACGTCGAGAATTTACGATCTACCATTCAAAACAATAAGCCAAGACTACTTACTACCCATCGAGATAATAAACACGTTTTCGTGCATAAAGATTTGCAAACATGCAGTCACGTGTTTATTCGAGTCGACGCAGTAAAAAAACCACTTAAGACTCCATATGAAGGTCTCTACCGTGTTATCAAACGAAAAGATAAAGTATTTACAATAAAATTACCTACTCGTCAAACAAATATTTCAATCGACCGATTGAAACCTGCATGTGCATACGTATTAGAAGATTTCGAAGACAATACCAACCTTACCATACCTCATACCGAAGCATACCATATCAAGAACCAGATTCCCAGTGTACCAGAACCATCGAACAACTTGACACCACCGCCTATCCTCAAGCAAACCCGAACAGGACGTGTTGTCAAATTGCCGGTACGTTTCACTTGAGGGGGACTACTGTAGCCGCCGCCGCCGCCGCCGCTCCACGGCGCACGCGCTTACAAAGCTGGCGCCCGGCTCGTCTTCCCTGTCGAAGCCGCGCCTTTGAAACCATTGTCGCCGACGCATCACAAAGGCCGCCGCCAGTGCATCAAAAGCACCGCTAATCGCCGCCGCGTCGCGACATCGCGCAATGGCACGAATTCTCGAAAACTACGCGAGCAAATGTATATAAAAGGAGTCAGTTTCATTAAATTAATTCAATCAGTGGCCTTGCAGAAGTAGATTCACATTTAACGTGAATTATTGAGAATTACTAGGTACCTAAATATTGGAGATTAGAAAATGGCTAGTGCTAACATTGAAAACGATGAACTGTTTATGGAGAAGGTAAGTTTATATTTTTATCATTAATTTTAAATAAGAGCCTGAAAGAATTTAACTATCGGTCTATAATTACGTATAATATTGAAAGAATTTTCTTTTAACTCCTAACCGTTGAGGAGTTGTACCTTCCATCATTAGCTCAACCACAGGAGATGATGATTATCAGACGCAAATACTTGAACAGCTTTAGAAAATATATGAGAAACGTAATAAGTGCCTATAAAATTTGAGAGTTGTCTTCGATTTCCCTGGGATCCCATCATCAGATCGTGACTTGGTGACTATGGGACCAACTAGAAACTACCTTTCAAACAAAAAAAGAATTTTCCAAATCGGTCCAGCCATCGTCGAGTAATCGGGGAACATACATAGAAAAAAAAAAGTCCCCGACGAATTGAGAACCTCCTCCTTTTTTTGAAGTCGGTTAAAAATAAATAAATTAAAATATTTAAGGCTTCTTCTCTTATCTCTTATTTTAGTTTAGTTAAATTCCAATTTCCAACCCTCTTTTATAAGAACTACTCAATAGAACCAAAAACTAAATTTAAATATTTTTCCTAAGAAATGCCAACAACTGAGTCTTCTACACCCCTAAAACTAATTTTAAACGGAATATTATAATGTTTGAGCAGCACAGTTTACAACAATTTGCTCAAATATAATAAAAAACATGAAGTAACGTGGTATTGCTCGCAAATATAACTTGTAATACTCGTAAGTACACGCACTTAATGAATATCTGGTGGATATGTTACTGTAAAAGCCCGATCTACGGTAAATCCTAAGATTTTACAGTAAATCCTAAGGTTTACCAACATGAGTCGGTAAATGTAAGAATATGAAAAAAAGAAACGACTTTATCGGGCTTTTACCATTAGAATTTAGTACATACTAGGTTTTAACAGTGAAGTTTGGTAAATGTTGGGTTTGGAAATAAAACAATGCATTCTTCTTAATAATTTATTTCAATTAATAATTATTCAAATCCTTACATACCTATGAGTAATTATTAATCATTTGTACTACTAATCAGTCAAATCGTTACTTACATTATCTTTTGGTATTTTTAATGATTAAGTTTTAATAACTAGTAATAAACAATTTTTAAACACTTATAGGATAAAAAAACAACACAAATAAAATTATCTTGACAAACATAACGCTTACTATTATGGCTAATCTAACTGAATTATTTCTTTTTTTTAATATAGATTTATAAACAAGTTGAAGATAAGCGAAACGACAATTTAATATAATTAATCAATTGTAATTTTTAATAGTTAGTAATATGAATTACTTGTTACAACACGGAGCGCTGTTATGGCATTTGGAATTACAAAGTAATCCTGATGACTTGCAAGCGCATTTCTTCGACAAGCATTTTTTAAGGCAGTTACATTTCTTGAAGCCTTGTCCTCCAGTCAATGACATTTTTCCGACAACTTCTCGAAGACTAACTTCTTTATCTTTAACAACTTCATTTATCGTAATAAAATCTTCAGAGCATGACGTAAATTGATTATTTGTGTAAAACTGCTTTAGTACTCCAATTTTGGTACCCAGTTGGTAAAACTCATTGTCCTTTACATCTACCACAACTGCAATAATGCTTTTTGGGTCAGTTTTAGCTCTGTCAATATCAGGTACTTTCAGGCCAACTTTCACATTTGGATATTTATCAGACGATATTTTACTACGCTTTCATTTTTTCAGCTTGGTTTTCCAAGTTAATTTTTGCCTTTTTTCTTATTGTCTGGACTGATTCTATCCTTTTCGGTATTGGATCTTTTTGAGCTTGAGTTGAGTTTTCCGTCTCTGAATCGGTTTCATTGTTTATCTGCTTTTCTCCATCATAATTTCAGTTAAATTTTCTTGTGTTTTCCTCAAATTAATGCTGTTTATGTCTTCTTTTGTCTCATTTTGAACAACATTTTCTTCCTTGTCCTGTCCAATTGCATTTTTGACGGTAATATTTTCATCCGTATTTTTTTGAGAATGCAACAAATTCTCTAAATCTTCTTCAGACTTTAAAAGCCCAATCATATCTTTAGGGATCGCTGACGTTGCGATGCCCATTTTCATTGGACTGCCAAACATTGCTTCATAAGGGGAGCATTTAATTCCCTCGTGATATGCTCTATTTTTCATGGCCTGAATGAATTTCAAACCTTCTGACCACTTTGACGACTGATTGGTTTCCATCCACGTGCTGAGCATATTTTCGATGTCTTGATTGGCACGCTCAACTGATCCTTGACTCTGACTACGTCTTGGTTTCCCATGTACGATTTTAACATCTGGCCACATAGAGCATAAACTTTCAATTATTTGGTTACAAAACTCACGACCGTTATCGAAATGAAGGATGTTCGGCGCTCCAAAAGTAGAGAAAAAATCTAAGAGATGATATGCAACTTCTGCTGCGCGTTTAGTTTGAAGCGCACGAAGGATCACAAATTTAGTAAAATGATCTTGGTAAACTAATATGAATTTATTATTACCGTCAGGGTTGGTTTGTAGGTCTATGAGATCTACTTGACAACGTGAGTTCATTTCATTATGAAGTATAGGCTTAATGACAATGTCTTTTTTCAAAGTCTTTTGTTTCTTTTGACAAGGTTCGCATAGCTTCAAAAATGTCATGATAGCTTCAACTGTTATGTTTTTATACTTGCGGCTACATTCCTTAAGCATCCTTGTCCTTCCACCGTGTCCAACTGCAACATGAGTTTCATCTAGAATGTTGAATAAGTCGTCGTAACAAACGTAATACTTAATTTCTCCATTCTCTTCTTTCATCGGCGCAATTAACTTTTCTTCGCCCCCTATAGTCAAAATATCATAACGCTTGATACGTCTGTAATGAACAGCTTCTTTCTTTTTTACGTTCTTTGCAGTTTTAACCTCCTCCAAACACTTAGCGTATTTTTCATTATTAAGATAAAAATTATTATCGTTCTTCCTTGCTACGATTTCATCCATTAATTCATAAAATCTATATTTTACACTCATTTTCATTCATAAATTACTTCCAGACACTAAAAACGCAAACATAAAACAAATAAAACTAACTTTTTGTTTATAAATTACTTTTAGACATCGAAAACACAAACAGGAATTGAATTAACGTGCGCGTTCCAACGTGTCAAACGATTGACTAAGGCGAGCGTAGACCGTAAAGGGAGATGGAACGAGTAGTGGGGGGCTGCAGACTGCCACGAGTACAAAGCCATACGCCGAACACGTATTGACATGTTTATCTCAACATTTACCGTGTCTTTGAGGTAAATCCTAAGATTTACCAAGTGAATGGTGGTAAAAATCCGAAATATACGATGATTATAGAACGGTTCTGACTTTTACCATTAAGAGTTGGTAAATCTTAGGATTTACCGTAGTTCGGGCTTTTACAGTAACAGATATATATTTTGTGTTTCTCGTATTTAATGTATTCTTTATCTTTTTAATAAGAATAGAGAATAAAGATTTCTAACCAGACAAGTAAGTCTCTTAAAAGATTATAAAATTACTATAATATTCCTACTCTTTACACAAAATACTTCTTAATAAGTACCTACCTATAATGTTTTTTTTTCTAATTCCTAACGACCACCACGGTCGGAATTGCACATTGAGTTATCAGCTAATTGCATTGAAAGCAGATAGATTACTTTGTAATTAACTAATGTATTAAGCCATTAAATAAAACTAAGTATAGTTACTACTATATATAGGTATTGATTAATGCAAAATATATTACATTAGTGTATTGATGACGTACAAACGAGATGTGCAATAAAGTATAAAAATTATGATCATATGCAACCATATAAGCAAGTCAAATTATTAAAAAAAAGTCTTTTTAATCGTGTGTTTGTGCACTCAACTTACTTCAATAAGTTTTTGCAGAAGTAGATTCACATTTAACGTGAATTATTGAGTATTATTAGGTAAATATTGGAGATTAGAAAATGGTTAGTCCAAACATTGACAACGATGAACTGTTTATGGAGAAGGTAAGTTCATATTTTTATCATTAATTCTTTAAGTAACGCAAACAAGTAGATACCACCAGCAAGTAGCAAGCAAAGTAGGTAGGTACGTTCCGATAAGACGAAAACACGTCACCTCCGGGGCGAGATGAGAAGCAGGTTTTACTAAACACAAACTTCGTCTGGCAACTTATTTACTCCTAGATAATAATAAAACAGTGACCTAACCCTAGACTTCAACCCGGTCCTTCCGATACCTTTAGTGTTATATGATCTATGACGACACAGATACTAACTAATAAACTAATTACATTGAGGTTTAACATTATATACTTACTTAGTATATATATTAGTATCGTTTTAGTATCGTTTTCATTGACATTATGAGCCCTGGGTATTATGAGATTAGTGAAAGTATAATGCAATTGAATAACAAATCTTTATAAAAATCTTCCAAAATACAATAATTAAATTTAAAATTAGAGGCATACAAATTAGTTTACTATTCCTCAGGAAATTCGTTGCCTTACACCCATATCGCGCAAGGGCCAGGAAAGCAAGGTCGCGAGAAGATCGTCATGGCTCTCAATCACTGGCTGCAAATACCTGATGACAAATTGAAAAGCGTTTTTGAACTAACAGAAATGATACATGTCGGGAATTTGCTGTAAGTTTATAAAATACCTGTCCATTTTATTATTAGCTACTAGCTGCTAGTTATAGTGACTTAACCTTGCTCCGCTCGGTTCGGTAGAACCAACCACTTGGCCGTCGGGGCGGCGAGGTTGAATACGAAAGCGATTCTGCGCCGCCCCGTTTCTAGACTGTGAGCCCCATATAACCACTTGTGGTATTCCTAAATGCATTTCCCAATATTACCGGTTAAACAGTATCCTATATGTTGACTTGAATAACCAGTTATCATCATATCAAATTTTATCAAAATCTGTCCAGTGGTTATCTTGTGATGCAATCCCAGACAGACTGAAAAAAAAACTACAGATTCTGCCTCGGTATTGAATATGTCATTATTCAATACCGAGGCAGAATCTGTATATTATATTATATTTCAATTTCCAATAAGATTTTCTAAAAAATATTCGTTGTAGGTACAGATTTTTTGGCCCATGTTTACTAAAGGCCATAGACCGATAAGTATGTCGAATCGGCCCCAGACGAATATCAGGCTCATTTTTTTTGGGGATGTTGGTACTAATAAGATACATTTATCCTATAAGTTTCAGATCTCTATCTATTACCGTTTCTGAAAAAATCGAAAAATACTAAAAATCAGGAAAACATTTTTTTCTCAATACCTTGTTAATCGATTAATTTGAATGCTGGATATAATTTCGGGGATGGCATTAGCTTTTAAGAAAAAAAATAAGAGCTATATCGGTCCATAAGATCTTAAAAAAAACAAGTTTTTTAAAAAAAAAATCAATTTTATACCATGTTACAGTTACGGTACAATTATGAAACTATCTTTTTTTAATTCTTCATTCAATTTGCAATGAAAATATGTTTTTTTTAAATTTCAAAAAACGGTACGCCATGTTGAAAAAATCGAAAAATACTAAAAATCGGGAAAAAATATTTTTCTCAATACCTTGTGAATCGATTGATTTGAATGCTGGATATAATTTTAAGGATTGTATTAGCTTTAAAGATAAAAAAATAAGAGCTAAATCGGTCCATAAGATCTAAAAAAAAAGAAGTTTTTTTTTTAAAATTTCAATTTTATACCATGTTACAGTTACGGTACAATTATGAAATTATTTTTTTTAAATTCTTCGTTCAATTTGCAATAAAAATATGTCTTTTTTAAATTTCAAAAAACGGTACGCCATGTTGAAAAAATCGAAAAATACTAATAATCGGGAAAAAAATATTTTTCTCAATACCTAGTGAATCGATTAATTTAAATGCTGGATATAATTTTAAGGATGGTATTAGCTTTATAGAAAAAAAAATAAGAGCTATATCGGTCCATAAGATCTTGAGAAAAACGAGTTTTTTAGCCGCCGTAGCCGCAGTTACGCGTCACATTTATCCGTTACGCGCCATCTTTCAGCCAAAGGTATGCACCCATACAGCCAAATAGATTACCTCGAAATGTATTAGTGCAAATACAAAAATAAAAATAAATAAAATAAATACTTTTATTTCAGGCATTTACAAAAAATAATTTTGTGGAATGTAAACAATATATTTTATATTTCAGTTACCATAAGCCATTAATAACAAAAATATATAATAACGATAACAATGATAGTAATAATTCTATTACAATTAATGAAATGCTGTAATAATCTTAGTAGTAATAAGGTAAAATAAAATAATTGTATTATTTGTATTCATGTCTATGATAATAAAAGCCTTTTGTTAAACTTTATTTAATTTAACTTTATTTAACCAATTTCTGTTAAAGTTGCTTAAAGTATATCATTATTCGAAAAATAAGGTCATAAAGAAGTTTCACTTCTTACTTGTCTACACTAGTACACGCACACATTAAAAATGGAAATCGATGTTGCAGTGATCATCTCATAAAAAAACACTTTTATATTGAGAATTTGCATTTATTAAAAGTTTATTCTAATTCGAGTATTTTGAGATCGTCAGAATAAGCAAAGATGAATGGAAAGCTTGGCTGTTGAATGTGACTCTCGACTGATTGATAAAATGGATGATATTCGAATACCTGATGAACAACTTTATATATTTACTGGATTAAGACGCGAAAACATAATGGAGTTGCGAGATTTATTAATAACTATGAGGAATACAGATTCTCGTACGGTCATTCAAGCTCTCATTGTATTTTTATTTACGCTGCGTACTGGTAATTCAAACAAGTTGATATCAGCGATTTTACAGTTGGAAAATGAGCGGTTGGTTTCAAAATATTGTGAACAAGTGATCCAATCATTTGAAAAAGATATACTGCCTCGTTACTTCGGTTTTCGATCCATGTCCCGAAATGATATAATACAAAATAATTCATCAGCATTAATAAAAAGCTTGTACGTAGATCTCAGTGATAAGCTTTTCTTGATTTGCGATGGAACATATTATGCTCGTCATCAAAAGAGTTCTAATAACGCATATCAAAGAAAGTCTTTCTCTGGGCAGAAAAAAGTACCCTTATGTAAGCCATTTACTATTTGTACGACAAATGGATACATAGTAGATATGTTAGGACCATATCATGCTAACATGAATGACGCTACGATTATGAGAGACATGATCGATACCTCTGACGGTGTTTGCAATTTATTGGAGCCTGGTCATGTTTTTGTTGTTGATCGAGGGTTTCGTGACGCTCGGGCGCACTTGGAAGAAAAAGGTTATCAAGTGTTGATGCCCGCATTCAAAGGTAAACGAAATCGTTTAACAACTACTGAATCTAATGCGTCAAGGTATGTTACAAAAATTCGTTGGGTGGTCGAAGCAACACATGGAATGCTTAAACAAAAATATCATCTACTTGACCAAAAATTCGACAAGAAAATGTTACCCAGAATCGGTAGTTTTTATAGAATTGCATCATTTCTTCACAATCAGTATAACAAACGTCTTACTTCTGATGTAAAGTATTCAGATAAAATTGTTGCAATGATAAAATCTCGAAGTAATACTGACAATACTTTGGCTGATGAAGTAGATGAGAATTTGCAATAAGCCTAATCAAGTGGTAGTGCCACGCTTGTTACCTTCGGGTAGCAGCAGAATGGGCCGGCACGCCCCGTATAGTACCACTCTCTCACAGAAGACCGGCGTGAAGTGGCAGCTATGCTGTCGCGTTTCGTCCGGTAAGTGAGAGTCCGGGTGGCCCACTCCCCATCCCTACTCCCGTCCTTCTCCTTCCTCCCTCCCTCCCTTTCCTGAAAGGCCGGCAACGCATCTGCAAGCCCTGTGGTGTTGCAGATGTCCATGGGCGGTGGTGATCACTTACCATCAGGTGAGCCTCCTGCCCGTTTGCCTCCTTTGTCCCATAAAAAAAAAGCCGTTCTTGTCATCTTATTGTGAAAAGTTTAAAATTGACATTCGCTGTTGTAAAGCATGTGACAAACGTGCTATTATGACGTTCACACTCTATTCCGCGACAATATTATACAATCTGATGAAGACACTGACAAGTTTATAACTATTATTGAACGTACAATTGTAGTTTGTAATGTTTTATATTCGAAAAGAAAGAAATAAATATAAGATAAATAAGAAATAAATATAAAATAAATATAAGAAAATAAAACTTTATGACCATGTTTCTGATTTTCGTAAAAAGCTCAAGTGGCTCCCCATCCGCCTTCGCAGAAATACTCATATTCTTCACCTTCTTTACTGTATTCTGTTCGATCCATGTACACCGTCTTACCTTAAAGAGCGCTTCACCCTCCTCGGGAACTCACATTCACGCGTCCTTCGCTCCAATCAGAACCTAATCCTTAAAATCCCTTCTCACTCTTCTTCCTTCTATAGTAACTCCTTTTCTGTCACAGCTCCTCGCCTTTGGAACTCTCTTCCCCAAACTATTAGGAATGCGAAATCGCTAGTGATTTTTAAAAAACTTCTAAAGGACCACTTTTTAAGTCTCTAATTAGTTTTTACAAACAAACTTTTAAATATTATTATTATTTCTGTAATATTATTGTATGCATGTATGTATGTAATACATACATACATACATGTATGTATGTATGTATGTATGTATGTATGTATGTATGTATGTATGTATGTATGTATGTATGTATGTATGTATGTATGTATGTATGTATGTATGTATACATATAGTATTTTACATTAGTATTTGTAGTTATATTCTATTTTTATCTCCTTATTTAAAGCACACCCTTCCTGTTTTGTACTATCCTACACCTAAAGGTTGCCTGGAAGAGATCGCTCTTTAGCGATAAGGCCGCCTCTTGTACATTGTCACTGTATTTTTATTTTTTCTCTGTCTCTCTCTGTGTGTGTGTGCAATAAAGGATTATTATTATTATTATTATTATGACCAGCATCAGCAAACTTTTATGTCGAATTTTTGGTCAAGTAGATGATATTTTTGTTTAAGCATTCCATGTGTTGCTTCGACCACCCAACGAATTTTTGTAACATATCTTGACGCATTAGATTCAGTAGTTGTTAAACGATTTCGTTTACCTTTGAATGCGGGCATCAACACTTGATAACCTTTTTCTTCCAAGTGCGCCCGAGCGTCACGAAACCCTCGATCAACAACAAAAACATGACCAGGCTCCAATAAATTGCAAACACCGTCAGAGGTATCGATCATGTCTCTCATAATCGTAGCGTCATTCATGTTAGCATGATATGGTCCTAACATATCTACTATGTATCCATTTGTCGTACAAATAGTAAATGGCTTACATAAGGGTACTTTTTTCTGCCCAGAGAAAGACTTTCTTTGATATGCGTTATTAGAACTCTTTTGATGACGAGCATAATATGTTCCATCGCAAATCAAGAAAAGCTTATCACTGAGATCTACGTACAAGCTTTTTATTAATGCTGATGAATTATTTTGTATTATATCATTTCGGGACATGGATCGAAAACCGAAGTAACGAGGCAGTATATCTTTTTCAAATGATTGGATCACTTGTTCACAATATTTTGAAACCAACCGCTCATTTTCCAACTGTAAAATCGCTGATATCAACTTGTTTGAATTACCAGTACGCAGCGTAAATAAAAATACAATGAGAGCTTGAATGACCGTACGAGAATCTGTATTCCTCATAGTTATTAATAAATCTCGCAACTCCATTATGTTTTCGCGTCTTAATCCAGTAAATATATAAAGTTGTTCATCAGGTATTCGAATATCATCCATTTTATCAATCAGTCGAGAGTCACATTCAACAGCCAAGCTTTCCATTCATCTTTGCTTATTCTGACGATCTCAAAATACTCGAATTAGAATAAACTTTTAATAAATGCAAATTCTCAATATAAAAGTGTTTTTTTATGAGATGATCACTGCAACATCGATTTCCATTTTTAATGTGTGCGTGTACTAGTGTAGACAAGTAAGAAGTGAAACTTCTTTATGACCTTATTTTTCGAATAATGATATACTTTAAGCAACTTTAACAGAAATTGGTTAAATAAAGTTAAATTAAATAAAGTTTAACAAAAGGCTTTTATTATCATAGACATGAATACAAATAATACAATTATTTTATTTTACCTTATTACTACTAAGATTATTACAGCATTTCATTAATTGTAATAGAATTATTACTATCATTGTTATCGTTATTATATATTTTTGTTATTAATGGCTTATGGTAACTGAAATATAAAATATATTGTTTACTTTCCACAAAATTATTTTTTGTAAATGCCTGAAATAAAAGTATTTATTTTATTTATTTTTTATTTTTTTATTTGCACTAATACATTTCGAGGTAATCTATTTGGCTGTATGGGTGCGTACCTTTGGCTGAAAGATGGTGCGTAACGGATAAATGTGACGCGTAACTGAAAAATGTGACCTTAAATTTTTTTTCAACGTCGATAAAGAAGTTTCACTTCTAAAAAAAACTCGTTTTTTTCAAGATCTTATGGACCGATATAGTTCCTATTTTTTTTCTATAAAGCTAATACCATCCTTAAAATTATATCCAGCATTCAAATCAATCGATTTACAAAGTATTGAGAAAAATATTTTTTCCCGATTATTAGTATTTTTCGATTTTTTCAACATGGCGTACCGTTTTTTGAAATTTAAAAAAGACATATTTTTATTGCAAATTGAATGAAGAATTTAAAAAAAATAGTTTCATAATTGTACCATAACTGTAACATGGTATAAAATTGATTTTTTTTTAAAAAAACTTGTTTTTTTTAAGATCATATGGACCGATATAGCTCTTATTTTTTTTCTTAAAAGCTAATGCCATCCCCAAAATTATATCCAGCATTCAAATTAATCGATTCACAAGGTATTGAGAAAAAAATTTTTTCCTGATTTTTAGTATTTTTCGATTTTTTCAGAAACGGTAATAGATAGAGATCTGAAACTTGTAGGATCAAAGTATCTTATTAGTACCAACATCCCCAAAAAAAAATGAGCCTGATATTCGTCTGGGGCCGATTCGACATACTTATCGGTCTATGGCCTTTGTATAATAATATCAATATATTGTTATCTCGCAATTGTTAAGTAAGTACGTACTCTAGCTTTCGAGGATTCTTATAAAATGTATAAGTCATTTAGTTAGGTATTTATTGAATTTTAAATGTATAATAATAATAAGTTCAATAATTTATAAATAAATAACCGACTAAACTAATTTCATAAAATATGTACTTAAATATTCTATAAAATATAATATAAAGACTAATTTAAGATTAACTTTATTGAAATTTTATAATTTAACAGAGTTGACGACATTCAAGATAACACGAAAATGCGGCGAGGCGTGCCTACAGCGCACCGCGTGTACGGGGTGCCTTTGACCATTAACGCTGCTGCTCACATATACTTTTTAACTATAAACAAAGCTTTCGAAATCGACCGTCGGGTACGATATATTAATTTTTATTTTAATGTCAACACAGTGGTAAACAAGTACATACTTACTTAGTATACAAATCTGCCGGATTTTATGATGACTACTTTTATCGTAATTTTTTCATTCAATTGACTTATTACTCACAAGAAGTGGTGTCCGGTTCTATTCTATTTCTTGGCATGACATTAAATCTGTATTTATCTTTTTAATAAAATTTTGAAGCACGGTTTAAGCAGTTAATAAGAACTTATAGTTTCGATCAATTTGAGAAGAAAGTTATTTTTCTTGTTCTAATTCTGTCATAGACCTATTAATATTTTAACAGATACCAGAAATACTGTCAAGTCAGTGCCTAAAAGCGTTTCGTGGCCAAGGTAGGGACCTTTACTGGCGTGAAAATTTTATATGCCCTACAGAGAAGCAGTACATGGAGATGGTAAAATGTAGTAAGTATTTTTTTAGAGATAAGATATTTTCCCGCAGTTAAAAGTATCCTATATGTTGACCTGGTTAACTGGCTAGTATCGTACAGTATTATGTTATCTGTGATCGTACTAAGCATCAAATCTGTCGATGGGGTAGTGTGTGTTAATGTACCTATCGACAATGTAATAACAAGTACCTAGTAATAATTATTATTTCAATTAGATTTTCGGCTTCGGCTTAGTTTAAATTCTACTTAAAATTAGTATGTATCGATATCTATGTATAGATAAAAGACGTTCATAATATTATATTTCAGAAACAGGCTTTTTCTTCGATATGAATTATCGTATAATGCAACTATTTAGTGAGAACAAAACGGACTACAGTAAACTTATATCCATAATAGGCTGCTCCTTCCAGATAAGAGATGACTACTGCAATCTAATTCATCCAGAGGTAATAAAATGTTTTAAAAACTTTACTTAGGCAACACCGAACTAAGACGTTAGAAGGGCCCTGGCCTTGAAAAACGTAGCAAAACTTTAAGTTAATTTAATGACATGAGATAATTGAACCGTACCGACAAATACATATTGTCACTTTTACTCCCGAGTAAAACTATACGTTAGTTGTCTTTCACTCAAAATGGCAGAATATTGTTTTAATGAGTTAAAATACTCACGAAAACTCTACTAGACTGATACGAATGGTGTGCGCTCACTCCTTTTAATGTGAACACAATTTAGAGCGATAGGAGTACTGTAGGGCCTTTCTAACGTTTTAGCTGGGCGTTAGACAACTTTGTTATAATTAAGACATTTTGTATAAAAATCAAAGACCTAAAAATAGCTGGACCAACATCATTTCTTTTTACATTAAAAAAATGGGAAACCCAAAAAAAAACAGTAGAATTGTAAATTGTTTTCTTTTGTATGGGAATGTATGGGAAACCGTTAACACGTACTTATACTGTAGTTACGGGCGAACTTGAGCAAAGCACCGGTGAGTCGCTAGCATAACAATAATTATGTAATGTAGCTTTCATCTTTACGTATAACTTGTGTATGGGTGAGATTATATTATGTGAGAAAGTCAAGTGTATTTGTTAAGATATAAAATGATTAACTTTAATGTCTTTCTTTAGGAATTAGAAGAATGGCCGAGAAAAGAGGAAGCAAAGGTAAAAATTAAGATGCCTTTTTATGATATTTTTTGCTCAATATAATAATAAATTACATTATTAATTATTTTAAGGATTCACTTAAAGAAAATAATTTCTGCGATGATGTAACCGAAGGTAAATTCAGTTTCCCCGTCATACACGCGCTGCAGAAGCCGCAAGGCGAGGAAATACTCAGTATCCTTTAAAGTGAAAGATTTATTTGACACCATAATCATCTAATAATAGGGAATAAGCACCGGACTAAAACGTTTAGTTCGGTGGGAATAAGCGTGTGATTTAAATAAATGTGAATGGGTATATTTTCTCATAACCTCTTTTTAACGTCCCACTGTATGGTATGGGTATGGGCTTACCTTCGATACGAGGCGGATCAGGCCCCAGACAACCACGTGGGCTTAGTGCGGATTGACGGACTTCACCTTCGAAAGCTTATTATGGTTTCCTCACGATATTTTCCTTCACCTTAAGATAAATGGTAATCATTTTAGAAATGATTCGCACATAAATATATCAGAGGTGCGAGACTGGGATTTGAACCCGCTTCACTTGATTTTTGCTGTGAGCAATCTTTACGAAAACATCTATAAGAAATGGATAGGTATATATAAATTCCTTAGTTACAAACTAAGATATCCTGAGGCAAAGAACTCAAGACGTGTCATTAAAGAAGCAATTTGTGTCTCTTCTGAAGAAGCTCGGCAGCTTGCAGTACACTCGCGACGTTATGGAAAATATGGACCGAGAAGCTAGAGCTGAGGTAAGACATCGTCGCTTGTAAAAATTAATTACTACAATCGACTTCGCCTTTCTCAGTCTTTCCTTCTAAATATCATGAACTGGCTTGACATAGGCTTTTCTTATAGATTTCCACGACTGCTGGTCTTGTACCATTTAGTGGATAAACACCATCTACTTTCGTATCTTTAGATATCTTTAGTTTATTTTATTTTTTCAGATATCAAAACTCGGCGGTAATCCATTATTGGAAGCTGCGCTTGACGAGCTACTTAACTGGAAAACCAGCTAATTGATTTTTTTTATAATAATAAAAAATAGCCGTCGGTCCTGTGCCTTAGCTGTCACCGGTCGTGCTCGTGTCGAGTAGTCGTCCCACCGGAGTATGAGAGTGACAGTGCACTATAATATCTTCTCCTGCGCGGATGGTTACTCTCCACGATTGGCCGCCATGGAATCGATCGGAAAGACATTATTACATAAAGATTTTTTTATAAATACTACTTCAAATAAAATATAGTGATTTTTGTGTTTTTATCAAAATATGATTATATATAAAAATAAATTAATTAAGATCAAGTTCAACTAAATTTTCCATGTGACCAATTTTGAACTCCCACCGTTCTATCACACAAAATCAAATTATAACATACTTCATTCAAATAGACTTTTACAAGCACTTTTGAATTGTCACTTTTTAGATTATCGTTTATCGTCACTTAAATAAATGCTGTATATTAGGTTGATTAGTCGATGATATTGTAAGGTATGATATAATGATATTCACGGAGATGGTGTAATTTTCTTTTAATAAAATCTCTTTTTTTAATAATTGAATTTTATTTGTGGCCATTGCTAAGAGATTTATAGATTAGAATGTATAATTACAGGAAACCATTGTTTTATTTGTTCCCATAATTTATTTATGGCTGCTCTATTTAAGTGTTGCGGATTTTTGCTTTGCTAAAAGACGACGCTTCGGCGAGTAAATCAAAATGGTTTAGAACCACTCGCACAGTCACCTAGCGTCCTAGCAGACGCTTGACCACTGTGAAAGATACAGGCGGATTGAGCCATTAGATTTACCCACCACATGCAAGCGCTGGCGGGCGCGCTACACGCAACGGGCGTCTACATACATTTGAAGGGTACAGGGGCAAAACAAGGAATGTCACAAAATTATAATTTTTTTATTTCCTTTTCAACTTTTTTAATTTTATGTGACATTCCTTGTTTTGCTCCTGTACCCTTCATTTGAAATAGACGCGACCACGCCTGCACCCGCGCCTGCCTCCACTCTGAAAAGCCCTTAGGCTTCATGCCATTACTTATAATGTTCCAACGATTGATTCCCAATTTAGGTTAGTTTAATTCCACCCCTCTTTTATGAGAACTACTCTATAGAACCAATTACTGTGTATTTCTATGAGGATAAAATATGTTTCTTTAGAATAGGTTATCGTAAATACTGACCCCAGTAATAATCTATCACTGCACAAAGTTTTGTTAAATCGGTTCTATACTTTTCAACCGACTTCCAAAAGGAGGAGGTTATCAATTCGTCTGTATTTTTTTTTGTTTTTTTTTATGTTTGTTAGCTCATAACTTTGAACTGGGTGAACCGATTTTGATGATTCTTTTTTTATTTGAAAGGTAGTGCTTCATTGCAGTGCATATTTTCCAGTTCTGACAATGGCATCCATGAGAAAACCATAAAAGTCTTAAATATGCATTAAGTATTTGCGCGACAAATGGACAAATAACTCAATATCACGCCAACCGATTTCGATGATTCTTTTTTTAATGGAAAGGATATACCTACTTCAAGGGTAATTTGATGAGAGTTTGGTATGGTTCTGATGATGGGATCCATGACAAAGTATCGGAACTCTTCAATTCTTAGGAGCAAATTAACGATGCTCGGCCGAATCTTTTATGGGCTATATAGATATTTGAGTCAAGTACCGTAACTTATGATGGAAGGTACAACTCCTTAACGGTTAGCAGTTTAAAGAAAATTCTTTCAACATAATACGCAATTATGGATCGATTGTTGTATACTTTCAGGCTAAGGTACCTGAGGTAAATAAGGCCCAGGGGGTAATAAGGCCCACATTTCAAATTTCGCGGAAAAACATTTCTATGACACTTTACTGTTTACGCTCACGTGCACAATGTCGGTGTGAATGTTTCAGTATTGGTCCGCAGTCGCTAGCACCGCCATCGTGCCAGTGACGTGCGATGCGTTGATGAAGTGACTGGTTACTGTGCAATTTTATAATTTTATATACCAAAAAACTGTAAGTATTTTACGTTTAATTCAATAATTGACTAATAACGCTGTATTTATTATCGTAAGTATGTCTTGTACAATACAATGGATATGGTCTTTCCTAGCCAGACAAAGATTTTGTAAAAACGTGGCATGAGGTTAATAAGGCGCATTATAATGGTACTTGGGCCTTATTGACCTCTTAATATTTGAGTATCAGATTGGATTTTTTTGAAATTATACTTCTTTTTAAAAAAAATGATGAGAGTAAATTTTTACGATGCGACATAAAAAACAGACACATTGAAGTTAGCTATAGTCAACACCCTGAAGTTAGCTATAGGTAGTCAACATTTTTTTTTTTCAACAATGACATGGGTGTCATTTTCGAGGTTTCTCGGGGTGCTGATTGCGAAAATGAGGTCCATATTCAAATCAAAGATGTAAATAAGTACACACACACACACACACACTTTTTTGTGTTCTAGGTCATTGTACTATGTGAATTTTACTGACAATATATGTGTAACATTGTTACAGATTTTGATTAAAATGCCTCCAAAGAGAGCTCAGTGGACAGAAGACAATTTACGGGCCGCTTTGGCAGCAATAGAACGAGGGCAGCTGACGCAACGAGCTGCAGCTGAACGTTACAACATTCCAAGACGAACTCTCCGAAATCACATAAATTCCAAAAGTACTATTAAGCGCTTAGGTCGTAGTTCCATATTGACAATCGACCAAGAAAAATATCTTGTACAACGCATTATACGATTTGCTAACATCGGTGTGTTACTCCAAAAGTCATACGGAGACAAGCATTTTTATTTTGCGAGAAATATCACATTAAGCACAATTTCAATAAAGACTGGCATTGCGGGCAAAGACTGGCTTAAATTGTTTTTGAAAAGGAACCCAGAAATTTCCAAAAGAAAAGCCCAGTTTATGAATCCAAGCAGAGCACAGAAATTAAACCATCCTATTGTTGCTCAGCATTTCCAAGAAGTAAAAGACCTATATGAAGAATTAGACATTCTACAGAACCCGCAACGACTCTATAATATGGATGAAAAGGGGTGTAGACTCACTATTCATCATCAACAAACTGTTTTGGCGCAAAAAGGAGCTCGTCGAGTCCACATGATTGCACCTTTTTAAACCTACTAGGATCTACCCCAATCATCTGTTCGCCCGCGTGCTACCGGTAGCCGTAGAGTATGGCACTACCAATCAGCTGATTGGGATGGGCTGCGTGAATTCTACGCTTCATACCCCTGGGTGCGGCTTTGTTTTTCTTCTAATGACCCGAACATCTGTGCCGAGGCAGTTGCTGAAGCTATACTCCAAGGTATGGAATGCTACATTCCGAACTCACTGATACCCTCTGGAGAGCGCGCTCAGAAATGGTTCAACGGGATCTGTAAAAAGGCTGCCATACTTAAACGCACCTCTTACCAATCCTGGGTCTCAGCACAAAACAATAATGATCCAAATGCTGCTAAATTAAAGAGGAATTTTAATTCTGCCTCCAGAGCTTATAAGAATGCCATTGCCAGGGCAAAATTTCAACATATTGACAGAATTGGACAGAGACTAGTCGCACTACCTTCTGGTACCCGAGCTTTCTGGTCTCTGTCGAAAGCCATACAAGGCAACTTCTGTCGATCTTCGTTTCCGCCTTTACACAAACCGGGGGACGGTGTTGCCCACACCGCCAAAGAGAAAGCCGAAGTTTTGAGCTCTTTCTTTGCCGCTAACTCAACGCTTGATGACGGCGGGCAAACTCCACCTACTATTCCGCAGTGCCAAAGCTCACTGCGTGACATACGCTTCACTCAGTGCGCTATACGTAAGGCACTTCTATTTCTCGACGTCAATAAGGCGAGTGGGCCAGACTGTATTCCTTCGGTTGTGTTGAAAACGTGTGCCCCGGAGTTAACACCGGTCCTAACACGTCTGTTTCAGCTATCTTACTCCTCCAGTACTGTTCCATCTTCTTGGAAGACCGCACTGGTTCACCCAATTTCAAAAAAAGGCAATCTTTCGGATCCCTCGAATTGTTGGCCAATCGCGATTACTTCCCTATTGTCCAAAGTTATGGAGCAAATTATTAATACCCAACTGCTAAGTTACCTCGAGAAGCATCAGCTCATCAGTGATCGTCAATACGGCTTTCGCCACTGTCGATCTGCTGGTGATCTCCTCTTATACCTCACGCATCGTTGGGCGGAAGCTATTGACAGAAAGGGGGAAGCTCTTGCGGTCAGCCTCGACATCGCCAAAGCCTTTGATCGGGTTTGGCATAGAGCTTTACTTTCAAAGCTGCCATCCTATGGACTCCCAGTGAAGCTGTGCAATTGGGTCGCTAGCTTTCTTTATGGGCGCAGCATCAAAGTCGCTATAGACGGTTTTTGCTCTGAACCTAAGCCCATTAATACTGGCGTCCCACAGGGCTCCGTGCTATCGCCCACACTGTTCATTCTGCATATCAATGATATGTTGCAAAACAACAACATCCATTGCTATGCAGATGACAGTACTGGTGATGCTCTTTATAAAGGACATGCACAGTTCTCCCGCGTAATACTGGAGGAGAGTAGATCCAAACTTGTGTCTGACCTTGAGGCTTCTCTCGAGAAAGTCTCAGTATGGGGTTCACAAAATCTTGTGCAATTCAACCCATCTAAAACACAGGTTTGTGCGTTTACCGCCAAAAAGACTCCCTTTACAACACCTCTTCTCTTTCAGAACACTTCCCTCACCCCTTCCAATAGCATTGTGATTCTCGATGTTCGCATTTCGAACGTCCAGTTCCGGGATCATTTGGTAGAAAAAGCTAAATTAGCATCAAAAAAACTTGGGGTACTCCACAGAGCAAAACGCTACTTCACGCCCGAGCATAGGCTCCTACTCTATAAGGCGCAAGTCCGCCCACACATGGAGTATTGCTCTCACCTCTGGGCTGGAGCACCTCAGTATCAACTCCTACCATTCGATCGGATTCAAAAGAGGGCAGTTCGACTTGTGGACAATCCCAAATTAACTAGCTCTCTGGAAAGCCTGGAGCACCGCAAAGACGTAAGCTCTCTCTGCGTACTTTATCGGCTATATTACGGTGAGTGTTCTGACGAGCTATTTAACCTTATCCCACCTTCTATCTTTTACAATAGCACCGCACGCCGCCGAAAGCTATTTCACCCTCACCACCTGGGTACCTGGACTACTTCTACCGTTCGCTACGCCAGGTCTTTTCTTCCACACACTACAAAACTGTGGAATCAACTCCCATCGACGGTGTTCCCGCTTAATTTCAACATGGGGTCATTCAAGGGGCGGACCAACAAATTCCTAAAAAGCCGGCAACGCATTGGTGGTGCCTCTGGTACTACAAATGTTCATGGGCGGCGGTAATCACTCACCATCAGGTGACCCGCCTGCTCGTTTGCTCGCTAGAAGTATAAAAAAAAAAAAACCTGAGCACGCCGAAAATGTTACCATAGCAATGTGTGTTAATGCTGTTGGTACCGCTATCCCACCAATGATCATCTTTAAAGGCCAAAGACAAAAACCAGAATATAGTGATAACTTACCAGCTGGATCTGTCGTAAAGATGGCTCCAAAAGGAAGTATGACCACGTAGTTATTTATAGAATTCATCAAGCATCTAGGAAAGTATAAAATGCAGGGGAAAGTCTTGTTAATCTTTGATGGAGCGTCCTCGCACCTGGATTATACAATTGTTGAAGAAGCAGACAAGCATGATATTGTGCTTTATTGTTTGCCTAGTAACACAACCCATGAACTTCAACCCCTCGATAAATCCGTCAATAAGTCTTTTGAGCATCACTGGGATCAAGAAGCTATGACATACATGTATCAAAATCCTGACAGACGCTTGACGAAATCGAATATTCTCAAAAGCTTGGTCGAGGGCATTGACTCATGAAAATATAATAAATGGATTCAGGGCTACTGGATTGTTTCCATTCAACCCTAATGTATTACCAGATGAAGCATTTGCACCAGCGATCTTGACCGAACATCCTCCTCCACAAACTTCAACTATTATTGAGGCAAACATAGAGTACCCTGAAGAAACGTCACGTTATGACACTGTTTCACCCTCAATACTTAACGAAGAATGTACTATTGCTGACATTGTTACCCCAGAAAAGCAAATTGGTGTAAGGGCTTTAACTGATATTGCTACATCAACCTTTCCCGTGAAAGTACCACAAAGTAAAAATACAAATTACAATGCTTCAACTCCATCACCAAAACCATCAACATCCGGTATTGTGACAAAACGTCCACTTATTCTAAGTTCAGACTCAGAGACTGATATTGAGCCTGAAGCTATTCAGAAGATGTTAAATAGAAATAATCACACTAGAATCAATGTATATAACTCCGAAGAAGACTCAGACGATGATACTCCGCTAGCCAGTCTTAAAACAAAGGAAACTAAATTCCCGTTTCGAGAACTTATGCCAACTCCAAACTATGCTGTAATCAAAGACACACCAAGAAGAAAGGCCATCAATTATAGAGGTCAACGGGTTACTAGGGACCTTTTTAAGAAACGAGAAGAGCTAAAAGAAAATGAGATGATAAAGGTGAAAAAATCAAAAATGCCAGTCAGAAAACTAAAGATCGTAAGAATAAGTCTGAAAAAGATAGCAGTAAGGCTAAGAAGTCAACAATAATTGAATCTGAATGGTTCTGCCATGCTTGTAAAGAAGGACGTGTTTCAGACATGCGGCAATGTGTCCAATGTTTTAAATGGTAGCACGAAGAGTGTGTCGGACTCTCAACCGAAGATAAAGATATTTTTTATTGCTGTGACTGTGATTAAACAAAATACTGAACTATATTTCACCGTCTCAGTATGAATAATTTGTTTGTTAATCGTTTTTATTTTTATTTTGCTGGCAGAAGATATTTTTTTTTGTTTTGAAAGTCTATTCTTTGATTCTAAGAATATGATTGTAATACTAAAGAACTGAGTTAGGTATCTTTAATTAAAGTCTGATTTTAAGTCTTAAAAATTAATATAAAAGTAATTACATTGTTTTGTTTGAAGGTATTTTTTTTTTTGTTTGGAGAGTCTACTTTTTGATTCTAAGAATATGATTGTGATACTAAAGAACTGAGTTAGGTATCTTTAATTAAAGTCTGATTTTAAGTCTTAAAAATTAATATAAAAAAATAATTACATTGTTTTGTTTAATAAGAAAAGAACTGATTATTTAAGTTTTCAAAGTTACAGAACATGTTGTGATTGTATACCTTAGTTCAGACCACTAGTTCCTTGAAACTAAATTGTCTACGATTAATATTAAGGGCCCATGTTTAATAAATAAAGGAAAATGATTAAATAAGTAAAAATCAACAATTTACTTTTATTTTAACTTATTTCTAGGTAAATTTAGAACGATTTACTGTAAAAATAAAGCAAATTTTTATATGGGCTTTATTGTACTACCGTAGTATAAGGATGTAACGAACATACATTTTTAGGCATTCGCGAATGCGAATGCGGATGCGAACATCTCCCTTCGATATTCGCGAATGCGAATGCGAATGCGAGTATTTTGAATTTGGCGCCATCTATTATTTTATTTTGGCAGCTTCCTCAGCGCGCGAGTTACATGCACACATTTATCATCAATTCAGTAGTTAGTGATGACAATTTAGCATATATTTTGCTAGATTTAGCATATTTTCATGTTGTTTGTGCAAAATATAGCATATTTTTAGCATATAAAATAAAAGTTTAACCATGAAAACAACATAAATGCGTACGTAATTCTTTCCATTTAGAAAACATTCCTCTGTTATTTTTTAATGATCTCCATCATATTTCGGGGATTCCTCACCATATCTCATAGATAAGCATATACCATAGATAAGCAGCATCTTTTCACTCCCTCCTTTTTGTGTGAAAGAAGTGAGATAGAAATAGAATATACTGTACCGCAAACTTATTGTCAATCAATGGGGTGTTACATCAAATTTTGAAAAGTGTCTCAATTAGATTCTGTAGTGATAATACACCACTATAAAAACACAAATTTTTATACAATCGATAAGTGTTATAAAAAAGCATTTTTAATTTTTAAATTTTCAAATTTCGCGCCTCATTGTTCGAAAACGATGAACGCATGGATGCCATTATTAGTCTGAAATGGGCTGATGATTTGTATGAAATTGATAATTGTTTATAGCTTAAAAATGAGTTATTATTCTACTCATTGTTGGTGTGCTGTTCCTGAATGCAAGAATACTAGATAATGGTAGAATACTACATTTGTGTACACGGTGGTATGACGTAAGTGGCGTCTACTATTTCAAACAGATTAAAAAAACTGAAAACTTTGAATTTAATTTTAAAGTTTATTTTGTTATTTTATAAACTAAAACCAACATTTTCCGAATGGTGCTTGCCTAAGCTATCTTAGTAATATATTTTTAGATTGTTTTTCATATGGAGTAAATACCCTATTGTCAATCTAAACTAAACAAATTAAAGTTCTTACAATTTATAAAGTTTTAACGTGAATTAAAAAAAAATTGTTTGATTGTCATTAATATGTCACCTAAATACAGTTTGTTTGATAACATATAGTCTGTTTTTTAATCTCAGAGACAAAATTTGTTTTTTTTGCAATTCTTAAATATTGATGTGCCACCATCGTAAATTAACGTCAATAAAATGAAGTATGTTTTTTTTTATAATAAGTTATCCTGAAATAATGTGTAGGTGCTTATTTATATGTTATAATATGGCACGCCTGCCACAGCCACAAGCCACAGAATAAAGAACATAACGTAAAACCAGTGCTGCCAGATCTGTTTACGTGTTGGGCGCTAAATCAGTTTAAAAAAAAGCGCTAGATTCCGCTAAACAAGTGCTTCATTATAATGCTAATTTTTATAATGCTAATATTTAAATCAAGAGTTAAGTAGAAGCGCGTTCTAGAGGACATTTTGCTTTTTTTTTGCTCTGTGATATCCACATATCGTTGCGCTATCCAAAATTAATTTTCGTTACTTCCAATTTACCTCAATACGCCATACGTTGCCATAATTATACATTTTCAATCACCTGAATAACTTTAAAAAGGTTAACTTTTAACGGCGCCACGATTTGACGAAAAGTACGATTTTTTTTCAATATCTCGCTTACTTTTCATGACATTGAGAGACAGTAGCTTTCATTTTTCGATTTCCAAGTATTTGTTAGCGTTTTAGAAGCAGATACTGCTATCATAATTAAAAGCTAGCAGTTTTCTAATTTTTGATCAATCTGCTGCAGCGTAAAATTTAATTTTGCAGCATTAAATTAGCACTAAATGAGCACTTCATTCCTGCAAAACTTTAAGTGATTCTGCCCAATTGATCTTGCTAGCTTAACATACGTCTTTTTCCGACGTTCATATTCGCAAAACATCCGCGTAAAATTTACGAATGCGAATGCGAATACGAATGTCAAAAAATATGCGAATATTCGCGAATGCGAATGCGAATACGAATATTCGTTACATCACGCGTAGTATAATAAGGCCCCTGAGAAGGGTTTTGAAAAAGTGTACTTTCTTATTAAAAAATATGCTTTTCTTAATTGTTTTACACCATTTATTACTATTATTTTCTACTTTTTAGTTTAGATTTATTTAGTTTGGAAGTCGGTTTTTGTTAATTGTCCGAACGCGTACATCGATTAGCTAAGTTACTGTTTTTAATATGTACCTACAGATAAAAATTACGAATGTAAGTACCTTATTATAAACAGACATACTACACAAAACTGCAAACTATTCTGTAGTCCTTGTTAAGACCTATAAATTTTAAAAGTCAGTTGGTCAGGTCTCATGTAATCGTACCACTACACAAACTCAGACTACATTAAAAAAGGCAGACACAGCGCGCTAAACAATCGAGTGACTGCGATTGGTTATATATGTGTGCGTGACACACATAGCCACGCGCTGCTTACGTTGTAGCAATACGTTTGTTTGTAGGCGTGTAATGTTGCTAGTATCAGATAATGAAATACCAATAAAAAAAACTTAATTTTTCTATGGTACTTTTTTTTTTATTATGGCTCCCTATCAAAATTGCAGTATATTATATATAATATAATAGTTATGCATTTAATGCACTAATGCATAAAACAATACCTTTTACCTGCATGGTGATTCTTGAAGAAAATTCTTATTGGACCTCTTTGCAAAACTACCTACTGAAAAGGTTTCGATGAAGTTAGGTATGCTTGACCCCGAGACTTAGGTAATACATAATTTCTGACTATCAATAAATTTCTCGTATTTTTAACCCGAGTTCAACCAAATAATAACTAATCATAATATTTTAAACACCTTCATTTTGTACCAATTTTTTATAATACTGTCTTTTGGCGTCTACTCTTACACTTCTAACGTTAGTTTCTAATTTTGAAATATGATGAAATCTTATATTCAAAAAAAAACTGATTATAAATTACCCCAAAATTGGGGAAAAAAATTAGACGCATACTTGCAGCACTGACCGAATATGTTTAGGTTTTGCGTTCCAAGTAGTGATTACAAGATGTTTTCGACGAAAATTATGCAAAATAACAAAATTTACCTGTGAAAAGATATTCCGTCATTACTTTTTTGTTTTTGAGAATTGTTTTTGCAGTCCTTGAAGACACAATACGGCATGATGAGTACAAAATCTACACAGCGAAGTACTATCACGGAGACGTATGACACGACTGACACTTGGTTGCGCACTGAACTCGGAAACGTATTACTCATGCATTTAGTAGCAATGAACTTGGCTTCACTCGGTTGTTCGGTGCGCGGTGTCTGCCTTTATTTTAATGTACATAGTCTGAGTACACAAAGTTTAGTTCAAACTGGTTCAGAATTTTTTGCGTGAAACGCGCACATCGATTCACTAAGTTACTGTTTTTATACGTACATTACTTTTTTCAGTACACATTTATTTTTTTCAGTACCTTTATAGGTATTGCGAGTGTAAATTATGAGTTAGATATTTTTGATATTGTAGACTTTTCTGTAGGTTTTTTAAGTCCTACAATTTAATAATACATTGTTTTGATGTATCTTTCCAAGGACAACTCAAATAAAACCAATTTTTTTGTTTCCTATGAAAATGAAATATTTTTCTACACTAAAAAGGATCCTAATTCATGACCCGAGTAATAATTTATTACTACACAAGGTTAAAATTGGTCCAGTACTCTTTGTGTTAAACGATAACAAACAAACAGACATATTGTTTTGTCTATATTCAATACACAATATGTTACAGTCATTTGTTTTCAACCGACTTCCAAAAGGAGGAGGTTATCAATTCGTCTGTATTTTTTTTAATGTTTGTTAGCTCATAACTTTGTTTTGGGTGAACCGATTTTGATGATTCTTTTTTTATTTGAAAGGTAGAGCTTCCCATGTGGTCCCATTTTAATATTTTCCAGTTCTGACAATGGCATCCATGAGAAAACCATAAAAGTCTTAAATTTGCATTAAGTATTTGCGCGACAAATGGACGAATAACTCAATATCACACCAACCGATTTCAATGATTCTTTTTTTAATGGAAAGGATATACTTCAAGAGTAGTTTGATGAGAGTTTGGTAAGGTTCTGATGACGGGATCCATGAGAAAGTATTGGAACTCTTCAATTTTTAGGAGCAAATTAACGATGCTCGGCCGAATCTTTTATAGGCTATATGGATATTTGAGTCACGTACGAAGGTATAACTCCTCAACGGTTAGCAGTTTAAAGAAAATTCTTTCAATATACCTAATACGCAATTATGGACCGATAGTTGTATACTTTCAGGCTATTAGGTTTACCTCATAATAGAAGGTAAATTTTTATAGTCATTAACACAATACGTGTCTAATCTACTTTCAGCTAAAAATTTAAAAATAAATTATTTTTAACAAGAAAACAAAAACCGACTTCCAAACATAATACTCGTACATCTAAACTAAAAAGTAGAAAACAATACTTTTAAGGACTTTGCTAATTTTGAAGTCGGTGCCAGCCAAAACAAAATAACCCTAAATAGATACATATTTGATTAATCTATCAATTTGTAAACATAATCAAAATACCTGGCTGGCACCGACTCCAAAATAAACAAAGTCCTTAAAAATATTATTTTCTACTTTTTAGATTAGATGTATTAAGTTTGGAAGTCGGTTTTTGTTTTTTTGTTAAAAATAATTTATTTTAAAATTTTTAGCGGAAAGTAGATACGTATTGTGTTAATGACTATAAAAATTTACCTTCTATTATGAGTTAAACCTTATAGCCTGAAAGTATACAACTATCGGTCCATAATTGCGTATTATATTGAAAAAATTTTCTTTAAACTGCTAACCGTTGAGGAGTTGTACCTTCCATCATCAGTTACGGTACGTGACTTAAATATCCATATAGCCTATAAAAGATTCGGCCGAGCATCGTTAATTTGCTCCTAAGAATTGAAGAGTTCCGATACTTTGTCATGGATCCCGTCATCAGAACCTTACCAAACTCCTATCAAACTACCCTTGAAGTATATGCTTTCCATTAAAAAAATAATCATCGAAATCGGTTGGCGTGATTATTGAGTTATTCGTCCATTTGTCGCACAAATACTTAATGCAAATTTGAGACTTTTATGGTTTTCACATGGGAAGCACTACCTTTCAAATAAAAAAAGAATCATCAAAATCGGTTCACCCAGTTCAAAGTTATGAGCTAACAAACATAAAAAAAAATACAGACGAATTGGTAACCTCCTCCTTTTGGAAGTCGGTCGAAAAACATATTTCATGTTTCGATTTTTTTAAGTTACTGTTTTAATATAGAGAAGAATAGAATATAATTAGATTAATCATTAAACAATTTACTTGTAGATTGTTATTTGTTTTTCATATTTAAAGATATTAATGTCCAATGATATTAAGTACCTGTCAATTTATGTGTAAAAACTGTATAGGTACCCAAGTCATCAGAGATCAATAAATCGTTAACGAATATTTTTCTTTATTACCTAATTAGGAGTTAATGTTATTTTTTGATATTTAGCAACTTTAATATTTTTATAAAAGAATTAAAAATACATCCGTGTGTACTTTTCTTTTTGGAGAATTACATAAGAAATTAAAAAAAACTTCCAAAGTAAAACCAGTCTGATTACTACACATTCGCCAATATAATTACAATCTCTAAGGCAAGCAATTCATGTAGCCTTATTCAAGTAGGTACTGTAATACCGTGATCACAGATTTTAAATTGGCATTTTTCAATTCCGGTATTGATGTCCCAATACCGTGATTACGGTATTGCAAATATTAAATATTACATTTGAACTTTTATTTTGCCCTCTCTCGCTGGCTCATGACTGACGTATGATTGGGCACTTTTTGAAATTAAAGAATCGTGAAAAAAAAAAATTCCGATTTCTCGTTTAATGAATTGAATTTGGAAACTCTAAACAATATTTGTAACAACTTTTTGTGGGCAAAGCAACAATAGAACTAGAACTTTGCAAACGTAATGCCAACTCACTGAAAGCTGATGTTTCCCTAAAATATGTTATAAAACTTAGATGAATGGTCAGGCTAATAATGACTTTAGCAATAATCTTGCAAAATCACTTTGAAGACACACAAAGAAGTGGCGACTTTTAATATCTGGTTGTTACAATATTTGCACCACCCTAAAACGTTCTTCAGCAACGATGATTATATTACGTTATATGAAATACTAGAAATTATCGTAAATTTACTTTCTTTAATTTACGTTTAAATATCAAAAAAACCCCTAGAAATATAAAGATAAATTTTTCAGGAAGGTAGTTTAGTTAGTAGACGGGTAGGCACTAGGCGACAGGTCAAGAGTTTATTAAACATTCAGTTTGTGTTGTTCAAACTTTAAATTTTACAGGGAGCACTTGGGGACGAGCCCGAGCTAATTGAGGATAAGTCGCTAGTTTAGTCTATTATAAGAGAGAGAGAGATATGTCTTCGAAATTACTGGGGGTGGTGGAGCGAATATTTTATCAGCGACTTACAAATATTAACTTTCTGTGGTACCTATAAAGGTTGAAGCAGAGCGTGCTTTTTCTTTGATTATGTTTATAAGGGCTCTCGAAAAATGTTACAAAAATTCTGTATTACCCACTGGTAGGAAAATTTGTGTCCGTTACAGTGGATTTTGCCATTTACTTAACAATTAAGGTGTGACCGCTGTAGCGGACATTGCCCAATTGTGGAAAAATAATATACAATGAGTTTATTATTTATTTAATTATAAAATAAACACAAAAATAAAAATTTTAGAGAACAAATGTTAAATCAAAAAATGTCATAACATTTATTTTTAATTCGAAGTTATAATTTCATTGAAATTTCTTATATCTCTTCTCTGCTTTGCACGTTAGTGAAGCCTTGTTTTTCGTGACGTACGTGAAGACGAAATTACATGTGTTATAGAAGTTGATGTCAGGGAGAGAATAAAGAAGGAACATTTTCATAATCTTTTTTCGTTTTTTTTTAAGACAGGAGAAGAGAGCAATTATTACACTCTTTATGCATTCCATAATTTCATTATCAGATATTATTTAGTTAGTATTGAAGGTGAATTTTCATTCAGCGCAAATGAACATGCGACAATTCACCCGTATGTACCTTTTGCACTATCTTACTGGCGTGATTAAGCTTTCGACAAAACAAACTCTCTACCATAATTAAAGCAGTTGAGCTTTGAGCAGAGCATTTGGCGTTGTTCGCCACAGCGAACAGTACTCTATGTCTCTATGATATGAGTAATATCCACTGAGACGGGCAAAACATTTTGACCACAAAAACACAATAAAATGAAATGGCAATATTAAAAATAATGCTTCTATAGGCGAAAACTTAAAAAAATGATTCTAAACGAAAACTTAAAAAAACATTGTTCAATACGGAGTACATAATTTACAGCAGTTTTTTAAAGTTAATGTCCGTCACAGCAGACGTTATCAAATTAAGGGTTAAAGTTTTGATTACGTTCCAATTTATTCGCAATAAATAAGAAGAATAAAGACTAATTTGAAAATGAAAACACGTACTTTGATAGTATTTAATGTCCTTTTTTAACTTCTGTTCAATACCGGTATTAATACCGTCAACCGTGATCACGGTATTGACTTTTCAATACCGGTATTAAAAAAAACCGGTATTTAAAAAATAATATACACATATATATATATATATATATATATATATATATATATATATATATATATATATATATATATATATATATATATATATATATATGTATATATATATATATATATATATATATATATATATATATATATATATATATATATATATATATATATATATAATTAAATTTATTCTACTATGTGCTTCTAACTTGTACGAGTACTAACTCTGTAACATTTCTCGTCGAAGGAAAATTAAACAACTTGTTTTATTTAGGTTATTAAGCACTTCAATACTTAGTTATTGATTTTTTTATTGAGTTAATTATTTTTTCTTCTAGGTACTGTTCAGTGTTAGTTTCAACATATTTATTTTACCATTTGGAGTACAAACATGGGTATATTTATGAAACGTGACAAGGCCAAGGTATGAATATGCTTGTTAGTTGTTAGACTAAAGTTTTTAACATTTTGGTTAATATTTAAAAAGGCAAAACGCTAAATAAGCATTTGGTAATAATTGTAACTTACAGATTCAATGTCACTATCCGTAACGGAAGATGATTTTATGTTAGTAAATAATTCTTGATTTTCGGACATATTTAATAAGCACTTGTAACACTGTTGGCTGTTTTGAACGATTAGACACTACTGAGGACCTCGCGTTGCTGCACGATGTTGACGTCTTGGCAACTTTAAAGACAATTTTTTGTGTTTTTGAGGCTATAAGTACTTATAGGTACCAACAGGATGTAAAAAATGGATGGAAAAAGAAAGAAAAAAAAATGTTGAAAGAAATAATAAATATTGTTGATACTTATCGTACACTCTTATAAAATATTATTTAATTCAAAATATACTTGTAATATGTTAAGTGATTTTAAATTAAAAAAAGTTACGTGGTGAACATAGTAAAATACACTTTCATCATATTTTTTTTTTATGGGACAAAGGGGGCAAACCGGCAGGAGGCTCACCTGATGGTAAGTGATCACCTCCGCCCATGGACATCTGCAACACCACAGGGCTTGCAGATGCGTTGCCGGCCTTTCAGGAAAGGGAGGGAGGGAGGAGGGAGAAGGACGGGAGTAGGGATGGGAAGTGGGCCTCCCGGACTCTCACTTACCGGACGAAACGCGTCAGCATAGCTGCCACTTTTAATATTTTTTTTCTTTTATGTCTCAACCATTTCGTGTAGCCTTATCTATTCATTCATGTCTATACACATAAATAAAATAGAAGTGTCTGTTTTTAATTTCAAATTGACAGCTTTTCACTAAATGCATATGAAAGTATGTAGATATAGTTACATAACAAAATCAATTTTTAAATTTTTGTTCGTCTGTGTCTTAGTTCAGGTTAATCTCTGAAACGGCTGGACTAAATTGTCAAAGCAAAATAACCTTATATAGATACCTATTCGATTAATCTATCAATTTGTAAACATAATCAAAATACCGTTTGATAGTCCATTGCAATTTACAAAGGCAAGTTAAAACTGTCCGTCTTGGCTGGCACCGACTCTAAAATTTACTTAGTACTCACTTAAAACTAGTATTTTTTACTTTTTAATTTAGGTTCTTATAGTTTGAAGTTAGTGTTTAACTTAGCTAATCGTTGAGCGAGTTTAATTCCACTCTTCTTTTATGAGAACTACTCTATGGAACCAGTTACTGTGTATCCCTGTGAGAATAAAATATTTTCCTGTAAAATAGGTATTAGGTTATCACTTTTGATGAGTCTCCCGCCAATTATTTTGTTATCCTGTGAAAATGAAATAGGTATTTTTCTGCAATAAAAAGAATAATTAGTGATGACCCGAGTAATAAGTAATCACTACACTAAATTTAGTTAATGTTAACCGTCGAGTACTTTTTGTGTTAAGCGATAATATACAAACAGAGAAACAGACGAAATTTTTTAAAAAATATTTGACTTAACCGATTTTGGCGGGACTTTCAATCGCAGATATCTAATATTATAAGGAGTAACTTAGGCTATTTTTATTTTAGAAATTTTATTTATTTTAATTACGGGACGGATTTTTATGCTTTTTATATATATATATATATATATATATATATATTATACTTCTCTAATAAATAAAAAGTTTTTGTTAATTATTGTTATCCTTCGAAGCGGCTTCACCAATTATTATGATTTTTTTGTATAAGTAGGTATATTTGGTAGGTTTGAGAATAGGTCGAAGGCTATTTTTTTCTCTCAGGTGATTAGGGCGACCCACACCAGCTTTTTTTTTAATTTTATTTTTAGACCAAATTTTTTTACGATTTAGCATCAAATAATACATATTACTGCGTACTGTCTCCTGATTTGCAACATATCAATGACATGTTGCAAATCAGCAACATTCATTGCTATGCAGACGATGGCACTGTACACGACATGAGCACGAGTGCTGGAATAAACTTGTATCTGAAGTCGAATCTTTGTTAACCAAAGTCTCGGATTGTCTTGTCAAACTTAGTCCAATTCAACTCCAAAAAGACACAAGTTTCGCGTTAACTGCTAAAAAGTCGCCATTTGTCATAACTCCTCAATTTGAGGACACTCCCCTGTCTGCCACAGCCAACATCGGAATACTTGACGTCAACATTTCGAGAAATGTCCAGTTTAGTTTGGAAGGTAAGGCCAAATTGGCCTCAAAGAAGCTCGGCGTGCTCAGTAAAGGCGATACAGTACTTCACGTAGGGTTAGCGTCTTAATCTCTATAAAGCACTAATTCGGCCCCACATGGAGTACTGTCCTCATCTCTGGGCGGGAGCTCCCTAGTACCAGCTTCTTCCATTTGACCGCATTCAACGTGGGGCGGCTCGAGTTATCGACGATCAAGCTCTCTTCGGTCGGCTTTATCCTTTAGCTCTGGGTAGAGCATAAAAATCCGTGCCGTAATTAAAATAAATAAAATTTCTAAAATAAAAATAGCCTAAGTTACTCCTTATAATATTAGATATCTGCGATTGAAAGTCCCGCCAAAATCGATTAAGTCATATTTTGTTTTAAATTTCGTCTGTTTCTCTGTTTGTATATTATCGTTTAACACAAAAAGTACTCGACGGTTAACATTAACTAAATTTAGTGTAGTGATTACTTATTACTCGGGTCATCACTAATTATTGTTTTTATTGCAGAAAAATACCTATTTCATTTTCACAGGATAACAAAATAATTGGCGGCTAAATCTTAAGAGACTCATCAAAAGTGATAACCTAATACCTATTTTACAGGAAAATATTTTATTCTCACAGGGATACACAGTAACTGAGAGTAGTACACAGTTCCATAGAGTAGTTCTCATAAAAGAAGAGTGGAATTAAACTCGCTCAACGATTAGCTAAGTTAAACACTAACTTCAAAACTATACAAACCTAAATTAAAAAGTAAAAAATATTACTTTTAAGTGTGTACTAAGTAAATTTTAGAGTCGGTGCCAGCCAAGACGGACAGTTTTAACTTGCCTTTGTAAATTGCAATGGACTATCAAACGGTATTTTGATTATGTTTACAAATTGATAGATTAATCGAATAGGTATCTAGGTATCTATTTAAGGTTATTTTGCTTTGACAATTTAGTCCAGCCGTTTCAAAGATTAGCCGGAACTAAGACACAGACGAACAAAAATTTTAAAAATTGTTTCTTTTATGTAATTACTATATCTAGGGGAAGGGGAGGCATGACGGGGACCTTAACGTTTGAAGGGCATTAAAACGCTCAATTTAAATTATTTCGATTAAATATTTATTAAGAATAACTCTTACATTATTAACCTTTGGGAATTACGAACTTGAAGCACTTTACTTATGAAAAAATAATAATTTTGTCACAGACATCCAACGCCCGATTTTGACATAAGGTAGGGTAAGACCGTAAGACGGGGTAATTTTGATTACAATACTCGCAAATAAATACTGCCTCGTCGTCCTCGTCATCTATCCCAGCACAGCTACAATGTGCCCAATTCCCACAGAGGGAACACGCGACCCATCCTTCATTTGATTCCATGTATCTTCCCGTGCAGTAAAAACAAGGGATACTATTTTCGTCTTCGTCATATTCTGGTGAAGTGTGATTGTTTTTATTCTTCTTATTAATAGTAGTTTTCTTCTCTTTAGTCAATTCGGTTTTCTTGTATATTTTTTTTTGTTCTCTTGCATCTTTTCTTCTCTTTTCGCTATCTTCTACCAGTCTTTTTTTTATTGATTCTTCCAATTCATTTTTGTACGGAGAAGAAGTTATGATAGCTGTTTTTCCTCGTTTCTTTGTCACGCGTGAAATTTCCGGGTTGCAGGATAAAGCATCACTTGTTGAGGACTAACAGCAGAAAATACTGATGATGGAGTAGTTGGTCTTTGGTCTATTCCGATATTGTTTATCCATGAGGAACATCCGGGTTCAGACTCTGCCTCGATCATCAGTGGTTTGTCCATAATTCCTTTGTTGGTCCATAGTTTCATTTATAATTTATGAAAAGTTAATCAAAAATATACCTATGTCATTAAGTATAATAAAGTCATATTTATTTTCGAAAAGAAAGATTGGGCAAAGTACCTCATCTTGCCCTTTCATACTTTTTTGAATAAAATAACGAACCACACAAAAACAAATCAAAATATTGAAACAAACATATTCTTACCTGCTAGTATAAGTATTGATAAACAAAAATAACTTTCAATGAGTTCTTGATACTTTATATTGAGGTAAAAAACACATGTTATGCGCAACGCGAAAATAACAATCAATTTGACAAAAACAGAGTTTTTGGCTCTAGGTTACAATCGCGTCAACTCACAAGCCGGTGATAGTGCTGACTTCTAAAAAATACAACGTCGCGTCATTACAAGCCAAAACGGCTATGATTGGACGTTCGTACGACACGTGAGACCCTCTGCCCCGTTTTGCCCGCTACCCCGTCTTACAACAATTTCAACCCCCCACCCCTTCCCATATATACTTTCATATGCATTTAATGAAAAGCTGTTAATTTGAAATTAAAAACAGACACTTGTATTTTATTTATATGTATAGACATATGAATAATCTGAATGACATATGAATCATAATGAATAGATAAGGCTACACGAAATGGTTAAGACATAAAAGAAAAAAATATATATCAAAAATAAGTAGGTACATTTTTACATATTTTTTACATATGATGAAAGTGTATTTTACTGTGTTTACCATGTAACTTTTTTTTAATTTAAAATCACTTAACATATTACAAGTATATTTTGAATTAAATAATATTTTATAAGAGTATATTTTAAGAGTGTACGATATCTACAATATTTATTATTTCTTTCAACATTTTTTTTTCTTTCTTTTTCCATCCATTTTTTACATCCTGTTGGTACCTATAAGTACTTATAGCCTCAAAAACACAAAAAATTGTCTTTAAAGTTGCCAAGACGTCAACATCGTGCAGCAACGCGACGCGACGTCCTCAGTAGTGTCTTATCGTTCAAAACAGCCAACAGTGTTACAAGTGCTTATTAAATATGTCGGAAAATCAAGAATTATTTACTAACATAAAATCATCTTCCGTTACGGATAGTGATATTGAATCTGTAAGTTACAATTATTACCAAATGCTTATTTAGCGTTTTGCCTTTTTAAATATTAACAAAAATGTTAAAAACTTTAGTCTAACAACTAACACGCATATTCATACCTTGTCCCGTTTCAGAAATATACCCATTTTTGTACTCCAAATGGTAAAATAAATATGTTGAAACTAACACTGAACAGTACCTAGAAGCTCAATAAAAAAATCAATAACTAAGTATTGAAGTGCTTAATAACCTAAATAAAACAAGTTGTTTAATTTTCCTTCGACGAGAAATGTTACAGAGTTCACGGAAAGTAAAATACCTAAGTGCACTTATCCAACTTGAATTTATTCTACTATGTGCTTCTAACTTGTGGGAAAACTAAACAACTAGCCCAAATACGTAGTTAATTGCACCATACTTGCAATAATTAGTTGTGGAAAAATTATATACCTAAGTTGGTTTTTTGTTTCGTATTTTAGATAGAATTTAACTTATTATAATTCTTTTTATGGACAATGTATACGCTTATACAACAGGATCCCAGAAAACGTTCAAAAAGCTTCTATTGCCAAATTTTAAAAAATTGTGAAAGAACGTTTGTGTACTAAAGGATATTATTCGATTAACGATTTTTTAGAAGATAGTACGCCTTGGGAATGATGTGATCGCCTCCAGGCTATTTCAACCCATAGAATTATTGTTCATTTCAATTTTAATTAAAAAAATATATTAAAACAGTCAAAAAAAAATATTAGTCCCGCTGAGTTTATTTCGCCAGTTCTTCTCAGGTCAGTGGCTTCTTCTTTCCGAACTGGTAGTAGACACATGACGTTCAGTAAAAAATTGTAATATTTTTTTGCTGAATAAAATATTTTGAATTTGAATTTAAATATAACATAAAAAAGCAAAGTTACAAGATATAAAATTACCTACAGTAAAATTTTCTCTCATTTTTGATTACGTCAAAAAATGCCGAATAAATCACTAAATCACGATTATCCCGAAACTATAAAATTTGAGTTATTTAGTTCTCCACTTACACCGACGATATATAGTCATACACAACTTTTATTTAAACATTACAAATTATAATTAATATTTTAGAAACTTCTTTTGCCATACACGCATATTAGCCAAGTCCCAGGAAAAGAAATCCGCAAGAAGATCGTCTTGGCTCTCAATCACTGGTTACAAATATCCGATGACAAAATGAAAAATATTGTTGACCTTATGGAAATGCTGCATATCGGAAGTCTACTGTAAGTTTTAGAGAAATATATTTTTATCTAAATCATTGGACAAGAACAGATTTTTTTCACTAAACACTAAAAGAACGTAATACACTATCCGGTATTAAATTATTAACTATTAATCACGTAAAACAAACGTATGTAAAAAAAATATTATGAGCATAAAAAAGCGCCAAAAAAGATCGTTTAATGAAAAATTTAAGTTTTATTTAAATGAATATTTGTTATTAAAATAGGGTAGACGACATTCAAGATAACACAAACATGCGGCGAGGCGTGCCTGCGGCTCACCGCGTGTACGGGGTGCCTTTGACCATCAACGCTAGTTCTCACATATACTTCTTAGCCCTAATCAAATCTTATGCAGTCGACCATCGAGTATGTATATCATGTTAAGTTTCTATTTTTACAAGCGTTTATAAAAAAACTTAAAAACAGTAAGAGAATAAAAAATAAAGGAAAAAAGAAAGAGAGAGGTATATTAGAGAGAGAGGTTACTTAATAATTATTTTAACCTATAAGAATAAATTATAATGATCACAGTACTTTTTATGTAATTTTTAGCACTTATCACTTTTTATCAAAGTTAGTTTCTTATTAGATCAAAAGAACTGGTTATGCTAGCAAATATTATAATATTATTACTACCCGAAATCAAGAAGTTTGCATCCTCCAGTATCTTATTCAATAAAAAAAGCAAAAAAGAACTGAACCACATATTTATTTTTTGCTTGTTTTTATATAGATTATGCATAATTAGGTTAAATTATAAAAAGTGACCCTTAAATATATTTTTATACAGATGCCAAAAATATTGACACAAGAGATAATAAAGGCCCATCTTGGTCATGGCATGGAAATTTACTGGCGAGATTATTTTATATGTCCTACAGAGGAACAGTATAAGGAGATGATACTACTAAGTAAGTTATTAAGTGTTGTAATAAATAATACTTTTGTAGGTTTACGCGAATATTAAAAGTTTTAAATAAACCATCTTTTCGGATTATGTCGCGGATTTGCATATTTTGATTTTTAGTTCCGGACCTTTTGAATGCTTTACAGTAGGTAATCATGGTCTCGGGACAGATATTGATGCATGGGAGAGATTACGGTATTTTTTTACTAAAATATTATAATAATAATAATTGATAAAATTACATAAATAACAATTCTAAAGTCAAATATAAACTTAAATTTTGTAAAAATAAATTAATAAATTAATTAATAAATTATTATTATTTAAATTAATATTATTAAAATTAATAAATTATTGTAAGTTAGGTACTTTGGTGCCATTTTGATATTTTTGAATTCATTTTCCTGTCTGTAGGTAGACGTTAGCCTCTTCCGTGACCATGATTGTTGTAACAAATAGTGAAGTATAAGTCAAGCAAAGTAAAAACAAAAGAATTCATTCAATGTTTAAAGTAAAAATTGGCCTAATAAAATTTCAGAAACAGGATCGTTTTTCATTGCTTCTTACCGTTTAATGAAACTATGCAGTGAAAACAAAACTGACTACAGTAAACTCCTAAATATAATAGGGTGTTACTTCCAGATAAGAGACGACTACTGCAATCTTATTCATCCAGAGGTAATAAAACATTTTATTACTGATAGTGCTTTGAAAGCTGCGCTACAAATTATTGAAAAATTCTATACATATATTGCCAACAAAAGACAGTGGTGGCCCATTGGTGACGCGCTCGCTTGGATCACCGAGTGATGCGGGTTCAAATCCGGGTCTCGCACCTCTGATATTTTCATGTACGAATAGTAGCCTAAGCCTTATAACATTAGTTATCTATGAGTAAATGTCCCATCAAAATCGGTCCAGCCGTTTCAGAGATTAGCCGGAACAAAAAGACAGACAGACGAACAAAAATTTAAGAAAATGATTTTTTGATGTATTTACCGTATACACTTTTATATGAATTTATTGAAAAACTGTTAATTTGAAATTAAAAACAGACACTTTAATTTTATTAACATGTATGTATAGATTCTAATGCAATAGTTATATTGTTTCATATTGTGTTTCGAGACTCGAGATTAAGAAAAAAATTTATTACCTCTGACTTTTATTTATAGGAACTAGAGGAATGGCCGAGAAAAGAAGATGCACAGGTGATAAGTTAACTTTATTCTTCAATGCTTTAGTAGCGCAGTTATAAAATAAATAAACTAAATTCTATTTAATTTTAAGGAATCAATTAAAGGAAGCAACTTCTGCGATGATATAACCGAAGGTAAATTCAGTTTGCCCGTCATACATGCGCTACAGAAGACCCAGGGCGTTGAATTACTTAGTATCCTTTAAAATAACGATGGAAATCGAACTATTGTGAATAAATATATTTGTTACTCTTCCACGCTAAATGGCTGACTGGTAGATGTATACCAATGAATGTTGATCTCATGAAAATTATGACTAATAAAAACAAAATATTAAAAGAGGCGGAGTTACAATTGGTTTTTCAAACTTTTTATACACAGTTGCATATTTTACTAGTGCTACTAGAATTATGTACGCTCGCTATGCTCAGATGCGTGCCCAGGTTTACGGACAGCGTTGATTTTTAGAAGAAAAATGGTTGTAAAACGTTGTGTTCATATAACTTTATTGGTTAACATGGCGCACGCTATTAAACTTCCATGTCGGCGGATATTTTTCGACATCTTTAACAATAATTCTTCATATTTCAGCGAATTATAGGTAAACTTTAACTTTCTTCATGAATGACTCCATCTATTGGTGAAAATCGCATAAAAATCCATTCAGTGGTTTTTGAGTTTATCGCACACAGACAGACAGACGCAGCGTGGGACTTTGTTTTATAATACGTAGTGATTGTTTAGCTAAAAGCTAAAGAATAGTCACCTAAGAAATATCACACGCAGTGCGATTAAACGCAAGCCGTTTACGAATAGCTGAAAACGCAAAAGCACGTATCCACACACACTGCGGCTGGCGTTTTGCTTAATTTTATTTTCAGTTTCACCTTGAATTTCTAGCGAGCTGCATGTTTTGTGGCTTTGGTATTGAAATAAAAAAATAGAAAACGTAAACAACGCCGCCGCCATAGGTACTGGGTACATTTCACTAACCGATCAAAGACATTTAAAAGGATACTTTTGCAAAATGCAGAACAACATGCGTCAGCATCCTGATATAGTTTTTGAATTTCTACAGAATTTCAATTGGCACTTTTGATAAATTATTTGACATAACCTCCGCAAATTACGTATCCTCGCGCTCGCACAGACGAGACTGAATAAAAAACAACAATGCGGTTAACGCGGTTCAAACCGCGGTCAAAATGTAGTAAGTTGCGTTTTTAGAATCAGTTACTGAAAAAAGTCGCTAATGCGTGCGCTGTGTGTGATGTGTTACATTTTTTTGCGGTTTCAAGCCTGCGGTATATCGCAGGCGTTTAGTAGCAGTGCGTGCTAAGCCTAAAACTTGACTTTAACGCCTAATAAATGTAAAAATACAAATACAGGATGTTTTTTTCATACTGTCGCAAAGATATGGAGATATTAATCACTCGAGTAAATAACTCCCTGAATTATAAACTAAGATATCCTTAGGCAAAGAACTCAAGACGTGTCTTTAAAGAAGTATTTTGTACGTCGCCTGGAGAAACTCGGCAGCTTGCAGTACACTCGCGACGTTCTACAACAGCTAGACCTTGAAGCTAGAGCAGAGGTAGGAAGTCGTTGTAATTTGTAGAAATATTAAGAATCATGTAATGTTAATTATAAATCTAAGCTTAACTAGTTTTGTTCATTGTTAGTTAAAATAAAAAACCTCACGTGTAAGAACAGGTTTTTATATATATGGTTATTTTAGTTTTCATGAAAGAGCCTATTTTTTTCACTTCGATCTCTCTAGAAGCTAGTTAAAAAATATGTAAGTGGACTTCAGGTTGAACTTTTAATCCTACGTGGAAATAGAAAAAGAAAATACAATAAGCACTACTAACAGAATCTAACGTATGAAAAGGTCAATTGGGTAAAATCACTTTAAAATTTTGCAGTAATTAAGTGCTCATTTAGTGCTAACTTAATGCAAAATTTAAGTTTACGCTGCTCTAGATTGATCAAAAATTAGAAAACCGTCTGCGTCCTAAACGCTAACAGCATTAAATTAAAAACGAGTATAAACCAAGTTTATTTTTATTTTCTCAGGTATCAAAACTCGGCGGAAACCCATTAATGGAAGCTGTGCTCGACGAACTATGTAACTGGAAAACCGATTGTTCAGGAACACTATAAAATACAAATATAAAATATTAATTATGTATAAATCGTTTTTTATTTACGTTCACACATATTTTATAAAAAAAATATTTATATTATAGCTTTAAAAATGACGTAATTTCCATAAAAACTTTCATCCCCTATTTCAACCCTTTTTTCGCCTTGAAAGGTAGCCTATGTCCTTTCTCATGCCCTGGACTATCTCTGTACAAAATTTCATTAAAATTAGTCCAGTAGTTTTTGAGTTTATTCGTTGCATACAAAAATACAAATCTTTCCTCTTTATAATATTAGTATAGTTAGGCTGATAACCCTACCTAATAGGGTAGACTGTAGAGTATTCATTCGCTCATTGTTACTAAGATACCTAGGTACGTATAATTAAAGAATTTGTATATTTTATGTTACTTACCATAAGCAAATCTGATGTCATCTAATTATTATAGTTGAGAAAACAAATTGCAATCAGCAACACTGCAATTAACGGTAATTTTATGAAATATTATGATATATTTTTTTAAATCCTGATTTTCTGAGGGATGACTATCAGATAAAAGTTAATCTCGGCGTATTATTATATACTTACTTACATAAACGGAATCTTAACAATTTTACCATGTTTGACTGTATGTATGTCACAGGCCACAACTATTGCATTAGATAATCTTGCTAATATCTCAAAACAATTCCGTCGTTAAATAAGTTCCTACTATCTACAAAAATGTATACGTGTACCTATAACATTCTAACTTAAGCAATATTTTTTGAAAATCTCAATATAAAATAGTTATTTTTTACACGACTGCCCAAAAAAAGGAGTGTTATGTTTTCAGGGTTCATATATGTATGTATGTTTGTGAGTTTCTTTATTCCACCGTTACTTCTAAACGCCTAAATTGATTTCGGTGTACGTGGCATCATTCGAATCTTTGTGTTACTCCGGGTAACATAGGCTAGTGAAAAATTAAAAAAGTAAAGTAGGGCTATGATTCATTAAGAAACACCAACTTTTTTACCGGTCTGTATATATGTGACGCGTCACGATTCACGAGAAAACAACTGGACAGATTTTTTCTTTTATTTTGGAATTAAAATATAGTTAAAAGTCAATGAAAACACAATAATGTGCTGCGAAATCATATTTACGTAATTATACGGTTTGTGATATAAAAAGCATTTAGGTGAAGTGAAATCACATAGCGCCCTTTTTTTAGACGTAATTCTTAGAATTTGTTTACCATATTTTGAAATTGTTAAGTCAATTTTTAATTTATATAATTATTATATAAAACAATTTATTTAATATAAGCGGAATCAACGAAGCATCGCCCAAAATAGTGTTGTGCAGTTTTAAAATAAAATACTGTAGATAAGTATCGTATTATCATTTATATTTTATACTTCTGTCAATTATAAAAATAAATACACTAGATAAATTTCGTTCAAATGCTCTCGATAAACTCTACATGATGTCAATCTACAAACAATTAAACCAAAACCGAAACAGCAAACCACACATTAAAGAGTTTCGCATGAGTTGAAATAAACATAAGTATTATGACAACAACTAGACTACCCTGAAATTCATATTAATATATTCTATGATGCACTTGTAATAAAAAAAAAATGACGTCATATTTAACACATCAACTCTTCCAACTAAGGAGCTCTTTAAGCACCGCCTCCAATTTGGGGTTACCTCCATAACGAGCAATCTGAGAAAAGAAATAGAAAATATTATTATAGAAACCTGGGCCGGTAGTCTTGATATATTTAGTCATCGATATTGTATCGATCGTTATGTCGTAATTATGTTCATGATTTTGCCTTCAGCCCTTTTTAACGTTCCATTGCTGGGCACGGGCCTCCCTCAGTACGAGGGATCAGGCCATAGTCCACCGCGCTGGCAAAGTGCGGGTTAGCGGACTTCACATGTCTTTCGAAAACTTGCTTCTCGCGAAAGGTTCTCTCAGACATGCAGGTTTCCTCACGATGTATTTTTTCACCGTCAAACAAGTGGTAATCATGATAAAATATGATTAGAACATGAAAATATGAGAGGTAGATGCTAATTTGCTTGGTTTCTCAGGTATGCAGGTTTCCTCACAATGTTTTCTTGAATGATTTTAATAACGTTTTTACTGACAAATACGACGTAACGACACAAATCGGTATTATATCGTTTTATTTTAACGGAATAAGTGTATTCATAGATTACTGAAAATTGAAAAATAGTCCGTTTTATTAATCAGCAATACTTATTATTGAACAGAGATCTAATACAACGTTTGTAGATAGGTCACGATTGACAATGTGCAAAATTTTATATCCACACAGTACATTGTAGATAAACTATCGGCCGAAATTTAACTGCCTCGGTGGTCTAGTAGCTGGCAATCACGATCACATATCCGAAGACCGAAGGTACTGTGTTCGAATCCTGAATACTGAGTAGCATGAAGTTCCATTAAAGCGTATTTTTGTGAAGCTATTCTCAGTATCATCCTATCGGATTTTGTGAGGACTTGTTGTGTACGGAACGTGTTTTGGCATAATATACAACTTTAATAACTTTTGTTAGGAAAACTTATGTAGCACTAGGAGCGTACAAAATAAATAATTTATACCTCTGATCTAGCTTCCCGATCAAGCCGAGCTAACACTTCCCGAGTGTATTGCAAGCTGCCACCATCTTCCAAAAGTGACACGCAATACTTCTTTAGTTGCACATCACGAGTTTTTTGACGAATGATATCTAAATATTAATTAAGGATAATTTTTGTAAAGCAAAATACTTAAACTTTTTTTTCTCTTACTGTATATTTTTTATTACTCGCGCTGCGTTATGCATTCCAAGTGTTTAATTTTTTTTAAAGTTTAATATCTATTATTAATAGTTACTACCTCTTACCTCTAGGTAATAACTGCAATAGACATTAAAATATTTTTTATTACAACTTCATATTTTATTAAAAAATAAAAAACCAAAGAAAAACTCTATTTTTTCAACAAGTAACATTCGCAATGGTAAAACAAAACAAGACCCACACGAGTTTCATCACAATAAGATCAATTTTAGGAACGCACAGAGAACAAACATGCAAACATTCATTTTGTTATACGTAAATAGTTAATTTAGTACTTTAACTGTAACTTAGACGAATTATAATAACCACTTTGCATTATTCAGTTAAAAATATTCTTATCTAAACAATCTCTAAAATGCAAAAGTTGTTCTTATTTTATATTTTATTTAGTCATCTTTTTCATTATTAAAAAAAATCGGGAAATATTCAGTAATTTGAAACATTGCATATTCTGATATCTGTTGAAAAACCACAGATATTAATTCTTTTTAATTTAGTGTGTTATTTCCTCTATGGTATTTTACTTTAAAAAGGATACTTAGAACCGCTCCGCCATGTTTCGACTTCTGCAACGAATGTATGATCGGCAAGCTGAGCTTCCCTTCCGTTATGTCTTCACAGAAATGATTGTCCTTACACACGTTCTGTCAAATTAAAAAAAAAAACATTAAGCTAACATTATTTTGTAGAGTTTGAAAGATATAATAATTAATAACTCAAAAGTAAGAAAAGTGGGTCAGATTATAGTGACCGTAAATACTGTGCTAGCGGTAGCGAGTTCGAGTCCCGCTGGTGGTATTCATTTGTGTAGCATTCGTGCTCAACGAATGCTTGTACCTAGTCATGGATGTTTACTGAATATTTTTATAATATTTTATTTTATAATATTTTATGTATTTATATATATTTATAGTGTATCAACTATCTGGTATCCGTAACACAAGCCTCGTAGCTTACCACGGAACTAGATGGCGCTGTGTATTATAATGTCCCAACATTTTTAGTAAATGTACTATTGTCTACATTATTTCGTTTTAATTACCATTAAAGTTTTAATTACCATTTGCTAGAAAAACATATGCTGGGATTTATTTATAAAAATAATGACTAGTATTTTTATTTAATTGCAACTAAATATATTTATGAGTTAAAAATAAATGTTTAACTCACATGTATAATTATATTTTAAATTTACATAAGAAAACTAGCAATTCCCGCGGCTTCGCCCGCGCTTTAAACACTATTTAAAAATAGGGATTGGTAGTAGAAGGATGAAAATTTAGGGTTATTATTATTTTTGATGCCAAATCATGAAAAACCAAAAACTTGGTCTAAAAACTGAAGATGGCCATCCTTATCACCTAGTGGAACAAAAAACAGCCTACGGCCTATTCTCAAACTTCTGCCTGTCTATATGTTCGCGATAAACTCAAAAACTACTGCACCAATTTTCATGAAAGGTTTTAGTATATAATTTTTCAAGTATTTTAATTTGTTTTGTATACATTGGTTAAAATGTCGGGAAAAAATAAGCCGTCTGGGAGCTTTTAGAGCAAGAGCCCACGACGGCCAGACCTTCATTATTTTATAAAAACTCAGAGAAAGTTTCTCTGTACATGTCCCCTATACAGGTAAGAACGACCAGCGAATATAGAGTTTGGGTTGTGGTTACCTGGGCAGGTAACAGGTAGTAAAGGTGTATAAAATAATACCTAAAATTTGTTAAAGTATAAAGCTCAATTTTTTTATATTTTCTTCGGGATACCTTTAGAAATCTCGTCATCTATTGCCGGACACTTATGACAGTCGCTACCCCCTGCCAGACACCCCTAAACTTTATAATGATATATAATTATACTTTCGTTATAGTATAATAGCTAATTTTATATATGGTAAATAAGAAAATTTTTGTTTAGGTTACCAAAGCATAATGGTAAGCGTTTTGGTTAAAGACTTTATTTTATTTATATTTTTCAGTTCACAAAATATGAACTTGTATTAAATTATTTAAGTACTTAACCATATTGTTTTTTTTTTATTTTCGATTATTAGATATTTTTGTTTCGATCATTGTTAGGGTGAAAGGTTCTTTTTGTCTGTCCGTATGTCACAGTTATTTTAATCAAAGGTTTTTGGGCTAGATTACTGAGATTTACTAGGTAGGAGTCTAAGAGTCCAGTCAAGTACCTATGTATATAGCCTTTAATTTAATCGTTCGGAAGCGAATTATTTGTTCCATTGTTAAAAGTTCGCGGTAAATACAGCATTTAAACTTTTTGAGTGTTCTCCGACTTATAAATAATTACAATTATAATTAAAATTATAAAGGCAAAATATTGCAATGAAGTTAACTTTTTAAGTTTTACGTAATTTATTTAAGCTTTGAAATTTGATTTTTAAAAAATCTATCTTCAACAGGTTTTCATCTATTTCGGAGATAATTACTACTTTTTATTTCGAAATTAGACTTACGATTGAGTGCTCTTACTGAATAAGTATTTTAACTCATAGATTTGTTATTTTTAGAATTAAAAAAAATGACACGTTAGTCTTATAGGTACTTTAAGTATGAAACTTTAGCCTTTAAAGAAAAAATAAAATAAAATGAAGTTTTAATATATCATCGTACGAATGAATGAAGATGTTAAAAAATGATACTTATGCCGTATTAAAGTTGTAAGAAAAAGTGTTAAAGAATGTAAATACATATTTTAAACTACACCTGCGTATCCTCTGTTCCAGGCCATTCTTCTAATGCCTGAAAAACATAAATAAATTTTAGTAAACATAGTATTGCAGGTTCAAATAACGCAATTATTTAACCTCTGAGTTAAAATATATTGTTTTTTTTTTATTTACATCATAAAAACGTTAAACAATACCACAGAAGATAATTTAAAAATATATCTTATCTGAGACTAATTAACTGAAATAACCATTTCTAAGAACAAAATAAAATTAAATGAATTCATTTAAGTGGGTACTCTACAGTGTAAAGTCAACACATCATAAGAGCGCTAAAAAACTAAGTAAAAAAACAAAAAACTCATAATTAATATTATTCGTTGATAATTATTTTAAGACATATCTTTTATTATTAATAATTTTCTTTAAAAATTATTGTAAAATAAAATATAAATAAATAAATAATAATAATTAATCGTATATTAATTATTGTATACAAAAACAGTAAATAACAAGCTTTTTATGTTCAGTTTTTCTAATACAGCATCAGGTAAATGGCGACCTTGCTACGCTTGTTAACCCAATTTGCTGTTACATAATAGTTCGTAGGAACATCTCATAAGGAATTATCATTGAATTGAAGCTATATAATTATAATTTGTTGCTATTTGTTTTCTAAGTCATACTTTATTTCCTTTGCCTCCCTCCCCAGAGTTGTCAAAACTTGTTCGATAAAATTTAAGTCGAGAGAGCTTGCTCATCCATTACTTCTTTAGATATCCTTATAACTATCTCCGAGAGATACAATATTTTATGAGGCAAAAAGTACTGTATTATACAATCAAAAATATCATTCGCGCTGTATTACGGCTGCAGGCTCTACTCTTCAACACCCACTACCAACGTACGTTCACCTTGTCCTGGTGGTGGGCGGTGGAGAGTGGAAAGCAGTAGCGTCCGGCAAGCCGGCAGGGTGCGAAGCCAAGAAACGCAAAGGAGGAGCCCACTTCGGTGGGCGTTGTATCATGCGGGTTGCTCCTGGTACTTCTCTGAGAGCAGAGTGGAGTGGAGCAACCCTCTTGGCTGTGTGGTCTGCTTCGGCAGACCTGCCGGGCCGTAAGGATGACGGGTGAGGTCAGTTGGGTTTTAGTGGGTAGTACTGTCAGTATAAAATATTATTCTTACCTCTTGTTGGCTTAAATTACAATAATCATCTCTTATCTGGAAGTAGCGTCCAAATAATAAGACAAGCTTACTGTAATCTGTTTTATTTTTACTGAAAAGCTGCATCATGCGGACTGCCATCAGTAGCATGTGACCAGTTTCTGTAAAACAAAACTATTGACTAACCACAACCATGACACATACTCGTATCAAAGCCTATGAAACATATAGTCGTCCAACGGACGTGACGACCCAAGCTGCCATACATTAATGTCCCAAGCGAGTGAATGGCAGTTTGGGCTGGCTGTCACGTCTGTTGGCCGACTATATATTTCATAGGCTTTGCTCGTATAATATGTAGTATCAATGAGAAAAGCTCCTTAGGAAATAGTGTATTTAAAGGATGCAGTAAAAATTCTGTGTGATATTAAACGCATTATCAAGTTTGGGGGGAAAAAGTATGCAGTTTTGTCTGAATGTTAGTATTAAATATTTAGAATACACTTACTCTGTTCATTCATTTTGTTATATTGATCCTCAGTGGGACATATTAAATTATCTCGCCAATAAATGTCTATACCTTGTCCTCGACACACTTCTAAAAAACACTCGGAAAATACTTTTGAAGCCTGAAAAAAAAGAATTTAAACGTAGTTGACGTATTTATTTAATTTAGAGGGCATAGGTTCAAGTTTGATGGACTAAAAAGCATTTTGTAGATATATATTATGTAAGTACGAAATATATTACGTCTGTATACTCTGTGCACATTAAGAATATTATAATAGCGTCCGAAGAATGTAAAGCGTTGTTATACCTAATATTGATTAACTAATTATAATTATTATGTTAAATTCTTGGTTTTGTGGATCACAGGCGTGCCATTTGGGCACATTAACTAATTAGTTATATTTACCGTTGGGAAGTTAAAAGTACAACGTAGTGTATAACTTGCAAATTTCTTTTTATTCTTTTGATTAATTTTAACAAGAGCTTCGCTAAGCATACCCTTGGATCCAATTCATGAGATTTCTCCATCGCCATAGTTATGACTTGTAAAGATGTGTTGATAGTTAGAGGAAGACCATACACGCAGTGCGCAGCCGGCATGCCCCTCCGAACGGTACAATTGTCTTGAATATCATCGATTCTATACAAATCATTAAAAATAATTATGTCAATGTGTAAATCACCTCGCAAGTTCTCGAAAGACATGTATGTATGGCTTGATCACCCTTGTATTGAAAGGAAACCCGTGCCCAAAAGTTGGTCGTCATAGGGCTGATTAAAATAATGTCCTTTAAAGCGACCTCTGATTATTGCTTAAATCTTACAGACACTACTGGTCGGCTTATTATCTTCCATCCATGTTCTTTTAGACACGGGAACGTAACCTACATCTTAGTACTTACATACAGAAAATTTCTTATCAGTTAACGGATTACTTTGGCGTAAATATTTAAAATTTTCACTTTATATTTAACACAATGTCCTAGATTGTCAGATCGTATCACATTTTAAAATAAAGTGCAAATACGAAGTGAAGCTGTATTGGAGCTAGTTCTGTGCCCAGAAGTTGGACTATAAAAAAGACCGAATATTACTTCGTGCTACTATAACTAACTTGATCTTGATACTATATAGTATATACCCTCCGTCCACTTTACTTGTTAGACTTACAGTAAGGTCCCCACGTGCAGCATGTTGACAAGGCCAGTGGCCCTGTTCATATCATCCTCAGAAATTTGTAACCAGTGATTGAAAGCCTTAACTATTTTTAGGCGCATTTGCTTTCCTTTTATTTGAGAAATATGGGTAAAGGGAGCCAGTATTTCCTAAAATATTAGAAAATATTACAATTATAGCAAAAGAAGTAAACGTAGGATTTCTAGATGAAGTCTAAATTAACTTCAACTAGAAATTTAACATTTATAAGTTTGTCGAGTTTGTACATTAAATATTTTTTGGAAAATCTAATTGAAATAGTAATTACGATACAGAGGCCGAATCTAGAGTGTTTAGATTTTTGTCTGCCGGTCTGTCTGTTACCGCATCACGAGAAAACCGCTGGACAGATTTTGATGGAATTTTTGTATGATGATAGCTGGTTATCCGGATCCGAACATACAGGATACTCCATATTGCTGGAAACTCTCATTTCTGAGAAATCTCAACTAACCGTTACACACCGGCCATAAAACATCACACGTGTGTGAAATCTAAGAACTTGGTTTCCAGTCTTTACAACGCGTGCGAAGTCGCGGGGAATTGCTAGTAATAAACAAAAGTGTTGATCGATAAATAATAACAAAAACGATTTATCTATGATTTTACCTAACAACATATACTTTTAAATAAACATTAAAATATATATTCTTTAACTACTTACATAGTACGTTTATCAATTTAAAAAAAGAAGTTAATCTTTACTAATATTATAAATTCGAAAGTAACTCTGTCTGTCTGTCTGTCGCGCAAAACTACTGAACCAAATTCAAAGTTTGTAAAAATTTTATACTAAAGGGGGTACCTAGAGACGAACCCGAGCGAAGCGAGGATGGGTCGCTAGTTATAATATATACATAATATACATATAAAAAAATTAAAAATACTTACATTTTCCAAGTACAAATCATTGTTTTCAGAACTACTGTTCACGCGTGCGTTGGACATTGTAGATACGTAACGATAGCTAGTCAATACGTTAGGACAAAATAAACTCAAAAGCCTTTTGCCTACTCTTTTATATTGAAAAAAACTAATTACACAATTATCAATGACTATAACAAAGTAATGAAATAAAACAATAAACAATATTATAATTAACTAATGACTTTCCCTGGTTTCGCTTATTTCTTTTATAAATATAATTATTAGTGACTATATTACTGATTTTAAGAAGAAATGACGTGTATTCACATTTCACACGTCATTTTATATAATTAATAATGAATTATAATAATAAAATATAAATAGTTAATAACAATGTTCTCCGACCGATTGCAGCCATGGCGGCTAGATTAGCATTGATTATTCGAAGTCCCGTTAAGCCTTAAGGTCTAATTATATAGGTTTTTGACTTTGATTATATAAAATCTCTAGATGGAGCGTCGTCGCCCTACAATCGTACCAAAGAAAACGAGTCAACAATTTCAAGTATGTGTGCGTGCAGGCGTCGTTTTACACTGTGCGTCTACGTCTCTGTGTGCGTAAATAATGATACCAGCTACTACAATTCTCCCATAAATCACATTAAAAAAATAGACTTATTAAAATACATAGTGACAGTAAAGCGGCACGATCTGTACTAATCGGCGGGTAAGCACTTGTCAGCCAACAGTTTGCTGACACTTTTTGACACGTTTGCGCGCACTTGACGCTCCATCTAGACATTTTATGTAATGAAAGGTTTTTGAACGGACGAGTACAATACGCTGGTACCTTAGTCCGTGACAAGCACATTTTGGAGCAAAAGAAGTCGTTGCCGCAGCCACCTGCAGCGTCTTCCCCTTCAGGCTTCAATAGAAGACGACAAAAATGTTGCGTTGTATCCCATGGTCTTCAATAGAAGCCGTAATACCTTGAGTCTATGGAATTTATATCTTTTCTTTTATTTTTCCTTATTTTGTTCAAATTTATACCTTTTTCTTAAGCATAGACTACAGAAAAAAAGAAAATTTCTTACTGACACATATTTATAGAAAAAAATAACTACACATGGACAAATGGATTTTCAGTCTGCGTCATGATTCGCGCGCTGATAACAACGGTAGTTTTTTGTTTTTATTGATTTTTTTTTTGTAATTTGTTTATGAATAAATGACAGTATGTTGTGAAAGTGACATAATGTAGGTATTAGATAATAAATTAATAATCTAGTGACATATTGCAGGTATTTTTATACGATTTTTTTTATCGTGCGGGTTGACTCGACCTTGGTCGAAACAAAGACCTCTTGTAAATTAAATAAACATCCACTTGATATTGTTTATGTTTCATCTTATCGTGTGTATAAGTGGCTATCACGAAATGTAAGTCGAACACCTTATAACATAAACAAAAAGTTCTCACAAACGTAAACATTCAATCTCAAGTGCCGCGCGCGCGTAACGTAAACACTCTGGGACACGGTGCTAAGTTACTTTTTTGCGGTACAGAAGGAAAAGGTTAAGAAGCTGAAGATAAACAGGGGATATGGGTTAGGTTTAGAATCGTTTGGCAGGAGTTGGTGGTTGAAATTTATATATTTGATAGAGGTATATTCACTGATCACAATAATAATAATCACAACAGAAGGTAATTCATGTTTTTAGAGAAAATTAAATAAAAACTTAACGGCCATTTTAACCTCTTAAACGTAATATTATCACTGTTAGAGTAGGATAACAAATGTGATTTCGTATATGTTAGACAAGGACGTACGATTATTATGTCAAAAAAATGTTTTATCTATGTTAAATGGCGCCAAATTTAGTTCCGCTTTTCATTCGATTTGTGTGAATGTGTTTTTATTGTAAGATATTAAGAATTTTTTGTTATTTCTAGGTGGGTTAGGTTAGGTTAGATATATGCGAGTGCTATTTTCAAAATCTATTTTCTCAGGAACTATGAATTACCTTGAAATGAGAGTTATATGGGGATAATAGGGAGCATCCCCTCTTTACCTCCCCCACCTACCACCACCATCGTCCTGCCAAATGATTCTAAACCGCAACCGGGGATATTCTTACAGTATTAGAGCGTGTTTGTTTCAATTAATATATGCCTGCTATGCTATCTTTCTATACCAAAAGATTTTTTTTTAATTTTCCACGTAAGTATTTATTGATTTAGGCGAGTACAAATCTTTATAATTCAATGCTTTAATTATTAATTGCTAATTGCTTCATTATTATAATAATTAATAACTACCTACGTGATACATTGTTGATCGTGCCTATTCTATCGGTTCTATTGTTCACGCATATCTTTTTCCTAGTTTTTTTATACGCAGATCGACATTAGCGTTTGCAATGAACTGTTTATATAAAATGGTAGATAATTGTAAGCATTGTTTGAAAAACAGTGTAAGTGAAACATTTTAGTTATTATTTAAATTTAATTAAAAGTAGCCCAGAGAATTCATTAAATTCGAAATCCTTTGAGATGAAAGAAGATGACGAGTTTGCGCTATTGAGCGTGAGCATTCCAACCGCCAGTTTTTCAGTGGTAGTCACGTGAAGCTTGCTTAGTGTTTCCGCTTGACAACGCTGGCCCACTGGGTCAGCAGTCCCTGATCTAGACGGGTACACCCACCCCGGGCGGCAGTTTTAGGGGTTGCCAATATAATAATGTAGTAAGTATGTTTAAAAATAAAAACTGTCAATTTGTAAGAATAAGCTGCCACACAGGCCCATGCCAAAGTAAATTCGTGGACTCGAGATACCGATTTGAGATTTGCTGTGTCAAAAATTGACGTCTTATTACCTACTGAATCTGACGTCATTTAATAAGAGGAATGAGGATTATTAAGTTTCTGCCCCAGTTAAAAAAATCATAGATCCGGAGTTGTAGGTTTAAGATAGGCTTGAAGAAACTGAGCTATCATGTCTTTAGACGCCCTGATATGTTTTTAAATTTTAATATTCCTTCGGGTACCTAAAGTAAATTAAAACACCATTCAGATATACCATAGTTTATTTGAATTATTTAAGATAATATAATAAATATTAAATAGATTTGTGTATCCAAATACATAGGAGAAATTATGTGAAGCCTTATATTTATTTTATACTATGCCACTACTATAGCAATTTATTGTCATGTAATGGAAGACATTGCGTATCTGTATTATCAGAAAAATAAATATTATGGAGGGTAGAGAAAAGGAGGACTATTTCTGTGTATGAATAGTGTCCATCGAAATGCGTTAAATTAGGGGGGCGCCACATTAGCATTAGGGTAAATAAAATTTTGTTTGTGTGGCGTCACGGTAGCAAGTGCGTCACAATTCACTCAGTACACAGACAATTTAACCTATAGACGACGCTTTACAGGGGATATGCTTTCGCCAAGGTTTGGCAGTGACACTGCATAACAGCCGGCCCCGCCCCTTTTCGTTCCTCAGACCGCCGCCGACAGTGACAGCGATAACATTGTCCGAGTTACAGTTATAATGCCGTATTGTTCAGTATATTGGTGTAGAAAGTGTAGTACAACGTTTAGTCTCACCAAAAATGGTATTACATTTCACAGGTAAGTAAAAAAAATCATTAATTACCCAAAAATAAAATGTAAAAAGAGCTCGCGTCTTCTTGACACTTATGTCATTTTAGTTTTTTGTCATCCCTTTCTTTCGTAGATAAATTAACATAATATTATCTCGTTCTGTCATTAGCACGTGTCAACTAGTGATGAGACACATTGTAAACATAAAAATTACGTTTATCGACAAACATAATATATTAATATTTAATATGAAGAAGATGTGAAGTTACCATTCGCATGAATGATTTCAAAAAAACTAAACCAAGATGCCGTCCTATGATTATTTTTTCAAAAACATTAAATTCTTTCGAACAATTATTTTCCGACTTACTGCAGTATCAGATTGATTATGAAAACGTAAATTATTTATTTTATTTAATAAAATGCGTGATTAATAAATATATTGATATCGGATTGGCTTATTTAGCAAAAATATCCGAATCAAAATCAATAAGAAGACTTTATACAAAATTATTACATTTTGAGGGTCAATAGTCGACATTGAAGTGAAAACTTCTATAAGCAAGTTTGGATAGAGAGTAAATTCTCGTTTTCTCTCAAATTTGTATAACAATTAACATGTCTTTTTATTATACAATAATCGATTCGACTCAGTTATCAATATCGATAAATGAGTCTCGTCCATCACTAGTAAATTGTCACTAACATTGTAAAGTTTGACATGAGTTTGAACGAACCAATGAAAAATAGACAACCTCCCCTGCACCCCGCCACGTTTTGGCGATTTTGTTTTCGTACTAAAATTATTGAAAGCGGAGTCTATTAGGTTGAATTGTCTGTGACTCAGTATATCGCTGCTATGTTAAATTAATTATATCATACATTAGCTTTTGCTACATTAGCGCCATTCTGGTGAGTTTTCGAACTGTTATTTACCGCTTACAGGTGGAGACTGTTTCAACTTTGCTTCTATATAAGAGACTACTCCTTATCTCTATACTCCATAGTAAATACGAACAATAAGTACCTATTTGATTTCATTGAAAGCTTAGAAATTAGAATAGTATATATTCGGTACATAAAGTATAATAAGTACATTTTGTAAACTTAAGAGTATTTTTTTAAAGAATTTAAAAAATTACAGTTGCGAAACACCGATTTTCCGATTCAAATTTAAAATAAATTATTAAGATTCTTGCCCCATTCTCATCACTAATAAATTTAACATATTATTATGAAATTTAAGTAAAAATATTCTACTTAATAGTAATAGTAGTGTACTATATTCATGTGGCAGTTATTTGGTTATTGTAGTTCACTATAGTGTTGATAATATACTTATTATTAATCATAACACTATTCACTAAAATTGTGCTCACTATTAATTATTATATTATTAATGTACCTACTTCATGCACAAGTAAATATATAATTTTCAAAATTGTACAGAAAAATCGAAACTTTGTATTTCCTATTGAAAAAAGCATGCTTTATTTAAAAAAAAAATCAATAATCGTAATCTTAGCTAAGACTTTAATAAACATAATGTCATTTATGTTTATATATCCAACAAATCCCTCAATTAAATTGTAACGCCATCTAATGTAAATTATATACGCTACAATCAACGTTTAAATTTTGTGTAATACAAACAAAACAGTATAAAAATAAATACAGGAGTAAAGTCAGCCTATAATCATTACACTCTTATCATCTCAGTGCTTATTTTTCAAACAACCATTTACCGAAAGGGGTTTAATACATGGTTATTGATTTTTGAACTTCCATTGCTTTAAATACACATTTTACTTTTAAAGAAGACGAAAAGATTTATTTTATCTATATATTTATACCACCGACTAAAACTCAAAACCATCCTCAATATGTCTCAAACTAGTGCAACATATTGAGGATGGTTTTGAGACTGGAATGGTCACAGGTGCAGTTTTCGTGGACCTATCAGCGGCTTACGATACAGTCAACCTAAAACGGCTGTTGTCGAAGATGGAGACTATGACTAGTGACATTAATTTTGTCAAAATACTTCGTGAACTTCTCCACAACCGACGTTTCCAAGTCCATGTCCACTCTGATTAGAGTCCCTGGAGATCTCAAAAAAATGGATTACCGCAAGGTAGCGTCCTAGCACCGCTTCTTTTTAACATCTATACCAATGACCAACCGTCAAGCCCAAACACATCCCGCTTTCTCTACGCAGATGATCTTGCACTCACCTCTCAAGCTATCACCTTTGAGGAGGTCGAGGTGAATCTATCAAATGCTCTTACAAACTTGGAAACATACTACACCGCAAACTCGCTAAAGCCGAATCCAAGCAAAACCCAATCCTGCGTATTTCACCTTCGCAATAGAGAGGCTGGGAGAAAATTAAATATTGTATGGGGCGAGGTGTCTATTGAGCACAGCAACTTTCCCAAATATCTCGGCATAACTCTGGATAGGTCACTTACTTTTCGGCAAAACTGCAAGAACATCAAGCAGAAGGTCCATAGCCGAAACCAAATCCTGCGTCGACTCGTTACATCCAAGTGGGGCGCTTCGCCTAATGTTTTACGAACCACTGGCCTAGCCGTTTCCTTTGCTGCTGGTGAATATGCCTGTCCCGTGTGGTGCCGTTCTTCCCATGCAAAACTAGTGGATACAGCACTAAACGAAACATGTCGTATTATTACTGGTTGTCTGAAACCAACCCCAACATCGATGCTGTACCCACTGGCAGGAATTGCGCCCCCGGAGGTCCGTAGAGCAGTGGCAAGCTCCAAAGAAACGGCAAAAATGGAGCAAGACCCGCGACATCCCATGCACGACAACATCTTAGTGCCACAAAGGCTCAAAAGCCGAAAAAGCTTCATGAAGTGCGTCCCACCACTTAGTGAGGAAATACCAAACGCAAGATGCAGGATTTGGCAGGACACTCATGGTTCTCTGCCTACTCCATTCGTCCCACCGTCTGAGAATCTTGCCCCTGGACATAGTTTGCCTTGGCAGACCTGGAAGTCTCTTAATAGACTTCGGACTCAGGTTGGCCGAAGCAAGCAAAACTTGACCAGGTGGGGATTTGCGGGCGGTGGCTTGGAGTGCAGATGCGGTACTGTTCCTCAATCGATGAGTCACCTCCTTATATGCCCTGCTTGTCCTGTTACCTGCAACTTACAGGAGCTTATGCATGCCACTGACAAAGCCATAATGGTGGCCGAGTTTTGGGCTGACTCACTTTAACAATTGCCATCGACTCGATAAGAAGAAGAAGACCGACTAAAACGTTACAAAGGCCCTACATCACTCCGATCGCACTAAATTGTGTTCACATTGAAAGGAGTGAGCGCACACTTTTCGAATTAGTCGACACTAGTAGACGCAGACAGTTGTGCCTCAGAATTTCTGTAAAAAAAAAGGTCATAAAATGCCGTCTTGTGCATTCAAAATGTGTACTAATAATTCAAGGAACACCAACAAAGCTAATGAAGTAACATTCCATATAAGGTAAGTACAAGATTTTTCAACGTTTTAGTTCGGTGATGTATATCAATAAATCTTTAAATTTAGGCTTTATTAAAAATTAATAATATTAAAGGTATTATATTAAAAATAGAGGAAAAAAAACGTCTGTAAAGTAGAAGTATTGATCGTTTGAACAAATAAGCTATGGCGATGATAAAGTACCTACTATAAACTGTACTTATTATGAACTACGTTGAATACTTTTATTAAAATTTATCTATTAAGCATAAAACTATTCTAGAAAAATTCCTAAGACCACACCCTAATAATTTAAATATTTTTATTAAAACCTATTTCAATAGGTCCTGTTAAAATATTTTATAGATTGTTAAAATATTATGCTTTACATTAAGTTTTATAGTTGAAATGTTTATCTTTATATATTTAATGATAATGATTATTTCATTTCATTCATCATTAAAATTATCTAAAATGTCATTAGGAAAAAACAATCTTAAATTTACCAAATAAAAACTAGGAATGTACTAAATACAGATAAAATAAAGAAAAAGCTTTTCAAAATATATTTTTAATTTAAACAAAACTTGCAAGTAACAAAGAAATAAGAGACGAATATTAATTATTCAGAGTTACATGTCACCTTAATTTACAAGTCGGCTAATTCCTTTTAAGTGCACTTCTCAGGGGATCCTAAAAACGTTATATTTCAATAATATTATGAATTCGGAAAATATGAAATTTTAGATAATTTAAAACGATATTGTTATTAAAAAATGTCAAGTCACGAAGAAAAAAATACTGTGACGGAGTTAGCCGACTTGCGAATTAAGGTGTTGATATGTCACAAAAAAATATTCACAAAAATAATATTTTAAAGCGGAATGTATGAAAAAATCATAAAAACTTAAAATCCATAGATAAAAAATATATAAAGGCAGTTAGTTACACATCACTAGTCTATTCTAAGTACCTAAAACAACAAACAACTTCTAAAATTGATAATTTTGTCAATGTGTTTAGTTGCATGCGATATATTTAATATGTATCCGATTACTATGAAAATTGTCTTGAACATTTACGACATTTTTTTGATAATATTATAATGAAAATATACTAAAAATGCCACACTATCTCAGAATTCTATCAACTCGCTGTGAAATCGAGCAAACAGATCACACAGGGTTTGTTTTTTGTACTTAGTAGTGTCAAAGCCTATGAAACATAAAGTGGGCCAACGTGACAGCCAGCCCAAGCTGCCATACACTGGCTTGGGACATTAGTGTGTGGCAGCTTGGGCTGTCACGTCCGTTGGCCGACTATGTTTCATAGGCTTTGGTAGTGTTTTATAGTAGTGTTCTTACTGCATACTTTATAGTGGATAGAAATTGTTGTTTAGTTTTTATAATTATTAGACTTAAGCTTGCTTCGCTTAAGTTCATTCCTAGGTACGTTTTATATCAATATTTTTTTTGAGAGTGTATCACGAACATTTATAAACAAACTATTTTAATATATTGTTTCGATGTTTTTCTTAGGTTCAGAAACAGTTTCTTTTGACAAAAATGCTTTAATATACATATTCATAAATCAAGTTACTTCAACAATGCCTATAACCGCGCAGTGCTGGCAATAAGTTGACAAAAGTTTTATCGCAATCGAGCGTATGCCTATGCATGATAAACAAACAAACAAGCATTGATTATTCATATTAATTAATTTTAAATGGCGATTCAAGTGAGATTTTCATCGGCTTTCTAGTGAAAACTAATAAGCGTATTATATGAATACATAATATAGATAAATTGGTGATATATGTGGAAAAAATAAAAACTAAAATTATGGTTTGTTATTTTACTCTTAAACTATAATAACCATATTTATCGTTCCATGACTAGGACGATTGCCATTGACATTTAAAAAAAACTGTAATTATACTAAAAAAAAAATCAATTTTCACCAATAAGTAATTTCATCATTATACAACATCACAAAAATTAAAAATAATTTTATAAGTACAAAAAAATTAAGTAACAACAAACAAATTTTGATTTTTTTATCAACTGAGTGACATAAGGATAATAATCAATTTCATGTAGGATGGTGCATTTGACATCTAGAAATATGGCAGTGACGAATCGATTATGTATTCGATAATCGTTAAAATATTGAAAAAGATAAAAAAAATATTGCCTTTTTATCCATATGATAGGTTTCGCGACAATAACTTTTAAATCAATACCAATAATGTAACTTATTCAATATAAAATAAGCCTTTGAAATCTTAAAGAAATTGAGGGTAGCATTAAAGAATACAGTGCGTATATGTTCTTATAAATAAATTAAATACAAAATACTTCAAATTATACATACATAAATACACAAGTTGATGAAATAATTACATATTTTTTGACTCCTATTTTGAAAATTCACTCAGAAGAAAAGTATTCGATCAGTGCCTTTCTCATATATTTAATTAATACGAACGAACTAGAGTACCCGGCAATAAATATTGCACATCGACCTTTGGAAAGAACATGTCGGCTAATTTCGGCTTCGTAGAGCGTTATTTCATTCGCACGAAAATCTATCATTCCGGTATGTATTAGGAGCTGTAAAACAATTATAATTTTCTGTGTAATTGAATTTATTTAAATACATAATTTTTTTTCTACAAGTGCTGTCTTTAAGTTGTGGAAAAATAAAATAAAAAGATCATGTTTATGTACTTTTTTCTTCAAAATTTGCGTATTTTGTGGAGGTATTCAATTCGTTTGAGACTTATATCGTGCTTTTCCATAAGAAGTTACCGACTGTTTTCCATTTTAGTGAACCGAAATCCCTCCGAAATCACTCATGAAGTATTTTTAGTACCGCTTTTCAGACCAATTGTAATTAATAGGCTCAGATAATTTAGCTTTTAATGATTTTACAGTCGTACACAATTCTTCAAATAGCATCATAATCAAAATCGTCCATAACTAAACGAAATTGCTTTTTTTGGTCTACCTTTTTTGGGAGAACTGAACACAATTGCAGTAGGTGTTTCAATATTAAATTCGTTTAATATATTGTTCAAAGTTCTTCTTGAAATTACAGTGGCATTTGCAACTCGCTTTTGAACCTTCTTGAAATAATTACCTACATTTTCAATCTCTTTTTTTTAAATCTGTAATCTGTGTAATATTTATAAACATTGAAGTAGTTTCGCGCGATTGTTCCGTAAAGGTTTACCTCGTTTTCCTAAAAATACCATCGTACAACTTTGAATTTTATTAAAAGTTGAGGATTTTAACAACTCTACATTATATATTTTTGACTGCACGCGTCTGTACTCCACCGCAGATGAATAACGAGTGACAAACAGTGTTGCCAACCCCAGCGTAGAGTAAAGCTGTAGATATGCTTAAAAAAAACTGTAGAAAAACTGTAATTATCAAATTAAAAAACAGTGAATCTACATTTTATCTTTATACTAGCTTTTCACGCGGCTCCGCTCGCATTTTAAAGACCTAAACTAAATTCTCAGATTTCACATACCGTGTGATGTTTTATAGTCGGTTTTTAACAGTTACTTGAGATTTGTCAGAAATGAGATATTTTCCAGCAGTAAAAAGTATCCTATGTATTAATCCGGGTAACCAAGTATCATCATACCAAATTTCATGCAAATCCGTCCAGTGGTTTTCTTGTGATGCGGTCACAGATAGACAGACAGACAGACAGACAAAAATTCTAAAAACATTACCTCTGGTTCGATAATAGTCAGTTTTATTAAGGCCGACTTAGTGTATGGACTAATAAAATAGATGACGCTAGCATTTTACATAAAAAACTGTAGATTTCGAGGCCTAAACTGAAAACTGAGAGAATTTCCGAAAAACTGTAGATCTACAGTTAAAACTGTAGGGTTGGCAGCACTGGTGACAAACGTCACATAAATATTGTAAGACAGAGATAACGCTCTACAAAACCGAAATAGGCCGATGGTTTCTTTCCAAAGACCGATGTGTAATATTTATTGCCAGGTATTGTACTTTAGATCGAGTAGTATAAAAAGACTAAAGAGATAGAAATACTCGATCCTTTTCGCTCTTACTACTTTAAAATTCCACAAACGGTTAGAAAATTAAGAGATATGTGCTTTCACCATCCTACTAGAAATAGATTATGCACACAACATACAAAAAATAATTACAGATAAAAAAATATAATAAACCTAAAACCAATTTAAATTAAATTAAATTCAAAGCATTTCATGCTATATTTTTAATTTTTAGTACATTTTAGGATTAATCAATTGAGTCACACACATTTTTTTATTTTAATTATACTATAGCACATACAAACATTATATAGTGACTTTTTCCGTGCAGGAATTTAAATACAATATGAAAATGGAGGTCGTCTAACAATTAACTAGTTATTGAACCTCCTTTTATGTAAATTATTATAATCTATAATTACTTTGGTAAAATTTCAAAAATAACAACGGAAACCATCACCTACCACATTATTTATAGTAAGAATTATTTTATTTTCTCTTCGTACAATATACTGTAATAACATTTAAATTGTATGTAATAAAAAAACAAATTGGCAAAGACTTATTGCTTTAAGACCATCATAAACCATACTTATAATAAAATCGTGTAGTAAATCTGTCCGTCTAATACATTTGCACGCTTGTAAAAGTGAACAGATTTTGATGAAAATTCAATAGACATAAGACTGTAATATAGGTATCTATATCATATACGTAAGTTTACCGCATCGCTTACAACGCAAGCGGAACCGCGGGCAAAAACTATAAATATGACAAAAAAATAAATGAAACCCGATTTCTTAATATCATACGAACATCCACAAAAAACAAGCTAGTTTAGCAGAAAGAACATAAGTCACATTATGCCAAAAAAGTCCTAACAGTTGGTTCTTTCACTTAGCAAAGTGAAACTTAAATATATTTAATGATGGCAACCAAACATAAAGATAGGTCTATAATGAACAACGCCCGCACTCATAGTCACATAATGAATCATTAAGTCGTTCTTTAGTATGGAGATTCTCGATTTAATGGTTCATTAAGCGACTGTGAGTGCGACGGTATGTCTCTGTAATTCAATGTTACTCATATTACTATTTGCTATACATTAATTTATCAACATATTCCAAATACAACATCAAAGCAGAAAATCCTAGATAACTCAAAAGTGACTTTTTGTGAGTTGAGTCGTTTCTTCTAACTAGGTCTAAATTTTAAAAGTCTTAATGTGATCATCTAAACAAATAAGCAAAGCTTTTTAAGCATTTTGTTCCTGTATAATAAATGATATGCCGCACTAATTATTGACTTCTATCTTACTAGTAACTAAAATGTGTAAATCTACTAAATACAAAAATCTAGCAACACAATAACGATACATTAAGATATAAAAATAAATGTAACAGATGAATTTTAAATGTAAATCATAAATTCCAATCGGTGAAAGAATGAGTTAATTCATTAAAGACGTGAATGGATGAAATAGATATGTCGTTTTTGAATTTTCGCTGTTTTATTCATAGATTTTGGCGTTATGGGTGTACAAGGGTGTATTTGTACACCCATAACGCCGAAATCTATTTTTAATCAACAGTTATCAAACAGTTTTAAGAACCATTAAAACAGCCATATTTATGACTATTATAGTTCAGTTCACTTGACAACCATTTTATATAAACTTCACATTACACGAACTTAGACGTTAATTTTCTCGAAATTAGAATTTCGTAACATATCACTTTTATCCATTCATGACTTCATGTATAAGAAAGGAAAATGAGTGAGTACTGTTTATTCTTCACATAGCGGAGGTTTTGTGTCCCGACGCCAACTCAGCAACTCGTCTAACAAATCTTCTAAGTGTGGATTGCCGCCTAAACGTCTAACCTGAAAATATATTTATGTTTACAGCTTTTTACTTAAATGCATATAGAATTATATAGATAGAGAAAGCCACTGGATAGATTTTGATAAAATTTTGTATGATGATAGCTGAAAAATATAGAAGGGGACGACCGGAGTAAAGCGAAGATGAGTCGCTAGTTTTTAAATAAACATGATTGAAGCAATATATTTATGGCTTAAATTTTCAAACCTCCCGTCATTTATTTTGATTCTTGGCGTACAATTATGAATTAATATAGAATATATGAATAGTCCCTAACAGATAAAAAATATCTTCAATATAGCAATAAAGTGTCACATTTCGGGATGTGTCAAATTACCTCAGCCCTCGCTTCATTGTCAAGTTCCTGCAAACAGTCCCGAGTGTACTGGAAGCTTCCAAATCTTTCTAACAGGGAAATGCAATAGCGCTTCACTTCTACATCACGAGTGCGTTGACGCAGGATATCTGTTCATACTAAGGATTTTATTAAATTTACTTATTAAAAACTATCACATTCAGCCTTTTTAACGTCTCACTGCTGGGCACGGGCCTCCCTTCAATATGAAGGGGGTCAGGCCATAGTCCACTACACGGGCCTATTTTGGACTGGCGGACTTCACATGTCTTTCGAAAACTTGCTAGGTTTTCTCAGACATGCAGGTTTCCTCACTATGTTTTCCTTCACCGTAAGACAAGTGGTAATCATGTTAGAAAAGATTCGCACATGAAAATATCAGAGGTGCGACTTGCGAGACCCGGATTTAAACCCACATCACTCGTTTGTTCAAACGCGTTACCACTAGGCTACCACTGGCAAATAAAAACTATCTATGTTTAATCTTATTGAATATAGTAGTCAACTTTACTTCTAATTAACGTATTGATAAATAAATTTAGCGAACGCTTGAACATATCAAAAAAAATATTCTATGGCCTATTTTTCCGAATTGGGTATGTGTATGGTATGGGATGTATTTGGTATTTATTTACATAATATAAGGATACTTATTTTCATTTTTTTTTTCTTACCAAAATGCCCAATTTTTCATAAATGTTTTCCTTCACCGTAGAACAAGTAGTAATCATGTTAGAAAATATTCACACATGAAAATACATAACACTATTTTTTTTTCTCATTAATCACCAGAAAATATTGCTATATATATAGGATTCTTGCTGTATATATCTATAGGATACTTGAGGTTGATAAACCTCACTTTTACTTCAGTTTTTCTCATGTTTTTAGGAAATTAAAGCGTCTATAATGTACTAATCCATATTGACCTGATCTTTTCTCATTAACCGACTTCCAAAAAGGAGGAGGTTATATGTTTCGATGTATGTATTTTTTTTTTTTTTTATGTATGTTCACCGATTTCTCCGTCAACTGTGGGCCGATTTCAAAAATTTTTCTTTTGTTCGGTAGGGTATAGTTCTGAGGGGGTCCCATTATCACAAAATCAGGATCTGATGATGAGGTCTCAGGGAAATCCAGGGCAACTTTCAAAATTTATAGGCACCTATTATGTTTTTTATATATTTTCTTAAGCTGTTCAAGCATTTGCGTCTGAAAATCGTCATCTCATGTGATGAGCTGATGATGGAAGGTAGAATTCTTCAAATGTTATTTTTTATCTGTGTTCACCGATTTATGCGTCAATTGTGGGCCGATTTCAAAAATTTATTTTTTGTTTGGTAGGGTATACTTCCAAGATATTCCCATTGTCACCAAGTTAGGATCTGATAATGGGATCCTAGGGAAGTAGATGGCAACTCTTAAATTTTATAGGCACTTAGTACATTTTTCATATATTTTCTAAAGTTTTTTAAGGATTTGCATTTGATAATTACCATCTCATGTGGATAAGCTGATGATGGAAGGTACAACTCCTCAACGGCTAGGAGTTGAAAGGAAATTCCTTTAAAATTATACATACATATAGATTGATAGTTGTGTTCTTCCAGGCTATTATGTTAATATGATAATAGAAGGTAAATCTCATTAATCTCTAGGTGTTAGGTGGAATAATGGACGTGGTTTATTTAAACTATTACGTATGGGGAATGTAAACATAAAAATGAGCTCGTAGTTTAGTTACAGCTACAGTAGTCGTAGATTGAGTACTCTTTGGACACCAACACCCCCCCCCCCCCTTTCGGCAGACCCGATAATTAATAACTATTTTCGTCGTTAATGGGTATGCTCGTTGTTTAATATAAAGCTTAAACAGATTTTAAATTAGTGACATATAGTAAGTCACTATAATTAAATCAGCTAAATAAAAGGCACACTAAAAATGTAAAAATAAGTTATTTTTAAAAAAAAAATTAAACCGACTTCAAAAAATCTGCACTAAAAAGAGAAAAATAAAAAGTAGAAAATAATACTTTAAAGAACTATGTTAATTTTGGAGTCGGTGCCAGCCAAAGAAAAATAACCGTATATTCGATTAATCTATCAATTTGTAAACATAATCAAAATACCTGGCTGGCACCGACTCCAAAATTAACATAGTTCTTTAAAGTATTATTTTCTACTTTTTATTTTTCTCTTTTTAGTGCAGATTTTTTGAAGTCGGTTTAATTTTTTTTTTAAAAATAATTTGTCTTGCACTGAGTAGTATAAAGAAAAAAAATACAGAATTTTTTTATTATTATTAAGAATGAATTATAACTGAATTATAATTTATAATGTCGAATATTCGCGTAAACCTAAGAAAGTATTAAACAATAAACTTTATAATCTTTGAAGTCATATAAAAAAATTATATTTATTTTATACCTAACTTAGTGTTTTGAATATTTACTTACATTCCAGACTTCTCTTTCAAACTACTTTATCTCATACATAATATAGTAAAATTCAAACTGAGTCGAATCTGTACATTGAATATTTTGGAAAATCTAATTGAAATAGACATTATTATTGATATAGAGGCCAAATCTATTAATATTATTTTTAAAATTTTTGTCTGTCTGTCTGTCTGTGACCGCATCACGAGGAAACCACTGAACGGATTTGGATGAAATTTCGTATAATGTTAGCTGGTTAGGGTCAATATATAGGATACTTTTTACTGCGGGAAAATAACTCATCACTGAGAAAAATACAAAAAGGTTAGAAATAAAACCACGCTTGCATTTATATCTTTAGAACGCGGGCGGAGCCGCGGGTATTGCTAGTTTAGTAAATAAAGAACATTTAAAAAAACAAATGAGCCAAGTTCAAATAAGTGTTTAACAAACAACAGATCAATTTTGTTTATATAGAAAAGGATACGAAGTACTTGATTATCGCCTTTCTGGTTTTGTATCGCGTGGATGATGGGAAAACTGAATTTGCCTTCTGTTAGATCTTCACAATAACTTTTGTTTTCAGAATACTGGAATAAACGATATAATTATTTATTTTATAATACATCGAAGTCAAGAAATATAATACATACATATTATACTGTTAGAATTGTCATAAATTTTATAAGCTGTAAAGATAATAAGATTGTTTAAAGAACAAATAAGTAATCATATAGCTTTATATAAATGCTTTTAGGTATTATGACTTATTTTAATATACAAAAATTAATCTCAATTATTTAGTTGCTGTTTTGACTAAATTGAAAGTGTATTTATACTGTGTTGCACCGCTACTCCCTCTCTTTTATCGCCTGTCTTTGAAAGCTAAAGTTCGTAACGCCTTATAGTACTTTATACCTTCCTAATGCTCATTTAAATCCTACTAATATTATAAATGCGAAAGTTTGTGAGTATGGATGTTTGTTACTCTTTCACGCAAATACTACTGAACCGATTACGATGAAATTTGGTATGTAGGTAGCTGAAGACCCAGAATAACATATAGGCTACTTTTTATCCCGGAGTTCCCGCGGGATTGACTCCTAATATTTAAAAAATTAACGCGGGCGAAGCCGCGGGTACTGCTAGTTAAATATAAAAGTTATATAAATTATAGTTCAGTTTTTTATTAAGTCCTTCTTTTTAAGTCCATAGTCCAAACTATGCCCAACTATTGGGTATAGTTTGGGTTTCCGAAATTTTTGTCGTCTCGCTTCCCGAGACTTTCATGTTGAGACGCTTTTATACTACAAATTTGAATAAAATTGCACTTATCGCGTGCACTTTTTGAAAATATCAATCGTATCAAAATACTACATTTTTTGGATAATGGACGCCGAACCTAGCACCAATAACTCGGCTTTAATCGACATAATTTGAAAGTCAAATTAGGCACTAATTTGCAGAAAATTTACATGAATCTAGCAAAAAAAATCAATGTTAAAAATGAGTTGCAATTTCTTAATAGGATTTTTAAGTTTTGTTTATAATTATAAGAATTTTTGAGAAGAAACAACTGAATAGGTGGTTTAAATAAGCATAAATCATACAAATTAAAGATTTGACTATAAAAAACGATGTTAGAATTTAATATTTGGTATGTGGTCAACAAATGTTAATTTTTCCTATAATTTCACGGTAATTTATACATGAAGGCAAAAACTGAGAAGTCCCGAAATGTCCCGGGAATTTAAGTATATCGATATTTCCCAAACTGTAGTACCGATATTAATATTTACACGTCATACATACATACAAATATACACGCGCACACACACGCACGCACGCACACAACACAAACGCGCGCGCGCGCGCACACGCACACACACAACAAAAACGCGCACGCGCGCACACACACATCACACACACACATTACACACACACATATATCACACACACACATTACACACACACACATTACACACACATTACACACACACACACACACACACACACACACACACACACACACACACACACACACACACCTACACACACACACACACACACACACACACACACACACATTTATAATATCCATTTACCTATATTAGACTCACCTCTTGAAAACACAAATTGCAGTAGTCATCTCTTATCTGGAAGTACAAGCCTAGTATTGAGGACAGTTTGGTGAAGTCGGATTTGTTATCGCTAAATAGTTGCATCAGTCGTATTGCGAGCATAAAAAGCCCACCGGTTTCTGGAAAAAAAAAACATTTTTATTCATTTATATATATACAGTGAATAGACCGTGAAATATGGCTTAGTTATTTAGCTACAGTTTTATCAATTCAATAAGTAATAAAGTAATAGTATATAATGTTAATTGTACTGTTTTTGTTTCATTTTATAACACAAAATAATGTTTTAAACGAGATTCTACAACGGCCAGTCATTTACATGCCTTCAAGGTTTAAATATCCATAGGGAAAAAATACCGCACATTTTCCGTACTGCAATATTATTATAATAGATGTAATCTGTTATCTAGCGAGGGCAGATTATATGCTAATGAAAACGCGATAAAAACAAGATGGTTAATTAAATAAATGCGAAAGTTTTTGTGTATATGTTTGTGTAAGAAAAATATGGCAAAATTTAGATCTTTAGTGCAGTTAGTCATATCTTTTGTCCACCTCCGAAAGTTTTCGGCCATTATACATATCCGCATTGGTATAATATATTTCAAAATGGATAATAAATTTTAGTTTTTTGGAGTTGGATATTTTTGCAAAATTCTAAATTAAAAAAAAATGCGCGTCCCTACTGCGCAGGAGATATAAATGCATAACTGTACGCACATATCGATATTTTAATTCGCAAATCGGCTAACTCCGTTTACGTGAACTTTTCAAAGGGACACAAAAATCGTTATTGTTTCAATAATAAGTATTACAAACTCAAATAATAAATAATATTATATTTCTTGATTTTGGTAGCCTTTGAAAAAAAAGTGGGGATTTAACCGATTTGCGAATTAAGTTATCGATATACAATGCATTTTATTCTGAAAGTCCGATAGGACAATACACCGAAAAAATACGGTTAAGGGACGACGACGATAAGTCGTTAATAATAAAAGAACTCAAAAATAACTTGAAAGATTTGAAATCAAAACTTACTTTTCATTGTCATCTCCTTGTACTCATCTTCCGTGGGACATTGAAAGTTATCTCTCCAGTATATCTCGATGCCCTGTCCGCGATGTAACTCCAGTAGCTGTTCCGTATACACTGTTGTAGCCTGAAAATCGATATACATACATATTATATACAAAATGATAGTGGTAGCACAGTGGTAACGCACTCGCTTGGATATCCGAGTGATGCGGGTTCAAATCCGGGACTCGCACCTCTGATATTTTCACGTGCGAATTACGGTGAAGGAAAACATCGTGAGGAAACCTGCAAAAAGACATAAGAATTCCGCCAATCCGCACTGGGCCGTCGTAGATTGTTCTGATCGGGGATGCACCCCTCGTATTAAAGAGAGGCCCGAAATCAGCAGTGGGATGTTAAAAAAGCTAAATACATATTAAATACATAGGTATACCTATATTTAATATAATTTATATTAGATAATATGTATAGTACATGCTACTACTGTTATGCAAAATTTTGTATTTGTGTCTGTCTTTAAAACGGTTGGACTTTGGAAAGTACAATAGGTAGCAACGAAATTATATGAATATAGCACAAAGCTGAGCTTTGTGAGGGCTCGCGTACTTTTTCTAACGAGTAATAATGTCACAGCGATGATAACTTTTTGGTTTTCTAACAAATGGCGTAAGTAGTACAATAACATTCTATCCAATGAACACAAAACTGTTAATGTTCATTTTTTAATGGTTATAAAATTATATTATTTGACCGATAACACATCTAGATATGAAGTAAAATTACTACGTTAAAGCACAAATCTATAGGCGTGATAGTTTTTCAGTAAAGTGTACCACAACATGGTCAGGTGGGATAGTGTTATATAATTTGTATAATAACTAATAAGCATGGACATCAGGAGGGGGGTGCAAGTGGGAGCAGTTGTACTCCCCTGCAAAGGAGGAACATTAAAGAAAGAGTTAAATGATACTAAATTTATTATTAAAATCCATTAAGATATCTTCAAAAATAGTGACGATAAAGATGTTTAAAAATTATAGAGTTCATAATATATAGATAAGCTGTAAGTCTACCTATGTATATAAGAGCTTATGTATAAACAGTATATACATTTAACAAATAGTACACATTTCGCAAAATATATCTAAAAATCTAAAATCATTATCCACACGCTTCAGAAGGTCAGTAGGAAGAGATCTCCGTAACGATAAATTCACTTTTGCTCACTAATTATTATTGTTCTTACAATAATAATTAGTGAGCAAAGGTGAGTTTATGTCTGAATATATAATGTCTGTGTAGCTAAGAGCCCCCGCAAACAGCGGACTTTCGATCGGTCGACAGTTTGGTTGGTTGCTTAATAATGTGGAGAATGGAGATATATGAAAGTACGCACATTTTAGTACGATTTGGTATGGAATGGTAGGCTTCCACGCGCGATGTTTGTTTCTTGTTTGCATTAAAATTCACGAAAAATGTATTTTTTTAAAGAACAAGTCTCAATTTTTGAGAAGTTTACTTTTAACTTTAAATACAAAATATGTATTGTTTGTAGTTATTCATAGTTTTAGATTTAGCCGTTAAATCGATGATGCAAAACAATTTGCGACATTTTATTTACGTATGTTATATATGTACGTCGATATAATTAATTATTGCATAATAAATTATTCTATTTCTAGGTCCTTGTAAATTACAATACTTTATTACTTATATATATGTGTCAGTTCGTATTAAGTATTTAATATTTATACATAAAATCATTATTACCAGGGGATGATCAAGCCTTAAAGTCCTCTCAAGCGCTATTATAACGACATAGTTGGCAGCGTTGATAGTGCTGGCAATACCGTAGATGGAATGGGCCACAGGAATACCTCTTCGTAAAATTGAGTTGTCTTGTATGTCGTCCAACCTGGTACAAAATTAAGATATTTAAAGTTAAGTAGTAAAAAATAAAAATATAATACATATTTCTAATGGATAATAAAAGAGTATAAGTGTACAAAAAAAACTGTTCTTACTACCACCGAGCATAAAAGTTATTAAAACCAGTGTGGAATGTCCAACATTTCTAAAAGGCGGCAGCGGTCGTGGGTTCGACATTCAATTTTTGGGGACTCTGGGAACTCTAAGATCATAAATAGCCCGTAAATATTCATTCTGTTAGGTAGGTAGGTAGTCAGTCACTACCTACATAATATAAAACCGTCATCCGCCGCGTCTGTCTGTCTGTTCACGATAAACTCAAAAACTACTGCACCGATTTTTATGCTGTTTTCAACAATGTATTGAGTGGCCCTCGGAAGGTTTTTGTATAAAACTAGCGGAACCCGCGGCTTCGCTTGCGCTAAATCTAGGGACGAACCCGAACGGAGCGAGGGTTACTCGATAGATAAATTATAAATATAGCATTATTTTTCGCGATACTGGCCCAAACACTTAAGCAATAAGGAAAATACCATCAAAATAATATCTTCCTTTGGGTTTCTAACTTTCTTTTAATAGCAAAGATGGCAGAACAAGTTGGGGTTTCCCCTGAGGCTTTAAGTATAGTGTTACGCGGAAAAATACTGTTATACCTACCAATTATTTCAAGCGTTTCATAATTCAGAAATATAAAAAAAATATGCGTTTTATGATAGACAAAATAAATTTGTTAGGGGTTCAAATTTCACTTTTCGAAGCATATAATATTATGATAGTTATATGTATGATCCATCTGAGACAGCGAGTTGCCCAGTTTCCAGATTAAAGTTAAGTAGGTACCTAGATACTTCAATCCAGCTAATGCACTTCATTTCCTTTTCATTCATTCATTTCATTTTGTTTATTACGCACGATTTTTAAAAAACAATAATTAAGAAGGCTTTATTATAAGGAGGAAATATTTAATGTTTTTGAATAATTTAATTATAAAATATAAATAACACATTTAAAAATATAAATTTATCTATACATATTATTTATAAAACGAAGTCCTCTGCAGCGTCTTTCTGTCTGTCTGTTCGCGCAAAACTCAAAAACTACTCCACCGATTTTCATGTTTTCACCAATGGAAGGAGTGGTTCTCGAGGAAGGTTTTAGTATATAGAGTGAAGTAAAAAAAAATACGGACGCGAGAATAAAATGCAAGCGTTGCTTCGCTTGATGCAATCGCCGACCCTACCCCGCACCGTCTTGCCTACTGTTTAGCTAATAGCTTTGATTTGGCATCATAAAATAAGCTCTTTGATTTTTTTATATATTATAACCCTTATATATACTAACTAATAAATAGCGTTAAAATTAGATAGGATCAAATCATACTTTTTTAGTAACAAAATCTTAAATAAGGCTTCCTACGTCGAACTTAACTAAGATTCACGCGTCTGAAAATACGACAAGGCAACGTCAAATCTGCTTGTAATTTTCACTATACATTCTCTTCATATCAATAAGCCCGAAATAATTTAAATCTCGTAGAATCAAAACATAGAATAATAGTAAAGAGCCTTGTTAATGTACTCATATTTGCACATACTAGATTGTATGAAAACTATAAGACTTATTATATTTTTAACGTTCTACCACCAATTCCTAATTTAATAGTGATTAGAACGCGGGCGAAGTCGCGGGAATTGCTAGTAATACATATTTGCAAAAAGAAGGACAATAATAACTTAACATTCCTTTAACTATCCACCTTGTGTTAAATGCGTTGATTAACGTTTTATCAACGGCAATTAAGCGATGACTCACTGTTATTTTACCCACACTAATTTAAAAATGTAGTCAGCTGATTGAAGAAATTATTACTTCATACACATTCAATTTAGAGTTAACAACCTTTAAGAATTATTCAGTTGGTGTTGTTATGTTTAGGGCAAAAGTAATTTTATTTTATTTTCTAAGTAAGGACACGAAGGACCAAAGAACAAAATTACGATACATAGTGACAGAAGCCCCACTATTCTTACAAAACATTTTCTTCTGCTTCTTTTAAAGAAATACAAATAATGACATAAAATAATATTTATATTTTTTTCACAACTTTCACTGCAACATTCACTGCTGCACTGTTGGGTGTTCCACTTTATTATTAAAACTGTCACCTAAGTTAAAAATATTATTAAGCATCTATATAATAAATCATTCCGCCTAAATGTTTACATATATACTTGGTACAGGTATGATATAATAATTTGAACCTGCAATTTTGACTTTTTCAATCGTATTTTCTTGGATTGATGAACGAGTATTCTGCTATAATAAACAGAATTTATTGGTGGAACCTTTTTAAGATAATCCCCAATGTTTCACTCCCTTGGTATCAAAGTTCCAAAAAACGAATGCTACCTCCTTATTTACGAACAAAATATATTTTAGTCTAATCTCGTTTTGCTCAACTGAAAGCAGTTTAGAAACCAGCCGCGATATATCTTGCGAAAGCCCAATTCATTGACTATTGAAAATAAATTATTATTTTATGTCGATTTACACTAATCTGTTTCTCTGTTTAGATTCATAGCCATTTTTCTCATTTTTAAACTTTGGTCTTCCATTATTATCTTAAGTCAGTCAGAGTCAAATCTGTACATTAAATATTTTTTGGAAAATCGTTTTGAATTAATCATTATTATCGATACAGAGGCTAATGTATAGTTTTGGAACTTTCAGGAGTCTGTCTGTCTGTGACCGCGAGAAAACCACTATAGATTTGGATGAAATTTCGTTCGATGGTAACTCAATATTAGGGTCAATATATACAATCCTAGATCTAGATCTAGGATTATACAACATCTTACTTCTGAGAAATCTATACTAATTATTAAACTGTATCTAGGGACGAACTAAAGCAAACCGAGGGTGAGTAGTTCTTCCATATTTTCATTGGTTTAAACTGTTGGTTGCCTGGTGAAGGATTTTTTAAATGTTTTTTCGCCTATGTTTAAATTCCGTGTACTGTAGAATAGATAGAATTGATATTGATAATAAATTGAAATATAATAAGTACATCTTTGTGTTTGTTTTGACGTTATTCGGTGTTCGATTTTGTCCAATTTGCAGAAAAAAAATTGCATAAAAATAATAGTAAATAGGGTATGACTTATAAGTCTCGTAATTGCGCGATATTAATTGTGCAACCTTCGAGACTTGAGATTTTAAAATGTACTAAGCTAGTATTCAGTGAATTATGTGTGGTAATAACATTTCACTTCAATCAACATTTGGGATACCTTTTAGGTATACTAAATTCATAGTAGAACACCCAGATAGGAACAAGATCAGTAGTACAGTCTCAGTAACATTAGGTAAAGAAGCAGCTGTTATCAGTTGCATATATGTTTGTAGAATCTTTAACAAATTTAATTGATGATATTCAAGGATCTTGATCTAGGATTTTAAAGATCTAGGATTTTTGCTTCACTTATTAATAGTTTGTAGTGTAGCCCCTTTTAATTGAACCAGTGGTTGCGGTTCTAGTCCCACTAGTGGCATTCATTTGTTAAGCATGAATGTTTGTACTTCAGTCATGGGTATTTAAAATAATATGTATGTACTTAAAGTTCATGTATTGTATCAACTATCTGGTTTCCGTAACACAAGCCTCATAGCTTACCATGGAACTGGATGGTGCTTTGTGTAATAATGTTCCAACATATTTGCTTATTTATATCACCATCACCATGCTCACCATCACCTCTAAGTTCATCACCAAATGAATAAAAATAGTATAAAAGGGTCTCATATGCAAGAAAGAGGCATATTAAAAGTAAATGTTTTGTTGAATTCTGTTGATTTGATCATTATCCAATTAAATAAATTGTACTGAAACCGAATGCAAAAATAAAGAGCGTTTTATTATCAACTTAATATGCAGTGGTGCTAAGCTTTTTTTTTGTGAATGAGTTTTTTTAACCCAATTACTAAGTTAAATGCTTGTTGTTGAAGTAAAAAAAATCCATGAAATTTAAAAATTCCCAAACTTAACTCATCACTGAGTACTCGACTAATGGTACTGTTTTCATCATATAGCTGAATTCTCTGGACAGCACAAGATTGACTGGATTGTACAATTGGCGGCCTGTTTATCCAAGTAGATTTCCTATGATCAAATATATTTTGTACTTTATGACTGAAGTTGAATTGATGTTTTGCTAAGCCCTATTTATTTTTAACCAGTCCTTATAAATTTTGCCATAATATATTTCACAAAGATTCAAAAACAAACATTCATGTAAAACAAAATTTAGTAAATAAAAAATTGTCTTATATTATTACTTGTAAAAAAATACATATAAATTAGTATTAAAAATCATAAAAAAACATTCAATTAAATTGGTTGTATGAAAATGACTTACAATAAGCTGGAATTGTGTAACATCTGCACTATCTCCCCAATGGCTCGGAGCTTTTCATCACTTACTCTTAACCAATAATTAAAGGCTAAGGTAAGTTTTGACCTAATTTGCTTCCCTGGTACTTGCTGAATATATGTGAATGGCATCAAAAGTTTCTTAAACAAAAATAAATATTTTAGTTAAATATATATTTTTTTTATTTAAACATTGCCTTTATTTAAGATGTGATAATGTATTAAAAATCTTTAAATTAAACTTGACAGACAATATCGCTATTTAAATACATATATATGTAATTTTTATCCAATTAGTAAATAAGATTATAAATATATATTATTTAAATAATGGAAATATGGAATAATAATTGCAACTTACCTCATCTTGGTCTTTATCGCCGCCTTTAGTTGTTATTAACGACATTTTGTTGAGAATTATTTAGTAATTATTTAATTTTATTACCTATAATTAAGACTATAAGTGCGGTCAAGAAATCGATTTTCAACTGCACTCTGCAGTACTTTCTGTCAAATATACTTTGACAGCACTAAGAAGTAAGAGCTGTCACAGTTTAATATCGAGCTGAGTAAAAGGCGCGGTTCAGATTAGGGATCACTAAAATTAGCTCCCATGGTTTCTTTTTTAATTTTTAATTTTTTTTATTACATCGTTAATCACAAATAACCAAACGACGGTTATTTTTTTGTTCTCCATTTATTTATTTAAAAAAAATATAATAAGTACCCTCAAGTTAGCCTCCCTATCGCATGTTTAATATTTTGTTAGAAAATACGGGTCAATAAACTTCTGTTTATGATTGTTCATGTATAAAAAACGTTTGTTTCTACTTTACGTTCTTTATTTTTTGTTTAATTAACATTTTTAATTAGCTAACTTAAGGGCACATTTTTAAAAATCAGAGTATAGTTATTTAATAAAAAAACTGATTCAGCCTCCAGTGGCCTTTATAGCTTGATGATAGTCAGCCTATTATACCTATTTTAATAAATAGGATATTAAAAATGCAAATTTACAAATAATATAAATTTCAACAAACAAACAATCTTTCAAACAAGCTTCATAAAATTAATAAAAGGGAGACTTAAAAATATAAAATAAAAATAAGACTCACATGACGTATGGTTTATATATTATTGTGTACACAAGGCCGCAGCATTACTGCACACATAACAAGCTTACGCTGTTAACATTTTTAAAGGCTTTTCTTGGCACATTAGATGAAAAAAATTATAAGAGTTGAGTGGTTGTTAATTATATGAGCATGTGTAACGGTACCATTTTTTTACTATGAAGTTATTATGCCTTTTAACCTAACTTTAGAATTAAGCATAATGTGAAGTGATGTCTATAATATTGAAGATTTTTTCCCCGTATTTCTATATGCAACAACTTTTTGTCACAAACGTTATGGCATATTGTTTTGGATATGGATGCAATGCACAAAAAGTGTAAAATGTTATATATATATACACTATAACGTCCTCGCTCCGCTAGGGCTCGTCCCTAGATACATTTTAAAAGTTACTGGTTAGTACAAATATAATATCAGAAATGAGATATTTTTCTGCAATAAAATTTCCTTTTTATGGACCCGGTGAACCAACTATCACCACAACAAATATCAAAATCCGTCCAGTGGTTTTTTCGTGATGCGGTCACAGACGGTCAGACAGACGGAAATTCTAAAAACGATAGGTACAGCCTCTGTAATAACTGTATCGTTAATAATGACTATTTCAATTAGAATTTCCAATAATAATCAATGTACAGATTTAACTAAGTTAGAATTTTATTATATTATGTATAGTTTATATTATAATGTAATCTGTATGATGTGTCCTGTAGGCTGAGTCATAAACATTTTAAACTAGAGATGGCGATTCTTCTCAAAAAAGATCGACTTTTGTATCGATCCGAATCGAAACCTAATGAATCGATTCTCAAAAAAATCGTGGTCTAAAAGATCGATCTCTCTAAAATCGATCTCGTTTTTTTAATACTTAAAATATAAATATTATTTTTTTTAAGTATTTTTAAGTTCAATAAGACAAGCTAGACTTTGAATTTTAGTTTTAGGTAGTTATTTCTATGATTACAAACGCAAACGCTTTTTTATTTCCTTTATTTATAATTAAAAGAAGTAAGGGAAATTAAGCGTACAGCCCTTTAACGTAATTATTTAATGTTCCATTGATTTTTGATTCTGATTCTCTGGCTTTCTCTTGGCTAATATTTATTATTTTGTTTTCGTTATGAGGAGTAAGTAACACGATAGTATTGATAAGATTATAAAAAAATAAATATATTAAAAAAAGTAACAAGTTTCTAATAAAATGAAAATAGAAATGATACAATACATGAACATTGAATGAATAAATAATACAACATTATGTTCAAGATTCCATAAACAACTTTTTCAAGAAAAAATAGTTCTTCTCACGCACGAAAAACAATCTCATTAACTATGCTAAAAATTGATGCTTCATGGAAAAATTAAAAACACTAGAACTGTATCTACACTACATTACATTCTTGTTTACAGCAGGTAACAATCTGGAGCGAAAACAGTCTCACCTAGAGCGAGAATCGTTTATTGAAATTATGGCAACCTCTGCATGCGGTCAATTTTTAAATTACAACCATGGTTTATCGTAAATAGTAAATATATTATTCACCCATGATATAAAACTTCAATTTTAGATTAAAATTCTTAACTTTGCGGCTGACTGAGAGCTGATAACATTGTTTTTTTTTCAATTCTTTACGTGTGGTAAAATTGATTAAAAAGATAAATACCTAGTTGTAATTTATATTAGCAAATTAATTATACTAAAATTAATTATAGTTTATTGCGGCTTATTTTTCATTGACAACTCATCTGAACTGACTTATTCTATGTTTATAGTCTTTACTCTTTATTAAAGCATAAAATATCGAATGTCGATTCTCTAGGGTAATGTATCGATTCAGTACGACATATCGATTTATAAATATCGATTTTATTGGTCCAGAAATCGATTTTTCGATTAATCGATCTCAGGTGACAGATTGCCATCCCTATTTTAAATTTATTTTTCATCTATGATTTTAAACGTCAAAGCTGAAAGCAGTGAAAAGCACTGAAATCTTATGATTTGTTGATGTACGCAAAATATTTGAAAATTATTTTGTATTACAATCATAACAGTCTAATTACTAATATTATCATTACTTATAATGAGTAAAAGAAATGTTTAAATTTATTTATTGCTTCTAAATTTTTAATGATGTCGGCTCGCAATTACATCTTATCTGCTCGTGAAAGAAATATTAGTAAACTTATTGATTATTTGCCGCAAATTAATCAACAAAAACTTGGATATCGTTCAGGGCAAGAATTACCGGCTCTTTCTGCAAATGCTACAGGCTTAGTTAACCGAAACTTGATATACTCGTATCACGTACCTCCTTATGCAGATGATAGTTTAGAGAGGGCCAGTACTCCATTTTCAGATTTTTTTTCAGAAAGCGAAACAGGTAAATTTATGGTACTGTTTATTTAATATAGTATAATTTTTAATGTTAGCTTACTTTGAGAGCTTTCACTAAACTAAGAATTATTTCTTAGTAAACATAAGATATGCCTAGTAAGGAATTTATTGTAACTAAAATCATACTTCTATTCCATATAAATATTTGAGAATAATTGCTATTTATTATGCTTAGGTACACCTGATTTTCGTAGTGAAGAAAGTGACAGTAGTTCTGGTTCAGCATTTAAGAGAAATACTGCAGAGGCCACAAAAAAATTAGTACAGGAATGGGAACAAATTGAACGAACTTTGTATGATGAAGATGGAGAAAAAAGCAATAGGCCCCATATTCTTGATGAATGTAGGCAATGGAGGCAGTTGCATCCTCAGCTTAGGTAAATGACAAACTATTATAATAATATATATAAATAATAAAATTAAGCAACAAATAAATTAAAGGTTCTTTAAATAATGTTAAAATATAAAAAATATTTAGAAATACAAAAGTGGAGAGCATAGTTCTTGATGAATGAAATGAAATTTAGTTTTTAAGTTTTACTTATCATAGTATCAAATATTATTAAAAAAAAAATTGCAAAAAGAAAATATTTTTTTAAACAGTAACAGACTTCAGATACAAGTATATTTCAAATGGATTTAATAAAAAATCTTTATTGTTGCAATTTTCATGTAAAGTATATTCATGAAATGTGTTCAGTACTTAGTACATATAGACTTATTGTAACGTTAAGCACAATGTCAGTAAATACTTATTTGATTATGCTTATTATTATTATTTATTATTATTATTATGTTTATATTATATATACATATATTATCCTGAAAGCTGTCATCAAAGTAACAGATAGAAAAATCATTTTATATTGTAAAATCAATGAAATTCTCCCGGACCTTGGTGAATGCCCAACATGGCCAATGTTACTAAGATTAGCAAATCATGTAGTGGAGCATTATAATGCATAAGCTTACACTCAATTACTCGCTCTATTCATTACAATAATGGCATTCCACTTCACCACTCGTTATGAGAAATCACACACTGGTTAGATTTTACTTATAGTTACATGCCTTCTGAGGTAGAACAGTTAAACAAAAATAACTTCTGCATTTCCGGGCTGTTTTCGAGAATTCCTCTAAAGAAAAACCCAGTAACCATACTTAGTCTGAACTCTGATAAAGGACTCAAACCCAGGAGCTCCGGATCTGCATCCGTATTCAAGCTAACATTCTAGCTATTGTTCTCCGTTATAGTTAATTTTCAGCACACGTCTATCAGTAATAAGAGCTTCATATCACAACTATTTGAAGATCTAAAATTATTTCCAGAGTCATAGGTAAAGCCATCCCTTTACCAGAAAAAAGAATATGTTACAGACAGATGGAACACGATGAGGTGATCGCGATGCATTATAGTGACTATGAACAGTTCAGCGAAAGTGAAGAAAGATTGTCACAAAGCAGCACAGATGTCACTCCTCAGAATTCCCCTCGAGTTTCTGTTACCGAGGATATATATGAACCAAAGCTATCAAGGGAGAAGGTTTCTTTCAAGTTGGAAGAGGATATTGACTTGCCAGATACATTCTGCTCACTTTTACACATAACACCAATCCAAATACGAAGTCCTTCACACAGAAAGCGACATAACCCGTCCATACTAAGGTCTGATTTAGCGTCATCAAGATGGATGAGAAAAAGACCAGAGTCTTCAATACATTGTGAGCGGAACAGTGCGAAATCCTTCGTCTCTCTAGACACTCGTAATTATATCACTGCGGACAATAACAAAGTCTTTAATGCAAGAGTACTAACAGCAAGGCATAGGGAGCAAGCCAAGCTTGAACCTTTATATACACCGGAATACCCGCCACATGAAGGTTCGAAAATGCATATCGGGTTCCAACATTTCAATATAAGAAAAGTATCTCTACCGCCGCTACTTCTAGAAGAGGAAAGAAGAAAAGTTTCCATTAACTCTGCTAAAAAGCTGTCAAAGCCAAAGAAAACACCCAAAGGGTATAAAAGACAGAGTTAAAGTCAATAGAAAAACACAGAACAAAGTATTATTAATATAGTTTTTAAATTCAATATGACTTTGTTCTATGAAGGGAAGTAGTGAAATTTTGAATTCGCATCCTGTTCCAATTATGCAACATTCAAACATAAAGGGATGCATTTGAAAGGTAACTTCATCCTGTGATATTATATACATCATTATGCATTTAATGATGTGAATAGCAATAGCGGTTTTAAAATTGATTAGAATGTGTTTTGCTGTAGAAGCCTCAGTCCGTCCAAAGTTGTGTTTAATAAGAGATTATGTATAAATCTGTAATATTTTAAATTATATAACGTGATGTTAGTGTGGAAAATGTATGTAATATAGTAATAAATATTACCTGTTTAATAGTTGTTTAATTTTCTTTACATATTCGAGATATATTTTAAATATATTTTTTTTTAAATAAGTATAATAATACTCTGAAATAAGATTGGAACTTATACTTGAAAAGTACCTATATAAGTTAGGGATAAAGAAAACACGTTTTCAAATACAAATACAGAATTTATTTTGATATTTACATTATTTGCATTTTATTAACAATCAACATCAACAATATTAAATAATTTGTTCTTGTGGTGTGATACATTTCGAACAGTCGGGTAATATTACATCTCCCGAGTTGTGCAGTCGTTTCGCTTTAGTGCACACAGCAACATTTCCAGCTACAAATTATAACAAGCCAGTATATACTCTATATATTAATCCGTAAGAGCTATATTTCCTTAAATTTTGGCAATTTGTATGGGAAGTGTTGCTATCGTACAAGTGTCGAGGCTTATGTAATATTACGTGATTATGGCAACACACAAAATTTGACTCGCTAATCAGGTCTCTAGTAAACACTGTTACTATAAAATCGATATATTCCGCCGTATCGATTTTAAAGTACCAGTAATTGGTCTAAGGAAGATCCAAGTTTCCACCAGATTAAAAGTCCTTCGTTACTGTATAAATAATGATTACAAGTGATCCGTTTAGCGAGAGAGTATGCAGTGTTGAGGAAACTTGTATAATCCTTAAATAAGCGTTTCGTTTTATATCCATTCGCAAATATGGTGATATATTTAATTATAAATGGTTGTCTAGAAGCAGTGAAATATGGGGTTACGATATGAGAAATTTGAGCAACTGCGAAGAAAGCTGTGAGCTTGAGTTCCTGGGCTGCCATGAGAGAATTGGTATTATACATTAAAAATACAAGGAATACAAATCGCTATAAACTAGAATCGACGTATATTCCTGGCTATCAAATAAAATGTATAAATGTGTACAATTATGGAAAATTAAAGAAAATTTTGTTTGAACATAATAATGGCAACCCGCGACATAAATGGCGGTATCGGGCCAAAATCTGGTCAAATTATGGACATCGTTTTGACTCAGCACTGGCGTTTGCGGATTATATAAATGACATTAGACATAGATAAAGCATTTAATATATTTCTTACAATCTAAAATTCATAAGGTAGGCTAAATAGGCTTAGGTTTTACCGATCATATTAAATTTTAGGCAGTCTAGGTTTGCTCATGGACGCCTAACACTAACACCGACAAACGTCAGTGCCAGTGCAAAACAAGAGGACTACAGCGTCGGACCGTCACTGCGTTAGCGATCTCTTCCTTACTATTTTTTATATTTTCATTTACATAATATAAATTTAAATTGTTATATTTACCTCACAGCCATCATTATATATTGATTCTACTTTAATTAAGAGAGGACTATGCGTATAACAACACGACAAGATGGCATCAGCTTACAAAAAGGGTCTAGCGTATATTCGTAATATAGAGCGTTAAGATTTTAAATACGTATATAATACATAAAAAATTCATCATTCTGTTCTAAAAACGTTAACAACCTCAAGCTATTAGCAATAGTCAACAATGTTGTTAATTCTAAGGTTTAATTCACACTGAACATGGAACCTAGATGCGATTAGGCGTTCATGTTACATACTCTTATATTGAATGAAATGATCGTGAGGACTGACGGGCGACGGCTGACGCCAGACAGTGGGTATGATTCTTTTAAATATTCTACACATTGAAGTATTGCGAGATCAATTCTTCATCTGTAATACACCTATTCTTTGTGCGTGCTGCACAATGTACAATGTGAATTTTCATAACGAAAATAAGTTAGACATTAATGAGTAAAGATCCGATTTGAACTACCTTGTAGATTTCAAATATCTGTACATTTAAAATTATACTAATAACCCTTTGTAACCTTTGGTAATCCATTAACAAACGGACTTCTACCTAATATTTATCTATTTTCGCTAGCTTTTAATCGGTAACTGGATATACAAGGCATCTATTGATATGGCGTGACGACAAGCGCGAGTTTAGTTACTGTAAAGAGATACTATATTATTACCTATTAAAAACAAGAATTGACTATATTTGGAAATGTTACAAATCGGATCGTTTTAGTAAAATATAAGACAGTTTAGACGTAGGTCACGTTTAAGTTTGGAAGTCGTGAACTCAGGCATACATGCAAGGCATTCGTTTCATTACGTACGATAACATTACACCTCAAGCAACCACACGCAGAAGGACTCAGCTATATTCTCTCTCGTTAAGGCGATTACAATTAGACACTATTTAAATTGCACACTGATCCACCTCTATAAACTTTTAATTGCGATAAATATTTGTAATGCTGTATAAAAATATTAAAGAAAAAATCGTCATTTAGTTATTACCCTTAGTTGTAACATTTATAATTATTTCAAAATACCTATGAGCGTGTATTTTACATTTTTACAATGAAACGTTTGAACTCTAAACCTAACTAGCATACAGTGACATAGAAGCCTAATTCACAACAAACTACACACGACAGTATCGAATATAAACTTTAAAGCAGCCGTAGCCATCTATTTTTAATGCAAAGGAGGTTTATTCTGAAAAATTCTTACGTAAAATACAAAATTACATTTGACTATTTACAAAGAACTAGTAATGTTAAATAGAATATCGAGCATAGCTGGAGGCGGTAGTCTAACCGTTAGTTAGGCATGCATGGCTTTCTACTCCAATAAAAACTAAAATTCCCTGGTATAATGTGACTCGAGGCAGCTGTTTTAGTAAAGTTCTAAGTTCAGCAAAGGTTTTATTTGGAACGGTAGCAGTTCTAATACAAGGTTGGTATTTGTTTAGAAACAGCCACTTTACTAATAAGATTTTTCAAAGGAGTTTCCAATAAGATCATGAACTCTTTTTTAAATTGAACACCAGCAGTTCATGATGCCATAGAAGTACTATCTGAAGCCATCGCTTGGTAATTATATATTAGATAAGAATTAACATCTGGACAGACCAATTACATGATTATTTTATATCTATCGTGCACAACCATCTCATTTTTAGAAAATTTAACGTTAGTTTTAATCATGTCGTACATCGTTGACTACCGTACATTAATTCGCGTATTTATATCCTATTTTTTTCGTAAAAGTGTACTTAATTTTACTGAAGTGGTGTAAGTGCAGATGAATAAACACATCACGAATTGTTTAAAAGTTAATAAAAAACAATATTGGAATATTAAAATGACAGGGAAGAATATAGATTTAGCAAAGCCTCCTTAGTTAAATCTGTTATTACGACACTTCCGGCGTCATTTAAATTTTTTAAGTATATTTTTTTACTTTATCGGAAATCCGGGATTTCGAATAAGATTTTCAACTGTTTAATAGAAACTACACTCGCTCATAAATTGGTTTATATTCACACTTGTCCCTTCATAACGCATTCAAGTGTTCTACATTTCGTTTCCGAATTTGTACTTTACCTATAAAATTTACAATGATATGGCTATGGTACAAAATTATGGCAGTATGTATGCTCAATTCCAGTACGAATTAGTTGTTGTTTTTCGTTTGGACCGAGTTTAATTACAAGATCGTCATACCTTCCTAGAACAAAGTAACACTAGAAGATGCTAACTCCACTAAACTATACTGTATTTTAAAGATTTGTCATCTTGAAATGCTACTTTATTTGAAGATGGTAAAGAAAATTACTCCTACATAATATAAATAAAGATGGTTTACTTATCCTTAAATGATGTAATAACCAAAACATTTGGTGAAAAGAAATTTTCTAATAAAAAATATTTAATATCAAATGGGTAAAACTATTTAATATATTTCACTATTATTTTTATGTTTAATAATTAAAAATTTATATTTTTCAGTTTCACCTCCTGTTTATGGCTTCAGGTCCACACAGATAACAACAAATGACTAATTAAATACATACAGATAAAAAAACACGAACTGTAAATGATAACGTGACAATTATTCAAATATAGAAATCGTTGTCAAGGTTACTGTTTACTGTTTAGAATTCATCGATGGCGTCTATGACTGTATGAACCCTTCGGACTATTTACAGGATGTTTGACAAATGACATTGACATTTATATTTTTTAACAATTCAAACATTTAATAGCATAAGTTGAGGTATTTAATTCGTTTACAATCTAATGGTGTGGTGTTACGTGCGTGCTCCATTTAGAAGCTGCGACTAATCTAGAAACCTATACAATAATCGTACACTTCATCAAACATCTTGTAGTTTAGTAATAAATTATTGCATTACGTTCAATCACTAGATGACGTTCTATATATTATGACACTAATAACGGTGAGGCAAGTCCGACTAAATTAGTAAATTCTAAAAAAGGAACTATAATTAACTGCCCGACATTTACTATTAATTTAGGTTAGAATTTGTTGAGCGCAGTTAATTAAAGTTACACCTTATCAATACAATTAACTATGAGAGTCCACAATCGTCAAAGCACCCGGAGTTAATTCTAAATACATCGCCGGCTTCAAAAGCCATATTTATAACAACGTTTTGAAAATAATATCACACATTATAGCGAAATAACACTTTCACTCAGCTTCGCACTCAGCTAGGCATAACCCATTGGATCGAACATTCTCGCAATGGCAACTTGTATTTTTATATAATCTGTATAAGTTCTCATATTTATTGTGCAGCGCCGCAAACCACGTCCTTTGACAATCCCCCGCCCTATCGTAGGAAAAAAAAAACAAAAAAGAAAACAAAACTTTTTAAATGAATTTATTAAAAAAATAAACAAAAATTCTATAATAATGGTTAGGTTAATAGAAGGTAACAGTTGATATTTTCTGTATAGTAATTTTGGGGGTACACAGAAAATATAAAAAATCACCTAATAACTACTCTATGAGAATAATAATAATAATTAACAAACTAATAAATCAAATTAAAATAAAATAAAGAATATGAGCCATGGAACTGTATGCAGACTACCTTACCGTGCAAGAAGCGTGAAGCCTTAGCCTAAATGTAGAATTCAATGTGAATTCAAAAACTAATGTAAGTTGAGTCAACTAAAATAACAGGTGTACGAGTATTATGTGAGTACAATATCGATCAGTCGATGAGTATATAAGAGATAATTCATATATAAATGCTTAAAATTACTACGTATTTAATATAAACATTAATGGTGAAAAATAATCTACGATACTGATAAGGAATGGACATTCTAAACAAAATCTAAACAATTTAAATACGCAGTTACAATCTGTAGTTTAGCAGATGCAATTAAAAGTTTAAAAGGTTCCATTACATTGAGCAATGATTAGTGAAAGTCCCTTTTTCACACCTACCCTCTTATACTGTGTGTTCCTTCATACATGGATGTATATGGTCAAAATCCTATAACATGACACGATCTAAACACGACTAACATTATATTGACACCGAAAGCTTTCTAACTATAATTCTGACCTCTATACATCCATTTACGAGTGTGTGTTTGTACATCTTGTATTGTCCAGTAGTAAATAAGCGACGGGTCTTCTAGGTGCTTGATATGAGTTGCAGTGCAGTGTCCGAGAAATGCCGTTGAAAATGAAAGAGGAAGATTTTGAAAGAGAAGTGAGTGAGAAGTGTTGAAGTGTTGGAAGATGGTGAATGGCGGGCATTTAAGGATAAACAATAAAATCTAAAAAACCATATGATAATAGCAATGGCGGATTAACAAATAAGTTGAAAAGGTAAAGTCTTGATTACAATATGGCAGTTAATAAAATTCTCTGTTCGACATTATTTGTTAATCTGTTATTGGTGTAACGGGACAAATGAAATTGGATGACAAACAAAAATTGATAATTTAAAATAATATGGTAGGGGTTGAACGTTTTGATAAGGTTGCCAGATCTCTGGGTGTTCTAAGACTCCCCAGTGCTCTTTTATTGTATGTACATGCCTTTATTTAACAAATTGTAAAAATATACTGATGAAAAGACCATGTTATTTTTGGAAGTCGGTTAAAAAACTGAGAGCTGTGTATCAATTAGTATTTTTTGCCAATTTATTATTTAAGATTATCTATTATTTCATTTTACAGAATCATTTTTACTGCTAATTGTGTAATTTGTAAAAAATTAGATGTAGTTTCTAAGATCTGGCAACCCAAATATTAAAATACGTAATCGAAGTATGACTGATCTGAATGTTAATTACTTCGAAAAATCTAATGACAATGATCGATATTGGATGGAGTTGATGTCATATACATTGAAATCTTTCATTTGGCAACCCTTTTAGATGTGGGAAAAATCTAATGACAATGATCGACATTTGATGGAGTTGATATCATATACATTGAAATCTTTCATTTGGCAACCCTTTTAGATGTGGGAAAAACAAAAATAGATCTAGTGACTTCCAACACGATTAACGTCTGAAATCATGTGTCAAATGTAATATTGATCTGGCAACCTTTATCCGGAGAAATTAATATCAATTTGGGCATTTAATAGGGTATTTAATAGGGTTTAGAGTAGGGTAGGGTTGTCGGGCTCGGGTCGCCGGGCCCCTATATATAGGAATAGGGCCCGTCAGTAAGGGCGCTGCACAGCAATAGTCAGGACGCGTCGTCCTTGCCCGCGGCTCGCCGGCTCGAGCGGTACTCTACGCCCGGGTCGAACTGCATTAACACGAACACCTGGAAATTTTGATATGTTTGCAAAAGATGAAAAATATTTACTTGGAAATCTAGGAATTGAAAAATTTACGATTTATGAACCTATATTTCTCCTATCGTTGTGTATGAAAATATCATATAAACTTATCATTGGTACTTATTCCGTGATTACTAACTTAAACCTTTGCTAACAATTTTCGAACCAATATTTTGTTTTCACTGACTCCCACCATATAACTAAAGAAAAAAATAGAACATGCTGTGTATACCAGAGCGGTGGCGCAAGATCGCTTGTGTACTGAGAGGGCAATGAATACATACGGAGAAAGAACAACTATGTACATTACTCCACGTCTTATAAATAGTTTGCCCCCAAACTTAATCAATGAAATTACCAATAAAAATATTAAGGCAAAACTAAAACATTATTTCTTTTCTATTATTAATTAGATTAAATTATTTAATATTAAATATTAAATAAACATTTAATTCTAGATTATAACAATATTGTATTTAATAATATAATATATTTAATATTAATAATGTAATATATAATGAATTATGTAAGTAACATATTATACAAATCTGAGAGATTTACAATGTTACATTTAATAAAAAAAATATATGTAAACTTTAATAATAATAAATAAATAAAAATAAAATAATAACTTGTCAGAACATTCCAACCACAACAAATAGAAAAACAAAACCTGTCGACAGACCTGTCCATCAGACTCACCTGATCAGTAGGCAGCAAGCAGAAGTCATCAGGCGGGTTGGTGATAACGTATCGCTTGCTGCTGGCGTCGCAGCTGGACGAGGTATCGCGGAAGCGGTACAGGCCGATGCAGAGCATGCCGTACGTGCGCAGCGCCGCCACGAACAGGTCGCCGTACTTGCCGGCCTCGCCGAACTGCGCTAGAGGGCCCTCGTATAGCGAGATCTGGCCTACACGGCAGCGGTCTCTGTGGGTTTTGTGTTTATAAAACAATGGAGCTTCGACAGAAAGGATTTATAGTCCTAGGATCTAGGACAAGTGTTATAAGGGCGGGGCTAAGGCAGACTAAAAATTGTTTTTATTAATGTCAATATGTTAGGTTTATTAATTTATGTAATTATTATTTTGCAGTTACAAAAAGTAGTATGAATAATTATTTATTAGTTAAAATTGGTCAATGTTTTTGTATTTTTATGAATATGTAAAACCTTTTTTAAAGTTATGAATTTTGTCTTGGAATATTTAATTGGAGTTGTTCGTTTGACATTGTAAAAAGCAACCTAATATAAAATAATATATGTATTAATTGCGAGAACACCCACATAGATGGCGTAATGTTTGCCAAAGTAGAATGTTAAAGGAATGGATCTAGAAAATTAAATAAGTTGATTGATGAATAAATCATCAATTTACTAAATTGCCTCTGAAGCAAAAAAAAAAAGATTATTATGTAATTAGTATTTCATTATTATTACGAAATTCGACTATAAAAAAAATTGTACTTTCTTCAAAGCGAGAAAAAACTCTAGGCAGCTATGTTCCAAATATTAATATTGTTAGTTCAATCAAAAGACAAAACAGAAAACCTTCGTACCTATTAGCCAAGCTCTCAGGCGTGGAGTACCCCCCACGCAAGCCCGCGCCCTCCGCCAGGATCAGCTCGAGCTCGGGCGTCGCGCCGCCCGTTATCAACGAACGGATCAGTGTCAGGGCGTTCTGGTTGAAATATGTCTGGAATTCGGATTTGAGATATTATACGAGCCTGTTGTATCATAATATAAAGTGTGGGTTCGATTCCTGTACAACGAATGTTTGCAATACACAGATTATGTGAATGCAAAGAGTGGGGTACCATCATGCAATACTGTAACTCAGCTAAATTTCGGTACAAAATATAATACCTCGGTTTAAAAAAAAACAGTTCTTTTTTAAGTTGAAGCATGAGTGCAATCGGCAAATAAAACGCAATATTTTGCAATTACAAAACAATTTTTGACAGCTACGAAAAATTTAGTTTATTATTTATAGCAAAAGAATGTCAAGATGTAAATCTTCCAACTTCAGATAGACCTGGGCCTATAGCCAACCGACATTCGTTATGAAGCGATTCGATTTCTGAGGGCCTAGACAAAGTAACAATCGATTAGCGAAAGCGATAGTAGAAAAGTCCAAAATGTATGGGTTTGACATATGACTTAGATATGTCACGTGATCTGTTGTCAACGAATAGATGATTGTAGACAATGTACATTTATTTCAATAATTATTAGTGATTTAAAGTTCAAGATGCATACGCTGCGTTTAAGCGATGACGACTGTAGAAATCGAATCGCTTCATAACGAATGCCGGTTGTCTAGATAGGCCCTGATAGCTAAATACAGCAGGAGACATTACAATGATATGACATATGATGTTGTAAATTAAAGGCCTTATTTTCATCTGGGAAAAGAGATTAGACCTGTGTTTTGCTACAAATTGATGGAATGTCAACGTCTCCAGCGCAAAAAAGCCATCACGATGTTTAATGTGCTTTCAAGGATGTTATAACACAATCTTGATGCTTCACATTCAGGTTGCTACTTGATACTGATTTTCCAGTTCATCATCAAGATCCACCATTTAAAAGAATTAACATTTTTATTTTCCAAAACTATCTGTTCGGATTTTAACGCGGATTTATTTTGATTTTTGCTTCCCGACCTTTCAAATGCTTTAGACGTCTCATACTTGTTACAGAAAGTACCTACGTAATTAAAAACAAAATCATAAAGATCGTAAACTTCAAAAGTTCTTCATCAAAAACTACGATTTGTCTGTAAAGTAAGTATACTCACGGTGGACATGAGAGAGTCCAGTACGCTGACGGCGAAGGCGGTCCCGCAGGCGAAGGGCTGCGTGAGGTACAGCTCCGTGTCGGGGTCGTCGTCGTCGTCCTGGTCCAGGAACTGCACGTTGCTGTCGTTTACTAGCTCTGGAAGAGTAAACATAACATGTTATTCAAATATTTCATAAATAATTACATTACAGACGGTTTGTAGCGAATGTTAATTATTAACATTCGTTTTAAAAAACAAATACACGGTTAAATATATAAGCGCAAAGATATATTGTTCATACGAAAACCCATCTCTATAATCACTTAAAAGTAATTATTTCAATTTTCACCCTAAGTTTTGGCATTATATATTTGTTGAAATTTGAATCAAAACATTTACAAAAAACAAACCACAGTAGCCAAAAATACACTTTGCACACGCTTATGCCCCAGACACAAGATATACATAATACAATCAAATTAATATTTTCTTAGGTTTACGCGAATATTTGATTTGAGGGTTCGTCCCTAGATTTAGCGAGCGAAGCCGCGGGTTCCGCTAGTTGTAAATAATGATGTGTTCAACAAAGTCGTAGTCCATATTTTATTCTATGATCAATAGTTTTCGTAGCGCACGCGATGTAAAGAATATTGTAGGTGATTTTTTTACACCTTGGGTTACTTTATTGGAGTTTTAGTAAGGATCCCTAATTTTTTTTTAAACGTTATATAGCCTATGTCACTCGGGGATAGTGTAGCTTCCCAACAGTGAAATAATTTTCCAAATTGGTTCAGTAGTTTCGGAGACTATTCAATGCAAACAAACAAACAATCAAATCTTTCCCATTTATAATATTAGAATAGATTATAAATGAAACTATGTTTTCGGATCGGACTAAGACCTAAGTAACACACAAGCAAACAAACACAGCCTACCAGTAATCATGGGCACATTGGCCCCGTACACGGAGCCGCGCCGCTGCAGCAGCACGGGCGCGGGCCCCGCCGGCGCCGCGCTGCCGCCGCTCAGCACCCCGATGGTGTCGTCGAACGTCATCGCCTTGATGTTCAACGAAGCCAGTATAGCTTCCTTGTCGGCCAGCGTCGGGTCATCGTTGGATGGCACCTTCGCTGACAGGATACAGCACATGTCGCACAGATTCACGTTTACTGCACGCAAGTCGGCCCGGCTTAGCGGTGAACCCTGTGTAACAAACAGACAGGTTATATTACATCTATGGTCAATCATACTTATTCATTTATTTATTGATAATGTTTCATTGTAATTGATAGTTTTCGGCCTTTTGGCGCTACTGATGAGCACGAGGTTCCTTTCAATATGAAGGATCGAGCTACAGACAACCACGCTGGCGAAGTGCAAGTGGACTTTACGTCTTTCGAAAACTTGCTAGGTTCTCTTAGACATATAGGGTACCTCACAATGACTTTGTTCACCGAAGAAAAGTGGTAATCTTGTTGGAAATGTTTCGTACATGAAAATAGAGGATTTGAAGCCCTGAACTGAGTTGCCCAAGCAAGTGCGTTACCACTGGGCGACCACTGCCACTGTTTATATTTTAGTAGGTTTATACTAAATCTATACAATCTAATAATCGATTCTAAATGTTTTTATAGATAATTTTAACTAAAGGATTAATTTTTGCTTGACATTTCAAGATCTACTTACATTCAATACAGAGATCTTGGGTAGATTTTGTAACATTTTCCATTCTCTTCTAATATATTCGACGCTACCAACAATAACAACGTGTTTCAGCTCGTGGTAGTGAAAGTTGGACGCTCTCAGGGGCATCACTAAATTCCTAAGACCTATTAGTGGCGAGTCCGGGTCCGCGAACAGACACACTACGACGTGACCGTTCAGCACCGTCATGGCCGCTTGGTTTCTGTCCTGTTGGAACAGACAAATAAATATATTGTTACTATATATAATTATAGAGACTATAACCACCGCACAGTGCGTGTGTTTGTTGGACACGAACAATATTCGATATTTATTTTAAATTTAGATTCTTTAATGAAGGCATTATTTAAAGTAAAAAAATATTCAATATATTATATTTACTATGAAAACTTTTCTCATTTGATACTGATGTATACAATACGTACTAATATACAATCTTCTAGATTTCTTGCTGGACTCCAATGGAACATCCCCGTGGAGTCATACTTCATTTCAGTCTTTTCGAAGTCGAAGTCTTTCGACTGGTCGTCAGCCAGGCCGGCTGGCAAACTGACGCCATTACTGTTTTGATTGCCACCACTATTCCTACTCGTTGGCCTAAATAAAAAAAAAAACATTTGACATTTCCATTTCCCGCCATTAATTGACGCGTGCTTTGTACAGTGTGCGTAATTCAAAAGTTTATTCGTGTGCGATTTTAAAATATGCATTTTCAATTATTTGGTGACATTTTAGTGGCTTATTTATGTTTTCAGTAGGAAAGTTTGAAATAAAGAAGATGAAATTAATACACTGAGTAAAAATTCTTGTAAGTGAATCATTGGATATACCGACAAGAACTTTGGATAGTACGCATAAGGTAAGTGGTGCATATTTAATTATTTATAGTACCCGGCAATAAATATTGCACATCGACCTTTGGAAAGAACATGTCGGCTAATTTCGGCTTCGTAGAGCGTTATTTTATTCGCACGAAAATCTATCATTCCGGTATGTATTAGGAGCTGTAAAACAATTATAATTTTCTGTGTAATTGAATAAATTTTTTCTACAAGTGCTGTCTTTAAGTTGTGGAACAATAAAATAAAAAGATCATGTTTATGTACTTCTATCAAGTATTTTTATCAACGTCTGTTGATAAAAATGCTTGATGAGTTGGGATTTCGTTTCACTAAAATGGAAAATAATCGAAAACTTCTTATGGAAAGCACGATATATTTCTTAAACGAATTGAATACCTTTACAAAATACGCAAAGTTTGAAGGAAAAAGTGCTGTCTTCACTTGTACAAAAAAATTATGTATTTAAATAAATTCAATTACATAGAAAATTATAATTGTTTTACAGCTCCTAATAAATACCGGTCTGACAGATTTTCGTGCTAATGAAATAACGCGCTACGAAGCCGAAATTAGCCGACGGTTCTTTCCAAAGGTCGATGTGCAATATTTATTGCCAGGTACTATAGTTATATTACGGATATCTATCATTTAATTTTACTTAGTGTATAAATTATATAAAATAAGAGTAGGTATAAAAAATATAATTAGTATGTCGTAAATCATATAAATATATAGCAAATTATATAATAACTGCGTAATACTAGTCTAACTTTGTGACTACGTAACAGAATGTGGCTATTTCATTCCGAACACAGGCTTCCAAACTTTATAAAAAATGTGCAGTGCTATATACTGTAAATAAAAAATAAAAAAAATACAAAAAACATTTTACAACTACAAGACGTTTGAGGAAACAAACTTCTACACTACGCATAGCCGGTCACTAGAAACTGAAAGTAAACAGTCCCAACGTTCACACTAACTATATAAAATAACTAGGTGATATATAATTTTTTTGAATTACATGAGTTTTTTCACTTCGTAGGCTAGATGGTAGGCTTGGTAATTCGTATCTTGTTCTTGCGTATTCCTGCAAACAGGGCCAGAGTTTCGTCTCCATAGTTTTGAGGAGTTTGAAAGTGCAACACAATCGAAATTATCATAGACAGATAGATGTGCCGTGCATACATAGTGCACTTCGTGCTAGCAGACATCGAATGCTTGTAAAAAGCAGCAATAATATTAATTCGACAGAAAAAACTTAATTTTTACAGGGTTTTTGGTTACATATATATTAGTTGGATAGTTTAAGTTCCTATTTAGAATGTAGTGAGATGTGATACCAATGTATAAATAAATATTTAGCCTTATATTTTACCTGTAGCAGAAAATTGAAAAATAAGTAGTACCTACCTATAGGTATAAGCTAATTAAATTATATTTTAATCAGTACAGTCATTTTTGAGTTAAAATGAACACACGCCAAAAGTAAAGCACATAGTCAATCTTAAAATATATAATATCAAACTTAATAAAAGTTAAAATATATAATGATCAAGTCACCTGAAAACCTTGAGATGGACAAGAGCACATTAAACATTAATATTAGGAATATAAAATATTAACTACTTGGCTTCACTAATCACTTACGTGTCAGGCGGTGCCCTGTTAACGTTCGGTTTGACCTTGTTGACTTGCCTCGTGGTGTTCATGAGCTGGTTCGCCATAGGAGACAGTAGCGCCGTCGGCGCACTTCGGTGATTACGATTTATCACTAGAAATATTAATTATAATTTAGTTATCATATGTGAAACATGACGAAATTCGCAGTCTCTATATCCATAATTTTCATTATATTTTATGTCTAGCGACTCACCCTCGCGTTCGCCCCTATAGGTTATAGGTTCGTCGTAACGGTTAGTATTGATTTATTGTGATACGTTCACACACACAGACGTACAAGCATTTTTAAAACTATATATTTCGTCATCGTCACGTCATTTATTGCAATAAAATTTTACAAAAAATATTTAAGGTTCAGATTTGACTCAGAGAAAAATAAAAAAAAACTAGTATACTTACAACTAATATCTTCACCTCTCTCTCTAGCGATTTCACCTTGAACAACAAACCAAAATAATGTAATTAATTATAGTTATATAAATATTTCAATTATCTCATAATAAATGAATTTATCATAATCATGATGCAAGTTACAAAAGATTCTTCCAATCTACAACAAGAAGCTATAATAGGGCATTCACAGGTTTAAAGAAAGATGCATGGAAGGTTCGCAAGGCAAAGGGTACAAACCAGAAATTAAGAAGTTCCGCTTTAGAGTTAACCAAGAAGCATAGATCAAAGTCTTTTCAACCTGGGTTCGTAAATGTGATGCAAAACAAAACTGTAGTTGGATCGTGTTATAAAGGTTAAACCCTAATTCTTTTTGGGAGTTTCGCTTGCAATAGCGATAGTAAGTCTATGCTGGGAACATGCCTGATGAAAGCCAGTCGGACTTCTCAATGGCCCCCAAATGCCATGTGCTATGAAAAGGTGTGAAGCATCTAAGTGCAACTCTTTATACCTAAGCTGGCTTTTATCTTAAATGTGTGGACCGATGAATTAATAGGAAAACAAAAATCACTCTGTTCTAGTCAATTTCATATGGGAAGTTCTGGGCGCAGTGTCATATTGCTTTGAGAATCGTATTTTAACAATAAATATTCGTTCAATATGATGAAATGATCAAGCAATTATTGTTATTAATTAAAATATAGATGTAAATATTATTAGTTAAAACGCGACACCCAAACAATTTTATATCAACTCTGCGTCCACAACTGTCCATATAAAATCCATATCATTACTTCTCTCAGTGGAGTTTAAAACTAAAAAATAATAAGAAATCACTCAATCCCTTGGGATGTACCTCGAACATGGACCTTCTTGGGCAACTCTGGCGGCGTGAACGTGGGGGGAGGATGGTGGTCATCTGCAAAACATCAGCACAAGTTCGCATTCCGATACACCACTCAATACATAGAAACCTACACATCGCATGTACATTTGATGATACATTTAAAATGATAATCGGCTTCACCTTAACAAGTAAGCAAATATCCAAAGCTTTGTGTATTTAATTTTGACAGACAAAAAGATTTTATTTGAAGTTGAAAAGCATATTAAAGGTGAAACTGATGTTAGAAGACAAATTTACCATAAAGAAAACATCAATATTTTTAAATAAGTTATATTATATTAGGTTTAGTAAAGAAAAAACATTCACATGCAACACGCTACAACTAACAAACACAGACAACATTTAAACAAATACCAGACAAGCTTGGTGTGTAACTAAAAACTACGCTACTGTTATTATTAGTTTTTTTAGGTAAATTTCTTTAATAATGAATATATGACTAATGTAGGTGGAAATGGAATGATATTTTAAGGGTGATTTCGGGAGATCTGAGCTTTCTAGTTGTCTAAAGTTAACGATACTTCGAGTTCTAATAATGAGATATTAAAATCTTACATAAAGTACAGTAGCGTATACCAAATTTTCGACGGATCTGAGGAATTTCTCAACCTCAGCAAGGTCCTTTAATTTCTATCGAGGCAGGGCCATCTAATTATTAAAATAAACCTTTCCTATCGCAAGATGATGAGTATTAGAAAATTTTGACGCAATTATAGTAAGCACATAATAATAAAACTATAACGTTACAACAACCATATCAGAGGGACTATATCGATGCAGAATAAGGGTTCAAATATACTCCTAAATAAACGTTTATTTTTAACATTTAACATCGACAAGACCAAAATAAAATGACATCACAAAATTTCTCTCTATGTTTACGTCTAATAGAGAGGCGAAACATCTAACTGCTGTATGCACATAAATAACGTATACAAGACAATGATAACAGGACACGATATTGCTATAAGTTGGTGCGTGCGAGTTGCCACCACCGACACCGATCGACACATCGACATTAGGCCAAGAATACACGGACTGCAAAGTTGTAGTTACTTTGATCGCAAAACCGCGTTTAGTGAGCATTCTACAGTTGAATTTTTTAGATGTAACATAAATAATTAATAATGATTAGAAATCAATTCAACTGAATCAACCAATCCGCAATTTTGCTATCAATATGACTACAATTTCGAGGTCCATGTACTGCCACCCATACATTGAAACGATTACAAGAGTTACGTACTTGCCCGGCCAACCATCTGGACGGCTCGTACGCCTTTCCTGAATGTAGCCACTGAATTAAGAAACAAAGGTATATAGCATGTTAAAATACATGATTAAATCCTGTGTATATGAGGACATATAGGTAGGAGTAAGGCTATAAAAGATATATATGTTAATATTATATGCAGACAGAGATGCAAAGCTGGTATTATGTCCTATTAGGTGACCAAGGTTTACTTGGCTTTTGGTCACCAATATTCCAATGAAATTGCGTTAGTATTATTTTTAATTATAAAAGTGTGCTATTTTTATCATTGTACTAAAAACCTCAAATGATATTGTATGATTATTGGCACCCAAAAGCAATTTTACAGTCCCTTTACGTTGTACCCTATGATTGTACCACTGTAAAGCAATATCGCACTTATTACCCGTGTAGTAGCTTTGCTAATTGCGTGTGGTTTTGGTGATAAATAGCATACTGTAGCCCAATTTTATAACTGTTAGTTAATGCAAGGAAATTTAGTACTGTGAAGTACGGTAAATGTGGCTTTACTCCGTACCGTCGACATTTTGATACGTATTAACATTTTGTTTCACCATCCCCGTCTGCATCATCATCATTCCGACATCTGGAAAAATCCAAACACATACGTAGGATCTCGATGGAATCGGGAGTTTAATGTTCGATAGAGTCAAACTTTTAATTTCCGAAGTCAAAGCTGAGTTTAGTGTAGAATATAATGAATTTGCCTGGGAAATTATAAATTTGAATCCACTATATGCGCAGATGATATCACAATGTGTAGCGACCGTATCTCTGGACCGTGCGTTAGTTTCATTAGCACAGACAAGCTGGAACTGTTCTATGAAGCCTTTGTTGTTCCGAAGCTCACTCCCTATGAATTTTTAGCGTCTTTTTATCACTCTGATCTTTCTGAGACATGCTTTCATGGATTGGCATTATAAACTGTGTTTAAACTAAGTGTTCGGGAAATGAAGGTGCAAGTTGCTTTGCGAAATTCAATTCTACTTCAATATCATGCATATGCCTGGACTCTGAGTGCATCATGTCAATTTATATCTACGCCTTCATTCGGTTCTATGGTGTCAGAAAATCGTGGCCAAACAGTGTAGCTACATAAGTTTTGCTTTGCGATCGTGGTGTTTGTATACATTGAATGATGCACTGGACTCGAAATAAGGGGCGGGAAACTCTCAAGAGGCATAGAAATGATATCAGAGTGCTTTATTCTGTATCCATTCACGAGCAGACAAACACAATGAATGCTAATTCGAGCACGGATCAAGAACTTGCAGCCGATCCAGTCTGTGAGGTACGGACACCACTAAAGCAACTCAAAATTATGTACACGAAAATAAATTGAAAAACGTCAATCTGTATGCTTATGTTTGGTGCAAGTTACCTATATCGCCTCCGACCTTCCGCTGCGCGGTCACTAAAATTGTAGGCCGAATATATTAATTTCTCACATATAAAGAAACAAGACAGTGTGATACATCACATCTTACAGTGTAATAAATGTGACATTATACATTAAAAAGTGTGTATTAGTATTATACATACAGTGGTGTTTGAGACTCAACAAGTGTTACGATTCCAGAAAGAATGTCACAGAATTATGTAATTGGTTTTTAAAGTAAAATATTAACATAATATATTGTACTTATTAATATTAATACAAGAGGAATATTTCATTTTTTCCTTGGATTTAACCAATTTTTTAGTTTCTACATAAATAAGGCAAAGATCTTACAATTTTTGCATTTGCATTTCTTGATGAGAGTCTCATCTTTGATGTCTTCGTGGCACGCTTTGCAATAGAACCAAGCCCTGAAAAATGAATTAAATAGCACATGATTTTAATTTATACTTATATGTGTACTAAATGTGTTTTAGGTTATTAATTATGGTACCTCCTTATAAACTTACTCAGGTCTTTTAAGACATTTAAAGGATTTTTTTCTTACAATAGTTGAAGAGTTAACCTTCCGATGATTAATTTTTCGATGACTACTCGTTTGGCTCAGTTGGTAGTGACCCTACTTTTTGCGCCAGCGGTCGCGGGTTCGAGTCCGGCTGGGGGCATTCATTTGCTAATCACAAATGTTTGTACTCCAGTCATGGGTGTTTATATTTATAATACGTATGTATTTAAAATTTATATGTGTAGTATATCAACTATCTGGTATCCGCAACACAAGCATGTTACGAAGCTTACTGCGGAACTAGATGGCGCTGTTGTAATAATGTCCCAACATATTTATATTTTATTATTATTAGGTACTAAAATAATTATTATCCTAAATACATATCACTAAAATATCTCTCACCTTTTAACCTCATCAGCAGATTGAGCAATGAAAAATCCCTGAGTATTGGCGTGAATTTTAACGTTACGCGGGTTTATGGAGATCTTGCTATCGGTACCCTCTTCACCTTTGATCTCGATCGCCAATAACAGGAGCTTTAACTTCGTAAAACATAACCTAAAAACGAATTACTTCATCGAATACCTTAATTCTTTTAAAAACAAAAAGAGCAAAACAACCAACACATATAGAATAGAAGCATACGAAGAAAATATAAACAGAAGTTATTAGTAACTACATGTTAGAAATGTATGAATCATTCATGTATAAAAATCAAAATTTTAGATGAACAGTAAGAACTAAGCAAATCGGTCATCTTACTCGCTCGCTTGTGGAAAGCTCATTCCAGTGAAAGATGTAGATAGAGTTTCCGTGTACATTTCACAACCGGTACCCTGGAGGTAATCGTTCTGCCAAGCTTGCGTGTCGGGGGACTGTAATCAATTGTGACGCTAAAGCTTCGTGCCGTGTTAGTCACAGCCAGGTTAACGTATCTAATATAGCACGGTGACACATGAGTTATGCACAAATAGTCTGTCATATTGACTATTTCTACTAAATAGAAAGTATTTAAGCTCTTTAATATATGTATCCTTTTCAAAGGTATTGCAATAAGGACTTGTCCACACATTGATTTCGCTGAATCCTTTTTTAAGCTAAGTTCCTTTAAAATACAGCTTACGAATAATATATTGTATACCGTATACCGTATAACAAAATGTTATACGGTATACGGGTCATATTGGGTAGATTTTTAAAAACGTCACTCATGTGTCACCCATATTAATGAACAACCACTTATGCCTATAATACAAAATTAGTTGTCTAGATTGGAATTCCTATAGTTATTCTAATCTATCACCGGGGCGTCTATTATAGTTATTGTGCCAACTATATCGGGGAATAAAACATGACCTAGAAGACTGTAAGCGGAGACGATAAGCTATTGAAGGTTAGTGAAGTTCCTCGACATTGAACCGGTATTTGTCCAATAAGTCGAATTGGCTTGCAAACGATCCGTAGACTTACTCTGCAGCATGTTTGAATAGTAATCCAATAAAGGACGAACTCAAAGTGTCTGTGTACATCTCCATGCCGGTTCCCCTTTTGTATTCATTAGTCCATTTAGCTTTTCGTCGGGACTGCGAAAATGTCGCATAGATTTGTTAGATAAGAAAATTCGCGATATCAGTTTAACACCAGAAACGATATCTGCGAATTTTCAAATAAAATATTTTAGGAGTGAAAATAAGCTGACCGTTTTGAAACTTCTCATGGCAAACAAATTGGCCATCATTGTGGAGAACCCAGGCGCGAGACAGCTTTGCGCGATGAAACCCAACTTCAGTTCTGCCAAGCAAATCACGTCGTCACCTTGCTTCCAATCCCACGATGGAATGTTCAGAAGATAGGCCTTAAATTGTAAAATGATAAAAAATAGTTTGATAAGAATTAAAAATATAATACCTCAAAGTAAAAAGAAAATTAATATACCATTACCTTATTGTGATACTGCATAAGCTGTATAATAACCCTGATGTCGTCGGAGTAGTTCTTGATAGAGATGACTCTCATTATGTTCGCAGCATCCTCAGCGTCTGGATCTTGGCAATACTTATTCGCTAGTACCAAACACGCATCCGCTTCGTGTACCTAATATATATATTAACGTTTTAAATATAATTTTTTAAACATAGTGAAAACTTGACATTTTTTAAACAAAGACAAGCTATATAAATTTAAAAACTTATTACTCATTGATTGATAAATTATGTTTTCTTTTCAAGGAAGTATAATCCTGATGATAAATAGAAATTATTACTTTAATGCAAAGTTAAATCCTTATGGTTTTCAAAATTGTATTTAAAGTCTTTAAAGAACAGGTGCATACTTACCTAGCAATATTGACAAAACAAAAAGTCTCAATATAACATTATTTATTTTGAATATTTTCAAAATATTTAAAAATTTTGCAATAATTGTACTTGGTAAAATTAATACAAATTATTTTAAACTACATAGACATAAGCATGGAAAATATTGAAGCATACACTTAGTAAAGGTTGACACACAAAAATGACTAATGCGCAAGGTGCTTGTATTGAAAAAAAGGCATCGCATTAGTCACTTGAGAGGAAGAAGCAGATGGATTCATACATTACATGCAGTTGTCGTTCGCGTTCAAACCAAGCCATGCATCTAAACTTACCGTAAACACTCGACAATATCGACAATCGACATCTGTACTTTAATCTACTAAATCAAGCCAATTTTAAAACTGAAACTCTTTCTTCGGCAACCATTTATGCCAATATGATTTGAGCACTCTTTAATAGGTTAGTTAGTTAGTACAATTAAATATCGATTGTTTAGAGTACACTTAGTGGCCAAACTCGCACACAACACCCAGTTTAGGTTTACAGACACATATCGGCCGCGTAGGCCAGCTGGGGAAAGACGGTAACAACATTAGCGATAGGCACACAAACAGCCAAGTCATGGCATTAGAAGGGAACTGTACATCGCTTGATGATAGAACGTCCTCTCGTAACAGTTATTGAACGAGCATCGCTCTACGTCTATAGAAAAGATTGCACAGCTTCAAACCGACACCACGCCCAAATATCACATCGTCGTTTGTGCATCTACTTACTTTTACCCTTTGTAGGTCGATTGGATTCATAATGGTGCCTTGAAAGAATTCCACAGTGGTAAAGTGTCTCTTGAACAGGCCTTCGAGCTCCAGGTCGGGAGGTTTCCTGCCATCAACGCTCAGTTAACTTTACGGACCAGAATTAGGCCAACCCGCCGCCTGATTCGGCCGACGTTACCATGCATTTCTATATACCAAAATACGCGGTAGTGGAGTGGGACGGGAGCGCCCTCTGCTGGCCGAAAAGGAACCCCAGTCCCACCGGAAGCAATGATTGCGTTAAAATAACCACAAGATAAAATTACCAAAGTGATAAATCCTACTGTGACTATGAAACAGCATCTTTACAGAAGAAAAAGTTCCTGATGCATATAAATGAATAAAAATACTGGTCCGATTAGACGCGTATCAATGATAAGTAAGGGCCGTGCGGTATCTAATTGCCTGCACTATTTCGTCTTACTCTAACCTTGACTCTCTCAAGGTCGACGGCATTCATCATTGTACCCTGAAAAAACTCGACGGTGGTGTAGTGACGTTTCAGGAGACCTTCCAGCTCTAAGTCAGGCTCCTTTCTGAAAGCGTCGTTTGACCATACATGATTCACCACCTTAAGACTAATTAACTGCCGTTCAATAATATTTCAATATCATGTTATAGCTTATTATTTAAGGAATCTTAAATTATTTTATATCTAAAATAATGATGATTCTCTCATTCTTTTAAAATTAATGAGATGAGATAGAAAAACTAGTAATATTTTTTACCTGTGTAAAAAAACAACCTCAACATCTACATCTTCTCGATCTTCATGTAGGAAGTCTTTTAAGAAATGGCTCACTGATTCGTACGTTATATGTCCACATACGACTATATGCCTGAAATCGTATAAATTTATTATAGCGATCGTTCTGATTAGCATTTTGCATTTTCTACTATGAACTTATTACTTTATGAAGAAATAAAAGATTTAAAGCAGTTAAAGCTTTATTGTGTTAAGCCTTTATCATTTTTGTTTCAAATATGTATTATCTTCATAAAATAACATAAGCTCCAAATTCAAAGCTCAAATCAATTATAAGTAGGTATGCTTTATCTTCAAAGTTTATTAAAAAGCCAGGTTCACAAAAGCTAGTTCTTACAATCAAAAGATAGGAAGAAAGAAGTATAGCAATTTCAGGTTTTATTCAACATCTGCATATCAAAGAAATAACAGCACGAAACAAAAATTAAGGTATCAACAGAGTTAAATAAAACCATAAATGATCAAGCGTGATAGAGCTACAAAACAAAATCTTCATCGAACATAATCTTCAATCGAACTTATGGTTTGTCTGTTGAAATGAGTGTTGCATAACTTAAAGTACGTATTTTGAAGTGTAACAGGAACTATGATAAATGAAGACTTTGCTAGGTTGTTAACTCTATAATTTACAATCAGCTTTGTTCATTAATTTGTGAGCATATTAGCTAAATATTATTAAATTTTACTTTAGTTTTTTCAAAACTTTCAGAAATCGCCTTTATAACACACAAGCATTCACAAGTTAATGAACAATCTCAGTTTCGTTCAGGATTTTGTAGCTATCTACCGCACTAAACACAAAACCAACAAAAAACGCGGTAAAATGATGTCTTTTGAGATGAGAACCACTATTACACAATATTCAACAGTCCCAACTAATTTCGCGTTGTATGTATTTGATAAAGTGTGATATTGATATTACGTTCTCTGCTATTTTCTCGAAATACCTACTTTCGAAGTGAAAAAGTGACTTCAAGGTGAATGTCGTAGTGGTCTTAAGTGTAATCTATGGGCAATATTAAGAATGTAGTTTACATATTGAAGAAGTAATTGTAATATTAAAGTTAAACCGTCAATTTAACTACATTCAAATTGCCTTTAGATAGTTTTAACTGGATTTTAGATAAATAAGGCGCGACGATACTTTAAAGCTTGCCTCTCCGTACAGTTCTTAAAAAGGTTGCGTTTAACTTTACGTACGATAATCAATAGTTTGTTATACTTTACATTTTGTTTGATATGGCTCAATTCTTTATAAGTTCAATTTTAAAGGTTTAGGCACGGCATGAGATTTGAAGGTGTGGGTGTGGTTATTGTAAAATGTACACACGTTAATGGAAGTTTGTGAGTTAAATTATTTACATAACCTGTACTTTAATACAGAATAGCAAACCGTTAAAACTGGACACACGTGAAAGAAAATTAGTTCTCAGAAAGAAAAAAATAGGTCAATCGACAACACATAAGCAGAACATGCAGTCTATGTATTCATCTAAGGTGTGGCAAAGGAACTGATTTTTTTATCATAAAACGTAACAATCTACTTTATGGCTGCATTAATTCGCAAACAACTTTAAATCATTAATTTATTTCTTTGTATGAATGATTCGTGTAAATTTTCTCTAGTATGATGTCAATCACGACTGATGGTATGCAGAGAACTAATCTAATTTGGCGTTAAAATGTCCTCAATGCACACAGCCTTGCCACGCTCTATGAATTTATACTTTAAAATACATTACACTAATAACCGAGGGATCGACTCAAAAGTACATAACATTAAAAAACATTAAGAGGGTCAACATTACGAGTACAGTACATTTACATAAGACGTGCAGGCAGGGAAGTAGGTAGGTCGCAACAGCCCCGCAGCCCGGCCGGGGCGCGCGCTGCGTGGGCTGTCGGCGGGAACACGACATACACGAGCACGACAACTCCAACAACACACTACTGTACCACTCAACATTAACTCGCCGCAACTAAGCCATTAACATTTACGTTACCATTAACATTCATCATTACGCACGTACGTACACTAACAGAAATAAATAATGATACCTACGAGTATATGAAGAGCGATTACACTAGCCACTATCTGCTGGTTTCTATTCAACTTTATCAATACCAATTTATACTTAGTAATAATTTACAATCAATATCGACTCAAACATAGACAACGCGCGGGACTCGCGTCCCGCCAAAGATAAAGTGAGAACACAGAAGCGTGCTAAGAGAGGAAAAGGAAGATATAGATTTACAACACGGAACACATTCAACGGAACGGAGTGAAGACAGCGGCTCACCTGCGTCCCCGCTCATTCTTGAGGGTGCCGCCATACTTGGGTCTAGTGCCGATTAAGTCAATTATCTCTGGGATACAACTGGCAAATATCGCCTAAACGCCGACAGACAAAACAAGACATTCACATTCAAGTCAAGTGAGGGCGCGGAAGGGAGCCGTCGGCGGGACGGCTCCGTTACGCGCACGGTCGGTCGGGCGCAGAGCGCGGGGGGGCGCGGCACTGGCTGTGTGTGACTCGGGACTCGTGGCGAGGTGCCGGAGCTAGCGCTACAGCGTGGCGACAGGCATCGTGTGCAAGCGAACAAACCAAACACTACTTCATCGACAGCATTACAAAACATCGGCTCTCTCCACATCTAGTCTCGTTAGAAGGATTAAAAAGCTCAATGGTATCTCGAGTGTAATTTACGAAAAAAGGCATGTAGTAGTGCGTCGGTCGACCGCGCGCCTGTCTCTCTTATACGGGGAGAGGGGCGCGGCCGCCGGGAGCTAACTCTTCGAGCATGCGCCACGGCACCGAGAGACCGATTCTAGTGAAGGATTAATAAATTTCATTAGCAAACTCCGCATTCAATCAACCAAGTCAGATCGAAACCGTGAGAAAGCCTGTGGAGCGGGGGCGTGAGAGCAGGGTACCTGCGGCGGACGTCCTTGTTGTACCGGCCGCCGTATTTGTTCCGCTGCGCCGCCAGCTCAGTTATCTCGGGGATCCAGCTGGCGAACACAGCCTACGATACACAGCAAACACCGTGAGGTGAGCGATGGCCCCCCCGCGCGCCCGCCCCCCCGGCCCGCCCCGGCCCGCGGCCGTGAACCCTCGCGCTCGCACAAGGCTGTGTGGCTTGAGTGTCGTCTGTCTGCGTGTGGCTGTGGCGTGGTGTGGACGTGCGGGACTTGGGTGCCGTGCCGAGCTACGCTAGGGAGCTACGTACAAGCCGTGACGGGACTCGACCGCGAGGTCAGGTGCATGCGAGGCGGAACGTACGCTAATCGATGAAACAGAACTTAAAAAGAAATAACTTCGCCGGTGACTAGACTAATAATGGATATAGACGCATGGTAGTCCGCGCACACGAGCCGGCCGTCCCGGGCGGCCACTGGGCGAGGCCCGCCCCGGCGCCACACGGCCGCGTGACGACCACGTGCCGGCCGCGTGACGCGGGGCGCGACGCCGCCCGCCGCCGCCCGCGGGACCCACGGGTGTGCGCGAGTAGATAACACAATACATCTGACGGCACTGAGCAAGCTTTGTAGGTGAATCAACATCGCGGAGAGTTTGAGCGAGTCAGCCCGGACGCGGCCGACGCGGGACGCGCGCGTCTCGGACTGAGTCGCTTTCGCTCTCAATGTATACATCAAATTTATACCTTTTTCCATGTTCACGCTTCAGCTCGCCACTGTACTTGGACCTACTCCCTACCAGCTCTATAATTTCGGGAATGCTACTAGCGAACATTGCCTGCAACAGACCATGGTGTCGAATAAGACTGCGATCACCATCGTGTGGTGCACGACAATGTACCGGTAAGACTATGGTGAAGTAGCGAATAGCGGAGCGAAAGTAAAATAAGGGAAGGTGTGTGTCTACGGTGATGTGAGCAACTGAACACAGCCAGGCACAGGTGCGCATGCAGTCTCGCGGGGTGGGAGGGGAGGGAGCGCGCGCGGGCACACGGCGCGCGGTGGCGCCTCCTGCCTGCCGCCCGACCGCGGCAGCCGGGACCGCGGGAGCGGTGCGCTACGCCCGAAAGCTTGTCGACGGATCCTCTGGCAGCACATTGGTTACACATAACAAAGCAAAAGAAAAAGAAAACATCCATGCATATAAAATCGTTCTGAAGCTCGTTTCGATAGATCCTTTGAAAGCGGGAAGTTAGTTGCACATTTAACGGCGACGGCGGGACCCCTGTTGTTGCATCTCCGCCGATTAACGTGGCATGCTCTAGTGAGTGCACTAATCAGGCTTACGGTCATTCAACGAGCTGTGCTTGAAACCAGTAAGTACAGATCTCTACCAAGTCCCATGTGAGCTATCAAGGTAATCTTATGGCAAGAATCATTATATTTCCTTTTGCTTTGTTATTTAGAAGGGCTTTATGCAAGGAATAGCAAGCGTGACGCGATACGATATGTAATCTGATGTTCATCATCAGCAAATAGTTACCGGTAGTTTTTAAGGAATTAAACTTGCCTCTCCTTGCAAATTAAAACTTAAGTAAGTTTGTAAATTTAAGTTTATTTAGAGTAGAACATATTTACGATTAACATAGAAAAATATGGGAATGAAACTTACCAAGCCGACGAGGAGAAAAAAAACCAAAAACGTTCTGCCTAGAATAGTGTGACAGAACACATCACCGTAACCTACAGTGGACATGGTGACTATGAGAAAGTACACGCAAGTCCAATACGACAATGATTGCGCATTGTCAAACTCCAGTGGATCACCAGAATTTTCCAACTGGAAAAATAAAAAGCATATTTTTATTCTGCTATGTTTTATTTGATTGGTAATTTCGAATTACTTACAAATTAATAAAATATAAATAATTACATTGAATACTAATTTTGTTTTTTAAGAACGTGATTATTATTAAGTAACTCACTAAATGAATAATGCCGGCTGCTGTGAGCCACACAGATATAAAGATAGATACTAATTGCGCCAAACGAATTGAGCTCGATGTCTTTAATATATTGAGGTATTGCAAAATATCAGGCACGGTCATTAAGCGTAGAGCTCGGAGAAACCTTAGCCCTGGAAGAAACAAAACATCATATACAAGTAATTGTAAAGGAATTAATTTACTTTACACGTACATTAAACTCTGTCAGAGTATAATGAAATTGTATATGGTTTAATAAGAGATATAATAATAGTGAAAATCGAAAGATTTCTTACCTATCCACGTTCTATCCAGGTATATTGATACAAAGGATGGGGGTATCGTGAAATAATCTACAAATGAATACATCTCGAGCATGAACCATAGTTTGTCACTAGCTGCTATAAACTGAAACAGAAAAAATGTCTTTTAGGATACTTAAAAAAACAATATTAAAAATAATAATCAATAATTAAAAATATATACCTAAGAATGAACGAAGGTCTTGTCAAGATAGAAGATTATCGGAAACCTATTAGGTATGACGGAAATTGTTGAATTAGCATGAGCACATATACCTACCTACTCCGATTCTATCGTCACACATATCAAAGAACTGATACATCCGTTACTTTTAAATTGAAAATGATTATCATCAGCTACGAATCAATTTTAATACTTAACACGTACAATTTTTAAAAGTCGACCTCATAAGAAACCTATTTTATGTTTGGAATGTATAGAAAATAAGACATAAAACTTACTCGTATAAAAAAGTAGACCATAAAAAATATGTTAAAGGCAAGGTCGATCTGCTGAGTAATATTGTCGCTCCATTTCTGGCATCGCTCTACCTCCTCACTAAAAAAATAATAATCAGTAAACATATTTGAGTACAAATATCAGAGTGTACGTCAAAATACATATATAAGCTTTAAATACAGACATCAGCTGTAAATCAGGGCGAGCGGACACTAGTCAAGACAGGGTTAGAGCCGCAGATTGTGTTGTGTGATAGCTCAACCAGTTGCTTTATCTAGAGTCAGTCTACAGACATGATGCTTTGCATTAGTTTAGCTATACATATCTGCCGGCCTTCAGTTGTTGCAATACATACAGTTCAATGGTACAAAAAGCGGTAATTAGAGCGAAAAATCAAGCATACAGTAAGTTATTCTTGTGTGTTCTTAGCACATCTTGACCAATATCAGCACAAGCCCACAACAGAAGCCAACATGTACTATATCCAGCAAAACACTTGATCACATTAATTTTGTAAGACTCACGTATTCCTTATGAATTCAGCATTATAAGATACGTAAGAATTAATATTTCAGCTACAATTTGCAACTAATCTAGCATTAGGAAATTATTTTACCTGGACGCGTCGATGAAGTAGATGATGAGCGATGCTATACTCAGAATGAACACCAACACTACCTGGAATTTGAAAACAATGTGAAACGAGATGAAGAATTATCATTTCATTCATAATAATAAAAATAATTATTGTATAATATGTATTTTGACGGAAAAGTTCGAAAGAAAGACTATAACATAAAAGTAATCTGATGAGATCTTAAAAGTAATCTATGAGAGATTAAACCTATAAAATAAAATAATGAAAAAAAAATCATATATCAGAAATACTACTTCAGCATTGTTGTTTAGATCATTAAAAAAGCATAAGTTTTATGAAATGCGTGGATGAATCGATAAAATAATTACGGAGGCAACGTCAGAGAGCTTCATTATTTTGTAACGAGACTCGTTGAAATTGGTTTGATTAATTTGAAAACAATGGCATAAAATATTTATATTGCCTATGCATGGTACCTACTAATGAAATTTAATATCATTATATATAGCCTCCAGCTTAATATTACCAATGTTATTTGTTAATCATAAATGGTAATGTGATTACCTACATAAAAGTAGTAGGTATTTAGCTCTTTTTATTGTCCCACTGCAGGGCACGAGCCTTAATACGAGGTGGATCAGACCACAGGCAACTAGGATACACTGTTATATCCTATACGTTGGCTAAGTGCAGGTTGGCGGGTTTCACTTGTATTTCGATGAATAATCATCAGATATCTTCCTTTATCGTAAGACAAATGGTATGGCAGAAAAATGGAAAATGTTTTGATATTCAAAGGCGCATAACCCAGGATTTAAACCCACTTCACTTGATGGGAAACCAACAAAGCAAGCGCAATCCCAATATTCTCTTGTATTAAAGTTGAAATAAATAACGTAAAAGGAATAATGAAAATAGAAAATAATATTGTCAAATTATTTATAAAAGGGATTTTTCTACTTTTGCTACCGATGTGATCTGTGCCCAGATATAACGTTTCAGTGTAAACATACTTTGTCGTTAAGTACCACTTTCTTTTCTGTCAAATAACATGGGTCACAATTCTAATGTGGAATAAACTATGTTAAAAACTTAGTACATTTTAAACTTAATCATCAATATTGCATATCACAACTACCGACAAACTTCAATGAATTACGAATGTTTGCAGTAACTAACCATAACACCTGTTAATTATACTATGTATAAAATTAATGCGGTCATTCTCATCTCCAGGGGAGATAAATTTATCAAATTATCCAGGAACTGGCGAGTGTCCACATATTTTAACCTTCACGATTGCTTTATTTACGCAATTACCATATTACCTACTACATGCTATATTATTTACATTACAATTTAGTTAAAAACGCAGTTAATTCTAAAATAGGAAATATTTGTTAGGTATTCTAATAGGTATTAGGTATTATTTCAAAATTTTTATTCATCATCATCATCAGCCCTTTTTTTTTAACGTCCCACTGCTGGGCACGGGCCTCCCTCAGTACGAGGGGGATCAGGCCATAGTCCACCGCGCCTACCCAGTGCGTGTTGGCTGACTTCACATGTCTTGCGAAAACTTGCTAGGTTTTCTCAGACATGCAGGTTTCCTCACGATGTTTTCCTTCACCGTAAGACAAGTGGTAATCATGATAGAAATGATTCGCACATGAAAATATCAGAGGTGCGAGACCCGGATTTGAACCCGCATCACTCGGTTATACAAGCAACGCGTTACCGCTGGGCTACCACTTAATATTAGGTTTTATTATTACGTTTTAATTAGTACGGGACTTCACTTACGGAAACTCATACAGAAATGACAAATTTTTGTAATTAATAGCTTCAAATTTAGTAGTTTCAAAGATTAAGATTAGAAACACAAATTATTAGCAAGAAATTATAAGACTTAATATGTATCGATATGTTATTTTATAACCATTATGAATAAAATAAGAAACATAAAAAAAAATTAAAAAAAACAGCACCTTCATATTATCTACGTAGTTAAATTCAGATTAGTACAATCGGAATTGTTAGTTTAAACTGCTATATCAATTCAAAGTAGTAAATCACGTTTCCAGACTGCACAAGTGATAATTAATATTCATAACGGCTCTTATTCAGTGTACCTTTGGCAGAGGCTCATGATCTCATCCAATGATGCTGAAGTAATGTTCTAAATTTGTCTGAGGTGTTCTCAGTGCTTAGGTAGGTGAGTTTAATTAAAAAGATATATTAAGGGCATTTTTGCATAAAGCATTTTTATTTATTTTTTCACATACGTACTACGATTTTCTACATATAATTTCATGTAATAATCATCTGTTTATATTCTACAAGATCTTCGTAATTAAAAACTATTATGGACGGTGAATTGTTATCAAATTGACGTTGTTTATTTTTGAGTATCCGGTTTGCTTAAAGCTAAGTGGGTAGTTTGGCCGCCGTGAAGTGTACGAAAATGTTTTTTTTATATTGGTATCAATGTCATATCGTAAGGATTAAATTAGGGTTATATTAGTTACTAACATTTAGCCATGTTTACTTAAAATTACTATATATTAATATATTCTTTACGAAGAAATAATTCTAGAAAAAGGTAAGGAAAATAGCAAGTTACAAATAAAATCAAAGTAAGCAAATAAAAACAAATATGAAATAATAAAACTTTGATGAAATCAAAACTAAGGGAGGAAATGTATAGAGAATTTCGTGTAATTAAAAATTCAAAATTGTGTCAGCTTTTATAAATTTAATGACGAACGAGGTCGTGGCACTAATGACGTAGTGACGATAAAATCAATCAGTCACTGTCGATCACTTTTGACCGGCCATCGACATTTTTGATCTAAAATTGCAATGTTTGGAAATTCATTTCAACATTATAATTTCGAGTAGACAATAAGTATGTAGGTAGGTACATTCTATGCGATACAGACTTAATTATTTTTTACTTTAGCTTCTACTGTAATTTTATAGAAAAGGCATGTAGAAGCCCAGTGGTAAAGCGCTCGCTCGGGAAACTGAGTGAAGCGAGTTTAAATCACGGATTTTGAACCTCTGATACTACATCTGGGAATAATTTATAAAATATCGACTATCTTATATATATCTTAATTAATGTTTTAAGAATAGATATTTCGTATTATTTATTAATACGTTTCAAAAATACTTATTAAAAACTAGAAGTGTAAGGCATCTACTCGTCATTTTTTTTTCGTTATTTTAACTGCTCGATGCATAGGACTCCCTACCAAGGGCCTATATAAACTAACTATGTGTATAAAACGGAAAACCAAAGAATCTGCGCTATAAAAGTTATACTCGGGACGCTATAAGAAAACAATAAATAGTATATTCACATTAGTGTTAGATAAAATAAATTTTCATACAACAGAATTCGCCATATTCGAGTAAGTTGATCAAACACGGCAGTTCATATATCGATATGTATGCGCGCTATAATATCGACAGATTCCCAAGTGAAATATTTGACATTTTTGCTGAAAGAAAATAAAATTATCAAATAAGTATTGAAAATAACACAAGTGTTTACTATCAGACCGTAGCCTTAGCATTATATTTCATCATACCCTCTACAATCTGCGCAAGTGGGCGTAGTTTCTTGATTATTCTTTATGACTAATGCATGTATATTCATAAACTGTATTCAAATGTTTGTCGATTGAGATTGAAGTTTGTATAATGGAATACTCGTAGTATTTATAAGAAAAAATCTACATAACGTGGCTTGTGATCGCAGCGCTTTAAAATAATAAATGAATATAATATTTCCACTTTTCCACATCTTTTTAGAAATGAATATTTAAATGTTATGATAATATTTTGTTAGCTGCCGTTCTCGTCTTCGACCAATTCCGCCGGATGATGTCTAACTTCTATAAATAATTAATAGATGTTATAAGAAAGTACCTACTTTTGTAGTTTTATGATTGTTCTGTCCAGTCTAACACTCTGTCTTTAAAAAAACACTCTATTGTTTAAAGCTGAACAAATATAGAATATACTGTCAGCATTTAAGACAAATTTTAATATTGTACAGTTTTAAACTTTTAAAAGTTTGTTAAACATTTTGACTTCCTAAAGTGTAAACTGTCAAAATCGCTTGCTTAACCATAATCTTTATTGAAGTAAAAAGTTGTTAATAATAATTATTTTTTTCACATACGTTGCATATATTTGCTATTATATATCTACCTACTAGTACGAAATAAATTTTCTTCTTGCACACCGGTATTTTTTATGAATAATCCAAATAAAATAAACAACAATCACAGTTTAGTTTATACGATACGTCCGCGCGCTGTAAACTCATACATTTTATTAACTATAAAACATAGTATTTGAAATGAGCTGAAACCCATACCTACCTACCTATTAAACTTGGATATATCGGAAACAAATTGATAAATACACTTAAACATAAAAAAAATATTTTTGTTACTAAATGAGATGTTTGCTGAAGTTAAGCAACTGAAGTTCAAGAACCTTTGCAAATTGCTAAGAAAATATACCTACACACTTACTGTATATGCCAATATTTGGGAGTATCTATAAATAAAGTTCAATTCCACGGTATTTTTAAACGAATTACACAACCAAAGCTAGGTTTCATTCAGAAAAACTACAATTGAGCATACATTGTGCCAACTTAAAATATCTAAAGAGAAAAAAGTTAGCAACTGCACCCACTTAGTCGAGAGTCGCCTACTTGGCAAGCCTCCGATATCATCTTAGCTAATGGCCGCAAAAACTCTGTCCTCCATATTTTCATTTGCTATAAATCAAGTACGCACGACAAATTGTAAAAAAAGTTTTGATTTATAATCGCAAAAGTTTCATTACGCTCGATAGTTTTGGACATGAATTTTATAAGTTCCGTCCTAGACTTCAATTTCCAACTTTATATTTAGTGTACACTTAGAGCAATTTATTTGACACCTTTGTTATTATGAAAATCCTTTCTATTCATAGGTATACACATTTAATAATGTATTATGTTCTACAAAGTATAATAATTATCTCTAGCTTGATTTGTATAGCGATTACCAAGAACATTTTATACTAGTGACTCATCATGGCAACGCTCGAGTTTGTTCCCTAGATACAAACGTTTTCTCAAATCATCATCAAAAGGTTCTCAAATCGTTTGTATTTTTTTTCGGTTATTACCTCAGATAAGTGATATTTTGCAATAAACAGTCCTTTATTGACCCAGATAACCAAATTTTATTAAAATCTGCTTATTTCAATAAGATAAAAAAATATTTAAGAAACAGATTCGACTAACTTAAAATGTTATTATACTTACGAGTATGTATAGATTTATAACAACGATCAAGACACCTGAAAATGGATACGTAGTTTTGTATTTGAATTAATAAAGTGGCCATAACAATGACAATCCATATTAAAGGCGAATAGAAATCTATTCGACCTATTTTCTTTATCCTACTCTCATTGGATAACCCTTGGAACAATACACCATGACATTTGAAACGGAAGTATAATATTTTCCCATCGTCAATAGTCGATAATGTTCCAGTGTTCTTGCTATCCTTTCATTTTCATAAGGTATCTGATATATTTAATATTTCGGTCATAAACTTTCTTAATTTCATCTGTGGTCATATCAAGATATTCTTGGATATATTATTTGTATGTTAGTCTCAAAGTTTATATATTATTAAAGTTTTGCTTATGATTTCATGATCTTGGACGATGGAATTTGATCAAACAAATAAAACATGTTTTTGCATAATAAAATATAAATTATAAATATTAAAAAAAAAACCACAAAAAAATATTTCGAAAAGAGTCACATTTAAACAACATACCGAGCGAAGCCAGGGCAGAGTGTTTTAAAAAATTTGAGATTTATTTATAAGTTATTTTCACTTTCAAACTAGAAAAGTTAAACATATTTTTATGACAGAAATATGTTGATTAATAAAAAAAGAAAGAATAAAGAAAAAAAATATATTTAAAACACTCAAGTGTCATAAGATAAAAATATTATAATTTTATGTTAGCATTCAAAATATTTTAAATTTCGTACCTATTAATTCTTCATTACTATAAAACGTCTATATTCCAGTTTCCAAGCAAGAAAAATACTTGCACTACACTTTTCAATACTACTACTTAAGAATTATATAAAAAATATATATTTTGCTTTTATCTATTATTATTAATACTCTCACTTCCACACTCATTTTCCAATTCATACATTGGCTTACCACTCAGTCACGCTTGAAAAAGTTTAATTGAACAATTAATTATAATGTTAATAAACATATTACTTTCATTAACCTCAAATACTCCGATCATATAGTACATTTATTAGATTAAGTAGAGTACGCACGCAGGGGAATCCAATTAGTCGTATCCAATTATGCAGCGGCACATGGCGGCATCTTGCAAGGCTGTAGCCTTGACTTAAAGGACTGGTTATTTCTGATCAACAGCTGTTGATATTAAATAAACATAGCTTAAGTACTACTTACACCAAAATTTGACGTCAAATTGTGCTGATTGACTGATTGAACATAATTAAGTTAAGTTTTGGTACAAGACTATAACAAGATTATAGTACACTAGTTAAAAATTATTCAACCATTTTAAGCAATTGATAGCAAAACATCTTGCTAAAACACCACTTTTGGTACCTTTATTTTGAATCACTTCTTTAGTTTTAGATGTCCTTTAAAGTAATATTAATCTGTATTTGTAACCAAAACAAAGTAAAGGTGCTCAATTTAATAGTAATGCGCACCCGAATCGATGTGCATTCGTAGTGTATAATGTAGTAAAGTGCTATGCATTGTTATTTTATATGGTTTAAGTAATATTGAGACTAAAGTTAATATTATCCTTTATAGCAATTGACCCAATTCCAATGAGTAAAACACATTTTAACTTTTCCTCTAATCTATATTTATCAATTCACTTACGACGAAATATCGAAATCCGCTTGACGTATAAAGATGGGCAGGGAGGTGGTTTATTCTTAGTAGACATCCGCTAAGAACGGATTTTGCAACAGGGCCGGATTAAGGAGGTCTAAGGACTCTCGCATTTTTGTAAGAAAGTTCTAAATTTTTTGTGCTACAAATTTTAAATTTGGCAGGGAGCACCTAGGGACCATCCCGAGCGAACTGGTTTTTCGAGCGAATATTTCGAGCGTTCTGCGAAAACTAATTAATAAAAATAGTAAGAGCTCATACATTTTAAATTTTATTTTATAATTTTCGCCCTCGGCTATGCTTGATGATAGCTTGACAAAAAACATCTTATGTGTTAAGTCGCAGGATATGTTTATTCCAGTTTATTTGGTCCAAATACATTCAGATGTTGCAGGTTTAAACTATTAACAAACTTACAGACTGTTTTTACACATACGTTTAATTTTAACAAAATTAATATCTATGACTTACACTCGTAAGTCATAGCCATATAAAAAAAAACCGCAGGGCAACCGAGTTATATTTTAAGTCATTACTTTTATTTAAAAACATTTAAAAACATTAAAAAAACACATTTTCCAATACTTAAATTTCAGTAAGATATTGTAAAAATATATAAAAATAATCATGAAGATAAATGCAGACAATTTTAATCGGATGAGGGAAGACGAAAAAGACAACCTTCTATACTTCCTGAAATCACTGCTTACTAGAACAAGTAAAATCAGTGAAAACAATAACTGATTTGGCCATTTGAGAGAAATCTGAAGCTCACATAGAATACACAGATGATTAGCAACTACAGCGTTTTGAATAAAAGTAAGATGAATTCTACATAGTTTGTACAAGAAGCATTAGATCTTGATTTAATTTTAGCTATTAGAACAAGTAAAAACAGCGAAAACAATAACTGGTATGGCCATTTGGGAAAAACTGAAGCTCACATAGGGAACACAAATGACTAGCAACTACAGCGTTTTGAATAAAAGTAAGACGAATTCTACATAGTTTTTACAAGAAACACTAGATCTTGATTTACATTTAGCTATTCATGAATCCTGACATAAAGGTGTATTTAGAGGAAAGTTTTTGTGAATTATATGATTCCGTCCTGCATTAAGGAAGTAAAGACAGGCTTTGCAGAGCATTCTAATCAGTTATGGAGTATTAATGCTTTTGGACCCTGGACTAAAAGAAAACAAGGTTTGATAAAAAATATACAAGATGAAAATTGCTGCTAAGTTTCCTGTGATACAGCATGTTTTCTAATTAATTATAGTATTTGTGTTTTTAATAATTAATTGTAAAAGGGTAATTTTTAACATACCCCGTTAAATCAAGTGGTGGCGGTTATACTAATACCACCGAAAATAGCATTCCCAAAGAGGGTTAACGTCAGGCAGGCGGCCGGTTGTAAAACTTCTTGCCAAACCAATAAAAAAAAAATGCCGACCCCACATAGCGTGGGATAAAGGCGGGAAGAAGAAGACTTTTATTTTATATCACGCCCACTCCATATATATCCATGGCATTCATATTTCAGTAGGTTGTTATACTGTACAGTGTACTTTGGTCTTTGAGAGTATCATTTCAAATATTACAGTATCCTATTTTGCTATTCCGCGCTTTAATCTGACCTGGTTTAATGAAACTTTGATAACGTTTTTAAAACGAGAGGATCCATAGCAATGATGAGCTTCCAGTATTTCTTATATAAGCGGAGAGTACCTATATACGATTGGAAATAATATAACAATTAACTTCTTTTTAACAAAGGTGTTTTATTAGAAAAAAATGATTTTCTTTAGAGACCACCAAAAAATTTCTTGTAAAAATGAAACAAAACCTACTCTACTAGTAATCCTAAAACAAAGAATAACTGTTTTCCAAAAATATTTACACCGCACCGTTTAAGAGTCAAGAGCGTTAACTGAAATAAAATCTAGTAGCCCCTGAACGAAAGTATTCACGAGCAATTAAATAAATACGCTCTCTCATTTCAGCTTTACGACTTCCAGTTCTGCATCGCGAATATAGCAAATTAAAATACGTACTATCAAAATATTGCTCCAAATTTTTATATGCACGAATGGGCCATAAAGTGTAGTAACCGTTTTTTAAAAATTAATTATTATTATAGAATTTTCAGTAAACTCCGAAACCCAGTATGATTTAATATGTAAAATGAATTAGATATATTAAAAACTTGCGACTTACCCTCGATTCACACAATTTAACATAATATATAGGCACGTATTTAAATTAGTAGTCAGATTTAATATTAAGAATAACCAAAATGATACGAGATAAAAAAGCTGTGTAGTATGGACACTTACGTAAACATATGTTGCGTAGGTAGGAAGTGTGTAAAAACTTTGACAATAATTGATCGATGTTGTATTATTACCTATAAACTCTATATTATAAATGAAACTATCTTTTCGGATTATTTCGCGTATATATTTAGATTTTTGGTTCCCGATGTTTCGAATGCTTTACAGCAATCATGGTCACGGGAGAGACTAAGGTATTGGACGTCTCAGATGTTTATATACTCGTAGACCTCTGACTAAGATATATCTGAAAAGATGATTAGTTTCATTTATAATGTCGAACATTCGCGTATACGCAAAAAAAGTATTCCATATAAGCTTAAGCTCTATATTTATTAATTTTCTTAGGTAAGCTTTCATATTATATGTAAAAATTAAATTAAATAATAAAATTGATGTTATGTTCTTAAGCTATAACATAATATATCTGCAAGTTACTGAAGCGTTACAATAAATGTAGAATTCCACGAAAGTTGAGAGAAATGCGAGGATTCTGTATATGTGACGCGCAGTGACATGTTATAAATTACGTGACTGAAATAACTGCCTTCTTAAGCTGCCACTTTCAAACGTAATTTAAAAGTTATTAAATTTTACTAGACTTTGTGTTTTGTTCTTGTAATAATATATACATTGAGTTCTAAAACATTTTTTCTAGAGTAAACAGTGTGAGAAGCTTTTATTTGAAAGAATAGACATTTTTTATTATAACTCAAATATTTTTTATCCTACCTACACTACAAAGTAAAATTTTTAGGGTTTAATGACATAAAACTAAACCTAGTTAAAGTTCCTAGTTCCTAAGATGTCGTTAAACAGATCATCGAACGCCGTAATCAAGGAATAGGTTTTCTAAACACAGCTTTATCTGTACTATTCTTGCATTTTAAATCGAAATATTGAATATGTCAGCAATATCTTTAGCCCGGAAGTTGAACAGTGTCATGACACCTTAGCTGTCATTCCCCACTTTGACTACTCTCCATAAATACGAAGTTTGTCGTTAAGAGCGGGTTATTCCTGTGCGAGTTACGTTGTAGTGCTTTAGCTATTAGTGACAGTGCGTAAAGTATTAAAGTGCCGTGAAGTGAATTGTTATATAATTAAGTAATGTTATTAATGTTATTCGTTATTAATGGTATAAAGTGATAAAGTGATATATGTGGTGTAACGACATAAGAAAGGTGGAATAATTTAGTGTATAACAGTTTGAATGTTCATATATACACCCGTCGTTTACATCAGAAGCGGGATGTGAACTATGGGAAGAAACAGATCACGCCGTAATTGGGCTTGCTCACAATCCTCTTCTAGCAGCTACAGGCAAAAAAAGAGAGCAATATTGAAGCCACCACAAAAGCCAGTAATTTTAAAATATGCGTAAGCTTCTCCAGCTTCTTAAATAGCCGCTGAAAATATGAAGGCTTGTATTTGTATAGACGATTGGGACACTGAATGGACCTTAATTTTCTTTTTAATTTATATGCTCCGTGTTGGTAATGTATGTGTTATTTATTTACGGTTCTTCTTTATTATTTATGAGTGTTCAGCGAGTCTAATCTGAACTTTAAAAATATATTATGACATGCATTGTACTTAGTATTACAGTTATTCAGGCTCTGCTTGGCATGTTAAGTGTGACAGTGTTCCTTTAAGTGCAAGCAGTTTTGAATAAAAGACTTTTCTTGTACGCTAAGTGTGACAGTATGCCTTTAGGTACAAGAGGTTATGAATGAAAGACTGTCCTTGTACGCTAAGTGTGACAGAGTTCCTTTAGGTACAAGCGGTTATGAATAAAAGACTATTCTTGTACGCTAAGTGTGACAATATGCCTTTAGGTACATGAGGTTATGAATGAAAGACTGTCCTTGTACGCTAAGTGTGACAGAGTTCCTTTAGGTACAAGCGGTTATGAATAAAAGACTTTTCTTGTACGCTAAGTGTGACAATATGCCTTTAGGTACAAGAGGTTATGATTTAAAGACTGTCCTTGTACGCTAAGTGAGACAGAGTTCCTTTAGGTACAAGCAGTTATGAATGTAAGACTATCCTAGTACGCTAAGTGTGACAGTGTTCCTTTAGGTACAGGTAGCCTTACTAAGTAATAATCTTTGGTTGGTGTAAAGGCGAGCCTGGGACGCTTAAGTGCAACAAAGTTTCTTTAAGTGCAGGTGGCCTTTGGTTCAATCATTGGTGTTTAACAATGCAACTGTTGGCAAATGATCATTGGCATTTATTATAATAATATATATGAATACTGTTTGTGTTTAGATCCACACTCATAGGGTGACTGGGACAGTCACCGTGCAGGATGGCCGTGTCAGCAATATCTTTAGCCCGGAAGTTGAACAGTGTCATGACACCTTAGCTGTCATCCCCCACTTTGACTACTCTCCATAAATACGAAGTTTGTCGTTAAGAGCGGGTTATTCCTGTGCGAGTTACGTTGTAGTGCTTTAGCTATTAGTGACAGTGCGTAAAGTATTAAAGTGCCGTGAAGTGAATTGTTGTATAATTAAGTAATGTTATTAATGTTATTCGTTATTAATGGTATAAAGTGATAAAGTGATATATGTGGTGTAACGACATAAGAAAGGTGGAATAATTTAGTGTATAACAGTTTGAATGTTCATATATACACCCGTCGTTTACAAATAGTTATCTCTAGAACAAATACTTTATGTAAGCCTTCAAGTGATCATGTTATATAACAAATGTACCCGCTTCCATTTGTATTCTTAAATGGCTTATGAATTATGAATAGTATTGTTTAGCATTGGAAGCATTTCAGTAATATAAATATCAGCTTAGCGCATGTAGGCTTTCTTCCCTTGACCTTTGCACCCTATTAGTATGTTGATGGAGTCAGTGCTTCGCCCTCATTTTGTCCCACTTTCCATTATTGGTTTATAACTTTATACAAATCAGAAGAACACTTATTAACTTAAAAGCTAAAGTATTTGTTACATTTTTTTAAGTACGGTAATAAGGCTACCTATTAAAACGTAATCGTTTTAAAACTTATATATAAATGTTTTTAAATGAAGGATGGTATTTTTTAAATGATTTATATTAGTACTTCTTATAATTAAAATTCTTATAATGAGGCGGTACAAAATACCGCCGGTAATACAAAATAACGGTTTAGCGGTAAAGAGATTAGATATGTAAAATTTTATAAGTTAATACCAAATTAAACACCATGTACGTGTTACATTTATACTATCAAAACTAAATAGCATAATATAAACAAACGTTGCAAAAAGGCATTCTAATAAATGCATATAAATATTCAATAGTTTGCATATATGTACTTAAACTAAATTGATTATCATAATGTACAGATTTTTATAAAGGGTAGCACCCTCGTCTGTCTGGGAGCCTATTTGGATGGCATCCAAGTTTCATTCGGCGCTTCGATCAAAGCAATATTTTCTCTTCTACTGCCGTTCACAAACAAATTGTGTTCGACTTAAATATTTCAAATCATAAAGTAAATATGTATTCTTTTCATACAGAACGGTGTGAATATAACAATTGATTTTTGGCGATGTTGATCTGCACAATGCTAATGGAGTTTTATAAATTATGAGGTAACTCATACCAAAACAATATTATTTATATGCAAAAGGCAAAGATATATTTTATGTGTTGTAGGGAAAAAACGGAACCCTTACAGGATCACTTTGTTGTCCGTCTGTTTGTCAAGACCCTTTTTCTCAGGAACGCGTGTAGGTATCAAGCTGAAAATCGTATCAAATACTCATGCCGTATCAATTTTTTCACAGCTGCAAGGGACTACTGTCCCCAAAAAATCAAACTTCTAAGCTAACGCAATCAAAAGATACAGCCTAAATAAATTTTCTAAACTCGCAAGGGAATCAAAACCTACATGGTACGTCCCGTAAACTCAGAATCTTGCAAAAAGCATGAAGCAACGCTATATATTTATAACACACATAAAGGAAAAATTGCAAAAAATAAAAATAGTTGAAAATGAAAAAAAAAAATTCGGCCAAGTGCCAGTCGGCCTCGCGCAAGAAGGGTTACATACCAAGCTGAAATTCATATCAAATACTCATATCTACTGTCCCTACCGTAACTTTTACTTATATACCGAAACTTAAAATAATTGCAGTTTCTTTGATCCGAGGATATTGTTAAGGCAGGACGTAAAAACAAGCCACAACACTGTAAGATTTACTTAAAATTGGGAATGTTTAGAGCTTTCAAATTGCAACGGCGTTTGTGCGAGCCGGCGCATTGTACTCGAACAATGCGGGCCGGATTGCTTCCGTCTGAAACGCTATTTACATTATAATTAAGCTTAAGCTAAAAGGGGTTGGATGTTTGCGGATTCTCTCCCAGTTTAGTACGTTTTGATCATTATTATTCATCTGTTCGAATGAGAAATTTTCAACGAGCTTGTATTAGCTTGACTTGAAATTGTTCACAAACAAATGGCTTCTAAGTGGATTTTTTTCAATTTTTCAATTTGCAGAGATCTTGTATTGTTGATCTGCGGCAGTAATGGATCGTATTTTTTGTTGAGTTATTTTATTGGTTGGGTTTTTAATTATTCTTTTTTTAATGGAAAGCATGTACTTCAAGGGAAATGTTCTGATCAAGAGATCCATGACAAAGTAACGGAACTCTTCAATTCTTAGGAGCAAATTGACAATACTCGGCAGAATATTTTATAGGTTATCCGTACATTTGAGTCACCTACCGTAACGTCGTTATTATGTCAATAAGCTGATGATGGAAGGTCAACAACTCTACAACGGTTAGAAGTTGAAAGAAAATTCTTTCAATATTATACGCACTTATGGACCGATAGTTGCATTCTTTCAGGTTTAATTAGATTTACCTGATAATAGAAGGAAATTTTTATTAATGAAAGTATTGGAGTTTTGATTTTTAAAACATTTATTATGTAGATTAAAAAGAAGATATAAACGTAAATAATATGAAAATGTTAATAGAGAGAAAATTTAGAAAATATTTATAAGAATTTCCTGTTTATTGTCTATAGTCGTTCTAGTATGGGTGGTGAATCTTAAGAATATCTAATGTAAGAATATTAAAATATATCATAATGGTTGCAATAGTACAAAAATATTTCGTACGTTTTGAGCAACCATTTATGAAGCGCTGGTTGTTTTACGTTTGACTCTTTTACGTCCCTTGGTCGGCGTGTGAGCCTTTATGACGGTCGAGTCTACATATATATATTTTTTATTCGGGTAACAATTTTATCTTTGAGTCGCAGAAGTTGTAGCAAAATTAGAAGAAAAAAAAACTGTCAAGTAAAATATATTTAATCTATCTCTATCGGAGTTGTATATCAAAGATTCATATTACCACATATTACCTACGAGTATGCTACCAAAACGAAAATTACATTTTTTTTCTTTTTTTACTAAGTACAATCATTAATCACTAGTACCTATTATGTATTACGTATTTCTTTTGCCACTTACATTAATAATATAGTAATGTGTTGTAAAAGCAGTAGTATTCAACTTCATACATAGGATTCATATAGGATTATTATTAGGACTATTAATAAATATTTCTATAAATAAATAAGATCTGATCCGTTGTTACATAGAAAATTAGAAACAAATATTTTGAGAAAAAACATCATTATGAAATATTTAATTGTAAATTTCGTGCTAAGTCGAGTTCATCGACTAGTGAATATAGATCATATTAATTTCATTTGCCCTATTTACATCTTTCGAAGTACATGTATTAATACCGGTGGTTAATAAGGTTGTGTTTCCTTTGAACGCCGAAGCGATGTCGCGCGCTGTGACACGCTGGTAAATTTAGCTGGGTAAAAATAGCGCACTCACATGGACTGTGGACATAACGCGGTTGGCTTTGAGTTCTAATTATCAAACGTTATGTCGTCTAGCTCTCTTTTCGGGAAATTTGGTTTGCTCGTTACGACTTACGAGTGATCGTATTTTAAAGGATTTCTCGAATAAAGGCCTTTGTTTTGTTGATAATTTAAATCATTAACTACTTATTTACAATCCGACCTATTTTAATTTTAGAGAAAGCACGTGTAGAAGCCGGAAATGTTTGCTTTCAGTTGGAGATATTTAGTGATGTTATCGAATTTCTTTGTTTATATCTAAGTTAAACTCGGTATAGTTTTAAAAACAAACTAAAGAACTATTTAGTCCGAAATAAGAACCCGCAGCTGTTAAAAAACTATGATTTCTCGTAAAATTTGTCTAAGAATAAAACGCATACAACTATAAATAAAACGTATATAACAAACGCAACATCTATCCTAAGTATACCTATAGTTCTTACTAGACGAGAGTCTATTGTCTTAGACTAAAAGTGTGTAAGTGTTACAAGTACGGCTTTAGCAAAGTTGAGAATTCCTCTAATGCCTCACGTTTCTGATAGAATGTGACACAGATTCATATAACTAACATCTGGCTGTAAATATCGACAAAAAATAACTTATATTTTGTATCAAATAAACAAATATTTTTCTTTTCTCATTAAAGTTTTCCATTAATCTTTATACGTATAAGCGGTCAAATTTGAACTATTTATTATTTATTATTAATATAAACCTAAGTTTATGCTGTTACTATTTTCATCTCGTCCCAAGTACACTAATCTCAAAGAATCTTGTATTTGCCTATCTCGGCACCACCACGTATAGAAATGAATACGTATCTCTTTCATTGCTTAAAGGCTTTAATTACTTCCCTCGCGCCGAGTGTACTTAAACGCGGACGTTTAGAATTTGTAGCGTTCAAGTTGGATTCCATGCATAACATATGAGAGTACTAATTTAGCTTATCATAAGATGAGGCAAATCTCTGAGTCAGCTTTTTGAAATAACTCTTTATATTAGTCTAAAAATTTAAAAGCCAGCCGCCATCATATATAGATTTTTAGGACTTTTTAACATTTAGATATTTATTTTATATATTTAAATTAGCTATAGCAAAGCCTTTGAAACATATTGTCGGCCAACGGACGTGACAGCTAGCCCAAGCTGCTATACACTCGCTGGGACATTAGTGTATGGCAGCCCAATGTCACGTCCGTTGGCCGACTATATGTTCCATAAAATCCATAGAGAATCTACACATCACACATATACCTACAATGTGGAAATGTTATAGGTACTCATACATATTTAAGCAGTAGGTACTTTACATGGTTGTACATTAGTTTTCTGCGGTGGTTAATTATACTATATGTGCTTCCAGCAGCCAGCTGGGCTTTTCTAATGTATATGCCCATACATTTGATAAGATCAAAACTACACTATAGATTCAGTAATAAAAAAACCGAGACAGATATATTAAAAATATTAAAAATTAAGCCCAATCGGTGAATGCCTTTGAAGAAGAAAAAATCAAATTTGCAGGTCTATAGTTATCGAGAATATAATGTGCAATGTGCATATCGAGCACTGTGTGTATCACTGAGAAATCGAAATAAGCTTTTAAAATTATAACTTTGATAGTATAAGCAAGTATTAAGTACTAATGTATTGCGAGCGAAAAGTTATAAGGTGGTTGCTTTGTTCTAGCTTGAGATTTGCAAATCGACTAAAACAGTCAACGCCCTTAAATACATAATATAAGGTGGGTGGATCATGGAAGGCCACCTTAACAAAAAAACAGTTATAATTTGCTTATTTACTGGATAAATGAAACAAACTTATTTTTTAATAGCACTTTGTTTTATTATGTAACATATTAAACACTTTTTTATTGTAAAGTTAATCACACAATTCGAAAGCTCTTCTAAATGACCTTGCTAGGAACAGGGCTCCATATAAGGCCAATGCTATAAAATGAGTAATTGAACTGAAAACTAACGTTATGATTATCAAAATATCTGCTTATACTTAAACTATATTAAAAGGTCTTTCATTGTAACGGAACATTAAACGCTCAAAATTATATATCCATTTATAAAACACTCAACGAAAATAACTTGATCACAATTGTATAAGTTAGTACAGTATTTTGTGATATGTGGTATATAACTAAGAATCTTTTAGAAATATATAAAAAGAATTGTTTTTAAAAGTAAAAGTAATGAGTTTTATATTGATAAAAAATAAGTTTTCAATGACCTAAATAGTAAAATTAAAAAAAAATTAACTGACCTAGTTTGATTGGCCTTACAAGGAACCATTGACTTTTCTCGGAAATCTACCGATATTTTGACTGAAATCATAATAAAGTGGAAACTTTTTTTTTATTACTATAGCCAATCTTTATTATTAATTCAGAGTAACAAAAATTAATGAAAATAATATGTTATTTACTTAAAAACTTAAGTTTTTCTGTGAGCGCGACTTACAATTTTAACGTCGATAAGAGAAGTCAATATATCGATGGACCGAATTGACATAATATCGGCGTGAGGGACTTGCCGCCGCGTCTATGTCCTTAAGATAGTTAGGTATTAGTGTAAGTAAAAGGAATTTGTCATCACGTGGCAATAATTATGACTTTTTAGTAATTGGCCTTCGAAGGAACATGGCGTTCCATGGTCCACCCACCTTACGTAGGTAGATTAGAGGAATCTGTTTCAAAACACTGTCTCGGTCGGTGACTTGAAACCTTTAAATTAGCTCAACCATTATTCAAACCCAAAAAATAGCGAAACATATATACATATTTAAAGTAAAAACAACTTAAGCTAAAAAAATATACGACCAATATTACCGAAAGCTTTTAAAAGTAGCGTACTAAAACACTTTGCCAACAAAAACGCTAGGTCTAGGTAAGTCAGGTGAGTGACACCGGTCGATAAGCTAAGAAATGTTAAACAGCAATAGCGAATAAACAAACATTTTTTCGGAGCACTTAATCCGGCACGTTAAAAATATCAGCACTTCAGAATATCGTTAGGTAAGCTATAGTCGAAATTAAAAATGTAGGCATATCTTGTATATTATTCTTAAACTTTAATCAATTTCTACTAAAATTTAAAATAAATAAGAATACTTTTACGAAGATTGTCTTCCATTTCAAATTATCGATACAAAATTTCTTGTTTATACGAGCATAATTACTAAAACTTTAAACCAATTAGTTTATCAATTCTTTCGTTTATGAGTAAACTTACGGTGTAGTTTAAAAACTAACGAATATTTTGCTTTATCTTGACCGATAACGAGTAAGGTGTAAGTGAGGAAGTACTCGTATAACAACATAACCTAAGATTATGTTGTTACCCTTTGTTTAGTAAAATTATTTTCAACCGACTTCCAAAAAGGAGGAGGTTCTCAATTCGTCTGTATTTTTTTTGTTTGTTACCTCATAACTTGACTGGGCAAGCGGATTTCGATTAATCTATCAATTTGTAAACATAATCAAAATATCGTTCGAAAGTTCATTGGAAAGGCAAGATAAAGCTCTCCGTCCTGGTCGACACCGACTCCAAAATTAACTAAATAATTAAAAGTTTTTTTTCACTTTTTAGTTTAGGTTTGTACTTTGTATACTTTTGAATTCGGTTTTTGTTCGGTAACAATATTTTTTTATTTCTTTTAAATACATTATGGGTCATACATAGTTAAAAAAACCGAAATGGGCCAACATTTATATACTGATTTTAATTGGTCACCAAATCAACTCATCTATATTTTTACATAATATGTAAATAAAATAAAAGATTATATGTAGGTATAACAATACGTAAACATAATTGGTTCAATAAGAACAATATATTCTAGGTTTTATTGAACAGACAATTTCATGTCTAGGGAAATTCAGGCCACGCCTCAGCGTCTAAAGTATTCTATTTACAAAGGAGCAAACTACTCCCACATGCCCTGTCCTATTTCTACTTGTGTATGTTTTATGAACAAATAGTCACCTAGGTCAATCACCTTAGGCTAAGGTATTTAATATTAAGAATTAAACTGTTTAAGAATCCTGCGCTTTCGAGCTCGACATATCGATGAACGTCCATACAACGAGTAGGCATGTCTTATATCTTTAGCATTTCCCGCGGCTCCGCCCGCGTTCTAATCACTATTAAAGTTTTTGATGCCAAATAAAAATTTGATATAAAAATTTGGAGAGGACCACCCTTATCAAGGTGATACACCTAGCGGAATAAAAAATAGCCTACGACCTATTCTGAGACCTACCAAATAATATACAGAATAAAATTTCATAAAAATCGGTCATGCCGTTTCAGAGGAGTTCGATAACAAACACTGTGACACGAGATTTTTATATATTAAATTGTAGGTCATTGCAAAAATGAAAAAATTAAGTAAAAAAAAAGGTTACAAATAAACAATATTGTAGAGGCTCGCAGATAATTAACTTTATTTTCAAATGTTTGATTGCCTAACAATTTACCAAAAACCAAGTTTAAATTTTGACCCATAAAGAATTTAACGGCGACATTTATTAACCTTTATAAGTGGCACCATAATATTAAATGATGATGACTATTAGGAAGCAAGCGAATCTTTTGTTCATAATACTTTGATTTTGATTTATGTGCTATCAAAATGAAGATGCAGGGATTCATAAAGAAGCCTAACGATGTTTATCATCTGTCAAATAAAACAGTGCTAGTAAAATATTATCCGTGGTAAATATAATTCTTTTTCATTTCTGCATCCATTGAAAGCGAGAACTGGTATATTTTTTTAGTTAAGTGGAAAGGTCTCATTTACTATAAAAGTATGCAACTGAAAAGCGTGCTGGTGTGTTGTTCTCTCCTTAATGAGGATCTACGGAGGTATAACAAGTTACTTTTTTAAAATAAATCCACTTTATTTTAGTGCTGACTCAATTATTTTGTTTGCTTTGTGCGGATTTTTAACGACCTGTCTATGAAGTGTCTTAACGTACCTACTTTAAAGTTTTTATCAAAGCCCCTACCATGTAACGTAAATGTTAAAAGATAGTAAAAACTTTTAAAACACGTCAAATACTGTTAAAATAAATTGTATCATTTCAGAACCATGCATATTTCTTATCTAAATATTATATGCATATGCGACACTAGTTTCACGTTGTATTTAGACGCTGAAATTAGTTACGTGACATTTTTATAAAAAATCTGCCAATCTGCAAGTGTAGGTCTAAGTCACACACTGAGGGCTGTGATGCACCATGACTTTTTTTTTTATGGGACAAAGGGGGCATACGGGCAGGAGGCTCACCTGATGGTAAGTGATCACCTCCGCCCATGGACATCTGCAACACCACAGGGCTTGCAGATGCGTTGCCGGCCTTTCAGGAAAGGGAGGAAGGGAGGAGGGAGAAGGACGGGAGTAGGGATGGGGAGTGGGCCTCCCGGACTCTCACTCACCGGACGAAACGCGACAGCATAGCTGCCACTTCACGCCGGTCTTCTGTGAGAGAGTGGTACTATACGGGGCGTGCCGGCCCATTCGGCTGCTACCCGAAGGTAACAAGCATGGCACTACCACTTTGACTTAATATAACTTAATATTTACTTTGAAAGTATTTCATTTTTAAGAAGGTTAAATTATTCTATATGAATATACAAGTCAAAGATGGCATAATAAAAAATAATGGTCATTCATTGATTCACAAGAAATAAGATTTTAAACGTGGTCGGTAATAAAATTAATTACGAAGTAACAAAAGTAGCTAGTAATTTAATGGTAAAATAGGATTTAGGTATATTATGAAGTATCCTATAAATATTTCATCTAAATTTGGGCAACAAATAGACAGAATTCTCTCACATTTCTAATATTGGTACCTATGGATATAAAAAAATCATACACTCTATTTTAGTTCTCAATATTCGCATCTAAAGTCCTGCTACGAAAAAGCCCTACCCGTAATCAATATCCGATAGGGTTACATTAGTGTGGAAAAACACGCAAACCGTCGGCTGCCATCAACTTAACGGCCTTGCCCATGATTGATTGGCGAAATACATACTTTGTTGCGGTCATTCTAATATAGTAATGAAAGATTGATTAAGAGTGTTTGTATATTTTTGAAGTTTATTTGGATTAAATGACTTTTCTATAGTAGGTAATTGAAATAAGGTATTTTTCTATAGAAAATAGAATTTTATACAGGCAGGCAGTGGTAGCCCAGCGGTAATTCGGGTCTCGCACCTCCGATATTTTCATGTGCGAATCATTTTTATTATGATTACTACTTGTCTTACGGTGAGTCATCGTGAGGAAACCTGCATGTCTGAGAAAACCTACCCAACACGCACTAGGCCAGCGCGGTGTACAGAGTACTATGGCCTGATCCCCCTTGTGCTGAAGGAGGCCCGTGCCCAGCAGTGGGACGTTAAAAGGGCTGAAGACAAGACATATTATGCAGTTCCTGTTATTTATATTATAGATATTTTTGTTTATTACGACACGAATGTAAACGAAGCGAGGGTCAGTAGCTAGTGTCTTAATAAGTATTAAAATATGTTTAGAAGTGGAATTTCAAAGTATTACCAATATAAAGTAGGTATAGTTCAAAGATAGATATTGGTATTCTACTAACATTTATCCCGATGAGAGTTTCTTTGTGTACATTTAAAGTGGAGTTCAAAGCGGAGCTATGGAAATGTTGAACTGTATAAATCACTTCATCAGACAATGAATCATGATTATGATTCACAGTAAAAAGATCAAATATTGCTCATTTTTCTATAAATAGTACGGATAATGGACAAAAATTGTTATTTTAAAGTGAACAATTTGCAAATTATTGCCATGCCGTTTTTTTTATTAGAACTTATCTTCGTAGACACCATATTACCACCACAGTTACTACTCTAATTACATTTGCAAGTTCAAACTTATACTTATTTTTCACTAGTAAAATCGAATTATAAGATGCATAAAATTCATAAAAAATTAAAAGAAGAAAGTTTTACATTAATTAAATACAAAACTTGTATGAGATTTTGTCATGCCATGTGAGTTTTATAGCATTCGGATGTGATCATAAATTTTTAGTAACAATGAGATAATTTTAATGTATTTATCAGTATTTCAGTTCATGTAAATTTCATAAGCCGCGCTGCTGTAAAGATGCAAGTAAAAATATTGCATTTTTAAATATAAATTTTTCTCGACTGCGGTTGTCTTCACGCAAGAAACTCAAAAACTCCCGAATGACTGTTATACGGTTTTTACCAATCGATGAAGTGATTCGTGGATAAGGTTAAGGTGTATAATTCATTAAGGTTTTGTGTAAATTAGCAGAAATAAGAGTATGATAGTAATTTTTGAAGATGTCGGATAAAAATGCATTGACGCATACCACCAGGTGGTTATCTGGGACTCACCAGCTTAAAATAAGGGAGTACTACCCACTAAAACCCAACGAACCTCACCCGTCTTAATGTGACGTCGCAGGATCGCTTGCGCATACAACTACGACGCCCCGCCGTGACGGGGTTGACACGACACACAGCCAAGAGGGTTGCTCCACAGTTCACTCTGCTTAATTCAGAGAAGCACCAGGAGCAACCCGCACGACACACCACCCACTGAAGTGGGCCCTCCCCGCACCGCCCTCCGAATTAGGCCGTCCCTGCGCTTGGCTTCGCCGAACGCTACTGAGCCCCCCACCACAACAAGGTAAACGCCCGTTGGCGGGAAAAATGTCATCCCTCATTTCAATACCTTATAGCTTTTGTCTTCGCCTTGAAAAGTAGGTAGCCTATGTCCTTTCTCAGGCTATAGACTATCTGTGTACGAAATTTCATTTAAGTCGTTTTAGTAGTTTCGGCGTGAAAGCGCGACAGACAGAAAGACAGAGTAACTTTCGCATTTACTATATTAGTAAGGAAGTAAGCATTTCGTAGTAATTAAATATATAATAATATACTTACATTAAACCTTTCATACCAGTTCTATTGATTTTACAATACATACCAATAAATGTGCTGAAGTATGTTGTACTTAAAAGTTTTAGTTATAGAAGCTTTTGATCAAAAACAAGTTTACGTTTGCTTGCTAAACACTAAATTACTATTTTTAGTAGGTTTTTTTTTTTTTTTTTATGGGACAAAGGGGGCAAACGGGCAGGAGGCTCACCTGATGGTAAGTGATCACCTCCGCCCATGGACATCTGCAACACCACAGGGCTTGCAGATGCGTTGCCGGCCTTTCAGGAAAGGGAGGGAGGGAGGAAGGAGAAGGACAGGAGGAGGGATGGGGAGTGGGCCTCCCGGACTCTCACTCACCGGACGAAACGCGACAGCATAGCTGCCACTTCACGCCGGTCTTCTGTGAGAGAGTGGTACTATACGGGGCGTGCCGGCACATTTGGCTGCTACCCGAAGGTAACAAGCATGGCACTACCACTAGGTACAATTAGTACTAAATTATAAATTTGACTTGTTATTTGTTAATAATACTTATTTATAATCAACTTTATTGAAAATAATATAGTAAACACAAAACTAGACATGCCACTAAGATGGCTTACTTTGACTTTCAATTAGGCAGGTAAGTGCTTGTCGCTATGGTAAATTTTTACTGTCAATACTTAATTCGAAATTTTTGTAAGTACAAACTAAGTTAGTATTCAAAATTCGAGCATAGGTATATTTAGAATAGAATTTACCTAGTTTTTTTTAACTTTGTAATTATTTCCAAAAATTTTTCACTAATAACACTTAAAAGCTCGTCACCAGGAAAAGTAGAAAAGCAGTTAAAAAACAGAGGGCAAACATTTTTAAAAGTGTTTTGAATTCCCCAATTTATATATACTATAATAATTAATCTTATTACAAAGGTTTGTATATTTGAGTAAGCCTATTATACTTTCGCGGTAAAACGGCTGGTCGCTTTAAGAATATATATCAGTCCTTTGAAACGGCGTGGGCCTCCCATCAATACGAGGAGTATTAGGATTCAGGCTACAGTCAACTAAGCTGGTGTTGGTTACCTGACTTTATAGATGTAATATGACCTGGAGTCAAATTGAGCCTACTGTTTGTTCTGTTTGCTTTATAAATAAGTGTGCTTTACACAAATACATAACCATACATAGTAGGTACTAAAAGTATATTTATAAGCAACGTAGCAACAACAGTTTCCAGAAATTAATCAAAGCAGCTCAGCAAATAATTCGCTTACACCGCATTAACCGAGCAAGTAATTTCACAGCGAGTTAAGCCATTAATTCATCAATATGCCCCTGGGGCTAGATAGCATTGCGCCAATCAGATGTTTTAAATTTTTATACTCTGAGTTCTCTTGCTTGTTATATTGTTATGCGATCTTGTACTTATTTTTAGTTACGTATTTTTTTTATGGGACAAAGGGGGCAAACGGGCAGGAGGCTCACCTGATGGTAAGTGATCACCTCCGCCCATGGGCATCTGCAGCACCACAGGGCTTGCAGATGCGTTGCCGGCCTTTCAGGGAAGGGAGGGAGGTAGGAGGGAGAAGGACGGGAGCCTCCCGGACTCTCACTTACCGGACGAAACGCGACAGCATAGCTGCCACTTCACGCCGGTCTCCTGTGAGAAAGTGGTACTATACGGGGCGTGCCGGCCCATTCGGCTGCTACCCGAAGGTAACAAGCATGGCTATAAGAAAGAGGAGAACATTGACTTTTCCTGAGCCATTTTACTCGAATACTATTGGAGTAGCATAGATGAAAATTGTAAGTTGTCTCATGTAGCCGATGAATATTCTGTAGTTATATAAATTTAAAATTTCATTGTCACTGACAATATTATTGAAACGATCACGTTTTTTAGTATTAATTTACTACGTTTATCACTTCCTTTTAGGAGACTATAAATATGAACAATGAACATATTTTCACAGAGTGGATTTATTACCTGTTTCCGTCTAGTTTTCACTATAATATTATACTGTGCGATAAAATATACTGTGTTTATCTAGCTTTTATATTTTAGCAGATATAGCTACTAAGAAACATTTATTTTTTGATTATTTATTTGAATAATTTTATCCTTAAAATATTTTTTTCAGTATTACCAGTCCCAAAAGAGATAAAAATTTACCCTTACAGAAAGTAATTTGCTTATATAGTAAGCAGTATAATGGATTACAGAAATAAATATCTACTTGAGCTAATACGTACGGTCTATACGGTCACTAATATTCGTGTAATCTTATTTAAACCATTTCAGTCTAATTTATTTGTTTACAAGCCTGGAATAAATAGTAAGAGTAAATAAGTATGTAGGTACTTACATACTTATTTACTATTATTTAATCCATTATTTAATCCATTAACACAGCACTATCTAGTAAAATGGTAAGCTACAGCCTCCAAAGCTGTGTTTTGGATACCAGATTTAACTACACATACTTATATAACTTTAAATAATTCTATACTATAAACTATGAACACCCATGACTGGAGTATAATTCATACTCAAGATACGAATGAATGCTCCCAGCGGGACTCGAACTCACGCCCATTGGCAGATCAAGTAGGATACAAGCTCAGCCAAACATATCGTCAATATGTAAAACATAAATGTCTAAAAAATAATTAACGGGCTTTCAATGAATGTGACGTAAAATACATATGTTTATTTTAAGTTTCAAGTATCACCTGCGTAAAAAACGTTTATTAAAACTGCATTTAAAAACTTAGGACAATTATTTATAAAGTACGTACTTATTCCGAGGAACGATGCTTACAAAGGCGCAGCAATACAATTTGTTTACACCGCGTAGTCTGAGTGGCGTAATGGAGTAATTTCAGAGCGAGTCAAGCCATTAATTCATCAACATGCCACCGGGAATACTCGAGAGGAGAAGAGAAGTTATTTATGATACGTTTTTCAGTAACAATGCCATGAATCGGATTTTTTTACACATGTTACCGCTTTTGTTGTCTAAAATTCGATTATGTTGGTTATTAAGGAAATAAATGCTTTGGGATATATTAACTTTGTGTATAAAACATAATATAGTATTACAGAAATAAGTTATAGAATTTAATATTTAATAAATATGCTGGGCACCATCTTGTTCCATGGTAATCTACAAGGCTTGTGTTATGGATACCCTAACTTTAAATACATACATATTATAAATATGTGACTGTAGTACGAACGTTCGTGCCCATTATACAAATGAACCTACGACCGCGTTTGAAAATTTTTCGGAAACCTTTAAAGCCTCTTAGGGACGATATTTATTAGGTATACATAGTTATAGAGATGAAATAAATATTATATTATAGTTTTTTCGATAATGGCTCAATTTGTGTTTCTTTTTGCTGCAGAGGAAAAGAACACAGATCTGAATATACGTTACTTAATATTCTGTTTTCTATAAACTTGTTGAGAATACGTAAAGGCACAATAAGTTCTCAATTTCAAGTACTCTTAACTATGGGCTAGTGTTTCCTGACTTCGCTACACCTTGCTTATGTGTTGCTCCAGGCTATCGTTTTAACAAAATCTGAACAATCTATTCAGTATAAAGAAGTAAAAATACATACAAACGATCGTATTTATAATAAGTAGTAGTCCGATGTATATTTAAAATAAGCATATGAATCAAAACGTGGGCGCTGAAAAAATCACGTGTTTGATCCAGTGATTATAATTCAAAACAAAACATTTTATATTTAATACTCATAATGAGTGGATGAGGGGACAGCAGATATGGCGGCCGGCCAAGGGAGAACTTTATTCTGCCAAGCGTACAACTATGACGTACATTATCTACTCACTCAGTTATAGAATTTTATTTTAATGATAACACACACAACTAACATTTGTAACAAGTATATAAACCTATGAGACGTCAAATACCTTAGTCTCTCCCGTGGGGCCGTGACCATGATTGCTGTAAAGCATTCGAAACGTCGGGTACTAAAAATCAAAATAAATCCAAGACAAAATCCGAAAAGGATATCGAATAATCGATATCATTTATGATATCGAATATTCGCGTAAACCTAAGAAAGAACTAGATAACTAATATATTTACTAGCATACGTAGATGGTTATACGTTCTATTCAACTTCAATGCCTTGTAGCTATAATGACTAAAGTTGGCACCGAGTATCTAGTTTGTGACATTATGAATACGAGAACTTTTTGTTGCAATCCCAATTGATCAAAGAAATGCGTTTTGGATGAATGTTTGTCTCTTAACGACGCCAGAACGGCTGAACGATCTGAGAGCTGATACGATCTGGGTGTAATTTGGCACAAAGATAGAATATGGTCTGGAAAAGCACATAAGTTACTGCTTATCACAAGAAACCGGAACCGTTTCGATTTGTTTTTGTTTTTCACAGAGTTTTTCTATTCGATACTAAATTGTTATAACGTATCTAGACACGAAATATAACGAAGCGATCCTGGTTCTTAGCATGAATACTTAAAAATGAGTAAGATGTTTAAAATCTAATGTTAAGGATACATATATGTATAAATGAGTAAGTATGTATTGCTTTTATGACACTGTGATAAAATATGTATGTAACCCACCTTTAAATTGAATTGCGGTGCACTACAAAAGTTCTAGATCACAGATATGGTATTAAACTTTATATCAACAGACAACAATTTTTCACATTCTACACCACCATTTTTATTCCGACATTTACCTACAATTTCTATCTCTGCGCGACATTTTTTTCAGAGCTACTACTGGGAATATCGAATTAATCTAACTTAACTATAGTCTCTATCTATCTCTATCTATAATCGTCAAAAACGTAGCTATTGTACATTAGTATTAGCTTTTAGTAACTGATTTTAATTTTGCGAAGCTCTAACGTACTTAAATACTTAATATATCTTCTTAGTAAGTAATTAACTATTACATACTATGCAAGAAAATAATAACCTTTATTAATTATTTTTATTTTCCTAATCTTTTTAAGTATTTATTTTATTAACATTTCTGAACATACTTCATAAATAGGAAATACAAAAGACAATAACAAAATGCAGCAAATTTTACAAATTTTCCACCACAGTGGGCCGAAATAAGAAGAGCAAATGAAAAACACTAAAATATGCACGAGCTACCAAAAAGACATTTTCATATGCAAATGTGTATAATTTGGTACATATTTACACTGTAGTGGGTACTTCTCATATTATGAGATTTTTTACTAAAATAATAGTTTATTGTGAGTACTGTTTTTTTTCATTGCACAAAGCATATGCCTTTTAAACATAAACTGCTTTTTTAGGCCTACATCTTCCAATACTAATTATCAGTTACTCTATACATACTCGTATAATAAAGTTCCAAGCGATTCGAATCAGTACATTAAAATAAATAGGGTTTGGAAAATATTATTAAAATAGTTATTATTATAGATACAGTTCAAACGTGCGAACGTGAGCTAGAACCCGTTCGGAGGGAGGGTGAAACACTAGTACTAATTATAAAAGCGTAACTAATTTGTCTGTGTATTTCTACAGTTAAATGACTATCATTCTTTAGAGGTTGGTATAGGTAGTTGACTGAACATTAGGATTCTCAAGTGGTAGTGCCATGCTTGTTACCTTCGGGTAGCAGCCGAATGGGCCGGCATGCCCCGTATAGTACCACTCTCTCACAGAAGACCGTGAAGTGGCAGCTATGCTGTCGCGTTTCGTCCGGTAAGTGAGAGTCCGGGAGGCCCACTCCCCATCCCTCCTCCCTCCCTCCCTTTCCTGAAAGGCCGGCAACGCATCTGCAAGCCCTGTGGTGTTGCAGATGTCCATGGGCGGCGGTGATCACTTACCATCAGGTGAGCCTCCTGCCCGTTTGCCCCCTTTATCAACGCCTAAGTCAGCACAAATAGAATCGAAAAATAAAAGTTTAACTTATTCAAGTCATTAAATGTAATCATTTCATGACAGAATTAAATAATATATTATTTTGAGTGCGACTGAATAAATATCAATAAGTACCAAAAAACTCAAATACGGTCATAGTTTTAAAGAAACTGTTATACGCCACTGAATTATAAAAAAGTTTAGGCGAAAAAAGGATCATATGAAGCTTTAAAGTATGTGTATCTAGAAGCCGTACTAACAATGAATGTGAAGCGGCAAACAGTCTTACGTAAGTACTAACATCTAAGGCAAAGCTACGTTGGAAAAAGCTTAAAGCTTCACCCTTTGTATTGTATTTCTTCGTTTCTTAATGTTATAGCGAACGAACACGCAACTGGTTTTAACTATTGACAAGAAATAGACTATATCTATCTCTGTTTTTCATAGCTTTTACGAGTATTTTAACTAAAATTCTAACTAGAAACTTTGGAATTTCAAAGGCATTGTTTATTTATTGACAACTATTTGTTCGCGTGTAGAAGTTTTACGCCGCATATCTTGGTAAATAATATTGTATTAACAAAATTTTTTTCCAAGTTCAAATCCAGTTTTGTTAAAATATTTATATTACCCTTATAAGTACTCACAGACATTTAATGAACCATTAAGATAATCTCTTTACTATAGAACGACTTAATGGTTCATTAAGTGACTCAGAGTGCGGCGGTAAGTTCTGAATAAGAAAAATAAGAATGCTGCATAGGAAGTAGCTGTTTCGTTTCGTAAAATAAAATGTATCAAACTAACGTAGAACGATCTTATCGTCTACGATATTAAATGGCAAAATTTATAATATATACCTATAACTTTATCGTTCTAAGTCTTGTAAATCACAATAAGCCTCAGAACTCTGAAGTAATATCTAATAACATAAGAGTATCTGCTAGAAAACGCAATAGAATATCTATATGGAATAGTACTATGTCATAGTAAAATTCCACAGATCTATTATTATAACATACTTTAATTTAAAAACGAAAACGTGATTTCGCTTCTGACTTAAAACGTGAGTAAAAACGTTCCTGCGAACCGCACAAGTGGCGGCAATCGATAGGACTCCACCCATTGACCTATTTAGAGATTAGGTCCGCTACAGCCTTGTCTTACGTTTTCGTCTTGTAAACTGTGCACTACAAGCCAATTTGAGGGGAATCTTTGTTAGTGGTACATCTATAATAAATATTTGCAATGTAAGAGAGAGAAAGAAGTTTAGTAATTCGTGGACTCAGACTACATTAAATAAAGTTCGTGGACATATCTTTGTGTTTACATGAATTAGGTATTATTGTATAATCTTAATCGACATACTAAATTTTATATTATTATTTAAATTTATTATAAATAGTTTAATTAAATACTAAATAATATAATATATGAGCTTTCATTAATACTAAGCGTTACTGGCAAAAAATGCCGAGCAGGATGTTACTAAACAGTACGATTACTTCAAATGAAGAAAATTTTGATACATAAATTAACATCTTTACCAATCATCGATTATATTTAAACACATTAACTTTATATTCTGAATAACTTATTAGTAACTTAGTAGGAATCAAGAAATATAATATAGGTAAATCGGTATTTGCTACGAGACTATGAATAACTTGAAACTTCCAAAGCGTCTGGTCAAAAGTTGAATAAGCTTAAGCTACTTGCTAATTTGTTTAAGTTATCTTTAAATCAATTTTAAGTCAATTTCTTCTGTTAATAAATATATCAATATTTTTAACATTATGAAAAATTTGGCATTTCTTGATATCTTTTTTGTGGAAATAATAATTAAACCAACCATAAAAGTTAGGCATAACATCCCCATAATCACTTTTAAAGTGTTTTTTAACAGTTTGCGTAAATATGGTTGTTTTCTTGTTTTCAGATACATGATCTTTAAACCCTAAGAATGAGATTTTAATATCCTTTCAGTTTTGTTAAAATGCAACTTATTAATTAATTAATTTATAACAGGTAAGAGGATTCTTTTTCAGCTTGCATCTTCTTCAGATTTAACTCATACAAACATACCGACTGACAAACATTACAAGTTAAAAGAAAAAAACAGTTCAGTAACTTTTTTATTTGTTTATCAATCGATTTTCTTTGTTTATTTAATAGCCACTGGGCGAATACGGTACTTATAAAGAAGTACTATACGTCATCATCATGTGAACACCACCGAATTGAGTACCACCTCCTTTTTAAAAGTCTGCCAATAAATAAAAACGACAACATAACCATTTAAATATTTGAATAGTAATATGTGTATATTCGACAGCTGAATTCAATTGACAATATTGTACTGCTCGTACTAAATCAATATAGGTAGCAGTTACATAAAAGAGAGAAATGGGTCACAGTCTATACGTTTTAGAAAAATTTAATGGGTGAAATACGAGTTGTAGTTAAAATTCTTCAATTAAACGTGTACTTCGCAAGCGTTAAATTATATCATATAATTAATTAAAGCAGCCTTAATCTATATTCATACTTTGAATCCGAAAGCCATGTTCGTTTATTTCCTGTTGAACCTATGAAAGACGTAGTCGATTTTGATAACATTTAGATAGAATTATAAAGGACAAAGAGAGAGAACAGAGAAAATGTTTTTATTTATGTAATTTTTGTGCAATAAAGAGATCATATGCATCATGCACGTGTAATGCCTTTTATTTAAAACAAGCGACTCACACTTGCTCTGCTCGTAGGTCTTTAGGTACATTTTAAAGGTCAGTAGATTTCTCAAAAATTAGATATTTTTCCAAAGTAAGAATAATCCTGTATGTTGTCCTGGATAAGCTATAATCATATCATATTTCATTCAAATCTGTCAAGTGGTTTAAATAATTATTGCATTTACTCATATAACTACTAAAACTTTTCATAACTCCATGGTTAGCATCCAGCGAATATAAATTGTCTAAGACCATGATAGGCTCTAAGTCTATTAAGTCGGTAACCAAAAGGGGAAATTGGAAGCAGTGGCAAAAGTAATCACCCTAAACCGTATATCAGCTATGAATATGCCTATATTATGATTAAAGTCAATGGTGGGTGTACTAAATTATTAAAGGTCTTCGTATTAGACATTCATGTATATTTTTTTCTTTTCCACAAGCGTTTTTGAACTTTATATTTACCTATACTTGATTTCGTCGGGTCAAATCTTGTAGTTCAATTTTAAAGTTATCTTCGACCGGTAAAGTTTGTATGACAATGTGAGCTAAGTGACATCATTCTAAATCCAATTTCATCGACTCCCAATCATAAATGATAATTTTACCAAAATATTTCCATGCAAGAAACGTCTTCAATGCGCAATTTCTTGTATTATATTCTTAAGAATTTAAGTGTATACACCATACATTTCAACTAATCTCGGGAGGTTTGTAAGATGGACTACTTTTAACTAAAGACCGACGTTTTTCGCTTGGGCGTTGCGTATTAAGGCACTTGTTCTTGGTTAAATGAGAGTTCTTTTTAAGCATGCTCTATTTTTAAGAAACTTTTTTAGTATGATGTAGTAGTAGGTACCAGCCGATTGGTAAGAAAATCGTTTGTAAAGCCAAGTGAAGTGAGTTCAAGCCCTGGGTCTGGCACGTTGAAGATGTTATCATTTCCACCAAACGTATGCCGATAAATTGGCAATGATAATATATAAATAGTAATAACTATATAATATTATAGTATAAATAGTAACTACGAGTTGACAAAAATCGACTAAAATACGGCATTTTAGTCAACGTGGTGAGCTTTGTATAATCCCTGTGGCAGTAGATTAATAGCCTTCATTATTATACCGTGAATATCAAAATATTCATTGGTTCATTTATTTTTTATTTCTTAGTAACTGTCAATTTAACCCTCTTATTAATGTCTTCGAAGCGTGCTGGTTGAGCGCAGATTACTTTGCCAATGTCACGTAGAACATAAAAATGTAATTCACCGAATTTTGAAGACAAGTTGAACGGTTTAGCTATTTTTAATTGTATTTCATTAAGTTACCCCTCCTCCTTTATTCGTTAACTTGTCATATTGTGCAGTCGTCATGAGTCATTATTATTTTTGTTTGCTTGCGTAGCGGCCTCATCAAGTCCAATTATAAGTATCAGACATCAGTATCTGTTATTAGTGCTTAAATCGCCTTCATATTTTAATAATTAGTTATTTTTGTACGAATAAGTGTCAATACAATAAAAATCACTGAAAGAAGACCAAAAACAACCTAAGTATACCTATTATTATTTTCATACTTAGCCTAGTAATAGTCTTTATATCCTAATTTTGTATGATACAGATCATATTAATCTATATTTAATTTTTAAATTTAAAACATAGACAAAGGTTAAAATATATCTTAAGCCATACCTACTCCTTTTTTAAAGTTGGTTATAAATAAGAAACTACTACCGACGAAAGTCTCACTAAATAAAATTTGAGAAATAGGTACTCTAAAATTACAACATCTGTACGTAAACACTTTTACGACCCCTTCAGTACCTACTAAATCTCTTAAGTAGTACCTAATTGATATTTTGCTCCACTAATTACATTATAACTCAAGGTTTAACTACTCGTTTCCTTTCCTTGGATTTAGTTCTATTTTACTTTTGAATAAATATTCAAATTAAAAATATTTTATTCAGTATTATGTTCTAATCACTAAAAAAATTGTGATTGGTGGAAGATGGATGGAAATTTAGGGTTTCAAATATTTTTTGATGGCAAATCATAAAAAAATTAAATTTGGTTTGAAAATAAAAAAAATCTGAAGAGGGCTTCTTATCACCTAGGGTAATAAAAAATAGCCTACAACCTATTCTCAAACCTACCAAATAAACATAACAAAAATTCATGAAAATCGTTCAAGCCGTTTCGGAAGAGTTCGATAACAAATACTGTGACACGAGATTATTATATTTTAGATTTGTCACTGTCACTAATAGAAAAACGACTTGGCCTTTGTTGAAACATGTTCTTCCACATCCAATGCTGATTTTTGCCTTTACGTTTGCTTCTAAACGATAGTAACATAAAAAAAAACATAGAGTATGGTTATAACAGTTCCAGGTTTTTTTAACTTTCATGAGAATTTCATCATTATTTATTACTGTAAACATATCATAAAATTAGGGATTTTAGTATAAAGCAAAAGATTTATCTGAGGAGCAAGCTTATATTACGTGATTTATTGGTCATCGAGCATCATTCATAATACCAACTATTAATTAATTTGATGAAGTAACTGCTTAAAATATCTAAACAATTTAAACTATTTCAAATAAGAGTGTCTTCCATTCCACTTGACCAAGTTTGCTGTAAGGCTATCGAAATGTTCGCGTTAGGAACAAAAACTCAAAAATAAATTCGAAAAGATCGTTTAAATTAAAATAGTAAGGAAAATTTTAAATTAACCGAAAAATGTTTAAGAATTGATCATACTATTGGTAAAAAATACTTAAATTCATCTGAGTATTTCACCAAAACATAAATGTCATTAGTAACATGCTTTTTTAAGTAAAATTACAATACGAATAATAGTTCAAAGTGGCTTTCTATTATATTGAAGTTTACGTTCTCCAATAACAATTGAATTTATTCCCAATATCAACAGATAAAGCGCCACAACATCTCAAGGTATTAATAAGCTTCGGTTATATCTAAAAGCTCTAGATCGTCTCGAATAGCCTTCGAAAAATCGGGTCGGGACCCGAGCGACATCTACGAAAATAAACTGATCCACTTGGAAAGGTCAAATCGCAAAATAGAACCTTTAAATGTAAATATTTAATTCTGTATTTCGTTTTAGAAAACGTTGCGGATATTTCGAGGATATTTTAAAAGGTTGTCAGATTCGGATTTGGATTGTCTTCGAGGCAATTAGATGATTGTCATTTTGAGGGCACATGTTTTTTTATTTTTTTTTTAAATTTGTGAGTAAACAATGACAGTATTAAAAAAATCAGTATTAATATTTTAGTAAATTCAAAAACTTTTATGTTTTAATGCCACTATTAGAGGTGTTTATATAGAGTTATATGCGAACATCATTTAATATATTATGTAATTATCTATCTTTCATAAATTATAATCCATTAATTATAATCCATTAATTATAATCCATTAATTAAACTAAGAACTTACATTAATAATTATGTCTCGAGTGTAGATAGACGAAAGAAGAAGAACGGTCTACCCGATTTTGTTAGAACTTACTCATGGCAGATAGTATTCACATACATTCTTAATTTCAATTTAAAAGTTTCACTTTACACTGCAGGTATGAAATAAAAAACAACAAAACCGTAGCGTTTCCACGTCCATATCAATAATTTAACTCGAGAAAAACTTATTCGCTGAATAGAAGTAATAGTTTTTTATTTCTACTATAAATCAATACTCATTCTAATATGGTAGCCGGAAACTTGCTGGACTGGACGAGACTAGAAATGCATTGGCGCTAATTAGGTCGGATATGGGTCAGTCATCTATATAACTCGTATGTACTCCTTTATTCCGATTTACAAATGATATACAGGGTTACCTTTCAATGTAAAAACACATTAAATGGTGAAAATACATAGAGTAGTAGCAAATTACATGTAAAAAGTATGAATTAGTTTCAAAAAGCTAAAGAACAATAGCATAGGAAAGGATAATGTAGGTCTGTCTTATCCTAAAACAATACAATTAATTTATAAGTTGATCAAAAGTATAGGAGAAATCGCTACAGTTTCTCCTGAATTTGTTTGTAAGAAGGTTAGGAACATTTGAAAAACAAAACAAGTAAGATAAAAAAATCCAACCATTCACAAATGATTCATATCTTTATGATGATATCGAAAAATATAGACTCATATTTTTTGAGTAAATAAATGTTTTATAGGAGAATACGACGTCAGTTAAAAATGTTATATTGTTAATAAGTTATACGAAACAAAGGTATAAGAAATTCTTTTCAACTATCGATCTACTGAAAGAAAAAGCAACGGTGTTTGTACACAAAAGAGCTATACGTCTACTTTGATATAAGTGTTACGGTCACGCGATCACTATGGGAATTACTTAAAGAAATGAATGCTTTCATTTCATGCTTTAGATTTTCGTGTTTTCATACTGTACTATTTTCTCGTGAATATAATAATAAGACTGTTAAGTATATAACTACAACGCGATCCACATAAAATATGATATGTTGATATGATTTCAATAAGATTTTGAAAAAATATTAAACAAATTCGTTTGTAGATGTAATAAAATGCTACTTACATTTTTCGTATTAGAAGTAAAACTGCGCCTAGGTCTTTTGTAAATTTAACTTTACCGCTATAAGAAAACTTTCTAGTATTTAAGTCGAAAAACAAAAGTTGTGGGTTAGGCTGTTCTTGCCCTGACGGCTTGATTTGGTACTCGTAATTACACGAACGATTCATTTTATCACGCACGTTCAGCTTGTTGCTCATAACTTTTGAAATGCTTATATCTGTAATTAGACAATACGATAAAAATAATTTATATTTTTGGTAGGTACCTACACAATCTAAATATATAAAACCGAAAGGTTATTTACTTATTATTATTCACTTATTTACTCACTAATCACGAAATATCGAAAACAGCTTAACGTAAATATTAAGGTGAAATTTGACAGGGAGGTAGTTTATAATTAGTAGACGTCCACTAAGAGCGGATTTTACGACAGGGCTGGATTAAGGAGTTCTAGGAGCTCTCGCAAATTTGCATGAAAATCCTCAATTTTTTGTGCTACAAATTTACAGCACCGGAGTCGTTAGTAATATATAGAATTACTTGTCTTTTAACCTGAAATTATTTCATACAAACATGCAATATTATAATTGTGCTTTCTAACAACTCCAGATTTCACTTTATAATCATGCAGATAAGGAGCATTTAACAAAGTTTATTATACAACACTTTGAATACAGAAGCTTGTAATACTATTTACTTCTTCTATTTTCTCTGTCTTTAACTAGGATGCGTAAAAGTTGTGCTTTTTATGGGAATACTTACGTATGATACGACATCTTTATCGTATGTAATATAAAAGTTTTACAATCTCATAATATCTAGTCAAAACCAGCCGAATGGAAATGGTTCTCTTGTCCTAGTTAGGGGTAATAATTCCTTAATGTGGCAGTAATAAACACTTTGTTACTTCACGTATGCATACGTGAAGGTTATGTGTTTACAAAAAAGCTTAATGGGGTATTACATTAATTTTTGAAAAGTGTTTCAATTACACTCTGTAGTGATAATACACCACTAAAAAAACACATAATTTTTATTTAATCGATAAGTGTTATAAAAATGCGCAAATTTCGCGCCTCATTGGTCGAAAGCGCTGAACACAGTGGACGCCATTATTACTCTGTGTGTCAGTAGGTACGTCAGTGGATTTTGTAAACAAATGCGCTGATGATTTGTATGAAATTGATAATTGTTTATAGTTTAAAAATGAGTTATTATTCTACTTATTGTTTGTGTACTATTCCTGAATGCAAGAATACTTGTGTAAATACATCGAACAAATTATTTATTTTTGTGTACACGGCGGTATGACGTAATAAAGTGGCGTCTATTTCGTGGTGTTTAAAAACAGATAAAAAACCTGAAAGCTTTGAATTTAATTTTAAAATTTATTTTGTTATTTTATGAACTAAAACCAATATTTTCCGAATGCTTTTTGCCTTAGCTATTTAATGATATATTTTAAGATTGTTTTTCATATCCAGAGTAAAATACCATATTTTTATGCATTCTGAGAAATTTAATAAAAAAAAGTAAATGCGTAGGTATTGTTTAACCAGTCTCGTGTAACTGAATATTATGGGGGTTACGTCAGCTTATAAAATTACCTAAGAATTTTAGACAAACAATATATAAATTACTTATAACATGTATACGTATGTGCTTATAATATGCATAGCTTATTGTTTTAGTATTATTTACTTAAGTTTTTGCATAGTCATGACTTAATCTCAAATTGTTATTGGCATTTTTAAAATCTGTTGATTTATTTTAAATACAACTCTTAGGATTCTTATAAAACGAAATCAGTAAATAATTTACTTTAATCATTTTAAAATTAAAATAAAGAAATGTTGTAAGGTACTTTGGTGCCATTTTGGTATTTTTGAATTCATCTTGCAAATTTTGAGGGTTGAGAACTCTAAAAAAACCAAAATATATCAACGACAAAATCGATTAGATTTAGATTGCTTAATATAACCAATTGTTTTTTTTTATTCTATTCAGAATTAGTGCTTGACTACGTTCCACCTGATGGTAAGTGGTAACGCAGTCGTAGATTGTAAGTCGCACTAATTCAGTAGCCATCTATTCACTCTTGCCCTGAAGACACTCATATTCTAATCGGACGGAAACACTGACGCAGGTAGGCTTTTCCTGTCCTGATTGCGCACAGATACTTTTAACTACTTGAGACTCAAATCTATCTCGAGAATCTAATCAACGGCCATCCGACAGACATTATTTAAATCGCTATTAAATCGAGCAATTTTTAAATTTTGCTCCTTGCAAGTCATCTTCATACAATATTTCAAAACGAATATTTAACAAAGTTTTATTTTTTTAATTAGATTTTTCTTAATTTGATACAGGTACTCGTATGTTAGTCCAGTGTATCTAATATAGAAAATAAACAGGTATTAGATGCCAAAAAACCATGTACAACAAGACGACCTATATACATAAAACATAAAAATATTCTCAAAATGTCGTCGGTCAAGTTCATAATAATTATCATTAATAGACCTTTTTTGGACATCAAATTATTCTAAAGGTTATATAAACAGAGGGGAAGTGTCTGATGTAATTAATACAGAGATGACTTTTGATAAATATCTAATTACCCACAGTTGTTTCTTCGAATCGAAATAATAACATAACATGTAAGTAGCTATATTAAGATGGCAAATATGAAAAGCAAAAACGACCTTAGGTATATATGGTAGGTAGGTACATTAGATATTGCGCGCAGTTCGATATTATATTTTAAAATTTAGAAGCGAGCAAATATAATTATTAGTTATTAATAAATTCCATTTTTATAGATACTGTCTTTAATTTACATTACTTTATCGCGGTTTTTGTATTTTCTTAAAGGGTAATTGCGTATCAGATAAAAAATCCTATCCCTATTATATAAATCTGCATTATATATGCTTTGGTCATTGATATACTAGGAAAAATTTTTTCCTAGTATATGAATGGTTTTGGTACTAAAATCTGAAATAATAATCAGCAAAACCGAGTGTAAACGTTGTCTAAACAAGTTCACGTATAAAGAGAGCAGTGTAGTGGCATAGGAAAATAAAAATAAAAGCTTCCATAGAGGAAGGGCTTACTAAGAGAACTACGTTCACATATAGCCGCATCGTTTCAATGGGAGAAAGCGAATGTACTTGAACTAGGAGCACATCGATAACAGAATCAGGTCAGGGTCCATTACGCGTCGCGTGCTGCCGGCGCCGTATCTTGTTAACTAAGCGCCCCATGTAAGTTAGGCGTGGCTAAAATTTCGGGACTTTTCCGAAAGAAACCGACTTATTTATGCGGACTGTTCATAATTCATATCTTGTCACGTTTCAGAAATACACCAAAAAATATGTTCACCATAAAATAGTTTCAACTAACACTGAATAGTAGAAGGAAAAATATTGAATACTTACATCAATAACTATGATTTACGATCAGTTAAGTGCTTAAAACTTTTCGGCTCAATGTTAGTAAATTAAATTGGAGAAAAATCAGTTACTTATTGGCGAATTACTCGAAACTAAACAATTGAGTTATTTAGTTGCCCACCTAAGCTACACCAAAGAAATATCTTTCTTTCCGTATGGCGGTTAACCGTATCTTTAGAATGCTACATCCCTTATGAAGTTAATGTACATTTTATAAGAACTTAATATGTGATAAGATAATAAAGAGCAAAAAGTAAAACTTTTACGCAAGTATTCACTATACCTTTCATAAAAACAATAAAGTACTGTGATTGTCGTAAGTCGTCGTAAGACATATGAACAGGCCAGCGCGGTGGACTATGGCCGATTCAACTCGTACTGAGGGAGGCCCGTGCCCAGCAGTGGTGTTAAGGGCCCTTACACTAAGCCTATTATCATATTTGAGGTCATTGCGATTTTAAAGGTAGGTACGTTATTTACACGTATTTATAATGTACGTACATAGGTATGTAGATGACGTGAATCAAAGTAAGCCGACTTAGATTGTTCGCGATATGCTAATAAAAAAATATATTCGAAATTAGGTATCATGTTTCATTAAAATGTTTACAGAAAAAAATTGCGTGAGTGGTTTTCTACAATTTTGGTGCTAAGATTAATTTTTTTTTGGTGCTGTATTTCTACATTTCTTTTCTGTGTTTGATTGACATAAAGGCTATCCTTTAGAAACGATACAATCAGTAATTTTCTATGTTACCGACCAATCTCTTTTTTGTCTTCTCCATTCTATGTGACACTGGCGAAGTAAGTAATATATGCTCAACTGGCACGCCGCACGCTTGAAGCCAATTATTAACAAGATTAACAAGAGATTTGAATTGAATTGAATCAGTAATTTTGTGAAAAAAATCTATCATTACCATTCAATTTACATTAGTAATTACTATTTAAATTAAAAGTCATAAAAAATAATCAAAATGGGCTTGTGATGTTATTGCTGAGAGAACAAAATTATAGATACAATACTATCCGTAAATGTATACAGTACATAATTAATAAACTATTATATAAAAAATAAACCGTTTTCCTTAACTTTGTGGTCAATTTGTTTTTACATGGGCACTTGGAATCAACAGGAAATTCTTCTGTTAAATAATTAAAGTGTTCACACTATATAATATATCTTTACCAATTAGAATATATTGGATATCGCTGTTTAATTTGTTCGCGTCAAATGTCTATACAGCCTAAACAAGCATTCAAATTGAAAATGCCTCTTACTGTAAATTCTACAGTAGGTAATGGTAATCAATTATATCTACGAGTATATAACACACTAGATATTGCCTTCAGGTTTACCCGCATGAGTATTTTACTTATTTAGCACCACTGAGCTGTATAAAATGGCGGAAAATGGATTTATTAAGCTGATATATCGAACCTTTGATATGTCGAAGTCAAAACTGACATAAAACCTCATGTTTTTAGTCAAACAAAACATTAACACTATTTAAAAAACTTATTTATTGACAAAAAAATCATTCTAAAAATGTATGTTTTCAGTTATTTTATTCGTCCCACAGCTGGGCACGGCCCTTTACCTAATACAATGAGGATCAAGCCTTAAATTGAAGCTTATATTTTTTTCTGGGAGTAGCCCAACATGCCAATCTAAACATCTAATCTGCTTATAGTCACTGATTGCAAGACCAAACAAAAAAAAAGTTCATTAATTAGTAATTACCTACTTAGTTATTGAGAATCACATCACTTATGAATGCATTCTATAAAATAGTCATGAACATAAATATTAAATATCATTTATAAGCGCATTGCATTTGCAATGAGAAACACCATTACCATGAAACGGGTTTCAATCTGATATCAAAGGCAGATCATACCATCTCTAATTGTAACGTGAATCAATAAAATCCACTTAGGTCCGATTTCACCAATGGTGTCGTAATCGAAGAATAGCTATGCCAGGTATAAAATTATTCGCTGCATATATTCTCAGAATAACTTATAGTACGTTTCACCACTTTGTAAGGACAAAAAGTTACTCCTAGTATTACTATTCTTAGATAAGTGAATGCAGACAAATTAAAGAGGCTTGTCATGGTCTAGTACAGTATAGCATAACAGGACATTTCTAATTTAGTCGTCACTTTGAACTTGTGTCAATGCAGTATATTATCTATACTCTTTGTGTCAATGTGTCAGTGCTGTTTTTCAAACAAACTATCTGTAAAGTCACGCTACCCGGTGTTTAAATTTCATTAATATGCTTTGTGTTGTGTTTATTGTTTAAAAAAAATATCTTAAAGGAAACGAAGTGCTAACTTATATGCTTATTTATATTTATTTATTTATGTAATGGTCGCTCAGTAATAATGTACTCTAAGCGCTCAGGTGACATAATTTTGACACCAATTTGATTTTATCTGAGGAATAAGCCGGTTATTCCTTCAAAATTGGTGGTATAAGAGTTACTCTCGTATAACTTTGTTATGCTTAGGATAAGTAGTTGGTGAAATGAAAGTATGGTTATCTGAGAGTAAATAGCAGCTTTGTCCTAGGAATAAAATTTATTCTACTTTGATGAAATCGGACCTTAGTTATTTAAACAACAAGTACAAGTACAAGTTCAAAGTATAAATAACAAAAATTGTAAGCATTTATGGAGAAAATTTGAAATAATAATTCTTGATTAAGTTGAAGTACAATTTCAGTATGATACAGCGTAGTTACATTGTATGAAGTTAGTTTAATTTAAATTAGTTTGAAATTAATTTGTGTAAGCGCTGATTTCGCACGATCCTAGACTACAGTGCAATGCCCGTACCCATATAAATTTTAAAAACCACCTATTGTCACTGAAATTCATCAAAAAGTATTTATATTTTGTTATATATTAAAGAAAATATGAAATATGCTATAGGTACTTAATATTTATAACATAAAACAATCTGTGTGTGATTTTAATATAACTAGTTAGTAAATAACTTATATAAGTTATATATTGTAGTAATATTTTTATTAGTTTTTGAAACGGTAACGAAAATCCTAGTGTCTCATCTCCGTATCTAGTTTTTTTTGTTTATCTGTATACCCGCAACGGGACAAAAGATGCCGCATGATAGTAAAAGAAAGGGTTAACGTTTTAGCGGGATTTATTATGGCGAGTAAAAAAGTGTGTATAATTTTCCGTTTTTATACATCATTTTATTGTTTATTAATGTTTTTATGATCGAAAGAAACACGTGGAACTGCGGAGAACAGTTAAGATTTAAAACGAACATAATGTTAGTGTTTACGATATTCATATTAAGTATATTGGTTAATACTTTTAGATATCTAAAGCATCTTTGTGTTTCATGATTTACATTTAATATGTCAATTACAAACCACTAATAGGCACGCCAGTAAAATTCTACTAAAATCAATGTTGAACTCAATCTTTGGTTCTTAAATGTTATTTTAATGACTGTCTGATAATTATAGCCAAAGCCAAACATTATCACACAACTACTTAATAGGAAATACGCATTAAGAGAATAAACAATAATCTTACAAATGAAGGCTTATATTATATATAGATTTAAATTATTTAAATCTACTTAATAAAGTATTTCATACATTTTTGTTGTTCGGTTTAAAATAGTTTCGAATAATCAAGAGATATCTTTCCAATAGGTATGTGATTACGTACAATAAGTATTGAAAGTGAAGTCGAATGATGACGTCATAATTGAAAAATCATGCCGAATATGTCGTACAGCCCTTCCTGCTTATATAATTCTCGAATTCACTAAAAACTACCCATCTGTATGTAAATCCTTTGTATAAAACACAAATATATACTCTAGTAGTCCTCTTAGAGTCCTGCAATCAATAAAAATGGGTCTTGTGAACGGGAAAATGTTTTCGTCCAAAATAAAGTGGGTCAGCCCTAGGTCACTGCCATTATAACAAGTGCGTATCGAGTGGGTAGGTCGAAGACAGCTTACGTGAGATCATGATATTTTGATAATTGTCTATTACTTTAAAATAACAGATTTACAGAAATGTTTATTGATTTAACAAATGTATACATCATTTTCCGAACCTCTCGGTTTTACTATGCGTCGTAACAATGCGTAATGTAAATTGATTTCGATAACGTTTTGAGTGCTTTAAAGACAATAAACTTTTGCTTAATAGTATACAATAGTGAAAATATATGTATGGAATATGTACGTAGGTATATTTGTTACGTGTTTAATCAGATGGATGGATTAATTTTAGATATACATAATTGTAGACATTTTGGTTATACATATATTATAGGTATAAAAATTTATAATTTTACATACATACACATATCCAAACAAATTCGGATAGGTTTTTTTTCTTCAACCCATAATAAAAAAGGGGGTAGTTAATCCTGCTATTCATAGATAATACAATGTTACAAGATTTAACAATAGGAGTAAAGGGAGATTGTCTGTTACTTACCAGTATTCGTCCGGTGGTGGTTTGGCCGGAGATAAGTTCGCCGGCCCAATCCTTGGCCTCGGTCATAAAGGTACCTTCGAACTCTTGTTTCCCTTGTCGCGCTGCCTTCTGCTCCTTCTGCTTCGGGTCGTTGGGCGAGAGCTCGGGCTCCTTGCGGCAGCATACATACGCGCAAGCGCGCCAGAATAGCACCACGCATAGTCCCGCGACGAACGTGAAGATCGAGGATAGGAGGAAGCACCACCATTTTCTGACACTGAGACATTCTGGTTCAGTGGTCGGCGCGGTCGTCGTCCCTTCCTCGGTCGAATCCATTCCAGGGCGCGAGGCATCCAGACAGGCGCGCCATGCACGTGCGACGCGCGCTCGCACGCTGCCGGCGCGCGACTGACACTAAGCGGGAGCGCCGCCCGCTCGATGCCCCGCAATCGATCCGCGCCTGCGCAGTGACGAGCCCGCTACCGACCGCTCATGCTGACCCCTCGACCTTCTCTTCTCCTGCTTCCTGGATCCACGACGCCCTCAACCCTCACCTGCTTCCCATCCACCAGACCCGCACGGGCCACTGTTCCGATACTAATTGTCTGTACCGAACAGATTTTCCTTCACAGCTAGCTGATTCAGGCCGTCACTTAAATTGCAATGTAAATATTTTATTCACAGAAAACTAGATGCGCTCGATACGTTCATGTCACACAATCGCTTCGACGGTTCTAAGCAGACTACGGGTCGGTGTTGCCACTAAAATAACGTGTATTTGTTGTGTGCTGTGGCGTCGAGAATATTTTGTAGGGAATGCGGAGGTTTTAGAGAGGTCAATGATTTCAGTTTTTCGTGACTGACGCCCTCTGCGTGCGTCACTGTGCGCTACGAAACTCGTAGACGTCTACGGATACGTGAAATAGGACATGGCTTTATTGTTCTTATGTTATGTGTATGAAATTTTGATTTTTCTAGTATATTTTTTATTACTTATTAAATAAAAACTGATTTGACGTTAATATAAATAATAATTAATACAATAACTTTCTGTAATGACCATAATTTTGTTTGGGTAAAATGTCGTACTAATAAATATTGATAATTAATATGAAACTTATAAATGATTTCGAATACATTGTAGGTACTTACTAAAGTTCTTTCTTTCCAATTTTTTTTCTCAACATATTAGGGGAAAATTCACTTAAGTTTACAAATTTGGGTTTCGCCAAATTCGGGTAAAAACTCAAATTTTAATTCATTGATAAGCAAAGTACAACTTATATATTGCTTGACCTAAGTAACATTACAGATCTCGTTATACTTTACTAGTCTACACAGATACCATATTCCATACAAAAAAATCGGATAGATGTCGTTGAAATGCGTTGTATTCCATGAATACGTAAAACTCATGTGATTATTATAAAAAACAGTTATTTTAACAGTTCTTAACCGTCATGAAGTTAGTAAAAAGTAAAAGCGAATTTATAGTTTTTATGTGTCTTTTTGTCTGTGACCACAACACGACGAATCTGACTGGTCAGATTTTAATGTTTGGAACATATTATAGGACACTTTATACTGGAGGACAATATCTCTTCTGTGAAAAAACCATACTAACCGACAAAATACACGTATTGATAAACCCGAGCGGAGCAAAGGTATTATAAATGCATAAAATTTTTGTAAATTGTGGGTAGGCACTGTCTGTAACAAGTATATAAACCTATGAGACGTGAAATACCTTAGTGTCTCCCGTGACCATGATTGCTGTAAAGCATTCGAAACGTCGGGAACTAAAAATCAAAATAAATCCGCGACAAAATCCGAAAAGGTAGTTTCATTTATAATGTCGAATATTCGCGTAAATCTAAGAAAGTATTATGGATTGATCTTACTTAATCATCAAACCAAACAGCTGAAAGGATCTGGATGATGATGATATCTAACACAGAGATACATCATAATTCATAACCTGGAATAGCACATAGGTTAAATTTTTAACCCGAAAAAATTTACAATTCCAGTGGACTAGATTTGTTTTGTTTATGAAATGGTAGGGGAGCCCATGATGCTAAATGTGGATTTACTCGAGCGTTGCTAAAACCAATAAGATATTGTTAGATAATTGGAAGAATAAATGGTCCTATAATATTTCCACTATCAGCGATGGGGGCAGCGTCTACAAACTTTCGAAATTGTAAAAAAAACAATGACAGACATACTCAAGCGTGTCAGACTCCATGTCTCTGATATGGGATTTGCGGGGTGGGAGTGGCCAGCCGGGAGGGGTGAAAAATATAAAAAAACGAATTTACTCGAACGCGTCAGATTTTTAGAGGGGGCGTTAATTGAACCTTACAGATGCTTCAATTTCTTAAAGTGACGATTTGGAAGTGATGCAAGTTTGCAGTGAATTGCTAAAAATGTAAAGCACGAGCACGTCAGATTAGCATCCCGAAGGTTCATCATGATGTCCCAGCCATATTGAATAAAAATCTGACCAATATTTTTAACGGTATATAGGTAATCTGCCAACTTGAAAAAAAATACCATGAGGAATAACCAATAAAACTTTTTTAAAAGGTAGATCTTCTTCACAGAAAACATTTCATATCATTATCATTTATATTATCAAAATAACGAAATATAACTCACCAAATTTGATTTACAAAATCAACGTCGTATTACAAAAAACAAGCCAGAGCTCGGCTTGCGCAAATCGTCAGATTCCCACCGCACATATTTTTTGTAATTCTGGTATCATAAAAAAATCAACTGCGCTCGAGTAAGTCAAGACATCTCGTCTAAGCTAGCAACGTTTATAGTTTAAAAAAGAGTTGTTATTCTACTTATTGTTGGTGTGCTGTTCCTGAATGCAAGAATACTAGTGTAAAGTACAAGAACACTAATGTAAAAACACCAAACAAATTATTTATTTTTGTGTACACGGCGGTATGACGTAATAAAGTGGCGTCTACTATTCGTGGTGTTTAAAAACAGATTAAAAAACTGAAAACTTTCGATTTCATTTTAAAATTTATTTTGTTATTTTATTAACTAAAACCAACATTTTCCGAATGCTTTTTGCCTAAGCTATCTTAAGAATATATTTTTAGATTGGTTTTCATATGGAGTAAAATACCCTGATACGATGCGCAATGATGAACGCAACCACTATCGCCAGCCAGATAACCCGTATTATGATTGAGAGATGGAGAGAGTGGGAGAGATAGCATATCTAAAAACTGGCCTTACTGAAATTTTTGTTTTCCCGACATTGCTAGCTCTCGTACCAATCATTTTTTTTACAACTTTTTTACCCTCTCACCCCCTTAGGTTAAGTTTAAACCATCAGATTAGCAAGTTAGATACTTTTTAGTTTGTAATTAACCCCTCTTATCTTAATCAGACGCGCTCGAATATTTCATATGATCAATTTTTTTACCAATTTCTGTTCTCAAGTTCAAGTTCTCCTGAGCGTACCTACCCTTGGTGGGTATTGAGGGCTGATACCAGTTGGAGGTACTTGTCGATATGTAAGGTATCCTACCGAATATTAATCTCACGCTTTCGTGTAAAACCCAAAATTCCCTCTTGGGCTCCCCTACCAAAATACATTAACTAGAAATATTAGATATTAGCAGACCCGGCCCACTTCGCTGACCATAAGGTAAAGTAACTTAAACGGTTTTTATAATCTTCTAACAAAATAAAAGTATCCTAAGTTACCCCATTTAGCATTAGCTATCTGCGAGTGAATGCCCCATTAAAATCCGTCCAGCTTTATCAGAGATTAGCCGGAACAAAGAGAAAAAATTTTTTGAAATTATTTTTTGATGTAAGTATATATCGTATATTACTGTCATATGCATTCAGTGCAAGGCTGTTAATTGCTAATTAAAAACAGACAATTCAATTTATATGTACTGATGAATAGGATACGACAAAATTGCTACTAGTGTGGTAACATTACAGTATAAAAATTATTATATTCAAAAAACATTCCATAAGTTCAATATTTTATTTCAAAGAGTTTTTCTATAAACTAATAATAAGTACGTACAATTTTATTGAAAGAGTCTAAATACCAGCAAATCATATTTAAATACATATTTTTTTAACATTACTTGACATATTTACATAAACAAATACTAGAAAATGGATAAGTTACTTTACTATAGTTACAAATTTTCAAGATATAATGTATTTATAACTACTTTTATCTATCTAAGCAATATACCTACATAATATACCTACACATACATAATATATGTATTTTCAATGATATTAAATGTTGCCAGAATACAATTTTAAATCAAGGCTACTGTTTCAAAAGAACTCATACTTATTGCACAATTAAGTTTATGACAGAAAGTAACTAAATCATGTGGCAATAAAAAAATATTGCCATATAATATGTATAATAGTTTAATTCAATTGCATTCTTATTAACCTTTAACTGGTAACACTTAATCATTATTGTTAACTATTTAACTTTCAGGTAGTGTGTCACCAATCCACTTTAAGTATGGTGGATTGCCATTTTTGATTGGTAAAGAAATCACTTCACACACCTCATACGGATGATTGGCACGCACAAATTCTATTAGCTTGTCCACAAGTGATGTCCTGGTTTTGATCATTAATAGAGCCTATAAACAAAACAAACATTATTTAATTATTTTGTTATACTATTGCTTTTGGCTCCACTGAGATGCATTTTTATGTATAACTATAACTTGTATTACTTGTATAATAATTAAATATATAATTAAAATATTTACATCAAGTTTTTTTCAAGTGAAAAGCAAAAAAATGGACACAACTGTTTTCAAAGACATCAGAAATAGAAACCCATGACCATAGTACAAATATATGTGCTCATCACTGTAATGAATGCCCTTAGTTGTAGTTACTTATCATACTTTAGTTGACACTTTAAATTTAGAAGTTTAGTTTGATTCTGATTTTCACTATTTATTTCCTAAAATCAAATAATTTGGAACCAGAAAAAAAATGAATTATAATAAATTTTAATCCATAAAGTTTCGTAATATACATGTCAGGGTGGATATACATGACATAAATAATATTGAAATAAAAAAAAATTTACTGAACAGCTTGTATGCTTAACATCAAAAGATTCCCAAGAGACGCAAGAAAAGCAAGGGTAAGTCGTAGGTTTGACGATTATCTTCAGTACTTTAATTTGTTAAACTAACAATTAATTATTGTCAGTACTGTGTTATTCTAAGCTTTTTTTTTATATATATTTGGTATTATTTAGAATGTGTAAAATTACTAACGGAATATGGTAACATAACATTTTCAAACCTCATTATCTTCGTTTACTTCATTTTTCCATTCATATATAGATGTGACTTGAGGAATAATGTTAACACAGGCAGCAAGTTTACTTTTAACTAGACCATGTCCAATGGTTTTGCCAACATCAATGCTGGGAACTGTCACATATGCGACCGAGTATTTATCTGAAATTTAAATGAAATATATTATATGTAAATATAAAATATAATATTTTAATCCACAAAATTTGGAACAAGTCCAAAGACATCAAATAGTGAGCCTTGAGGCTGTCAAACGCTATATGCCTTAACGGAAGCAAAAGGAGATATAATGCATAGAAACTTCTATAATTTTGATTTTACTTGATACCAATAAGTAGAAATGCGTGAAATAAAACTTCGAAGTAAAATGTATTGTTTTCAAAAATGAAAACTTTAAATGCTTAGTTAGAGCTGGTTAGTTAATATTTTATATTTTTTTTCTTACCGGCATCCACACTACCGGACATGTTTACTTGTGCAACGACAAAAATAGGTCTAAAAAGTGATAAGTATAAAGTAATAAGACATTTACGATTAATCACATTGAACATGTTATGTTTCTAGGTTCTGTATAGTTTCGTTTTTTGAAAAATATCAGCATCTACTGCCTAGGTATATTCTGTAATTGTATTAGTAATTTAACTCGGAATTCGGAAATCGGAATTTTAATCCGATTCCAGATTTGACAATTGACAGTTTCAGCGTTGCACTTGCAACATTATGACAAGTACTAAATAGTGACGTTGCGAAATTATTCGATACGGAAATGGAATATTTCCGGATCGATTCCTCTCGTTTATAGTAGTATATCTAAACAACTACTACTTTGATAGAAACTAAGTATATCAGGAAATTAAATATTTCTGAACGGATAATTTAGTTATGACGGTTAATTTTATTAAGGATCTGATAGTTTTCTTTAATAATTGTGTGTGAAATAAATAAAAAAATGTAATCATGAAGGAACATGAGAAATAAAACAAATGGATGTATTATGGTAATATTTTACGAGGTGCACGAGCGCCAGGTTCCCAATACAGAAAACTATCTATCTAGGCTCTTTTATTATAAGCTTTGTTTTTAATATAAAAAACAAACATATTAACTTTTTATAAGATAAAGCAGTGGTTACTAATTAATAAATAATGATTATGAATAATTATGTATTTATTTAAATAAAAATCAATAATTTAGTCTTTAATTGGCACACCAATATTATGATTACATAAACATAAATCGCGATTGTTTATCGATTTTTATGTTCATCACTACACTATTAATTAATGTGGTATCATTATTTTACAAAATGACAGTAGCTAATGTCAAATGTGGAATCGAATTATGATTCCGAGTTATAGTATTGGTAATTTTGTTAGTCGTTACTCGTTAGTAAAATGTAAATTTCATATGACATCACCGACTATCAAGAAATATGACATTGACAAATGAGAACTGACAATTGACAAGGTATAGTGCATTGTAGAGAACGCATCAGTTTATAACTATACTCTTTGCAATATATTGAGATAGGAAACTGTATTCTTTTGTCATTGGTATAGTTCCTCAAAGTTATCTGGCCCGGTGACTAAAACAGAAACTAACTAATATTTTGGCCCATGGAGTCGAAGTGCTAAGCACTTTTTAAAAGACATCACACCTCGTCTTATCGCCTCCACTGGTGACAAGTGAGCTAGCTCATTTTTCGCCCAAAGAATCGGCATTGCCATTCAACGGGGAAATGCAGCTAGCATTCTTGCCACTATTCCACGCGGACACGACTTGTACAGTTATAATTAAGTGAACATTTGCTTTGTATATATATAGTTAAGTTTACTTGTAATTTCCTTTATTGTAAGTCGCTAATACAAAAGGTTAAGGAAATATAATCAAAAATATACGACTGGGGTATTAATTTACTTCACTATGTTAGTTAAGGGTTAACAAGCAACGTAGACGCGCCCACACAGGCCGCGACGGGCGCCGACGCGCCGCGCCGCGCCGCGCCTTTGAGCTTACCGACTCCCGATGGATCGGACGGACAACAAGAGGCCACCACGGGCTTCATCGGATGCATCGGTTCCCACGGCCCGTCGGTCCGGCGCGGCGCGGACTGATCTGTGAGAAAACGGGCCGTGGGACCCGGCTTTTACATTTTTATGTTGCTTTGGGTAAGCAAAACTTTATTGAAAAACTTTTATTACCGGCAATACCAAATGTGATAATAGCGACTCTCTCACCGGGCCAGATAAGGGGTCACTGAAGTTAGCTCCCTAAATTTAAATTTTATCGTTCGTCGTATGTACTTTTTTGTTCACTATAAACATTTTGTTTGTTCCTCTCTCTATTCTCTCCACTTATTTATTTAAAAAGATATTAAAAATGAGCCCTAAAGTTGGCCCCCCTATCGCATTTTCTTAATATTTTATTAGCAAATACGGGTCAATAAATCTCTGTTTATTAATTCATGTATAAAAACGTTTGTTCCTACTTGACATTGTTTATTTTTGTTTAAGTAACATTTTTATTTGCTGAATATTTGTATTCTAAATATTTACACAGCACATGCGTCAACTTTATGTTTAAAGTTTAAACTTATAACGCGGTCTTTTTGAAAATTTTTGTGACAAGCACAGTGATTACAGTGAGTGTATTACGGCCTGTCCGCACTGCGAAATTTCACCGTGCGGTTTTTTTTCCGCAGTTCTGTAATACATGGAATCTTATAGAAGTATCCGCACTGGCTGTAAAAAATTAGCGCGGAAAATGTAATAAAAGTAATTCTGATCGCGGAAAATAAATCGCGAGAATAAAATTCGCGCGGTGAAATTTCGCAGTGCGGACAGGCCGTTACTGTTAAAATTTTACGTATAGAAGTCACAGAATATTTTTTTATAAGTTTATCGTTATAAACAATTGTTAGTTGTTTAGGCCAGTGTGACAGAACAATAATACCCTGTGCGGTGGACTATGGCCTAATCTTCCTCATTTAGAAGGAAAGCCTGTGCCCACTGCCCAGCAGTGGGACGTTATAAAAGGCTGAATAGAATTATAAAAGATATATATTTATATGAAAAGTCGTTTAGTAAACGAAGGATCATGGGGACACTGTGGGATTCTGTAAACCGTGAACCTAGTACCACAGTGTAATAATATGTTTTATTGACTTTGCTAGTACTTCAAAATTAACATAAAACATACACTATGTAGAGAAGGAGAATAAAATGTTAAATAAGTTATTACAATAACATGGCTTTATTTTGAATGCTAATTAAAAAATAAATAAAAACAAACTAGGTAAATGGAAGTGTTCCTTATGAAACTCATGCTGGTTTTATTTAAATTCAGCTATTATTCAGATATTTTTAAATCACAAGAACAGCATGTTGGAATATGAAAGTAGCCTCTCACAGTTTGGTTGCCCTCTATATAATACATTTCTTTAAGCCTCGTCTTTTGAATGCACTGGCCCTCGTATCCCAACAACATTGTATTACTACGGCATAACATGGATATATCATCGCTGAAATAAGCATATATAAAAATTTATTAATAATACCATAAAATAACTATATTTACACTTATTACCTAATAATCGCATCGCAATATTATTCGCATTCTGTGATAGATTGAAAAAAAATAAATAAAAATAAAACAGAAGAGTTAGGTAATCCAAATGTAACTAATAAAGTTGGTTACAAAAATAAATTATATTTTTTAAAAATTTTAAAATGTTTCCGCGGTTTATATAAAATATGAAAATTCCCTCCTATCTCCGAAACTAATGCATGTTTAAAATTTACAGGAAAATATATATCAAAAACCTAATTTTATAATACATAATAATAATATGGTTAATACACGATTTCTTTACTTTTGCTTTAATAAATGTTTGTTTAAAAATATATTATAGTTCATAAAAACAAAAAAAAAATGTGTAAAAATGCACCTTGGTTGGGTGGACTCTGGGCATACTCCTACATTAAATACTTGCATTGGAACATCATCGTTTAGGATATGCTTAAAATCACCACTCTCATGGTGAGCGACTCTTGGTGGCCAAGACTGGAATTCAAAATTTAAAGAGCAAACATTGTGATTTTTACTGTCGGATAAAGGTATAGGTACGGCTTACAATAATCATATTACATTGTAATTAGATTTTTATTTTCGCATATTATTTTTATATGAAACCTCCGCTGATTTGTGGGGGTTATTAAAAATCTCATTGCAACGTAATTTATTATACAAAACGAGTTCAGAATAAGTGTACTTTTACATAACTTTAATAGTAGTTGTCTTATTGCAATGTTTTTAAAATACCTTTTTTATGGTTTTACAAAGACTTTTTTTATCTGATTCCATGTCGTCTTCTGATCTACGCCCCGATTCTATCTGTAAAATATAATATTAAGTAAGTATATTCATAGTTTAACAAAATTTAATAAGATAATCAGGGCTAGCTCAATTCAAGAATTTAAAATGCCTTACTAATAAAATAAATAACACAAACATCATAATATCTTTCGTAGGATATTAGCAGGTATATTAAAATTACGAGTAAGTACTTTAAATGAGTAGGGTAGAGTTCTCATGCAAGCAAAGCAAGTGGGTGCTAGTAGAAGTTAAATTACTAAAATGTTCCCACGGCTGTACTCGCCTCATGTGTTGGTAATTGGTATAGAGTGTGCTAAACCTTCATCAATAAATAAGCTATTGAGTTCCATAAATCAGCATGCGCATACCAATAGAAAAAAAACAAAGTTTCAAACTCTATACAGTTATCAGAGTTTCAATTTCCCTTTCTAACTTCACAGGGATTAAAAACCAAAGATATAATATGTTTATACTTACTATATTATAAATGCAAAAGTAACTCTGGTTGTGTGTCTGTTTGTCGCGCTTTCACGCCAAAATTACTGAACCGATTCAAATGAAATTCTGTACACAGATAGTCTAGAGCTTGAGAAAGGACATAAGTTACTTTTCAAGGCCAAAAAAGGGCTGTAAGGTTGATATAGGGGGTGAAAGTTCCTGTGGAAATTACGTCATTTTAGAAGCTAGAAGCTTGAAACTTTTTTATGGCTTTTGATTAGATATAAATACGACGATATTCAAAGTTTGTAAAAAAAATATACTAAGGGGGTACCCAGGGATGATCCCGAGCGAAGCGAGGGTAAATCGCTAGCTCTCTATAAACAGCCGTATGTAAAATTTCATGTTCTGGATTTTATTTATTACTAGCGGAGTACGCGTCTTTACTTGCGTTAAAAGTACAAAAATATTTTTGGCTTTATGTTATTACTTTATGTACCAACAATTGATTCCCCATTTAAAAATCCACTCCTCTTTTCTGAGGAGCAGTTATTGTGTATTTCTGTGAGAAAAAAAGATCTTCCTGTAGTAATTATGATTCCATAACAAGTGCTTACTGTATACGTTGGGTCTTCTGGAGGTTCGTCAATATTAAAAATGGTCTTTCGAGTTTTAAGCTGTAATCGGAAAGAAAAATAAATATTAATTTTACGGTTAATTTATTTATTAGGTCGAGCGAAGTGAGACCTAGAACTATCCCACAACCTCAGCATTTTGCCGTACACTTTACTGAAAAACTATCACGCCTATACTTGTAGATTTGTGCTTTAACATAGTCGTAGTAAAAAAATATATATAATTTTTAAAACCAATAAAAGAATGAACATAAATAATTTTGTGTTCATTGGATATTATTGTACTACTAACACCATCTGTTAGAAAACCAAAGAGTTAACATTGCTGTAACATTATTACCCGTCAGATTTTAGAAAAACTACGCGAGCTATCATAAAGCTCAGCTTTTTGATAGTTTATGGTAAAAATATTTATTAAAAATACACAAATCAATATTTCACAGAAATATTTTGCGGAGAAGTAATAATAGAGGTTAAAGTATGAAATTGCCGTTTTATCGTAATAGGTACTTCGAATTGACATAGAACCTTCAAGGTTTGAGATTTTTGAGTGAAGTGCTTCTTTTAAAAAATGTATAACATTCGATTATCGACTTTTGTTGTTTTGTTGTTTTTTTTATTCAGCTTAGACAAGAAAGATGGATACTTCGAAAATTCGAGTGACTTTTGAATACGAGTTCCGACGCGGAACTAACGCGGCAGAAACAGCTCGCAATATCAATGTTGCGTTTGGAGAGGGGACTGCTAATGATTAATGAATGCACCGTGCGATTTTAACCATTATTGCTCCATGTTAACGAGAGATCTAATACAGCACGAGAAACCGTTTTAAACGAACTGCAATTAGAAACCATTCGTCACCCTCCGTATTCGCCAGACCTTGCTCCAACGGAGTACCATTTTTTTCGTAATTTGGACAATTTTCTACGTGATAAAAAGTTTTCTTCTCAGGAGGCTGTACAAAATGCTTTCACACAGTTTGTCGAATCTAGATGACCAGAGTTCTATCGTAAAGGCATAAATGACCTTCCTATTATCTAATAGATTTGCCAAATTGCTGCCATCTGGCAGCAATGTATATGTCGCAGCCATCTAGCTTAATAAGACGTTCAATTAACAGCCTAGCCTCTTTACTAAACAGCGCCATTCAACTAGCGGCCTGAATGATATTCCGGCGTAGCGTTAGTTACAACATTTAATAAATTGGCTGGCTAATGCTTAGGCCATTCATCGATTTCAACGAATATCTAACACTTTATTGCTTTCTGATCTAAACTAAGTGATTTTTAGATGCAGGATATATGCCAAAAATAAAAAATAAATAACCCTAACCTACCGAGCTGAAAATTTATTATTTTAAAATCCCACGTGATATGCCAAAATTAAAAAAAAATAACCCTAATCTACCGAGCTGAAAATTTATTATTTTAAAATCCCACGCGATATGCCAAAAATAAAAAAAAATAAACCTAACCTACCGATATGAAAATTTATTATTTTAAAATCCCACGCGTGCTGCCCGGTTTACCAATTTATAAGGCGTTATCACCTCAAAAATGAACAGGCTAGGCGAGTAATTAAATGTCATCGATCCAAGTCATTTGCCTAGCTGTTCAATCAAATGGCTGAATATCATTTAGGCCGCTAGTTGAATGGCGCTGTTTAATAAAGAGGCTAGGCTGTTTATTGAACGGCTAATTAAGCTAGTTGGCTGCGACATATACATAATAATAGTAATTATTTTGATTAAATAAATATGTTATATTAAAAGAAACTAATTTCAATATTTCTATCATCATCATCATCATCAACAGCCTTTTGTAGTCCACTGCTGGACATAGGCCTCCCCCAAGGCGCGCCACTTCTTCCTGTCAGCTGTCGTTCGCATCCATTCGATGGCTGCGCAGGTTGTCTTCCCATCTCGCGGGTGGGACTCCCACGCAACGTTTGCCAGTACGCGATCTCCACTCAAGGAGTTTCTGGCTCCAACGTCCATCAGTCCTTCTGCAGATGTGGCCCGCCCATGTCCACTTCAACTTGCTAATCCGACGCATAATTCCGGTCACTTTCCCCTGTCTAACACCTCGTTGCAACTGGATAGGTCTCGTCTGGTGGTCTTGGACCTGGACGTTTTTAAGTTGCTTCAGGGCCATCTCTATCTCATCCATGGAGATGTCAGGCAGGTCCTCCGTGAAGTGGCGTGTTAATGTGGCACTTGGATCTGCAGGGTCGGCATCTGTTCTGTTTCGGTGCGAACGGTACAGTCGGCCCTAGAAATCTTCAATCTCGCAGTGAATCTCTGGCTTTGAGGTGACCATGCCTCCACTAGCATTCCTCAACTTCGTGAGGTGGCTGCGTCCGCGGTTTTGGGCAAATACGCGTGCCCCGCGGTTCCGCTCAATCGCTTCCTCGATGAGGAGCGTATTCGAGCGCCGCAGGTCACGTCGTATTGCTTTCTTGATTTCTTTGTTTCGCGCCCTTTCCTTCGAAGGAGTAGCCAGTGGAGTTTCTCGTCGAATCCTCATCAGCTCGAGTTTCGTCCGAGAGTTTTGATTTTTTGGCGGCCGTCCGCTTCCTGCAGAACTTCTCGCCCTCGCTGTAGATAATTTCAGCCACATTATCGAGGTCCTGGTCATTTTTCAGTACAAATCGGCAATTTCATACTTTAACCCCTATTATTTATACTTTCGTTAGTTTTATATAATTTAATGATTTATTCTAATTGCTACCTTACCTATGATGACGAAAAAGTGGATTTGAATTTCAGAAAATAAATTATTCAAGGATAAAAAATATTTATTAAATTATTCGAATAAAAAGTATAAAACATCGACGTTATTAAATCCATTACTTAAAATCAAGTATGTAACTTTAAATTAGTAGTAGTCTTAGTAAAATGGTAGTAATACTTTCTTAGATTTACGCGAATATTCGACACTCGACGGGAGAGACCTGTCTCGTGACCATGATTGCTGTAAAGCATTCGAAACGTCGGGAACTAAAAATCAAAATAAATCCGCGACAAAATCCGAAAAGGTAGTTTCATTTATAAAGTGGTAGTAGGTCTAGGTACTATGTTGACCCTAAAATTTGATTAAAGGATTAGAAAAATTTGTGGAGCGTACATTAAAACATAAGTAAAGTAGGTACCTCAACGATCAACTTCCTTGCTAATTCAGTGGGATAGTTATCAACATTAGCACATATTCCGTATTGTTTACATTCTTCTGGGATGTCTAAAGAAAACAATAACACATGATTGTTAATGTCTCTTACGAGTATATAAATTAAAAATGTAGTAATTTATATTAATAACTAAATTATAATTTTTTAATTGACCCTTTGACCCATCGTGCTTTTTTTGTTACCCGAATATTCATCCAGGGTCCTGAGAATACCTCAGTCTTTAAGGACCTTGAGGTGTAAACAGTTTAAAAATTGACATATTACAAAAGGTAAAGTTTTGGAGATACCCTTGCGTTCCATTTTTATTCATGGGCAACAGTAAACAACAGCCGTAGACTTAGAGGCTCGGTTACAAATATGTGCAGCCAACAAAGCTAAAACTTGGCGCTATGCAGCTAGTTTTGGAGTCCTCATCGTCATCATTCATATCCTCAATAAATTATTCTAATTCTTACTAATTTAATCATACTCATTTACTTCATTAGAATATTCCACGTCACGATTTTCATCCTTTTCAGTATCTTTTTGTTGTCTAATCAGCCGAGAATCCATTGCCGCTACCATTCGTTTATTTTATTTTTAAATTAAAACCACAACACACAAGTAAAAAGTAGATTTTCATAAAAAAGTAATTATTTTAAAAACAATTTTACTTCTCGAAGACCTTTTTCTCAAAATTATGCGCAAAGTAACATTTGCTGTAGTTTGCATCAAATAGAATGCCTTTTAGGAAGGTAAAAGTAGAATATAAATTATTGAGCTTGCATATTATGCATAATTGTAAGTGCAAAATTTGTTTACTTTTTAAACTCCGGGCTTTGAAAATCCCCAGTGACGGGTCAAGGGTTAACCTGAGATAATTGCAATTTGAAAAATATTTTTCGATGTAATTTATATTTCCTATTGCACGTAAGTCGTAACCAATATACTCTATGGTCGTAACTTACCGTCTTTAATAGAATCCGTTATTGAAATCTGAAACTAAATAATAGGCTAGGAAATAAAATAATTTATGATAATAACTCAAGAATTTCAAAAGTGATAGAAATATTGATTTGAATTGATTATTATGTATGTAAAGTTATAAAATATTTACTCTTACATAACAAAACAAGATAAGAACCACTCCTGCTCGAGCCATGGGTTTAACTACAATTCTGAACCATAACACAATTTTATATACTCGTACTAGGCATAAATAATTAATAATTTAAACGAGGCCAATCAAAGATTTTTCAATAACACTTTATAATTGAATATTAGCTACAGGTATATGGTGATGTTAAACTATTGTTGTTAGGTATTCACCCGACTGCGGTGAAGCCCAAAGGAAGGTTATGTGTTTGACGGATGTATGTATGTCTTATTATATGTTCCGTCGTAATTACTTAATGAACCATCTCGTAATGTAAGTGTCACAAATAAAAAAAATACGCATATGAATTATAAAAAAAAACGAAAAGAAAAAACAAGCACTTAGATGTCCGGTGGTCTAGAATTCTGTAATATATTATTATTGAATGAATACTATTGAAGAAAATAAAATATATTCTAATAATGGAACATAACAACTGAACAGTCGGGATCCATTGCTAAATTAGATTGGCTATCGAATAAAGAACTAAACGGTCAGTCGAATCGAAAAATGTGGAAAGAAAACTAAAAATGATTTTTATTCTATTCAACAACGATACCCCACTTGACATAGTTTGTTGTCTTTCATTTTTTCATTTTCACAATATGGCGTCCAGTAGTCGCCATATTGAATTTTCACTAACGTCATGTCCTTATTGACACTCGCCGAACTAAGAGGAATCGATTGACGTGTGAATCATAAAAATCGGCCCAGGCGTTTGGTCTGTTTAGTCACAGTAAAGATATCAATATTTTTACTGTGGTATAGTGCTTCAAAGGAACATACAAACACACATACATACATAGGCTGATGAACACATTACCACTCCTTTGGTCCCGCAGTCGTGTGAAAAGCCGGCAGTGAATCTCATAGTAGAAGATCCGAGCCTACATCGACCTTCACCGAGCTGATAATAGAATGAAACTTATTTTATAATAAATTTAGTATATTAGAAAATATAATAAAAATGGGTTGGCAAAAAAAATCCTGGACAGAGTATTTTTAATTATTTTTTAAAAAAAATTTTTCATTGAATGTTGCAACATCAAGATAATAAGAAAATTTTATACTGACTTGAAATTAAAAAACATATAGAATATGCCGACGTTGGGTTGGCTATTATTTACGTGGACGAACTACTGGGTTGGCAGGTATAAACAGGTATGTCGTACCAGTTACTTTCACATGATTGGATAATAGAAAAATAAATATATCAACATAAGCGTTGTTTTATTGCGAACACGTTGATATAGGGTTGTCTACAAAAAAAATCGGTCCTAATAGAGGTTTGCGAATTTTGAAGATTTAAATTTCAACGCGTGGAAATGAGTGAAAGAGAAATCCGAGGTAAGTATAATGTGCAATAATAAAGGACCCAACCCTGCCGTCGTGTCTGATGGCACTCTGAACATAAGAAAGTGCACATGCTCGGTACGTAAATTATGGAGGGTAGAGGTACCTCTACTACCCTCCATATAGTAAACAGTACGCGTTATTTTGGAGCAACTGACATTTGAATTGCAAAAAAAATATTTAATGAAATACATAATAATCTAATATATTTAATATACCTAATTCTTTATAATAATTCTAATATAAGAGAAACAAAGTTGATTGCCGAAAATTCAAATAAGAAAAAACAAAAATGATAGACTAAAGATCTTGTTTGAAAATTTTTGTTACAGAACAGCATAAATCTATACATATAATAAAACTGTAGAAAAGTCGTTTTTGTACATCAAAAAAAATTACAAAAAAAATAGCCAGGGTGTTAAAGGACAACTAATAGAACCCATTTCCAGCATTTTTAGAATTTTTGTCTGTTTGTCTGTTTGTCTGTTTGTCTGTTTGTCGGTTTGTCGGTTTGTCTGTTTATTTATCCGGGCATCACGTAAAATGTACGAAAGCAATGTAGATAACTTTTATACACAACGATTGAATGTAACTTGAAGTAACATTTAGTTTTTGTTTCATTGCAATCGGTTCAGTCTATCAAAAGATATTTGAGTTTAAAGTGGAGAAGTAGAGAAATTCCAGAAGTAAATTTAAGGTTATTATATGCATTTGGTCTCACAACTTCACGTAACTTTTATACACAACAATATGTGCGTAACTTGAAGTAACATTAAATTTTAAGCGATTGTATAGCTTCTATCGCGGGCCTTGAGCGTGGAGACCGAATCCAGAAATTCCGTAACGAAAAAAACCTAACACCTGTCATGCGTGATGCGACGAGTAGCGACATCTATGGTTTATCTTTTAGTTTACTTGTAGGTGTTGTTTAGGTCTGACGTTACTCATAATTAATAATATAGATGGCGCTGTAGATTAATAAATCGATTTTAGATCGACACTTTTTTTTCAATAATGGTTAAAGCTTTGGTTTCAATAATAAAAGGTTTCTCGAGGTGCTGATTGCGAAAATGAGGTCCATTTTCAAATCCAAGATGGCGGACGTACGGTTTTTTTCAATAATGACATGGGTGTCATTTTCGAGGTTTCTCGGGGTGCTGATTGCGCAAATGAGGTCCATTTTCAAATCCAAGATGGCGGATATCCGGTTTTTTTTCAATAATGACATGGGTGTCATTTTCGAGGTTTCTCAGGGTGCTGATTGCGAAAATGAGGTCCATTTTTAAATCCAAGATGGCGGACATCCGGTTTTTTTTCAATAATGACATGGATGTCATTTTCGAGGTTTCTCGGGGTGCTGATCGCGCAAATGAGGTCCGTTTTCAAATCCAAGATGGCGGATATCCGTTTTTTTTTTCAATAATGACATGGGTGTCATTTTCGAGGTTTTTCGGGGTGCTAATTGCGAAAATGAGTTCCATTTTCAAATCCAAGATGGCGGACATCCGGTTTTTTTTTTCAATAATGACATGGGTGTCATTTTCGAGGTTTCTCTGGGTGCTGATTGCGAAAATGAGGTCCATTTTCAAATCCAAGATGGCGCACATCCGTTTTTTTTTTCAATAATGACATGGGTGTCATTTTCGAGGTTTTTCGGGGTGCTGATTGCGAAAATGAGTTCCATTTTCAAATCCAAGATGGCGGATATCCGGTTTTTTTTCAATAATGACATGGGTGTCATTTTCGAGGTTTCTCGGGGTGCTGATTGCAAAAATGAGGTCCATTTTCAAATCCAAGATGGCGAACATCGGGTTTTTTCAATAGGTGATAAAAATATTTTGAACAACATTAACTTCTCATTTATTTAATAAGAGAAAAAAAAATGTTTTCTTATCGGGCACCACGCTCAAAAAGTGTAACTTGAATTAATATCAAAGAAAAAAAACAAAGGAAAAAAAATACTGCATAAATAAAATAAATAAATAATTATAATTGCGTAAGTTGATAAAAACAGCTATGCAATAGCTTTACCGCGGCAGTCTCAGAGTGCCACACGTCTTTTTTTATCTTCTATACATATAATAAAACTGTAGAAGTCGTTTTTGTACATCAAAAAAATTTACAAAAAAAAAATAGCCAGGGTGTTAAAGGACAACCAATAGAACCCATTTCCAGCATTTTTAGAATTTTTGTCTGTTTGTCTGTTTGTCTGTTTGTCGGTTTGTCTGTTTATTTATCCGGGCATCACGTAAAATGTACGAAAGCAATGTAGATAACTTTTATACACAACGATTGAATGTAACTTGAAGTAATATTTAGTTTTTGTTTCATTGCAATCGGTTCAGTCTATCAAAAGATATTTGAGTTTAAAATAAAAAAATAGAGAAATTCCAGTAGTAAAATTAAGGTTATGTGCATTTGGTCTCACAACTTCACGCAACTTTTATACACAACAATATGTGCGTAAATTGAAGTAACATTAAGTTTTTAGTGCACAGTTAGGAGGCTGCGAAAATACTCAGGAGTTTTCCAATTTATTGTTACAAATAGGCGATGGCACATACCCCGTACAAGAAGACGGAAAAGTTAATTTGATTGATAATCTCTGTTCTTGCGTTACATCATAACAGGAGCTAATTCTTCTGTGTACGGAGATTCCACAAACATGGGAAATCAAGCCGGTTCTTGGCTATATCAGCGAGCTATTTTGACTCCCCGCAATGACCAAGCAGCGGCAATTAATTTAAAAATATTGAGTCATGTGTCCAGGAATAGTAGAGAATACACCTCTATAAATACAGTTATGGAAGAAGATGACACCACGCACTACCTGGTAGAATTTTTTGATTCCCCCAACGCACCCGGACTTCCAGCCCACAAAATAGTTTTAAAAATTGGTGTACCAATAATTCTCCTCAGAAATTTATGTCCTCCCAAACTTCGTAACGGCACTCGGCTCAAAGTCACAAATCTGCAGCAAAACATAATCGAAGCTGAAATATTAACCGGTTGCGGCGCCGGTGATATTGTTTTTATTCCAAAAATACCTATAATTCCCAACAACTTCCTTTCTCTTTCAAACGAGTGCAATTCCCAGTCAGTCTCTGTTATGCCATGACGATTAATAAAGCTCAGGGCATATATATAAAAAAAATGATTTGTATCGGTATCCTCCAACAGCGCTTTGCACTAAAAAATACATTGTTAAGTTCCGACATCCACGCGAACGAAGTCGCGGGCACAGCTAGTACAAAAATAAGAATAATGAAAAAAAAATAATAAACATTTTCTATTCAATATCTGATTTATCAGAAGTAAATCTCAAATTCATCGGATTCATTAGATTCTTTCTCATTTACTTTAATTTATCAAGTGGTAGTGCCATGCTTGTTACCTTCGGGTAGCAGCCGAATGGGCTGGCACGCCCCGTATAGTACCACTCTCTCACAGAAGACCGGCGTGAAGTGGCAGCTATGCTGTCGCGTTTCGTCCGGTAAGTGAGAGTCCGGGAGGCCCACTTCCCATCCCTACTCCCGTCCTTCTCCCTCCTCCCTCCCTCCCTTTCCTGAAAGGCCGGCAACGCATCTGCAAGCCCTGTGGTGTTGCAGATGTCCATGGGCGGAGGTGATCACTTACCATCAGGTGAGCCTCCTGCCCGTTTGCCCCCTTTATCCCAAAAAATTACTTCCATTTCAATAACGTCCTGGATTTTCAAAGGAGTTTGATCTCCGATAAGACCTGTTGGTTTTAAAAAACCATCTAAATGCCAACCGTAGTTTACAGGGTCAAACTTCGCACATATAGAATCAGTTGCATTAAGCCACATAAAATTTACATATACTGTTCTTAAAATTTCTTGTAGTAGGGAAATCCAATATGGTGGTATAAAGTTGGAGTCAAAACTTTTCATCTTGTTTAAAAATTGTTCGCTGTCTTGTTTTGCGCCATACTTCTTCATAAAAATACGAATCCTCGCATCATTAACTGACTGACAGTGTTTCTCGCCATACATTTGTGCTGTAAACTCTTTAACAGCATTCATTTTTTAAAAAAATTACACTGTTTATTATATGGAGGGTAGTAGAGGTACCTCTACCCTCTATAGTTTACGTACCGAGCATGTGCACTTTCTTATATTCAGGGTCCCATCAGACACGACTGCAGTTTTGGGTCCTTTATTATAGCACATTATACTTACCTTGCGAATCATTTTCTATCCTGATTACCACTTGTCTTACGGTGAAGGAAAACATAGTGAGGAAACCTGCATGTCTGAGAGAACCTAGCAAGTTTTCGAAAGACATGTGAAGTCTCGTACTCGTACTGAGGGAGGCCCGTGCCCAGCAGTGGGACGTTAAAAAGGGCTGATGATGATAATGATGATGATACTTACCTCGGATCTCTCTGTCGCTCATTTCCACGCGTTGAAATGTAAATCTTCAAAATTCGCAAACCTCTATTAGGACCGATTTTTCTGTAGACAACCCTATATCAACGTGTTCGCAATAAAACAACGCTTATGTTGATATATTTATTTTTCTATTATCCAATCATGTGAAAGTAACTGGTACGACATACCTGTTTATACCTGCCAACCCAGTAGTTCGTCCACGTAAATAATAGCCAACCCAACGTCGGCATATTCTATATGTTTTTTACTTTCAAGTCAGTATAAAATTTTCTTATTATCTTGATGTTGCAACATTCAATGAAAAATCATTTTTTAAAAAATAATTAAAAATATTCTGTCCAGGATTTTTTTAGCCAACCCATTTTTATTATATTTTCTAATATACTAAATTTATTATAAAATAAGTTTCATTCTATTATCAGCTCGGTGAAGGTCGATGTAGGCTCGTATCTTAGACCATCGAGATAATTTGAATTTCGGACCTAAGTATAGTAGATTATAATATGAAAAGAAATATGAAAAAAAAGGAAAAGTGTAGAAAGTTGAGTGAAATTATAGTGAAAGTGTATGAAGTGTTAAAAAATAGTGCTCAGGGACTAAACTTAGTTTGTAACTAAGAATATTTACAATTATAACTAAAAATATTAATACCTATGTATTGTGCGTGTTTGAGGACTAGAGAGCCATAAAGTGACTGTTATAAACTTGAAGTAATAAAACGTACCTAGTGTAAGAAATGCTTCAATTTCCGATCTTCAACTTATAAAACGAAAGACTATTTATTAAAATAAAAATAAATTTAGTGGAAGCGTTTAGATAATTTTCTTATTTTGTGTCATGTCTGCTATTGTAAAAATATAATTAAAGTTTTGAATAGTTATTTCACTTCTTTTTTTTTACAAAAAATACGATTTTCATGTATAATTGGGACAGTTTTGCACCTAAGAGTATATTTGCTTATGCATAGAATAATTTTTCACCAATTGATACATTTACACCATAGCTTCACTCAACTTTATTTCACTTTTCTTCTCAGTCTTCACCACAGAACACTAATACTCCTAATCTTCACTTAGCTTCGAAATTCAACTAATCATGACATACACTGCGGGCCATCTTATATATAAGATGATGATATTATATGAGTGAAGCTATGGTGTAAATGTATCAATTGGTGAAAAATTATTCTCAAAGACCAAATTTAGTTCTCAATGTGTATGCACTGCGTGTGTTTGAGGACTACAATGTGAATGTTACAAACTTGAAGTAATAAAACATCCGTAGTCTAAAAAGTTCTTTTATTTCCGACCCTCATAATTCTAAACAATATTATGTTTTAAAAATAAAAAGAATTGGCGGAAACGTTTAAATTCAGCTGTTATTAATACTTTTCCAAGTCACAAGAACAGCATGTTGGAATACGAAAATAGCCGATTTTTGATCGGTTGCCTTCTATATAATACATTTCTTTAAGTCTCGTTGTTTCAATGCACTTGCCTTCGTACCCCTGCGACGTTGTTTGTGTACGGCAAAACTCGGATTCATCGCTGGAATATATATAAAAATATAAATTATTTCTCCGTTATAAATGAAACTACCTTTTCGGATTTTGTCGCGGATTTATTTTGATTTTTAGTTCCCGACGTTTCGAATGCTTTACAGCAATCATGGTCACGGGAGAGACCATAGATTATACACTTATATACTGGTAAGAGACTAAGGTATTTGACGTCTCATAGGTTTATATACTTGTTACAGACAGTGCCTACCCACAATTTACAAAAAAATTTGAAAATGGCATCAGAGTACCTTATAAAATTTTAATTCTAAACATTTATATTTAAATTTAAATAATTTAAAAATAATTTATAATTATGGCAATATTATTAACTTATTTTTATGCTATGTGTTCTATGCATGCATGCATGAATATATAGAACACATAGCTGATGTGAAGCACCGTCGCAATACTGCATCCAGCATAAAAATAAGTTAATAATATTGCCATAATTATAAATTATTTTTAAATTATATAAATTTAAATATAAATGTTTAGAATTAAAATTTTATAAGGTACTCTGATGCAATTTTCAATTTTTTTTGTAAATTGTGGGTAGGCACTGTCTGTAACAAGTACATAAACCTAAGATAAAGAATGACATAAACCTATGAGACGTCAAATACCTTAGTCTCTCCCGTGACCATGATTGCTGTAAAGCATTCGAAACGTCGGGAACTAAAAATCAAAATAAATCCGCGACAAAATCCGAAAAGGTAGTTTCATTTATAATGTCGAATATTCACGTAAATCTAAGAAAGTATTATTTCTCCGTATCCCGTTCTAGACATAAAATTAATGTAAAAAGTAAAATATTTACAGTAAATTTTACAAGTAAAATGTAAAGAAACTTTCTTCAAAATTTAATTTTGTCTTCGCGCTGTAATTTATTTAAAAATATGTTAAAAGTGTTAACCTTTCTTCACTGGAGTCTGGGCAAAATCCTACATTGAATACTTGGCTCGGAGGATCATCGTTTAATATCATTTTACGTTGATTGTTCTCATTGAAAGCTTCTTTTGGTGACCAGGACTGGAATTCAAAATATAAAATATAGTGCGTTGTAATTATTACCTATGTAAAAGTGTTTTACGATAATCATATTTTGTAATTTCTATACGCTTGTCTATGGTGTTACTTTTCACAAGTAAGTTTGTTAAATTTTCTTCAGATTATCCATAAAAACATTATAAGACAAAATAAATTTTTCAAACATCGTTTTGTCATTGATGACACATTAATGTGACCAGAATATTCGATTTTGAATTTCCCGGATTGTTGGGAGTTTAGTGAATAACGTATGTACTCGTATGTATGTTAGTGTAAGTGTAAATTTATTATTAAAGTCTTTTGTTTTAAACGCACTGTAGTATCATACTCACTCATTGAACGAAAAAAACACACTCACGTTCACAGTTTACTTTACCTTAATATAGACAGATATATATTTTTATAATATGAATAATTTTTTATAATAATATTATATAAATTTTTATAATATAATTTTTTTATAATATAAAACAATAATATTAAAACAGCTGTGTTTTGCAAAAAGGCTTATAATTTCGGATCCCGAACCCGTAGTACGTAACAATAGTTATTACTTATTTCACCTTGATTTTACAGTTTTGAAATACATAATATAAATATAATATACATTGACGCTTTTTTTAATCATCCTAATCTACCTAGTCATCCTTATTAACTTTTCTAATTCTTTAAATCTATTGAAAGATCCATCGAACAATATTTCATAGTAATTAATTCAAGCCTTGTGCAGCAAGAAAAAAAAATCAAACCTTCATTCATTCTGGGGAAATTATGTTGATTCATGACAACATCTAACCTTTTGTCAATGACAATGTCTTGTCTCTTTCCAACGTAATAGCTTGAAGTTAGAAAAAAATGAGACAAGCATACATTATTTGATCGTATTGACATATTTATGTATCAGTTTCAAAGCTACGACTTTAAACTCGTAAGTTGACACGTTTTTTTGCAATATTTTTGTTAGACATTGCTACTCTAGTCTTTTATAACTCAATGTTTGAATGTAAGGCACATTTTGATTGTTTGTCCGATTTGCGGACTTTGGCCGAAAATCTCATCTTAACATTATAAAATATAATAAATAAAAACATACTTTATTCTTTTATTCGTAGAATAAACGTTTAATTTTAACACTTACTACAATAATGCTTTTTCGTCATTATATTTTTTAACCTATTTTTAACTTATATTTTTTTTTGTTGGGTATATTATAAAGGTTGTCTTGCGACGGTTATCTTTCAGTAGCTTTTATTATTGCCAACTCGTCACTTATCGTTTCCAGCTGTAGATTTGCCGTCGATTTTTTAAATTTGTTCATTTAATATAATTTCCTCATAAAATTAATTTAAACAATTCAAATTATGTTTAAGTGCAGTCTTAAAGTACGACACCGGTGCACATAAAGATAATAATAATAGGATTAAATTATTTATTTCAATGGATTAAAATTATTTTTAAAATACCTGTCTTTTTGTTTCACAAAGTGGTTGTATGTATGTATCTTCTCTAAAACTACTCCTCAATCCGAACTGGAACAAATTGATACAGATAAAATATATCCATGGTTTAAATTGGCATAATGTCTTAAACATTCATAACCAGTATCACTACTAAAATAAAAAAATAAACATAACCATATCTCTTGCAGAGCACTGACACGAGCAAAACAAGAGCTAGGTCGCTGGTATAATGTACTAGCATGTGCATGCGACTTCGCTATTATAATAATTATTATATTATTATAAAGTTATTATTATTATTATTATTATTATTTTATAACAGTCGGTGACACCGACTTTGAAAATATCCGATTTTGTAGCTACAGTAAGCGAAAACTCCCATTAATTTTTCGATATTCAATTTTGTATAAAAAGCATTTTAATACGTAATCGGTTGAAAAATAGATGTCAATCATTTTAAATTGTTTTAATAAAAAAATGCTTACATATATCCTTGGTACTTCTGGAGCTTCTTCAACGTTAAAAATGGTATTTTGAGCTTTAAGCTGAAATAAAGAAGAAAACCAAATACATACCTGTATAAATTTTACGGTTGATTCCTATAATGTAATGATAGGTAGGTATTTACTGTACTGTGTATTTTTTGAGTTTAAGTAGCCTTTTATCCTTATTGATTTTAATTGTAACTTATAATGATAAAGATACAATTACGTAGAAAAATATGATCTAGTTTTTTGATTAGTCCTTAGTAGTGAATTCAATTTTCACAAAATAAATTGATAATAAAACTATTTTATAAAGTATTAAAAATAAAAAAAAAACTTTAAATAGACAATATTAAATGCATTGTTAAAATCCAGTTAAAATCTTAACTATGAATAATTGCAATCTGCAATTTTTATTAGTGTGTAGTATTATGGCCACTTTTCATCAGTTTTCGTAAAATCAGATTACTATAAAGGATTAAGCACTTGGAAATTTGGAAAGAATTTGTTGAATTTTTATGAAAGAAAACTGTTAAGTACCTCTCTGATCAAGTTCCTTGCTAATTCCGTAGGATAGTCTTCAGTATTATCACATATTCCATATTTCTTGCATCGTTTTGGGGATTCTGAAAATATAAATAAAATTAAAAATATAAATTTAAAATGTAATTTACTTTAAATAATAAATTTATAATAATATTTACTTTAAAAATCTGAGATACATGAATGTACGAAATTTATACAAAAATAATAATTATTAATATTTAGTACTTTGGTACTCGCACTAAATATATTATTACTTACCATCTTTCGTCGCTGAAATGTGATTCTGTAAAAACGCAATTATATTATAGTAATGGTTTAAAAAATAGGCAATAATATGATGCTTAAGAATTTTCAAAGAAGTAATCGATATAAATATTTCAATAATTTTATATTACTTACATAACAAAACAGGATAACAACCACTCCTAAGCGAGCCATGGCTTTGATTAAACTTCTGAAATACACATTTCTATATATAATATGAATCATACGTACCTACCAATGATAAAGATTTCCTTATAACACTAATTACATACATCGTGGTGACGTGAAACTATAGTGGTAAGCTTTTATTTAGGATCATCCTTAATTGTTTCGCAATAATTCTGTAATTAGTAAAAGCAAGTAATAAAATTTTCAGAGGACTGATAATGTTTGCATTGACCTCACCCTTATAATCCTATCAAGATATTTTTCTTCCTGTTAAATCATTGATCTTCAATTTTCAATACTTAGAGAAAGTCCTAGAATGCCTTGTATGTCTACACCTCATCAAAGCCGTTTCAGTCCTATACGATTTAAGGGCTAGTCATTACTATCGCTGTAACAATTAAAATGCAAATGGTATCTCCTTGCACACAGTTATGGTATTGAACAAAATCTTCGTTGGATGATAATCGAATGGATGATAACTTTCTAAGTGACGTAAAAAATCATCTTAGTTGGTATTAATCTACTGTTTTGGAGATTGACTTATATTTGCTTATGCATATAAGATGGGCCGCAGGGTATGTCATGATTAGTTGAATTTCGAAGCTAAGTGAAGACTGAGAAGAAAAGTGAAATAAAGTTGAGTGAAGCTATGGTAAGTATGTATCAATTGGTGAAAATTTTTTTTTTATTTTTTTTGTAGAGCAACCCCCTTGGCTGTGTGGTCTGCTTCGGCAGATCTGTCAGGAAGTCGGGGCGTTGTGGTTGAATGCGGAAGCGATCCAGCGTCGCCCCATTAAGACGGAAGGAAATGGGTGCTTGGCATTTAGTGGGTAGTATTGGCTGGTTTCTGGCCTGTGAGGTCCACGTAAATACCTTTTTTCTTCAGATAGTATACGTAAATGCATTACCCAAAGAAAAAAATAAGAAAAAAGTACTACTAGTAATGGTATGAGGAATAATTATTTGTAATATATATATGTTTCGCCCATCTTCTTCATGTCGAAGAATTATATAGGTTGTCTGGAAGAGATCTCTTTCAGGGATAAGTCCACCTTTGTCAACTAACTCTGTTGTTTTTATTCTCTGTACTAATTTTAAAGAATATAAAATTCTAACTATGTCGAATCTTTTCATTTTTGTCATTATTTTTGAAAATTTTATCGAAATGGTCATTATTATCGAAGCAGAGGTCAAATCTACAGTTTTTTTTCGAATATTTGTCTGCCTGTAGTCTGTCCATCCTTCTATCCGTCCGTCCGTCTGTTTGTTTGCCTGTGACCGGATCTGCAGAAAATCGCTAGAAAAGTACTGATCAGATTTTAATAAAATTAGGTATGATAGCTGGTTATTCAGGCCATGATATTTTTTACTCTGAAAAATATCTTATCTCTTAAAAATCTATAGAAAACATCGAGTCAAACTAGAAAATAAAACTGTTTTATTGCAAGTTAAAAATATTTTAATAATATGTTTTATAGTTTCAAAAAGTAGTTCGTTCGGTAGTTCTTCGGTTTCATAGCTGAGGTAAGTAATACAAATATCATATGCGTGGTTTAACAAATTGCCATAAGAGTATCATAGCCGGCATGCAGGTGTTACGAAACCCAAACCGATGCATCAGCATCGGCCTACAAACCTCGCGCGGCGACGACGAGACGAGGCCAACCTCAGGTGCAAGCGCAGCAGAAAACTAAATTCTATCTATTTCAATATAGTTACTTCTTATAGAAATCGCAGTATAAAAGGGCAGTACTTGTTCAATTCGTCACTCACTTGTTCTAACATCGACAAGTAGTCAACTAGCCATGTAGTTTAGTTATAAGTTTTAGTTAATAAATTAATTCTAAGTAAATTTGAATTTCTCTGCATCCCCTGGCTGCCTCCAAACGTAACTCAGGCAATAAAAACACCTCAATAATAAACAAAGAACACAAAACTCATTCAACACAAAAATTACATTCATTGGATCAGATCAGTATGTTTTGGTGAGTAGGGCAGAGTTCAGACACGAGGGCAGACACCAAGCACAGGCTGGTCGCTAGTATAATGTCGCTTCGCTTTCGCTAGCCTAGTGTGTTTATTTAAATTGCTAGGTCGTAACGCGATGTGTTAAGATGCTTCTTCTTAACCTACTTAATTAAAAAGCCAATAAGTTCTATAAATTAGCATGTTTATGACTATAAAAAAAGCTCTGAATCTTTATATAGACATCAAAGTTCCCTTTTTACTACTTCAGTCGTCGGTTCAATTCTCTATTAGCGAGCAGCGACTCGTCACGTTTTGGTTGGGTTATCCCTCCATAGATGCACTTAAACGGATAGTATATAATAGACTATGTATATTTTAAACAATGTAGTAAACCGAGGCGAAAAGGATTTTTTTTGAGAATATCGAAATCATACAATAAGTATTTAAGTAAATATATGTAATTTTTATTGTCAAAATAGTAATCAGTAACAATTTAGCTACGCATCAAACATATCAAAACTTAAATTGTTTATAAATTCTCCAAAATATTTATTAAAATCTAAAAAGACAGAAATATCCGTTTCTGCCTCGTATCAAAGAGTTTTAAAAAATATGTTTTACACAATAACCTATAATAATATTTTGCTTTAAAACTAAATTGTTTTTTTTAAATTATTTTTTTAAATAGACCCTTACCCAATCTGTTGATTTTAAGCTTATATTTAAGCTATCTTAGAATGATACAAAAGATAGTAAGTACTAGTTACTTTATATGAGTTTCAAAATTGTAACACATACAAATATTCAACTTGCTGGGGAGCAGTGCTGACAATTAGTCTAATCAAATGAGAGGTTCAAGATAGGAGGGGGCCGTCAGATGCCTGTCATTTGAGCTCTATGTCAACGCTTTATTTAAAATATTAATGAATTCCTTATTTTGATCCGATTTGCCCCATGGTCCGATTTGCCTCGGTCTACTATAATATATACAAAATATACATATAAACATTATTTTAAAAGATAAAAAACATATCTCACATAATCTTTATCTTCATCTTCCATTTCGATTTCTTCAATAGAAATGGTAGTTTCAGTTTTAAGCTGAAATTAAGATGAAAAACAAATGTTACGGTTGATTGTTACATTCAATGGTATTTGGACATTTGTAGTTATTATATATGGAAATACACGAATGAATCTTCTCATATATAAAAATCTCGTGTCACAGTGTTTGTTATCGAACTCCTTTGAAACGGCTTGAACGATTTATATGACATTTTTTGTGTATATTGGTATGAGAATAGGTCGTAGGCTACTTAGTATTTTATATTCACCTAGGTGATAAGAATGGCACTCTCCAGATTTTTTATTTTTCATTTTTAGACCAAATATTTATTTTGTATTTTTTATGATTTAGTATCAAAATATATATATAACCCTAAATTTTTATCCTTCTACCACCAATCCCTATTTTTAATAGTAATATTAGTATTTTTATACTTGGATCGATTCGATCGATTGCCGTCCATTATTATTGTTTGTGCATCGATCGTAGCATTGACGTTTTACTTTCTCAGTACAACTCAATCATGTTTGTCATACTAAATTCCTATTGATGGACTTAATTGATGAGGCTGAGTTTTGCTTTACGACGGTTCCCCAACTAGGCGAGTCTATCCAAATCAAAACCGTAAAAGCACTGTTGATTTATCCCTTTGCTCTCCCAGTCTGGCATCCTGTTTACATTGGAAGGTTCTTACTTCAACTTATGGCAGCGATCATTTTCCTATTCTTATGTCATTGAACATGAAACCATCTGCATCCCCAATACTAAATCCGCTGTTTCGCTATTGTCTTAATAGTGCCAACTGGTGTGCGTTTCGATCTTCTATTTATTGGAAGATTGATTGCTGATTTTCCTACTGTAGATTCTCAAAATTCTCTTTGTTGTTACGAAGCTTTTGTGGATATTTTACTTTCGGCGGCCAATGCTCACATCCCGACAAAGCACTCCGGTATCAAAAAGCTTTTGTCTCCTCCTTGGTGGGACGAAGAATGTACGTAAGCTGTTGAAAGGCGTAAAATTGCTGAATGCAGCTATCAACAATGCATGTCTCCCGAAAATTTTATAAATTACAAAAAAATAGTGGCTCAAACCAAACGGCTTCTTAAAAAGAAAGAGAAATTAAGCTGGCTACAATTTAGTAAATCGTTACATACATACATACAAAGCAGTTTGGTAGCGCATTATAAAATTCCGATCATCCGTTAATGACTTTTTGTGCAATATCTCTTCTAATGAGTCAACCTGGCTGCACAATTTTTGTAGTACTCTTGCACCTCCTTTCGTCCCCTTTTCAGACTGTTTTATTCTAACTCTTCATTTTATCGTGATGAGATAGACATTTCTTTCTCTTTTGCTGAAACTTCAACTTCAAACAGCTTTAAATGGTCTATTTGATTCTCTCCTGTATCTGTCTCTCCCATTCGGTGAAGATAGCATTCCATATTCCTTTGTAATTAAAATAAGTGATTCTGCTAAGCAGATTTACCTTTCTATTATAAATTCATTTTTGGAGTCAAAAAATATCCCACCATCCTGGCAATCCCAAATCGTTATACCTATTTTAAAGCCTGGCAAAGATCCTAAAGAGCCCTCGTCTTGCCGACTCATAGCTTTATCATCAACTTTGTGCAAAATTATGGAGTATCTTATTAAGAATAGGCTTGATTGGATAATGGAAAGTAGGGAAATCCTCGCAAAATCTCAATTTGGCTTTCGAAAGGGTATGGGTACAGTAATTGACAGTGTTAGCATTCTTATATCAGAAATACGTCTAAGTTTCATAAGAGGAGAATACCTTGTGGGGGGTATTCTTGGATATCAGCTCAGCTTATGACTGCGTACTTCTCCCCCGTCTAAAATCTAAAATGCTTTCCTTAGATCTACCACCTAAATTAACTAATTTCATTTGTAATCTTTTTATTGGAAGATCGATACGAGTGAGATATCAAGGTGAACTTCTCCCTCCAAGAACAATTTGGAAAAGTCTCCCGCAAGATTTTTATATAGCTTTTACATTCACGATCTTGAATAATCTGTTGATAGTTTTTGTAATATTCTACAATATGCAGATGATATTGTTTAATTTTATAGCTCAAAGAATATGACTGAAATTGTATCTAGATTAAATTCTGCTTTGTATTATCTCGGAGAGTGGCTACAATCACATGGATTATTTTTGTCAGTCCCGAAGAGTAGGGTAGTTGTTTTTACTTGGAAGAGATATATGAATAATGAAATCATCGCCAACAAATGCTATGCAGGTTGAGTGTGTGGAGCCTCCTCTTCATCTTCGCAAACAATATGTTTCTTCTTCTTCTTTGTCCTCGCCTTATCCCGTTACGCGGGGTCAGCTTTCCTTATCATGCGACGCCACGTAGACCGTGTGTTCGTGTCCTCATCGGTGAGGCCGAGGGATTTCAAGTCCCTCTGTACAGTTGTCATCCAAGTAGCTTGGGGTCTTCCCCTGCCCCTCTTTCTTGTTGCAATGGAAAGGCACTTTTTCACCACGTAATCGTTGGGCCTACGCATTACGTGTCCATACCATCTGAGCCGTGATTCTGATATTTTATCGGTTATGGGTGCAACTTTAAAGCTTCCTCTTATATATTCGTTACGTACTTTGTCTTTAAGTGTTACTCCTCCCGCCCATCTTAGCATACGCATTTCGGTGGTGTGTAGCTTTTGTTCATGGATCTTTTTGGCTGCCCACACTTCGCTGCCGTAAAGTAATGTTGGCCGTACCGCCGTTTTATACACCTTGCCTTTAGTTTTTATTGGCATTTTAGCATCGCATAGTACCCCTGTGAGGGTGCGCCACTTCATCCATCCCGATGTCATTCTTTGTGTTATGTCCGCTTCAATAGAACCATCTTCGGAGAGAACGGATCCTAGGTACTTGAATGTTTTAACTCTAGGGATGTCCGTGCCACCCAGTGTGATGCCCGGGTCAAGTGAAGCGTTGGGGTTGAAGTTACAGAACATATACTCGGTTTTTGTCCTACTAATGCGTAAGCCATTTTGTTCCAGCGACTCTCTCCATTTCTCTAAGTCTTCCTGTAGCTTTAGCACACTGTCAGATATAAGAACTACGTCGTCCGCATACAAGAGATTCCACGGAGTTGGTTTTTGAATTTTCGCAAACAATATGTTTCTGATCGCTTTATTATGAAAATTTTACAATTCTCATATCACCCGTTGCTATGCTCCCTTACTAATTTATTACAATTAGTTAAACCTAATCAACAAATTCGTTTTCGCCAGGCTGACCGTAAAACCACCTCAATTATATGTTTAGGCTTCGTTTAGGCCATGCGTGTACTCCGGTTCATTTAACTAAATTGAAAATAAAAAATAGCTCTGTCTGTGAATGTGGCTTGGATGAAGGTTCGAATGAAGGTTCGAATGACCATATTTTATTTAACTGTCCAAAATTGCAATATTCCCTTCACGACATAACCCCTTCCCAAATTCACCGCCCAGTTAACTCCAAAATTTTATTATCCCTTGTGTTTAGTCCATTTGTTAAAAAATTAGTTATAATAGTTTATAATTCATAATAAAATTCATCTATAACGTAGTGTTTATTACCATCTTCTATCATTGTACCATTTTATGTCTTAAACCGATCATTCATGTATAATTTTATTATCACTCTCCATTTCTAAATTTCAAAATTACCGCTCAATCTTATACGTGTCTTCCTCACAAAACGCGACACTGGCAGAATGTATTGCGTCTGTAAACGCAATCCCAAGCCATTTACGTTAAAAAAAATCATACTAAATTTATTATTAATTTTCAGTGCTATTACTACTAATCTTAGTTTTATTTTGCAATTATTAATAATTACTGGTGATGGTTCTCAGTTTTAGCTAATTTAGTGATCTCATATAAATTAATAGTAGGTACACAATCATGTCACGAGCTCCCGCCAACGTTGGTAAGTTAGCTACTAAACAGCCCGAGCCAGGGCCAGATAAAAGAGGTCTGAGGGCTCTTGCAAGTTTTTATGCAACTCCTTCAGTTTTGTGCTACAAACTTTAAATTTGGCAGGGAGGTAATGTGTAGTTAGTAGTCCGCTAAGAAAAGATTTTGCGAAAGGGCTGGATCAAGGTCGTCTAAGGGCTCTCGCAAATTAGTATGAAAGTCCTTCATCTTTTGTGCTACAAACTTTAAATTTGGCAGGGAGGTATAATAATAATAATACTGTTCTACGACAGATTGCGGCCATGGCGGCCAATCTCATTGAGACTAGGCAACTACGCAGGAGATATTATAGTGCACAAGTGTACGCACAGACACAAGTGCACTCTCTGTTCCTATCACTCTCATACTACTCGACACGACCAGTGAGAGCTGAGGCGCAGGACCGACGGCTTTATTTGCTCTCTGAGGCACGGGGGTGACACACCACCAACTTCCCAACTCCGGGATGTTACTGAGACTTACTAAACAGAAAGACTCAATAATTAAACTTGGCCCGACCCGGGACTCGAACCCAGGAACCTCTCGATGTATGACTGTACATGCTAGCCACTACACCACCGAGGCAGGGAGGTAGTTAATTGTTAGTAAACATCCGCCAAGAACGAATTTTGCGACAGGACCGGATTGAGGAGGTCTAAAGGCTCTCCCAAGTTTGTATGAAAGTCCTTCATTTTTTGTGCACAAACTATAAATTTGGTAGGGAGGAAGTTTAAAGTTAGTAGTGACTGGGTCGGATTGAGGTGGTCTAAGTGCTCTCGCAAGTTTGTATAAAAGTCCTTCACTTTCTGTGCTACAAACTTTAAACTTGGCAGGGAGTTACTAGTAGAAGTTTAAGAACTGTTTTCGTCATGGCCATATTAAGGTGGTCTAAGTGCTCTTAATATTTCGTATGAATGTCTAAAAGAACTTTAAGAATTATACAAATCGGACACTCCATTCAAAAGATAATACGACTGAAAAATTTCAATCTAACCGATTTTCTATACGAATAGAAAAATAAAGCACAGCACAGCGAGCAATTGGGAGAGGGAGGGGGTTCCATGAACGGGAGAGTGGCGTGCACATATTATATGAAATAGATAGCCGCGCGACTTAGGAGTATATTAACGATGGGTTCTGAACTAGCTGTATTAATTTTCAGGCAATCTACAGATCAACCTAGCGAGTAATGGAATGAAGTTCAGTAGCGATTAAAAAAATTTACGCGGGCGAAGCCGCAGGTACTGCTAGTTCTATATAATAATTTTGGGTAGTCTAAATATTCACCCTAGTAATAATCTATCACTAAACAAAGATTAGTTAAAATCGGTTCAGTACTTTTTGTGTGAACGCGCACATCGATTAGCTAAGGCAGGCTGCTATTAATATGTATAGATAAAAATAGTTATTGAGAGTAAGGTACTTAGGAGACAGACATACTATTGAAAACTTTTCCGAAGGCTTTTACGACTTACAATTTTCTAACACATACTTTTGATATTATATCCCTTAAGTTTTGGCAAGAGTTAGCCATATTTTATAGATACTCCTTATCCTTATCGTTCTATAGAACCAGGCATTGTAACGTACACATATACTGTAGGTTACTGTTTTTTATACGTACTGATAAAACTAGGTATTGCGAGTGTAAACTTGGAGTTCAATATTTAATGTTGTAGAATTTTCTGTTGGGTTATTTAAAACCTACAATGTCCTACTACATAGTTTTGATTTATCTCTTAAGAGTTAGCTACCACCAGCTTTCTAAGTAGGTACAATTTAGTAAAACCCAATGTTTTGTTTTCCTGTAGAAATGAATTAGCAATAAAAAGTAAGAAGTAATCACTAAATAAAATTTGGTTAAAATTCGTGCAGTTCTTTTTGAGGTACACGATAACGTACATACAGACAAACAGACACACAGACAAACACACAAAAAAATTAACTTTTGTTTTGGATGTCTATAATATTCAATATACAATACATTACAGATTTTGTTTTTAAAAAATATTTCATGTACATGATTTTTCTAAGGTAAGTACTGTTAGGTTACAAAAAATAAAATAATATAGATAGCCGGACCCGCCGCGGTTTCACCCACGTAATGCAAGTTCCCGTGAGAATACGGGGATAAGACATAACTTACGTTATTTAAGCTGATAATGTAGATTTCCATTAGTGTAGGAATTTGAAATCGGTCCAGCAGTTTTCGAATTTATTCGTTACATGTTAATAGACTAAACATCAGACAATTTGATCAAACAGTGACATTTTTCTTTCTTAAATTATTTTTATACTCGTCATAACTTCTAAATGGAAAGTCTGATCTAAATAAGTAAAATTTACACGAACATAATCAATTTTAATTATCGAATCATTTAAATGTATAAGGTTTAATATTATGATACCAATATCATCACTGTTTTATTCTATCCGGATTTGAACCTAATAATTTAAGCAAAAACTGTTATTGCGGATTATCTGTAATAGTAAGACATATACCATCGCGGACTTTTTTGTGAGTAATCATGACTACTATTAATATATAGAACACTTTTTTATATATCGTCAATAGTTTTCTCAGCGCACGCAGAATAATGACTTTTATAGGCAACATTTGGATACCTTGGGTTACATTCTTCCATTTTAGGTAGGGATCTCTAAATTTTTGAAAATATATAACCTATGTTACTTAGTAAAGATGTAGCTTTCTAATGGTTAAAATCGGTCTAGTAGTTTTTGAGTTAAATCGTAACATACAAACAAACAAAAAACCAAATCTTTCTTCCTTATAATATTAGTATAAATAGATTTTAAGAAGTTATATTATACAAAACAAGCGATGAAATATGTTCGTTAATATCTAACACGAAAATGTTATAAATAGGTTGCCAATTAATGACCAGCGAGAACAAATAATACAAGACATAAACAATCACAGTTAGAATGGATATATCCTAGCCTACCAAATTTATTTTATGTCAGTACCGTGGGTAAATTAGTCAGTACCATGGGTAAATTAGTCAGTACCGTGGAACCAATGAACCAAAAATTTTAAATTTGATTCTCATTCTCGGCGCTTTAAAATTGTAGCAAATTTCTCTCAGGCTGCCATTTTTACATTAAAATAGAGCAATAATATGCGCGACGCGAGCAATATATTTTTCAATCTCGACATTTTTTAATCAAAATAGTAACAGCTACAACAGAATCACCAATATACTATACTATTTATAAAGCTGAAGAATTTGTTTGTTTGTTTATTTGTTTGTTTGTTTGTTTGTTTGTTTGTTTGTTTGTTTGTTTGTTTGTTTGTTTGTTTGTTTGTTTGTTTGAACGTGCTAATTTCAAGAACTACTGGTTCGAATTGAAAAATTGTTTTTTTGTTGGATCTCCGCTTATTGAGAAAGGCTATAGGCTATATTACATCCCGCCACCACCAATAGGAGCGGAGCATCTATAAAAAATGTTGCAAAAATGGGAGAAAAATATTCCTTTTGAGAGCTTTCGTTGCGTGTGCTGCGTAAACGGTTAAAGTTATGCAAAAATCATGTATGACTGAATTGTTCCCTTTTAAAAGTTCTATAAAAAAGTCCGCAATAGCATATGTCTATCTTTTTTTTTAAGATAATGCATTATTTGCGAGGATGTTTAATAGACATGATATTAATCCTTATCCAAATAAATAAGTTATTCATTACAAGTATTTAACTTTTGGCATTATTTGATTCCAATGAACATCTTACGAGATATCGTAATTTTAACATAACTCCGCAATAAAAATAATGATCACCGCGTGCAAGAGAGGCGGACGGGCTTTCGCCCGTCCATTTTTTTCGCGTCCTAAAGGCTGGAAACCGTAATTTGGTTTCCAGCCTTTAGGACGCGAGCGAATCCACGGGAAAGGCTAGTAAATAATATAAAGGAAGGATTATGAGTGGGATGTTTAACGATGATGGTAAAATAATTGTTTTTTTTGTATATAATTAAATTTATTTTACATAGCTAATATAACAAATAAATTATTAACAAATATACACAAAATTTTCAATTCTTACTACAAAATTTAAAAATTTACGGCACAGTAGCAGCACGAAGGAACTTTAAAAGTCTTTTTACTAACAATTTGTTTCTTTAGATCCAAATAGATCATACTTCTTTCGGTATATCCTTGTTCACACGTTGATACGCCTGACACTCCATAACAAAATGATGGAATGTTGCTATAAAAAGAAAAGAAGCGATAAAGTAAAGAATTACTTAGAAGTTATTTTTGATTAAGCAGATAATAATTAGATTCTTAAGAAATTATTGTTTGATTTGTGTATGCTCATAATCACCTATCTCATATGCTAAGCTAACTAAAGTAAACTGAACAAAACTGAATCTAGTACTTAACATATTTTATTCATTTTTATTTATTTTTGTTCATTTTTATTTATTTATAATATAATATTACATAATTATATATTAGACAATTTATCACCGATTTTTATCGTTTAGGTTAATTTTACCGCAAATAGCTTATAACCATCGTAGATACATTTAAAGTACTCCTTGAAACTAACCCGAGCAAACACAAACGGATTTTGTTGCAAGTTGTACTAACTAAATTATAAAGACACTTACACGCATTTATTAACATAGAATCCTTGAAAATTGTAATTAGGTAAGTTCAATATAAAATACCATTTTCTATCATCCTTACTGAGTGCTGCCGTCGGAAACATTATCTGTAAAAATAATTCATTTTTGAAAAAATACTTGTGATGATAATATTATAAGAAAGCACTTTCTATATTTTAATATTTAAATTTAAGTATTTCGCGTTTGTCGGAAACGGATTTAATAATATGGATTTAATTTTGTACTTTTGTTACGTGTTTGTTAAGTTTTTCGGACAATAAACAATTTTTATATTTATTGCGAAAAATATTATTTAAAAAAAAAACTTCGATCATTTTACAGATTCTACTACTTAGTAAAAAAATCTTTTTAAAAATAAAATATTTTAATCACCTCTCCCTGAGAAGGACATAACTGCATAATTTTCGAATCAGTAGTTTCGCTTTTCTCCAGCGTGTATCTTACTGCATTGTATTTCTTCCGTAACTAAAGCAGATAGAATAAAAATAATTTAAATACATCTTTATAGTTACAGTAATATATTAAGGTATTATTAGACTTAGTCTAGATTAGTTTTAGATTAATAATAATTATTTTTAGATTAATAAAAAAAACCTTGAGACCGTTCTTAAAACTAAGCACTATACTCTTTTAATAAGAAATCTTAAAAAGTACCACAACGAATTTTAGAATTCAAGAAGTTATTATATACTAGCAATTCCTGCGATTCCGCCCGCGTTCAAACCACAAAAAATAGGGATTGGTGGTAGAAGGATGAATATTTAGGGTTATATGTATTTTTGATTTCAAATCATAAAAAAATAGGTCTAAAAGTAAAAATAAAAAATCTAGAGGGGCCGCCCTCATGACTTAGGGGAATAAAAAATAGCCTACAATCTATTCTCAGACCTACCAAATATACACAAAAAAATCATAAAAATCGGTCAAGCCGTTTCGGAGGAGTTCGAAAACAAACACTGTGACACGAGATCTTTAAATATTAGAAAAAAGAAGATTAGGCTACACATACCTCCTCGAGCGCCCATCTAGCCAGCTCTGTTGGATAGTTGTCAACATTGTTGCATATAGAGAAATTTAAACAATCATTGTTTGTATTGTTTGTATTGTAGACGTTTGGGTCTAAATATGAGTCTAAGCTTAACCCATTTACTACTACACCTTTCCAACTAATAAAAAAATCTGAAAAAAATGCATCCGATGAAAAATTAATACAAAGCTATATCCGTGAATGATATACATCAAATAATATATATAATTAAAATTCTATCAAATAAAAATTACCATTTTCTGCAAGTGCGCCTGTACAGTGAACTAGAATCTAAAATAAAAATAGAAAAATATATTAGATTTCTATACAGTGATACTAAATATTGCTTAACATAAAAGTTTATAACACAAGTTAAATATTTAAACCATATATTATATAAGTAATAATTAATAATTAATATTAATGAATCTTAAAAAAATGTATATGCACCACTATGAAAGCTGCGACGATTCCCATCAGTTCGCTCGCCATGGTTATGAGGAGGCAAGTGTTACTCGGTCAGTTACTAGTCGTAATGTAATAAATTATTTAGCAACTTTACATATATATACGCTTGTGTTAAACACATTTTCCTTAAAACTGAGTTATGACGTTAAAAGCTCAGGTATATTTATTTTTAAGAAAATTTCTACGAATCATCTACGAAAACCTAAGTGTGATTGTTTATTCGTTAAAAAAATTATAATCTCGAAGTTCGGTAAAAATTCTTGTTCGGTAAAAGTTCAAATTGTGTCATATGTAAAAATTTGCCAAAAGGTTTGGATGCAACCTGTTTAAACAAATAAAAATTACGAGTTTTTTGTTTGACTAATGTTATTTTTATTGTTATTTCATTTGATATATTTTAGCGATTAATGTTTTATTTTAACGAATAAAATCGAAACGAATTTGAGCTAATCATTTATAAATTGGAACAAAACAATTTTGTACACGCTTTTATTAACTTCACTTGTTATATAATAAACTAAGCTTGTGTTACGGATACTAGGTAGTTGATATACTCCACATATTATATAAATTTTAAATACATACATACTATAAACATAAACACATACATATTATAAATATAAACACCCATGACTGGAGTACAAACATTCGTGCTCAACAAATGAATACCCCCAGCGGGACTCGAACCCGCGACCTCTGACGCAGAAAGTAGGGTCACTACCAACTGAGCGTGTCGATAAAAAATGATAGTAAGATGAGCAAGAGAATTTAATAAGGAAAAAAATATGTTTTTGATGATTTTATTTGAATACGGATGAAAATTTAGGGTTATAGGTAGTATTTGATGCCAAATTATAAAAAAATAAAATTTGGCCTTAAAATAAAAAATAAAAAAATCTGAAGAAGTGTCTCGCTTTTAACCTAGGCCCCTAGGGGAATAAAAAATGGCCTACGACCTATTCTCAGACCTACCAAGTATACGAAAATCTATACATATAATAAAATTCTAACTTAGTTGAAATTCTGATTTGAATAGTCATTATTAACGATATAGAGGCAAAATCTATAATTTTTAGAATTTTGTTTGTCTATGACCGCATCACGAGAAAACCGCTGGACGGATTTTGATGAAATTTGTTGTGGTGATAGCTGGCTACCGGGTCAAACATTGGATAGCTTTTAATTTAGGAAAATATCAATTTCTGAAAAGTCTATTTTTAACACTAAAACGTATTTAAGGACGAGTCCGAACGAGCTTTTACAGATTAGATAGAGAATAAATAGAACTGGCACGCTTTGAAGCCACGAGAGAATTGAATAGAATAAATAGAGCGACCTCTGAAACGTTTTTATGGAGGCTCTTAAAATCTTGTACTCATTATTACATTCAATATTAAAGACACTTTTCTTAAATTTGTTTCACGATGTTAATTAGAGTCGATTTATGTAAATTAAAAACTTCATTGTTTTTTTTAAATGTGAGATACTCGTAACTATTCGTACAATGTGTCGTCTAATTAGAAAAAGTGAAGGTACATTTTATATTATTTCCAGTTGCTTCAAGCAATTGAAGCATATTATTTTCATTGACAACAATTGAAAGTTGCTAAATTTTTAGTGTTGTCAATTACAATTGTCAGTACATTATATTATATTTAAGTCCATCCTCCAATTGATTAATATTATTATATAATACAACAATTTATCCACTTCCAAGAAATAATTAACTGCCTTTTGTATGTGTGGGTAAAGTATAATCATTTATCCGCTGCCTATAATAAAATTCAAAGTGAGTCGAATCTGTATATTAAAATACTTTTGAGAAAATCTTGTTGAAAAAGCCATTATTATTAATGCAGAGGCTAAATCTATAGTTAAAAGACTTTTTTTGTCTGTGTTTGTGTCTGCGACCATATCACAAGAAACAACACAACACATATCTGAGAAAGCCTTACCAATTATACGATCAATATACTATAGTTTTTTTTTCTTACAAATTATCTATTTATTTCGTTATTCAGATTATTAATCTATATTCTATGCTAAATGTAATCCGAGTTATTTTTTAATGTTTAGTGCCTGGTTGTCGGTTTTTTATTTTTCTAAAGTTTGTTTTTTGTTATCTAGCAGATTAAATCTATTCAGAGGATAAATAAACTATATATCAATTTTAATAGGAAAATAAACTCATCTATGTATTATATATACCCCTTTTTACGAAACGAGTGCAAATATTTTTTTTAATTTTGCATTAAAATACATTAAATCAATAAGAAACATTACACATACTATGTATTTCATCATTTATAGTATCATGTATTTGACTCACTGAATGTCAAACATAACCATAATAAATTCAGTTATTTCAATATTTATTACATTAGGTGTTATAATTAATTATGGTCGAATGTCGACCACAGGGCGATCACTTAAGTTACAGTTAAGTTACCTTTTAAGGTATTTTGTAGAGTTTCCACATCATTTTCCTTTTCTGTAACTTACTTTCAGTTTTACGCATAAGAAAACCGAAACTTTTCAGATATCTGGATAAATATCATTAAAGGAACTTAGATGGTACCAGTTAACCCATACTCTACCGTAGATATTTTTTAATCGGCTCATTTTGTTCTTTCAATCGCCATAACATGTAATTTTTAACGACTCACTGGGCACCGCACGAGCCTTCCTTCAATACGAGTTTTTAATTCCTGCTGTTGATAAATTAATTTGTGCATTTTATAAGCCTGAGTCATCTCTAAAATAAGCGCTTATCAGTAGTTCTCAATAATAATTGTTCTATTAATACATTTTTGTTACATTTGATTTGTATATGATGTATAAATTATTTTGCAATATTGTTATATCCTCGATATATTATATGGGCTAATATACTATAATAGGCTATAATATATGGGATAATAACTTTAATAGGCTATTATATACTTACGATTTAGTGGTGTGAGGCTTATAATAGAGGCTTAGATAAAATTAAAATCACAGTAATAATAAAGCAGAATTAAATGTAGAGTTAATAATTTAAAAAAAATTTTAGGCGCGAAAGTTTAAAATTAAGTTACAAAAAACTTTTTTTTTAAGACTGTAGTTTTGTTTAAGAAATAACTCGTGACTAATTCGTCTATTGATTTATATTAAAATAAAAATAAAGATTTAGTAGTTTATGAATTGTATGATAAATGTGTAGGTACTATAGTTTTTAATATTTTTTTATTCGGTATTTGGCATATCATTAATGCATAAAGTTACAGTATTATGATATGTATACAAGTTTTAAATAACAGTGACAGAAAAGTTTAGCTATATACTATAGATAAGAAACAAAATCATTTTCTTCCTCAAAGTCTATAAGAAAACTTTCAAAATTTTCATGAACTTTCACTAATCAATAATGTATTTTTCAATATTGAAATCTGTGAAATATATGTAATAACAAAATAAATGCTTCTGGGTTGCCTTAATTATTTTAATATGTAAAGATCAAACTCCTATTTACAATGGATCTGAAAGCTATTGTGCCTGAGTTTTACATCTAATCCTTGGATAAGAGATATTCCCTCTTTACTTCACAGCTACAGCAACTTGGTATGGGGACGTACATTGAAATAACATAATCGTATACAGGTGGCTTGAGGACGAAAACTTTTCTTTCTATGAACTTTTGAACACACTTTCCATACAAGGGATGGCTGAAAAATGCTTTTTCAGAACACCTTTCGGGCGTACTAGAGTTGCCGCTGAAATATGGAAACACATTAGAATTTAACTGTATTTCGAATATTATTTGTGTAAAATATTTTAAAAGAAAGCACTTGTGGTTAGAAAATAATTTTAATTTATTATATTGTTTTGACTATTTTTGACGCTATGAGGTTTTTTTACAAGTGTATGATTTCCCTATATCCTTAGATTTACTAAAAGCATTGAAAAAGAGTAATAATTTTAGTAAAGGATTTTTTTTCCAATAAATAGGAGTATTTATCTATTTGATAAAATTTCCTGCTTCTTGCTTTGTAGAGATTTTTCTTTTTATTAGATTTTATTATACGACTTGATTAAAAATACTAATATTAATAAAATTTGCTTACCGACACTTTTCAATAACATAGTTTTGTGGATAATTTTTTGAATTGAGAACCAAATACTACTGGTTATTTTTGTCACGTACTGCTTGGGGGTGAATTATCTGAAACATGTTTGAACATATAAATATAGACAGGAAGCTAGTTCGATTTCTGTATGAAATTATTATTTGTATTGCTCATAACTCTTACCTAAAAAAAAGTAAGGAGAGTTTTTACTTTTGTGGAAAAATTTTGCACAATTTTTATAATATTATTACATAATTAAAATCAGCAATTAGTGTACATTTATATTGAATATTTCGAAACGATTTTGTACAATATTTTTTCATAGATAATATATTCCACGAACACCACAAAATACATCATATTAAGTATATATGTAATAATTGTAATTTGTTTTATAAGAATTTTCTGAAAAGGACGAAATTTTTATATTATGTTGGAACAGAAAACAACATGATTTTACAAAACGCTAAACATGCTCAGTGGCCCAGATATTTTAATCATATAAAAAAATCAATTGCAATTTTTAATAAGTATGTTAGCATCTATTCCACTATAAATGTAGGTCATACGCTCGGAATGCGCAAATTCTAAAAACTTATTAAATGGAATACAATAATAGGCAATTATTTTGTTTCTTATGTTATCAATACTAGTTAGTATTAATGTCTAACTAAGTGCGTGTTATGTAGAACAACATTGAGTCAGCCGAGGAAGTCCCATGAGTTATGGAGAGCTTGAATGTGAAGATAGCAGCAAATAACAGTGTAACTTATTCACAATACTTATTCATTTGTTTTGGTTCAAACTGTAGCAATATTGCATCAGTCGAGGGTGCCTAATAATATAATAAACATGCATATGATAGTTTTATTTATATACGATTATAGTAATAATAAAATTTATTGCGTAAGGTTTACGGTTATTTTAGCGTTTTATTAATATATAGATTTTTTTTCCTTTAGAGTAATTAATTAAGGACATCTTTAAAGTTTTATTACTGTCATCATATAGTTATAAGAAGGCTATATATACAATTCATAATATATAAAAAAAAAATTTCTTTATATATTGAATAGCTTTGACCATTGCTCAGCTCGCGTTGTCTTTTTATGTCTATGTATTTACATCTATAATAATTTATTATAAATTACAATTATTATTTAATTATAATTATTAAATAGGTACTATCTGATTTTTTGTCTGATTGTCTATTTCTCTGTAAGCGCATAAATACTTTCTTACGTTTACAAGAATATTCGACATTATAAATGAAACTACATTTTCGGATTTTGTCGCGGATTTATTTTGATTTTTCAGTCGGGTGAGTCTCTCCCGTAACCATGATTGCTGTAAAGCATTCGAAACGTCGGGAACTAAAAATCGAAATTAATCCGCGACAAAACCCGAAAAGGTAGTTTCATTTATAACCACTGGACAAATTTTGATGAAATTTAGTATGAGTTAGTTGTCCGCCGTCCGGGGCGACATATAGGATGCTTTTTCAGGGGGGGGGGGAAATCACATCTCTGAATAATGTATACTAACCTTGCTAAGAAGCTACTCGAGCAGAACCAGGTTTCGTTACTAGTGATAATTTTTTTTTCGTAAAAAAAACTATAGATAAAAAATATATTAATATATTATGATAGGTAAGAATACATTAATATCTAAATCATGTCATGTCAATTTATAAAATGAATGTTTTTAGTCGTACATAGGGACAATTGTTATAGGTATGGTTTTACCTCTAATTCTGAAGAGCATAAGTCCTTGTATTGCGAAGTATTTATTTCTTCAATATTGTGTTGTGTTATTTGTCCTCTCGGATCCACATCAGCGTGTAGTTTGATAGATTTTTTTGAGAGCTAAAATATTATATTGTTTTGATTACGATAACAAGTAATTAAATTCAAAATCCGAAAAGATAGTTGACTTATTATTTTTTATAAATTGCCTTAGTTATATTTATAATATGTATATATATTTAAAATGTATATCAACTATCTGGTATCCGTAACACAAGCCTCGTAGCTTACCACAAAACTAGATGGCGCTGTGTGTAATAATGTCTCAACATATTAGTTATTTATTTTACCGATGGTGAACAATATTGGGAAATATCGTATGATGGTGTTTCAACGTGGAGAAAGTATACATATAATGGGTTATACTTAATTATTATTAAAACCGAATTTAATAAAACTTTAGTTATAGTTAAATATATTAATTGATTGGTAGTTTCACTTCCTTCTACAGATACCTACCTAATCGATTATTTTCAGAGTCAGTATCAGTATAATAATTATAAATACAATACAATACAACAACTATAATAATAAATTATAGTTTAAAACATTATATACCAATTTGATTGATGTAAACTTTATTACGGCTATTTTCGGCTGGTAAGTACAATGACAATGTGTTTATAAATTTTTCGCTTCATCATATTTTGTTGTGTAATTTGTCGTTATCATTTATTAAATAAACACATGAATAAATAATTACCAAGAAAAATGTATTTGTTGAATAATTAAATAAGTAATATATGACTTATGATGGTTTTATCCTAAAAATATAGTATTACTATAGTTGTATTAGACTCTAGTAGAGTCGATTATTTTTTATAAAATGCATTTTCTTCTATTTTCATAATACCTATGTTGCAAGTTTTTATAATGCTGTCCTAAAATTACATAATTTTCCCAAGGTTTCGTAGGCAACATTTAATAAAGGAATATGTATTATGTCGTCATGTCCGGAAGTCACAGTAATTTTTCTCAAAGACAGACAGATAAGTGTTTTACTGTTAAATGAGTAAAATATTTTATATATCTTAATATATATAAATCTCGTGTCACAATGTTTGTCCTCAATGGACTCCGAAACTACTGAACCGATTTTCATCAAATTTTGTAAGCATATGTAATTTGGTCAAACTTACGAGATAGGGTAGTTTTTATCTCAATTATTGATCTCAATATTAGTTATTACAAATTAAATATTTATTATACGACTTTAGTGTGTATTTATAGATGGCGGCTTGGCATCTAAGTTGCACAGATTATAGATGGCGCGTTTGAATATAGAATTTAGAAATAATAGTAAATAAAAATAAAATATTTTATTGTAATACCTTTTACTTTACTTTTTGTTACTTTTTTATTTTTATTGAAGTGAACCTTCTCAAGCGACTTCCAACAAGGTTGCGTTAAACGTTTAATGCAACCAAGTACCAGGCCCTCAGGGACGGGGAAGAGTTAGCGCTACCACCCCTCAGACGGTCAAGGTGCGCAGGTCGGGGATCTCGCCCACCGCAAGTCGGTGATTTTTATGTGATTTTAATTTTTTTTATGTGTAGCAAAAGTATTACAATATACAGCCTAACTTGTGACGTGGCTGCTCATGCTGGTAATCGTGAGGAATTGTTTTTGAAGTGAAATTACAATATCATTAGTATTTATACAGTGTGTAATCAGTGAATTAAATTTATAAAATTAAAGAAATTTCACTTCTGACATGTGCACTTTGTACGCACGCACTTTTTTTTGTTTTTTTATTATAAATGTACATTACATCTTATGTTTTTATTTTAACTGGATATATAATACTTTTAAAATTGTTTTAATTGTTACTTATATTACATATTTATTTTTTGTAATCGTAATGAAAGTATTTATTTTATTTATTTATACTAATACATTTCGAGGTAATCTATTTGGCTGTATGTGTGCGTACCTTCGGTTGTAATTACGTTACACTTTAAGAAAACTCTCATTCAAATATTGAGCGGGATAATGTCTATATAATAACCATACTATTACAATTTTTAGGATTTTTATAATTGTATTGTGTTATAATTGTGCAGTGTTCAGTTTGAATATTTTTTAAATTATAAATAATAACATAAAATTTTATTGATTACTGTTTTTGTCTATCAATTTTCATATCACCAGCTCGAAAACATGTAAGTAAGTATTTCTAGATTACCTTTCATTTTTTTATTTTGATTTTATAATTTGATAGTTGTTAATTTATTCAGTCGTAAATTTTGATCTAATTTATTTATATAAATGATAAATTCTATTTTTTTTTAATTTCAGTATAATGCCGCGGAAAAAACTTAAGATAAGATGAATAAATGTAAATTCAAAAAGTACATGTTGGTTTGTGCTTAATTTCAACATTTCGTTTTATTTTCAATCCCATATGAATGAATCTATTTTTAATTTCTTTAGAGAATAGTAATTTGATTGTATCAGAAGAATTAGTAAAAAAATTATTCAATCTATTATAATTACTGAGCCACAGCAACGCGTGGCTGGGTCCGCTAGTATTTTTATATTTAAATATTGCGGTACTGTAATATCTCCAAATACATTAAATATCCTTCTTTTTTCCCCATTGCGACGGCATCTTTGCATTAGCAACGCGCGGCCCTGGTTGTAATTAACTACCGACCTGTGATAAGACTTGCCTATTAACGTTAATTTGGACATTTAGGTATTTATTTATGATTACGTTCAGGAAAGATGTGCTAATTATTAATTGTAAATACTTACCTCTGTTATTATTTCAGACATGTAATCTTCTGGATAGTTAGGTATGTGTTCACAGAAGCCAAGCTCCTTACATGCTTCAGGAATAGTAAAAGTAAATTTTTTTAAGCCATTTGTTTTCATATGAACCGTGTAATCTGTAAAATATTTTTTTATTTTAATAGCTCACTCGATAGAACTTGCTTACTTATAAATAACATTTTAAAATTATATAGGAAAAACACTTTTACTTTGAAAAAAATGATTTTATTGCCCGGTTTTTTCGATATTTTTCATATAAACTTTATTCGGGCTATGACGAACTTTTAAAGATGGCCAAATCGTTTTAGCGGTTTTCAGGTTCAGTTCAAGATACTAAATATTTATTATTATAACTTAAAAATTACATACATACCTGTCATTTTGCTTAAAAAATCATTTACTGCTTGCGTTTCATAATTTTGTAAAAATGTCTGAAATATAAAAATAAACCAACTTTTATTTTAATTGCTGAGTTTCTTTCGCCAGTTCTTCTCAGGTCAGTGGCTTCTTCTTTCCGAACTGGTAGTAGACTCATGACGTTCAGTAAAAAATTGTTATAATTTTATGCTGAATAAAATATTTTGAATTTGAATTTGAATTAACTAAAATTCTACTCCGTATGACCCAACCATTTGTTAATATTGAATTGAATATTTCTCGTTTATAAATAGATCTGAAACTTAATTTTTTAAAGGTTTGCATTCACTCTACCAAAATTTCAGCGCGCAGCGATAGGATATTGGGAATAGAACATTTTTAATGAAACGAATTCATTATTTTTTTTAAAAAAACTTACCAATAAAAGTAGTACTTGCGTTGACTTTCTCATTCTTATGAAATTTGTTTCAACAAAAATCGCTCATGGAAAGTTTTACTAATATACCTACTTACAATTTTTAGTATACGTGTAAGCGTTATGAACTGTAGGACAAAAATGCTTATTAAATTAAATGTAAGCGATAATAGACCAAATCAATTTATCTAAGCACAGGGCAGATAAATATAATGAGATTTTTTTTAATTAATTTTACTATAGCTATTTATTTTACTACAATCTGAAACATGATTTTAACTGAAATATTTGCATTTTAACCATCACACCGATGTGATAATTGAGGAAATCCCTCTTTATTAGTAGGCAATTAAGATAAAATGTATTATTTAGGCTAAGCTTATGTTAAAGTAAGAACACTAAAGCATGAAGGATAATATTGAAACATTATTCTATAGGAAATAAAATATCGTTATGAATAAATATCATTATGAATAATAAATGAATTATGATTCGTGCAGTTGTTTTAAATATTTTTTTAATTTAGCTTTGTTTGCTATTGTTTTAATAGAGTCACATAAACTATGTAACCGTGGATTTATAATGAACTAGCTGACCCGTGCCCACTTCGTTGGGCATAATGTTAATAATCCTTTTTTAGTACAGAGTGTTATGTTTTAATTTCTAACTGCCAAAAGGAGGGTTATACGTAGGTATTTTAATAATATCAAAAATTAAATTATCTATACTAATATTAAAAAAAACTACTTTTTGTATCTTAAATATAAAAGTTAGACATATGCTGTCGTTTACTTTTTTATAGGCATTTTCAAGCTCCACATCTTTTCTCTAGAATTCAAAAATATAGCAGCGTTCGTAAGAAACGCTTTCATTCGACCGTTTTTTTTCCGATTCACTTTACAAAACGGACTACCACGTAAAAGCCTTTTTATTTTTCGGTTTTTTATATAACCTATGACACTCAGCAATAATGTGGCTTTCTATTGGTGAAAGAATTTTTTAAATCGGTTCAGTAGATCCCGAGATTACCCCTTACAATTTAACAAACTCACAAACTTTACTTCTTTATAATATTAGTATAGATTTGGTAATATTTTTTTAGATAAGCATTAATGAAAATATATTTTCAGTTTTTTTATTTCTTGTTCTCAACGTATCGAAAGCTTTATATCAATCATGGTGCGGGAGACACTAAGATTTCTGAAAGGAAGGTATCTGAAAGGTAAATACTACTAGTTACGGACAGAGCCTATCCATAATTTTAAACAAATAATATAATGTCAGAGTGGCTACTGAATTAGTGCGACTTACCACCTACGACTGCGTTACCACTTACCTTCAGGTGGAACGTAGTCAAGCACTAATACAGAACAAAAAAAAAACAATATTATACACAATAAAAAGCATAAAAATCGGTCTAGCCGTTTTGGAGGAGTTCGATAACAAACACTGTGACTCACGATTTTTATATATTAGATATTATGTTAAAGATTAAAAGTCAATTTAAATATTGTTTATTATAAACAATTGTGATATTACTTTGTTTTGTAACGGAAAATGGAAAAGGTCATTAAAATTGCATGGTATGAAATAATTTATTTAATGAATGAATTGAAGATGAACACAATCTGTAATTGATGCTTCAAGACGATTTCAGCCCTTTTTAACGTCTCGCAGCTGGACACGAGCCGCTCTTCATTAATCCGGCTGTCAAGAGGGGGTTGGCGGACTTTACATGTCTTTCGAAAACCTGCTATCCGCTAGGTTCTCTCAGAACAAACCTACATGTTTCTACACGATGTTTTCATTCACCAAATCTTAACTATTAGTCATTTATGTGACCTTAATTTTTTTCAAACTGTCTTAGATTTACACGCATGTTTTTAAAAATATTTCTGTATATGAAACGTATTAAAGGCTATAGAAAATTCCGCAATAGTACCTGTGCATGATGATGGATTAATGAGGAAAAATTACGATTAATTTAGATTTTATGTAAATTGGCTTAAGTAAAAAAAAAACAATGTAGTTATTACAGAGTGACTTCTCTTAAAAGATGTTTCTAATGATGACAATGTAGCGACATTTCTTTATACTTTTTCCCAACGTTTCAAATGCATTTTACAGAATGCGTCTTAAAGGTAATTTATATGTTATTGGAAACTTAGGGTACTGAAATCAACCATATTATTATATACATGTTTCACACCACACGAGCAACAGCTGGGCACTTGGAATAGTCTCTCAACAACTTCGTTTTCCTCGTTTAAAGCCATCATGCTACGTAACGTGAACTTCTGAATGCATTTTGATGTATAATCTTGTGGGAAATATGCATTTGAGCATGATGAATTGTTCATCCTGGGAATAATATATTTGAAATTACATAATAGTAGGAAAATTTAAAAAAAATATTATAAATAAACCATTTACATACTATAAATTTTTATATGTCCCTAAAGTGTTAATTTACATAAAATCACATAATATAAATATATGTATTTATAACCATTTGTTAATTAAAACAAAGTAGTTTTACAAACTATACACTATGAGTATTTACTTACAAACAAATTTCTACACGAAACGTGTATTGGGGTCGTTGAATATCGTTTAGGATGATATGCCAAGTGTTATTTATGTCTGCAGCAGCTTTAGGGATATAAAACTGAAACAGATTTACCACTCGGTATACAAACATTTTTTAAATCAAAGTATAATTCTATGACATGACATGACATGACATCAGCCCTTTTTAACGTCCCACTGCTGGACACGGGCCTCCCTCAGGACGAGGGGGATCAGGCCATAGTCCACCGCGCTGGCCCAGTGCGTGTTGGCGGACTTCACATGTCTTACGAAAACTTGCTAGGTTTTGTCAGACATGCAGGTTTCCTCACGATGTTTTCCTTCACCGTAAGGCAAGTGGTAACCATGATAGAAATGACATGAAAATATCAGAGGTGCGAGACCCGAATTTGAACCCACATCACTCGGTTATACAAGCGAGCGCGTTACCGCTGGGCTACCACTGTCTTAAATATATATAATTCTATACATATAACAAAATTCGAACTTAGAATAACGGAAACTGTACATTAAATGATTTTTTTTGTAAATTCTTATTGGAATAGTCATCATAACCCGAATGTATAGTTACTAGATTTTTTATTTATCTGTCTGTGTGTGCATCACCACGATATCTAATTTCTAAAAAATATATGCTGAATGTTGTAGCGTATCTAGGATCGAACCTGAACAGAGCCAGGTAGAGTCTGTAGTTTTGTTCTAAAACACAATTTAAAATAATGATTTCACCTTTAAACTGAAAAACGTGTAAGTTTAGTACAGATTTCTTCGCTTATGTCGTGTTAATCTGTGCTCAACTGGCACGCTTTGAAGCCATTAAACAAGAGAATTGAATTGAATTGAAAGGAAAAGACGTTTAGAAGGAGAATGATCAGTAAAATATTACTTCAATTTACATAAGTCTAAATAAACTGACAAAACTTACAATTTGTTTTGTAGAGCACAAGTCCTCATCCATATGTTGTGTTGTGTTACTTGTGTTTTTCGTGTTGGATTTTGGTGTATCCACGTCTTCAACCCCATGCAGTATTATGTTTTTAGTGGAGAGCTAAAATATTTCACTTTTATTTTTTAAGCACAAATGCCTCACAATTACTTGTTAAACTACTACTACAACAACTTGCTGCCTAACTCAAATCTTTGATGTAGAAGAGGTTCTTAATTTAGTGAAAATAATTATTATCATTGTAATCTCTCTACCTACAATTTTATGTTTACTTTTTTATGAATGCCTCCGTAGGTTCTGAAAAGTCCTGGGTTCAAGTCCCAGTTCAGGCCTAGTTTAGTGATTGACTAATTATTGTTTAGCAATCTTTAGTAACAGCCTTGAGTTGGGAACTTAGGGGTGTTCCACCCCCTGCCTCGTTGAGCACGTTAAGCCTTTGCTCTCACTGGTCGTGTCAAGCAGTTGTCCTGTTGGGACATGTTGGGAGTATGAGAGTGACAGAAATAGAGAGTGCACTTGTAATTGCGCGTACTTATTTTGTGCACTATAGTATCTCCTGCGCAGTTGGCTAGTCTCAATGAGATTGGCCGCCATTGCCAGAATCGGTCAGAGAAATATATTTTTTTTAAATTAAAAACGTTAAGGTCTCCTAACAAATTTCGAAGTAAATATAAATAAGGAAGAAGTGTAAATTTGGCATTCAAAAGTATTTATATAATAAGGTGTTACCATTGTTATTATTTCTGTAATGTATTCTTGTAAATAGTCCGGTAGCTGTTCACAAATCTTACGTTCCTTACATTCATCAGGGATGTGAAATTTGAAATTCTCCACACCCATAACTTTGAACAGAATTGGGTAATCTGTAAAAATAATAATTTTTTCCTTTTTTTACTTCTTCATTTTTCGCTCTATTATTTTCTATTTGTAACATACAAATAGTAACAAAATTTACCTGTCATTTCCTGTAAATACATATTCGTCGTATTATACATGTCTAATTTCTGCATTCTATACTTAGTTATTATTGTCTGAAATAAAAATATACAAGTAATGGATGAAAGTTATATTTTACTTATAACCAGTTGAGGAAAAGTATGCGATTAGTTACCAGAAAACCTAAATTCGCTCTTTGCATTTTTCCATTTCTCAATGAAAACATTTGTGGACATACTTACTGTATGAAATATTTACATATTACTTATATAAATACTTTAATTAATCATACATTATACATGATTTATACTCGTACATATCAAAAAAAAACGGAAGTGTCTGTTTTTACTATGAAATTAACAGCTTTTCACTAAGTCACATAAAATTACCTATATATACGGTATTAACATAGAAAAATCTATTTTTAAAATTTTAATCTCTCTGTTACTTTCAACTAATCTCTGAATACATACATATACGAGTATAGTCTATTCAAATACAAACTTCTAGACTAGCCATCTGCTTAATAATAATAATACTATACTAATTAAAAAGAACGGTTTTTCAAATATAAACTTACCAATAAAACTAGTACTATATTCGTAAAAAATCTCATTGCCATGTATTTTATGTTAAATAGCTATACTGAAAGGATTTAGTGAAAGCTTTGCAAGGTTTGTAAACGTGTAAACGCTATCAACTTGTAGAGGAAAATGATAAGTGGTATAAAATCTATACATATAATAAAATTCTAACTTAGTTGAATCTGTACATTGAATATTTTCTGGAAATTCTAATTTCAGTAGTTATTACTATTATACATAGGCCAAATCTATAGTTTTTAGAATTTTTGCCTGTCTGTCTGTGACCGCATCACGACAAAACTACTGGACGGATTTTGATGAAATTTGGTGTCATAGCTGGTTATATTGACTCGGAGTCAATATATAGGATAGTTTTTACTGCAGGATAATATCTAATTCCTGAAAAATTTATATAACCCTCAAAACGTACCTAGGGACGAGCCCTAACGGAGTGAGGGCGAGTCGTAAGTGTGTATGTAATAATAATAATAAATTAGGTACTATATATACAGAATATTACAGATTACTAACAAAAATGATTATTAAAATTAATTTTATTATTATTAATTATTATTAATAGATTGTAATGCGTTTGTTTTTCCCATTTTAATTAGTGCTTAAACTTTTAATAATCAGAAAGTCTTTAGTTTCCATTGTAAGAATATTAAATTAGTAGAATATGTATTGTTTATTTATTTATTTATCCCGTTTTTATTTCTGACATATGTCATGGAATATATGGAAGCCGACTGACATATAATATAGGATGGTGACTGCAGAATGCTTGACGAACGACTTCTTCTTACATACAATATTCTATAATGTATAACAGGTGCTGTGTGAAATTCATCAAAAACAAGCATTAAGATGTGTATTAAGATGTACATTTTTTCTTCTTTTTATATACGAGTATAGATGGTGATAGTACGTACTTTACAAAACCTTTTATAATTTTCTAATAAAATAAAAGTAACCTAAGTTTCTCCTTATAAGCTATGTATGAGTGAAAGTCCCGTCAAAATCGGTTCTGCCGTTTCAGATATTAGCCGGGACAGACAAAAATTAAAAAAAAAAATTTATTAATTTGAAATTAAAACAGACACTTCAATTTTATTTATATATGTACTGATTATACTGATAAAATACACAATATTTTGTATTAATAATTAATAACTTTATTTATCGTTATTACAATAGCTTTATTTATTTCATAACTCAATCATTTTTAGCAAGTTTGTTATAACAATTACAATATTTTAAATAGTCTAGTGCTATGCGTATTTTCAAATGAAAATTAGGTCCGCCTTCTTAAAATTAGAAGAAAAAATAAAGTAAGACTTGATTTTATTTTATTTAGGGAAAAAGCAGTTTTACAGCACATAGGTACAATTAATAAAAAAAGTGCGAGTCGGGCTCGTTCATGAAGAGTTCCGTAGCAGCAAGTTACATAATATAAAAGTTCTTGTAGTTCGTTGTAGATTGAATGAAAGGTAAATTGCGGGTTACGATTTATGACGTATTAAAAAAACTACTTACTACATTTCGTTCAAGCCAATTTTCGGTGGAAGTTTGCATGGTAATTGCATGGTACATCATATATTTTTTTTAGTTTTATCATTCTCTTATTTTAGAAGATACAGGGGGTCTCTCGCGCAAACTATTCAGTTAAGAAAAAAATGATATCAGAAACCTCAATATCATTTTTGAAGACCTATCCATAGATATCCCACAGGTACGGGTTTGATGAAAAAAAAACATTATTTGTTATTTGAACCTCCAAAATTTATTGTTTTTTTTTATTTTTGTGTGAAAATCTTAATGCAGTTCACAGAATACATCTACTTACCAAATTTCAACAGTATAGTTCTTATAGTTCCGGAAAAAAGTGGCTGTGACATACAAACGGACAGACATGACGAATAAGGGTTCCGTTTTTTGCCATTTGGCTACGGAACCCTAAAAACGTACCTATAAAATAAATATTAAAGGACGCTGAAAAAAGGATACTATACTATACTAATAATTAACCTCAGAAATAATATAATAAATATGTTGCGACACTATTACAACAGCGCCATCTAGTTCTGCAGTAAGCTACGTAACGTGCTTGTGTTGCGGATACCAGATAGTTGATATACTACACATATAAATTTTAAATACATACATATTATAAATATAAACACCCATGACTGGAGTACAAACATTCGTGATTAGCAAATGAATGTCCCCAGCGGGACTCGAACCCGCGACCGCTGGCGCAGAAAGTAGGGTCACTACCAACTGAGCCAAACGAGTTGTCGAAATGTTATATTATAATTATATAATGGGAGACCCGTTAAGGATGTTAATTTAATTATTACTAATGCATCAAATGAGGAAATTTTATACAGTTTCGTAGAAATTCCAATATACGGATAATTCTAATATATTATAATACTTACTAATATATTATAATATTATCTCGTATGATGTTACCACAACTTAAAAGATTATAATTGTAATTAACTACAGTAGTGATGTAATTGGCTGTGGCTGTTACAATCAAATGTGCTCCATAATAACGTTTGTAAAGGGATTTATTTTATCATTAGGATTTACACAATTCTATCAATTTTATATAATGTACATCGAATAACGGGACTAAATGTGTGTAATTTTTTACGTATACCTTATTCCCGGCTTACGGCCCGGTCATTCCCGGCTCAGCAAGCTGGCAACCCAGCCGAAACGTCGCGTGTAAGGTATTTATATCAAAGAATTTACACGCGTTAAGTCCCGTTATCCGATATACATTATGTAGGAACGCAATAGTTTTAAAAGTATGTATAATCATGTATCAATTTTAGTAAAAAATACCATACTAGGTATATGAAATGGACGAATTATGTTATAATTTCGACATGAATATCCCAGAGGCAAAGCTTCATACAACAACGCTACAATACATTTGTACACTATTAATTTCTTGCACACAGAAAGCTCACCGTATCTCTTTAACAAAACCTTTATTTTTCAGTTTAAGCTAATGACAAACGCTGAGGTCAAAAGCTTACCGCCACTTTATGTAGTGTTGTTCCTATTATTGCACAGATTACAGTAAACGCAACTGCGACCTTGCTGACCATAACCTTAACGTTTAACATATTTCATATAGATATCATAAACTTTGACGTAAATATTACAAAATGGTGACACAATAATTAATATATTATTATATTTGCAAATCTGGTGTTTCATCCTTGTTTGGAAATGTGAAAGGATGATGTAGTATTATGTGACAAATATTATGTGACTTATTTGTTACGTAGAAGTTATTTTGATGTCATTTCGATGTTAATGTGTTGTATTAGCTTATTTCTACAGACTCATCGCTCTCCTCATATAGTATAGAGTTCATGTCCATTATCTAATGTTGTAAATAATAATAATAACGTCGGTATCTAGATCTAGCTCACGAGGTTTCCGCCATGTGGCATGTGGAGTCCACTGAAACCATCCCTATCGTCATATCTGCCAATGGTTTAATCCCAGTTAGCCTCGCTCACCATCTGAGGCGACTGGGGTAATCCGTGACAGTTCGCTCGCAGCCAGGATGCAAAAAGCGGTGCTGCTAGACTCGGCTAGGATAGTTCGCCGGTTTCTCAACCTGTCGCCCTGACCCCCGGCCGTTTGGTCTCCCCTTGCCGGGGTGTAATCCTCCGCCCGGTACAATGTTTATTTATGTAATGTCTAAGTATGTTTATTTATTTATTTGTATGTATGTAAGTTTATTATATCTATTTTCGGCTTTTATATATATTTATTTTGTACGCGGGCGTGAGAGTAAAATATATAATAATAATAAATAATAAATATTATTTATTATTAATGTTGTAAATATTAATACAATATGTGTAATGTTTTTATTAGTTATATAATTTATTTACAGTAAAGGAAATTACAAGTAAACTTAACTATATATACAAATGTAATGTTATAGTATAAACACATGTTATAGTATAAATATACAAGACAGTAGTAGCTCAGTGGTAACGCGATCAGTTGGATAACCGAAAGCTAGTTCGAATCCGGGCATCACACCTCTGATATTTCATGTGCAAAATATTTCTTAAATAATTACCACTAGTCATACGGTGAAGGAAAACATCGTGGTCTTATAGTACTTAGCAAATTTTCAAAAGACATGTGTAGACTATAGTCCGTCACCCCAGTCTCACCCAGGAGGTGGACTATGGCCTGTTCCCGCATAGGGATAGATGTATAACTCATTTCTTAAATCTGACCTAGATATTATAACTACTAATTACTTTATCCTCTGCATATACCTAAGGATAATTTTCCTTATACACATATAAGGACAATTTACCTTATATAGCTCTATTTATGTGCAACATATTACATAATTATATGATTCAAATAATAAAAATGTAACTGAATCGAATTTTTAAAATTTGGAATAGTCATTATTATCGATATAGAGGCCAAAGAATTTTTGTCTGTATGTCTGTCTGTCTGTGGCCTCATCACGAGAAAACCACTAGACTGATTTTGTTATCCGGGTCAACTTATAGATTATTTCTTCTGCGGGAAAATCTCTCATCTTTGAGAATCTATTTTAATACCATACGTTAAAATGTAGCAAGGTATTAAGCCGAGTGCAGTGAGGATTAATCTCTAAAATTATCTATAATTAAGGATGACACTTTTGTATCAGTTGCTAAGAACTACCGAGCTTACAAGTTAATAATAAGTAATAGGAAAAAACTTTATTTTTATTTGCACTTACTAAAGTAGTTTGATTCTAAATAAACGGTTCTCTGTACTTGCCACACTCTTGTGTACATATGCATTTTGCATCATTTTTCGCCTGAAGAGGCAATCATGAATGTTCTGTTGATGACCAACTTTCCTTGAAAAGCTCTTTGCAAGTAGGTACTATGTGTAATCAATATATTTTTTGTAACTTATATATTAAAACCATGGGGTATTTCAGTTTCATCATAATGTACGCTTTATAAAAAAGAGCATTTAACTTGGCCTGTGTTATCGAAGAGGAAAACTTTAATTTAGGTAATGAAACAGGTGGCGAAATAAAACTGATTAGGGATAGATCAAAGTCTAGAAAATAGCTGATATCCTGTAAAAGCTTTTTGTTTATTTATAACCAGGAACACTATTGGTCAAGTTTAAAATAAAGAAAAACTAAATTAAAAATTGGTAAATCCGTTTGAGCTCTACGTTACCAAAAAGACAGTTACGCATGTTAAAATTATAACACTCCCTATATATATATATGTATATCTTAAAAATGAAAGAAAAAACATTAAGTATATTATTTTTTATTCTTACGAATAATTAATTTAATAATCATTTTCAATAATACAATATGATACATATTTGGTCCTTCGAGCCGTATGATGACATACATTTGAGTCACTGTAGTCTCAACTGTTAGCCAAAATTCAAACAGCTCTCACAACACAGGAACAACAGCTAGGGACTTGGAATGGCTTCTCGACGGGTTTGTTTTGTTCGTTCAAAGCTACCATACTACGCAACATGTATTTCTGTATGCAGATTGATTGGTAGCCAGTTTGGAAATACGCAACAGACGAGCACGGTGAATTCTTTTGCCTGTTAAAATATAAATAAAATTAATAAAACATATTTGTTTTTATTACAGTAGTAATAATTATTACTAGTATAAAATCTTTGAAGCTCTACTATTACTTGCCTAGACATGGGTATAATCTCTTGTAGAATGTACACTTATTAATTATTATTATACAATCATTTTTTTAAATTCTAATTTTATTTAGGGACTTTAAGCACATTGTCAAACGACAAGCGAAAAGCGACAAAACAAGCGACATTGTCAGTCCTAACGTTCCCTAAAAATATAAAAATAAAAGCAGCGACATATATTAACCACCGTTAGGTACTATTTAAGGCTAGGCTCCATCAATATTATTTGAAATATACCCACATCCATTAAATTTATTTTAAATTGAGAAATTAAATCACGACGTTTCTTCGCGTTCCGGACACATTCCACTAGGAAATGTTGTAAATCCTCTTCTACTCCACACATACTAACTTTTTTTAAGCGGTATTTACATACATTTAAGCAAACATTATTTTAATAATGTGGGATGAGCATGATAGATGTATTGTGTAGTTTGCCTTTTCTGAATTAGGGATATTTTCTGGATCGAATTTACTTTCAATTTATTTTGATCGGTGACTTCAAAGGTATAACATGAATTTATCTTAGTACGAAAAATATAAAGCACGAGAAGTTTTTAATACCAAATTACTTTAAATATTAACTTACTGACAGATTTCTACACGAAACGTTTGTTGTGGTTTTTGCTTATCGTTCAGAATGACATGCCATTCATTGTTCATATCTTGAGCAGCTCTTGGAGCATATAACTGAAATTTATAATATTGTGATTATTAATTAATATTATTAAACTATTACACCTATTAACTATGTTATAATTATTAAATTACCCTGTATATTATATATAATATAATTTAATTAGCCGTAATTAATGAACACAGCACAATTGCGGTTTTCATTACTCACTAGCTGCTCACCCTCGCTCTGCCGGGGTAGGAAAAGTTACTAGAAATTATAAATTGGTCTCGTTATTAATGGTGACTTATATAATTAATAATATTTATATAATAAGGCAATTTCAATAAAAAATACCGAAAAATGATTTGACACACATTAATTAAAAAAAAATTGTGACTACTATTTTACCAGGCTTTACCATTAATACTGTTTCGTTTCAAGATTAACTAAGATAGTCTTACTTTTATTCGTTACTTAGTGATATGTATTAAAATTTCTATTCCCTCATATAATTTTTTGATTTGTATTTTCTGTTTTACATTTTACGTGCAATAAAGGATAAAATAAAAGAGATAATGCTATACATTTAATTTGTATAGCGATATCCTTCACATGATAGTCGTTGGTAAATATGATTAGTACTACCCTAAGTATAAAATTGGAGGAAAATGTTTTATTAACAAAAATATTTACCACAAAGGCAAAAAAAAACTATATGTGTTATTTTACAACTTTAACTTTAAACATTAGAAAAAGAATTAGAAACTAAACAGAACAAAACTGTGCATTACGCTTAATTATAGGTATACAAAAACATCGTGACGTATTGTGAGATCGACTGGTATGAGTAATTAACATAGTAGCATCACAAATTCAAATTCCATTCTGAATCTATGCATATAATACAATCCTAACTTAGTTGAACTTGTACATCATTTTTTTTTTTGAAAATCTTATAAAAATAGTCATTATTGCCGATAATGACTATTTTTATAAGATACAGAGGCCAAATCTTTCGTTTTTAGAATTTTCGTCTGCCTGTCTGTAAGCGCATCACGAGAAAACCACCGGACAAACAAATAAAATGTTGTATGATGAAATCTGCCATCTGCTATTACCTAGTAGGTACTTGGCTCAGTTGGTAGTGACCCTACTTTCTGCGCCAGCGGTCGCGGGTTCGAGTCCCGCTGGGGGCTTTCATTTGTTGAGCACGAATGTTTGTACTCCAGTCATGGGTGTTTATATTTATAATATGTATGTATTTAAAATTTATATGTGTAGTATATCAACTATCTGGTATACGTAATACAAGCTTTGTACGCTTAAAACGGACCTAGATGGCGCTGTTGTAATAATGTCCCAACATATTTATTTATATTAATATAAGAATCTTGTCTTATAAATAAAATTGAAGCGTTTGTTTTTAGTCTCAATTAACAACTTTTCACTAAATGCATATTATGAAAATATTATATACGGTACTAATATCAAAAAATCAATTTTTAAACGATTTAAGATTTTGACGTTTAACCGACTTCAAAAAAGTTGGGTTATGTTTTAGAAATTTTATTTATTTTCGCTGACGCTAAACCCAGGGACGAATCCGAGCGAAGCGAGGGTGAGTCGCTATCGTATAGTATAATACATAATATGTTCAAACTTTCTCTAGTGGATATTCATGCTAATTTAATGTTTACCCGTCGAATATTTAATAAACAAGTATTTATATATATTTACTTAAAAAAAATGTCATGGCCGTTGTGCGTAAATGTAAAAGCGACTCGACGCTGAAGGTCGTACATTCGAATCCTGTTTTTGAAAATTAGTTCCTTGTGTTCAATACATATTTAATACGTTTCGTTAAAAGATATTGATATTTTGAAAGTAAATTAAAAATACCCTTTCTGATGAGGTACACAGTTCAATGTTTTCTTCTTCAGGACCAATTCGCTCAGCGATTTGTGGAACTTCTAATACGTCTTTGTTGAATCTTGTTCCATTCTCTTGTGACACCTGAAATTATTAAAAGACAAACACTAAGCAATTTTTCTTAAATAATAATCATTACTTATAATTTAGTAATGTATTTGGTAATAATTTATATGAATTAATTTCATACTATGTTAATGTTTTAAAAAACAAAAATTACTTATAATAGATATTATTTTTAAGGAAAACAGGGCAAAAATATGAAACATATGAATTGCTAAAAATATGAATTGCTGACGAAACCCATAGATAAGGAACTTTGATATTCTTGCTCACTCACAGCAGAACCTTATCTTTAAAGGACAATGTGAGACGTTCAGAATTTCTTATAGAGTAGTTGTAAGAAGAGTGGTTGCCCAGTGGCATGTCCGTGAAGGGGGTTCAATTCCCGATCCACTTATATTTTCATATGCGAATCATTTCCTACAGTCTTACGTTGAAGGAAAACATCGTGAAGAATCTGTTTAAGAGAAACTAGAGCCAGGTCTAATCCCTAATGCAGGGAAACTCGTATTTAGTACTTGGACCTTTAAAAGGGCTAAATACAGCCGATTACTAGATTTATCTAGGACACTCGTTAATATCTTCGGAATTTTATTACGTACTTTTCGTATCAAGTGGGCCACGAGTTCTTCTGGATAGTTAGGGATGTCATCACAAATGCCAACTCTTTTACATTCATCGGGTATTACCGGACCGATTTCGTTGCCTGCTTTTCCTATTTCGGGAAATACGAACGTATCAAAATCCGCTGAAAAAAAATGAAAAATATTTTTATTAGTAATCGATATTACCACTCCTACATAGTCATGTAATCATTAAGTTACATTTTTATATACAGTAAGATCCCTCTCGCGTTGAAGGGAGGCCTGTGCCCAGCTGTGGGACATTTAAAAAACAGGCTGAATATTGAAGAAATAAATACAGTAATTATAGAAGAAAATAAATACAGTAATATCATAATTTTATAGTTAATATAATTCTAGGAAATGATTAATATTAAGTTTGAGAAAAGTTTGAGATATTCAGGAAGCCAAAGAAAGAGTTTTTAAATATGGAGTTTTTTTTTGCATCTGGGCAGAATAAAAATAGATAATATAAAAGCTGTAGCACATGTATGAAATAGCATCTTATTAGTTTGCTAGTAAATCCTAGCTTTGCTGGGCGTAAGTGAAAATAAATTAAACGGTTTTAATAATTTTCTAATAAAATAAAAGTAGCCTAACTTACTCATTATAACATTAGCTGCTAGTGAAAGTCCCGTCAAAATCGGTCAGTTTCAAAGATTAGCCAGAACAAACAGACAAAAGTTATAAAAATTGTTGCATTTATTGAAGAGCTGTTAATTTGAAATTAAAAACAGGCACTTCAATTTTATTAATATGTACTAATATACTAACAAATATCAATATTGGACGGTTTTTTCTAATGACTGACTGAATGACTTTACATAAAGTACTTAAAACATGTATTGTAGACATTACAATTTAAAGCACAACAATAATTTAAACAACATTTATAACGCCGGTATTTATGCTTATTACACAGCATCCATGTTAGTAGTTAACTAGATTTATGACGTTAGCTATAAGATTTATATTTAATGAGTCGTATTTTAAATGTGAATAGGTATATGTAATGAACTAGTTTAGTACTTTTAGTATTGGAAATTAAAAGTTAGTTTTTAATTATTATACCTTTTATTAGAAAATATAATATAAAGGAGCTTTTGATATTTGTTTATCAAAATCTCCTTTTTAATACATGCAAAAATATTTTGAAATAAGACTTCGTTATAAAAAGGTATAATTAAAAAGCGCGAGAAGAAAATACGAACCTCTTTTATTGACAAAAGGCTTCACAAATCTATTCAAGATTTTGTACGAACCATTTGGCTTGTGGCTTGCAGCGCGCTCGCCGTCACGCATTGAGCGAACCTCAACTTTCTCATCCCCATGCGTCGATGCCTGAAAGTACAACCGAGATGCTATTACGAATTTGTGGGGCTGTTTACTAAATTTCACGGGGAGACTATAAAATATGTTAGAACATTATTACAAAAGCGCCATCTAGTTCCGTGGTAAGCTACGCTACGTACTTGTGTTACGGATACCAGATAGTTGATATACTACACATATAATTTGTTTTTAAATACATACATAATATAAATATCAACATCCATGACTGAAGTACAAACATTCGTGCTCAACAAATGAATGCCCCCAGCGGGACTTGAACCAGCGATCGCTGGCGCAGAAAGTAGGGTCACTACCCCTGAGCCAAACGTGTCGTCAATATGACCTATGAATTATGACCATTAATTAACCGTTACACAAATAACTTGCATGTAGACAGGCAGGTTATGTGTGACTTACGTCAGAGCAAGACTTAGGTCAGAAGAAATTTGGTGTCCTAGGTTTATTACCGCGTTTAAAAACCAATGCAATCGAGGTTCACTACAACAGATAAGACGTCACTGCCATGGTCATTCCGCTATCAGAGAAGTAGCAGGAACAACCCGACCCGACCTAACTTGGCCCGGACTCGAGACTCGAACCCAGTACCTCCGGATGTGTAGTTCGAGTCAGTTGATTCAATATGATTTATATGCATATTTATGAATTTCAACAAAATATAATAATTAATAAGCTAGAAATAAATGTCTTGAGGTAATAATGAATAAAAATACTCCAAGCAAAATTGTTATATACATTAGATTATATACACTTATTAGGTATATATCTTGCATTTACATTGAAATAATTTAAATAATTATTTTGAAAAACAGTGCCATTATAATAAAAAGTGCTAATTTTATTGTTGATTCAGAATTGTTATTTTTACAGCATTATTATCGCAGTTATGAAGCCAGTCACCATAAATCATACTGATATCATTATTTTAAATAGGTATGTAGGTATGTTGAGATATTTTGTCATAATTCATAAAATGGTTATACTAGATTGATCGTATGTAAATATTATTACTATTTATTTAAAAATTGTTTTACGACTTTAAAGGACCTTGAGTCTCTCATACTATTAATTCCACACTTGCTTGAAGAGTTCAAATAAATCAATATATATTAATATTATAATTTTCTTGATAAATATATGGTTTGATTTATTGCATTTTTCTTAGCTTCGCGTCCTGCTGGATTGTCGAACACTTATGACCCATGTCAATGTGAACGCATTTTGGGCACTAAGTAGACAAAAATTTTTTTCAAATAAAAAGTAATAAATAACTAATATTTTAAATTATTTTTCATTATTATATTAATTGTAATTTTAGACCCGGTATTAAATGAATAAATAAATATGTTGGAGCTAATAATTGTAGTTAGATTTGTATCGGCTGACAATATGGATGGAGATTAGACCTTAAAGACTATTTTCTATTAACATAATATTATCAAAGCCTATGAAACATATAGTCGGCCAAAGGATGTGACAGCCCAAGCTGACAAACACTAATGTCCCAAGCGAGTGTATGGCAGCTTGGGCTGGCTGTCACGTCCGTTAGACTATATGTTTTATAGGCTTTGATATTATAATGTATTTACAAATTATAATGTATACGCAGTGCAGAAAAACATCTAAAGTAATAAGTTTGTAGGTACTCGTAACATGTCTAGTCACGAGTATCTAATAAAGTTATTTTTTTATATACTTGTACCACATAAGCTAACATAAATTATTTATAATCAAATCAAATCAAAATATACTTTATTCTACAAGCACGTTTAAATCGTCACTTTTACATTAAGGTAAGATAGAAGTAGATAGTAGCCCAGCGGTAATACGCCCGCTTGAATAACCGAGTGATGCGGGTTCCAATCCGGATCTCGCACCTTTGATATTTTCATGTGCGAATCTATTCTATTATGATTACCACTTGTCTTACGGTGAAGGAAAACATCGTGAGGAAACCTGCATGTCTGAGAAAACTTAGCAAGTTTTCGATAGACATGTGAATTCCGCCAACACGCACTAGGCCAGCGCGGTGGACTATGGCTTGAACCCCCTCGCACTGAGGGAGGCCTGTGCCTAGCAGTGGGACGTTAAAAGGGCTGAAGATGATGATGAGCATGAAGATAGAATTTAAATGAAATATAAGTGTGTTAGTCTGTGAGGAGAGAAGCTTCCACTCGCTCAGAAGGACATTTCTACAGACATTTTGGTTATTATATATGAACATATAATATGTAGTTGTGGGTAGTACTACATGCGTACATTTGGATTCAATTTTACTAAAAAATATGAGGTAAAAAGATATTTCAAGGTAAACGATAAAGATATCATAATATACGTAGGTACGAGTACATTGAAAAAATACTTATTTGGCTCCCACAAATCAAAACAATTTTTTCAAATTCATAATCTGTATATTACTTATTTCTTAAATGCGCTCTGTTTTATGTAAAGCAGCATAAAACATATACATTGTAAAATGTATTCGTAAACGTTTGAATGTACGATAAATAATTGCACTGATTATACTTTATGATCATCCAACCGTAGCCTCGGGGAGACCTATGTCGACCTTGTAGCTAAATGGTCTAGTGACGCTTCTACTACGTGTTACGATACTCGCTAACGAGCGCGTTAAACAACTTTTATCGAATATGTTGTTGTTACTGACATATATATATGTGTATTGTAATAAAATTATCTTAATAGTTCGGAGATCGAAAGAAAACGTGCTAAACTTATGTTTTGAAAAATATATCATTTACTGATTTGTGCCATTGTAGAGACTATGTGTTTTAAATTTCTTTTGCAAAATATAAATATTTTCATAATAACAACAAGAAAAAAAACTGTTTTATTTCTCAGATAACATAATACTATTCTAGATAATACGTAGAAATAAGATGATGTCAAGGTAATTTTAAATCTGCAAAGGAAATGTGTGTCTACATTATTTTTGCATTTATGGTATGACAAATACATGCAGCCTTTTAAACGTAAAATGAATATTCTATTTACGATTGATTTTAACATGTGTATAAAAGTTCCGAGAAAACTAATTTTAACTGTAAATACGAAAATACTTATAGTAAAGTAAATAACTATGGCTTACTTAATAACTTACTCAAATATTTACAAAAACAGTTGAATGAAGTACTTGTACTATCTATTAGAAGTTATTTTGATATAAACAGATATATAGATATTAAAACAGGTTCGTATGTCAGCTGAACCACAATCAGCGGTTGTTTTGGCTTCATTTGTATGTCAATACTCTAAGATGTTCGTAAGATAAATATAGGTTGGGACATTATTTTTGAACGCTATATTATCTTATTTTTATAGCTGTAATTAATGCCTACATAATGATGTTATGTCTTGAATAGACTATTTATATGCATTTAATTATGAAAAATAATTTAATCTAGTATTGTCTGTAGTTTAATTCAAACGAACGAATGAATTTAATGCCGATCACGACTTCAACACTCTATTCATCAATGGGTTTTGAATGGGGAAATCCTGTGACATTATATTTACTTAATGTTTTAAAGCCTTAATGACAACATGCTCATAAATACTTGTGTGTAGATAAAAATATATCCTACTAGAAAGCTATTCTTCACCATAAAAGAGAGTACTGACGTTTTCGAAAATGCTAAGGCTTATTGTGGATCATAAAAGCATTTGTTGTAAATAAAATTGAAAAATCAACTCAAGATTTGAAAAACTGGAAGCCTTTTGATTATATGGGGAAAATATTAGAACCTATAAAAAAATAAGAATAGGTAAAACGGCAACGAAAAGTAAAGTAGTAAACTCGCCGGTCACTTGTAAGAAAAGTTTATTTATAATTCTTTATTTTGCATCCTTGTGAACACTTATTATAACATTTTCTAAGTACATAACAGCATAAAAAGGGTATCTAAGGATAATATTTTCTTAGATTTACGTAAATATTTAACAAGATAAATAAAAAAAAAATTAAACCGACTTCAAAAAATCTGCACTAAAAAGAGAAAAATAAAAAGTAGAAAATATTACTTTAAAGAACTATGTTAATTTTGGAGTCGGTGCCAGCCAGGTATTTTGATTATGTTTACAAATTGATAGATTAATCGAATAAGTATACAGTTATTTTTCTTTGGCTGGCACCGACTCCAAAATTAACATAGTTCTTTAAAGTAATATTTTCTACTTTTTATTTTTCTCTTTTTAGTGCAGATTTTTTGAAGTCGGTTTAATTTTTTTTTTAAAAATAACTTATTTTTACATTTTTAGTGTGCCTTTTATTTAGCTGATTTAATTATAGTGACTTACTATATGTCACTAATTTAAAATCTGTTTAAGCTTTATATTAAACAACGAGCATACCCATTAACGACGAAAATAGTAATTATCGGGTCTGCCGAAAGGGGGGGGGGGGTGTTGGTGTCCAAAGAGTACTCGATCTACGACTACTGTAGCTGTAACTAAACTACGAGCTCATCATTATGTTTACATTCCCCATACGAAATAGTTTAAATACCACGTCCATTATTCCACCTAACTCCTAGAGGTTAATGAGATTTACCTTCTATTATCATATTAACGTAATAGCCTGGAAGAACACAACTATCAATCTATATGTATGTATAATTTTAAAGGAATTTCCTTTCAACTCCTAGCCGTTGAGGAGTTGTACCTTCCATCATCAGCTTATCCACATGAGATGGTAATTATCAAATGCAAATCCTTAAAAAACTTTAGAAAATATATGAAAAATGTACTAAGTGCCTATAAAATTTAAGAGGTGCCATCGATTTCCCTAGGATCCCATTATCAGATCCTAACTTGGTGACAATGGGAATATCTTGGAAGTATACCGTACCAAACAAAAAATAAATTTTTTAAATCGGCCCACAATTGACGCATAAATCGGTGAACACAGATAAAAAATAACATTTGAAGAATTCTACCTTCCATCATCAGCTCATCACATGCGATGACGATTTTCAGACGCAAATGCTTGAACAGCTTAAGAAAATATATAAAAAACATAATAGGTGCCTATAAATTTTGAAAGTTGCCCTGGGTTTCCCTGAGATCCCATCATCAGATCCTGATTTTGTGATAATGGGACCCCCTCAGAACTATACCCTACCGAACAAAAGAAAAATTTTTGAAATCGGCCCACAGTTGACGGAGAAATCGGTGAACATACATAAAAAAAAAAAAAAATACATACATCGAAACATATAACCTCCTCCTTTTTGGAAGTCGGTTAATAAAAAAGTAAGTAAACCAATTTAACACAGGATAGACTCTCCCGTGACCAGGATAGCTGTAAATTTTATATATAATATAATAAGCATAATAATATAATAAGTATCTCTTTAAGCTTTTTTTAAAGGGACGCTTTTGCTTTTAACTTAAAAGGCGGGAAGTCGGCAAAATAAAGTCACAGATAACAAAACCAAATATATATTTTTTTATTTAAAATTCATAAAATATTCAAGATACGTAAACTTACATAGTGATTAACAAAATATACCTGCTTTCTTTAGATTTACGTGAATATTTGACATTTTAAATAAAACTCTCATTTCGGATTTTTTTCAATTGTTCATTTCGATCTTTATTTTCCGTCTTTTCGAATGCTTTACAGTGATCATCGTCACATGAGAGACTAAGATTTTAGAGGTCAGGCATTATATATCTGTTATAAATAGACAATCTACCTACAGAGGTTGCAAAATTAATTCATAAGATTTAAAAAATACCAAAATAAGAATAAATCCACAAAATAATCTGAAAAGATTCGCGAAAGATTAGAAAAGAAGAAGAAGCCACACAAAGAACAGTTAAATTAGATAACATAGGTAATTAATTTCGGCTACCTTAACTAAGTAGGTTAAAAGTAATAAAAAACAAATATATAAAATAAATAAATAAATATAAATAGATAATATGCTGGGACATTATTACAACAGCGCCATCTAGTTCCGTGGTAAGCTACGTTACGTGCTTGTGTTACGGATACCAGATAGTTGATATACTACACATATAATATATTGACGACACGTTTGGCTCGGTTGGTGACCCTACTTTCTGCGCCAGCGGTCACGGGTTCGAGTCCCGCTGGGGGCAATCATTTGTTGAGATGAATGTTTATATTTATAATATATATTTATTTAAATTTATATGTGTGGTATATCAACTATCTGGTATCCGTAACACAAGCCTCGTAGCTTACCAGGGAACTAGATGGTGCTGTTGTAATAATGTCCGAGCATATTATCTATTTATATTTATTTATTTATTTTATATATTTGTTTTTTATTACTTTTAACCTACTTAGTTAAGGTAGCCGAAATTAATTACCTATGTTATCTAATTTAACTGTTCTTTGTGTGGCTTCTTCTTCTTTTCTAATCTTTCGCGAATCTTTTCAGATTATTTTGTGGATTTATTCTTATTTTGGTATTTTTTAAATCTTATGAATTAATTTTGCAACCTCTGTAGGTAGATTGTCTATTTATAACAGATATATAATGCCTGACCTCTAAAATCTTAGTCTCTCATGTGACGATGATCACTGTAAAGCATTCGAAAAGACGGAAAATAAAGATCGAAATGAACAATTAAAAAAAATCCGAAATGAGAGTTTTATTTAAAATGTCAAATATTCACGTAAATCTAAAGAAAGCAGGTATATTTTGTTAATCACTATGTAAGTTTACGTATCTTGAATATTTTATGAATTTTAAATAAAAAAATATATATTTGGTTTTGTTATCTGTGACTTTATTTTGCCGACTTCCCGCCTTTTAAGTTAAAAGCAAAAGCGTCCCTTTAAAAAAAGCTTAAAGAGATACTTATTATATTATTATGCTTATTATATTATATATAAAATTTACAGCTATCCTGGTCACGGGAGAGTCTATCCTGTGTTAAATTGGTTTACTTACTTTTTTATTTATCTTGTTAAATATTTACGTAAATCTAAGAAAATATTATCCTTAGATACCCTTTTTATGCTGTTATGTACTTAGAAAATGTTATAATAAGTGTTCACAAGGATGCAAAATAAAGAATTATAAATAAACTTTTCTTACAAGTGACCGGCGAGTTTACTACTTTACTTTTCGTTGCCGTTTTACCTATTCTTATTTTTTTATAGGTTCTAATATTTTCCCCATATAATCAAAAGGCTTCCAGTTTTTCAAATCTTGAGTTGATTTTTCAATTTTATTTACAACAAATGCTTTTATGATCCACAATAAGCCTTAGCATTTTCGAAAACGTCAGTACTCTCTTTTATGGTGAAGAATAGCTTTCTAGTAGGATATATTTTTATCTACACACAAGTATTTATGAGCATGTTGTCATTAAGGCTTTAAAACATTAAGTAAATATAATGTCACAGGATTTCCCCATTCAAAACCCATTGATGAATAGAGTGTTGAAGTCGTGATCGGCATTAAATTCATTCGTTCGTTTGAATTAAACTACAGACAATACTAGATTAAATTATTTTTCATAATTAAATGCATATAAATAGTCTATTCAAGACATAACATCATTATGTAGGCATTAATTACAGCTATAAAAATAAGATAATATAGCATTCAAAAGTGGTGTTTTTTGTTTACGAATCAATATAAATGTTAACGTCCTAACAAGTTATACGATATCGAAAGAAAGTCACTTTTACTTTCGCACTCTGTCGCTTTAGAAACTAATTGAGGAAATTAACTTTGCGGCTTAATCACTTATTTGATTATTAATTAATGAAATATTTAATGGACACCTTCATTTTTATGCCAGAATTTTAAGTAAAGAAATTATAAAAATACACACATATATATACAAACATATGAACACTTTCTTAGATATATATAATAAATGAATGCTAGTTTTGCTATTTTATAACATAATGAAAGTTTGTATGGAAATTCCGTCATTTTTAAAGCTAGAAGTTTGAAACTTATTTTATAGGCTTTTGATTAGATATAAATAAAAAAGACATTCAAAGTTTGTAAAAAATTAACCTACAGGGGGTAACTAGGGACGAAGTTGAGTCGCTAGTCAAAAATAATTCATAGAGTTTAAAATGTAAAGCTAGTTAGAGCAAACTACATAAAACAAAAACTGTATATACACAATATACTATAAGCTAATTGATTAACCACTGTAGTAATAATGGGTTGCTTCGTTCTTTATAATTATAGTTCTTACCGTGTTTTACGAATAATATTATATTATATATTTTTATGACTAACTATCATCGAACTCTACTTAAGTTTAAGAACGTTAAACAGGAAATAGAGCACTATAAAAGGATTTCCGTAGACATCGAAGGTCTTGAAAAAGTATTTAACGATCAAAATTATTATACTCAACGATTCGAGCGGGCTGTTTAAGTAAATACGCTTACTGCTTAGCTACAAGCATTTACTGACCAGAGAAACCAACAAAATGCACTGAAGAATCCAGGCCATATCTGAACTAGACTTTGTATAACATGTTCTTTTCCACACACTACACTTATATTTAAAATAATACTATATTTAATGTACAGAAATCATTTTGTCCACTTCGCACAGATTATTTATAGATTCGACACAAACACTTGTTGCTGTGTCTCAGTGACAACTGGCGCGGCCAAGACGTTAAATTGCGTGGTTGACTGACCACTTTAAGAAGACCTGTATTCTTGATCGTGATAATGGCTTAAGGCCTTTGATTACTGTTCAAAAGGAGGGGGTCTTGCTAATTTGTTATTGGTGTATGGCCATTTCCTTCAAGACATCTTGAAATAAAAATTACTTATAATTTTATTTTAGTTGATTATAAATTTTGTTATTTATAACTTAGAGCAATATTGTTATCTGTTTTTAATATAAGTTTTTACTATAAAAATAATTAACTAATCAGAAAATTATGTTGTATCTTTTAATTTACATTTTAGTTTTGGCTTTTTAAGAAAAATAAGAAGTACATAGGTATGAACCTATACTTTTTCTATCTATATTACCATTTTTTTTGTTGGGACATTATAACACACATATATGAAACTATCGTTCTATGAGTTGTTATTCTATGCTATAAAAATATATACATTCATGACTGGAATACAAATAAATGCCCCCAGCGGGATTCAAACCCGCGACCGCTGACGCAAAAAGTAGGGTCACTACAAATTGAGCCAAACGTGTCGTCAAATTATTATTATTTTTCAAACTATATTTATATTATTTTAAGATAGTGTTCTCACAAGTATTATCGTAGCATAAAAATATTTATTAGGTACTTCTAAGAAAAGTTTGTGTAAATAAATAGGTACTTCTCGCTACATATCTTTTATGAGTTAACGTTAAAATGATTTTTTTTCTGTATGTTGGAATGTATAGGACAATGGTAAATCGATTTCAATTATTTTTGATTGGTGTTAGAAGATGAATATTTAGGGTTATTTGGTTTTTTGATAAGTATTTTTTGATTCCAAATCATAAAAAAAGTTTTATCTAAAAATAAAAAAAAAGCTGGAGATGGCTATCCTTCTCACCTAGGAAAATAAAACATAGCCTACGACCTATTCTCAGATCAACCAAATTGGTCAATCCGTTTCGGAGGAGTTCGATGACAAACACACAAACACGAGATTTATATAATATACTTAATTAGAGGATAGATAATGAGTTATACCTACTATTCTATAAACACCCGTTTCACCCTAAAACTGACTACGAAAACCAAAGGTAATTTTAGCGGCTCTATAATTTAGTTTTTCTTAGTATTATTATAGTACCTACCTAATTATACTGAAACTATTAATTTTTAAAAATACTTTTGTATTTCATACTATAATTATGTACAATGTACATTAATTAATTATTGGTTATTACAGTCATTAAGCGAAGATTTCCTGTTCAATTAAATACGAGTAATACATTTTATATATGCAAAGCTTCATATTGGAAGGCTATTGATAGTCCATAAGTAGCTTTTAACGATAAGTATGTATTTCTCAGAGATGGGACGATATTCTTCCGCAGTAAAAAGTATCCTATTATCCCGGATAACCAATTATAATCTTACCAAATTTTATCTAAATCATCCTTTGGTCTCTTCGTAATGCGATCACAGACAGACAAAATTCAAAAATCTAGTTCCGTGGTAAGCTACGAGTCTTGTGTTACGGATACCAGATAGTTGATAAACTACACATATAAATGTAAAATACATACATATTATAAATATAAACACCCATGACTGGAGTACAAACATTCGTACTAAACAAATGAATGCCCGAAGCGGATCTCGAACCCGCGACCGCAGTACAGTAAGTAGTGACTCTACCAACTGAGCCAAAAGAGTCATCAAATACGTGTATGTATCATTTTTTTACATTTTCTAGCTTATAAATAAAAAGAAAGCTGACGTGAGAGTAGGTACTGTTTGCGTAAATCCAAATACATAGGTTGTGGTAGACCAGTGAGAGAGCTTTTTAACTTTTTAACTTTTCTGAGAGCAGAGTGGACTGTGGAGCAACCCCTTGGCTGTGTGGTCTGCTTCGGCAAACCTGCCAGGTGCCGAGACGCCCCATTAAGTCGCGTGACGTCTGGCGGGTTTTAGTGGGTAGTACTGGCTTTTCTGGCCAGCGAGTCCCACATAACCCCTTGTGGCAAGTATTTCCCAAAAATACAAAAAAGACGCAAAGCAAAGCAATTGAAAGTAATTTAAACCCTAAATAACTGGTCGAAGTCGTACAATCAAATTACAAACTTATACGATAATTAGTAAGATATCGCAAAATAAAAAAAAATAATCGAATTAAACTGGAAGAGTAACAATGAATAAAAACTTAAATACAAAGATATTGTATATGTGTGTATTATAATAGGTACATACATTTGCATATTCGTAATGACCCATTCAAAAAGTACATGTACGAGTACATTAATAAAAACAGAGATTTTTACAAACTCATCCAGGACTTTTTAAAATAATGAACACTCTATCAATAAAATCCGCCTAGTTTTAAGTTGCAGCTATTTAAAATATTAACGAATTAAAAAAAAATAACAGTGTTATCACTACACTTATGTATGTGTAAAATGTAAATGCGAAATTAACTGCTTCGGCAGCCTCGTGGAATGCATGTACGGTGCAAGTCACAGGGTCTTAGTAATAAGCAAAATTTTAACTAATATTTTTGTTTATAAGCAGCCTCATTGACATTATAGCGAAACATTTTAATTACAAAAATATGAATAATAAAGGCATTCAAAAATATATGTACATTGTACATTCATAAAAACATAATAAACACCACAACCTTATTCGAAGTTCGATTCATGCGCTTGGTTATATAATTCCATTTTGAATAGCGTATAAATTATAGTTTGTGTGTGTGTGTGTGTGTGTGTGTGTGTGTGTGTGTGTGTGTGTGTGTGTGTGTGTGTGTGTGTGTGTGTGTGTGTGTGTGTGTGTGTGTGTGTGTGTGTGTGTGTGTGTGTGTGTGTGTATGTATACAGTATGTATGTATGTATGTATGTATGTATGTATGTATATATGTATGTATGTGTAGTATTTATGTAAGTAAGTCACTGCTGGGCACGGGCGCTGGCCAAGCGCGGATTGGCGGACTTCACTTGTTTTGTAAAACTTGCTAGGTTCGCTCAGACATGCGAGTTTCCTCACGATGTTTTCCTTCACCATAAAATAAGTGGTAATAATACCAGAAAATGATTTGCACATGAAAATATCCCCAGATTAGAACCCGCTACACTTGGATACCCAAACGAACCATTACCACTGAGCTACCATTGTCTTCTTATTCATAAATTAACTGCCTCGGTGGTGTAGAGGCTAGCATGAACGGTCACACACAGGTCCTGGATTCGAATCCCGGGTCGTGCCAAGTTTAGTTTTTTTTTTAGTTATTGAGTCTTTCTGTTTCATAAGCCTCAGTAACAGCCCGGAGTTGGGAAGTTGGCGGTGTTTCACCCCTGTGCCTCGGAGAACACGTAAAGCCGTCGGTCCTGCGCCTTAACTCTCCCTGGTCGTATCGAGCGTTCGTCCCACAGGAATATGAGAGTGATAAGGAACAGAGAGTTCACTTGTGTTTGCGCGTACATTCGTGCACTATAATATCTCCCGCGCCGTTGGCTTGTCTCAATGAGATTGGCCGCGTGGCCGTGATCGGCCGGGAGGACATTATTATTCATAAATTACAAACCACTAATTAAAATTACTTAAAAAGGTCTTAATCCTTATTTGTATTTATATGAGTTAATAACAAAAAATACTCATCATTAATCCAATGACGTTTTATTTTGATGTTTACAAAATGTATAACCATTTTGAGGTTGTGTATATACGTCACCCATACGAGTACTACTCGTAACTACCGAACGTGACGGAGCTCGGAAAATTACTCTAAAATTGACTTGCTTTAAATAGGCTTTTGTCTGTAAAAACAGGTTTATACAATTACTTACAAGTTACAGTATCTGTTGTATTCTTAAGGTTTATTAAGTATCATATTTTAATGATGTATCAGCTCAGAAAAAAAGCAAAAATTCTAATACTATTGTTATGTGATCAAGTGGTAGTGCCATGCTTGTTACCTTCGGGTAGCAGCCGAATGGGCCGGCACGCCCCGTATAGTACCACTCTCTCATAGAAGACCGGCGTGAAGTGGCAGCTATGCTGTCGCGTTTCGTCCGGTAAGTGAGAGTCCGGGAGGCCCACTCCCCATCCCTACTCCCGTCCTTCTCCTTCCTCCCTCCCTCCCTTTCCTGAAAGGCCGGCAACGTATCTGCAAGCCCTGTGGTGTTGCAGATGTCCATGGGCGGCGGTGATCACTTACCATCAGGTGAGCCTCCTGCTCGTTTGCCCCCTTTGTCCCATAAAAAAAAACGTGAATCGGAATATCCACTTTTATTAACTTTTGAGTGTTCCCGATACATCGGCAAATCAAATCAAATCAAATCAAAATATGCTTTATTTAAATAGACTTTTACAAGCACTTTTGAATCATCACTTTTACATTATAATATAGAATTTAAATTAATTGTCAATCTGTAAGTCTGTGAGTAAGTTACCACTGACTCGGAATGCTGTACTGTTAAGAAGAGCTACTGTTACAAGCACCATGGTCAAGTGTATATTGATAATTTTTAATTTATTAAATGATAGATTTCGAAGTACTTACTTTCGCGATAACAATAACAAATACTTATCAGTATCATAACACTATACATCTTAATACCAAACGTAATATATATATAGAGATATATGAGACATAATCTGTCACAGACAGACAAATATTATGGGTCTAGGTCAACTGAAACTACCATATGGGTTTTCGACCCAAGACCTATAGTGACCTAGAATTGTCGATTTTGGTTAAAAGCAAGGTCTTACAGCACAAATAATGAAACAAAATAAGGAAATTACAAAAAATAAAAAAAAAATAAAAATAAAAGGGGTGTTCCCATACATACATTAGTTAATGCTAATGAAGATAGTCTTTGAGTTGTATGGACGCCCGTACAATTTAGTTAAGGACTAGCTTAATTCTTATAGATAATTACTATATTTATATTATATTATTATATTTATATAATATATTATAATTAATTAGACGACTCGTTTGGCTCAGTTGGTAGTGACCCTACTTTCTGCGCCAGCGGTCGCGGGTTCGAGTCCCGCTGGGGGCATCCATTTGCTAATCACGAATGTTTGTACTCCAGTCATGGGTGTTTATATTTATAATATATGTATGTATTTAAAATTTATATGTGTAGTATATCAACTATCTGGTATCCGCAACACAAGCACGTTACGTAGCTTACTGCGGAACTAGATGGCGCTGTTGTAATGATGTCCTAACATATTTATTTATTTATTAATTACGGAACCTTTCGTGCGCGAGTCCGACTCGCACTTGAAGAATTTTTACTAAAGATCTTAGTTATACATATTTTAAATAGCTATGGTTTTGAAATGAATTTTAAGCCTTGTTTGCGCCTAAGTGTGTTTACTTTTAATGCCCTGTGCATTAAGACCTAAAGACATAAAGACCACAAAGTTCAATATTTTTTTCTTGCTTCTGTGAACTTTTTTTATATATGCTTTAGTGGCAGTTGTAGCCGAATAAAGCGGGTATAAATCCGATTCTTCAACCTCTAATATTTCCATCGTACGAATCATTTCTTACATGATTATCACTTGTCTGACGGTGAAGAAAAACATCGTGAAGAAACCTAGCAAGTTTTGAAAAGAAATGTGAAGTCAGCCAACCCGCACTTTGCCGGCGAGATATTAAAAAGAGCTTATCCAATTTATGCTATTGTTTAGCTTTAGTGGATGATTAAAAATTGAAAATCGTTTGTTCGTTTTTAAAGATTATGATTTTATTTTAAGTAGGTACTGGACAAATACTAGTTACAATTAAGCAAGTTATAAAGATACTGTTACTAAGGCAACAGTATATGATGACACACAAATTGTACAAAGGTTTTGCAGTTATGTGCATTACAACCTATAAGTATTTTGTGATATGAAGGATAAATCCAGGGATTTTCCGTTTACAATTGCAGCTCAAGGAAAATAAATGCTTCTTAATATTGTTATAGCCATACATGGTCATTTTGTTTCATTCCTAACTCAAACGTTTGTAATCAATCTTAACTAATAAAAGAGATTTTGGAGTTTAGTTTTAAGTACAATTTTACTGCCGGAGAGGGCCTGGGTTCTAGTTCTCTGTTCTATGACTCTTTGACTCTCTGTTTATAATATCTATACTTAAATCACGCTATATTTTTGTGCTCAATAAGCAAACGTCATGGGTTACTCCACAAATTAACCTTAATATTTTAATAATAATAAAGTACCACTATGCTCACTCCATATATGGTTTATCATCTTTAATTGTTCATTCGAATAATATTTTACGTCAATATTCCCAAAAATCCCACTTAATTCAGCTTATGTTTGTTCGAATTTATTTCACAAACAGATTTTTATATAATTCTTGCCAATTAAAAAGGATATAGATTTTTTTTAATATTGTGTATGGTAAAGTAGTCCTGTATGTCTATCTGTCTGTTACCAATTTAGATGAAATTTAATATGAATATAGCTTAAGACCCTGGGAAGGACACATATTATAGGTTTTTATCCCGGAAATTATACCTGTAGCTTAAGGGGGTGAAAAGTGGGATGAAAGTGAGTATGGGAAATCAATCATTTCTCAAGTAAGGGGAAAAGCATACCGTCAAAACCATCCTTGGAATACACCTGCACCTACACAATATATAATAAAATTTATGAAAAAACAGACCGATAGTGATAAAACTTACCAAAAATGAAGCTATACAATTATAAATACGAATGGCCGAGAAAAGCAAGAGTAAAATACTATAGTTTATATATGAAACACCATACGATCGTAAACAAATTTGCTCAATATGTCGTCTTTGTTCATCATTTAATTTCAATGAGTATCTTACGAGATACCATAGTTTTAACACAACTCCGCAATAAAATAATGATCACCGCGTTCAAGACGGGCGGACGGGCGAAAGAATTTGGTTTCCAGCCTTTGGAACGCGAGCGAAACTGCGGGAAAGGCTAGTCCTTAATAACAGCCTGGAGTTGGGATGTTGGTGGAGTGTCACCCCCGTGCCTCGGAGAGTCGGTCCAGCGCCTCAGCTCTCACTGGTTGTGTAGAGTGTCATCCCACCGGAGTATGAGAGTGATAGGAACAGAGAGTGCACTTGTGTCTGCGCATACACTTGTGCACAATAATATCTCTTGCTCCGTTGGCTAGCTTCAACGAAATTGGGCGCCATGGCCAGAACCGGTCGGAGAAAATAATTAATTAGGTATATTTCTATTAAAATTTATTAGAACAATATTTTTTTTGCTCCTCATAATACAGATTTTCTTGGAATAACTATACAGTAATTTTATGATAATTTCACAAAGACCTCTATGACGATAGATTCGTACCGACCCAATACATTTTATAACAGTTATATTATTCTTTTCGTACTCTATGTACGATTTTTTTCCAAACAATACGTTGGACAATTTTTTTCATAAGCATACGAATATTTTAACAGGTTCTTACCTTGATTTATAACCACAGCTTGGCCTCGCTTACTTGTAAATGTTAAAACAAAGTAGACAAAAAATGCCATATAAGAAATGAAAACATTATAGGTATTTTACAATTATTATGATTGCACTAATTTTCCACATTTGACATTTTCATAAGTATTCGTCTACATTTATTTTTAAAAATTGTTTTTAGTTAGTATAAAGTAATTGTAGATGACAAGCTATAAAAATATTATGTAAGTAAAAAATGTTTTATGAATATGTTTTAAAAACAAAATAAGTATTTTATATTATTATTTAGTAAGTAATATGATAATACTGCGCTTGTCATTCTGTTTGTTTTATTATTATGGACACGGTAAAATAAGTAATAATAATAATAATAAAGTTTATTTGGCGGAGAGCCATCTTCTATAAAAAAATTGTCAACAGAGTTCATTATTTGTATAGGTACATACAAGGCAAAGACGTAACGGTGCATTTCTTTGTTTCCTCTGTTCGCCAACTAGAAAGAATTATTTGGGAACAGTATTTTTTCTTAAATTTTTCAATAATGATTTACAAAAATGAATATGTCGGGTCATTATTACACACAGCGCTATCTAGTTCCGTGGTAAGCTACGGGGCTTGTGTTACGGATACCAGATAGTTCATAAACTACACATATACTATAACTCAAAATTAAAAAAAAAATTAAAAAAAACACCCATGACTGGAGTACAAACATTCGTGCTCAATTAATAAATGCTCGATGGATTCGAACGCGTGAACGCTGGCACAACAAGACGTATGGTCATTACAAACTGAATCAAACGTTTTCCAATATCGAATCCTAATATTAGTAATAGACTAGTAAGTAGTACCTATACGGTTTGATCTGCCTGATAATTAAAATGTACACCCCATAGGGCTGGGCTTTAGTTATTTCCATTTCAATTATAGACAGATTTTGATCTATCAGTGTGTTATTTAATATCGCAGTTCAAGTTGTAATAATTATAACTTTGTGAGCCTTATTCATTGTACTGATTAACAAAATACTTAAAAATAGAGTTTTTAAATGCGGTTTACCTTTACAGCTTTGAATCAAAAATTATACCTTGTCGTGATGGGGTCTCATTAGCGGCTGGCATTCCGGGCGTACAGCACAGGGTCACACTGAATGATGGCCCACCTCTTTCGAACCTACATTGAAGGGAGGCTCGTGTCTAACAATGAGAAGATAAAAAGGACTGGATACAATAATGCATGGAAACCCACAACGCAACAGTATTTCAAAAATATTTTAACGGATATTATTCTTTATATCACTGTAATATGGGTCATTTTAACATAATTAAATTTTATTCCACTGTTCATTTTTTTAGCTTATCGTATTCGCACTGATGCCATTCTACAAATTATTGTTATGTAACAGATCACGCCAGTCACGCTAAGTCGATTAACTAAGGTACATATAAACATTATCTTTTTTAATAATAAAATATTGGCACTCGTACAAAATGTATTATGTAGGTACCATATCATAAGCGAAACGCTTTTGCTTTGCTATAGGCACTTTAACTACAGCGTTCCCTGTAAAATCATTATGTAGTTCAAAAATATAATAGCAACACTATTAATAACTGTCATTCATTTCTTTCCTAAGATAAAGCGTTCCTCTCGAAAGTTAATTAAGTCGTTTTTTGCAACTTACCTAACTTTCTCATTCTAAGTTCTCGGTCTTATTTATATCGCCTCTAGACGAGATTTTTTGACTTTTTTAAGCATTTTTGCTGGAACTTATTTATACGATTTTTAATATTTTATTTTGATACACTGATATATCTGGTGCACAAGTTATTTGGTTATTATTTTTATTTATTTATATTTAAACTGGCGATTATCGTTTATTTTTTTAATTCTACATTAATTCACACTACAATTTAATTATCATTTTTTTATGTTACGTATGTATGTAATATTGACATCTCTTTGTCTGAGAAAATATGAATGAATAATAAATATCATGTAAAAAACAATTACTAATAGATGAGTCATTGTTTCAGATGTATGTTCAATGACATAACAGGATGAAAAATTATGTTTAATTAATCGATCAGCGAGTACGCAGAGTTGTTTTTCGTAATTTACCATGTTATACGTAAGAATACTAATTACATCCATACAAACAAAATATATTATGTAATAGCGACTCTACCCTAGCTTTGCTAGTTTCCGCCGCCAGATTTAGTGCAAGCGAAGCCGTGACTTCCGCTAGGTAAAATAAATAAAATTTCTAAAATAAAAGTGGTGTAAGTGTAACTTTTTATAACATAAGCTATCTGCGAGTGAAAATCCCCTCCAAATCTTTCCAGCCGATTCAGAAATTAGCAGAAACACGCATACAGACAGACAGACAAAAATGTTATAAATTGAAGTTTTGATGTTAGTACTGTATATACTTTCATAAGTATTTAGTGAAAAGCTGTTAATTTGAAATTAAAAACAGACACTTCAATTTTATTTTTATCGAACCGAAATCGTTCAAAATCTACATTTAAGCACTATACTATGTAAAAATTAAAAGCGAACTTTTAAAGTACTAAAAACTTTTTTATATGCTTAACATAATATATAATATTAGCGCTAGTATATCCGTGAGTCACAGATGTTTAACGAGTATACTGTGTAACTTTGAACGACTTAATCGATACAGATATCCAATATCGATATATACATATCCCATAATATGATATCTTATACGTTATTTATGCATTAAATTTTTACAAAATTATTACAAGATCGTGTTGTAATGAAATCATCAATAATTTTTTTACCTGTTTTTAAAATTAATGATTTCGAATAGCTGTTGTTTATATAATCTGTGGCAATGGTAACTAGACAAAAGAGTGAATCTTAAAATTTTAATAGGTGGCGCTGCAGATAGGCTATTAATAATACTAGCAAAAACCTGAGCTTTGTGAGGGCTCACTTAGTTTTTCTAATGGGTAATAATGTTACAGCGATGTTAACTCTTTGGTTTTCTAACTGATGGTGGTAGTACAATAACATTCTATCCAATGAACACAAAATTGTTAATGTTCACTTTTTTAATGGTTATAAAATTATATTTTTTTTGACAGATAACACATCTAGATATGAAGTTAAATTACTATGTTAAAGCACATATCTCTAGGTGTGATAGTTTTTCAGTAAAGCGTACCACAAAATGCTCGGGTTATGATATAGTTTTAGGTCTCGCTTCCTTCGCCCCAATTAAACTATTATGATAATATGGATGATTAACACTGGAACAAAGTTGTATACAAGAACGATGTAAAGATATAGTAGACAAAATGACACATTTCTATAAAATATAGGCAACGCACTTTAATAAGTATCAAGTTTGATTGAGTAATTTAAATTTATAAGTTTAATAAAGAGCTTCCCCTCGCATTGAAGGGAGGTCCGTGCCCAGCAGTGGGACGTTACAAAAAGGCTAAATACAACAATATTTTGACAACATAATAATCTCTTTTAAACTTAAGGTTAATATAACACACCTAATCGACCAACTATATATTAAATGTAATTAATAATTATTTACTGTCTATGTACTATGTTTATTTATATAGAATCTGGATAGTCTAGTTGTTGGGTGAAAGTTTGCGAAATGTGCGTATTATATTTATACTGTAAACTCGTCCGGCCCACTCTCTATTTGGCGGTGTCAGGTTATCACTTTCTGTTGCACTTAGTTTTATGCATCTTATTATAGCAACATTATCAAAACCATTATAGAAAGTTTTTTCTATACAATATACATATAATAAAATATGTACACTAAAAATTTTTTGCCAAATGTAATTGAAATGACTTTCCTATCAATACAGAGGCCGAATCTATAGTATTTTGAATTCTTGTCAGTCTGTCTATGACTGTATCACGAGGAAACTACTGGACAGTTTTTGATGATAGGTACTTTTTATTGCAGAAAATCACATCTATTAGAAATCTATATGTACTAACCATTGAAACGTGCGCAGGGACGAACTCGAAACAAAGGTGAGTCGTTAGTCTATTTACTAATATTATAATGTGATAAGTTACTGATAAGTACTAGTTGGATCTGGAAATTAGATGTACCTTCTTTGTACGATAATGAGTTTGAACATGATTTACGTATGCAGGCTCACAGGGTTTTTTTATATAGTTACCTCCTAGTATTATAATAGGAATAGTTTGTATGAGTGTTTATTAGCTCTATCCTAATTTTAAAACACGTGACAGATATGGATGGAAGGAAATTACAAAGACAGACTATGAACCTCCCTATAAAGTCAAGCGAAGCGAAGGTTAAGCTAAGGCTACATGGATACCAGATATATATACAAGTATTTGTGCTTACATATGAAACCCAAGTGGGACTCGAACCCGCGAACGCTAGTACAGCGAGTACGATCACTATAAACTAAGCCAAACGTGTGATATGAATCTTAGGTTTAAATGATAACTTGTATTATGATAATTTGTTACTATGGCTGGATGGAACTACACAAGTAATTAATATGTGCGATACGAGTAGAGGTCAGTCTTCATGAACAATAAGATTTGGCCGGCCGTTATTTTCCGGGATTTCCCCTTTGCGTAAATTATTACTTTGTTTACGTTTTATTAAAGATAGCAACTTTAATATTAATAATATTAATTTTATTAAATTTATATTTTATTGTATTATTTTATTTTGATAATTCTGATTCTAATTCTAATTCGTACATTGTATATTTTTTTGGAAAATGAAATAGACATTATTATCGATATAGAAGCCGAATCTATGGCTTTTTATCTTGTCTGTGGCTTGTCTGCCTGTGACCGCATCACGAAAAACCTCTAAACAGATTTTGATGAAATTTGGTATTGCTAGTTATTTGATTTTTGTCAACATATATCTACCTAGTACCTAGAATACTTTTAACTGCTTAAAGATATCTCCGAAAATCTGTACTAGTCGTGAAAACGTTACGAATTCGAGCGGAGCGAGATCGAATAACTAATATAAAGTAAGTAATATTTTGAGTACAATAAAGTGTTTCTTTTCTTCATCTCCACGACTCTAGATATGAAAGTGTTATCTATTTGTGTATAAATATGTTAAATATGTTTTTTTAAATATGTTGGAACGTTATTACAACAGCGCCATCTAGTTCCGTGCTAAGCTACGAAGCTTGTGTTACGGATACCAGATAGTTGATAAACTACATAAATAATTTTTAAATACATACATATTATAAATATAAACACCCATGACTGGAGTACAAACGTTTGTGTTCAACAAATGCATGCCCCCAGCGGGACTCGAACCCGCGACCGCTGGCGCAGAAAGTAGGGTCACTACCAACTGAGCCACGTGTCGTCTTTTAAAACGTCGATATTAATTTTGATAAATTCAATAAAATCCTACTTATATTAAATAAAATTTATTGTTTTTACTTTTTGGTTTTAAAACAGCTACGATATACCTACATCATTATGAGCAACCTAAACAGCTATAAAAATAATTTTCTTCTGCCCGTGTGTATCCGGTAACTGGAACTTTGGAATCTGTTCAACTAGTCTTTCACGTGCTAATCGTATATACTGATAAAATGATCATGAAGAAAGTAGCCGCGGGAGATAGGTAGTATAATAATAGAGCTGTCTTAGAAACCGTGATATAATATAATGTTATGTTAGTTGAGTAGGCACGGCAGTTAAACCCTAAAATATTGTAGTCGATGTCTTGTGGTTTGTTTTACGATTATTATCATAGTAATATGTATTATTTTCTTTATTCACAATTTTATCAGTGAACCAACCGATTGCGAGGCAGTGGTAGCCCAGCGGTGATGCGCTCGCTTGGATAACCGAGTGATGCGGGTTCAAATCCGGGTCTCACACCTCTGATAATTTCATGTGCGAATCATTTTATGTCTTGATTACTCATCTTACGGTGAAGGAAAAGATTGTGAGGAAACCTGTATGTCTAAGTAAAAGCTAGCAAGTTTTCGAAAAACAAGTGAAGTCCGCCAACACGCACTAGGTCAGCGCGGTGGACTACGGCCTGATCCTCCTCGTATTGAAGGAGGCCCTTGCCCAGCAGTGGGATGTTAAAAAGGGCTGAAGAAGAACAACAACAATTGCTAGTCTTTTTATACTTTTACTTTTATTTGATGCTTATAAGGTTCTTTTATTTTGTGCTTATAAGGTTGTTTTATAGATGTCCTGTCCAAATATAAATTTTGTTGGAGAGTCAAAAAAGGAGCTTGCAGAAAAATATGATAGAATTATTACTGCTAATGGGGCAAAATAAACACAAAAGTACTTAGAAAATTTTATTTGAAAATCTTAATGTGACTAGTCAATAACATGCAAATATCAAATACTATGTACACAATTGTTTTGGAATGGTACCAAGTTTTTTTAATTAAAAATAAAAACTTATTTGTCTATGCTTAAGTATAATGTGTTAATAATTATTTAAAAATGCAAAACGTTCATTCGCCTATTAAGTATATACAATTATACACGTAGGTATGTGTAGATCACATGAAACTGCGCAACAACTTGATAAACAAAACGTTTTTAAAACCAAATCATATGACCAATTAATCACAAATAATAAATACTTAAATCAATTATTTATAACGAATATCTTACAAAAATACGAAGGGGGTACTTATACACTTAATCAGTTTATATTGTCATTCAAAACAATAAAAGGTATCGGTCACAAAACCGAACATTTTATCTAAAAGAGCAGCATGGCATAAAATGGGAACATCTCTAAATACATTTAAATATGTCTATCAGTCTAAAGACACAACCATTTTGGATAGTTTAGTAAACTCACTACAAAATTTTGGTCACAGAGCCTCTTCGCAATACGTCTTAAGATTAATTAATAAGAAATTATCAACAATTCTAGTATATTATTAGCTCAATAACAATTCTATTGCAACAATAAATATTATATTATCATCTAATTTTTAGGTTTTCCGAACCGCGATAACACAAAGTCTATGGGTCGATAGTGACAAGAGCAGCATACAGGTAACACGGACTCGATCAATTCTGTTTCATTGTTTCCTTTTGATACTAAAACTTTCCAAGTGTTCACTTTCTGTTTGCAAAAGGTGACGTATTCTGGCAGAGGAGCGTAAGCTGTGAAGCATGGCGCACCGGTCTTACTGTAACATCACAATAGTTTACAAATTGTTAGATTTTATAATAATCTTTGACAAATCATTTAATATTTTTTATATTTTACTAAGGCATTGGTAGCCCGCGCTCGCTCCGTTAACCGAGTGATGCTGGTTCAAGTCCAAGTCTCGCACCTCTGATATTTTCATATGCGTGTCATTTCTAACATGATTACCACTTGTCTTGTGGTGAAGGAAAACATCGTGAGGAAACCTGCGTGTCTGAGAGAAACTTTCAAATTTACGAAAGACACGTGAAGTCTACCAACACGCACTTTGCCATGTTGTGTGATGTTTAAAAAGGGCTGAGTACAATACATACATACATATTTTACTAGCGACTGATTTATTATTTTCTCTTAAAAATGATCCTATATGTTGACCCAGATACCCAGCTATCGTTGAGATTTATCAAAATCTGTCCAGTGCTTTTTCCTTGATGCGGTCACAGACAAACAGACAGACAGGCAAATATTTTACAATTTATATTCGACCTATTTTTCGATGTCAGTGACTTTTTCAATAAGATTTTTGCAAAAATTTTTAATGTAAAGATTCGACTCAGAATTTTAGTATATTGTACTTATTTCTGTATTCTTTCTAATTTTATTCTAACTAAAATATTTCCAAACTACTACAAAATAATATTTTCATCATACTTACACGCACGTCTCAAGTCGTACACGTTGGACGTAGTCTTGGTCTGGCGCTTGAACAACAAAACGCCATTTGTCGTTATTCTTTTCCTTCACTTGATATAAGGGCTCATACTGAAATAAATTATTTTAAATTATAATATATATTCAAGAAGTCCCAAAATTCAACTATAATAATTTAATACAATTTCTGAAATTTTGCTCTCGTTAAGAAATAGTACGATTTTTTGTGTGGCTAGTTATACTAGAATATTATACCATTAAAATTGTCCTGTCCATACTTTTTTTCACTACGATGAATGAAAGTGGACTAAAATTAAAATTCTTTCAAAACTTTAGGGAAAAAAATAATTTTGAATGATTTTTATGTAAAGACAGGTATTCTGAAATTTCTAACGGTTGTGGTGAATAGAAAACAGAAATATTTAAAAAGTTTTGGTCTTGTTAGTTAAAAATATCGGGGAGTCAATTTTCTAATGTTTTCAAATGATAATAGCTGCTGTATTATAATGCTAAAATATGACCATAACAAAAAAAGATTTGGAGAATTATTCAATTTTCTCAATAATATTATTAGGTGTCAATTCTATGACATGGATAAGACGTGCTATGTTCTAAAGAATAACCTGCTTGTGACCTTGACTTGAGCGATTTCCTTATCGCGTTTATATGCATTGTTATTATTCTCGTACATGATCTTTTGTATATGTTAATTTAATAAAATTACTATTTGATAATATTTAAGGAGGTCAACATTCATAGTTTCTTTATTATTTTATCACATATTGATAACAACTTTATATGTCATATGAGTAAATGCACGTTTAGATTTTTTACCACACATCTATATCTGTCGACGTAATTTGATTTAGAGATCGTATGTGTACCAAAGAAGCTAAAAGTTTGTAGGTCTACAATATAAAATACTTGTTACTAATAATTATAATTTTGGCATACTAAATGAGATAAATCATTTGAAAAAAGTGTTACTGATATCAGCTATTTGCGGGAGATCGCATGATGTTATTGTGCCTTGAAGTGTTTTGAAAGACAATTTAACCTAATGAACTCATTCGATAATGGCATTGCGAGGTTTTTAATTGATATCTTTTTTGGCTACTGAGTGTGGCATTATAAAAACTTGTACTTACAGTGACCGTACTTGCGCAGTTGTCTTCATCCTCAGGGTCACCTTGACGATTGTGGAGTTCAATTACCATCGAGGGTTGTGCTATGGGTTTCTGTAGACATAAAAATTATATTTTTTCTATACTGCATTTTGTTGTTTATTTGAAGCAAAGTTTCTCAAAGTGCAAACTGGCAAATCCGCAAAAGTATGTATTTATGGATTCGATAGTTTAAATCGATTTAACCGACTTTACTTGAAATATTAAGTGAAATTTATAGTGGATTAAATAACATTTTTTAAGTAATTCTAATTGATAGCATAAACTACAAGCAAATGACAACATATAAATAAAATATTAGTTAAAAATATACGTTATTGGATTTTAACAAACTTAATTAAACACGATTTCATTTTTGATTGATGAATTCTATGATTTTGTAAACGAGTATTAACATTTTTAGTGGCTTCCTTATATGGCATTTTTGAAAAACATGCCTAATACTGATGAAGAAATTGCGACATCAGATGCTTTGCGAAATCTACGTGGGTCCTTCTATATATATGTATGAATGCTATAACATTTTTTATATATACCTAATATAGTCATATTTTGATGTTGCCATATTTTTTATTAGGAAAATGTAATCATATAGATATGAAATTAGAATAAAATTCATTATACTATAAAAACAACGATTAGAAATTTGCAGAAATTTAAAAACGAGTAACTAGAATTGTAACTTACATAGCCTTTTAGCATTTTATTGAACTTTTCTTCAGGGTAATTTTTTGGTTTGATGGTGCAGTAAGTTTGGTGTTTGCAAGCCTCGGGGACCTCGTTGTCTATAGGTTCTGGATATTGAATAGGCAATTCTTCTCTAGCTGAAAGTGGTAAAAGAAAGACATGAATAACTTGTTATTGATTTCTTGTTATCACGTAAGGTTGAAAAGCGCATGCAAAGAGTAAATGATTTTACTTGCCCTATTAAAAATGTGAATGTTAGTCCTTACAAGTCCGATATGTCATCTTTGTAAACTCAGATAGATTCTTTTTATAGTAAAAACCGATTTCGATAAAACTATAAAAATAAGAAGAAAAATCCGGAAAATTGTTACATCTATAATGTCAAAAACTTGCGTAAATATAAAAATATTGATAGCAAAGAGATTTAATATACTTTTGTGGTCTTTCCAATATTTTATTCAAACATATAAAAATGTATAGCTACATGTACATTGAAATTACTTACGATGCCTAACAACCGTAAGAGATGTAGCGTGCAGCCCGTGAGCGCTGACCTGTAGGAAAACAAGATATCTGTGATTAAAATGAAGGTACATGCAGATTGTAGATAGGTATTAAAATGCACTAGCTTTTATAGAGAACTAAACTTTCTACACACGACATCGTTGGAAATTTCCTCTTATCATATATTATAATGTTTAGAAGTCATACCGTGTACTATTGTCATTAAAATTATACATCAATACCCATACTAGCAAACCCGGCCCGCTTTGCTGCGTGTAAGTTAAAATAAATTAAACGGTTTTATAATTTTCTAATAAAATAAAAGTAGCCTAAGGTACTCCTTATAACATTAGCTTTCTGTCTTTAAAGTCCCGTCAAAATCGGTCCAGCCATTTCAAAGATCAGCCGGAACAAACAGACAGATAGATAGACAAAAAATTTTTGAATTTTTTGATGTAAATACCGTACTGTATACTTTCATATGCATTTAATGAAAAGCTTTTAATTTGAAATATCATGATACAACGTACATGGTATTGATTGATATTTCGACCGTTTGGAATAAGATGGTTCCATCTGGATTTTAACATTCATGAGGCAGATGGAACTTTTTGAATCATTAATTTCACAAATAGAGCTCGACAACTCGAGCAAACGTGAGTGATTCGCTAGTACTAATATAAATAACAACTAATTGCTGAAGTAAAATATGAAACTTTGAACCTTAATAATATTCTATTCAAATGACGTGATCTCGGGGATTCACATAGTATTTCAAATTATGTAGTCATAGCACGACAATCACAATTTTTTGTAGCAAATTTGTCATGCTTAGAATATATTTGGATTTCTTGTAGTACAATACTAAAATGAGTTCACATGATCTAGGTATTTATAAGTTGGCTTCAAGTTGACTTTTCACTATAGGTTCGGCCTGTGTATATGTGATTGCTTTTTCAAGAATATTTTCGAAAAAAAATGTACAGTTTTAACTCGAGTGAATTTATTATATTATGTATATGTGACATAAAACTTAGTTTTCAAAAATGTTTTTTAATATTACTTTATTTTACTATACCTTTTTTTTAATAATATATTTCTTAACGTTGAAAGATTTCAAAGAAATTACCCTACAGAGGTATATTTAAGGCCTTCCTATACTGATTTACCGCAACGGCGCGGCGTTCTGAGTCTAACTAATTTTATTTTACATTAAAATTATTCTGAAGGACAACTGCACTATCACCATTATTTAATAAAAAGAGCGTGTGAACAATAATTAGTGCTGAATATTTTAATGTGGAAAATTGGTAAATAATAAAAGACTAGGTTATTCATTACGTGGAAAAATTCGGAAAACAGTTCACTCAATTAAGTTATCTATTTAAATAAGTGAGTAAACACTTTGTTTTTTACGTTACGTCGTTACGTTACTGTTTTCCGTAATTGAATTTGTCAAAGATGTTGCTGATTTTCTCTGCTTGCATAATTTTTTTTTTATTATTGCAAGTTTTTTATTGTAACTAGATTTTTTCTGCCATCCTTGAATAATTTTTTTTTTATTACTGAAAATATTTAAAAAATAATTAAAGTAATTTATATGACCATCCAACGTTTTTATAGGACTTGGTTTGAATGTACCTGTAAAACAGGGTTAATATGCTTATACAAAATTTCTTATATTCTATTCTAAATGTTTAACAATTATATATATATGACACAGACTGAAATACGGACGAATATTGTATGAGTTGGTCAAAGGAGTGTGATAATTATTATATCCGTGCAAAATTCGTACAGCAAGCGTAAGTGGCAGTTTAATTTATTGTTCGAAAGATTGACGACGAAGTCACGGGATATAGACTCAAACGGCTACTCTAAGTTACATATTCTATTTCTAATCTAAAGAAAAAAATAATATAAGTGTGCCACAACAACCCCTGGCCTTGCCAATAACTATATTATAAGCTTTTGCCCGCGACTTCGTCCGCTTGGTGGTCTATGTATTTTGCAACCCCCTTTTATCATTTTGGGGGTTGAATATTAATAAAACACGTGTGTAATTAAATATTTTAGAGAATATAAATACCAAGTTTGAAGTAGATCAGACCAAGAAAACACGTTGTCCCATACAATCTTTGCATCCCCTTTCACCCCTTAGGGGTTGAATTTTCAAAAATACTTTCTTTGTGCACACCTACGTCACTTAAGAAATATTTGTACCAAATTTCATGTTCCAGCGGTTTCAGTTGTGCGTTAATCTATCAGTCATGCGTTTTCCGCATTTAAATGTATTTATGATAAGAATAGATTGAACATATTTTATAATATAAACATATTCATATTATTAGATTCTATTAAATATCATAATATGATATTTAATAGAATCTAATAATGTCAAATTTGAAGAGTATTAAGTATGATCTAAATCAATTTTATTAATTGTTACTTGTATAGTGACCGATGTTTCCGGTTCGATTTTAATGATATTAATCCTGAAAAGGCATTGAAAATTTAATGAAAATGACAAAATCAAAATGACTAAAACAGAAAGATATCAAATATTCGATTGAATCTTAAAATGTATCAATCTTTATGCAAGCCCGCTTGAATGTCAGGCCACTTTGCGTGGGCAAGTGCCATCGTGATTATACGAAGATTTCTCTTTATATAAATAGAATTAATAAAGATGATATTAAAGACCAAATAAGTATTTTTATGAGAGCATGTATCTAATGCATTATGCAATATTTTTGTAATATGAAAAAAAATAAATGGTTTTTTAAACTATTTTAAAATTAAATGTAGGTATTCTTAATAGGCAGGCTATTTCTACAATACCTTGATTTTACGTATCATTCCTTTAATAAAATGGAGATAATAATTACGAACGTTAAGTAATAAATAAATTAAAATTTGTTATCACATCGTATTTTTCGTTAACTTTTGCTTAGAGTATGCTTAACACTGGCATTACGGAGTTTAGAACGGGTTTAGTTTGTTTTGATTTATTTGCAATCCGCTTTTTGTGCTGGACTATTATCTAAATTATTTAGGTCTGGACGAAATAAAACAAAAAATATCCTTGAAATAAGGCGCTTACTCAAAAAAGTAACATTAGGTATAAACATGAAAGTACCGCGCTAATTTGATTAAAATACATACTATACATAATTTATATTTTATTACTATATATACTTATAATACACTAAACTATACGTTATTTTTCCCTATCGTTGTTTTACCTTAAATATAACTTAAATTAAGTACATAAATATAGATTTTTGTTCAATGTTTACAGTTAATTAATAACTTTTCTAACGGAAATATACTAAGAAATCTAAAACGCACTTACAAGAAAGAAAATTCCGATTGCCAGCATTTTTCAGCAAGTTCACTTCACTGTACGAACGTTCTATTCGAGTGTTGGAGTAACTGTGACAAGCGTCCGTACAAATTGCGCTTTATAAAAGTTACTGGCAAGTCTATGAATGGTGCAGGGCAGAGGCAGCGCATGACGCTTGAAGTTATTTTTAGAGCCGCACAATGAAGTTTAAAAACGTCCTACAGTCAACGTATACTTCATCAAACTGAAAATAAAGTATCAATTTCTATGAAGTTTAGTAAGTAAATAGATTATGAATTAAAACATAGTTGATAAAATGGCCAAAAGCGGCACTGCCTAAATACATGAGGAAAGGGACGCATCCGAGCAAAGCTAGGCTATTTCGCTAGTTTATATCTATAAATAATAATATATTTTAAAATCTGTGGAAGTGGATTTTCGATCATTTTTTAATTAATTCAATTAATAAAATTACTTAGAATTTTGTCCTTAGCATAAATTATTATCTTTTATAATATATCAGGAGAAAGAACAATATTGAACATTAACCATTTTTATTACTTTCAAAAGTATTTCTATTTAATTTATCATAATATAAAATTTTAAGTTAGGTGCGTTTTTATATTTCATTGTAAGCTTTTCTTTAACAAGCGTCTCTACTAGTCACAGGTGAAACGTGACGTAGAAATCTGGACGGCGAGAAAAAACCCTATTAGGGAAACAAATGGATCGTCATTTATTGTCCATATCGTAGACAGAACAGGATAATGTTGCATAATGTTGCAAATTAAGAAATATGAGTACATAATATGGTTTCCCCAAATTGTTGTCTTAGGTAATGTATTGCCTAAGAGCATTTCCCACGGATTTTGTCTTTACAATAAAATTAAGTCGAAGATTATTTAAAATTACTTTTTCCCTTTTCCGTTTAGTGATTTGTGTGTGAGTAATTTGTATTTTGAGTAATTAATGTATCGACTATCGGTTCACATTTCTCTCTTTGTCTCCATTCTTTTCTCAGTATAGAAGTAGAGGGAGATAGAGCTTAAATATTTATTTAATATTTTCTTTACAAAATTCTTTTTATCGATATACATTTAATAGAATTACAATGACAAATCTGTTAAATAGTAAATATCAGGCGACCGAGCTTCGCTCGGTTTTTTTTGGAAGAAATTAAAAAAAGAAAAAAATAATAATCGGACTGGAAACACCTGGATTCGAACCGAGGACTTCTGGTTAGAGACCGCCCGGTTTCCGCTGTCAATCAATCTGAGCTAGTATAATCTTGTGGATGACAGCGAAATTTACCTTCGTATTCTAATGGTAGTGTAGCTTTTTTTTCATTCCCTGAAAATATTGATAAAATAACGTTTTCTAGAAATAAAACCTAGCTAGATCAATTTATCGCCCCCGAAACCCCCTGCATGCTAAATTTCATGAAAATCGTTGGAGCCGTTTCCGAGATATATACCGATATATATATATATATATATATATATATATATATATATATATATATATATATATATATATATATATATATATATATATATATATATATATATATATATATATATATATATATATATATATATATATATATATATATATATATATAATTGCTCGTTTAAAGGTATTTTAACGATACAAAGGCCGGGAGAGACGACTTCCGCGTCTATGATTGCTGTAAAGCATTCGAAACGTCGCTAACCAAAAATCTAAATAAATCCGCGACAAAATAAATATTGTTTATCTATACTATAAAAATGAATCGCAAAATGTGGTGGTAAGCGCATAACTCAACAACACCTTGACCAATGTGGCCAATTCTTTTTTTGTTATGTTTGTTATTGTTAGAAGAAGGTTCTTATGAAAGAAAAAAATAAGAAAGTTGTGCGGAAGGTTAGAAAATTTAAAAAATACTTTATAAAATTAACGGCGTTTGACGTATCAGTTATGACCGTTGCCATGGTGCGTGTAATGGTAATTCATATTATAATCAAGACAAATATATACCGGGCGGTGCAAAGTAAAAAATATATACAACACGTACCTAGGGACGAACCCGAGCGAAGCGAGGGTGAGCCCCTAGTACATAAATAAAAATAATATTACTCATCAATACTCACGAAATATTCGTGTTATGATAAGTCATAATAACTTATTTAGTTAATTAAAAATGTAAACTTCTATGTTTTTGTTTGTTTTATTATTTAAATTATTCAAAGACGAAATCGAAAGATTTCATTTTAGACATTCTGATTTCTGATCAATATATTAATGCTTACCTAACTAAATAGTTTCATGATCAAATGCCAATGAAAGTCCCATCAAAATCGGTCCAGCCGTTTCGGAGACAGACACACAGAAAATTTTTAAAATGTTTTTTTTTAATATGTTGGGACATTATTACAACAGCGCCATCTAGTTCCGAGGTAAGCTACGTTCCGTGCTTGTGTTACGGATACCAGATAGTTGATATATATTTTAAATACATACATATTATAAATATAAACACCCATGACTGGAGTACAAGCATTCGTGCTCAACAAATGAATGCCCCCAGCGGGACTCGAACCCGCGACCGCTGGCGCAGAAAGTAGGGTCACTACCAACTGAGCCAAACGTGTCGTCAATGTTTATTTTCGTATAAGTAATTGCATAATTTAATTAAGTAAAAACTAAAAATCTGTTATTGTAACATTAAACAGACACTTAAATGGATTTATCAGTAGGTAATAGGTATAGACATGAATTGTGTACCTACTGCGGGGGATCCTAAGAAAAATAAAATAAGTACTTACCTACTTAATTAACCGACTTCAAAAAAGGAGGAGGTTATATGTTCCACTGTATGTATTTTTTTTATGTATGTTCACCGGTTTCTCCGCCAACTGTAGGCCGATTTAAAAAATTTTTCTTTTGTTCGGTAGGGTATAGTTCTGAGTTAATTTTGGAGTCGATGCCAGCCAAAGCAAAATAACCCTAAATAGATACATATTCGATTAATCTATCAATTTGTAAACATAATCAAAATACCTGGCTGGCACCGACTCCAAAATTAACAAAGTTCTTAAAAGTATTATTTTCTACTTTTTAGTTTAGATTTTTCTCTTCTGAGTGCACATTTTTTGAAGTCGGTTTAATTTTTTTTAATTTAAACAATAATAGCAAACATGATTCGATTAGTCTTTTCAATACGGATCGACTCATGCTTACTTCATCTAATAAATACAATTTAACGCATTAGTTACTGTAATTATTATATGACTAGCAATACCCGCAGCTTGTCTCGCGTTCTAAGGACGGAAATTCAAGTCATAATGTTAAATGTTTCAAAAATTTTGCTCGCTCACTTGACTCCTCTGCACATCATCGGGGCGGTCGGGATGCTCTGTGAACAGAGGGCATCCTGATCTAGGTGAGGTGGCCCGCGTGGTTCGGGCCGTCCGCATGTGCGTTACGGTCGAGTGCGAAAGCGATCCCGTAACGTCCCATTGCACTGCGGCGACGTGTTCCGCTGGAGGTTTTAGTGAGTAGGAGTCTCACAGTCCCCACCGGTTGACGGACCGGTACATTACACACCGATTTTTTTAATCAATACGTTATAGGTTACCTCAAAAGTGTTTCTTTAATTTATTTATATTATTTTTTATTAATATTCGGAAAGCCCAGGTACAAATGTTCTTTCTTTTTATTGGTTTTCATATGAGAAATATAGAACAACAAGAACTATAAATATGGACGGGTAAAACCGGAGTTAAAAATAGTGTTTTTTACACATTACATAGCATATTAATGTCATGTAGGGGAAAACGTTACGGAAAACAATCTTAATATACTGTATCATATAAGACATTAGCAGTGATGTCCATTTACATGTGACCCGCACTTAAGGAAACACTTTAAAGTGGATGTTTCATATTATAAAGTTAAAACTTAAAATAGTAAAAATTTTCAAAATTTTTATGTGATTTTATTCTAGAATAATTTTATTTTGTGCCTCATGATGAGTTTCCTCCAGCGACAACAAAAAAAAAAGGTTAAACAAATACGTTTTATGGTTATGAAGACAAAATTGCCGGCGATTACTTGCAATACTCTCTCATTTCAAAAACTGTTATGGTATAAAAATTACGTATATTAAAACACATGGCGACTATTGACGAATTTCTAAATTGCACCCAAATAAATATTTGGCAAGTAATTTTGATGTACAAAATATAGCTGTTGATATTGTTCTTCTTCAAGAGAAGCTATTTTGTAAGCATTTTTTCCTATTTTATCTCGCTAAAATGTTTAATAAATAGTTTCGCGTGGTTTTATTTCTAACCTTTTTGTATTTTTTCCTATATATTCTATTGACCCAGGTAATCAGCTATAATCATACCAAATTTCATCCAAATTAGTCAAGTGGTTTTCTCGTGATGCGGTCACAGACAGACATACAGAAAAAAAATATAAAAACAATAGATTGGACCTCTTTATTGATAAGTTTCACTATTTCAATAATATAATATCTAAAAAATATTTAAAATTAACACGTAGCTAGAGTTTTATTTTAAGTATATATAAATAATTCTAAGCAATAACTTGAATATGATAGTGTGTTAATATTTGGTACATTATGAAATACTCCGAAATGATTTATCTATAACTACAATTTTGAAACGAATTACAAATAATATTACGCAATATTTGGATCTTCATTTTCCTATTTCATTAAAACACAGCGACAGTGGTAGCGCAGCGGTGACGCGCTCGCTTGGATAACCGAGTGATGCAGGTTCAAATCCGGGTCTCGCACCTCTGATACTTTTATGCGCGAATCATTTTAACACGATTACCACTAGTCTTACGGTGAAGGAAAATATTGAGGAAACCTGCATGTCTGAGAGAACCTAGCAAGTTTTCGAAAGACATGTGAAGTCCGCCAACTCGAACTTGGACAACGTGGTGAACCATGGCCTGATCTCCCTCGTATTAAAGGAAGGCCCGTGTCCAGCAACGGGGTGTTAAACATGGCTAAATAAATAAATAAATAAAAATAATTTCACCGTATGTTTGTAGTACATTCTAAGGCATTCATATGACTGTGACAAACTTTGGTTAGTTTTTCCGGTTAAGCATCAAACTGGCAAGACTGAACAGAGTACATTGACAACTTGTGGTATGCTAATTTGAAATATTAAGTATCTACCTATATTACAGTGCAACCACGATATAACATAGTCGATAGAAAATAGAATTCGTTAAACCAATTAATTGGTTATAATGAGGTTTATTATATAGAGGTGAAAAAGGTCTACGAATCGTTTTAACGATTCGTTTGTAAAACAAGGTAAAATTTGTTTATTATTCTGAACATGTCATAGTAATATATCTGCTTAATTAGTTATACCATAAACGATTTTTTTTTGTGTTTTTTAACCTGTCGATACATGAATATTATTGGGGACACGAGTATGGTTAATAATGATAATTAATTAAAGGATACGTTACGTTAAAGTTATAAAAGTTATCAAAAGCTATAAGTTAGCAGAATTTATTAAATATACTCGTAGGAAACTAGTGACTCACTCTCTCGCTTCGCTCGGCTTTATTCCTAGGTAAAAATGACGTAATTTCCATACAATCTTCCATCCTCTATTTATATTCTTTACAGCTCTTTTTTCACCTTGAAATGTAATCAATGTCCTTTCTCAGGCTCTAGACTATCTGTGTACCAAATTTCATTTAAATCGGTTCAGTAGTTTTGGCGTGAAAGCGCGAAATTCAGACAGATAGACAGAGTTACTTTCACATTTATAATATTAGTAAGGATTATACTTTCTGCAATAATTGATTTTTTTAATTTTATACTAATTTTGAATATTTTTTATATTCTGCAATAATTGAAAATTCGTTGAAAAGAGGTTTACGACATGTATTTGTAATGTAAAGGTATATTTTGTATTTACTATTCATTTTGTCATTTAATGAGCAAAAGAACATCATCTAACAAGTAATGGATCATCGTATAAACTACTGTAGGAGTCTTATTTCCTTAATTCTTGTAATTATCTATAATATAAATATCGAATATACCTTTGAATCATGTTCCTTAAAAGTTCACAGTTCATTATTTAATGACGAGAAAGTAATTGCAATATTGTTTATTTATGACACAAAGGTGAAAGATTAAGACATCGATAAGAATGTTTTTATAGAAGTTGTTATCAAAGTGTTGGGTAGGTAGTAACTTATGTCATTGTTTATTCTTAATTTGGAATAATTGTCTACAGCTCAGAGATTGTAAGAAAGCTCTATATGAATTTGTGCATTGTATAACAGGCGTATTGGAAAGGACGTGCTTTAGATATGGAGCTTAAAACTTTAACAGTAATTCATATAGCTTATATAAAAAAGAAAAGTTTTTAGCTAGAAAGCTTATTTCGTTTTTCCTTAATATTTGTTTCTCTTACGAATCTATTTTAATATATTGGATACAAAATAATAATAAACTGGTACATTATGTGCTTAATATCCTTCCTTTAAGGAAAATTAACAATAAGCGAGAACAAAAGGTTATATAAACTTTCACTAAAGTCTTTGTAAGTATGATGTAAATGAATAGGGAAAACAAATGATTTACCTTGAAAATACTAAAGGACCAAAACATGTTTACGGGATTCATTCATCCTAATCATTCTTCAGCGCACTTGACGTCGGTGCACAGTTTGCCCACATATTTTTGCCTTCGGGGATTTAATTAATCATAGGTCGTGCGTAAGCAAGTAAACTGAGAGATTATAGTTTTATGTACTACAATAACAAAGGATATATAATATTAAGTCAGTCTTTAACATATATCCTATTTCAATTTCAGGAACTTTGTTCATGACTTTAAATGTACTCAAATGTATAAGCAGTAGTTCAAGTCTCTACAAAATTCTCTGAATAGTTCCAATTTTTTCCCAAAAATTTATTTCTATAATATAATATTTGATTATATACTAATTTCATAATGTAATGTTATTTTTTTATTATAATATGTACTGTGATAGAATATAGCTACCAACTACTTGTAGGGGTCATTCTTTCAAAACACAAATATTGACAAGATTTAGCTGAACAAGATATTATCAAATATTTATGCTGAAAATTCTAACTCTTTACTCTAGTTTACCATTTCAGAAAACATCTATCCATTTCAATTCCCACCGATCAATACCCATTTTCGTATGTTCATTCTTTTCATTTGTTTCGAATATTCTTTATTTTTATAACCATTTTCATAATCGTGACTGCTAGATTTACAAAATGGCCAGTATAACAAATTAAAAACGATTTTATTTTACATCAAAATAGCGAAACCTTACATGCTCAATATTATAAGCATATTTATCAAATAGTGGCCAGATTGCTCGAGCCATTTTCGTATCCTTATCCCATTTGCTATATATTGATTTGCTATAGTTAATAATACAAGCGTCTTACCACCTTGGTCGCTAAAAAAGTATGGTTCCACTTAAAAAAAATAAAGCGAATGGAAGAAACCGACGAAGAGTTAAAAATAAATAGGAACAAAATATTCATTCTTCTTGATCTTTTTAACTTTATTAATTATTTTTCATGAAAATTTTAATTTTAAAAAATAGAGTTCTTTTATCTATTTATACGATCGTGAATCAATTATTATAATTTTAAAAATTAAAATAATTCACGATTTTTACATGACACATTTACACGAGTTACTTCCTAAAGACATTTTTTCCTTGTATTTACAAGACATCAATTATTATGATTTCATATTATTTTACTGTATCAGTTACATATTGCAATTAATATCGTAAGCTGATGATCTCATCTCTCAATAGGTACAGTAATTTTTATTTGAGGTCATCATTATACTTAAATTATTATAAAATGTTATATTAAGTAAACTTATTTTAAAATACAGGTACTAGCCACTCACCCAAGTCCTTGGAAAATAAAAAGTTTGTAGTAAAAAAATTAAGGATTTTCATACAATGAAGATGAGTGAGTGAAATGAAAATGTTAAGTATGCATGTAGAAGGAAAAAAGAGTAGAGGAAGACCGAAAAAGAGATGAATGGATTGTGTAAAAGAGGATATGCGTGTAAAAGGGGTGGATGTTACGTTGACGAATGACAGAGGAGAGTGGAAGAAGAAGACATGTTGTGCCGACCCCACATAGCGTGGGATAAAGGCAGGAAGAAGAAGAAGAAGATGAGTGAGTGAGTGTGTGGCCTTCCGCTTTTATAATATACTAGCATTTCCCTCGCCTCCGCCCGCGTTTTAAAGACCGGAAACTAAATTATTAGATTTTTATATACCGTGTGATGTTTTACAAATGTTTTTTAACGGTTACTTGAGATTTCTCAGAAATGATATATTTTCCAGCAGTAAAAAGTATCCTATATACTGACCCTGATAACCAGCTATCATTATACTAATTTTATCACAATCTGTTCAGTGGTTTTCTCGTTCGGTCACAGACAGACAAAGACTCCAAAAACTATAGATCCGGCCTCTGTATTGATAATAATTACTATTTCGATAGAAATATCCAAAAAATATTCAATGTACAGATGTGACTAAGTTAGAATTTTATTATATGTATAGATATATAGATTGATATGTATGAAGTCTCATATCAGTCTCTCAAGACATTTAATTCAGCAATTTATGTCGTATTTATACATTTTAAAATAGGGAACGTGCACAACGAAGGTGCTGCCGACTGGCGTCACCAATACGAATCTTGTACTGTATTAATAGTTGTCATCGACATTTATAACAAGTAAACGAGTAATTTTATGAGTGAAAATTATTATTCTAGCTAATCATAATGTACTTATTGTTGCACTAGCGATTCACCCTCGCTTCGCTCGGGTTCGTCCCTAGGTACCCCCTTTAGCATTCAAACTTTTAATGTCTTACTTATTTCATATTTTGGATTTTGTACAATTCACACAATATCTTTATAAATTGTAGCCTATGTGTTATTCTGATGTATAAGCTATATTATTGTAAAGTTTCATTAAAATCCATTCAGTAGTTTTTACGTGAAAGAGTAACATACATCCATCCATCCATACTTAAAAACTTTCGTGTTTATAATATTAGTAGGATTTCTGGATGTAGTAGGATGACCGATACATACACTAAAATCGAAAATAAATCAAATAGCGTAAAATTTTATTACTTTCCACATAATAGTACTCTCATGCCTTGGTTATGTGAAAAACGCAAAAAATGATAAACGCATTAATTCAGAAAATTATTTCCCATTATTTTCACGTCGTAAACATGGTATATTTTAATTTGTGCGACAATTTTGCCTGTTACCACCGCCTCACTTTCTTAATTTACTATCTCTTCAACCTCCAATACATGGCGGGCCTCGATGAGCTTTTGACCTTTGGTATTTTGGTAAAGCTGACGATCATTATTGATAGACCGGAAGCTATATTTTAAAACTTTTATCGTATTCAAAATAAATATAATTCACGGGATAATTTTGTTTAAATAATTAAAAGCACGATGACAGGGTGTGATAAGTTTCCTCTACTGTCCGCATAGTGTCACTTTTGTCGATTTAGTGCTGCCACCTATAGTTCGTGCACGTTCCCTATAGATTTTTTTTGTTTTGCATCGCTGCACTGGCACAAACTTTGAAAATATCTTAAACTTTGATAATAGATTAGGTATTGAAAAATTAAAACCACCGTTCAATTATTTTATGCTTTTCAGTGCCTGTAAGTATGCCTGGAGACGGATTTAGATTAAATGTGTTATTCTAAAGACATATCTATATTATAATATGATAGTAAATTTAGCCTAGTTAATATTAAAAATATTTTTGTACATTGTACCATATAATGCCATGCTACGAGACTTGTGTTATAGTTAGTTCACTACATATATAACTTTAAATGCATATATATTATAAATATAAAAACTGATGAATATATTATAAACATACGTGTTCATCACGCGAATGCCCCAAGTGAGACTCGAACCAGCAAATACTAGCACAGCAAGAGTAGACTCACAACAAACTGAGCCAAACGTGTCGTCAAAAATGTGTCGTAGATATCGTACTTTAATTATAGTATGGTATTGTTTTTATTTGCTTTTATTTTAGGTTCAAGTGTTATGATATAATAAATCAAAAATGGCAATAAAAGTGTGTCAATGGAAAAATTTTGATAAGAATTATTTATAGTAATGAGATCAAGAGGTGAGAGCTTAACGGTTTATCTAACACTATAAGTACTAGAATAAAGGCAATTATAATGAACAAGAACTTAGATTTTAAGATAACTAAAAAATAATTTTCTTAACTGTATGGGTAGATTTAAAATTACAAGTCTCAACAGTGTATATTATGTACATTTTAAACTTAACTCGTATTACAAACTACCATCTACGTCTTTATATAAGTAAAATATTACGAATGATTGTAGCACCGATTTTACACTATTAGTTACATTAAATTACATGCACCCTGCCAAATTGAAAGCTTGAAGCGCAAAAAATGAAGGACTTTCATACAAATTTGCGAGAGCCGTTAGACCTCCTTAATCTCCTCCTGCCAAATTTCTTCCATTATATACGTCAAGCGATTTTCGATATTTCGTGATGAGTGAGTGAGTGAGGTATTTAGATTGGAAATAAGACTAGAGGAGACTTTATCAAAAAACCAAGGAACTGGTGAGAATCCACATTATTTTACGTCCAAGGTACCATATATTACCGACTGCATGCCATATATTACAATCTAGATAAAAGCGCAATTAATTCATAAGAAATACGTATAAAGTTATAAATTTCTCGTAAGTGCATGTTTAATATGTTCAATCTTTAACCAATATTTTTTAATTGACGTGTAATTAATTTGACGTGTCATTTAGAGTGGTAGTGCCATGCTTGTTACCTTCGGGTAGCAGCCGAATGGGCCGGCACGCCCCGTATAGTACCACTCTCTCACAGAAGACCGGCGTGAAGTGGCAGCTATGCTGTCGCGTTTCGTCCGGTAATCACAGACCGGGAGGCCCACTCCCCATCCCTCATTCCAATCCTTGTCCCTCCTTCATCCCTCCCTTTCCTAAGGCCGGCAACGTATCCTGCAGTGTTGCAAATGTCCATGGGCCGAGGTGATCACTTCCCATCAGGTGAGCCTCCTGCCCGTTTGTCCCACAAAAAAAAATTAAATAAATGTTGTTGATTTGAGCCATTCTCACAATTCCTTTGCATTCTTTATGTTAATGTCATACGTATTCTGTATATAAATACGTACTAAAGCAATGCTGTTTTTGATTAAAATTAAAAATATATTTATTCATTTTATTCAAAACAGCGTATAGAGAGTCAGAATCGGAGATATAATGCAAAGTTTCCGCCTTGAAAATTGTTTTTGACAACTGCTTATCAAATCCAAAACATTATTGTATTTGTCAGCATTTCAATTAATAACAGCTTTTCCTTCAATGAAAGCAGCATTTGACAGCATTTCTGTTAAAACCAATGCCGCCTTCCACGATCGGCTTGGTATTTGAATTTTATTGCCTAAGCTTGTATTTGCTGAACAATTACAATACGTTTAAAATTCCACTATTTCTCTTTATAGAAAAACCCCGGAAACATTGCTTATGCTCTAAAGTTAATAAGAAAAACTAAGTTAATGTACCTATCGTTTGTAGCCTAAAGGCAAAAAAGTAACCTTTTAATTTCATCACATCGAACTGTTAGTCCAATACTGATAAAAATAAATTAGTACCTACTTAAATGCACAAATAAAGTAAATTTAGACATATTCAGCTATCTTTAAAAAACTTTGTATCCCTTAGATCACGTGAGACTGTCACTTTTTGTTTTTTATTATAATTAATCCTTATTTGATTCAATATTTAAAACTGCTTATTACTGCTTAAATTAATTTTAATAACAAAATACAGTAATATTATAATTACTCGTGAGAAGGATATTTATTAAGCCGACGCAAATCGCAATGTCGAGTATCGGGAAACCGAAAAAAAAAATTCATAATATTATGTAGTTGAAGAAATAACATAACAATGAATTAAATCGTCCCATTGATTTAACTTTTGTAGTGACTCAACAGTCTTGATAAACATTTTCCGCCGAAAACAAATAAGGATAAACCCATGTTCTGAAATTTTAGTTTAAAACATAGACTAAGATTTATACTTTTAACCTATAAATGTGGAAATTTATGTAACCAAATAACAAAACTGTATACAAATTAACTCAAAAAAAAAGAAATAATTTTGGAATTATAATCACATTTCCCTCAGTTTTTATAATATGTAAATTTTTAATTGAACAACTAAATATAATAATTGATTAAAATGATTATTTAAAAATATTACGAAATAGAAGCATCGAATAGGTTACGTCACAGGTCCTAATAAAAAGTTTGAATGAATATTTTCCTTATCATAAAAATAATGTGTGAATTCTACTCATATACTTACAATATCTATAATATTTAAAGCTTTTTTAAATCTATCAATAAAGCAATTTCCCAATATTGTGAAGTTACAGAAATTTGCTGAAGTTCGGGATTTTTTACATTTTTATACATAATTTCTCCATCTGAAACTGAAATTCTTAAACTTCGTAATAACATTAATTAATTTATTATTCAATATGGAATTAAAAATATTATTATGATAAAATTATATGTTTTCCGATACATTGCGTCGGCTTAATAAATATCCCGTCCTACATCCCGTAGGAAAAAAAATATCTATTTATTCCCTATCTTTGTCTTCTTCTTCTTCTTCGAGTCCTGCTTGATGCTGTGTTTGATGTAGTGGATTGGTGATTTTCAGTAGTTGGAGAGTGTGTGGTAGACGAATGTTGGGTGATAGATGAGTGCTGTGTGTGTGATGTTTGTTGTGTGTCTGGCGTGGGCTCCTGCGTAGTTGGTGTACTATTTACGAATATATGTAATTATATGTATGTATTATATATGTAATATATGTATTCTATATAATATATAGTATTATATATAGTATATATTATATATAAGTGACATAGGTATGTTAAAAATTTAAGTCAATAATATTGTAAGGCACTTTGGTGTTATTTGTTTTTTTTTTTTTTTGGATTTTCTTTGAGTGTGAAAAAATCTCGGAAATCCGAAAAAAAATCGGCTGGTAATTCGAAAAGTTCAGAAAAAAAATGTGAAAAGTTAGTTTTTATTTCACTATACTATAAAGACTTAAGGCAGGTATAGAATTTTATACTAAATAATAACATAAAATCGTTATACTTATCTTGCTTTCCATATTTATTTATATAGATTATTACAATTATTGTATGAGGTGTTCTGAAATATGACGTACGTATTATTTTTAATTTATAGTTTTACGAAAAAAACCCTGAAAAGGAGCGAACAAAAATAACTACTCAACAAATTATTGTTTGTTCTATTATTATATACTTAATCATCATCATTATAATATTGCACAACAACACAAATACTTAAATAATAATCAGTATGTTATAATTTCATAATATTTCAGCATTACATGTTAGTTATATATAAAAGACATTACCATTTTTATTCTGTTAAATATACTAAGTTATACTTTAATCTATGCATATAATAGAATTATAACTGAATTAAATCTTGACAAAGATTATATTCAGTTATAATAGATAGATTGTGTAAAATCTTTTTGGAATTAAGTATATCGGAGCAGTGCAAGTTCAAAGTTCAAGTTAAAAGCTTGTAGAGAAAAATTATATTTACTTCGTTGAATTCTTCTGGAAGTACTTGAAATATGTTTGAATTTTTGAATTCAAAGAACAAAAAATAACAAAAAAATATTTTCTTGAGCTTCAGAAAATATAGCTTTATTTGTAAAACCGAACAAATTTAAGCGTTTTAGTAGATTCTTACTTTAATATTGAGATGCGCTATAATTGTAAAAGGTAAGTTTATGCTAAGTGTATCACTTCAGTATTGACGTAGAACCTTCCTCTAGTATTCCCAGGATTGAAATATCCCACAACAGTGCTTTCGTTATCTGTACAAAAACCCTCTGCGAAAGATTCATATGAATTGCACGAGTGTGCTAAATAGATATCTGGGTTATGCACAGTGAACATCCAATAATGGACGCAAGCTTTGTGGTAACACTTTGCTGTTTCTTCAATATTTTTTCCTGTAAATTAATGATATTATTTAATACTACTAATTGCATTAATGACGCAAATTTAAAATTTCAGACGTAGGTTTGTGATTGACCTGCGTAAGCACTAAGCTAGGGTTATCTTAATTTGAACAAGTTTGAGGAAGTATTGTATTTATAAGTTAATTACGTTTAATTTACCATTTAAAATGTAAGATTAAAGGAACAATATGTTATCGTTATATACAGTGGTAGCCCAGTGGTAAACGCTCGCTTGGATAACCTAGTGATGCGGGTGTAAATCCTGGTCTTGCACCTCTGATATTTTCATGTGCGAATCATTCCTAACATGATTTACACTTTTCTTATGAAGGAAAACATCGCGAGGAATTCTGCATGTCTGAGAGAACCTAGCAAGTTTTCGAAAGACATGTGAAGTCCGCCAACCCGCACTACGCCAGCCTGGTTGACTAAAGAAGACCCGTGTTCAGCAGTGGGAAAAGGGTGAATACAATGTGTTATCACTTTATGAATTATATAATAATTAATTCAGATTTATTACATACATACATAACATAAGTATAATATAAATAAATTCCTGTGGTTCTTAAACTGAATACTTCATAAGCTAGACGTTTTGTAGACGAAATGTAAAAATCTGTTTATAAAAAAATGTTTGGAACTTTAAGAAATAATGCGGGTAAACAGGCTTGCATTTTAATACTGTATAACTGCTTCGTTAAACTACCGGTTGAGAGGTTTTGTCTTGTGTTAAGTTCCAACGAAATATGAGAGTAACTATAAAATATTGATACCGAAAGTTAAGTATAAAATGTTGTTACGAAAGTCAGTTTTATAAAAAATGGTACGTTGTAAAAGATTAAAAGAATAAAAAAATGAACGCAGTCGGTAGGATTCGAACCTACGCTCCCAGAGGGAATCTGATTTCTAGTCAGACGCCTTAACCGCTCGGCCACGACTGCCACTTACTTTTGGTTCCATTTAACTCATCTCTGTGAATACATACTGATTACATTTGAAGGGTACAGGGGCAAACAAGGAATGTCACATAAAATTAAAAGTTGAAAAGTATGGGAACATTAAGATTTTTCCACGTATTAGTATAGAATGTAATGTTAATTAAAAAAAAGTGACATTCCTTGTTCTGCTATTGTACAGTCCTTCATTTGTTTTAATATATTCAAATTATTATCAATATATTCGCAATGATAATAGTAGTGTTTTAATATACTTACTTACCTTCCTCGCAATTTGGTTGTATCTTCCCTTTGTAATTGAAAAAGAAGTCCGTATCCGCTAATACTTGTGTTGTACCCAAATGCCCGGCATTGCAGTGGTACACTTCTACGTATTTCGCTACACCTGATCTAAGTTGCTCTTCCACGGGACTCTTAGAAAAACATGGTCCAGCAGGATCCAACCCTGTTATCCTCCAAAGAAGATTTTTCGTAATGTCCATATACGTTTCTCCTGCATATCCAAGTATATGACTGCCTAAGCTATGACCGACACAGTGAATATTATCCGATGGAAACTTTAATTCAGCCAAAAATGTCCCCAATGCTGAACCAATATAAAAAGAATACAATACAGACCGAATATAGCTATCTATTTTAGCCTGATCTTCAAATGTATACGGAGAGTGGTCGATTATTATGAGGTAGGTATTGGAAACATTTTTGAATGTTTGTCTCATCGATTCTTCGATATCTCGATTAATGTGTCCTTTGTAACCAGGAACGAATACAACAAGTCTACGATTATAATCAACATTTATACAATCTTCTATTCGGTCTGCAGCAACATCGATGTGACTTGCCACATTGATATTATTGATAAAATCGTAGAAATAAACGAAAGTGCCGCTTACATCCAAATTTAGTGTTTTGCTGTGGTCACCTGAAAAAGTATAAAGTATAGAATTAGTAATTAGCCTATTTTACAGTCTTGAGGGATCGACTTTCAATTGAATTGAGTAGTGACGTTCTTTTATTTACTCCTCGTATTATGTGTCATATTTCTTAGTAAAGTGGTTAATATTTTTCCTATATGACCTAAATAAACCTTAGCCATAAATGACAAATAATAGAAAAATATTTAAAAGAAGAGAATATTTGGTGCTATTTGTTATTTCAACTATCTGGTATCCAAAACACAAGCCTCGTAGCTTACCGTGGAACTAGATAACGCTGTGTTAGTGTACCTATAAATCAATTACTTACATTTCATGCTCCTCGAATATAAAACACTAAAGCGATCATCGAATAAATCGGCGTTAATTAAAACCATACAAAAAATAAACACTAATGCGTTACTAGGAAGCAAGTATACATTCTTGAACAGAAGCATGACTGAACTAAATTTGTATCAACTGAGTTATCTCTCATTTCTTTATAGTTATTCATACATTTATAACATTCATTATTATTTTTCACTGCGTGATCCGGGTTCAGTTCGCTTTACTTTATCTGTAGCTTATCAAAAATATTCGCGAGGAATAAGTATTTGATAAAATTAAATTTATTTTTTCGTTTTGTTTGTTCACGACTTCTTTAGTAAAAAATTGATGGGCAAGTATGTAAAATACATATCGTCCGTTAATGATTTTAAAACTAATTTCTCTTTGCATTGAAATGAAATTAATTCTCAAGTGTCAATTAAAAATATACATGACATAATATAGGTATCAAATTAATGATAATCCCTCAATTTCTAAGCATTAAGTAGGTACGTCCATGATAATTATTAATTGTTTGGTATTAAGTTACGTTATTTCCATAGAACTGGAAATATTCTTGTATATATATTATATAATATAGAATAATTTAAAATCGGTCACAAAATAATTAGTCTATTGAATTTATAATTCCTATTACAAAATAGGTTACAAAATATTCTTCCAAGTAATATTAATAATATTTTAGTGACGTTTTGAATTTCGTGACGTTTCGATTACATTGTTATGTTTATTATGTTACAACTGTTTTAATATTAATCTTATAGTACCAATGACCCGCTCTTAACTTGTTCTCGCATGTCGACTTGATAACAAAATAATGACATTATTTATTTTTTATACAAAATATAACACATATTTTGTATTGTTGATTACAAAATGACTAATTAATAGACAAAAATAAAAATCTAGGCATATATGAATTATGAATTAATCTCTAAAAAATAATGAAAATCGCAATTCATTCACAAACTATGCAAACAAACAAAAAGACTTTATTTTTGTTTCTAAGAATGTTTTAATTCTAAGAATGTTAATTGTTATTAACTTAATAATGGAATATACTTTGTCATTGTGGTCTGGCTGCGGTAGTTTTGCCTACATATATGATAATAAAGAATACAAAAATGAGGCTTGAATATTTTTCATGAAAAGTATGAATGGCTTGATAAAATTATTTGTGATTAAAAATTTTACATCGATAAAACTAAAATTGTAGTAAATACTGAAAGCAGTAGTAACTCAGTAGTGACGCGTTCCGTTACCGTCCGTTAAAACCGAGTGAAGCGGATTCATATTTGGGAAGTCCTCCAACTCTATATTGGGCAGCGTGATGGGCTATGGACTTATCCCTGTATTGAATGTAGGGACATAACGTACATATAGGATATCTCCTTCGTATATATTATGTATATACTAATATACATATAGTGTATTTGTGTATCCTATAGTTAACCCTCAATCAATCTTTTTAGCTTTTAAAAATGTAAAAATATTCTACATAGAAATGACGATAAAGTAAATGTTATGAATCACCTACCTATGTGTAGATGAAATATAAAAGAAAATATTTTCGACTATAAATACTATAGGCTATAGGCTAGACTATAGGCTTTTAACTCTGTTGACCTCTGGGTCAGAATAACCATATTTCGTCAAAATCCATCCAGTGGTTTTCTCGTGGTGCGGTCACAGACACACAGATAGGTAGACAGACCGACAGAATTGACTGTCTGACACAATAATTCTAAAAACTAGATTCAGCCTCTGAATCGGTAATAATAACTATTCTAATTAGATTTTCCAAAAAATATTTAATTATATGTACATAGACGTAGAATTTTATTACATATGTATAATGTCAAATATTCACGTAAATTTAAGGAAGTTCATTTATGATAAGTAATTAAAACTTTGCAAGGAAATTGTTCAATCCATAATATTATTGTACACAACTGATAAATTATTATAATATGACATTATTATCGTTATGATTTTCATTATACATTCATAGTTATGACTGCATAAGGTATATGTTATTCTAGAATTTGAGCAAAATAAAGAAAAAATTTTAGCGGTTAATTAAATTTTAGCCTAATTTTACTTAATTAAAATAATGACTTGACTTTCTATTTTTAAGGGATCTTATTGATTTTGTTTTATGTATTATTAATATTTTTAAATCGTGTGATATCCGTAAAATTTTTGACATTTAATTAACTTATAATTCAGGTTTAAAGGATAGCAAGTGTCAAGCCAACTCTGCTGCTTTATAATTCGGAAACATATAGTTATAATATAGCTTCTCATCCGTGATTTTTCCACTTTTCTTTTATGGGTTACGGACGTTTTATTTTGTAGTCACAGCACCGCGTACAAAAGTTAGTTAAGTATATATTATGTACATAATAATTATGCTATAGTTATTATGTAGCCTTTCAGGGGCAGTTTTTTATCGAAACTTTAATCTCTAATTTGTACAATATACTACGCCAAAGATAGAGATCTGGTACACGTAACACATTTAATACAACCAAAAACTTTATTTGTAAAATTAATACCATTCTATAGTATAATTCGGACGCCGACGCCTTACTTTAATTGATAGCAATTTCGTCATACTACAAATTGCTATATTTACGTACTTGTATATATATAAGGCAGTGGTAGCCCAGCGGTAACGCACTCGCTTGTATAACCGAGTGATGCGGGTTCAAATCTGGGTCTCGCACCTCTGATATTTTCATGTGCGAATCATTCCTAACATGATTACCACTTGCCTTACGGTGAAGGAAAACATCGTGAGGAAACCAGCATGTCTGAGAAAACCTAGCAAGTTTTCGAAAGACATGTGAAGTCTGCCAACACGCACTAGGCCAGCGCGGTGGACTATGGCCTGATCCTCCTCGTACTGAGGGAGGCCCGTGCCCAGCAGTGGGACGTTAAAAGGGCTGAAGACAATATAGATATTCAAGAGTTTGTTAAAGTAACTCCGCGTTAGTACTAACTGTGTAGTAGTGATTTATGTTTTACTTCAGGTCATATAGTACCTACCTACTTAGTACCTAATACCTACTAAATTTAATATATGTATATTGGTCCAGCCAATCTAAGGTATAACAAGCTTCACAATATACCACAAATAGTAACGCCAAAATAGGGTATTTATTTCAATAATAAAAAAATAATTATTATATTGTATACGGTAGCTACACAACAAAAAAAGCTAATTTTCTTAAAAATATAACAGTTATACCTACGTTAGTCGTTAATTAGTAAACGGTTTGTGCAAAGTTTTTGAACTAAATTTTATAGATTGTTACAGAGTATGTAAAAAGGTATCTTGTCTTAGAAAATAAAAAGAATTCAAATTAAAAAATATTTTTGTACTGACATTGTTATTCTTTTCGACTCAATTATAACAGTTTTATGATTTTTTTATGCGGAAGAAAGCTATTAATTGATTTTACGTAGCTACTAAAGACGATATTGAATTGAAAACCATTTCGTTTATTCATAAGTACGTTCATTTTTCATTTATTTCCTTATATTCATAATTTCATAGTTTATCTTTGGAAAACACTTAAATCTCAAAAACAAATAGTACAAAAATGTAATATTATTATATATAATAAATATTATTAGTTCAAAGAAGTCGGTTAAAAAGGAAAACTTACACAAGTTTACGCCTGTTTACTTTAATACAAATAAGTAAATTGCATTATTAGATCAAAGTGTGAACATCAAAATTAGTTTAGTGCTTATTATATAAGTCAACCTACTTAAAAGTGAGAATGCGAATATGACAATGGTATTGTGACAATCACACTCATTAGAGGATGGAGCATTTACGTAAACATGATGTTTCCAAACAGCTTTTTGTTCAACACGTTGCATAGAGGATCTTACTAGATTAGTTACTGTCCGTTGGAAGTAACCTAAATTTCAAAATCGGATTACACGCTGAAATTCAAACTTATTTTGTGTATTATATTTGAATGAAAAAGTGGTCTAATTACCTATTAGTTCATATTTGTGCCTTTGTAAAGGAAGTGTAATAACAAATTTACATTTAATTACCTGAAAGTCTTTATTAGTTCGATCATTTCATGCTTTATCGCTTTTACAGGCTAAGTGCACGGTAGGACTCTACACATCTTTACATGTAATATAATAGTAATACTAAATTAATGTATGCTTTGAAACAATGTTAAACAATCGTTTACTGAAATTGAACTGAATTACAACTTTAACTACAGGAAAATCTTTCATTCCCACGAGAAAGGGAACTGGTTCGATACATCGAAATAAAGTCCTAAAAAGGCTCACAGAAAATTCTGCAATGACATAATGTCTGTGATACATCATAACTATTTTTTCTATTCAAAATGTACCTAGGGATATACCCGAGCGAAATCAGGATAAGTTATAAGTGTTGTAAAAAATGAAATAATGTGTAAACATATAATATTCTTATTTAATAGACACATTAACTATCAATTCGATCTAAATCAAACGTATGGAGTAATTTTGAGACCGTTGAAAGGATATTTTTGAGATAGGGATGAAAGTTAATATAAGGAATTAATTTTTTCCCAAGTAAGGCATTCATTATACATATGGCTGTTATCGATTAAAAAATATTGATATATTTTTTTAAACTCACCATAAATAAAATATTTTGTGTTGTGAATCCACGAAGAACCCTTTTGGTTACGGTAACCTCTTGTTAAATTATAACAATCTGAAGAAGTAGAGCTGAATAAAATAATGAGACATTCGTGTAATTTGAGTAGCTTATTAAGTACCCATCCGAAATATATTACCAAATAAAAACAAATTATTTTGAAACAATGTCTGTTTAGTCTTCAGTCAAATGCAAAAATATTTATTAGAGTGTCTTAAATATTATCATTATGTCAAAATATAGTGCGAAGTTGACATGCTATAGCACTTTTGTAATCGTTTTAAATAAAAACAAGCAACTATAAACTTTTTCCCATTCAATTAGGGTGTCTTCTTTATTTGGCTTGGTCAAAGAAATTTTCCGCATACGCCATGCACTGTTTCCATTCAAAATTGTAAACATTGCTACATTTGATAGTGTCATAACCTGTTTAGGGGTCTAAGAGAAAAATAGTATGTTTTTTTTTATTTACGTATAGTTTCTGACAGTAGGAGTAGAGATGCTTATTTATTGCCTATCATATATATAAAAATGAATTGCTGTTCGTTAGTCTCGCTAAAACTCGAGAATGACTGAACCGATTTGGCTAATTTTGGTCTTGAATTATTTGTGGAAGTCCAGAGAAGGTTTAAAAGGTGAAGTACCCAGGGACTAACCCGAGCGCGAGGGTCAGTTGCTAATATTATATATTTCCTTTCTATATAGGTAATAGCTATTATGAACTCCTTAGGAAATAGGTACATGCAAACATACTATTACCGAATTTTTAAGACCTACAATTTTATAGTTCCAAAAAAATGCGTTTTCAATTACACAAGTGCTAATTATGACAGTTACATTAATAGTACTATAACCTTCGCAGAATTACAAGCAATAAAAGTTATCCTGCTTAATATAAATAATATTTAAGTCACTTTTAGTAATAACAAAATAAAATGAATTTCAACTATTCAATCTATTGAGGAGCGTATGAGGCGGTGGCCATTAAGCTTTTTCCAGCGATGAGTTGCTACAAGCAGACTGACAGACATACATTTTTTTTAATGTGATTATATATTTTTTTAATGTTAACTAATATAATCATTAACCATTCAACTTTTAAATAAACTTTTGAAAGAATTTTAATGTCATGTTTTTTTCCAACGCTCATAACTCTTAACAGCCATGTTAGGTGTAGGTAATAGCTATAGTAAATGTACGCATGTGGTTCAATGACCGCTGTCTTTTACAAAATTTGTTGTTAGTTAATTAATGTTTATGCCGAAGTTAACATATATATTATGGGATTTCCCCAAAAATCGTGTTATGTAATCGTTATTGCGATCACCAACCAATGCGAGACTTGAAATTTTGAAAGTAAAAAGTAATGAATTATACTGGACCTTCTTATGGATTATTCTTAACACGCTTGTTAAACAAGATAGTCCTCCGTCATATAACAATCATTTCATAAATAGCTAAGAAGTACAATAATAGAATAATTAAAACATGTTAATTACACTGTAAAAACAACTAAAGAATTATCATAGTCGTAGTTGTTACTTTAAGAAAGGGTTATGCATATATGAACCATACATATTGCATATTATATTATATTATATCGAAAGGAAATATTATTAACGAAGCGGTATAGACACAACTTAAATTAACTTACGTAGAGGAAATTAAAGTTAGAAATGAAAAAAAAAATATAGAAAATATGGTAATTATGATTTATGATATCTACCTCAAGAATTTTACCTCAATTTAAAATTGTTAATGTTGTTACGTTTGATATCTACTAAGTTAATAAACTGAAATCTACACAAAAACAAGAAAATAGATAGAAAAAGTGTCTTTTAAGGACCATAAATGATAAAGATAAATAAATAGTTAAAGTAAAAATCTAAGTTAGTTAACAGCACTTACCTAACTCTGGATGTGCGAGTTAAAATCATACTCATTTTTTTTTAATTTACAGCCATCATATTACTTTTCGTAATTATATTGCAAGCGAAGCCGCGGGTTCTGCTAGTTATTAGTAATATATTATACATTATTATTATTTACACGATTTTATATGAAAAGGCCTACGTGTAAAACTTGGCCAAGTACGGCCAATATGATTCACATTATCTATGCTCTTGTTAATTATAAAATTAGTGGTATTAATCTTCACATTCTTGTTAAGCAACGTAAAAAAGTAGAAGCATAATATGGTTTGTAAGTAACATATGTAAGACAATACGGAAACGGACATGAAACATTTTGAAAAATGTTCTGTATACATAAATATTAGCCATTTCAGCTAGCTAAGTAAGTGTTAAATGTATTGTTATTATTATTACTTGAAACTAGTGACGTACCCTCGCTTTGCCTTGGTGCTTCCCTGGGTACATACGTTTTAAGGAGATACAAATAGTTATTACGAATGAACCAATTTTTCTAAATGCGTTTTTAGCCTTGAGTATTATTTTAATGTATCTCATAAGGTTTTAATAAGCGATTGCCATGTCCATTTCTTGGTTGAACCAATTATTTATATATCCCTGTAGAAATGTATTATTTTCTAGTAGCGATAGGTATTTTAAATGTTGACTCGAGTAATAAGTTATGGCTAAACAAAATTAGTTAAAACCGAGTCGGTACTTTTAAATTTTAATATTAAACGCGCTGACAAAAACAGACGAGCAAATTTTTTTAACTATTGTGTTGGGGCTTATATTCTGTTCTCAAACGTTACAGTCATAATATCTTTCGAGAAATATCTTATAAATTTTCGCTAAGTTGGTATTATAATACATGTACAATGTACATATTAAAAAATACTAAGTATTAAAGAAGTAGGTTAGGATTAACCTTAGGACCTTAATTTTAGCTTGATTTGCAATTGCAACGTTATTTAGCATACTACATCTCTATATGCATAGATCTTTTTCCAGTCAGAATATCTAATAATACCCACTAAAGTGCTGCGGAACCTTTCCTGTATTAATGGGTCGTTGTAGGATCACTTTTACATTCAAGCACAGATCTCGTCACCCGGATCCTGTGACCTGATACTATAATCTTGCTAATAGTGTTTTTAACACATTGTCTTTCATCACAGCCATAAGAAATTTGCACTTAAATCATTGACACGTTTGGCTCAGTTTATAGTGATCCTACTTGCTGCGCAAGCGGTCGCGGGTTAGAGTCCCACTGGGGGTATTTATTTTTTGAACACGGATGTTTGTATTCCAGACATGGGTGCTTATATTTATAATATTTATATATTTAAAGTTATATATATGTAGTATATCAACTATCTGGTATCCGTAATACCAGCTTCGTAGCTTACCACGGAACAACGAGTATATGGCACTATGTGTAATAACGTCCTAACTCCTAACAGCGTATTGACTTAATTTTCTCTCTAATAAAGAACAAACCAATCTCTAACTTAAGAGCATTGCATATGCCACTCCCGATATTGATCGAGGCATTCTAAGAGCTGTTTCTTTGAATAACATATATTGTGTAATCTAGTTACATATGTTAGTAGCTACGAGTAACTTTATACTAAATACGAGTAGTTTAATACTAAATTTAATATAGCACACCTAATAAAGATTCTGATATATGTAAATTATAAATTATATAATGAAAATCTAGATGTATACATTTCCCCAAGCGCTAATAGTATCTCGGGTAAAACACTCTTACGCATACTCGGATGCTGGGTAGGATATAGTTATATAATCAATATGTTTAATTATTATTTTTTTAATCTTACGTCGTATTAAGCTCCGTAATTTCTATGTCACAGTCGTAAACGACTTACTCAATTCGTCCTCGATTTATTTAAGCATGTTTTTGGTATCTTTTTCTGGAAACAAGGACTGGGATGAAAGTAGTCTGTTTATTACCTATATATTATATTTATCAGTCATCTTTATGTATAAATCATGTCAATTGCTATTTTGTGAAAGTAGGACAAATCTAAAGACACACTATCTTATTTATAATATTATTGTGTAAGGATTAGAAAATATTTGTTATTGATATATAAATCATATTTAATAATATTATGATTGAGTAAAACTCTGTTTGGTTTTCTCATAGTATTTTGAAAAGTGCAGATTAATTGTTCATGAAGGACCAATATTAATATTACCTTGTAAATCTTTTATTCTACTTAAAGTAATTCTCGCACCTCTGATATTTTCATGTGCTAACATGATTCTGATATTTTCATTTCTAACATGATTACCACTTGCCTTACGGTGAAGGAAACTTCCATGTCTGAAAAACCCTAGCAAGTTATTGAAAGACATGTAAGGTCCGCCAACCTTCACTTTGCCAGCGTGGTAGACCAGCCTGTTCATCCTTGTATTGAAGGGATGCTCGTCCCAGCAGTGGGACGTTAAAAAGGGCTGAGTAAATACATACATACATACATACATACAGAAACTTTCACTTATGGCATTACTTATGTATAAGTTATTAATTTATTATACTAGCAACTCATTCTCTTCATTCGACTTCACCTTCACTCACGGGGGACTTCACGGGATTATATATTTTTCACGATAAATTGAATGTGCTATTCCAAATTATAATCTATCAGTTAAAACCATTCAGATCCATTTTGGCGCGATACAGCAACAAAGCTGTAAGTAAAATAATTACGGATGCGAAAGTTTGGATGCACACCTAAATGTATGATAAATAGGATCACGAGTTTTTAAATAGAGGAGTCGGGTCCTGAAAATGAGTTATTAAGGTAGACCGAAAAATCTTTTGTAGTTGATATGACAGATGAAACATAGTTAAGCATAGTTATCTATAATATAACATTTATATTGGCAGTTTCATTTTTTTTTCTATAAAAAACAAAAGCTTAGCATCAAGTATTAAAGGAGTCAGGAAGTATCACCTGTAGTAATGATTATATACATTGAGTATTATTTTGTTTATGTACCTATAAAAATGTGAAAATAATTTGCAAAATGCAGTTCAAAGTTCAGTTTTGAAAGATACTATAAATTCTTTCATAACTGGAACTTATTATTTATGGAATGTAATTTTTTTAAAATAATTATTATGAGTACATCTTTTTCTTCGAAACAATTAATAGTTTGTATTGTACAATAACTAAACTAAAACGAGTTAGGCAAATTATATTTTTTAAGCAATGAAAATAACATATAATATCATCTACGATAGAGTAAGAGATTACTGATTTATTTACTGCTCTACCAAAATTACAAAATAGCGAACATACGTTGAACAACAAAAAAATAAATATGTTCTTACATTGGTCAATGATGTTCTTTCACTATTATGCAAATTAAAGTGATGGTCGATGATCTTTCATAAACAACAAAAAAAAGTAGGTGACTCTATTAAGCTCAGAATTTCCAAGATGTCCTAAATATAGTTTGATAACTTATATTATAAGATAAAACATAACGTAAGAAGAGAGGGGATTATTTAAATAAAAAGTAAAAACCCCAGCACTGACTGGAGAGAGTGACAGCGACCGCGCTACAACGTACGCGTATTGCCGCGCGTGAAAGTTGACATTTCAAATAAAATTTGGCGCCATTTTAATTGAGCATAGATAAATAATATATTCTGTCAATATTTTTTAAAGATTATTTGTGATATTGTGAAGAATTGTGGTGAATCGGGTGTTTTAAGTGACTTTCGCCGATACAGGATGACTAACTCACGTAATATCAAGGTAAGGGAAATTTCAGTTAAAATTCAACAGGCGTTAAACCTTATCCGAATAATAATTAACTTTTGAATTAATTAAAGTAAATACAATTTAAATTATTAACTTTTCTAATCTATGCACCAATTGAGTTTTTAGAAAACTTGTGTCTGTTACTTTTATATCCCTATATACTGCATATAGTAATAAATTGTACAATTAGGAAAACAATATAAAAAAATACATTACTTTTGTGACATAATGATAATTTATTTAAAAATTAAACTACCAATAGCACTCACTTTTAATTTCCACATTATGAAATGCATCATGTATGGTGACTTATAAATAACAATTACAATGTTCAGCCCTTTTTTATTTGCTTTACCCACTGCTGGCCACAGGCATCCCTTCATCATGGGGGATCAAGCTATATCCGTAATCCAACACGCATGCTAAGTACGGGTTGGTGGTCTTCATATGTCCTACGAAAACTTCCAAAGCTCTCTGACACTGCAGATTACCTCACGATGTTTTCTTTTACCGTGAAACAAGTGGTAATATTTATTGGAAATAAATAGTAGTATGACAATATAAGAGCTAGGAGTCCCGGGATTCGAACCCTCTTCCCTCGGTTTCTATTGCGAGCGCGTTACCATAGGGTCTCCACTGCCTTAACTATTATAATGTAAAGTCAATTTAAAGAAAAACTCCGTATATTTTCACTGGGTTCAACAATGGCGTTCATCAAACCTAGACGTCCATTGTTTTATCGTTTGAACTTACTTTTTCCGCTAAACGATTGTAATATTAGAAACTTCTAAATTATATTGATTCTATAGATTTGTGCGTAATTAGTTTGTATGAGCAAATAATAATCTGATTATTATTATATTTCAGATTTTGTTATTATTACTTTCATAATTTGATTTTTAGATTAAAAATATGTATTTCAAAGATAATGGTGTATCAGGAAACCCTAACACATATATAATATTGTAAATGTAAAAAATAGTCTTAAAAACATCTATTTTAATAGGTACTCTTCTACATACATACCTTATCACCAATGAACTATTGATGACATTTTCTTTTAATTTTTAAGTTTAATTTTGGTTAGAATATTAGGTATATTGTTTTTAACTACAACTCTAAACTTTAAAGAAAATTATTTCTTAAAAACAAATTTGTGATAAAAGATATAATTATCGATTTAAAAGTGTTATAAGTATAATCGAATTAGTTAAATATACTTTAACAAGGTGAGATTTAAAAAAGTTTGAGTAACTATTACTATATTCCTAAAAAGTATCCTATATGTAGACCCGGATATTCAGCTATCATTATAATTTTATATAAATCAAATATAAATTATATTAAAAATTATCCAAAATCAGACAGACAGACAAACAGAGTGACTGAGACAAATTCCAAAACCTATAGATTCGGACTCTGTATCGATAAGAATGATTTCAATAATATTTCAAAAAAAATATTTAATTTACAAATTCGACTTCGTTAAAGTTTTATTATTTGTATAGAGGTATATAAATATTCGGAATAAAGCATTATTTTATAAGGCAGGAAACAACTATCTACTACAGTACATAGAACAAGTATTGGTCGTTCAAACAAATAGGCACTTAGACGATGAATTATACAAATAATTTATTACATATATCGTTATATATATTTTTGCATTGTATATATCACACAGATTGATTGTAAATCAAAACGATCATTGACAGTGATCATTGAACTTTACATAAAAGTCTATTCACGCCATAGATGTAAGGTGTTCTTGTGTAACATGGCACACACTTTCACATTCTGTTCATCTATCAAGTAAGGTCTAGAAACGCTTAGGTGTTTATCATAGGTACCGTATAATGTATAGTAAAACTGACTAGATCGAGTATATTCATATCTTTTTCATACTGTATGCTGAAATGTTGTTTATTAGGTCTTTCTAATGATACTTATAATTTATAAAGCTTAGTTTCAAAGTTCGTTTTTAGATTAAAATAGCATATTTCGATTTTTATTAATCAAAAATGTAAAAGTCAACTGAAAAATATTTTTGTCGGAAATGTAAGACAAAGGAATCATATAGCGTATATAAATTTTGATTTATGTTTGTAAAAATAGATTGAATTAAAAAAAAATGTGTTATATATCTATTGAAAAAAAATAATGTATTATATAAATAAATAAATAAATTGCTTGGGACATTATTACAACAGCGCCGTCTTGTTCCGTGGTAAGCTATGAGGCTTGTGTTACGGATACCAGATAGTTGACACACTTGATACATTATATAACTTTAAATATATACATATTACATATTATAAATATAAACACCCATGAATGATGTACAAACAATAAATGAATGCCCCCAGCAGGACTCGAACACGCGACCGCTGACGCAGCAAATAGGGTCAATACAAACTAAGCCAAACGTGTCATCAAAGTATACCACAAGGAGTTGTTATTGCCTAATTACGCTAAAAAAAAATATATTCGACTACTTAAGAACATATACTCAAAAAGCACAGCCCAAATCAGGCTGGAAGCAATAGGAGAGGAGTTTCCCATAGAAAGAGGCGTTCGACAAGGCGACCCAATTTCACCTAAGTTATTCTCGGCGGCCTTAGAAATGATATTCAAAAACCTAGATTGGAATAAGAACGGACTCAACATAAATGGAGAAAACCTGAACCATCTACGTTTCGCAGATGATCTAATTCTATTCGCAGAATGTCCAAAAATACTAGAACAAATGCTACAACAACTCTCAGATCAAAGCATAAAAGCAGGACTTTCAATGAATACAACAAAAACAAAAATTATGACTAATGCTTCACAAACATACAACATCACTGTAAACAGGGAGAAAATAGAATACGTAGATGAGTATATATACCTAGGACAGCTAATAGCTACACGGGATACTATGCACAAAGAAATTGACAGAAGAATAGCCAACACGTGGAAAAGATTTTGGTCTCTCAGCGAAATTATGAAAAATAAAGACATGTCAATTAAAGATAAACGGAAAGTATATAATACATGCATTTTGCCATGTTTAACATATGGCTGTCAAACGTGGTCACTAACAGAGAAATTAAATAAAAAAATAATTGTATGTCAGAATGGAATAGAGAGAAGTGTAGTAGGAGTAAGAAGAAAAGATAAAATAAGATTAAACAAAATTAAAAATGTAACTAAATTTAAAGATGTGAATAAAGTATGCAAAACACTTAATTGGAAATGGGCAGGACATATGCTAAGAGATAAAAATGAGAAATGGACTAAAATAATATCAGAGTGGTACCCCAGGGAATGCAAAAGAAGTAAGGGTCGACAAATGAAACGCTGGGAAGATGACTTCAAAGAAGTTGCTGGTCCAGAATGGATCAGAATTGCAAAAGACAGAGCTAGATGGAAGTCTTTGGAGGAGGCCTATGTCGAAGGACAAGCTGTTGATGGAAAAACCGATCGTCAGTAATAAGTGTAATACCCATGTATTGTATTGTAACAATTGTAAGACAGCAATAAAGGCTTATTTATTTATTAATTACGCTAATAAATAAATATTTTGGACATTAGCATTTATCATCATCTAATTCCATGGTAAGCTACGAGGCATGTGTTATGGATGCTAGGTAAATTACACATATATTATAAATACATATATAATATATTATATAAATGTGATAAAGATAAATACAATAGAGAGGAGTACAAACCTTCGTGCTCACAAATGCACCCAACGGAACTCGATCCCGTGACAAAATCGTGACCCGCTGCAGACTAAACCAAATGTGTCATCAAGTTCTCAGTCAGTCAGTTCAATCGTTATTCTTATTATTCGTAGCAACACCAGTTAGTTTTACTGAAGTTGACTTTAATGTTTTGGCTTTTAACTTAACGATAATGCTAAGCAATATTTTGTCTGAATATTCAATATGCAATACAATAAATTTTAAGCATTTTATAAATGCCATTTGATACAAAAGTGATACTTAAACAAAATACTAGTATGTACTCGTACATGAAAACATTATCTATAATTTTTTTTGTCAGAATGGCATGCAGTTATGTTTCTACGATAATTGCTTTTTTACAATGTAGTACGATATCTGATTTCTGATCGATCAATAAAACCTATTCTACTTTCACTAAATTATGAATGGTTTCTAGAACGCTAATATTTTTCTATAAAAAACGTTAACTTTACCTTAAATCTTTTTCATGCCAAATGTGATCATAGGATGACCTGATTAAAGCAAGTTTTAAGTCAGGAACTAGAAGTCAAAATACATCAGCAAAAAAATCCGCAATCATGAAAGTCTCATTTAATAAAAAAGAAAATACTCTCATTAGTCTAACACTTTACGAAAATTGTGATTGTCGTATAGCGTCCAACAGCAAAAGCTTAGGAAATATTTAGTAAGTAGCAGTACGTTTTAACGGTAAATATAGGTTTCTTAAAAATGACATATTTAAAAAAATATAAATATAACTCGTAGTGACCCGGAAAACCAGGTATCATCATACCAAGTTTTATACAAAACGATCTGTAGAATTGCGTTCCCAGACAAACAGGCAAAAATTCTAAAAATCATATGTTCAGTCTCTGTGTAGATAATCACTGTTTCTGTGATTCTGTGAAGATTTTCCAAAAAATGTTCAATATTCAGAACAGATTTGAATGTTATTATACGTATAAATTTCATTGTAGATATATTTTATCTTATTTAAGTTTCTTAGGTTTACGCGAATATTTAACATTATAAGAGAAACGTTGGGAACCATAAATTAGAATAAATAAAAAAATATTTGTGTTTTAACAGTGTACAACTTGTGCCTATGCATTTTTATAATCGTTTCTTATATTCCATTTAGTAAGCTGATACTTTCATGTTAAAATAAGATACCTACTTTAATTTATTTCTCTGTACAGACTATAGAAGAAAACTGCAGTAATAAATCCTTAATGCATATACATATACTATTCCTAAAGAACTGTCTATAAAGGTTTAACACAACCTTAAAGGTTTAAAGACCTGCTTCTAATTTAATTTCTTTAAAGCAAACCTCTTTTTTAGTAAGCATAAGATACTTTAAGCAAAAAAAAAATTGAATAAGTACAAAAATATGCATAAACTCGTAATATAATAAAGGCATTGGCATGAACTCGGTGAACTGGTTTATGCGACTACTACGACTATAAACGCCATTCTTAGCTCACCGGCCATCGACTTTTTAACGTAACCACACGTTGAAAGTGAATCCGTTTTGCTTTCTGACTGTTGCTCCACAAATTGTAATATTTACTTCATATATTGACTTTGATGTGTGTGATCGGTGGAAAGTGTATCCTCCCATTGATAAAGTAGGAAGTGAAATACATTATATTCAAATATTTCCGACGATACGCTGGTTCTAATATCTTATTATTATATATTATATGATTAAACACATATCTATATAGAAAAACGGTCTCTTCCGTGAGCATGATTTCTGATAAGCTGTGGAAACCTAAACTAACCAAAATCTGAAAAAAATTAGTATGTAAAATGTCATAATACATAAAATAAGAACCTAATTAATAAAATATTAGTTATTACTGTTTCGTTGTCTTATGAAAAGATTTAAAATTAGACAGTAAAATAAACCTCAAATTATTGTATTGCTATCCTATACTTTGACCGCAACAACCAAATACCAATACGCAAAAGGTATATCAAATACCTTCTGTAATAAGATTCGTCAGATTGGTTACTACTTGCTATGTATTTTAAAAGTTTTAAAGAAAAAGCGGCTATACTACTTTTATCTAGTCATTGACCTCATTGCAAAAGAGTATCAATGCAAAAACAAATTAAGTAAAGCCGCGGGCAAACAGTAATTACGTGTATAAATAACATTATTATTTTTATTGAGTTATGTAAAAAAAACTAAGACATATTAAAAAGTAAAAATTAATTATAGATAGTGCTCGTTCGTGGCAGAAATACGATCATCGAGTAAACCCGGCCCGTTTCGCTGGGCGTAAGTTAAAATGAATGAAACGGTTTTTATAATCCTATCATCCTAATAAAATAAAAGTAGCATATGTTACTCCTTATTACATTAGTTATCCGAGAATGAAAGTCACCTTAAAATCAGTCCAGCCGTTTCAGAGATTAGCCGGAACAAACAGAGAGACAGACAGACAAAAATTTTAATAATATATATTTTTATGTTAAAATTTTTTGTGTGTGTTCGTGGAGATTCGAGAATGGTTTAGATTCACAATTTGGTCTACTGGAAAATGTTTTTTTAATTAATTTTTAATTTATTAGTAGTTGTTGATTTTGGACATAATAGTTGTTGATTGTAGACAGGACAACTTCTGTCGGGTCCGCTAGTATATATATATATATATATATATATATATATATATATATATATATATATATATATATATATATATATATAGAAGTTCACATAAAGGTTAAATAGTAAATCTTATAATAATTTATAATTTCGTTCTACATAGAGTCAACTTCCGAGATACGATTATGCGTAATATCCAGTTATGCAAGCTTTTCTCATGTTTGTTGCGTCCCCAAAAAGGTTGTAATGGAGCCAATCGGTTACGTTGGCGTCGAACTGGTAATGATAAAATGTGTTGTGGATGTTGCCGTTGAATGTGGAAGATCGTTGATTTTAATTTTGATCTATTATATAACTTGTTATTTTGATTTACTTGACTTTCTGATTTTGTTTATGTCAGTTTGTGAATGTATACTTTAGAAAGAATGGATACCGCACTATGTTGCACCGATATATAAGTTAGTTATGGAAAATGTTTTTGAAGTTATACTTCTCTTGGCGCGTTAGGGAAAAATGATTAGAGTAAAATTTTACGATGCGCGCGCACACCGTCACGAAAAACCGACACCCTGAAGTTAGCTGTAGTCAACATTTTAGTTTTTTAAGGATTGTGTCTTTTTTAATTTATAAATGTTAAAAATGCTTGTGAATTACGACTTAGTATGCTTTATGATTATCCTTTAATTCTTGTTTATTTATATTTTACAAGCCGTTAGTTTTATTTTTAACACATTTAAATATATTTTTTATTGTTAGTGTCGTTTTTTCTACCTACAAATAGAAGTAGAATAAGGCGAAAGATAAAATTTTTGAAACGATTTTTTATCTTGTAACGCCAAAGAAGTATAACTTCTAACGCGTGTACATAAGTTTTTTTACTGACGCAGATGGTGTACATGAACCAGTCGGTAATATGCAATCAATCATAGGAGGATCGACGTTATCCAGTTTAGTTTAGAATAAGTGACATAAATTATAAAGACATAAATTATAAAGAATAACCTAATTTAATTATTCAAATATCTAAATTAGGGTTGAACTGTGTTCGAATTCGAAAGCATATCAAAGCAAATGGAATTTTACTGAATATTTTTAGGTTATCAAAATATTTCATTTACTTGCTTACAGATAAGGCTATAAGTACATTTTTAAACAAAAAGGTAAAATATGTCGGCTTATTAATAAAATGCAGGCAGTGGTATCCCAGCGGTAACGCGTCGCTTGTATAACCGAGTGATGCGGGTTCAAATCCGGGTCTCGCACCTCTGATATTTTCATGTGCGAATCATTTCTATCATGATTACCACTTGTCTTACGGTGAAGGAAAACATCGTGAGGAAACCTGCATGTCTGAGGAAACCTAGCAAGTTTTCGTAAGACATGTGAAGTCCGCCAACACGCACTGGGCCAGCGCGGTGGACTATGGCCTGATCCTCCTCGTACTGAGGGAGGCCCGTGCCCAGCAGTGGGACGTTAATAAGGGCTGATGATGATGATTATGATGAATTTTAATATCTAGTCACTATGCCTCCGTCTACAATAAATTTTAATTTTCAATAATTTTAATACTCTTGCGAGGTTCTTCTTCTCAGATAATTTTATGTATTGAATATTTTAAAGTGAAATATTCTGTGAAATATCATGCACTTCCTTTACTAAACAGGTCTTGAAGAAAGAAAGCGACAATTAATTGGTTCTCGAAAACAGGTGTGGTAGTAAAGAAAAGTGTAGGGGAGTAAAAACTTTATTTTTATTCTCATATAACCGAATATTCTTTTTATGTTTCTATATTATGTTATAGATGTTTTTTTTTTCACTAAATACTCTATGCTTCCCTCGAGTGCGTCCCTGAGTTTTTTAATTTATAATACTACTTAAGATAATTTTTTTGGGTTAATTTTATTACTAAATTATAATTGTTAAAAAATATAATTAAACATTGCATTTACTCAGCAATTATTTGAAAAATAGCTTTTGCCACTACCACAGAAGCTTCTTAATCTTAATGGCATCTTAATATATTTTAATACTGTATAATAATAGTTTGTCGCTTCTTATGGCTAACCAACAAATTGAATGAAAATAGTATATTCTGGATATTTATATAACATAGAGCTTTTTCAAAGTGCCAAGATTGGGGTTACTCAATTGACCTCATAAGCTTAATAATCGTAGAAAGATTAAAATTGTGTAATAAAATTACCTATCACTTTCTAATGTATTTATTTTGTTGCAACATTTTGTCCCACTTGTTATCAAGGATGAAGAGAACAGTCGTTACGAAATAGAGTCATATGCGTCATATTTGGTAAACTCTCACCGGATTTCCAGTTTGTACAATTTACGCATAAAGTATTTATTTGACAGCCTTTAAGTTTTTAAAATAACAAAAGTTACTTATTATGTGTATGACTTACTATATTTTTAGACAAGGGATGTATGTATAGTAAGGTACCTATATTAGTATTATTATATTATTTTGTAAAACTCATGACACTATGTAAATTTGTTTGTACCTAATCGTTAAATAAATAATTTATTTGATAGTTTTTAGGGCTTTTTAGGTAAAACGGGGGTCCCGTTTACAACCCCAAGTTCCATTACTAAGACTCCGGTGAACGATGGTCCGTCACCAGGCTGTATCTTTTGAACCGTGATAGTTAGACAATTGAAATTTTCACAGATAATGTATTTCTGTTGCCGCTATAACGTAAATACAAAAAAAAACAACAACACAAATATTTAAGGGGGCTCCTATACAATAGACATTTTTGCCGTTTTTTATTAAACAATGGTACGGAACCCTTCGTACGCGAGTCCGACTCTCACTTGTTCGGTTTTTCTGATAATTGGAACAACGCCTTCATTTTTAATGATTAATTATTCAGAGGAACGGTTGAACGGGTCTGGATACAATTTTGCACAGAGATATGACCTAAAATAGTACATAGGCTCTTTTTAGCACAAAATTTTAAAGGTCCCATGGATTTTTTTTTTACTAAGGAAAGTTTTACTAAGGAAAGTAGCTAGTAGTTCTATATATCTGCTACTAGAAACTCTACATAACGTATTCGAACCAGAATTCAATGCTTAAGAAATCACACGTCAATAAACCTTAGACTAGTAGTAAAATTGTCACACAACCTCCAATCACAATGTCCAAGCGAGCGTGCATTTTTCACTTACTATTGCTTACTTCCTTTTAAGACATTTATATTTGTCTACACTATAATTATGATATAATGACAATTGAAGACTTTTTGTGCAATATTTTAACAGTTGACTGAAAAAAAATGAACGAATATTATTTTTAAATAACTACATATCATCATCATCATCATCCGAGCGTTTGTCCCGGTTGCTGCCGTGGACTACATATCAATGCATATAATATTATTGTACCTTGAAATATTTCTTAAAAATTCTTATTAAAATAGTCATTTTTATCGATATAGGCCGAGTCTAATCTAGCTTTTACATTTTTGTCCGTTCATCTGTCTGTGACCGCATCACGAGAAAGCCACCGGACAGAAAATGAAATTTGAAATAACGACAGCTGGTTATCCCGGATAATAATAAATATAAAATATATTTTTTACTAATGTGAAAATGTATTATCTTCAATTAATCTATGCTAAACGTACATACTAGTGCTCGATAGTAATAAAATAAAATTCTTTCGAGGTCTTCCGGTCCTGAACCCAATATACTCAAAATCTACTGAGAGAGCTTTCATAGGGATCACCAATAAATATAATATTATGTCTAGTGCGGATTGGCCGACTTCTCGTGTCTTTCGAAAACTTGCTAAGTTCTCTCAGACATGGTTTCTTCAGAATGTTTTCCTTCACAGAAACACAAGTGATAATCATGTTAGAAATGATTCGAACAATATCAGAGGTGCGAGACCCGGATTTGAACCCGCAACACTCGGATATAAAGCGAGCTCGTTACCACTGGGCTACCACTGTCAGTATGTCATTTTATGTACGTTATTAAAAAGACATATTTTTTTGTTAAGTTTACAAATTAATAGATTAATCGAATCTATTTAGGGTTATTTTGCTTTGGCTGGCACCAACTTCAAAATTAACAAAGTTCTTAAAAGTATTATTTTCTACTTTTTAGTTTATATTTATTTAGTTTGGAAGTCGGTTTTTGTTTTTTTGTTAAAAATAATTTATTTTTAAATTTTTAGCGGAAAGTAGATGTACGTATTGTGTTATTTAATGATTATAAAAATTTACCTTCCGTTATGAAGTAAACCTAATAGCCTGAAAGTATACAACTATCGGTTCATAAGTGCGTATTATATTGAAAAAATTTTCTTTAAACTGCTAATCGTTGAGGAGTTGTACCTTCCATCATCAGTTACGGTACGTGACTCAAATATCCGAATAGCGGAAAAAAAATTCGGCTGAGTATCGTTAATTTGCTCTTAAGAATTGAAGAGTTCCGTTACTTTGTCATGGATCCCATAATCAGAACCTTACCTAACTCTCATCAAACTACCCTTATAGTATCCTCATCATCAATGTCATCATTCCCAAATATCCCGAATCATCCTTTCCAATAAAAAAATCATCTAAATCGGTTGGCGTGATATTGAGTTATTTGTCCATTTGTCGCGCACACACTTAATGCTTTAAGACCTTTATGGTTTTCTCATGGATGCCATTGTCAGAATTGGAAAATATTATTATATCGGTTCCCACCAGTTACCCAGTTCGAAGTTCTGAGCTAACAAACATAAAAAAAACATACAGACGAATTGATAACCTCCTCCTTTTGGAAGTCGGTTGAAAATTCTAACTTATAAAGATAAAAAATATTTCTAGTTACGAAATCTTTCTGTAATTTATACAAGCTTAATTTTTTAGGTCAAATTAAAAAGTGAAACTCTAAAATGTATAAATAAAAAATTTTAAATAAACAAATAGTTATTCGGACTTACGAGTAACTTTAACTTATTACAGCTAAGTGAATGTCTTTCAAATTTAAAACTCATAATGCCTCTCGAATACTCTGTTAAGCGTTATGCAACTAATAAAAAACAAACAAACAAGTGTGGATATATTAGTGTACAATTATCGAATGACCATAATATCATATTAACAAAAGCGAAAGGTCACTCATTCACTCATCACGAAATATCGAAAAGCGCATGAGGAATAAAATGAAATTTAGCAGGGAGGAAGTTTATAGTTAGTAGACATCAGCTAAGAACGGATCTTGTGACAGAACCGGATTAAGGAGGTCTAAGGGCTCTCGCAAGTTTGTATGAAAGTCCTTCTTTTTTTGTGTTACATACTTTTAATTTAGCAGGGAGCACCTAGGAAAAACCCGAGCAAAGTTAGTGTGAGTTCAGTGTATTCTATTAAGATTCTATTAAATTATTTACATTCACCCGAATGGCAAACGTAAAAGAAAATTTAAGCAATAAAAATTGCAGTCTCGCCTATTACTGTCAGTTCCAACTTCCTTTCCCCTACAATTTCTTGTTTATGCAGGAAATAATCGAATTAACTAATATTATAATGATGCAGGCCACGAAAATAGTGAAATGTTATAATTTAATAATGCTATATAATAATTCAATTTTAAATCGCTAGTTCGATGTCCACACAAGCAATGAATGACATCATGTGCCTCAGTACTTTTAACTTTCGCTTTCCGCAAAGGTAATGGTCAAAGTACATACTCGTACGTACTCGTATCTACATATATCGCATTGCATACCTTTGGTTTATTTATTAACATAGTATATTGTCGATTCTCGCTTGACATCAATTACTAAAATATTTTTTTAGATACATGTGATGATAAATTATAGGAAGTTAAGACGAATCTTATTCTAATAGGTAACTCACCCTTGGTAAGTTATAATGGTTAGTAAAAAAGTGACCCTTATATTGACCCGGATATCCAGATATCTTCATACCAAAATTTCATCATAATTTGTCGAGTGGTTTCTCGTTATACAATGATAGATAGACAAAAATTTCACTATACATTTGGTCTTTGCATCTATAATAATGACTATTTCAATAAGATTTTCCAAAAAAATATTTCATGTTCAGATTCAACTCAGTTGCACTATTTTGTTATAAAGCTAGACACATTACAAAGTTAAGAATACTTTTAACATTTTATTTATTTGATAGAGGTTGATTGATTTTCAACTTGTTCGTCACAGTTTCGTCTTGGTCCATTAACCGATCAACTGGCGCGGGGACAATATAGATTTATAACAATTGAAAATCTATTGTGTCTCGTATGTTCGCGTTGACGGGACTGTTCTTTTTTATATACTTCGATATCGCTGGTAAAAAACTCGACTTACCTTTATTTAAAAAAAAAACAGCTACAATTTTTTCGAAAATTGGAATTATTATTTAAGATATCGGAATATTTTAAATAATCTAAAAAGATCATTTAGAAATATTTTTTTTAAAATCTAAAAAGTGAGTAGTATTTAAAAGTTGAACACCTAGTAACGCGTTGCTGTGGCACATTTAATTTTTTTTTCCCTTACCTTGAAGAATTTATAGCCTTTTCTTAGGTTTTCTCTAGGGAATCCCTCTCCAGATGTAAAAATCGTTAATTTTCTAATTAAAAATAATAATCGGGATTTAAAAATAATATGTTTTTATTTGAGACAAATCATACATTAGAAAAGTATTTCTGAGTTCCCGGCCAACGAGAATTTTATATATCAAGATGTCAATTATTGCAAATCTTAGAAGAAAATAGTTTTTTTTTAATTAGTTCAATATTAAATGTCAGTATAATTTGTTTTCGCTAGTTTAATAGCCACACAGCTGTTTACGACTCAAGCGGAAGACGGCGTCTGCGCTGTGGTCGCTCCGCACGTTTAACTTTCGCTTTTCACTGCCAAGGCGAGTGATGCCAAAATTACGACTGAGTATAATAAATTTGAAATAATAATGCAATTTTGTATAAATAAATAAATAAGATTTAAAAAAATGATTATTGATAGATCAACCTTGCATCAGTAAGGTTCGTCGGCTAGTTTTAATTTTTCAACCGACTTCCAAAAGGAGGAGGTTATCAATTCGTCTGTATTTTTTTTTTATTTTTTTTTTTTATGTTTGTTAGCTCATAACTTTGAGCTGGGTGAACCGATTTTGATGATTCTTTTTTTATTTGAAAGGTAGTGCTTCCCATGTGGTCCCATTTTAATATTTTCCAGTTCTGATAATGGCATCCATGAGAAAACCATAAAAGTCTTAAATTTGCATTAAGTATTTGCGTGACAAATGGACGAATAACTCAATATCACGCCAACCGATTTCGATGATTTTTTTTTAATGGAAAGGGTATACTTCAAGGGTAGTTTGATGAGAGTTTGGTAAGGTTCTGATGATGGGATTCTTGACAAAGTATCGGAACTCTTCAATTCTTAGGAGCAAATTAACGATGCTCGGCCAAATCTTTTATAGGATATATGGATATTTGAGTCACGTACCGTAACTGATGATGGAAGGTACAACTCCTCAACGGTTAGCAGTTTAAAGAAAATTCTTTCAATATAATACGCAATTATGAACGGATAGTTGTATACTTTCAGGCTATTAGGTTTACCTCATAATAGAAGGTAAATTTTTATAGTCATTAACACAATACGTATCTACTTTCCGCAAAAAAGTTAAAAATAAATTATTTTTAACAAAAAAACAAAAACCGACTTCCAAACTTAATAAATCTAAACTAAAAAGTAGAAAATAATACTTTTAAGGACTTTGTTAATTTTGAAGTCGGTGCCAGCCAAAGCAAAATAGCCCTAAATAGATACTGTGGAATATGAACAGAAAAGAGGATGTTGGAGTGGGAAAAAAACTATAAAAGTCGATGCATAACTGGCATCGGGGGGTAGTTGTATCTTGACGCTTGTCGTGGTAGCATTATTAGGTCGTTACTCTGTTGGTTTATTTCTCTAAAATATCATTGTTGGTAGCTTAGTTGTCTTTTTGGTTAGTTTAATTGTGTTTGAGCGTTTTCAGATACTTACAATAAATTGAGGTCGATTTAGTAAGCTTGTTTTTTTAAAAAAAGCTCACTTCTGGTCTAAATTCACAAGATCAGAAGTGGGATAGGTCCCGTTTCGCCCACTACTTGTGTTAGCGTGTGATATTTGTTGTTCGTTTTTGTTTAGAAGTTTTTATCGGAGGGTATCGTGATTTTGGTGTATTTTCATTGATTTTAGTAATTCGTGTTTGTGTTGGTCGCTGTCATTGCAGACAGGTCAGGCTTAAAGTAGTAAATTAGGTTACTTGAATTAACGGTTATTTTTAGACCGTATTTTTATTTTGTCAGACAACCAGCGAGATCGTAGTAAGTAGTAGGTGCCGCGCCTTTTACCCAGCCTGTATAGAAATGTTAACTGTAAAATTTTTATTTTATTTTTTTACTGTTTATGTAAATATGCTTATTTTGTGTTTTCGCATTGGGGTTGATACATTCAAGGGAAGATGTATCTTGCGGTTGGGGATAGCATGTCTCGCAGGTCTTTGTACTCGGATATGCTGTTCGGGCCGACAGATGCACTTCAAGTGGGGTACGGTTTCATATTATTGGATGCTGTCTTGGAGTGCGCTCAGACATGCGATCCTAGTATATGGAACATACCTTGTGTAGCTTAAGATTAATGTGTGTGAGCTCGGACAGTGTCTTGGAGGTTACTCAGACATGTCGTCCTGGAGCTGTGATCATACTATGAGTTGGTCGTTGACCGTTGCAAATGTTTGTGTAGCAAACATTAAACGTATATTTGGGGGTAGGTTGGATTGAAACATGCTTTTATAGGTACTGATTTACACACACAAAGCTATGACATGGTTCTCTGGCGAGTCGTGAGGGCGCACTCCCCCGACGGGTCCTGCCCCGGGTAATTGGTACAGATATCTGTTTGTTTTACATCCACTGTGCTTAGGTTACGCTAGGTAACGTATATTTGTGGTTAGGTTGGGTTGAAACATGCTTTTATAGGTACTGATTTACACACGCAAAGCTATGACATGGTTCTCTGGCGAGTCGTGAGGGTGCACTCCCCCGACGGGTCCTGCCCCGGGTAATTGGTACAGATATCAGTTTGTTTCACGTCCATTGTGCTTAGGTTATGCTAGGTGAGCTTAGCCCACGAATTAATCAAATTGAAACCTTAATATAGACCAGCAATTTTTAGAAATGCACTTTGTGTTTTTTTTCTGTCTGGAGATTTTATTGTTTATACGGCAGCAATGATGAGAGTGTGATGTCTATAGCTCGTAGCGTCACTCAGGTTTTCGATGTCGAGGTTCTGAATCCCAAGGTTAGAAGATGAGGGAGCCCGAGGACGGTCTCTTGTCAGGAAAGGCCGTGTGGAATATGAACAGAAAAGAGGATGTTGGAGTGGGAAAAAAACTATAAAAGTCGATGCATAACTGGCATCGGGGGGTAGTTGTATCTTGACGCTTGTCGTGGTAGCATTATTAGGTCGTTACTCTGTTGGTTTATTTCTTTAAAATATCATTGTTGGTAGCTTAGTTGTCTTTTTGGTTAGTTTAATTGTGTTTGAGCGTTTTCAGATACTTACAATAAATTGAGGTCGATTTAGTAAGCTTGTTTTTTTAAAAAAAGCTCACTTCTGGTCTAAATTCACAAGAATACATATTTGATTAATCTATCAATTTGTAAACATAATCAAAATACCTGGCTGTATTTTGGCCCTAGTATTAAAGAAAGATCTGGGCCTTAAAAAGAACTTAATTTTATAAGAACAAATGACCTTTTTAGCTGAGAAAATTTATGGCTGCACTCATTCACTCACACACTTTTTAATTTTTAGATTATATCAATGTGAATGTCATGCTACCTAATTCCAAATTGTATAACAGAGTCAGTGAACTGTATAATCTCTATCGATAATTGACACCAAGTATTATGTCATCTTCCTTATTAAACTAATAATCGATGTGTTATTATGTTACATGTGGTACCTATTACGTAAACAATTGTATAGTTGTGTCATTATCTGATCTTAATTTCAATATAGGATTTCTTTTGATTATAATATTAAAGTCTAGACGGTAACGTACATTTATTATTACATCTGTAATATTTCCATGGCTGGTACCTTAAAGAGAGGTGTTCCATGTGGGTTCGATGCCTTGTAGATGCAATTTTGTTTATTTTATTTTTTATTTTTTAACGCATTGATAGGATGAAACGCTTGTATCTATGTTGAGTTCGTTTATTTTAGTTTTTTTGTAATGTCTAACTAAATAGAAGTTATAGAGTGTTTTACGACATTACAAAAATTAATAACAAAATATAATGTAGTACCTATTGCATATAAAAAAGTCATAAGTTACCATGTGGTTCGCTTATACGTACAATTAAATGGATCGCAGGAACTGCAATGAACGATAAATAAATTATAATAGGTTTTCTAATTTATAAGCTCCATTTATAAGAATTAAATTCTGTGTCTGTATTTTTTACGTATAATTCAGTTAAAATACGTAAGTACATAACAAACTATAGACCTTTTAAATGAAAAGCAGCTGACAACGAAACTATTACATTCAATATTTCGTATCATGTCTATAAGTCAATGCTCAATTACTTTCATATTTATTCATAACGTGACTGGATGTACTCGCATGTTGGTAGAAGATTATATATTCTGTGGTAGAAGGTAGTAAAGTGTTATACTATCGCGACGATCATAATAATAGTACATACGTATGTGTAAATAATTCCAATAATATAAAAGCTGCTATTAAAAAAAACAAATGTATTTAAAAATAAAGAACAATGACAAAGACAGTATTTTTTTAATAAATTCGCTTAGCATACTCGTCGAATACCACTGAGGTTGGAAGTATAAATCTAAATAGGTAGGACGTGTTAGGTTTGAAAAACGTTCCTACATAAGATACAAAAATGAAACTTAGTCTCATACAGATTTCCCACCTACGGAGTCAAACCCCCGACCGGCAGACACTACGTACAAGTTATATTTATTAAAATACTATTCAGATTAAATAATCAGATATGAATGCTTAGCTTGCGTGTGACATGATCACATATTGTCATGTAACATATTTTATTTCACAAATATTAATTTTGCATTATTTGTAATTGAATGAAATTATTCTACTAGTCTATTGATCGACTTACAACATTTAATTGTTTTCGATTAATAAAACATCTTCGCAATGCACCCCTTTCACTAAAAATGATTAAATGATTACAAAGAAGTAAAATCGGAATAGTAAATAAATTGTAAACAAATAGTAAAATTTGTTATGATTAGGTACTATGTTTAAGTCAAGCATTTTAGAATTTCGAGCTACAGAAATCTCTGAAGAATCTGAATCTGTCTACCATAGACAAATTCGGATTTTTTTTCGGGAATAGGCAGCACTGCTCCATAGTAAGAAAAGTATTCTATGTATGATACATCAATAAACGCGTAAAAATTCTAAATTACATCAACAATATCTTCTATATTAGGTCGCGGCTCCTCTCTGTACAACATACTTTATGTTATACATGTTGTTGTTGTACAGGATGTTTTATATTATGTATGTCTTTTTATGAGGTTTATCTGTAACAGTTATATTTTTTTCTAGTTTTGGATTTGCATGGTGTGCATGGCGACATCCATGGCTGCGCCGTTATCACAACAACTAGATATCATCGACATGGCTGCCATCAGTAGAATGTCACCACAACAACTCGAAGCGCTAGCTGAAGGCTTAGCCGCAGAAGAAATTATGAGGTGTGCACAGAATTATTATAAAAAAGTTTTAATCATTTTTTCTAAAGGTACTCGTAGTATGCGTTGGGATTCATCGCTATATAAATTTTATCGACGTGCCGTCTTTAAAGACCTGTTTATCAAAATAATAATTATTAAATTGGTTAACAACGATAACTTATTCTTAGAAACAATAGTTAATTTTTTAAAACGATTTCTGATATTTTGAATTATTATTAAGGACTAAATTAACATTTTAAGTCAATTTAATATACCTACATTTTTGATTTTGACTTTAACCAACTTCTTTTATTTCGGCCAGAACAAAGAGATCGTCAGCTCAGGCGTTAACATCAGTAGTGTCCAAGGCGTCTTCTGGGATACAGAGCAAAGTGGGCCTGTTAGGACAAGCGTCGGCTGGAGCTTCGTCGTTCATATCATCCGCCTCTAGCAAATCTGGACATCACGAAGGATATTCATATGAACCAGTAAGTCTTCTTTAAACCATAAATATTCGCTGTGAATGCGAATGAAATGTGATCATGATAAGAAATAAATATGTACCATCATGATTGAATTTAATGAATTGTAAGGTGATTGAAAATATAGACATAAAATAATATATTTTGTATCACAGATTTAAACAGTATGTTGTTTTATACGTTACTCACTCACCTGTACATGTACTATATTATGTAATCTTTACAATTTATGTCATATCTACATTATAAAGTAATTATAAATGATAGGAACTTAAGAGACATGCTTTTATATAAAGTATTATAAAAATCAGCACAATATATAACAGAAACGAAACGTCATTTTAGTTCTTTAGTTCAATTAATTCACATTATTCCGATGTGAACGAAGGTAAGTCGCTTCAGTTTATAATTATTTATATATACAGAAGCGACTTACCTACGTCCTCCATATATACGAGTATAACCATACTAGTGTCTTACCCTCACTTCAGGTAATACAGTTGGCCCAGTAGCCTATCTGGATATTATATAACTATCTAAATACTAAGTATCATCCAAATCCAAATAGTATTTTTATTTAGTGTGAATAAGTATATAAAATGCACAACACTCCTTCGTAATTATAACAGTGGTCTAATATATTATTAATTTTAATAATTTCTTCACAGCATGGTGAGAAAGTTGATTTCTTGGGCTTAAAGAAATCCATACTATACACCTTGTTCCAAGCCGTCAAAGCTATTACCGGTGGAGTGACCATACTAAAAGGACAGCTCATTAAAGGAGGTGGTGCTTTAGCTGCAAAAATAGGAAAAGTGATCTCGTCTAAGGGAGATGTAGTCAGCAATTTAGGAAAGAAGATCGTGAGTTCAGCAGCTTTGAGTGATAAGAAGCCAGTGTGTGAGTATTTTCCCAGAATTAATTTATAACACTTTTTTTAAGTGTTAAAGAAAAATAACACTTATAACACTTATCTAAGTGTTAAATTGTTTATGTTTGTATTAAATTACATTTTCTCGCATTTACAGTTCAGAAGAACTAACACTGTTATATAAGTTTCGGTATAAATGATTACATTATTATTTAATATTTAATGTACAATACATGTACATACATATGTATATCTGTATGTACATGTGAGTATATAATTTTCACATTATCCACGGTCGTAAATTCATTTATTTTAATAATGCAGGATGAATGACAATACTATTCCTTGACCAATACTGAGTGTTTTAACAACAGTGTTGACAGTCAATGCATAAAGTTACTCGTATAGGTACTTAAAATTTATGACGTATGAATGTGCTAACTTGCCATAAAACTTTTAGACTTTATAGCAAACGTAAAGTTATGGGTTTGATTTTGATCTTTTAACACCATGAAAATCTACCAAAGTTGTAGATGGAGATTTAACACTTTACTTTTCAAAATTAACAATTTTGCCTGAAACATTCTTTGTACGTCATATCGTAGTCACCGGCTTTATTATATTATTTAAACAAAACAACAACCGCCGCACTCAGTCACTTAATAAACAATTAAGTCGAGAATCTCCATACTAAAGATCTTAATAGTTCACTAAGTGACTCTGAGTGCGGCCGTAAGAAACATAATATAATATAGGTTTCTATTAACCGGGACTTAATTTTCTTCAAAAAAGCATTCTATTAATTGAGCGAGCATCAGTAAAGTGTAACTGTAAACATGTGAACTTGACATAGAGGTACCGCTTTTAAAACGCTGACAAAGGAAACTAATTGAAATTTTCAAAATTTTACTCGTAATACAAACACTTAAAAACTTAAAGTAAATTTCCACAATATCATTCCAGCCACAGTAGTATACGGACCTCCACCCACCTCACATATAGAGTACGGCCCACCGAGCGCATACGGCGCTACTGCACCACAGTTCTCTCATACTGCGCCTTCAGCCCCCACTGGGTTTGGGGCACACAAATACCCTGTGCATTTAGATGGTAAGATATCACTCAATATATAACTTAATTAAAACTCATAAATTACTACTAAATTTCAAGAAGTTAATATGCATTTTTTTAATCTGTACTATATTGTAGGTACTAACTACACAACGTACATACGAGTATATTACATTGGTAACATTGCTTCACTCATTAGCCTTTAAGCCTTCACTTCATAGTATATTTGTCTTTTAAATTTCATCAAAATCCGTTGGTCCCTTTCTTTAATTGAGGCTTTAGTTAACTGAGTCCTATGTAGTTGTAGTTTTAAAAAACACCGATAATATTTTCAACATTGTTGCCATTCAATCTGACATTTCGTGATTTATGTTACGCGGTCATCGATCCTATGACCTCTTGCTTACTAAGAAGAATAAGGAAATAATAAAAAATAGACTACATACGTAACAAGCAGTTAATAAACCTTTCACTGATAAAGAGATGTAACTTCCGGTACAACATAGACTAAAGACTTAAATAAAATGTTCACTTTTAAGGATGTACACGTTACACGTACCTTACTCATTCATTTAGTAATAATTCTCCCTTACCGCCGCACGCATAGTCACCTAATTAAGTGACTATGAGTGCCGCGGTTAGAGGTATTTTTTAATAATTTTTGTAAAACCGCCTTTAAGGCATTCATAACAAAGTCAATTAAAAAGTATTATAATAATTAATTCGTAAAAGCCATAAATATTGATGATTTGGTTCCCTCTTTTTGAAACCTTACTGATGCATTAAAATATCAGCACAAAAAACATTCAAAGAGGCATATTATACAGTTATGAATAATAACGTAGTATTTCATAATATTCCATCTGATATTTAATTAATTGACGTAAGTTTCTAAAACGCTAGTTTTATTGTTAATTTAATAAAATTGTAATATTATGATAAATATTTGAATTTAAACCAAGCGTAAATAACACATAGCGAAAGTGAAGTAGTACTGCACTCGTAATATTTGAAATCGCATCCGGAACCTTTATATTTACTCGTATATTATTAAATATTATAGTCTACTAGCAATCCCCGCGGTTCCACCCGCGTTCTAATTTTGGTAGAAAGATGAAAATTTAGGGTTATAAGTTTTTTTTTATGCAAAATCAAAAGTATGAAAGATAAAAATTTGGTCTAAAAAAAGATCTGGAGAGGGCCACCCTTTTCACCTAGGGGAATAAAAAATAGCCCACGACCTATAATTCTTAGACCTATTATCATAAAAATCGGTCATACCGTTTCGGAGGAGTTTGATAACAAACAATGTGACACGAGATATTTATATATTAGATATTTATTTTTAATTTTTAGGAATATAATTTAAACCTACATAATAATATTCTAGCACTATCACACATTATCCGTCATAGGATGTGATGTATGAATTGAGAGAAGAAAGTTATTCCCACCTACTCTACGCTTTCTTTGAATATTAGGACACATTCTCGCATCATTCCAAATAGATTTTTTTTCCTCGAAAAAACATGGTAAAGACAAATTTTCTCCCACGAAAATTGAACCCGCGACCTCTGCATAGAAAGCGGCGTCAGATTCTTACTGTACAGTTCTACACAATTCATCTTGTATTTTGTTATTGTAATTTAAGCGTTGAGTTTTTGTACATACTCGTAATTTGAAGGTGAACTTTACGAAACTTTGCAACCTTTAACTCCTATATCCGCTTCCATTATTAACACTACTATACTCTCTATTAGTTATGTAATTTTAGGTCAAAAGTGAACTTTTTAGCAATTTTCCGGTTAGTCTTGGAAGTTACGTAAGATATTGGTTAAAGAAATATATAACAATGAAAAAGTATTATATTATGAGAAAATTTTAAATTAGATAAATGTTCACTAAATATGGGAAAATATTATAGTGATGTTTCTCAATACATTATAACAACAAAAAAATAACGTAAATAAATACTTGTCAGTACTTTCAAGATGTTACAAAACACAATGCGTGTTTTGTTTAGGTGTGAAAGGATTTCAACTTTTGCCATAGTTTCATACATCTATGAGTTTATTTATAGAAAAAATAATAATGTGTATTGTATATTATATAAATCTTAATATAGAAAATTCTCATAATGTTAGTCCGGAATGAATTCCGGAATTACGTATCCGACCTAGAAGTTTTTTTAAATGTGTGATTTGTTCCAACTTAAAATATAGCATAGTTCTTACCCCGGTTATTACATTTTTTCAATAAAAAGATTTTTACATCTTCAAAAGGGAATCCGTAAAGAGAACCTAAAAAACGAGTACTCTAAGTTAGAAGAACAAAAGATAATTATGCCGCATAAATGCGTGGCCGTATCCGCTAGTAGAAATATTTTGTCATGTATGTATGTATGTTTTGTGTGTTTCTTTATTCCACCATAACTCCTAAACACCTAAACCGATTTCGATGTACGTGGTATCGTTCTAATCCTTGTGTTAACCCGGGTAACATAGTCTTGTGATAAATTAAATTATAAAAGATAATTAGTAATTTTCTAGTTTTGATATTAAATTTGTTTAGGTTTTCGTATGATTACAGTAATTTATATTCTTAGACACTGATCAGCGCAAAAAATGTACTAAGTGACGTAACTTAATGCTGTAAGTCGAAGTTAATCACCTTTCACTTACTTTTATTCATGTTAAAAAAATTAAATAATGAATCATATTATTTATGCAACATTCTCTATCGCAATATATTGACCTCTCATTTTATTAAATTGAAAAGAACTTACTGTTACATATTATACTAGCATTCCTCGCGGCTCCGCCCGCGGTTTAAAGACCGGAAACTAAATTCTTAGATTTCATATACCAGTTTTAACGGTTTCTTGAGATTTCTCAGAAACTAGATATTTTCCAGCTGTAAAAAGTATCCTATATATACTGACTCTGATGAACAGCTATCATTACACCAAATTTCATCAAAATTTGTCCAGAGGTTTTCTCGTAACAGACAGACAGACAAAATTTCTAAAACTATAAATTCGGCCTCTGTATTGATAATAATGACTATTTCAATAAAATTTTCCAAAACCTATTCAATAATAATAATAATAATATTCTTTATTGTACACCCAGTAAGGAAGAGATACATAATACAAAACATATTGGAATGCACAAGAGGCGGCTACATAAATGTACAGATTTGACAAAATTAGAATTTTATTATATGTAATAATGTATATAGAAGACTAGCAACTCGCCCTCGCTACGCTCGAATTTCTAGATACGTTTCAACGGTTAGTATAGATTTCTAAAAAATGAGATATTATCCCACAATAAGAAGTATTCTATATGACCTATTATTATCGTAATAAATTCCATCAACATCTGTCCAGTGGTTTTCTTGTCAGTTTTAAAAGTTATAGATTCGGCCTCTGTATTAATAATCTTTTTCAAAAATATTTAATATTTAAATCCGACTCTGTTGGAATTTTATTATAAATATGATTTGCGATATGTAGAAACTTCGTCTGTTACGAAATTGCTATAATGATGACACTAGATTTATTTTGATTATTTAGAGGATACTTTTACTAGAATTTTTAAACACCATATTAGCCTGGTTTAATTTTAAAGTAATAATAGGATATAACATAGTATTTCGTTATAACAATTTTTATTTATGAGCGATCCTGAATAATATTTCGAAACAGATATATAAATTATAGCTATTAAATAATCTATTTGTATGTAAAATTATATCATAAGTCGATATTTTACTTTATTGAGATAACGTGCGAATTACGTGTTTTAATATATCTTAGGACGTTATGTAATTGACGTTTTGACTATAAGATAGTAGTAATCCTTTTGCGATCTTCCGGTCACGAGAAAAAATCTAGCTATTAATTTAATTAGACAATTTTAAGAAATTCTTAAAAGTATATATTCTACTTTCTGCATCGATAATAATGACTATTCCAATGACAGATTTTTCAAAGAATATTTAATTTTCAGATTTGTTCTGGTTAGAACTTTAATTTTTGTACCTAAACAAAACTTTTAAAGAATATGACTTGGTTAGACAACTTTTTGACTAAAGTGGAAAGCTTATTCTCGCTTTTTAGATGGTCTACATATACATAAATTAATATATTTTGTTTCTAAGTTAAAATTCTATATCATTATACCTGTTAAATATCAATTATTTTATTTCATTCTAAAGGTGTCACTGCAGGTATTTTAGTCACAGTTTTCCTGGTTTCTGGACGTGAAAGGAGGAAGGGTTATACAATTAATGATCATTATCATCTAGGTCATGACGAGCCTTTATTCTAATACTATTACTTAATACTGAATAGGTTTAGAGTAAGCTGGGCTCAGTGTGTTAGTTAAATTATATAATAAGTTTAGGTAACTTCATTTGAAATAGAAGAGCTTTTAATATTTGTTATTTTTAATATACCTTTTAATTAAATAAACAAGTGCCGTGAAGAGACTACGATGGAGATTAATCTATTAAATCAAGTTCCTAATTATCTTTCCTTATTGGTTTATGGTTATATGTATCTATATGTATATAACATAAAAGCGAAACTTCGTTCATTCATCACGAAATATCGGAAACCGTTGTACCTATAAAGATAACATTTGGCTAAGGACTTGTCCGCTAAGGACGGATTTTGAGACAGGGCCGGATTAAGGAGGTTGTATTTTTGTTACAAGCTTTAAATTAGGCAGGGCGTATCTAGAGATGAATCCTAGCGAAGCGAAGCTGAGTCGCTAGTAAATCATAATTTTCAAATATTCGAAAATAAAATAACAGTGTCAATGAAATAACACAAAACGTTTCCAGTCAAATGTTACGCTATACGGTTCGCGTCGAAAAGGAAAGTAAAGGTGTATGTTAATAAGGTACGCATCGTTTTGGAAGTGGAATTTTAAGTAGCAGCTTCGTAGGAAAGGAAGGAAAAAAGTTAAAATACTTATGAATTATGACTATATTAATCATCATCACTCATTGCCATTGGTAATGGCGTGAGTACACCTCTGATGTGTATGGAAGAGTTCCATTATATTGTTTTTATCCCATAAAGTTAGTCACGCCAAAACAGCTTGACGGATTTAAATAAAATTTGGCTTAGAGATAGATTATAGTCTGGAATAGAATATGAGCTACCTTTTTATCTCGAAAAATGTACGGTTCTTATGGTATTTTGATTTGTTTTTCACAATGTATTGTTTTGGGGATTCATCTGCGTATAAAAAAGCTACATAACTATATTAAATTCATATAATGTTTCAATTAATATCTCAAATATTTTAAAGAATCTATGTGAGTAAGAAATTTCGACTATAACTAAATGTACTTTCGCGTTAAGTCGCACTCAAGCTGTTATTTCGGGGGCATGATGTACAAAAGGGCATAAATAAAGTCAGCAATTAGACTTAGGATATTAAATAATTAAATGGTGTCAGTGGATCACCTTTCATTTATTACCACACAGTATCAGGCAAGCAGGATCTTGTGTTTCTTAAGCTTTTGCGAATTATATATTTGTTAAATTGATATAGGATTTATTTAATGAAAAAATCAAGCTTCATTATAAAGTTATTTTAAAAATATTTTTTACTTAATTTCCTTGAAATTCGCAACGGTCTGAAGATCACTAAATACTTTTTGCATGTGGATTGTTATGCAATAAAAAACAAAATTTATAAAATTTAATTTTAGCGCTAATATTTTATAAGTAAAAATGGCAAAGCTATCTGTGTTCATCTTTACAACATCACAACAGCTACAATTAAAAGAAATGGAATTGAATTCGTTAAAAAACATACAACCAAATAAAAAAACAAAAAAAAAATATGGGACATTAAAGCATAGCACGAACTAGTACCATGTATAGTGACAATACTTGAGTTATGGATAACAGATAGTTTCTACATTCAGTTTACAGATGGTAAAAAATTGAATACATACGTAATATAAATATATAATAGAGTACAAACATTCGTGCTAATCACTCAAACGAAATCCCTACAGGACTCGAACCCGCTACCATGCCAGCTAGTAGGGTCACCTACTTACTGTTTGTTACAAACTGAACCAATCGTGTCGTTAAAGACAACAAAACAATTATTAAGCCTGTTCCAGCTATCGCAGGTACATTATTGGACTGCCCGAGTTCAGTGAAAGTAAATTATATCATACCAGTTCACCTACAATGTTTAAAAACATACATTCACGCGGAAATGAAGCTAAATACATAATTAATGTATTTATTAACAAAAGTGTGTCACGCACTTTTAGGATTTCGGTCTATTAAATAACTTTGTATATGGCAACATATTTTGTTATGAAACTTTCAGGCGTTAACGCAATTTTTTTAAGTAGGCTTCTTGATCGTACAATCAAATTATGTTTTAACTTGAGCCTAATGATAATCATTTTTATTTATAATTTTACACAGTAACTATATAGTTCACTGCATTCCATCCGTCCGCTGTTGGATCATTATGGTCTATTATGCATTTATATATTACCTACTAACAATTCCTGCGGCTCCGCCCGCGTCCGAAGGATGAATATTGATTATTATTATAAGAATTTTTTGATGCCAAATCATGAAAAACTAAAAATTAAAAATTTGCTCTAAAAATAAGAAAATAAAATATATGGAGAGGGCCACCCTTATCACCTAGGGTAATAAAAAATAGCCTACGATCTATTCTCAGACCTGCCAAATACACACTAAAAATTTCATCATAATCGGTCAAGCCGTTTTAGAAGAGTTTGATAAAACACTGTAGCACGAGATTTTTATACATCAGATATACTTATATGCCCAATATGATAGGAAAGAAGTGTGTCAGATGGGCGGACAGACTTCTGGACTGGCTGCCTGATATGATATGGTTTGGTTTTTCAACGGCAAACACATACAAACTCGATTATTTCTCTACGACTTATCCTTATTTTGCTTTCATTTTTACCAAATCCCATACATATATCTATTACTTTTTACAATACACATGTATAGTGTATACCTTATTGTATGTCGACCTAAATATAATAACTATGCTATCAAGCCGAGGATAATATAATATTTAGTAACAGTGAATGTAACAGTAGCATGTTATTACGTGAGTGGTCATTACGCTGCCATCCTGAGCTCATACTCGTAAGATCAGGAAAATGCTATAGGTTGGTACAATACGTTGCGTCATATGAGGAAGGCAGTCTTTGCCGAGATAAATATATAAATTATATTGTGCTAAACACTTAATGGCCCAACATGTGAAATGACTGAAGTGTGAACTGTATGAATTAGAGTGTAGACGTTTCTGAGATATAATTGCTTTTTAAACATACACAACTTTCATTTAGCAATCTGAAGTTATATACGGTTTGTTGTATTACTACTAGTATTTAGCCATTTTTTTTAAATGCTAGCTTATGCTATGTATTAAAATATGCTCGAATAATAATAAATAAGTGAATAAGTATTAAAAACAAAAATATTCAAGTTTGAATAATATTAGAGTTTGTGTTGTTTTATTATGCATTATTCATACGAAACTTATGGCAATAACATTTCTATGTATTCGACACATGATTCGTTGCTCAGTTGTTATTCGTAAATTGGCACATGCACATAATATTATGTATGTACGTTCGTGGCTTGAACTGTAGTCATCAAAGTCAAAGTTATCGTATTCTTTCAGAACAGTACATACATAATATATGTAAGTACTACATTTTGCAAATTTTACTAGAAACTTTGGGTAAAAAAAATTTCAACCAACCCATAAACACCCCCATAAAAACAAAAAAAAATCGAATTGTCTAGCCATTTTTGAGAAGCGATTTTTTTATATGTCATATGAACATTATGTAAACAGCCTTGATATTAAATAATAATAGTAATTACATGTATATTTATATCAAAAGCCACATGGTACAAAAAAATATTACCATATTTATACTCTAAAGACGACAATATTTTTTTATATTATATCTATGTTTAAAAAATCAAGCCAATAGCCTGTAGGTATCAAACTTATATATTAAACACTAGCTCTATGCGCTGACGAAAAACCTTTCACGAAGCCTTCCGGTCGAATGAACTTTATGTAATACTTACAATATGCCAAAATACCTTAAAAGACGTGTTTTTAACAGAACGACTCGACCGTATAACACGAATTCGATATCTATATCGTAATACGTAATCAAATTTGTAGGTCATCCGTTTAATCATTAATTAGATGTGAGTGTCAACGTGTGATGTAACTTATATGCACTTACATGTTTATATTAGTCATTATGTTTGTCATGATTTGTTTTCGACAGTAGCGAGGTACTGTGAATGATTGCGATAATGTTCTCCAACCGACTTCGGCCATGGCGGCCAATCTCAATGAGACTAGTTTACGTGCTCTCCGAGGCACGGGGGTGACACACCGCCAACTTTCCAACTCCGGGCTGTTACTAAGACTTACTAAACAAAAAGACTCAATTACTAAATTTGGACTCGAACCCAGGACCTCTCGATTAGTGGCCGTACTTGCTAGCCACTACACCAACGACGCAGTTAAATGATTGCGATACATTTCAACGTCAGCTACCATGTTTATTTATTGAAATTATAGCGCTACTAGACTGCCCCACGCTTTACACGGGTTTGCTCCAATGCACATTTTAGCGGTTTTTATGAAATAAATAGATCATAATTAAATCTTGCCAAACGGTCACTCTTTTCGACGACAAACAAACAAGCACACTTGAAAGTGTGCAACATTTACATTATTAGTTAGGATGTAAACTTAAATCTATGAAACCGTAAATCATGTGTAGGTAATTAATATGATTCTCATACTTAAAATAATTATTTTGCCAGTTTATTAATAGGATACCATAGGGAAATCTTGTTGTAATATATTAGTAGGTACTATCCTAACTTTATGGTATACTTATTGTTATTTCATCAAAATATAGAGCCTTTATTTCCTATGTTATAACCATTTTACTAAAAACAATTCTTGTTATACACATCTTTATTAGACTAGAAAGAAGTTGATCTATCATGATATTATGTAACTTTGACGTAACTTGTGACTAAGACATTTTTCTGAGACAGGACGAGGCAAACTGAGTGGAGTGCACGCTGGAGTGGTTATTCTGACACCACTCGGAGATGCAATACCAAACGAAAGTCATCATTATTCTGGATCTACGCCACTTGAACCTCCACCATCTTTGATCAATTCAGTGTATTCGGCATTAAAAAATGTCTTCGCATCTGCTCCGCCAACTCATGAAACGTATGCAGACTATGTTCCACCTCCTCCTTACCACCCGACATCATGGGGAGCCGTCAACTCCTACGGTGAACCGGCCACAGCTGACAGTTACACTGACTACAGCCCTTACCCGCCATTTGATTATGCTTCTTCCAAAAAATCTGTCATATCCACCCCTCATAGACACGAAGGCCTGACCCCAGCAAAAATTCAAAAAATAAATGCAAATTTGGAAAAATTAAATGGCTACCTGAATGACAATAAGCGATCTTCTGAGGAGTTACCAAAATTAAATAAAGATTATGCGGAAATGTTGAGAAAAGGATTAATTCCATTGATGCCAACGCCTGTTGTCTCCGATAATGAGATAGGAGTACTTCCTGCAGAATTTTTGCCTGATCCTTTGAGCTCTACCTCCACCTCTACGACCACTACGACGCCACAGCCACCAAAGAATACAACTGAAACCGAAAATATTAGAAGAAAAAAAGATGTTAAATACGTTCTTCGCGGCAACAGAATTATTCAACTGACAATTGACTGATGACTGACCTGATGAGGGGCGAGAGGTATGTTGACGTGACAGACTGACCTAATTACTTCTTTTAACTGACAAAATCTTGACAAAAATATTTGTTTTGACTGATTTACTTTTGACTGTGCTGTTTAGGGAAAAAAACACCACATTTTTAACCGCCTGACAGTTACAAAAATATTTAATTTATTATTTATTAGAATTAAAAGTCACAAATAATGTTCTTATTTAATAATACGATTAATAAGATAAGTAAGCTATTATGATTAGATAATAATTTCCGATTTATTTTCAATTTCAGATACTCCTAATTACGGCGCAGTGCTCAATGCTGATAACTTGCAACACTACGTGTAAAGATACGCTTACGCCTTAATATTTAAGGCCAATGTAAATTATTATGTTTAATAATGACAAATTTTATCCAAACGCATAAACAATGAAACAAATCGATCATCACGACATCAATCAAAAATATTTAGGAAAAAGCTTTGTATTCATCAGAAAAATACCTTTAAAAAAACACTTTGTAAGTGAAATATTAAATTATTACTGAATAGAAAGGAGATAGAGATTTTTAATGTTGATTCAAACAATAATTGGTCTAATTTGTCAAACAAAGTTGTGAAAGTATTATAAAGGCTTGTAAATAAATCAAGATATAGTTTTGATGTATATTGTATATAAATTATAAATATGTGTAATTCATAATTTATATACAATAAGTAAAATAAGAGATGATCGTAAAAATGTACAATATTTGCATTAAAATACTACTTTATATTTACCACTTTTTTCGCTTAGAATTTTCAGTGAATTGTTACGATGTTAAGATATTTTATTATTATAATTATTTATAATCTAGTTATTAATCTAATAACTTCAAGTATACTAAAACGATTTTTTTATACAAATACTCGCGTAATATAATCGCGCATAAGAATATCGCGAACAGACAGACAAACGCGACGGAGAACTTGTTTTATAATATGTAGTGAAGTGATTATTAGAGACCTTATTAACCTAATGAGTTTAAAAGGACAAAATTTTAAAGACTTATTAGCAATATTATGTATTGTACCAAATTTGGCTCACCAAGTTTTGTGTTATTTATTTTTGTAGATTTACTAATATACTATTGTCTCTTTATGCACCTTGTAATAGCGTTTAATTGCAGAACAAGAAGAGTTCAAATATTTTCACCTAAGTGTAACTTTCAACAGCCATGACTATTTTACTGTATTATAATAGCCTGTTATTTTAGCTATCGGTGTGTATGGAAATGTAAATTACACTCAATACTATTTATGTCTTATAATATATAAGAGTCTTATAAATTGTAAATAAATAATTTAAAATAATTTACGTGTTTATTTTGAAGTAAATGGTGAAATCTTATTTAAGTAGTCAGTATTAACAAACGCAGAGGGATGGGGACGCTATGGGTTTTTTTCTGTATTTCTGTTTGTCTGTGACCGCATCACGAGAAAACCCCTGGAAAGATCTTTATGAAATTTCGTATGATGATAGCTGGTTATCCGGGTCCGTTATATATGCCATTTATTACAGGAAAATGTCTCATGAAAATTCTATACTAACCGTTAAAACGTATAGTGCAATTATAAATATGCAATTTACAAATTTAAGTTAATAACTTCTCGGTTGAGGACATTATTACACAGCACCATCTAGTTCCGTGGTAAGTTACGAAGCTTGTTTTACGGATACCAGATAATTGATATACTACACAGATACAACTTTAATACTCGTAGATGCATTATAAATATAAACACTCAAAACTGGAGTAAAAATATTCAGCATCAAGTCACAATAAAATGAGCCAAACGTGTCGTTTTCCCTCAATGTAAAGTACCTATCTATGGAGGCTGGTGGAGTTTTACCTTCCTGCCTCGGAGAGTACGTAAAGCCGTCGATCCTGCAACTTTTCACTGGTCAGTGGTCATGTAGAGTAAACTTCTCACGAAAATATGGGAGTACTAGGAATAGTACACTTACTATTCACGTGATAATATCACGAAAAAACTACTGGACAGGTTTTGGTAAATTTTGGTTTGATAATAACTGGTTATCCGAGTCAACATATAAAAATTCTGAACTTTCGGTTTCTCAGCTGTTATTTTGGATTTTCCCTATTTTTTGACACACACTTGGAATTTCTGAGAACTGTCAAAAGAATCGAAGTAGGAAATATTACTTTATTTTCTATTTTTAATGCGTTTTATTAATTGTAAATTACGGTAATTCTGTATAACAACACATCATTGATATCGCAGTGCTGTAATAGCTCACAGATGTCTCTCCTGCATCGTACAGTACCATCTAGAAATATGTAGCCTAACTATTGCAAACTTACGAAATATATCTAAAGTTACGTAATAAAAGCATTGGCCGATTTTTTTTTATTTCTTATCAATATGCATTTTTTTTATCATCAAATTATTTTTTTCCAAAAAATATTATGGAACTAGTAACAATATTTCACACTTTAGTTTCAAACATAGAAACACAGTACTCACATAAGCTTATTTACAGCGCCATCTATTTCAAAACATAGGTATTACAAAGACGTAGAGTCAGAAATTTTATAGCATAACAAGAACGTAAAAGTTAGTTGAAAAAGATGGCAGTGTTTTAAAATAAAAATGATGGGAAAATATTCGTTACCTTGGGCGCATGAGGGAATTTGTACGCCGTAGTTCGGTTAGTTCGGTATTTGTTGCGGTAATCCGCACAGACACAAAAGCTGTCTTCACTTACTATGCTGGTTTAATCACTTAGCTAATACTGTAACTACTATAAAAGAATTATAACATTAGAAAAAAGTTGTGCGCTAACTCTAAAACGCAGATTTAATATTCTCTAAAAATAAAAAAAATATGTACCTACTATTTTTTTTCTGATACAAATGAATTAAGATTCAATTATTATAACAGATAATGAAATTTAAAAATAAGTTAAAAAAAATAAAAATAAAAAATTAACAAGCAATAAATATATTATTATTATGCCGGAAGTAGGCTAATAATACTATAACTTATGTAACCGTTTATGGGAGCCATAATATCCTTCCTGGTCGAGTCACTTTCCAGTCACAGGGTGTAATCAGTGCTATTGGCCTTATAATAAACATTGATTGTACATGACATACGAAATCGTTTCAAAGACAATTGTAGGTTATTTACCTTGTATTTTATTTGTTACGTTGAACAATAATTCCGTAAAGAATTGCAAACAAATTTGTACAATGTTGCTTTACTTAAATAGGTCAATTTTAGAAATTATTTTTATACTAGCTATATACGTAGTGAGCAAAATAAAAATGAAAAAATACATTTTCAACAAAACAGCTGTTACAAACCTACTCTTAAACTCTTACTGAAATTCCGAAAAACAAAGTAATATCCCTAAAAACAAAAAACATTACAGTAGGTACATACATAGGTACATATATCTTTATAATATTTTTTGTTTTGTTTTGAAAAATTGAAGGGTCTGCTTGTAACACTAACAAAAACTTTAACATTTTACTATACATACATATATTAATTCATTATATATGGTACTTAGAAGACTGTTTTTACATTTTTGTCTATCTGTCGGTTTGTTCCCGCTGAATTTTGAAACGGCTGGACAGGTTCTGACGGGACTTTCACTGGCAGTAAGCTAATGTTATAAGGAGTAAGCTTATATTAAAAAAGGATGTTTGTAGCAAATTATTTTAATTATTTTATTTTAATTAACTTGGTTATAATAAATAATAGATCTAACACTGCCTCTTTAAAATAACCAATTTTTACAGTGACAAAATAATAAGATAATAAATTAAACTATAAATACTGGCATACGAGAGAAAAGGTCTCGGTCAGTTTATTATCTGACTCTACGTAGAGTAACGTGGAGTATTCGCACGAGCGTTAGGGGGGGCTGCCTTAAAAACTTATGTTGACCTATTTCATTTCTCATAGCCACTTGACTGTACTTGCCTTATGACGTAAAATTTAATTTAATAAGTGATTTTGTGATTTTTCCCCAACGTTATTCTATAGTGAAAATGTGCTAACCTTCGTTATTTTTGAATTTTGGTACTACTTTAAAACCGTCGAAATGATAAAGGTATGCTTTTAAATTATGATTTTTACTTGATTTTTAGATATAAAAGAAAAGTGAGAGAAAGTTTTGTTTTATATAATATCATGATTTTTTTAACATTTTTAAATTTGCACGTTATGGAACAGGCAATTAATAAAATATTATAATACGGGTTTTATTAATTGTTTGATTTTAAAATATTCTACTTTTTGATTGTTTACTTAATTGAATACAGTGCAATACAATATCAGAAAAGTTGGTGTAATTTTAATATAGAAATAATAATTAATCAATAATTGAAACAACTAAATAAACTTAACGAAGGTAAATAAACAACTTAAGGACTGATAAACAACTTCAGCTTGATACTTTAATTAATCAATATTTTTGTCTACATTAAAAATAAAAAAAGAAACAGGTAACTTTCTCACTCTTTATTCAAACTCATATACAAAAAAATTTTTTCATAACACTGAAGCAGCAAAAAATCAGTTGACAAACAAAGGAGAAAAAGCCTTGCCTATTTGTATATTATAACGACAATAACGACATGATGATATGCTACCTATATGATTTTTTGAGAAAGGTAGTTGTCTCGTAAATTTTAAACCGGCGCATAAATTTTTTTAGGGTTTGAAATAGAACTTGCTTTTCGAATTTTTTCGCAGAAAAAATATTTTTTTTGGTTTTCCGTTTATTTGCGAAACGTTTGTGAGTCACTACTGCTTAAAAACTTAAAAAACATTGTTAAAATATGACTCCTAAAATATATAAAACGTACTTTAACGATTAATTGGTGTCAATGTACTTACATTAGTTCAATTATAAATCTTATTTACCCTTTCTTCTATTTTATAATAACATAAATAATAGTGCCTTAAGTTACTCCTCTTAAAATTAGCTACCTGCGAGTGAAACTCCCGTCAAAATCGGTTCAGCCGTTTCAAAGATTAGCCGGAGCAAACAAACAGACAGACTTTTTTTAATTGTTTTAGAACCGTATATACTTGTATATGAATACATTTAGTGAAAAGCTGTTAATTGGAAATTATAAACAGATACTTTAATTATATTTATATATATGGACTCATAGAACATACCTATTATACTTATTTTAAAATGGTTGTCTTATATGGCAATATCTGAGGAAATGGGTTTTCTTTCTCATACTGTTCGAACAACTATCATAGCAACCGGTCCATCCAGGTTTCACATAGCATTTACACGTCGTATTTATCATCATCTCATTATCTTATCATGATCTTAAGCAAATATACGTATAGTTTGTTTTGCTTTATCTGTTATTAATTAAGATGTAGTTGCTAGAAAGTGATCTTATTAAGGAATTAATAAAATCTGTTTCTCCACAGTAGAAATAAGTAAGAAAAATGGATAAAATAAAAATTTTCATTCGTATTTTCGGCAGCTCTTTAATCTTACTGCAGTAAAAACTATCCTACATGTTATTGACCCGGCTATCACCACACCACATCAAATCCGTCCAGTGATTTTCACGTGATGCGGTCAGACAGACAAACAGACAAAAATTGTAAAAACTATAGATTCGGCCTTTGTATCGTTTATAATAACTATTTCAATTAGAATTTCCAAAAAATATTCAATGTACAGATTAAACTAAGTTAGAATTTTATTATATGTATACGAGTAGATAATTTTTTTACTAAAGGTAACGGTTAGTATAGATTACTCATCAGCATCATCATCATCAGCCCTTTTTTTACGTCCCACTGCTGGGCACGGGCCTCCCTCAGTACGAGGGGGATCAGGCCGTAGTCCACCGCGCTGGCCCAGTGCGTGTTGGCGGACTTCACATGTCTTACGAAAACTTACTAGGTTTTCTCAGACATGCAGGTTTCCTCACGATGTTTTCCTTCACCGTAAGACAAGTGGTAATCAGGATAGAAATGATTCGCACATGAAAATATCAGAGGTGCGAGACCCGGATTTGAACCCATATAGATTACTCAGTGATTAAATATTTCCCTTGCCTAAAAGTAAACTATGCCTATGTTGAGACTTGAGCCGGATAACCAGCTATGTATCATCATACAAAATTTCATCAAAATCCGTCCAGTGGTTTTCTCGTGATGCAGTCACAGACATATAGATAGACAAAAATAATAACTATTTCAATAAGATTTTCCAATAAATATTAAATGAACAGATTCAGCTCAAAAATATTTTTATACGTAGATTAGTACTTAAATTTTTTTGACTTGCGTTTTAAATATTGAAATTATACCTCTTGCCGCACTCAGAGTCACTTAATGTACCAATAAGTCGTTTTTCGACTTAATGGTTCATTAAGTGACTGTGAGTGCGGCGGTCATTCTTGATTTAAATGTTTATTTTAATTAGTGTTATAGTTTTAAAATAGAGAAAGTAAAGTATTATTATTTGTAGGTATATGATAGAAAAACATAAAGCATACGTCATTATAATACCTAAGTACATATTTCTAGGCGTTTCACAGCATGGCAACACACATTTATATAAAAATTGTGCTTTATCACCATAATAACCGTAACTAGTGAATTCATGATGTGAGTAATTTCTCTAGAGCACCGACTGAGCAATTAGACTGAAGAAAACCGTTATCGTTCTGCCTTATTTGTTGCACGTGATGCTTAAAGTTCGTAGTAGTCTATCTTAAAATATATTAAAATGATTTATTGAGATCATTAATACATATGCCATATTTAATTGATATTGTCTTATGGTTTTCGCGAATATTTGTTTGTATTTTTTATTAATATTATTAACGTGAAAATTTGTAAGAATCTATGGATGTATGTTTGTTATACTTTTACTAAAAAAACTACTGAATTTTACTGAAGTTTAAAATTACTGAATGGATTTTGATCAAACTTTACAATAAAATAGCTTACACATCAGATTATCACATAGGCTATAGTTCATAAAGATATACTAGCGGAACCCGCGGCTTCATTCGCGCTAAATCTATCCAGTTTTTAATATTAGTATCACTACTATTACTACAATCATTACGAATGCTTTGCGTACAACAAACAAGTTAAGAAACAGACTAAAGTTTGACAATCAAAAGTTTATCTTCAACAAGTAAGTAATGTTCTCCGACCGATTACGGCCATGGCGGCAATCTTTTTGAGACTGGTTAACTCAATCACTAAACTTCGCCTAACCCGGGACTCGAACCCAGGACCTCCCGGTGTGTGACCGTACATGCTAGCCACTACACCACCGAGGCAACAACAAGTAGATATATTATAGGACTTATTAGTTTTATTCATGGGAACCATGGAATAATGTTTTCCGGCTTTATCGTCTTATCTCATTCGATCTGACACTGTGAAAGGAAATCATAAGCCGGTCGTATAAAATGACAAGTACCTACTAACTGTGCTTGTTGAGTTTACCATGATTTAGAGTATACTCATAATAGACTGTATTTACTGTACTTTCCTAAAATACTTCAGTGTCTTATCCACTCGTCATGACTTTTTTGCCTTATTATTTTATATAAATAACTATATATCTACTTATTTTCCTTATTATATTGAGTTGAATAAGAACTCAATTTTTTCAAAAGGTCAAGTAGTATTCAAATTCCGAAAATACTTTTAAATTTGAATTTTCTTCTTTGTAGAAACATTTTTAAAGAAAAAATTAAATTCAAATCTAACTACCAAAGGTTTCTATTCTAATACCGACGCGAACAATGTATTATTCACTCATTCAGTTAATTTAATATTGAATTGCACGACATTTATTGTAACAAATCATGTAGAGTTGTAAACTATGACAACGAATTACCTATAGAATATACATATAAATCAAAAATTAAACTAATTAATTATAATTAATTGTAATTAATCGAATAACAATGATAAATTATATTAATAAATTATATTGTGATATTAACCACACAGCACCATTTTATTCCATTGTTAAGCTATAGGGCTTGTGTTATGGATACCAAATAGTTGATACATAATACATATATGACTTTAAATGCGTACGCGTATGCGTATAATATAATGAATATTAACAGCCATGACTGAATTACAAACATCACACAAATGAACGCCCCCAGCGAGACTCGAATCTGCGACCGCTGGCGTGGTAGGTAGAATCAAACAAACTAAGCCATACATGTCGTCAAGGAAATTGACTGAGAAAGTTATAAATTTTCTTACAAAACACATTTTAAATATGTGAATATGATATGGACGCACGCAACATATCGCATGTAGAGACGTGTATTTTTTCAATAGTTTTTCAGTTCATTATATAGTTACGTGATGTTTCATATTTATGACATTGAGTAATCGAACATTGACTTTTAATGCGTAATTTAAAGTGAGATTTTCCTGCAATGTTATAGAATCGTTATGCAAATAATGATACAAATAAGCGCTTGATCTGTTCGTTTGTTAATCTTAGCCATGTACAATATAATAATATAATAGGATATCATTGTTCGAAAGTTTAAAGTCAAGCCGTATATGGATTAATAGCCTGGAAATAGTCGCGTAGCAAAATGATAATTTAAAAATTTAAATTTTTGTTAATATATATGCATACGAAATGAAATACACTCGTAAAGTAATAAGCTACGGATACAGTTATTGTATATATAATATTATGTGTAGGTACTGATAACAAACTAAAAGAAGTAATGTATAAGTAAATCATAACATTTTCCATTATTTTAATTTATAAAGTAGGTACTAGCGACTCATCCTCGGTTAGCTCGGGTTCGTCCCTAGTTATCCCCTTTAGGATAAAATTTATACAAACTTTGAAAGTATTTTTACTTATATCTAAACAAAAGCCTAAAAAATAAGTTTCATGCTTCTTGCTTTAAAAATGACGTAATTTCCATGCTCAGTTTCATCCCCAATTTAAGCCCTTAACCGCCCTTTTTTCCTTTCTGAGGCTCTAGACTATCTATGTACAAAATTTCAATTAAATCGGTTGTTTTGGCATGAAATCGCAACAGACAGACAGACAGAGTTACAGTCGCATTTATAATATTAAATATTAGTCAGGATTCATATTATACAATTTACTATTTCTAAGTAGGTATATTATACAATTCTTTTGTATAGTTAAAATTTCGTCGTCGCCCATCCATGACTCGTTTCACTGAAATTTGTTCGCATGATTGAAACAATTACTGTCAACAAGAATTGTGTAGAGTTATGAAAGTGAAATAATGTGATAATGACCTTTTTATTTTATTCAGACAGATCAATATTTCAGATGTTTGATATAATCTTGATAACTAATTAATATTTAACTATCTGTGCATTTTCCCCGAAATGTTAGAAAAGACTGACTTTTTAGATTTGAGGTTAATAATAAATAAATAAATATGTTGGGACATTATTACACACAGCGCCATCTAGTTCCGTTGTAAGCTACAAGACTTGAATTACGGATACCAGATAGTTGATATAATACACATATAAATTTTAAATACATACATATTGTAAATATAAATACCCATGACTGGAGTACAAACATTCAAGCTCAACAAATGAAGCCCCCAGCGACCTCTACCGACTGGGCAAAACGTGTCGTCGTAAATATTTTTATAGAGTAAAATAAGATTTTAAGTTATTACACAATAAACAAAAAACCTGATTTATTTTCAGTTATTTTAATGATAAAAAATAAACCTACGTCGGTAGTAAGTACATACTTATATCTGAAACATTTGGACAAAACATAAAACTTTGTAGGTATATATATTTGCTTAGATAAGCACATGCATTCCACCATTCGTCAATTTACAAATAAACAATTACCTATTGATGTGTAATGTGTTCATCAAATTAGATATGTTCATCAAATCTAATCATAATATTTACGAGCACTTCTGAATCGTCATGAAAATGACATCCAATGTATGTTCATAATAAATTAATGAAGCAGCCTACCGGCGTTCTTGCGTTTTGTTTTAATTAAATAAATATAGAGAGATAGATATATCATGATATATAAATATAGATAGATATTTAATTTTAGAAAATTGCCAAGTAATTGTAAATCGTTTACTAAGAAATTGTAAAAATATTCTCAAGTTCCGATGACTCACTGACGCTGCCATTTCTGTGAAACTTGGGAATGCCTTCTCTCTTCCAATAGAAACAACGGAACCGGTCGCAAGGCGTGTAAAAACGCACACCTTTCCTACTTTTATAGTAACATACCTACTCGTTTCTAAAATGCTACCGTCTGTCTAGATATATTGTGTTTCACTATGATTATAAATTGTAGCTAATACTAATAGGTTTCGTCTAAGTTTAAGCCTTGATGTTATACAGTATACTGGCGACTCACACTCGCGTCGCTCAGGGCCTATAGCCAACCGGCATTCGTTATGAAGCGATTCGAATTCTACAATCGTCATCGCTTAAACGCAGCGTATGCATCTTGAACTTTAAATCACTAATAATTGAAATGAATGTACATTGTCTAGCATCATCTATTCGTTGACAACAGATCACGTGACATATCTAAGTCATATGTCAAACCCATACATTTTGGACTTTTCTACTATCGCTTTCGCTAATCGATTGTTACTTTGTCTAGGCCCTCAGGTTCGTCTCTAGTGAAAAATAAAAACAAATCAATCCCACGGAAACCGTAGATTTTCCGATATAAAAATGGCATTTTCAGACTAATAATCTTATGATTAGGCATCTTAAACGTGTGATTTGTCCTCACTTGAAAGATAGGACGCTATTTATCCTGGTTATTTCTTTTTTAATGGAATAACGACGGAATAACGATTTTTTTATCTTCAGAGGGACTCCGGAATGATATATTGAGAAGTGCCTACTCTAAGTTACAAATTTTAACAACAAATAATTATAACTTTGTCACATTTAATTAATTTTCTTATTTATTTATTATTTCCTTTCACAGAGAAGTATCATCTTCTTAACGCTATGGACAATATCGCATGCATACATCGGCCGTATGGCTATGAACAGGCTGCGGGCCCCCGTAGCTTTCCGGCCAGGTGTAGTGCTGCAAAGACCAGTCCCGCAGCGTATAATGTCAGCTACAAGACGAGCGCCGTACATATTGTATAGGAATCCTCCCCACAGGTAATGTGAAATGGCATGAAAATATTTAAAAGATATAATTGAAATAACTTATAATGTATCCGTTACAAATGTATAGATATATCTTTTTCCAAAAGAAAGCATGGGTTTTACCTGCGGCTGTACTGTAGCGTACCATGAAACTAGATGGCGATGTGTGTTAATGTCCCAACAAATTTATTTGTTCACTTATAATATTCTCTTTGACTATGAATTCTATAGGATTATATATCAATATTTTATGTGGTTGCATGCGTGGTAAGAAAAAAATCCATAATTAGAGTTTTATTTGTCTGAAAATCTATTTTAGGTTTGCAACGAAGCACATAAACGCGAGTCCCAGCCGGAATATGTACAATTTGTGGAAAACAACTCGCCAGCCGATACCTGTTGTGACTCCCGAGTACGAGTACGTCCGCGCCGCTCCGTCCCCTGTCATACATCCTGACGGTACAGGTTGACTATCTAGATCGCACATTGGCACTATTTTAGCACCCTTTCCTTTTACTATTTCTTAACTGCCCGACTTTGAAAACTTAGTTTATATAATAATACCTGCATTAACAATATATACTTACAGGTAGAACTTAACTGGCAATAATCATCATATTTAGATACCTATTAGGTACCTATATAAGAATAACTTTCACTAACAGTATCTTATGACATATTAATAATTTCTCCATATACTCTCATTTCAGTAAACGTCCCGCTATTATTTCTCCATGATTGCTTGGACGTTATTTCAAATAACCAACGGGTTTATATTACTTTATGTAACTGTGTTGCTATTACTAAACTACGATTAATAAAATCTAAATTGTATGAAAATGACATAACACGAGCAAAGAACATAACGATAATGCCATCTTTTAATTTCCTATTAGAGATAGCAATATTGTAGAAAATAATTTAAAGTAAAATTTTATATATACCTACTAAGTATGTATAACTATTTAATTCTATTGTATTTTTTCTAATAGAAGAATGGTATTTTTGTAAATACATATTATGTGTGTGTACATACAAAAAATTGCTTAAAGCTGCTTCAGAGCAAAGCTTATTAAAAAAATGCACTTATTTCTTTTTCGTGCACAATGCACCTAAAAATAATTGTGCCCACAGCGATTTCGAATATCACTCGAATTCTGCTCTTACATATTTCAAATTATATTACAGTTATATTGAATCACTCTAAACCAATTAGGCACAAAGAAAGTAAAGTCCTTTGTAAAATTTTTTTAGAAGGTTAAAGAAATTTTTCGTTGACCAAATACGTAATGTGTGTAATAGGTACACGCAGTAATATGAAAAGAAAAGTTAAAATATTAGAAATTTCATGACTTATTAGTTAGTCTTAGTAGATTTTATATAACTACTAAATTAATTTATAAAACTTTCGAGTGGTATTTGTACATCGCTGTGGACAAAAACATTTCGGTTGAAAGTTGTTTGACCGTAGGTGCGATCCATACTATCCCAGCACCCAACCTCAGTCTTTCGGAAAAGCCCATCGTCGTAGTTGATGCTGCGGAGAGTCCTGGAGCTAACGACTCAGAAAGGGTAAGATACTGAAAAAGACTTATTTTTCTAAAAAAAATCATTAACTGATATACATTTATATCGTACCATCAATTTAAGTTCTATTAGCCTAGCCTTACATTTTTGTTTTATAATAATTGTTTAGAATATTACAACAAAAACGTAAGTAACATTACCAATAGAGGATAAAAAAGTGAAAGATCGTTGAATATAAAATTATTTGTACAATTTTAGCTCAAGCCTACATACGAAGTGACAGAAAAATACGCAGATCAACCAATCTATCAAGCAAGTCCAAAAGAAAAACCTGTTGGATTTTCCAAAGCATCGGTAAGTTTAATATTTTTTCAGAATCACAAAATATATTCCCGATGTTTCAAGGCTAAGTGCGCCTCAATAGAAAACACACACCACCTCCTTATGCTGTAATGTAAATTATTATTGTGCGAGTATATGCCTCTGTAGTACTTACTATTTCTAATATTTAAGTCATGAAAAAATCAGAAAAAGTATTAATTATGACCCTTTATTTGTGTGGTTGTCTGAAAAATATGGGTGCGTGCGCATGTGTGTTCTGTGCGTTTTTTTTTGGGTCGTGTGTTTTGGTGTACAATAAATAATATTATTATTACTGTAGGCTTTATCAGCAGCCGAATTACAGAACATAATCAGGCAGAATGCAGCATTACAACTCGCTTCGGAGTACGGTTTGCCAGCGATCCAGCTCTCGCAACCGACTGTCCAGCTCCCACAGCCAACAATTATACCACAACAATTCTCAATGCATGTAAGTCGAATCCTTTTCATTACAAAATTTGATTATTTTAAGACTATTTGATTTTTGATTAACTATTGATAGTATTATATGTAGGTAGTACAAATCCGCTTTTCCTAACCATCATCACATTTTTCCAAACCTATCAACTAGAAGTTTAAGCCGCTGAGTTTCTTTCGCCAGTTCTTCTCAGGTCAGTGGTTTCTTCCTTCCGAACTGGTAGTAGACTCACGACGTTCAGTAAAAAATTGTAATAATTTCATGCTGAATAAAATATTTTGAATTTGAATTTGAATTTAAGCAAGTACCTACGTACTACTGATATCTATATGTATTTAAAATATAATTTCTTGTAATTACAGGGATTCCATGGAATATCAAATCCTCACGACTTCATGAATCGAGGCCCAGAACAAATAATATTACAGCCTAACGCTTTATACCAACCAGACCAAATGTTTTTGCACAATTTCCAAAGTCAAATATTACAGCAATATCCTGCACTTGAATTTGTACCTTACACCCCGGATATACAGCATCAAGTTCAAACTCAACCAACCGAAACTCAAACACCGTTATATTTATTGCAAAACGAACAAATGACGGAACATGAACCACTACAACAAACTGATAACAATAAAAACATCGTACAAAGAGAAGCTCAAGAAAACTCTATTTCATCTATATTACCACAGGCATTTACTGCTAAGAATGTATCTGAAAATCTCATAGATATTGATGTTACTACTCTGCCTCAAAATATAACTGAGCTGGAACAAACCGAAATTCCAGTGACAACAGTTAAAAATATAGACATTAATGAAAATAAAAGAACAATACCCATATATTACGCTCAGATAGGACAAAGTGTCGGAGACGTTATAGCGAATGCTTTCTATTCAGCCATAAACGACGCCAGAGCTTCCATAGATGAACAGAACGCGACAAAATTGCAAGAAAATGTAACCACAACAACTGTAGCAACGACTACCGATAGAGAAATAAAAGCAGCTTTTGAAAATACAGACATAAAACAAAATGTGCGAGAAGATTTCAAAAATCTGCTAGGTTCTCCTTTTGAAAAAACTGCAGAATCAGTTAACGTTGCGTATACAATATTAAGAGCTAACGAAAAAGAGCCTAAAGTTAATGAAGATGGCGAAGTGTTTGCCGGACAGGTAGTTGAAGCGAAAATAAGTGAGGATCAAGAATTTAATAAGGAAAAAGCGAACATGGTCAACCGTCCACCATTAAGACTCTATGCTATAACGGAAAAAAGGGTTTCTGAGCCAACTCCGCAAAGAACAGTTGTGAAAGCTAAAATTCCACCAAAGAGCAAACTGATATATGACGATAAAACCGGTGAACCGATTCTCAGAGTGTACGCTAGTTACGTTGATAGTCCTGCACAGGTAAGAAGAGTTACATGATTTAAATGATTTGTGTTATTTTTCCAAACTCAGAATGTTATTTTTCTTTACAGAAAGAATTCATTACAACAAAATTATCAAACATGAAGTATAAGGAATCAAATAGAAAACAGGACACGTTTGATGTTAAAGCTGATCCCGCGAAAGATATCGTAAAATCTTTGACAGCTGGTGATCAAGTTGCACAATTTGGGCTCAAAATAAAATCAAGAAGTGACGATTACATACCAATATTCGATGATTATGAAGAGAAAAAATAAGGCACAAAAGAAGAAAAAGATTCCTAAAAATGTCAAAATTCTGAAAAGAACTATCATAAAATCTCAATTATTTTGCATTTCTATTGCATTAATTTTCAATTGTTTTAAAATTTTGAAATTTCTACTATAAAAATAACAAGTGAATGACACTGTAGCCATGATGTGTAAATTAAAAGATTTTTACTTGTAGTCCTAACACTTATTATTATTTTTATAGTTTTGTATATATTGTGTTGTTTGTTGTAGGTCCTGATTTTACAACGAATCGCTCCGTTCCTACATGTAATACGTCTTAGTGTTTGTTTTTTTTTTCATATTCACCGATCAGTTTATATATAACGTGTATTCTCCATTCTACGCGACATTGGCGAAGTCAACTGTGCCCAACTGGCACTCCTGGAAGCCATTAAAGGAAATAATTGAAATTAAAAGATTAATTCTAATATGTTATTACAAGTATTGGGTCAAATGTACTGTCTGTCTATATTTAGTAATATTACTTGATTTAAAATAGTTATAAATAGTTTTAGAGATATTTGTATCAACTTAAATGTAAATAATACTTAATTTATTAATAAATGTTAGGTTATCACTAATATTTTATGCATTTAGAATGTATTTATAAATAACTAATGTAATTGTAAAATGCCAAATGTATTAAAATAAAACTAATCACGTGTTGAATAAAATTTATTTTATTATTCCAAATACCTATCACAAGTTATAAAACATTATTTTAAAAAATGAGATATTTTTCATTAACTCAAACATCTTTGACACAAAATCGACTTAATAATTAAATTCTTTACACACAAGTTATTATTTTAATCACTCAACATTGTAAAAATCTATCCACTAAGATAAACAAAGATAAGTTTTATATCATGCTCTTCAAAATTGACATAATTTAGCATATCATAGGTATAGTGTATTTTGTTTGGATTTTTGTGGACGGTACTAAGAGCACCTAAAATATTAACATTAAAAAAAGTAGCAAATAAAAAAAATAAGCGCAAATAAAATTATTATTCCAAGATATTAAGAAAAATGTATGTCTAAAGGATCTATTTTTTCATCCAAGGCCTTTTGCTATATTTACATGTATGGGATGATTTTGACCATCAAATAAATAGTATTGTTTTATAGAGACACCAATAATTAAAATGTACATAAATATTATGGAACTTTAACACACCGCCATCTAGTTCCATGGTATGAGGCTTTTGTTATGCATACCGTATAAATTTTATTATTAACTTTTAAATTCATACATACTATAAATATAAACATCTATGACTGTAGTACAAACATTTGAGCTTACCACACAAACGAATGCCTCCAACGGGGTTCGAACCCATGACAATTGACACAGCATACAGTCACTACAAACGTCAGCCAAACATGTCAATATTTATATATATATATATATATATATATATATATATATATATATATATATATATATATATATATATATATATATATATATATATATATATATATCTCATACTTTGGAGTAAATAACCAAGCAATTCTTATTTCATACAAAAAGTAGTTTTATTGTAAAACTCATAAGGAAAACAAAACAATAAGTAAAGAAATAATACATTTTTGTGTATTTTATAAATATTGCACAAATACATATTATGTACATAAGCTCAGTGAATTGTCTTAGCATCTATTTCATTTTTTCCAATTGGTCCATAAACCAAGGGCGTCCGGACGCCCTTTGTGTCAGAATATCACAACCCGTCTCTGTTACTAATAGAGTCTGTTCAAACTGAAAAATTAAAGAATAAAGATTATTAATATTTTATTTGACACTTGCGACTTTTGTCTTTTGACATAAAATGCCCTAACATTTATAATTTTCACTCTTTATTCAAAGTTCTCATTATCATTTTTTTCTGAGTGTCAATTCAATTTAATTCTCTTGTTAATGGCTTCAAAACGCGCGAGTTGAGCACAGATTACTTCGCCAATTTTCTAAATGTAAAGTACTGTTGGCTCTACTGGCCTTGACAGTGTTACTAGATGGGGACTCATTATCCTAGCACTGCTAATATACTTTATGGAGCCTTATTTAACAATCCGAATGCTGGGCATGAGTGTTTCTTCAATACAAGAAATACCTAATGTCTACCTCACTGGCCTAGTATAGGTTAGCTGACTTTACATGTCCTTTGATATCTAGCTAGGTTTTCTTAGACATTAAATCACCTCACTACATGACAATCGCTAACATAATAATATTATATATTGATTTACAATAGATATTACTTAAAAAAGTATACACTACCAAATGTAACCTCATTAAATTAATTCTTTTAGCTATATATTTTTAAAAAGTTACATTGTACCAACCTGAGCAGACCTTGTACCATCTGCAGTAACGGCCGTCCAATGATCGGGCCATTGTTCGTCCCTCCACCCACCTTCATTGATCATAGGCTCTATTGTGAAACAATGACCGGGCTTCATTACTCCTATTGCTTTGTTCTCTGTAAATATTTTTGATTAGTTAGTACCTCTGACATGTAAATAAATAATATAACCACTTTAAATGATGATTGATTAATATAGAAATGCCTGAGTTCAATGGCCAGGTTGATTATTTAATAGATTTACTGAACTTATTTTGCTATAAATAAATTTTAATATAATTTGTTTGGAGATAATATACAAGATTAAAAGGAGAATGTTTGAAAATATTGTATTCAATAGTTTCTATTATATTCTATGACAAAAATATATTTTTTATATTATTATTAGTAATTCTACAGCCTAAGGAACAAAGAATAGACAGACAGTCAGTATTAATATGAATATATTATGGTAAAAATGCAACTTACTGGCATAATGTGGTACATTAGGTGCAGTGTGAAACAATCTATGTATTCCATGACCACAATAAGATCTTACAACACTCAAACGATTTGCTTGAGCGTGTTTCTGTATCACATTTCCAATTTCCCTATACTTTTCTCCGGGCTTAACAATCTCTATAGCTTTCTGTAAGCATTCATATGTGATTTGTACAAGTTTTCGTGATGATTCTGATACATTACCGACAAAAAATGTCTCATTTAAGTCTCCGTGGAATCCTCTATGATATACAGTAACATCTACATTGCATATGTCGCCATCCTGTAAATATTATTAATTTATATAATATTCAATACATAATAATTAATTTAGTTTTTTCTACTTATGCATATAAGTATATACCAAATATAATTATCAAGTCAATGCAAATATTGTTAAAGTGACTTTTAAACTATTTGCAATATTGAAAAGTAAGAAAATAAGATTATTAGAATCATATACATTTCTACAATATTTGATTACTCTTTCAACTAAAATCATATTGAATAAATAATTAATTGTGAAATTACTTAACAGTAGCTTTTACTTGTTTTCAAACAAAAAAAATATAAACAAATGTAGGTATGTCAAAGAATGTTTTTTTAAATATTATAATGTAATATACAAACCTGTAATGGTCTTAAATCTGGAATACCATGACATATAACCTCATTAACAGATGTACAACAACTTTTAGGAAAGTTGTGATAGTTTAAGGGACTGGGATAGCACTCCCTTTCAATACAAGCTTCATGTACAATTCTGTCTATTTCATCAGTAGTCACACCTACATCACACACCCTAAAACATACATCAAAGAAATGTTTTTTATTTAATGATTTTAAACATTTATTTATTGATTAATGATAAGTAATAATGAAATACTTGGCTGCTTCATCCAAAACTTCTCTTCCAAGGCGGCAGGCAACACGCATGCCCTCTATCTCCTCATCATCAAGCACTTTTATCTGTCCAGATCCTTTAGCAGCATTTTCAGAAGCGGGGAAGCCGGTAGGATGATCGGCATAATCCGGACGACCTATGTGAGTCGGCACGGTACGCTTAGGCCCCAGTGGGGACGGTCTCAACTTGCCAGTAAAGTTATAAGACGGCCAGGGATTATATTCAGCACTGGATCCATCTGTGCTTTCTCCTTCTATAACAAAATCATAATGAAATTCTGGCCAGCGACATTTTCAAAAATAACCTAGAAACACTCACTCGCTAATGAATGTATGATTTTATGATTTTTCCAAGACTTTTTAAAGCACTCCTGATTGCAAAAATATGAGCCCTTTATACCCAAATTTATACATGTTGGGCATTGGAGCATTGCAAGGGATTCGCAACCAGGCGTTTCACATAAAACACTAGCTTCCATTTTCGTTTTATTCCGAATTCCGATTGCCCGGTCGCTAAATTGTAATACCATTACCAATTTGACAATTGACAATTAATTTTGAAGTTTGACGTCTAAGATACCATAGAGTTAAGAGTATGGCGGGTAGCACTGACCTCTATAATACCACTGGACTGGCTGTTGTCAACGTGCTTTTGTGGCTGCTTGATATTCGCCATTTTGGCGCTGTGCGCCGCTGTCGGACGTAGCGAGAGTTCATGGTACTAAAACTAATAATGTCGATATAAAGATTTTTATTAATCAATAACCGTATCATCATAATTACTACTTATGTTATATTAACAACGAAAATGCAAAATTACTTTACAGTAAGCAAACACTTCTCGCTGTCTTTTGCAATATACGTCAAAATTAGTTCTCTAAACTCTCGCTAGGTGCGCTTCAAATGGACACAAAAAAATTGCTGTCAAACGCTTGGAACAGCCAGTCCAGTGGTTATAGAGGTCAGTGGCGGGTAGAGATAAGGAGGACCAACTCGTACACGAAAAAGTGGCAGTAAAAACGCGGTAAATTAGGGTGGCGCCACATTGCTAATGGATAAATTTTAAAATCTTATTCGTGGTGGCGCCACGGTGCAAGTGGGCTAAACACACTTCGCTCAGTTTACCGCTGCTATGTTCATATTGAAACTATTTGCACGCCAGCGCTATTGTGGTAGGTAATGGAAACTTTATTTTCAGTATACAGCTGGACACGTTTTCAACTTTCCCCCCATATGAGTCGGTTCTCCTTATCTCTACCCTCCATACCATAGAGGTAGCTGAGGTATACTTTTAACTTTTTAAATGAATTTAATTAAGGCTGGCAAGAGGAATTTAATTTAGGATGATTACAATAAATAAAATGTATTTTTAATATTTTATTTAATAAATAAATTAGAATGAAGAGAATTTAAATAACATTAAAATAAATAAAACTTAATAAGTTGATAGAACGCACATCAACTCATAAACACCTCATAATATTATAATTAAATTATATTTTACATATTATTATATTTGAACAGGCCAACTAAATCATAATATAATATTAGAAAAAAGTGAATTAAGTTACACATTTCTCTTAACTTATTTATCAAAGTCTAGTACATAAATTGTTAATAGCAACTCGTATATCTAATTCGATAATATTGATTGTAATATAAATCTTACAATATATTATGTATATTATGATATATTTGCTAAAGGCATAAAAAACTACAAAAATAATATCTTTAAGAAATTTCTATCTAATCTAACATGTAATATTTAGAATAAATATAGGTAACTTACTGAAAATCGTTTGTCCAAGCTGATGAAGCCATCCGTCGGATAAATCATAAGATCTAATTAAAACGTTTCTAGACCGTGTATATAAATAATTGCACGCTATTACTAAATCATTAATATTCATTTCAAATAAGCAATAAAGCAATTTTACAAAAACTGTCCTTGAAACTAAAATTTTCCAGCGTAAAAATGATTGACGCACTATTTGACTTCAGGCGTTTCTATTTTTGCTGTGTAATGTGTTTATTTTATTCCAGCCACGCTTGTCCAGTGAACGAACGTTATAAACATACAGATTTGATTTAGGCTTGAACACGTGATGCCTATACCTACTAGAAATTTAAAAAAAACTAATAAAAAAAGTAATGGTAAGTAATACGGTAGTTACCTAGGTACCTCACTACTATTTTTCGAAGCTTATTGACGGGCAAGGCTAGTATATTATATGAATTTTGAGGGAAACACACGTAACTACCATTAAATAAATAAAACTTTAATAATGTGAGCTTAGTTTGATTGAGTTAGTTATTAGTAATAGTTAGTAAGTTTAAGATAAACTTTAAGTATTTGATGTTATAATTTATGAACGTAATAATTATATTTGACTTCATTTTGTACTACGTAATTTTGTATTTGTACCTACTCGTTACTACGAAAATTTGCAAAAATTATCATTTAGATTGTGTGGCGAAAAAATAACATGTTTTTTACTTATAAAAAGGTACCTGTGTGTCTCTTCAACGACATAGCAAAACCACGATGTACTTACAAAAGTTTATACTTTAGCCCATTTTTATTCGTTCCCTTGTGATGCAATGCGGAGGAATACTATATCGTATCACTAGCATCAAAGTACTAAAACGTTGAACCATTACCTACACATGAATCTCAATCCTTGCTAATATTTTAAATGCGAAAATAACTGTGTCTGTCTGTCTGTCTATTGTGCTTTCACGCCAAAACTACTGAACCGTATGGTACATAGACAGTCTAGGACTCTAGAGCCTGAGAAAGGACATATGCTAGGCTTGAAATAGTTAATGAAAGTTTGTATGGAAATGATGTAATTTTTAAAGCTAAAAACTTGAAACTTATTTTTTACGCTTTGATTTGTTGTAAATAAATAAGACATTCAAAGTTTGTAAAAATTTTACCTTAAAGGGAGTACCTAGGTCGCACATATCTGATATTTTCATGTGTGAATAATTTCTAATATGAATGCGACTTGACTTACGGTGAAGGATAGCGTTGTGGGGAAACCCGCATATTTAAGAACTATAGAGAAGTATTTCATATGGAAGAGAGAACTTAGCAAGTTTTCGAAAGACATGTGAAGTCCGCGAACCAGCACTGGACCAGCGTGGTTGACTAAGGCCGCGGCGGATCCCCTCGTATTGAAGGGAGGACCGTACCCAGCAGTGGGACATCAACAAGGGCTGAATACATAAATAATTCATAGCGTTAGAAATAAGGATAGTTACTTAGGTAAATTGAACCAAAATAAAAATTGTTTCACATTTATAAAGTAGGATTGTGGTTAGAAAAATTAGCTGAAAGCGGCTTTGTTAAAATCTTTTTTATCCTCTAATAAATGAAAAAACGTCGAGCATAATGCTTTACTTGAAACATGGCTCCTTGAAACGTAATAAAGATGAAATATCATATCTAATAGACTATAGATAATGGTTTAATAATTTGGTCAAAAATATATAGTACCTGCCCATATTTAGATTTTAGATACATAGGTACTACTAGTTTTACTAAAAAATATTTTATATATAGGTTACCAATAAAATTAAAATTGAAGTGTCTATATTTGTTATATTATTGTACTAATTTAACATTATAATTGGTTACCTACTCATAAGAAAATATTTTAAAAAATGTTTGCCTGTCTGTTTGTCCCGTTCAATCTCAGAAACGACTGGATCAATTTTTACCTACTACGTTTCCTTAATAATGGCAAGTTTACGATTATTTATATCCTAGATAATAATGAAAAATTAAATGGTATAGGTACTTTATGCTTTAATTTATAATTTTTAAACGTACATAGGGTCGCATCTGGACGAAGCGAGGGTAAGTCGCTATTATACCTAAGTACAAGTTCCAACTGTACAAAGTTTAAGTACATTTTGTGTTAGCTTCTTCTTCAGAAAATCCTAGTAGGCTATTCTTCCCTTTTTACAGGTACATAATATAAACCCTAATACTTAACATGGAGATCTTCAAGGTAATTAAACCATTTTGACACAATACAAAGAATGTAATTTGACGAAAAATAAAAAAAAAGCTATTAAAAATACTCAGTATTTTTACATAAGTACAAAGTGACCGTTTTGCATAAAGAACATTTGAATGAGCATTCTCGACTGAGTGCCGGAAACGGATCCTGGGGACAACGTCACCTTCCAAACGGCCGAGCCACTAATTTTCCGGTCGAGACCCCATTACAGGAAATGCAAGGCTAGATGGAAAATTTTATATCATTTTAACTCCAGAATGTAGCTAATAATGAGTAAGTCTATATACCTAGTATAGAGATGAATACATGTTATGAATGACAAAGGATTTTTATCATAATATCATTATCATATCACATATTATGTATCTTAGATAGGGTGTCTGAACACCATAAACTAGGATTGTAATTTTTGCAGTTCTCCTCTATTTCAAATATGTATTTATAACTTATTAGTATTGAACAAAAAGTTTTTTAAAATATAAAAAATATTAATTAACAAGCCCGTCTTTTATAACCTACTTACTGCTGTAAAGCTCCTCTTTGCCGCAGGTGTTTTAACCTTGTCCGTTAATCCCTAAGCTTAAATTATTTTATATTTATAATCCCTAAGTTACATTTTAAATTAAAAATAAGATGGAAAGATTTTTTTTACAATAAATAACGTTTCTTTAACACATTATAATTTTAAAGCTGAAAGTACTAACTAATATTATAGAGACGATGTATTTTGTTTGTTTAAACCCACTTATATCTGTAATTAATGAAGTTAAAAAAAATTATATTTTTATATGAATTATTTATTGAGAAAGGTTTACATGACGATGCAGAGAAACCGCTGGTAAAAGCTACTTGTTTATACAAATTAATTCAAAAAGTTTCGTTAAGATGTTTGGATGTTTGCGAAATCAAATATGGCGTACAAATACAATACTTAGATTAGTTAGTGAAATTTTAGGATAGGTTTTTATCCTCATAATCATTGATATACTATATACTAGGAAAAAAGGTGTAGATAAGTCATACGCGCTCAAAAAGCGGCACACCAAAACTAGGCTAATTGGCTCACCTGAACATAGTCACGCGTTGACGACGCACTGTCGCGAATTATATTTGTCTCTTTTTCACTGGCGATACTTGAATCATGCCATCCTATTTTGACAACTAATCGTAATGTAGTGTGTTCAATGTTATTGCAATATTTTAGTTATTCATGTGTGCGTTAGTGTGCCGTTTTTGAAGGTAGAATGTCGTTTAGGTAACGTATCTACACCTTTTTACTTACATTATCATTGCTCATAATACAATTTGGTATGGGATAGAATGCTTATGATATATGGTTCTAATTAAATGTTTAAATACTTTTGACTGCTAAACATTTGGCACTGCCCAATACGTTGATAGAAATGTAACATATATGTAGTTGTGCTATATTACTTTTTTAGGTTTTTGTGATAGGTAATATGATTCGCAGTAAGTCTTTCCATGTAAATATTATATATCACTAGCAATTCCCGCGGCTCCACCCGCATTTCAATCAGTATTAAAATACTATGTGGTGGAAGAAAGATGAAAATTTAGGGTAATCATTATTTTTTGATGCCATATCATAAAAAAATAAAGCATAGAAATTTGGTCTAAAAATAAAAAATATAAAATCTGGAGCGGCCACCCCCATCACCTACGGGAAAAAAAGAATAGCCTACGAACTATTCTCAGACCTACCAAATATACACACAAAAAAAACACAATAATCGGTCAAGCCGTTTCGGAGGAGTTCGATAACAAACACTGTGACACGAGATTTTTATATTATACGAGATTAGATAATTTATAAACTTTGAATTACATCCCCCGAGAAACCAAATCAATAAAACGATTTAGGAAGTGAAAAATTTAGAAAAAAGTACTTTCTTCATCCACTTCATACCGTTGTCAAAACACAGAAATCTAGTCAAAGTTAATATTCTTCGACTGACTTCGGTCATAGCGGCCAATCTCAATGAGACTAGCCAACTGCGCAGGAGATATTATAGTGCACAAAATAAGTACGCGCAATTACAAGTGCACTCTCTATTCCTATCAATCTTATCCTCCGGTGGGACGACTACTCGACACGACTAGTGAGAGTTAAGGCGCAGGACCGACGGCTTTACGTGCTCTCCGAGGCACGGGGTTGACTCACCGCCAACTTCCAAACTCCGAGCCGTTACTGTAGCTCACTAAACAGCAAGACTAAATAACTAAACTTCGCCCGACCCGGGACTCGAACCCAGGACCTCTCAATGAGTGGCCGTACTTGCTATTAGTAGTATTAATTCAAATAATGTTTTACAAGCACTTTTGTGTCTTCAATTTTGTTTAAAGTTACCACTACTCGAACTGCTCAGACTTCTACTCTAAGAACTTCTGAAGAGAGCCTTTTAGGAAATCAGTAGAAGCTCGTCTATTGAGAAGTTTCCGAGTTATAGTATTACACTACTTGTAGAAATGTAAAAGTTTGATGTACCTACATATTACACATATGTTTTTTTTTTGTTTTTTTTTTTTGTCTGTGAATTCTTCTAGCTCATATGGCTTAACGAATTTGAATGCTTAGTACAAATTGGGACTATGATTATTGTTGCCTATAATAAAATTTGAAAAAAGGCTATGTTTCTCTGATCAATGGTATGTATATATAATTTTATTTTGAGTTTTATTATTTACAAGCATACAAACTGATAGACAGTTAAACTTCTGAATATATAAAAGCGAAAGGTCATTCACTAACTCATCCCGAAATATCGAAAACCGCTTCTTGACGTATGGTATAAAGATTAAATATGGCAGGGAGGTAGTTTGTACATGGTTAGTAGACGTCGGCTAAGAACGGATTTTGCGACAGGGTCGGATTAAGGAGGTCTAAGGGCTCTAGCAAGTTTGTATGAAAGTCTAAGTTCGTCGGAAGAGCTATGACGTATCTAGACTTAGAGGCGTACCCGAGCGAAGCGTGGGTGAGTCGCGAGTACACGCGCGAACTTTCAGTCAATTTCAGTAATAATATAGTCAATTTCAGTAATAATATAGTCAATTTCAGTAATAATATAGTCTCTTTTAACCAACTTCTAAAACAGGTAGATGTTTTTGAGTGTTTTCGACTAAATAAGCCTGGGTTATAGTTGTAAGAATATAATATACGTAATACATTGAAACATCAAATGAAGTCTATACCACTTACTAAATTGTACGAGTTATTTTTGCACTTATCGAACTGAGTACAATCTACGACGACTATATCGTTGACGACAATAATATTATAATGGATAATCCATGTATCCATATAAAGTTTTACTTCTTAAACAGTAAGAGGATATCTATGTACATATATTAAATAAAATTGAAGTGTCTGTTTTTAATTTCAAATTAAAAGCTTTTAACTAAATACGTATGAAAGTATATACAATACTAGCATCAAAAAATCAGTTTTTTCCGGCTAATCTCTGCAACGGCTGGACCGATTTTGACGGGACTTTCACTTGGAGATAGCTAATGTTATAAGGCGTAACTTAGGCTACTTTTTAACCGACTTCAAAAAATCTCCTCCTTTTTGAGATAGATATTTTAGAAATTTTATTCATTTGAACTAGCGGAAACCGTGGCTTCGCTGACGCTACACCTAGTTTTAAATATTAATGGTCTATGTTTCTTAAAAGATAGCCGACCCTATTGTATGTATAGTCAAATAATGAAAAAAATGAAAATGAAAATAATGAAAAAATAAAGAAATGTTATACACTTAGGTGTATCCAATAAGATTATATAATGTTGAGATATTTTTGGAAACATCTTTAAAAAGATTAAGATGCTCCTGGACGATTTTGTGTTTATGCCAATAATTACATCTACGACTTTTATTGTCGTAAAAATTGTATCACAATAGTTCTCACGAGATTTTTATGTAAAGCTTAAACTAAACATTTTTCCAAACCATCATATATATTATTTATACGTTCATAAAATTAGTCTATACACATAATAAAATCTTAACTAAGGTACAGTATTGACTAAGTTAGAGTTTTATGAAATGTATCAATTAAAGCAACTAAATTCAAATTATATAAATATCTCCCCAATTCTACAAATTAATAAAATATATTACTCGGTTCTCATGACAATGATAATTCGTGCAAAGGATCCGAAACGTTAGGAACGTGAAAAAATGCCTTTAAATCAAATTTCAAATAGATTAACACAGACAGACAGTATTAACTGAAATTATATTTAAAACTATCATATATACAAAATACTCTAGGCTATTGCAACAATTAGGGGCTATATTAAAGTTCACAGGTCATTTCCGTATGATCATCCCCGAGTCACCCGGGGATACGTTAGACCGTCCGGGCGACCGTGGAGGGTGGACGTACTACCCTTAGCCGTAGAGACTGAAAGTTCGCGCGTGTACTACGAGATATTTGTAAGTTATATTTTTCATTATTAAATATTTATTTATTATTACCAATTCAGTGTTGAAATGTGAGCTTTTTATAGAATATCTGGTGTTTTTATTAATTTGTGAAACAATTTGATTGTATTTAATAAATTCTCTAGTTTTCTTAAGAAAGGCAGATGCGTTATAATGAAATTATCAGTTTATGTATGTTATGTGATTTAAAAAAATAAAAGAAGTTAGTAATTATCGTATTGTACTTAATATGAAAAAATAATGTAATCAAAAAAAAAATTTATGTCAAAATAGTTTAATCTATGTTATTTAGAAAATTTGATCTAATTAAAAGTTTTCATATGAATTAATCAATTCACACTTTATATACAATTCATTTATTACGGCTTTGTATAACCGCAAAATTATCATATATTTTTAAGTAATACTTATTCGAAACTACGATACAATTCCCACATGGAATCATGTAAAATATAGTAATTAATGTTGTTGTTCGCATAATAATTAGTGTTTAGATATATTCTGTACTAATTGTGCCGTTAATAATCTCTATGGTTACTAATTATTCCCAAGGACTTACTACGTATATATAAACCCAATAAGATATTTAAAAGGAAATTAATATGTAGAACAAAATACCATATTTAATTATTCCAAGAAATCGCTTTTTAATTAACATATTTTTAGATTACTGTAATGAAACTTCGAGTACCTAATACGTAGCTTCTGTTATAACAATATGTATGTCTTCAGCCCTTTTTATCGTCCCACTGCTGGGCACGGGCCTCGAGGGGGATCAGGCCGTAGTCCATGGTCCGTGCGTGTTGGCGGACTTCAAATGTCCCTAGAAAACTTGTTAGGTTTTTCTAAGACATGCAGGTTTCCTCACGATGTTTTCCTTCACCGTAAGACAAGTGGTAATCATGATAGAAATTATTTGCACATGAAAATATCAGAGGTGCGAGACCCGGATTTGAACCCACATCACTCGTTTATCCAAGCGAACGCGTTACCACTGGGCTACCGTTGCGTTACATATGCGTCACAATATGTATATTATAGATTAAAAGTTAGATAAATTAGACGACCAAGTGTCCGAGCAGTGGTTGAAATACGACACAAATCAGTACGAATTTTAGTATCAAAAAACTGAGGAAAACTTTATGGTATAGCAATAGAATTAACCTCACCATATAAAAAAAATAACAGTTAACAATTTTTTTTTGTTAACACTAAAGTTCGTAAATACAAAACAAAAAAGTTATTGGCTCTGCCTATTTATATAATAAGTAACATTGAATCCTGTGCTTCGGTTTTTTTTTATGTGACAAAAGGGGCAAACGGGCAGGAGGCTCACCTGATAGGAAATGATCACCTCCGCCCATGGACATCTGCAAGACTGTAAGACTGCAGGTCTTGCAGTTTTGCAGATGCGTTGCCGGCCTTTTAGGAAAGGGAGGGAGGGGGGAGGAAGAAGGACGGGAGGAGGGATAGGATGTGGGCCTCCCGGACTCTCACTTACCGGACGAAACGCGAAAGCATAGCTGCCACTTCACGCCGGTCTTCTGTGAGAGAGTGGTACTATACAGGGCGTGCCGGCCCATAAGGCTGCTACCCGAAGGTTACAAGCATGGCACTACCACTTAAAAACTGAAACGCTTCGGTGGAGTAGTATTTACGATTGGACATCCGGAGGTCTTGGATTTGAGTCCCGGGTCGGGCCGAAATGAGTTATTGAGTCTTTTTGCTTAGTATCAGCTCGGAGTTGGGAAGTTTGCGGTGTTAGACCCACGGGGGTCTAACACCGCGAACGAGGCACGGGCCTCTGAGAGCATAAAAGCCTTCTCCTTAACACTCACTGTTCGTGTCAAGCATCGTCCAACCGGAGGTGACAGTGACAGAAATAAAAAGTGCACTTGTGTCTGCGCGTGTTATATATTTCCTGGCTAGTCACAAAGAGATAGGCTGCCGCGACCAAAATCGATCGGGAGGACATTATCTTTAATTAATTAATTATTAATATAGAATCCTTAAATTCAAAGTAATTTAACTATAAAAGAAGGATTAAGAATATCCACTCTATTCATTGTTACGAATAGATTATGCGAACTTTGACAAAGTTAGTTTATCATCTTATGAGTAAATAATATAAATCTTAAGTTGTTTAGCTTAGCGCAAATTAATTTTAAGACCGTTAACTCTCACTCAAGGTGTTACTGTGTGATACCACAGATAAATAATATTATTTTTATTTCTGCTAATGATGCTGTATATTATATTCTTTTACTTGTTGTATCTATTCTAAATTTTTATCTCTTTATCCCTTTTAAAAGGTTTCGTTATAAAAAAACCAATGTTTAAATTTTATTTTAATTACATTCGTTTTTTACAATATATGACAAAAAATATTATGGTAACATATAATGTTGTATTGTTATGACTATCAAAAATTGAGGTTTGTGTGGGCTCAGGTAGTTTTTCTAACGGGTAATAATGTTACAGTGATGTTAACTCTTTGGTTTTCTAACAGATGGCGTTAGTATTACAATAACATTCTATCCAATGATCGTTCATTTTTCTAATGGTTATAAAATTATATTTTTTGAGAGATAACACATCTAAATATGAACTTAAAGTACTATGTCAAAGCACAAATTTATGGGCGTGATAGTTTTTCAGTAAATTGTACCACAAAATACAAAAAAAAAAAACTAGCATGTTCTAGAAAGACATGTGCAACAACCCGCGCATAGCCAGCGAAGTGAACGATAGCTTGATGCTATCGCAAGGCTGAATGTAGTCAGTCAGTTTCATATAAATAGGTTTCTCAATACACTTAGACCTATAGGAGGTATACCATATTTTTTGTATTTTACTTAGCTTATTCATAAATTATGTTAAAATCAATAGACATAAAAACAAAGACGCGACAACGCATACAAAAAAATCGTCTGGAGTTTTAAGCATATAGCATATATACCTATAATGTGAATAAAAAGTCAATAGCAAAGTTAAAGTTAACTTTTAGTACCTACAGATTTTTATTACAAAGAACCTTAAAACCATTTTGTAGGGTAGAAAACTTCGGACGCAAGAGTTTTCTTCCGATTGAAAGCACTCAAATGTGCGCGAGACGAGTGTTTCCGAAGGGGATGGCGGATACCGATCCCTCCTCAGACGCTACTATGTACCTCAATATATCTTACACAAATATTTTTAGCTCCTTAAGCTTAATGGTTAGAAAGAAGTAAGAGTTACAAGAAATCGAAGATTCAAATACGCGAAAAGTTTACATACTATCTCCTTAAATGACTGCTATCAATTTGAATCAAATTTTGTTCTGAAATTATACGATTAAAATTTCTAGTGACTCATATTTTTTATAAAGCATAAGACATTCTACTTTACAAGGCAGTTTAAGACATGACTTTCATAGCAAGATCATTTTGATAGCAAGTAGGTATCTATTTCTTGTTTTGAAACAAAAATTTTCTTTGACATAGGAATGTATTTACAAAAAAGAACTGTGAAATTCGTCCACAATCTACGATGATGTCGTGTAGGATGTAAGAAAGCTATATTGACAACCTTCAACTTTTTTGAAGTCGGTTAAACACATTTAGGTGTAAATGTAATGTAAATGCAATTTCATATTGCTTACGTGGCGATATGGAAATGAAGCAGGAAATAACGAGCTTTATATCACGATTAAGTACATTTGTAGTTTTGTACATATTATCTGTCTCGGTGGTCCAGTGACTAGCATGTACAACTGATTCGGAGGTCGTAGGATCGAGTCCTGTTCAAATTTCTGTTTAAAAAGTTTCAATAGCGTGAATTTGTGAGCACAAAACGCCATTGCACATATAGTATAGTATCTCATAATTAACGAGACATAATTTTAGTATCTCTTAATTGACGTATAGATTGATTTCTATGTAGGTATTCGTATATAGGCAGAGGTAGCCCAGTGGTAACGCGTCGTTTGTATATCCGAGTGATGCGGGTTCAAATCCGTGTCTCGCACCTCATATTTTCATGTGGGAATCATTTCTATCATGATTACCACTTGTCTTACGGTGAAGGAAAACATCGTGAGGAAACCTGCATGTCTGAGAAAACCTAGCAAGTTTTCGTAAGACATGTGAAGTCCGCCAACACGCACTAGGCCAGCGCGGTGGACTATGGCCTGATCCCCCTCGTACTGAGGGAGGCCCGTGCCCAGCAGTGGGACGTTAAAAAAGGGCTGATGATGATTCGTATATAATTCATTTCAACGGAATTGGCTTGGTTACATTGATGTCACGACTTATTATTTAAATGTAGGATCATGGGAGTTAAATTCTGAACCTTTCCGCTGTTGCTATTTTTAATATATGTACTAGCTTTTGTATACGGTTTCTCTTTTATATATATAAAAAGAGTGTTAATGTATTACATAAACATTTTGTTGAAAATGAGATACTAACATCTTTATGTCGTGTATATTGTATAATATGTGTATGGTATTTCAGGAAAATCGACAAATTTAGAACTGTTTATTTTATACGGGAATCAATAAGCGAGTCGAAACCGAGCAAAGCAAGGGTGAATAGCTAGTTTTTTATATAAATATATTTCAAACTATTATGTACAATGCTGCAAGTATTAAACCACGTCAACTTTGACAGAGACGCTACTAAACTTAGTCAATAACCGGATGAGTGCTTACTCTAAAATAATGTGAATACTGTGTAATATGCATAGATTTAGAAACAGATTCAAACAAAAACATATGTATAGTAAAAATGCGTGATGTAATGTTGGTACACTATTTTAAAACATTTACATATTATAATATTTTATTGGCCACATAAATCTTTAGAGTCCCCGCAAACAGTGAACATCGATCGGACTATAGTTTGGTTGGGTAAGCGCGCAAACTAGTCCGACTGAACTGTTGGGTTTGTTGGGTGTAGTATTTAACATAATAGTATTTTTAGTTAAAATAATATTAAAATAATATATCTCTAGACATATTTCTGTGAAATGGAGTATAGTTTATTGAAATACCTAAAATAAAGGCTTTCGTAACACTATATGACTGCTAAATATAAATGGATAAACATTTGATTTCAATATGAATTAACCGACCTAAAATGAATATGTGATTTGCAACGCTACTTCCCGGACTATAAACATGACATTCCGTGTCAAAACTCGAAAAACTGAACAGTCTGTCCGACTGAACAGTACGTAGTGTGGGCGCGTGGAAGCTCTCCTTACTGATTAAGCAGTCGGCAAAGCTGTTTGATGTGAAATTTTACCATAAAAATACCTCGCTTTTGAAGGATTAATGGGATTTTTTTAAATTGGGAGAGGAGATACTCAATTCGTCTATATTTGGTTTTATGCGATGTCTCTACCGAACGTGAAGTTATATCTATATATGTACATATTATAATAAAATATATTTATAATTCTAGAACAGTTCCTCACTTTATAATATAAAAAAAATATTATGCTCGGAGGTTACTAAGTAAAAATATAGCAAATAACAGTATTCTTTAAAACAAGAATCACTTGAGATGTGTGCATTACATTTCTAATATTTGTTCAATTACCTCAAAGCTGAATTGGTTCGTCCTGTTGGATTTTACACCTGTTTTTTTGGGCGAACTCGGTACCGCTCGTTAAGTTCTTTTCGTACATGAAAAAGTTCGTCAAAGCCCTTTGAACCTGCTGTTATTTGATCATGGATAATTTAAAAATATTTGCATTGGTAAATTCATTTTGGATTTTCGTTTTATTTGCAAAATAAAAGTTTTGGTGATGGCAGCTTTTTTAATAATTTGATGTAAAGCTTGTAATATACTTTGAAATAGCAAAGTCATTTTCATATCTTTTGAATTTTAATTATAATATACTAAGTAAGAATATTTTTCCAAGTACATGTATTTATTTATTCTCGTTGGCGCTACTTTTTTTATACGCCACAGTTTTCTGTATGCTACGGAAAATTAAGTTGAGAACATACAAGTTTGTGCGCGGACGCAAGTGCACTCTCTAATCATTTCTACGATGTATGGGGGCTTATAATATAAACTTTGATTATTTACGTATACTCAACGAATATAACATTATGTTTTAAATACATACATACGTAGCCATAAAACATTTAATCTATACAATATATACTATAATTCTAACTTAATCGAATCTACATTCATACAAAATGTAATTGAAATAGTCAAATTTTTAACGATACAAAGGCCGAATCTATACTTTTTAGAATTTTTGTCTATCTGTCTGTCTGTGACCGCATCTCGAGAAAACTACTGGACAGATTTTAATGAAATTTAATATGGTGATAGCTGGTTATTGGGATCAACATGTAGAACAAGTTTTACTGCAGGAAACTATCTCATATATAAGAATTCTATACCTACAATTGAAATGTATTCTCCCGCAAAATAATATATAAAATTTACGAATTAGGGCTGGACTTTAAAAAGCGGATCGAGCCGCGGGAAGTGCTAGTTACAAAATATATAAGTATAAAAAATGCTCTAAAACATATCTTCAATTTTTGCCTCCTTACCTTTAAGTAATTTCAACATTCCCTATAAGTACCAGTAAAAGTTCCGATGATTACCGGACTCTATTAATTCATATTCTCAACAATTCCTCTTGGAAATTGAATCAAAGATAGGATCGTCTTTTTTCATTATAAGCTTGTTGGCAGAGCCTCCGGTGCGGGGGATTTCAACTTAATGGGGTTTTAAGATTATTTCAAACAGACTAGTAGTTAAGAGCGTTGTAAAATATAAAATTTATTTATTTATTTAGTTTCTTTATGTGGATTTTTTTACCCTTGGGAAATGCATACCATCTGTAGAAAACAGCTACTATGTGGGGCAAGCCAGTACTACCCACTAAAACCTAAGCACCCAACTACGACGCCCGACAGGTTTGCTGAAGCAGCCCACACTGCCAAGGGGTTGCTCGACAGTCCACTCTGTTATCAGAGAAGAATCAGGAGAAAACTCGCATGATTCAACGCCCATCGAAGAGGGCCCCTTCCTTGCGCGTTTCTTGGCTTTTTGCCAGGCCGGCTTGCCGGACGCTACTGAGCCCTCCACCACGACACGATGAACACACGGCGTTATAAACGGACATACTTTCGCACTACAACAGAGGTACGCTAAATACGCAACACTATACAAAAGCTCAAACAATTATTTTTTCTCTCTCTTCATTAGTTTGTGCGCCAGTAACCTAATACCTGTCAATCTATAGATCGGCAAATCCAACTTAACGAGTGTAAGAAGACTACAGCTAGAGGATAACAAGGCTTAAAGGATTTTATGGAAGCTTTTATTAAAAGATTTGTATTTTTTGTGGAAGTACCCATTTTAACTCGAAACCTTGCAGCTTATGTAACTATAAATGTAATGTATTTCTATAGTAGAACTAATTCTTGTTTTATAAATCACGTCGTGTGGTCCGGATTATTAGGATAGATTTTACTTTTCGATAGTTCTTTTTTTTTATGTGATAAAAGGGGCAAACGGGCCGGAGGCTCACCTGATGGGAAGTGATCACCTCCGCCCATGGACATCTGCAAGACTGCAGGACTTGCAGTTTTGCAGATGCGTTGCCGGCCTTTTAGGGAGGGAGGAGGGAGAAGGACAGGAGAAGGGATGGGGAGTGGGTCTTTTTAGTTCTTACACATTAAAATATAGTATGAATTAATGGTCGTAAACAGCAGCTCTATACGATAGATTACTAATTCAAAGTACTTAATTTATTCGAAGAAAAAAACGTTCAAAATTAATGTGGCATCCAAAAAAGGGCTTAAGTTTGAGAAATCTTTTCCAATTCGGAAGACCGGCTCAATAAAAACTGCTTGATCTAAAATTGAGTCGTAGTAAGTCTGGGGTGTTTTTTACACTCTCAAGCTTCGAAGCGTTTTTTAAAACGTTAATGTAATTGAATCGTCGGCGTAGTAACTTACATTTCATTATTTTAAGCACGTCTATTTTGCGTGAGATTTTATTTGATGGAGGATATTCGTCCTTGCATTTTCTTTTTTTATTAAATGAAATTTTTAAATTTACATAACATTTAAGAAAATATACAGTTGTTTTTTTAGTACTAGCTATCTCGAAAGACATTAACTTGTTTAACCACTAAAAAATAAAATTGAAGTGTCTGTTTTTAATTACAAATTAATCTTTTCAGTAAATGCATATGAAAGTATATACGGTACTAACATCAAAAATTCAATTTTTAAAATTTTTGTCTGTCCGCCTGTTTGTTGTTCCGGCTAATGAGTAACGGCTGGACCGATTTTGCCGGGACTTTAAAAGCTAATGTTATAAGGAGTAACTTAGTCTACTTTTATTTTATTAGAAATTGTATAATAATCGTTTACTTAATTTTAACTTAAGCCAAGCGAAGCGGACCGGGTATGCTAGTATATTAATATTTATTATTTTTCAAATCACACGATAACTCTAAAACCAAAAAACTCGCTTGGGACATTAGTGTATGGCAGCTTGGGCTGTCACGTCCGTTGGCCGACTATATGTCTCATAGGCTTTGATAATTCTATAGAAAAAGCACAAGTACAATTATTAACTAATAATGCGGGAAGGTTTCCTAAACATTTTTCTTTTAAAACTTAATTAGGACCATTAAAATACAAATCGGTTCAGTCATTCTAAAGTATGTATTTAATTTTTATTTGTATTCCCGTAGATTTCTCGTGAATCTTCTTGTAGCATTTGTATCGATAGCGTATTAACTCAGCAATGGTAAATGGATTTCCTTTCTTATGTTTTCTTTTTACGTCTTATGGGATAAATAAGGAAAACGTATGGCGACTACAATGTCCGTTATCCGTTTTTGTAAAATCTATTTGTATTGCCAGTATAGTATTTTTACTATTAGTGGTAGCGCGCTCACTTGGATAACCGAGTGATACGGGTTCAAACCCGGGTCTCGCACCTCTGATGTTTTCCTGCGCCAGTCATTTCTTACATGATTATCACTAATTGCCTTACGGTGAAGGAAAACATCGTGAGGAAACTGCATGTCTGAGAAAACCTAGAAAGTTCCCAAAGGACATGTGAAGTCCGTCAACACGCATTTGCCCAGCGTGGTGAACTAAAGCCTGATCGCCTCGTGTTGTAGGGAGGCCCATGCCCAGCAGTGGGACGTTAAAAAGGGCTAAAACAAACAAACAACACAAAGACGGGAATTGATAGGTACTATATTATGTACTAATAAAAATGTTTGAAATCACATTACTAGGTAAATATCTTGTATTTCTATTAAATCATAATATTAGTCGGCCAACAGACGTGATAGCCCAAGCTGCCATACACTAATGTACCAAGCGAGTGTATGGCAGCTTGGGCTGACTGTCATGTCCGTTGGCTGACTATATGTTATATGGCTTTGATAATATTATTATGTAAAATTTTAAAAAAGGATGTTAGACCTCACAATAGATACGGCTTTGTGGGTAAAGCTCTATATTTTTAAAATACATTGCAATTAAAAGGTCTTCTAGCATTTAAAGCCTTTAAGCCTAATAATACAAAATAAATTAAACTTGGCACATAGGCTAATGACATTTGTTGGACAAAGACGATCAAAATTAACCACCTTTTCTCCATTTAGGTTATTTGACCTGATTAAATGTTATTATTTTTCACTAACTTTGAATTTAAATAATAAATATTTGTGTTAAAAATATTTTCTAATGTTAACAAGCTGCAAAAAAGAGCGACACAAGTCGAATTTTTTTAGTGTTTGCGTGTATATTCGTATGTTACGTCATATATTCGTCAATTGAGAACAGGTTTTCATAGTTTTATTACATAGGATTTTAACTCCTAACAAATTTCAAGAAAGAATCAACCAAAAAAGTAATTTTGAAGTTAGTAAGCCTACTTCTGTACTTTTATAAGAAGCCTATTGAAGATTAGTTTTTCAAGGAAAAAACATAAGCCAGGATTATGTTTAACAAAGTTCTAAGAAAACCGTATTAAGTACGGATATAGATAAAAGAAACAACCAATTATTTCAAATAAGTAGGTAAATCGTTTTTTTTTATTGCTAATTTTATTATTTTTTATATATAATATTATGTATTTATAAGTGATAGTAGTAATTGATTTTAAAACAAGTATTTTTCTTAAAGGAGGGTAGTCGCTAACGTTGATCCCGGTCACGCTGTAAACGGTAGTTGCACCCAAATTAATGGCACGTCACAACCAGACCACTGCACAGACCAAACGAAAGCTTTCCTTACGACGTAAGTTAATAGCGATTCTGTCTTTTCCATAAGGTGAGCTTTTCTTATAGCTTTTTGTAGTAAATATAATAGTTTTAATGTATCTGTTATACAAATGAATGGTAAGAATGCTGTATTTCACAGCTTTTTTAGAATTTATAAGACGTTTATATGGATGTTTATTACACTTATTGCGTAAAAATAACCAAATCAATATAGATAAAAGTTTATTGTTAATTAGCTTATACATAATGGTCTCATAGGTTATGGGATAAAGTTAAATTTAAATAAAATACACAAGCAGAGCCGCAGAAAAACACTATAGGTAACAATAATGCAATTTCTCTAAAAGTTTTTAGCGGTGTATTTATCATATATTTTTTTTTATTTATTTCCGCCGCTCCTCGCTCCTGTTTCAAAACAGACAGCCAAAAGGGTGGCTAGTGAAATATTATTGGAATCCCTTCACCCCAGATAATCCGGCCCAGTTTGTCGCGATCGACTCGTCTGACAAATACCAACCTTTATCCATCTCATCTGTTAGCGTAATAACGGATTGTGAATGTTATTTCGCTATTTATTATTTGACTAGTGAGCAGTGAACTGACTTTCTGACTGTCCTTTTTCTAACGGTGGTGGATTTTTGCAACAGATTAACAAACTGTTGTAAGAACGAGAATAATATGTAAATAGTTAGTTGTAATATTTAACTAACCCTTTAGAGTGGAACTTTATTTTGAAATTTATATAAGATTAGCGATTCACCATCGCCTCGCTCACATTCATCACAACGTATATTTTAACGGTGTCTCTGTCACATTAGAAATAAGACATTTTCCTGAAGGAAAATTTGTCCTAAATGTTGACATCGAAAACCACTTATCATCATGTCGAATTTTATCAAAATCTTTCTAGGGCTTTTTTTGTGATAAGACAGACTGACAAAAATATATTCCATCGCACAGATCCTGACAAAAAGACTGATAAAAATCCATTCCATCGCACAGATCCTGGTGCATATAAGACACTATAGGTAGTGCTCTAATGTGCACATTAGGATGTGCTAGGGGGTATGTGTTTGATTCCTAGACTGGTAAATTGTATGAGTTATAAGTATACAATATACATAGCAAATATCTGTCTGGTTGAAGAAAAAGTTGGTATTTGGAATAAACCAGCTGCATGCGAAATGAAAAAGGGGACTGAAGTGACACGTCAATATGTTCTTGCAATCAACCGGCAAGGGTAACAAAGTAAATCTATACTTTATTTAGCCCTTTGGGAAGGCGCAGGGAACATATGGTCATTTTTATACAGTCATTTGCTTTAGGCCCTAGCTTTAGGCGCAAGCCAAGCTTTATTGATTAATATTAAGTTTATATTTATTATATTAATATTAAGTTTATACACGGTTTAGCACTTAGTATTAAGAATAAATTATATGCATTGATAGACAAAATGTAACAATAAAATATATTATATTATATACATAATATTATTAATTATCTGTAAACCATAACACAAGCCTCGTACCTTACCATGGAGCTAGTTGGTGCTGTGTTAATATCCCAATATATTTATTCTATTCATTTGGTATTCATTTCAAAAATTAATAAAGAGTTAACAATTTTAATATTTCGTTTATTTTGATAAGAAAATATTAACGCGCGATTTTGACGTTCACGTCCAAACCAATAATTAATTTTCGACTACACAAAGTGGTCCAGACTTTAAATTGTATTTATGTTTTAATAAATTATGCGGGTATTTTTTCTATTTTCAACTTCTTTATATACAACTATCGTATTCTCTACTTACTGTATTATTTACTTATGTCACTTGTGAGGCTCCGATTATTTCTGTATAAAAATCCACGTCAATTTATCGCATTCGGACTGTCTTTACATAATAAATAAATAATATTAATAATAATAAATATGTTGGGACATTATTACAACAGAGCCATCTAGTAGCGTAGTAAGCTATGTTACGTGCTTGTGTTACGTATACCAGATAGTTGATATACTACACATATAAATTTTAAATACATACATATTATACATATTATAAATATAAACACCCATGACTACAAACATTTGCGCTCAACAAATGAATGCCCCCAGCGGGACTCGAACCCGCGACCGCTTGCGCAGAAAGTATCATTACCAACTGAGCCAAACGTGTCGGTATACATACAACACATATATCAGAATTACATTTGTAGTTGTAGGCATCAGTTCTCAATGCGAGGGGGATAAGGCTATAGTGCATCACGCTGACCAAATTCGAATTGATGGAGTTCACATGTCTTTCGAAAACTTGCTAGGTTCTCTCAGACATGCAATTTCCTCTCGATATTTTCACGGTAACATGGTGATTGGAAATGATTCGCACATGAAAATATCAGAAGTGCGAGAATTATCTAATGTTAAGTTTCACCCTTGGTTATCCAAGTGAGCGCGTCACTATGGGGCATAGGCATAATTATTTTTATAATAACTCGTTTATTTCCGCACTAAGAAATAGTTTTATCATTCTCCAGTCCCTCAAATAAAAACAAACGAATATACCCGCCGCGCCGCCCTGCTTTGAACACTGCAAGAACAACGAAAGAAATAAAAATACATTTACTGATATTATTACATATTCTTTTAAGCCCATGGCTTTTTCTTGTATTAAACGAGCTAAAAAATAATCTAGGTTCCTTCTTTAATTTGAATGAAAGTAACAACCTAGACTAAGAACCTTCATTCAAATTCTCTCGGCCAATTTTAAGCTCCAGTCCAAATTTAATTTAAAAAATCAATTTACACATGATAAATACATATATACCAAATGTACTGAAATCGCAGTTATATTGTGTGGGCGGGAATGTGTGGGAGTTCCAAAACAACACTACGTGTTTGGCATTTTCATTGAAATTTAATATTTGGTATAACCTCATGTATGATGTATTCCTATTGAATATGCATTGTAGGTCTATTAAATATAACTGGGGCTATGATGCATCTTTTTTAATTTGTTTAGTGCTAACTTCACGTATATTGTAAAAAAAATATTTATTGACATATTTTAAGTAATAAGAAAAAAAAATAATAATTATAAGAATACTTAGCATTTTTAGACAATATAACATGACTTTACTAGAACGTCCTCTTTGGGTTTCTGCTATAAGTATAGCTTTTCTCTAGCTTAACGTGTGATGAGTAAGACAGTCTCTATGAATAAATATATTTCGTTAAGTTTTAGCCCGTGGATTTGCTCCCGTAATTGGTAAGTACTTCAACAAACATTTCGTGTGGGTTTATTTTACCTGTTCCGTGCTTTCATTAAAGAATGGAAACGTTCCTTTGTTCTTTTAATACGCTATTAGTTTTATTATGATTTCTTTCCATTTTCTCTAAATCTATTCTCAAACCCTAAGGAACCCAACATGAGATACTATCTCATATTAGCAACAGTATCTCATAATAGGAGACGATTTGCCTGAGACGTAATTTCTAATTTTTCATTTTTTTTATATAATGAAAAATGAATTATAGTTAGAACTAAACGGTCTCTTATAAATAAACTTCAATAAATTCCCTATCGAATATTGCAATTTTCACAGTGATTATTGCGGTAATTTATATTTCATGGCCAAAAATAGAAATGGTATATCATATTAGGCATCCTTACATATCGATTTCAGAAGTACTATTTTTAATTTGTTCAAAACATTAAAATTCAAGTAGCTGACTCTATATAGGTACTTTATAATAACAGGTAATAATATATATGTCATCATTAGAATAAACTTAGTAAACATACATTTTACATATTATTACATCATATCTTAGCATTTTCACCTCAAATCTCGTTTTGCGAGTAACATCGTTGACAGGCCTTGATTCATTTAATTTCCTGTTTCAAGATTAATTTGTCAAGTTGCGCAAACAAACTTGCGTAGGTCCTTTGCGTGATAAGAAATAAAAAAAAAACTTATAATTCGGTTATAATTTTAAATATCACAAATCTTTTCGATGTACATATAATAAAATTCTGTGTCAAATTTGCACATTAAATATTTTTTGTAAAATCTTATTCAAAACGTCATTATTATCGATACAAGCCGAATCTATTGTTAGTAGAACTGTCTATCTGTGACCGTATTACGTGAATACTACTTGATAGATTTGCTGTAATTTATCATAATGATAGTTGAAACCTTTTCCCCTAAGAAAGTATGAAGTCAACATATAAGATAGTTTTTACTAGGAAATATGTCAACTCAGATAAATCAATACTAACTCGAGCCCAAGCAAAATGAGGGTGGGTCACAAGTTAATATTCGACGACACGTTTGGCTCAGTTGGTAGTGACCCTACTATCTGCGCCAGCGGTCGCGGGTGCGAGTCCCGCTGGGGGCGTTCATTTGTTGACCACGAATGTTTGTACTCCAGTCATGGGTGCTTATATTTATAATATGTATGTAATTAAAATTTATATGTGTAGTATATCAATTATCTGGTATCCGTAACATAAGCACGTAACGTAGCTTACCAGGGAACTAGATGGCGCTGTTGTTATAATATTATATTTGTAAAAGTTTTGAGATAATGTGTGTTACTAACAGTCGTAGCTCATGTGTCATACAATCGTTTGGCTCAAATAAAGAGTATCTGTCTGATATTTCCCTATATACGGATCATTTTCAATACCACTTTATGCTCTAAGTTCTAACACTTGCTAAAAGAAAAGTGACATGTCTGTGTCTATACATATACTCAAATTCTAACTTAGTCGAATCTGTATATCGAATACTTTTCGGCAATTCTTATTGGAATAGTAATTATTATCGGTAGAGGCAGTATCTATAGTTTTTAGAATTTTTGTATGTTTGTCTGTCTGTAACCGCATCACGAGAAAACCACTGAACAGATTTTGATGAAATTTGGTATGATGACAGCTGGGTATCGGGGTCATAATAAAGGATACTTTTTATTGCTGGAAAATATCAAATTTCTGAGAAATCTCAATTAACCGTTTAAAACTGGCTGTAAAATATCACACGGTATGTGAAATCTAAGAATTTAGTTTCTTTAAAACGCGAGCGGGTGCCGCGGGAAATATTATCATCAACCCTTTATAACGTCTCACTGCTGGGCACAGGCCTCCGTCAGTACAAGGGGATCTGACCAGAGTCAAGAGACTTCACATGTCTTACGAAAACCTACCAAGTTTTCGTAAGACATGTGAAGTCCGCCAACACGCACTTGGCCAACGCGGTGGACTATGGCCTGATCCCCCTCATACTGAGGGAGGCCCGTGCCCAGCAATGGGACGTTAAAAGGGCTGAAGACAATAAAGATGTGGAGTGAATGTGACATCCTTCCTAGGTCATCATGATGGACTATGATTTGGTCCGTCTCGTTTTGATGGGAGACGATGGGAGTTATGCCATAGCACCTTTTCGAGAATAACCACAAGTTTAGTGATTCACTCTGGGTGACCAATAAAGACACGATCGAGCGCCACAATGTTTTCCTCGGTGATAACAGGTTACTTTTGTACCTTAACTTATTATCATTATTATGATAAATGTTTTTAAGATTAGACATTTTTCTTTAAAAAAACAAAATTATGATTATTTTTGTTATTTTAATTACAAAGTAATCGCTACCGCACTAACTATTTACTTTTTAATAGCATTTTTTTGATGTTTTCGTTCGTTCTCATTTCAACTCACTATTATAGGTACGTATAATAGATTGAGAAAAATGAAATGAAAGAGGCCTTATACATTGCATTTTTTAATGTTTGTTTAGAACTTAAATAGATGCTTAAGACGTGGATAATCACGAATAGTCGAACTTAGCATGTAGCGAGGTTTTTCTTTTGTTTGCTTTCTTATTGTTCAAGATGAATGGAATACCTCTTTGCCGCCCTACTTTCGAGCCGATAGTGAAAAGCCATTTCTACCTCAGCTCGAGTATTTTAAGAAATTTTTACACTTTTCTTTATTACCTATTAACCCGTCAACGCGAACATACGAGACACAATAGATTTTCAATTGTTATAAATCTATATTGTCCCCGCGCCAGTTGATGGGTTAATTTACATGTTTCTTTTTAAAATTTGTGTAATTTTTGTTACATGATAATACTAAACTGTTTCCATATTTAATTGCAAATGATGCTTATATTAATTATTAAACAATATTGATTATATTATTATATTAATATATAATAATAATGAAAATATCGAATGACGTAAGCGTGGGATTTCGTGTATCAGCAACCTTCAATTTTCAAAATCGATTAAAGACAACTGAATAGCTTCGCTTCAGTAATCTTCTTTATTCGTTTGCATATTCAGCAACTTACGCTAATATTTTAATCTTATTAGCTTTTTCTTGTAATGAAAAGTACTTTACTGTTGTGTTAAAACTCACTAATTTTGCTTCTTATAGATTTCTTTCACTAGGAATTTTCCTGCAGTAAAAAGTATCCTATTATGACCCGGGTAACTATACAGAAAGACAGGCTAAAATTCTACAAAGTATAAACCCGAGTCTAAAATTAATAATTAAGGCGAAGCATCACGGGAGAAGCGGAGAAAAACGATTTGCTAGATCAATTTTTTTAGGTATTTATTACTAAATATCGGTCGCGCAAAAAATAGACGATATACTTAAGGATATTGTCTAAGGAATGTGCTAATTGGTTACACGATAGGGTGTACTTCACTCGATCATAAAAAATCCCAAGAACAACCTAATTAAAAGTCTAAATTGAATAATTTGATAACAAAATTTTAGACTTTGCACATCATTTTTATATGGAAATATTCGTCTTTAAATACTACAGAGAACCTGCTAAAAATTTGGTTTCAAATGAAGTCCTATATTTTTTAATTAATTTATTTACAGAGAGAGTGTAAAAAAAATTGAAAATAGTGTTTTGATTTATTTTTTTAAGTGATTAATTATTTGTTCGTAAAAACGAACTCCGTACTTTAAACTCAATTTTCAGTAATACGGAGTTTTATTTATATTAAATAAGCAACTCACCCTCGCTTCGCTCGGGTTCGTCCCTAGTTAAAATAAATCAAATTTCTAAGATAAAAGTAGCCTAAGTTACTTCTTATAACATTAGCTATCTGCGAGTGAAAGTCCCGTCCAAATCGGTCCAGTTAGTACAGTATATATACTTTCATATGAATTTGATAAAAAGCTCTTAATTTGAAATTAAAAACAGACACTTAAATTTTATTACTTACAAGTAAATATAAATAATATATTTACCCTAAAATGGAATATAGTAGTTGATATTATTTACCTTTTAATGGAGTCGATCCTACGACATTCGACATAATCCAAACTTTCAAACATATTATAATAACGAAACATTACATATTCACGTTTTACTACAGCAAAGACTATCATTTCTCAATTTAAGAGGTTCTAAAACAATCTTCCTACAAATTGAAAAAAATTGAATGAAAAGTTTGCTTACTTAGTTTCGTTTGCAACAAGAATCCTGAGGATTAAACTCAGCGACACAAAATTGCAATTTGCGGGACTAGCACACTTTTAGTATTATTTGTCGTTTCCAATGGAACTTACTCGTAAGTGTATATACATTGCTATAAGTGTACTATTTCCACTGCAAAGCAGAAGTTACTTAGTAGTGTTTAAATAAATGTAAATTCTACGCGTACTGTAACAAATTTTATTCAATATATACGTATGTTTTACAGTTTACATAATAAAATCAGACTAAGTTTTACGTTTTTATTTAGGTCACGAGAAAATTTTTTACTCATCGCACTGAATCAGCTGAGCTGATTTTGATGAAAACTACGCAGAACTTCTACCTTGGTATAACATTAATTTACACATCTACAGGTGTTCTGTAAATCGTCAAAAATAAGCTCCATAATATGGTGCTTTCGTTTTTTTTTGTATTGTAATGTCAAAGTTGTATGCAATATTAACTTCTATTTCGCAAAACGTGGGCTCCAGGTATATGTTACGCTCGTAGTTTAATTGTCTGGGTATTAATTAAAAATTTCCACGTGACGAGAACTTGGCCGAATGCGGTCTAGGCCGAGTTACAGAAGTAATGTAGGTACATTGTAATAACATTAATTATTTTAACTGCTTTCTTTTACTTTTAAAGTGTTTCAAATGCCTAATATTGAGTGTTCATATTAAAATGTTTTAAGCCTGCTTATTAATGCTAAATGAAATATAAACAATAGACCGTAATAATTTTAGTAGGTATACATGAAATTATATATATTTTTTTGAGACAAAACGAAATATATAACTAAAAACACTACCTTTTTTTGGGACATTATTACAACAGCGCCATCTAGTTCCGTGGTAAGCTACGTTACGTGCTTGTGTTACGGATACTAGATAGTTGATATACTACACATATACATTTTAAATACATACATATAAATATAAACACCCATGACTGGAGTACAAACATTCATCTTTATTCAGCAAATAAATGCCCCCAGCGGGACTCGAACCCGCGACCGTTGGTCTAGAAAGTAGGGTCACTACCAACTGAGCCAAACGTGTCGTCAAACTAACCTAATACTTATATATTTAAAACAAAGATTAAATAAGAATTTTTAGTACAATTTATATATAAGCTATATTTTTAAGATTTTCGTATTTCTTTACTTTATGAAAAAAGATTTTTAAAGGTATCTAAATGCCACCCTCTTGCTACAGCTGTCATCTGTCAAGAACTAGCACAGTCTACAGTCTACACTCTCATGTTTTGAAATAACAATATTGCACTTTACACTTTGAATTTTCTAACATTTTCATAAAATTCTTTTAAATTCAGCTAACTCTTAAGTAAAAGCTCTACTATGAGAAACATATTAATGCATAAATAGATAAATTAGGCATTCTACTTGCAAAACTTAAAATTACGAATGATATAAATATACAGGATGTAAAATAAAGTAGTAAAATACATAAGCATTTTTAGTAAATATACGGTCTCAATCAAAGGATTACAATATAAATAATAAAATAGCTTATTACACAAACACATAATTTAACCAACTAGAAGTGCCTACATAGATAAGTTAAGGTACAAAACGTCTCTGGGAAAGTCTAACAAAATATTGTCTTTTATTTATCTTCACCACGTTCGTTTATTCTATTATATACACATTAATAAACATAAGTAAGTTGTATATAAAATATATATAAATAAGCTATATATACATTGTACCAGTGTACTATGCTATATAATTATTGGTTAAATTAATATGGTCAGATATGTTGTCAGCATGAATGTTCACTTACAATACGGGAAACGTCGATACGCAACCACCAGAATGATTGGTCTACTAATAATGGAACTATTACACTAATTGACAGTATATACAGATATATTAGGTAAATTATTTTATAGATGTATACATATTACATAGTTTGTTCGTTACAAACAGTATACAAAAAATACTTTTCCTTAGCCGGTTAAATATATTCGAAGAAGTAGTTATTTCTTTTAGTGGGACGGTTTTTTATCTATTTCCGCAGCCACTTTAAACACAGAAAAGGTTAAAAAGAAGATAGATTTTAAAGGAAAGATAAAAGAAGAAACAACTTTACAATAAAATGAAATTTTAAGTGAGTTAAGAATACAAATCTAGTAAAAGTAGGGAACTATGCTTTTGTATGGTGTCTATATTTTGTAACCAATACGTAACACTCATTCTGATATTGATGTACAAGTTACGCTTTGTTAAATATTATGTTAATATTACGAAGGCAGTGGTAGCCTAGTGATCACACGTTCGCTTGGATAATCGAGTGATGCGGGTTCAAATCCTGGTCTCGCATTTCTGATATTTTCATATGCGAATCATTTGTAACCCAGTTACCACTTGTCTTACGGTGAAGGAAAATATCGTGAGGAAAAATACATGTCTGAGAGAACTAAGCACGAAATTTTGTGCTTCTATATTCAAAAAACATTGTACTATTTAAAAAGATATAATTAATATGATTGACGTTATCGGCTCTAATATTTTAGAACCAATTCAATTAGTTATTCTATAAAATATAATAATTAGTTGTACTGTAATTAATTACCACTTTTATTAAGGGTTGCCACCTTCTATCAAGCACACCTTGTTCCAAACAAATTAATGGCGTCGAAAGCGTGCGTAACACCGAAATAACCGATTTAGCGTTTTATTAAAAGCAGGCGTTTCAACGTGCAGGTGACAGTGATGGATTCATTGTATAGAATTTTTATTTATTCAGTAAAATTTTGAAATGAAAATGTTTGCGGCTTAAATAGCTACATGACATTAAGCCAATTAATTATTTTAACTAATCTGTTATAAATAGAAGTCTTTTTTAATCATAATAAATGGTAGGTAACTCTAGTAAAAAATTTAGTTAATTAATTATATTTTAAGTTAAAAATAGCTTACATTTCTTAATTAACTTCATTCACAATTGTTACCTACCGCCCTCACTCTCTCAAGCGCGTAGCTATGCCTATAAGTTTTATATTACCGACCAGTCCATAAGTTATTTGTTGGATAAAAAATCTTTCGTTTGTTACATCCCTTTATCACTGAACGAAAAACAAAGACGCACACACACTCATACAAACATACACTCGAACTCACAGAGAGAAAGAGAGAGAGAGACACGCAAGCACAGACACACGCACACGCATAGACACACACACATAAACACTTTCGTAATTATGATAGTGGTCTGGTATAAAATTATAATAAAACAATTACATACATTGTCATTTCAAATCTATGTACGAAAAAACATAGGTTAACAAAGTTGATTATATTATTGCTTCTTGCTTTTTTTAATAAATATCATCTCGCACTGTATAGATATATAACACCTAGATGGAGTGTAGGTCCAAGCGAATTGTAACCACTTTTTTTGGCTAGATTTCGAGATATGGCTAGATACGTTTCCCGTCGTGTCAATGTCAATTGTCAAGTTACACGACTACATACGTACAACTTCGGTTGCAATTATGTGACACTTACGCACACATTCATACTAATGCTACTTCAATATTGAGCGGAATTATGTATGAAACTATCAGTCTAGGTATTATTAGTCTAAGATTTCGCATACAAATTGTTTAATTAATTAACGTCAACAAGTAATCGATATAATTAATAACGATGATACGCTTTACTTACTCAGTGAAAGAACACCCTTAGCTTAGACACCCCCTGCTCCTCTACATTACGTATATTTATCGTTTTTTTATCCTGGGTCCAAAACTGGGCTGGACCCCAGGCCGGGCTATTTTTCACATAAAAAGCAGCCATGACATTCTAGCTAAAATCTCTTTAAAGCCTGTTCAATTATTTTGGAGCTTACGGATATAAACAAATGTATTCAGCCCTTTTCCCAGCACCTCCACCACACAAAAAAGAATAAAATCACAGATTACAATAAAAAAATGACATCATATTTATTATCTCCTTCTTCTTCACAAACGTAGCAACTAAAACAGGCCCCTCTCCACACAACCACATACAACAAAAATACCTTGTCACAAAAAAACAAAAATGAAGAACTCTCCCAATACGGCTGGTCCCCGTGGGAGTAGTAGACCACCACCCTCCACCCAAATGAAATATTTATATATTGGAACATATAATATTCGTACTCTTGTCGCTGAAGAAAAAAAAAAAAAAAAAAAAAACTAGAATATGCTCTACAAAATATAAAGTAGGATATAAACGGAATCGGATGGAGGAGGCCTATACCCGGAAATGGGTTCCCAAGACATAACTTAATTAAGTTAAGTAAAAAAGTAAATAAATATATAAATAAATAAATAAATAAAATGAATAAAGAGGATACAGAATAACAACATACATACAATTTATAAAATTGAAAAGAAAAAAAAAAACATAATAAAATATGTAACATGAACACCTAATATTATCATGCATGTGGAACAATAATTTATTTAACTAATTTATGTTCAGTGTAATGATGTAGTTCACATGATGTGTAAATTACTTTATTCATCTATGTAAATAACTATTGCTGATTCAAAGTCTGTAATTAGTTTTTTTGGTGTCTTGGAAAATAAAGGCTTATTATTATTATTATTATTATTCAGCCCTTTTCGACGTCCCACTGCTGGGCACGGGCCTACCTTCAATTTTAATTTGGTTGGTAAAATACGTAATATCTAACAAATAACGTTAATTAGGTCTAGTTTCAGTAAAATTTGGGAAAAATCTGATGTGAATCAAAATAGCCTTCAAAATGTTGGAAGGTCGACTGTTCGAAGACTTTTTAGTGTCTGTCTAATGTAGCGAATTAAAAAAAAACACATTTTAATTTCATTGATTTAGTAGATACAGATTATAAAAGCAGAATGGAGCGGCAGTCGTTTACTTGCAGGTTAGTGAAGTAGGCCTTGACGCTACACAATGGATGGTTTACCGCAGTTGCGCTAGCTAATAGAAACTTTTCTTTAGTCTCATTTAAGCTTAAAGATAAAACGCTTGTAATTAAACTTTTAACCTTCTTATTTGTTAAGTGTTTTTATTGTCTATGGCTTTTGTTATTTTGTACTAATAAACAACACGCATATTCGTTTTTAGGTATATGTACTAAGATTCGAAATAATCTCCAATACTTTTAATGCAATAAGCATTATTGTAACTATGTTAATAAAATATTTATGTACAAAATCAAATAAATACCTATACATAATCAAAATTATTATTTATTTAAATATTTTTACGTAGTAGGGGTTGCTGGCACTGCATTATATGCTGAAGGTTGAGGTACGCGTTATAAAAGACGCTTATAGTTTAAGAATATATTTGCCTCCTCTTAATGCGATCAGTCCATAGTAAGTGAATACAATACAGTAAGTTCTTGTAGACAGTTCCTCTCTTAGATAGTGAAACATAGTGAAAAATGTAACAACAGTCCCTTATTATCATCTTGCCTACTTATTTCTACCTAAAATAAATATAATGTGTATCTATGTATTTCTAAAACATTCTCCTGATTATGATAAAACTCTGGTAAGTTATTCATCCCTTGGGATGCTCACGAGCAAAGCAAAGAATAACCCCTAATATAATCTATAATTTAATTTTGGTTGTCTAAATAATATCAGTCACAATTCATATTATTTTCTCAATTGTAAATTAAGCTGAACTGACTTTTTGATTGTATGATAACATATACGTTTTCAGATTTAAATTAGTTAAAACATTTTTCTAATAGTATTAAATCCGTGTACCTAATAATATAGCATGTTGATAACCTCATAGGTGCCCTTTTCCGTGCACATTTGATGCCAATTTGGCTCTACGAGTAGGTACCTATCTCTAGCTCTAGAATATGCTTGGTCTATCCCATAATATTTCCAAAGAATCTTTGGGCCTATTTTAACAAAAATAATGTTAAAAAAGGCACATACCAAGGTTCCTAATAACACTTTATGTTACTTCAGATCATAATCTATTTGCACTTTTAGTCCAAATCCATAGAACCGTTTCTACTTGAAGTGAGTGACAAACCTACACTTATGTAAACTTTCACACTTATAACAGTAGTTCGATTTAAAAAGGGTTACCAAACGATAGGAGCTAACAAAATCTAAGTCAACGCTATGAGGACGAAAGGATCCATCAATGATAGGAACATATTGTCAGTTCATTTGCTTTTACATCTTGAAGAACCCAAAAATGTTTGCGTAAAAGGGATCCGTCATACCATTGAAGGGCTCTACAAACGAAAAGGATTTTCTTTTAGGTAAAATCGACATGGTACAGCTTCTAAAATATCGTTATCTAGTGACTCAATTTGTTTTATCTTCCAGTGACTCGCCGACGCTTCATTTAGATTTCTCGGTAGCTTTTTAAAACGGTGTTTTCCATAAAAAATATACAGTTCTGAACATTTTAATGTCCCAGCTGTTATTTTAGACTTTTCTTTTACTTAAACTACCTTGACACGCTCCTTACCACGTATATAAGACCGTGCCCTTAAAAATACAAAAAAGAATTGTTCAAATCAGTCTAGCCGTTTAATTTCAGTAATTTCAGTAAAACTAAAGAACAACAAATATTTTTTTTATTGATTTTTACATCTTTATCCCAGTTATTTTATTTCATATATTATATTATTAATTATCAAAATAGATTACGTATAGAATTTTCTTTATCTCTTATAATGACACAGAGAAGATTATTAATTGTAATTAAATGCACATACACTCCTAACACACGCACGCACACGAACACGCATACATACACACACACATACACACACACACACTCACACACACACGCTCGCACACACACACACACACACGAACACACACACACGCACACGCACACACACACACACACACGCACCTTTTCTTTTATATCTTACTAATTATCTATACTAACGTTAGTAACTGTTAACTATTGGTCTAGTATTTGTAAATCTAGAGGAAGGTTATGGTGCTCGTAATACAGGTACTTCCTAGTACGAGCTCCTAAGCACTCTTTCTGGATATTCTATCCTTGTACATAAAACAGTTATGTAAAGAGTATATTTTTGTAACCTAATGTTTTAGTATAAATAAATAAATAAATAAATAAAAAATAATAATCATGATCTTTTAAAAAAAGTGTCATAATCCAAAATGTATAAAGAAGTCATATCGACCGCTATTACTTTGTAGCGAATTTAATATGCAGTAAAAAAATCATGAAAATCTCGTATTTTTTTATTACAAAGTACTTTTGCATTTTCCACCAAAAAGCTATAAATTCTGAGATTCTAGTCAAGTTCTTTAATCAAATGTATATCATTGTAAGAATGCAAATAAAAACGTCTTTCAGTTCAAGATAACATTTGCGTGTCACATTTAACCGACTTTTTCAGAATATAAATTTTTTTCGTAGAATATTCTTTTTTATTCTTTTATAAAAAAAATAATGTAGCTGTAGAATAATGCTGTACATAGTAGAGAGTACAAGGTAAATTTCTTAATAAACATACGTTTTCTCTTATATACTAAAAAACAAAGTCCTCCACCGCGTCTGTCTATTTGTCTGTCTGTCTGTCTGTTCGCGATAAAGTCAAAAACTACTGCACGAATGTTGATGTTCTTTTTGCCAATGGATAGAGTGGTTTTCGAGGAAGGTTTAACTATACAATTTGTCAAGTTTTTTTACATTTACTAGTGGAACCCACGGTTTCGCTTGTGCGAAATCGAATCTTGTGTAAAATTACATTTTAAATCATTTTAAAATCTATACTTATTATGATTTGTCCGACCGTTTTCGGCCATGGCGACCACTTCTACTCCTAGTCTGGTCGGCGCTGATGCGCACGAAGATGGCTAATGTAGCCGATCTTCTTAGTAAACCCACGCGCGCACTGTGCGCACGTGAGCTTACCATCGACATAATGGTACCGAATGGCTGCAGGTGGTCGACACTTTAAGTCATCGCGTTTAGCGTCGAGATCAGTTTTGCGCTGATCCTCGAAGACGCGAACCTGCCTATAAACTAGGCCCCGCCATTCAGGGCGCTGTGCCGCCAAACCTTCCCATTTTGAAGGCTCAATGTTGCATCTTTTCATATGACGCTTCAGAACGTCTTTATATCTGAGGAGCTGACCGCCTTGTTTACGCTTGCCCTGCTGCAGCTCAGAATAAAAGATGCGCTTCGCCATTCGATCCTCCGACATTCGTGAGACATGACCGCACCACCACTACTTATTATACCTATTACCTAAAAAAATCCTAACTAAGTCTAACCAGTACATTAAATATTTTTTGGAAAATATGATTGAAACACTATTATCGGTACTGAGACCGAATCTATAATTTTTAGATTTCTTGTCTATCTGTCTATGATCGCATCACAAGAAAATCACTGGACAGATCTTGATGAAATTTGGTACGACGAAAGATCCGGATCATTATAATATAGAACTCTTTTTACTGCGTGAAAATATCGCACTTCTAAGAATTCTGTATGATCCTGGATGGGGTGTCTCTAGGCATTTTTATAATTATTCTAGGCGATATATAGTTTGAAATGTCTACTTTATTTTATTTAATTACTCTGTCCATAACCACCTTTATATTCACAGTGAAGATCTTAGCGAAAGAGCGTTAATTAAGATTTTTTTACTAGCACTCGTTTTAAGTTAGCTCTACACTTCAGCGCACAAAGGAGACTTGAAAGATCACTACTTTTATACTCGAAAGCTAAAATAGCACAGTTTTTATAAAAATATAATATTTTATTTAATATTTTAATATAGAGTATTTAGTGTCATAAAACTGTCTGATGTCTTATTAGTTCAGTGGTGGTGTTTGATTTGCAGATTCTAAAGTCTAGGTTTGAGTCTCGGGTTAAGCTTAATTGTAGCAGTTATTGAGGTCTTCTATCTTGAAGTGCTCAGGAGTCAGGTTAGTTCATAAGCTTTTTTGTTAACAGGCCTTTAAAATGTTGATGACATTTTGACACACGAATGTTGAATAGGATGTTAGCATATGCATTGCATCGTATTGATATTTATAAATGTCTTAGCATAATATAAGAATAAGTAATCTTAATAATTAATAATAGAAACTCTTAATTTTAATAGTAAATTTAAATCATTTTGGTAAGCCAAGATCCAAAACAACGCTTAACCAACTTACTCTATAAATAAGTAAAACGTTTTATTTACTAAGCGAAATGTTAAAATAATGTCGATAGTTCCACATCCGATTTCTATGACGAAAGCCTTTGAAATCTGATCTTACGTATAATGGCGTCGTTGTTATATAATGAAGAATGGCATCAAGACACTTCTATTTAACTTGTATATAAAAGTTGCAAACAAAAGTTTCTTACGTCAAGCTTACTTTTAACTTTCAGCTTAAATAATTTATTTTTCATAAGAACATTGGTTAGTTCATAGAACTATTTCAGTAGTTAGTTAGTTTAAGTAACTAAATATTAAAAAAAATATTAATCTCTTATATTGTATACAAAATACTTAGATTTCACGCTTGATGAAGAAAAAAATATGGTATTTAAGGGAGTGTTAATAAACCCTCTCAATGAAAAACACAATAACTTGTCGTGATTACGCCCTCATTAGCGTTTGGCAATTCAGTCGGGCGTTAAGTTGAAGAATGCACTTGGTAGGCAGACCTTTTGGACGAGTAGTTTGTCATGTGGGTTGCTCCTATTACTTCTCTAATACCATAATGGACTATAGATTTTAACAATATAGTATATGGTTGTCTACTTCGGTAAAACTGTCGTCGGAAAGGATTTCCTTAACGCACCATTAAGACAGGGGGAAGGGGAAGGTTTCGATGGGTTTTAGTTACTAGTTCCGACCTATTTTTCAATGTCTACGTACACTTGTATAAATACTATAGTTATGTAATGCATTTAACTATGATAATTAAAGTGACAATAAATGCTTATCGAGTAATTAAATACTTAATTTTAAATTAGCGCAAGTTCCATGATCTTAATTAATGAAAGCTTCGATTAATGTCAGAAGTCATTAGGAGGGTAAAAATATCGCTATTTCTCTTCGATGAATGGTTGTGAAAATTTTATTAAGTCGCTCTTATTCTGTAAAAAATCAAACTCTTGCAATAAGTATATAAAAGTTGTTATCATTTTCTAGTTTAATAAAGTATGAAACTGGTTCAAACGATTTTATTCTTTTTGATCGACTTAAGCAAGAGAAGTTATGCACTTAAAATGTATGATCTATTGAATGGTATTTTATTTATACTACCATAAAAAAGCCGAAAGAAGGTAATAAACTGAAAATTAATTTACTATCTATATCAATACAAGAAGCATGATTTTGTTTGTTTTATTATTTGAAAGGTCCAATTTGAAAAAAAAACTGTTGTTTTTCGAAAACTAGTAATTACACTAATGAAACAAAAACTATTCATTAGAAAGTGCATAAATAAAAAATGGATGCAACACTTCCAAAAAAATCCTATCCTTTGATAACCGTCCAAGATGTCAAGACCAATTTTCTTACCTTTGAAACTTCTGCAAATATTTTAAAACCAAAATGAGGCAAATCGGTTCAGTCGTTCTCGAGTTTTGTGACAGTAACAAACGACAATTTATTTTTTAGTATATAGATTTAGGTAACTTTTCATTATCAGAATACATAAAATTAAATTAAATGGAAATATTATTTATTCTAATAATATATATAAATTATATTATTAAAGTTTAATAAAAAGTATAATATTATTAATCTTCATCAATGGATTTGTTAATAACTGCGTAAGTCTCTTCTGATGTACTGGTAAATATATCAGATAAAGCTTGTGCTGGACGTAAGTCATGAGAAAAATATCGGACATATGATAAATAATAAATAACTGCGAAATGAGGACAATTGCAACAATATCGGCATATGCTTTCAACTGTCGTTCCCCTTGGTAAATCAGGATATACTATAAACAAAATTGAAGTGTCTGTTTTTAATTTCAAATTAACAGCTTTTAACCAAATGCATATGGAAGTATTCAAAAAAATATGTTTTTAAATGTTTGTGTCTACTTTTATTTTATTAGAAAATTATAAAAACCGTTTAATTTATTTAACTTACGCCCAGCGAAGAGGGCCAGGTTTGCTAGTATCTATATCTATACATATTATAAAACAAAGTCCTCCGCCGCGTCTGTCTGTCTGTCTGTCTGTTCGCGATAAACTCAAAATCTACTGCACCGATTTTCATGCAGTTTTCACCAATAGATAGAATGGTTATCCAGGAAGGTTTTAATATATAATTTGTCAAGTTTTTGTATAAATTGCCTAAAATATAATGATATTTGTTGGAGGTATCCGAAAAAAATATCATTATAAGCTTTTAACGTAAACGCTGGCTAAACCCTTTGAGATATAACAAAGTGATGTATGGTGGAATTGTGTATCTAATATAGGACTACAAAAAAATCCGCGATGGCATATGTCTATCTCTTAAGGATAACATACTATATCGAAAAAAGTTAGGAAATTTATAAAAACTTTATAAAATTAACGGCGTTTGACGTATCATGTTATGACCGTTGCCATGGTGCGTGTAATGGTAATTCAAATAATCAAGTCAAATATATACCGGGCGGTGCGAAGTAAATATAATATACAACACGTACCTAGGGACGAGCCCGAGCGCAGCGAGGGTGAGACACTAGTTCAATATAAACATAATAATTTTTATAGTTGACACGTCTTGATCTAACATGAAATTTTACTATGCTCGATCAATCACAAAAACAATATCCGCTAAATATGACACAGCCTGTGAGAGTTGGTAAGAACCAGTCAAAACATAATTAGTTGTTCCTTGTTTAACTAAGTAAAATCTAGAATTTCAGACGACTTATGTTGCTGAAAAGCCGACTTTCGATGATTCCATTTTTTTCAATTACTTCTTTACTAGGATTGTTTACATTACTCATTCTGTTCTGCTTGTACTCAAGCACCTCGTTATTTTAATCGCTATCTGAATTTAATCTCTAGCCATTTTTGTTTTGTAGAAATCCAACAATTTTACAAATAATTTTCAAATTCGGAATAAACTTGTTATCTAAAGAATTGTGTAAAAGGCGATATTTTTGGGCTATGGCACCATGAACTTTTACAACCCATCTCAATTTTGTAACTCTTCTTGATTCTTAAACATCTACCATTGTTAGTTGGGCCCTGTTTCCTTTTAAAGCAGGCAAAGTACTGTATAGCTTTTACTTTGTAGAAAATCAACTAAATCGCGAAAACCACGATCTACAATAAAAACTTTGTTTGATGACAGTAGTGTCTTTAAACCACCAGAGTTTTGTAAAACAAGTGTCAGTATTGAAGTGTCGTTTTAAGTAACGTAAATAGTCCTGCAAAGTCTATGATATAACCGTTTGTAGAGCAGATTGTGAATAATTTACAAAGATTAGTTCCTTTCTGTCTAGAGAAAGATTCTTTTTTTTATAAAAAAATACTCTTTGGTCAAAATTATTTTGACTTTATTGATATCGTACATAAGTACCCTCGCAAATAATAACGAGTTGACTATCAGATAGATTTAGTAACTTCTTTGCTTTGCTGGATGTATAGTACCTAAAACCTAGCTAAAGTACCTAGCTAAAGTATTTTGGTAAAATATTTCTTTCGAAATCTTTCAAAATGTCGTGATTTTTTTTATATATACATATTGTTCGTGTTACAAGCCCAAAGGCCAAAACGGAAACAATGGTTTCTTTTTGAAATTCCTGTCCTTAATTTGAAAAGGAAAATAATTAAGGCTTGTGTCACAATCCGAGTTTTTATATTTCTCGTAGCATATTTTTTAACTCAGTAATGTTTTCCCGAGTAAGTCCTGTAATTTGAGTTGATTTTCTGATAATCCATTAAACTTTCTCGAACATCTATATTTGGGAAAGTAAATTCAGAAAAATAACTTATTCTGCTTTATTAATTTAATTCGTATTAGAAATAATGCATAAGCGAGATATATAATATGATACATTCTATCACCAATAATAGGTTCATTGCAGCAACGATCACCGTTGGGTATAAAAATCTTCTTTTTTTTTGTGAAAACGTCACATCGCGTTTTAAGAGATATTACTCGCAGATTTACTTCTACTCGACATATTATGCACAAACGATGTATTGTTACCAACCAAGTTATTTTAAAAATGTCTCTCTAGGGCCGCTGACTCCTGAACTGAACCTTATACAGCAGTAGACCCTTTATTACTCTAAAAGTTTAAGGTGAAGAATTGACATAGCTTTTTGCTAAAAAATAATTCATAGACTACGAAAAGTGGGTCCAGAGATATTATCCGTAATAATAATCAACAGTACACATTAAATAAATACCTAAAGACAAAATAAAAAAAGATAAGTTAAAAATGAGTAACTAATACATAGGATACTAAGTTACAGCGTATTGATTTCCTAAAATAGTCTTAACCTTTATTTGCGGGACGTGACCAAGTGGTAAACAGGCTGTGGAGTGCGTGTAATAAAGCCTTCGCTATTACAACCCTTGAAAAATAAATCACTTTCGCTGATATATTATTATATAGGTTGGTTTGATTGTTGAAAAATTAGGCAATTTAAAAACATAGATCTTTTCATACATGAATAGGTTTTTAAGGACTGAGGCATTTTTTTAAACTTTATTATTACTATTTTAAAGTTACTTAGAATAGTTGAATTTATCTATGCACGTAATTTATTGTCTGTGTGCCAAAGTAATTGTTGTTTACCAACTTTTCTGTCTGTATGTTCCGTGTAATCTACAAAACAGATGTACTAATTTTCATTAAACTTTTAATGGGAGATTTACTGATTCTTGCAAGTAGTAACTCCCACTTTTTTTAAAAAGAAAAAGTTTTAATAACCATATTTTAACGCGCAAAAAACTTCTTTAACTGTTAACACGTCTGTTTTTTTAACAAAGTGCCGTCAGTGCTAAATTATAATTTCGAGCTAGAGCTTACCTTATTTAGCTACATCACTAATATTAAGGCAAAACCAGTGTAGATCACTAGTTTATGAAGGAAATAATGTATACCTATATTCAGAAAACGCGTAGGTAGGTATAAAATTCGCGAAAGCTTTCACTTTATTCAATTAGTATTGAAAAGCAAGTGTAAAGGGAGAGTTCGGTTCAATCGTGAAAGGCCCGAAACTGAACTATTTCTCATTCTGTCAAAGGTTCCCAGTGTAAATGTTTGAAGGAGTAAACGCGATTTATTCATTGTTTTGCCCTTTGCGAATTGTCGCCTGGCTTGCCTCCATTCTGATATTGATTTGTAAATAAGCTTCTCTTTATATCCTTTATTCATTATTGTATAGGAGTTAAAGAATATTTTATAGAGACCTTCGTGTGATACACTTAACTATATATAGTATATACAAACGTCACGACTTGATATATAATACTATGTACTTTATAGTATAAATTGTAATTGTATGTACGTATGTTAATTAGGCAAGTAAAGTTGTATTTTGTAAGTATTATTTTTTAACTACTTTTAAGTGACAATTGATTACTAAGTATTTTTGTGATTAAACAAAAAATATGTTGACCAATTGTGGACAAAATGATACTGAATTGACTTATTCATTTTTACTTTCTTCGACTGTTTTTAAGGGATTATAGAAAATGTATATATTTTTTTATTTAGTGATTATTAAAAAAATGAATTGTTGATTGTTGAGTATTAAATCCACAAAATCCCGAAACGATAGTTTATTCACATGTTTGATTTTGACGTTGCTTTATTTACATAATAATATCGAAGTGAAACATATAGTCGGCCAACGGACGTGACAGCCCAAGCTGCCGTACACTAATGTCCCAAGCGAGTGTATGGCAGCTTGGGCTGGCTGACACGTCCATTGGCCGACTATATGTTTCATAGGCTTTGATAATATACTCATGGCCATTTCTGGCTACTGCAGGTAATCACAATAAGTATAGATGAACAGGTAAGTGCACGGACATAAGTGTACTCTAACCCTGTCAATGATATGGCGTAATTGAAACACGACCGACTTCCCATCTCTGATTTGTTACTGAGAATTTCTTGACAAAAAACCCAATATTTGTATATTTACCCGGCCTGGGACTCGAATCCAGCACCTCTGGATCCGTAAACGTATGTGTCACTAGACTAGGCAGTATAGTAGTTTTTTTTTAGTTTCCCCAAAGAAAGTATTTTAAATTATATATTTAATAATTTATTAAAATAATATATTCGATTCATTTGCCCGATGACATTCATCCGCACATATATTTTGATCATTGTCAAGACGTCAACGGGAAGTTAAAGATCTCTAAATGAAATCTGAATTTATCTTTGACAGATATAATAAAACACTAAGGGTTATCTCTGTATATTTATCGTGAAAAGCTGCTAAGGACTTCTTGTAAAGCGAAATATGTACATTATTTGCTTTTATTTTTTTAAGTCTGATGTAGAATATGCCATATTTTATTTCAAATGTTGATATTTAAAAAAACTAGGAATGTTTCCCTTACTTTACTCGCATGCACTCCTTATCTATGACTTAATTTCCTCCATTTAAGCGTTATAGAGTAACAAACATACATACACGCACTTTTGCATTTATAATGGTAGTCATATATAACAAACTACTCGGTTTTTCGTTAGAAATTATACATAAGTGTACAGAATTGGTAATATAATTTATGTAATATAAAAATAAACTTGATGACTTCCAGGTAAAGCAAATGGGTTCAGATATGTACAAAAAGATGTATCACCCATTTATGTATTATTTATCTGTGAATAAAATGAGTGCCTCATGGATTATTATCATGTTTTGTTTCAGGAGAACACTTTGAATGATTAGTTTTTTGTGCATTTTATTAAATAAGATCTTATAAAAAAAAAACTGTAATTAAAACAGCTTTCTTTAGAGTCTTTTAAGTAGTCAAGAACCCGTTAATTTTTCATTTTATTTTTTATCCAAATTATAGACTTTATTTTTTTTAAATAAATTTTTCGGGATCGAAATGGTTTTAGTTATTAAATCATAATCTTCTAACTTTTTATCTTATATCGTATTATTCTGCTACTTTAATGGAAATCAAGACTTTCTTTATTACTTAAATACAATATATAGGCATAATTAATAAGATCTCCTTCGATCAAAATTTGAGGAAAAAAAGATTTATTATAGCACCTTCACTTACAATTTCAAAAAAGTACTCAGAAAAAAACAAATCTAGAACCTGGTCTAAATAATAGGCGTCAGGATATAACTATATAAAGACGACGTGACCTTGTCACATTTTCTTTATGAAATATTTTCTCTGTGATCTGTCTGTTACAAACAATAATAAACCTGAACTATTCGGAAATACTACATGAAATCTAATGAAATCTAAACTTGTTCATCAAAAATTATTATTCTATTTATTGGACTTCTGTTATTAGGATGACACGTTTGGCTCAGTTGGCAGTGACCCTACTTTCTGCGCCAGCGGTCGCAGGTTCGAGTCCCGCTGGGGGCATTCATTTGTTGAGCACGAATGTTTGTACTGCAATCATGGGTGTTTATATTTATTATATGTATGTATTTAAAATTTATACGTGTAGTGTATCAACTATCTGGTATCCGTAACACAAGCCTCTTAGCTTACCACGGAACTAGATGGCGCTGTTGTGATAATATCCCAACATATTTATGTATTATTTATTTTATTTATTTATTTAAATGCATAATGAATATGGGTTGTTAGTGACTATTTTTATTCATTTACTTTTGGGAGTTGTATTGACTATCTGAGGGCGCTGTAAAATGGGTGGGATTAGGTTTTATAAGTTCTATTTAATCGGTAAGTCACATTTCGATTCATTACCTCGGACAGCATAGATATTATAATATAATTGATGTTCTACTATAGTTGATATTTGCTGTGAAATTATTATAATAAGAATAAACAAATACATATTTTATAATGTGTAATAAAGTGTAATTGGAAGACCATCCTGTCGCAGCGTTAACATATGTATGAAGCTACTAATAATGTACACTACTTGACACTCAATTAAAACTACATATATCTACGGTTCTTTTTGCGGTTTATACTGACGACATTTTCAGCTGAAATAAGTTATTTTAAATTCAAAATCAAGACTTCAAACAGGAGAAAGTTCTCAATTCGGTTGTATATATTTTTTTATGTTATTTACCTGCGTAATTTGTGGCCGAGAAGTGGAGACCAATCAAAGCAAAGCTAATATCACAAATTGACCGCTAGCACCTACTCTGAAAATATTTGGTTAGGTATCTAATATAAACTTTTTGTTTTTTTTTCATTTAAGCCGGTTTGTCATCAGCCCTTTTTAATGTCCCACTGCTGGGGGTGGGCCTCCCTCAGTACGAAGGGGATACGTGTTGGCGGACTTCACATGTCTTACGAAAACTTGCTAGGTTTTCTCAGACATGCAGGTTTCCTCACGATGTTTTCCTTCACCGTACGACAAGTGGTAATCATGATAGAAATGATTCACACATGAAAATATCAGAGGTGCGAGACCCGGATTTGAACCCGCATCACTCGGTTATACAAGCGAGCGCATTACCGCTGGGCTACCACTGTCACTTTATTACGTTATAATTCTATGGTGTTTATAATAATGATACCTGGACCAAATAACAGACAGACAGAGAGAATATTTTTAAATACCGTACGTCTTATGTTCTTACAAATAGTTAATGTACTCTATATTCCTTTGAATTTTCCTTGATCCAACGTTTTCTCTTATTTTTTTTCTAAAAAATACTATTCTAAATTAAAAACATGTGTTGGTTTCTTTTTAAATTGATAAATTGCATCGAAACATACACGCTTTCCACTTCGTGTAGTCTTATTTATTTTGGTGCTTTAATTAAATTGCAAAGTATTGAAAATGTAAACAAGATCTAACCAACAAATTAATGTATGCGTTAATTCTATTTTATTCTGTTGTTTTTGGCTTACAATTTATCTATATGTTAACTAAATTCTAAAAGATAGAAAAGATTATTCTAGTTTTTCGTTTTTGGTTTTATTTTCCATTTTTAAATGTTATACTCTAGTCTATTCTACATTTTCAAAAAGATCTCCTACAAGCCTATAATAATATTTTAAAAAGAAAAGAATTTTATTATGTGTGTTGAACTAAAAAATCCAAAAACCAATTAATATGTAATATAAAAGTAGGAAAGGACATAGGATAGGTTTATTGTGGAAATCATCCCTTAAGGGGGTAAAAAGAGAGAAGTGGGGAATATAGTTTGTATGAGGAATAAATATTTTCTCAAGAAAGATGTATAAAACTCACCGTACCGCTAAAATACCATATGTATGTATAGACGAGAAATAAGCGAGGTCACCAGTCTTTGTACATAAACAACTTAAATTCAATAAAAATGTTTAACAATGTTGCTAGTTTCATCATTATCTAATCACCGTTTACATTTTACATTATTTTAGTACTTATAATTGACTTCATCGTTTCTGCACAGATATTTTTTATTTGCTTAAAAAAACAAAAAGCGTGATTGAGTATGGATACACTGATATAATTAATTTTACACATTTAACTACAGCTAATTATACTAATCAATTGAGGCTACCGCAAAATAAACAATAGAATAACAATAATTAGATGTTTCCAAGTGCGTCTGAGTGGTAATTAACGTCTGTTTACGAAAAGAGATAAACTTTAACACAATAATGAATGACTTGTACACAGTTTTGACAAGCGCGTATATACAGTAGAGTCAGCATTTAAATAATATATTGCACATTTATTTTACCAAAGTTTGACTTGTAGTCTATATTAGACCATAATCAATAAAATGATATTTAAAATTTTCGTAAAACATTATATGAATAAAATTTCATTAATAAAAAAAACTGTAGAAAAATCATACCATATCAAAACTAAAGTTCGTAAAAAATATGTTCATAAAGAGAGAAAAAAGTATTCAACTCTTTTGTTGTCTTTTTTATATTTTTCCTTATTTTGGTTTATTATTTTCTAAGATTTTGGCTAACTCTACGCCATACACATACACGTTACATAGGGAGAAGGCTCAAATAATATGTTGGGACATATTACCTTTCCATGGTAAGGTACGAGCCTTGTGTTATGGATACCAGATGGTTGATATACTACACATATATAATTTTGAATACATACATATTATAAATATAAACACCCATGACTGCAATACAAACATTCGTGCGTAACAAATGAATACCCCCAGCGGGACTCGAACCCGCGACCGCTAGCGCAACAAGTCACTACAAACTGCGCCACACGTGTCGTCAAAGCAACTATATATCGAACAGTTGGTATTAAATATTATGTAATAGTAATGGGCACATGAAAATATTTTTCGATGGTTAATTTGGAAATTATTCTACATCACTGAAGAAAAAAAATTGACTAGAAGCATACCAAACTACTCTACCTCAAAGTGTTCTTACTTTGATTAATAATAATATAATCAATCTATCGTTGAGGAATCATGGTCATGGATAATAAAGTATTTGATACATTGGGATCAAAAAAGATACTTTTATTTCAAATGTCTAAATATATTCTCATTAATCTAAAAGAGTATTACCATAGATCACATTATAATGTGATCTCTGATATATACAAGTAATACAACTAAGTATGTGATCTATTAATGATTCCAGATTGTAATATATTTTTTTGTAAAAGTGTTCACCAGTCGATATTCGGCGAAGGCATGGACCATCGCCTTCTCCCTCTTTCATCTAGAATGTGGTCACTGCCCAGCTGTGGGATTTGCTACATTCCTACTATAATATTAATAGTAATCAAATTTCTTATTTAAAACCGCTTTTAATAAACAATACGTATGTTTTAAGTTGTATAAAATTTTACTCTATGCATTTTTCTTAACTGTTTTCCGTAATTTATTTTTAGTTTTTATTTAACTGGACGACATGATATAAAATATAATCCGAAAATAGTATGCCAGAATATATAGGCAGTAATTTAAAATTATATTTATTTATTTTATTTTGTGGTCAGTACCGGGATGGACCCGAGAGTGACCTAGGGTATCAGTTATCATCGGGACGCCGTGACGAATGTTTGTCGTTTATATGCGAAGCGAGTTCCGTGAGTGTTCCTTGGTGATTTACATTACAACTGTAAGTTAACAAAGTTAGCTTGTGAATTTATTGTAGAACAATATAGAGAAGTTTCATTAAAATTAGTCTAGCATTGTGAGCAGATATAGTTAAGTTCTGTGTACATCTAAGTAAAACGTAAGTAGCAAAGTAAAATTTAAATAAATGTAATAAGTAAAGTTATTTTTACAATCAGTGAGATAACTTTACGCTAAAACGTAGAATAAAAATGATAAAAGTGTGTTATAATAATTAATCGATGTTAATAAGATTATGAAGATTTACAAAACACCAATAATTCTCTTAATCAAAATTATGTAAATTTTGATTTAATCTGCTACGAGTATCTTAAAACTAACCACTACTCTTGTAACTCCTTATTTGGACGCTAACAAACACAAATAAAGAAAATTGATAAAGACCATTATATCATACTAGCATTACCCGCGGTCCACTCGTGTTTTAAATAAGCTAAATTCTTAGATTTCACTACCATGTGATGTTTTACGACCAGTTTTTAACGGTTAATTGAGATTCCTCCAGTGAAAAGTATCCTATATTCTGACTTGGATAACCATCTATCATCGTACCGAATTTCATCAATATCTGTTGAGTGGTTTTCTCGTGAAGCTTCACAGACAGACAGACAAAAATTCTAAAAACTATAAATTCGGCCTCTGTATCGATAATAATTACTACTTACTATTCCAATAAGAATTAACGTCTCGTATGTACGTATGCTGTCCTTTCTAACGTCCCACTGCTGGACATGATCAATATAAGTCATAATAAGTCCTCTAAGACATGCGAGTGTCTTCATAATTTTTTCCTTCACCGTAAGGCAAATGCTAATCCTGTATTAAATGATTTGCTTATGAGGTGCGAGACATTGGATTTTGCTTCACTTCGCCAAACCAAGCGCGTTGTACCACTGAATTACCAATGCCTAAAACAAAAAATATAAAGCTTAATTTTTTAAGTGCAGTTTATAATATACTTATTATAGTATTTATAAAACGTTACGTTGGCTTGGAGTCCTATTGTTTTCTTTTCCTTTATTCCTAAAGGTACTAACCAAAATCTAAATTTACTAAAAATTAACCCATTGAAATCGTTAAACATATTTTTTATATTGAACCGAATGCCTCTCATTCGTAAATTCCGTTCGAATTCTGTGTCTGACGATACGACCACATGTATGTAACCTAATTTACTCTGGATTCCGAACAAAACCAAAACATTTATTGACATGCGTGCGAAGCTAGCTTGTCACTCACACTGTATATAAGTGACAAAATGCTTACTACCTCTATGATATGATATTATGTTTGACGGTAAATTATTCTTTTATATAACAAAAATAACTTATTTTTCGCATCGCCACTTTTATTTATATTAATCTCGCTAATTGTCCAGATATCATAATATATAGATATTTTTTGAAGATTAATATACTTTTATAGGTACTAAGAGTCGTGCATGTTGTAAGACTGCAATTCGATTTTGAATTAGTACATTAAAAAAATTACTTTAGATGATGGGATATTTGAATTAATGGTGTAGCAAATTCAAAATATTTTATTCAGCATAAAATTATTACAATTTTTTACTGAACGTCATGAGTCTACTACCAGTTCGGAAAGAAGAATCTGCTGACCTGAGAAGAACTGGCGAAAGAAACTCAGCGGGACTAATTTTTTTTTTGTCTTAGTCTGTTTAGCGTATGTACGAGTATGTATATCGGTTAAGAAATTAACAAAAATAAAGCGATTTTATTTTTTAAATAGACGTTCAGTTAAAAACACATATATAATGATAATTTCTTTTTTTTTGATAATAATGATAAAATTACTTTTTCCGTTTAAAGCCCCATTAAAATTGGTCCAGCCTTTTTGGAGTTCAACCGAAAAATCAAATCACATAATATGTGATCTGACAGACAAAAATGTTTATCATACAGGTATTGTGTACTATAATTCAATACTCGTATGCATTTAGTAAAAAGCTGCTTTTTTGAGCAACCTACAGACACTTCAATTTTATTTACCTGTGTAGACAGAAAATTAATCGAATAACGTTAAGAGGCATAGTTCTAAAGTAAGAAATTTAGGTGTAATATAGACATCTAAAAGCGATGACACTGCGCATCCTTAAATAATTAAACTTATAGTTTTAGAAAATATAAAGGAAACTTATGAATTGAAATTAAATTATCAAGGAGAAATCTGAGATATACCTACCTACGTATTACTGCTATCTCCAGTTTATCATCCCTTAACTTTCCTAATGAGTGCTGAAAGATTGTGAAGTTGCTTACTTAAAACGTCTGACGGTGAGGGCTTTCTAACAATTCTTGTTAAGTGTCATTGAAACTTTTACTTTTATTTAAAGAATTTTATTATTAAAACAGTTTTCGTCTGCGATTAGTCTCCCGGTTCTTTAACGTAGGCTTTCTTTTTTGTTCCAAAATTTTAGGTTTTCTTGAGTTTGAAATCGGTTCCATTTAGCAATTAAATTTACATAACACAGTCATTATATTTTTGCTATACACGAAATATTGCTACTCTGCTGTTTAATGTCTTATAGATTATTAATGTAATCTGTTTTTAAATAGGCCCCCAACGCATATTTTTGATCATTTTAAATAATTGGTATACATATATCTACGATACGTGCTTTCCACAAAAGAACTCAATTTACAACCCTTTCGTATTCAATTATTACTAAAAATGGCAAAAATGAAAATATTTTAGTTAGGCTTCTGAATTTAATAAATTATTGGGGGTTGTTATAAGGGGGATAAATCTTAATAAGTTAATTTCTAATCCAATTTAACATACTATTCAGGAATTAGATGAAATAGAAATTTTTAGAGACTAATTATAGGTGTTCCATTTTTTTTTAAATAATACACATTTTATTTAATTTCTTCACATATTTATGGTAATGGTACTAGAATATATTACAGTTATTGACTATAAACAGATTAGAATTTTTTGAATGTTCAGCTGTAAAAAAATATTTTATTTCAGTTGACAAATAAATAAACAATATGTTCTTTATTTTTCGTGAGCTGTATATAAAAGCCTACGGCGACAAAGCGTCAATTTAATAATAATAGGAATTCAAATTCATATACAATATGAAACTCCTCTATCAGTCATTGACCCCGTGTTATTATAACACGGAAAACGCAGTTGTTACGAATACAATATAAATCAGGAAAACTAAGCATTATATATACATTTATAACATTTACTTATTTTTTGTATCTTCATCATTTGTAGAATATTTACTTATTTTTCGGATCAGGCCATAGTCCACCACACCGCTTAAGTGCGGGTTGGCGATTGATACATGTTTTGAAGAAGTTGCAGTCTCAGATTTGGAGTATTCCATACGATGTTGTTCTTCGCCGTATGTAATAATCATGTTAAAAATAATTGCTCTTCAAAATGTCATAGATGAACCTTAGCCTGTTTGATGTCCCATGTAAGTCGACCCACTAAGTTACTAGTTGAGTCAAATATCTATATTATAAATTAAAACAATGCGTCTTTAACAAAATGTTTTATGTAACAACGAATCAGTTTAACGGTCTTATGAAGAATTTGTAAGTTACCAAAATGAAAAGAAAAATCATGTTCCCAATATTAATTAGACACGTTAATTTACATATAAAAAGCAAGCAAACTTGCTACACCGTAAATGCAATATTAAATTCTTTCATGAGTAACGCAATTATATCATCAGTGTCGTTGGCTTGTTTGCAATTTAACTGCACCGCAATCTGAGGCGAGTTAAAAATAGCTCCTGATAATGCATATTTCATTTGAAATAGTGAGATTTTATTTTATATAGAAACTAATTTTGTAGTTTAAGTTTAGTTTATGTTGAGACACTATTACAATTACAGCACCGTGGTATTAAGCTACGTAGTTCCGTGGTAAGCTACGAGGCTTGTGTTACGGATACAAGATAGTTGATATACTACACATATAAATCTTAAATACATATATATTATACATATAAACATCTATGACTGGAGTACAATCATTTGTGTTCAACAGATTAATGTCCCCAGCGGGACGCGTATCCGCGACCGTAGCGCAGAAAGTAGGGTCACTAACGGCCGAACGTGTTGTAAAATGCTTGTTTCTAGTTTTTTTAATACATTTTTAATTAAATATTCTTTTTAGTATGTGTAAACATAAAACTCATGCGCATTTGATATGTGATAAGTAAATAATGATCTCTGAGACATGAAACTTTCGTCTCGACTAGCTACATCCACGACAAAAACCGAAAAAAAAAAAAACGTATTTTTAAGAAAGTATTATGTTAGAGAACTCAAAACCTATATAATTATAACAAAATGGTAATTTTTTTGGCTAATAAGTTTTCTTCAATACAGAAACACTTGGGTAATTGACAGATTTACTCCTTATAAAAGAGTCGACTTCATTAGCCGCGCACGTTCAATTTAGATGTTCATATTCAGGGTTCCCCTTACAAGTCGGTGATCACTTCCGGTTTTAACCCTGTTAATCACTGAGACATCCCTGAATATGTAGCGCTTTTTGGATATAATGAAGTCAATCTCGTTCTTTGTAGTATTATCGGGGCTTTGCCAGGTCCACTTCCTTTGAGGCTTTTTCTGAAAAAATGAGTTCATCAGAAAAAGCCTGGGCCTCGAGGAAGTTTACTAACATTTGCCCTCGATGGTTCCTCAGTCCATAACCAAATGATCCAACCCTCGATTCGAAATCTTCTTGTACTTCCACTTTGGCATTGAAGTCACCCATAACAACAGTGTAGTAAGTGTTGGTACAAGACATAGCCTTAGCTATGTCTTCGTACATGGCTTCGACTTCGTCGTCAGAATGTGTAGACGTAGGAGCATACACTTGTATAACCTTCAAGAAGTATGTTTCGGTAATTTTCAATACAAGGTACGCTACCCTCGCCGACACACTGCCAACCTCTACGACGTTGTTTTTGAGTGACTTATGGATTAAAAATCCAACACCATGGATGGTTGGTGCCCTTCTCGGAAGAAGAATAAGTGACCAGCGTAACGCGACCACGGTACGCCCATGACTCTGTCTGACCATATCGCTCTCAGACTCCGGTGGGAAGACTACTCGACACGACCAGTTAAGGCGCAGGACCGGCTTTACGTGCTCTCCGAGGCACGGGGGTGACACACCGTCAACTTCCCAACTCCGGGCTATTACTGAGACTTACTAAACGGAAGGACTCAATAATTAAACTTGGCCCGACCCGGGGCTCGAACTCAGGACCTCTCGATACATGACCGTACATGCTAGCCACTACACCACCGAGGCAGTTTCTGGTACACCTCTGATAGCAGCAGTGGGCGCTGAGAGCAACTCCTTGGTCATTGTGATCTGCCAACAGTTGGTATGCATAAATGCATTTACGAGCATTAAAAATAAGCACATAAACTAACTTAATTCCTTATATTATTGGGCAATACAGAATAAACAAAATAGTTTACGAAATAATTAAAATGGTTCAAATAGTTGAGACTAATTCATATCAGTAATATACTGAAAATACCAACTTGATCAGAAAAATAGATTTAAACGCTCTATGAAAAATGCTTCCTCTCACATTCTACTTCAACCTGAATGTGTATGGAGCACAAAGAAAAGTATACCGCTACTGTAATGTATCTCCCTTATCACTTACTGATAATAGTGACCAGGCCTCGTACAATGCCAATTCAATTTGTTATAATAACCAGCTGTATACGTTGTAAAAAGAACTTTATGTGCTTAAAAAAGAGTTGAAATCAGATTGTTTGAAAATTTTAGCATATGGGTAATGCTTGAACTAAAGGTCAAAGAACATAGCTGATTATTTGCTGCAGCGGTTGAGAGTACTTAGAATAAAGAATGGCGTTTCGATATCTAATGGATTGTTGTAATAATTAAAGATATTGCATAGTAGTATTGCGCATGCGCATTTGGGGTGGCATATTTTTAGGAGGCTAGTGCTTACAGAAGAGTTAAGATAAAGTAGGAAAGGAAAGTAGCCTAGCCTTAGTAAGGTAGCTTAAGTATGTATACATACGTACGGTATAATGTTTATCGGTATCGCATGGACTGTTTCAGCAGACCTGCCATTGTTTTTCCTGCCAGTTCTGATCCATTGTAGCTCTACATACTTGTGTACTTTAATATCTCTCGCGCAGAGATTTAGAGGTTAAACCTGTGAATTGGTTAATACCGTTCCATCGTGCTATTCATATAGTTAGAAATTAGAAACTTTAATTTATATTGATATGTCGCTAAGTAAATAAATAATAAAAGCCCTAAAATTCTATTTTCTAGTAGCAGGTCGATAAAAAAAGTTTCTTTAGACTTTAGGTTTTCATAAACTACACCTTATCACTTTTGTACAGTCACCGGACGAAAAAATATATATTCGCATCCAAAAGGACGCGTTATCTGAGCCCTGACCCTGCGAGTTATCACAAAAAGTTCACTAGAGAGTTAGAATTTTTTCATCCTGCTCCAGCGATAAAAATTTTAAATCCCGCATGACAAATTATATGAAAGCAAAAGGTCATCATTATTATCTGACTTAACGCAAATTCTCAAAAAATATTTGACCAACGAAGCTTGGACAAGATAATTTATACTAATTTTATAACGAGGCACAGTTTGTTTGTTTGTTTGTTTGAACGCGCTTATCTCAGAAACTACTAATTCAATTAAAGAAATCTATTATTCCTAACCCTGTTCGAAATACGTGAGTAGACAGACATAGTATGTTAAACTGCTTCAGCTATCTTAATTTATTGAGCGTTCTCATGCCTCAGTTTAACAAAGCATGTTTCCAAAACAATAATTTAATAGATTAATGTTAATTCTACCCGAAAATTAGTTGTCTGTGGAAACCCAAAATTCTACACAACAAACTATTTCGACCAGAACTTTAACGAAACTTTATACTGAAGTCTAAGTCAAACTTTGCAAGTTAGCACTTCACGTAACGGTTGCTAATCATCTCATCAAAGAGAAGCTAGATGTTTTAAATTAAACAAACAACGATTACGTATAGAAAGAAGTAACAATTTCGTTAAAATTTATAGTATCACATAAATAACGAGAAGAGAGTATATGGGACAACGATATAGAGCGAACCAGATATTTCTTTTTCACTGAGATAAAGGATACCAAAAATCAAAATAAACCGCGAAAGATCTAAAAACATACTTAGTTTTATTTAAAATGTTGAGTATCCATATCAGTATTTTAGGAACACAAATTTAAAATTACAGTTTTATATACTCGTACATTAAATAAATAATTTAAGTCTAAGGCCAGAGCTTTTGGTCTAGCTATAAGGTCCAAATGGAAAAAAATAATAACATTTGTTTTTGTTTCAGGTAGTATAAGCTCTATCTGGAAAAGCATGTCATAGTGTCGCGAAAGAGTGAAACATAATCAAAATGACGTTGTGGTATCCATCCAATGTGGCTGTGCGGGCGATAGTGTTTATTTTAATATGTGCAACGTCTGAAGCACTCTCGGAGGAGAGGGAAGAGCCTCACAAGTATACGATAGAGGAGCTTATTTCGACGCATTTCGAAAATAAACAATCAAATGACCTTGGAATGGACCCTTGTAAAGCTGGTACGTATTATATTAATTCTTTATATTGACTAAAATATTCACATATGTTAGCAGTATTTCCATATATCTTTTGGATGTAAATTATACTCGTAATCAAATGGTACTTTTTGGTTTTAAGCGCTACTTGAGGCCGGTACAATTTTGTTTTTTTTTCGCATGTTGGTATTGTTTTGAATATTTATACTCTCATCAAAGGATTCATTTGGAAAGCTAAAATTGAAACGAAAAGTACTTTAATGTGTGAAATATTTGTACTATATCAAGGACTGCAATCTTTAAAATATATATTTTTAGCGCATACTATGCACTCAAATAACTTTTTTTTATAAAAAAATATTTCTAAAATCGAACCCGTAACATAATCAGAATCATATCCTCAATAAATAGCATACGATGGTTTGGATCCATGACACAATAATATTTTATAAATATTAAGTAAAATACGTTAATATTACGAGTATACTCTAAGTACATATTTAAATTATATCGCAACCATGGAAATTACAATTTGCGTCTTCTTATCTCCAAAAGAGACTAATATTTTGCAATCAAAAAATATATTCTAACATTTACGAAAATTATGATATTTGCGTTTCCTTAAATCACAATCTTATCGTTTCGCTGCCGCGAATTTCAATAGGAGCTCTCGGGATAGGTTTTATCACAAGTTGATTTCAATTTTAGAGCTCTTTAACGCCGCTGTGGAATTTAATATATTACCGACTTTCTAGATATTATTTTTTATTACAATATTTTTAATAAAGCTTTACTTTTCAGTTTTAAAAGAGAAATAGAAAAATCTATAAGAAGTAAAGACATTTTTAATCACGAACAAAGAGAATATCTAAATTTATTTTTATTCATCAGTTTGTTTGAAAAATGTCACTTATTTTCGTGACAGGCTCCCAAAAAAACTCATTAATTAATCGTCTACTCTTTTGCTTACTAATATATTAGTTATTGTATATATTATCATTTTACCTTCATGTACCTAGTCGGTTAGAAAAAAGTATTAGCCACAACATTTTCCGCGTGTTAGTTGGTAATGATATTAAAAAATAAAAATAAGTATCGAGAGAAAAAAGCCTATGTGTGATTCAATTTTATATCTCAGTGTTCTCTTATACATAGCATATAATCACGCAAAAACCAAACCGTGAATGGATCTGGAGGAAAAGCACAGAGTAATAGTGTTTGATTTATTTAATTAAACGATTTACGTATATATTCTAGGAATAATCAGTTTCTAACCAATATTAACAATTACTATAGACATTATTCGGTTCATAAAAAGTACTATCGATATAAAAATTTGGCAATTTCTATAGAGATCTATAGTGTCCGCAATGATTGACGTCACGAGTCGCCAAACTTTATCACCGGCAAACGTTCGCTCGTAAATTGAAAACTGGCACTCCATAAGCTTTTAAAGTCAATAACGCCGCCCTCATCAATCCACCCGTAAACCGGACAAAACCGGACAATGCTCTTTCATATTCTAGACCAGCCGTAAAAAGGCGAAGCCTTTGTTTTGATACCAAATGGAATTGTTCCTTTCAAAATTTTAATATCACATTTTAATAAATTTCAAAGTTGACTGAAAACTATTTATTGATTTCCTTTAAAGCGTGTTAGGTAGGATATTAAGGCAGTGGTAGCCTAGTGAAGCTAGTTCAAATCGCGGCTGGCAACTCTGATATTTTCGGGTGCAAATTGTTTCTACCATGATTAACATTAGTTTTTGATAAAGGGAAGCTTCTTGAGAGTTACATTAACTACAACTTATAATTTAGACATGAGAAGCCTGCCGACCGCTCTAGGCCAGCGTGGTGGACTATGGTCTGATCCCTCTTGGGAGGCTCGTGCCCAACAGTGGGATGTTAAGTAGGACTGATATAAATGAAAAAGTTTGCATGTATATTACTCCCTCATGCAAATTAGTGCAACATAACTTGTAAGGAAATCATTTACGTGTAAATACCTTAAAGGAAAGTGGTAGCCCAGTGGTAACGCGCTCGCTTGAATAACCGAGTGATGCGGGTTCAAATCCGGGTCTCGTACCTCTGATATTTTCACGTGCGAGTGACGTATTTTCACGTTGAAGGAAAACATCGTGAGAAAACCTGCATGTCCGAGAAAACCTAGCAAGTTTTCTAAGACATGCGAAGTCCACCAACACGCACTATAGGCCAGCGAGTTGGACTGTGACCTGATCAAGGAGATCAGGCCATAGTCGTACTGAGGGAGGTCCGTGCTCAGCAGTGGGATGTTAAAAAGGGATGACATGACATGACCTTAAAGGAATTAGGTATAAAAATGAAAGTTTTTCGTTCATATAAAAATAATGATCCAAAAATGTTAAATATGGAATTTGTCACCTTGACGAATGTTTTAATACATTTATTTGCCCATTTGCCTCAGGTCGAATAATTGTACGACATTGGTAAAAATGTTTTATTATGAAATTCTCGGCTTAAGTGAGGAGCCTATCTCACGAGAAAACTCGTTACGCAAAGTGATTTGGAGAAAAGCTTTGAATAAAACGCCTCTTCTATAATACTTCATAATTGCTCTGTAAATCGTTGAAAATAAATTATATTACCTTTTAGACAATTTAGCGGACGTGTATAAGCACGCTTTTATTTCTTAAGTCGTATTCCATTATAATTACTAGAATTTTCCGCAGCTCCGCCCGCGTTCTAAAGACCGGAAACCACATTCTTTGATATGACATACCGGTTATCATCATACCACATACTCTGTCCATTAGTTTTCTCGTGATGTTGTAACAGACAAACGGACAGACATGCAGATATACAGACAAAATTCTAAAAACTATAGGATCGGCCTCTTATTGATAATTATGACTATTTCAATAAGATTTTCCAAGAAATATTCAAAGTACAGATTCGACTCAGAATTTTATAATATTATGTATACATTAGAAAAAATTTTGTGCGTATGTGTGCGCTGAGTGCATGTGTGTCAGGACTACCTGAGTACAAGTATAGTTAACTACTTTTATTTTTTTAATGTATAAAGTTTAAAAATTTCTTGATTTATTATAAAGTACACAAGTAATCTATGAAATATTGCAGAATAAAAAATATTTATTGTTAATAAGCACCTGTAGGTAGTCATTGTGTTTAGATCCAGACCCATTTAACTCTCAAATCACGAGGAAAAAGCTTTGTGACTCGTAAGAGTGTGTATGAATAATGTCTGCGGAAAAAGAGAAACACTCGAATCTCTATTTACTTTGAAATGTGCTTACAATGAAAGTGTATACTTTTTTTATTTACATTATTATAAAGAAGTACATATTAGTCATTAATACTGTAAAGATTATCAACACTTTTTATATTAGCTTCAGTTTTTTATAATATTCAGATGATATTTGAATATTACTTTTAAATATATTTTAAATAAAACGACTCAAACGACAGACTCTACTTTGGCCATTAATGCTACACATTAGAAACTTCGAGAATTTAAAATCAAAAGAAATCCGCGAAAAATTCAAATAAAAGATGTGATTGAAAATGTTAAATATACGATTAAATTTTAAAATATGACAGATATATTTGAATTTAGAAATTACCTACTTTTAAGTAAATATTATAATTATTAATCTCTTATAATAATCGGATAGGGAACAATTTGCAAGACTTTTGCAGGACTCAAACTCAAGTATAAGCGTAAGCTCGTTAGGTACTAAACAATATAAAGCTTTTAATTCCAGAATATTATACTCGTATATCTTAATAATGAAACGAACAACGTTAAGTAGGAAATTTACATAAAATGCGTATTTTTAAAACGTTTCTAAGTTGGAAATTTACATAATATATATAAAAACGGTTCACGGTTCATATTTTTAAAAGATCTAAACGCAACACGCACTTGCTCTGCCATATAACATTTAAGAATTCATTTTACGACATTTACAGGCTGAATGTAAGTAGGACGACGGCTTTTATAGATAATAGATAGGACATGCCACACCGCGCCGTTAACACCTGCAGCTTTCTCAGAGCTTTGAATTAATAATAACAAAGTTTTCGTTTTTTTTTACATTTTTAAACTTGCAGCGCTTTCTTCTACAATACTTTCGGAAATAATAAGTAGAATATAGAATTTAATTTTCGGTATTGTAACGTTGCTACAAGTAAGAACTAAAATTTATTAGTTAAATAACATCTACTCGATTTCAAATACAACTTTCATTATACATTTTCGAACACAGAGAATGTTTTAAGGACAATAATAATAATATTTCAACATAAGTCAATTGTTGTATCACTTAATAAATTTGATAACCAAGTTACTGTAAATTTGTAAACTTTTACAAGTTTTCACAACAGTTAAATTATATACCTACCAAAAAATAAAATTAAAAGTTTCCAGAATAAAATTAAAAGATAAAATTAAAAGAAATTTTTTTTTGCTTTATGTCATTACCATTAATTTATGAAGAGTGCATACAGACTTTACTTTGGCGCTTGCGGAGGAAACTCCAAGTGAGTTTTTACGTTAGTAGTTAGTTTTAAGTTAATTCAAACTATTAAGTTAATATTTCATGCTAATAATATATATAACAGATAATACTTTTAAGATAATACTGTTACAAGCACTGTTTGTTTTTGGCTGGTACGAGTATAATGTGGCTTGTACCCTCTTTAAAGTTTGTTTTACGGACTTAACGTAACAGTGTCGAAATACCAAAGTCGAAGACTATGATACGTAGTAAAATATAGGCCACTATTAATAATATAATTTGTCTAAAGGTGGCGCTGTCTGTGTATTTTTAGATGAGATGATGATGAGAGATGATGAGATTTAGATGAGATTAGATGTGTTTTGTATTTTTTCAAACAAAACACATCTACACACCAAGATAAGTCAGTAATAAGTCGCTAGTAACCGATAATACTATGAATCAGAAAAAAACATATCAATGACTATAAAATAAGATGGATATATGCCATAAAAGTATCCGAATTCAAAATATACAAGCTAAATTCTTAAAAAAGGATTTCAAATTTGAACAGAAAAAAAATGGCGGACAGCTTAATACATTACAATTTGAAATGAAAATTTCCTCGACAACATTGATGTAGGGCTTGCAACGTTTTTCAATTTCACAAAAAGAACGTACGCTTCAAATAAATCCTGGGCCGGTTAAGTTTAAATATGGCGGACGTTGGGCTCGACCCTACTTTTGTACATGGGATGGCTGTTTAGCATTTTTTCTCAGTGAATACACATTCCTCGTCTACATACAGGCAGTAAGAAACAGCTCTTAAGATTTTATTAACGTACATTATGAAGTACCCCATTTTTTGTGACTTCGGTTAGTGTTGCTTGTTGTGTAATATTTTTAGTATAGATTTTCTTATAGTATAATATAAATTCTCTTCCGTGAAAATCGGTTATTATAAGAATTAATGAATATTATACAAATAAGACTTCAAAAGGTTAGGAAATTTTATCGATTTCATAATATTTTTATAGTATCGGTTTTATACCTTGTTCCATATTCAAAAAAAAACCCGAACAGTCATTAAAATCGGTCTATTTTTTGCATCAAATCAATATTTTGCGAAAAATAACCAATGCAAATAAAGTCAATATTATTCTTTAGCCCTTAATACTCGTACTATATCATTCCAACTAAAAATACAAATAATGGCACCGAAGTATCTAACAAAATTTGTTAATTTTAATTCAAAACATTTTTAAAAACATTGTTTATTTTAGTTTTATTTTAAACAAAAATACCGGTATTACAAAAATTGTCGCATAAAACGACTCTACACATTTACAATAATTTCTGCTCTAGAACGGAATATAGTAATTCCGCGTCTCTACCGTGTGTGACTCGTGGCAGACAGACGTACTGCACTGTAGTACTCCACTAATAAAGGATGACGGGCGCTACGCATGTCATTCAGGGAATGAGCATGTGATGGCTATATGATTACATCTACGACGCGAACTTTATTACATTTTCTACCGACATTTTTAACAACAACGAATTTTCAAGTACTATATTTGCCATTTTGTTTTTTTTCTGTAAATTGTGGATAGGCACTGTCTATAACAAGTATTTAAACCTCTGAGACGTCAAATACCTTGGTCTCTCCCGTGACCATGGTTGCTGTAAAGCATTTGAAACGTCGGGAACCAAAAATCAAAATAAATTCGCGAGAATATCCGAAAAGATAGTTTCATTTGTAATGTTCAATATTCGCGTAAACCTAAGAAAGTATCATACTACATTTTTGTATTTATGTCTAATGTTTTTGCTCTTTTCCTTTAGAATATACGTTTTTGAATAAGATCGTTTGAAGACCTCAATTATTTCAAGGGTCTTAAAAACTCGAGTTCTGATGGAAAGACCTCAATTATTTTTCGTTTTTCCTATTGTATGTTTTATTATTATACTCTCTTAATTTAATCAGTGCCGAAAAAAATATTAATGGTTTTAAAAAAAATATTCCCATACAAAATTAACAGTTTAAAAAATTTGAATTATCGAGAATAAGATAGAGATTTTTGATAAGAGAATAAGATTTTTGAGAATGTCACAAAAAGCTTAAAAAAAATACAAAAAAATATCATATTCGTCTGAAGAAGGTTTGAGTGGAGTCATACAGACGACAACCTCAGTATGGCCTATTAATAGCTTTTTAATTTTTATATCTGTAGTTGTTTAAACTATAAGTCAATACAATATTGTTAAGCTATTATTAATATGTACCATCTTCGGCTATAACAGTTTTGCTTTAATTTAACATTCCTTTTTTATTGTAAAGTGTCCAATTTTTCTTACGTGACCATAAACGTACGTTGCCAATTGTTGGTAGAGACGTCGTAAAAACCTTATAACCCAACCAGATTCGGGCTTTATACTCGTAAGAAATTGCTCCTTGCAAATCTGTGTCATTTTAGTTTACAAATGAAATTATTATTATAATACTAACATATTATGTTACGGTGAAGGAAAACATTGTGAGGAAACCTGCATGTCTGAGAAAACCTAGCTTAAAGAACTTTATTATCAACAAAGACAGATATTGTCACTTATGTGATAACATAAAATAAAGTAAGTAAAAAAAACAAAACGAAAGATATGTGAAGTTCGCCAACACGTACTAGGCCAGTGCCGTGGACTACTACTGCCTGATCCCCCTCGTACTGAGGGAGGCCCGAGCCCAGCAGTGGGACGTTTAAAAAAGAGTTGAAGATATTAGATATACCTATTACAGTGATTTTCATGACCACACGTTTTGCTCAGTTTGAGATGACCTTACTTTCTGTGCCACAGTCGCGGGTTCAAGCCCCGCTGTGGGCAATCATTTGTGTAATGATCACAAATGTTTGTATTCCAGTCATGGGTGTTTCTATTTGTAATATTATGTGACAACCAGCCCAAGCTACCATACACTCGCTTGGGACATTAATGTATAACAGCTTGGGCTGTCACGTCCGTTGGCCGACTATATGTTTCATAGGCTTTGATGGATCTGTATGGCGATGTGTGTTAATGTCTCTAAAATCTAGATACCTACCAAAATAATATTTGCTAAGTTACATGAAGTAAATGTTTGTATTAACTATACAGATTTAAACATTTAAAGAATCACCATCACCATCATCAGTTATTTACCCGGAATATAACTAGTCGTTTTCGATTTTTAGTATTCTTAAAATACATATAGAAAATGTTTTTAAATATACAATAGGTATTTCGTTCTAAATCACTTAAACAGAAAATTAGCATTTAATACAAAATCTAAAACATATTTTTTTTATTCTAGAGTTAAAATTGACTATATCAATATTTGACTAAAATTAAATATTATATATTTGCTATTTCCACTTTAATCAGCCATAATATCAGTCACAGCCATATACAAGCATCAATATGGTAAGTGCAATTTAATTAAAATAATCTGTAACTTAAAAAAATGCCCAAAAAATCATACAATAAATCGTACATCTATCCATCAGTAAGCTTCCGGCCCACATGTTACATCAAACTAAAGGAAACAATGGAAAAACTATAGCATTCTAATTAAAACTTATACGTTAAGGGCTATATATATAAAGCTAATATAGTCACCTCACGTCACGTCATCAAAAATATATTAACCGTCACATAAAGTAATTAATCGTTTAGATCGAGATACCAAATGATAACTGAATATAACTAACTCTTTATAATTTATACTATATTTGTATTGCTTCGTTGGTCTAGTCTGAGTCTAGGTCAAGAAATTCTGTAATATGCTATAATTTGAATATAATAATATTAAATATTATATACATCTTAACTTAGAAAGTCCTTTAAAACAAGTTCACAGACAACAGTCAGCGTAAGCCTCTAGCTCTAGAAGCATTAAATTTTGAACAACAGTTTCTTATAGAATATATAGTCTATCAAAGGTTTTTAAAAACTCATCACTCACACGACGACAAAATCAACCACAAACAAACCCTCTCTCCCCAACATGCGTTTACCTGACGTGATGGTTGGGCTCATAAGCGTCCGGCAATCCAGCCGGACACAAAGCCAAGAAATGCACTGCCCACCTCAGGGTAGTATGCTATACGAGTTGCTGGGTTCCTGGTCTCTGCTCTGATAGCAGAGTGGACCGTTGGAGTAATTTCGAGACTGTAATGGTCTACTTCGGCAGACCTACCGGGGCCATGTATACATCATTGTACGTTTCATAGATATATAGATTTAATTCCTTTATTCACTTAAACGCTTCACTTTATACATTTTCAAAGATAAACTATGAAACTTCGACATTTTGTGAAACAACACTTCATATTTTAACTTTATAAGCCCTTTAAGTCTGTTTTATGCTAGTTATTCATTAAGCCTTCCTAGTATTTATTATTACTTTATGAAACTAAAATGACTCTTAATACTTTTACTTTATAGCTCAAAATACATAAACTACATTTCCATTTCTGTATCAGGTCCAACCAGACCTCATTATAAATGGCTAGAATTTTACGCTACATTTAATATTAAGTTTATTTCAGTACTGACATTGACCTAAAATTTATTGCTATTTTTACTTTCTTTAAATAGCACTTTTGTTATCTGTGGACTTAAAAGCTTTTTCGTCTTTTCATTTTAAAAATTCATTGGGAACTAGCTTTAGTCCGCGACTCCTTTTGTGTTATTTGGAAAATAAAGGTAGTGTTTACTTACTAAAACCATTATAGCTTTCTAGAACATAAAAAAATTAGGGTGTCTGTTTAGAAATATGTAGGTTACAAACAAACAAATTATATTCATTATTAGCCATTCCCGCGGCTCCACCTACGTGCTAATCACTATTAAAAATAGAGATTGGTTGTAGAAGGATGAAAATTTAGGGTTATAAGTAATTTTTGAAGTCAAATCAAAGAAAAAATTAAAAAAAATGAAATAGAAACTAAAAAATCTGGAGAAGACCACCCTTATCACCTAAGAGAATAAAAACTAGCCTACGACCTATTCTCAGACCTACCAAATACATATACATAAAAAAATCATAAAAACCGGTCAAGCCGTTTTGGAGGAGTTTGATAACAAACACTGTGACACGAGATTTTTATAAATAAGATAAAATTTAAGTAATTAGGTACTATTACTACATATATCATAATAATTGTTCTCCTTTTAATACGACGGTGAGCCGGCTATTGTCCACTTTGCTGAAAAAATGAGAATTTGCGGATATTACATGGGTTTCATAAATTTGCTAGATTCTCCAGAAGCAGCTACTAGGTAGGTAGACCTAACTAGATTTAAACCCGCTTCATATGGTCTCCCAAGCGAACGCGTTACTTTTGTGCTACCACTGCCTAACTCATTGGCAGTTATTACATTGCTCATCGATATCTAAATAAACGTAATCTTAAATAACTGAATAATAATTATAATTAATGACATGTTGTCACTCCGATCGACTGCGGCTTCTCACTCATACACAAGTGCGCTCTCTATTCCTGTTAGTTGTCACTCTCATACTTCAGTGGGACAATATTTCACCACTGGAGGACTTACTTGCTTTCTGAGGCAAAGAAGCGAAAAATCGCCAACTTTGGGCTGTAATTGAAACTTTCTGAACAGAAACAGTTGTTGAGTATTAAGTTTGGCCAACTCGGGACTAGAACAAAGGACCTATAGGCTTGTTAGCCATACATACTGGTTATTAGAACAAAATCACAATCCCTCACTTCTATGTTTGTAACTTTAAGGTATGCGAGAACTGAATTCAATACTACTGATGTCGATATGACATTCGAGACAATAATTCCATTATAATGAAAAATAAAATTTAAATCAAATCAAAAATATCTGAAAAACTAAAATGTTTCAACGAAATTTCGATTATAAATTTCAATAGACTTGTTGCAAATAAAAGTAAAAATATCGAAGTATAAATTGAAATCAAATGCCTATTCAAATATTAATCCTTTCAAACTGCTTTCAAAAGATATAAAGTACTTTAAATTATGGGAAAAAGACCTTAATATCGTTAAGCTCATTGAGATTTTAAGCAAACGATAATTCAAAAAGTTGTGATACTTTCGTTTGAGGATAAATGTAGAGGGAAAATGTCTCATAATATTTTGCATTTGTGTTTGTTTTTACTCACTTCTTGTAATTAAATAATTATTTAGGGTAATTATTTTGAAGCCATTAAGTAATATTTTGTTATATACGATTTATTCTGACTTCGCTTTGGGTTCATCCTTTACGCAAAAGACAATGTATCCCACGGGACCGTACATTATACAATGCAACCTCTGTGCTATTCACGGGTGCTATTCCTTAAAAAAAAATTACTCTAAATAAAAAAAACAAATTGATTTTTTTTATTGATTACTAAGGTTACTAAACAAAAGAAAAATAATCGTTTAAAAAATAAAGAAGAAAAAGGTACTGAGCAGATGATAAATACATTTATAGATAACATACTCCCTTAGTATTACAACGATGAACATTGCATCGTATTTTATTTAAGTGTAACGAGAGCCCACTAAAGTACAAACATTTACTTTTGCTAAGCAAATATCTCAATGTCTATATTCTCTCAAGTCTCGAGCTTTCAGCATTGGCATACTTGAAATCTAGACAGCTTAACTATTTTCATGTTAAAAAAGATAATTTACAGTAACGCAAACGTATAGTAAAATTCTAACTCAGTCGGAAATATTGCGTAAAATACATGCATAATAACATAATGTCCGAAATAAATCGCTTTTTTCTAAAATCAGCCAAAAATCCATAGGTTTTGGCAATTAATGATAAATTCACTATTTGTTTTAACCAATTTAACAATAAATAAACTTAGTTTTCTAGTTAAAAAATGTAAATGTAGAAAATATTCAAATATGTATGTTTCAAATACTTTTGTATGACATTAGAGTTTATGTAGTGTATTTTCCATTTGGACAAAGCTCGCTAGTGATGTATATATTTAATAAAAAAATAATTTAAATAACCACTAGGAATTTAGTTGAAACAATTAGTTTTCCCCCCAAAAACTACTTCATTACTTACGAGAGAAGCACTTTCAATAACGAACTTTGTTATCGGTACGAAGAGTCTTGAATTAATATAGATCTTAGACAAAACGTCTTAATTTCAAGATAATAGAGGATATATTTGCGTGATTCGCCCATCCCATAACGTGTGACACGCAAAGCTCCACTTCATTTACTGATATTGTATACGAAAGGACGTTCAACAATAAATGATGGTGTTGAACTATAGTATCGATAGTGATGTACCTATACATAAATATAATTGTACATACATTGCTTTTAAGTTTAAATTACAGCTGCTTGATGTGTGAAGTGATTCATCTCTTAGTTGTCAAACCGGGCCTATTTCGTTGGGCGTAAGTTCAAATAAATAAAACGGTTTTTATAATTTTCAAATTGAATAAAAGTAGCCTAAGTATCTCCTTATAACATTAGCTATTAAAAATCCCGCCAAAATCGGTTCAGCCGTTTCAGACATTATCCGGAACAAACAGACAGATAGATGGACATAAATAAAAAAATAACTAAGTGTTATATTTTTATAGCCACTCCTATTTTTACTACTAGGTTTATTTTGGAGGCAATGGTAATAAATATGCGGCCACCTGAATTGTAGTCATCACTAGCGAAGCGAAACCATTTTACGATCGCAACTGTCCGAGCCTAGCGAATACATTGTGTTCAATGTTTCGTCGAAATTATGTGGGTGCAGGTGCGTTCGAATTCAGCATAAAGAATTTTAAAACTATAAATCAGCATATAATGCGTTAAAAATACTCACGGTTCTATATTTTATTTCTAAGTTCTAATAATATCTATGATAATGTTAACTTTGACTTAATATACAACTAACGACATACTCTCGCTTAGTTTAAGGTACAAATAATATTGTAATACTTTGGTTTTATATAAAACTATAATAATATATAAAATATTATTTCGCCATATTATTACACAGTCACTAAAATCACTTAGACAAGTATGCTTAGTAATTAGATCAAAACAGATGCTAGTGAGGAGGAATAATTGTTATAAAATTTTTGCTTTGAAGACAGACAGACACACAAACGGCCAAAGAAAGATAAATAAAGCTTATATAATGAACTGATACCATTATAGTAGTTCCCATCACTAGTATAACGGAAACGGGCGGCTCGTTTACGAACGCAACTGTCCAAGCTTAGAGCGCACTATACGCCCTATTGTGTGAACACTCATTGGACATGTATCAAAATGTATGAGTACAGTTGAGTATACAATGTGATAAAGTAATAATTTAAAATACTGTCTTTAAAGTTGCAGATTGATTTTATTTTTTTACTTTATCGCGGACAAATCAATTATAAACTAAAAGTAACAAGGGTCATAATCATCTAAAAAAATTTATGGAAATAAAAAAAAACACTATAATATACAAAGGACTATAATAATTACTAGGACTATAAAGCATAATTACATGCCATAATATCACTCTTAGATTGTATATCTTAAAATCAAGAAAAGCAAATATGAAATAGATCATTATTAAAAAGTATAGAATTTGTAAAAATAATAGTGAAATATGATGACCAATGAAAAAGATGTAAAAATAAAATTCCACTTTAAAATAAAAAAAAGTTTTAACGTTTCTATCGGTGACAGTACTATAGTCAATCGACAGGAGTGCCCCACTCTATTCATCGATATATCTATGGGAAATGTTCAATACGGACGGACACACAATATGTCCAACACTAATATTATTATATAATTTACGTCTACTATTTACTAGAGAACTATCTTCGCTTTGAATTAATTAAGTAATTTTAATAAGCTATTATGTATGTGATGTAACTACATGAAACATTATGTATGAGATAAAATAGGTCTAAGCTAACTTTTATGCTAAAAAATCTTTACTGTTGCCTCATTTGATTCATTCTTTGAAAAAAAATATTCGTGAACAATATGATAATATATTAAATAATATTACTTTTGATATAAATAATATTACATACTTAGCTTTGACAACACGTTTGGCTCAGTTGGTAGTTAAGTACTTTCTGCGCCAGCGGTCGCGGGTTCGAGTCCCGCTGGGGGCATTGATTTGTTGAGCACAAATGTTTGTACTCCAGTCATGGGTGTTTATATTTATAATATGACGTATATATTTAAAAAAAATATATGTGTAGTATATCAACTATCTGTTATCCGTAACACAAGCCTCGTAGCTTACCACGGAACTAGATAGCGCTGTTGTAATAATATCCCACCATATTTATTTATTTATTAGCTTTTAAGAGTAGGTATGTAATACTATTGAGCTGTATCCTCGTTGCCTTAGATCGCAAGTTCTATTCTTATTTTTATTTCTACGCAAAACATATTATTGCTTCTTATTAATATGGCTTTATTAAATTCAATGTATGAAACATTTGGAGCTCTTCAAACAGAACATGTAATAAAAACACAATATTATGGAAAGTAATAAATATCTCACTTAATAAAATGTTCCAAAGTTTTGCTAACAAACGATCAATATGTGGATATTGTATTATAAAAATAATAAAGAAGGGCTGGATCGACAGCTTATATATATATTTTTTAATTTTTCTATTTTTTAACTAAATAATTTGCTCGGAAAATTGAGAAAATTCGGAAAAATACCAATTTTTTTCCTTACATTTTTTGTTAAGACACGTCTACATTAAGGCAATGTGCACAAAAAAAAAAATTAACTGAAAAAACATTATTATTGTAGCATTCGCCAGTAATTAACAGTTTAAATTTTATTATTGGCCACTACTGATAACCTCACTAGAGTTCTGAGAATTCATGAATGCACAACATAGTATTTATCTATTGACTTATAAATTATATTCACAAAGTAATGTATCAGTTTGGAATTAATTTCTATCAACATGATTTAATAGAAATCAGTTCAACTTTTATAAGCGACTAGCGACTCACCCTCGCTTCGCTCGGGTTTCTCGGGTGTAACCTCTTTAGTGTAGTTTAAAAATGACGTAATTTCCATATATAATCGCGTAAGAAACGCTTTCATTCGACCATTTTTTCTCCGATTCACTTTGCAAAACGGACTACCACGTAAAAGCCTTTTTATTTTTCGTTTTTTATATAACCTATGACACTCAGAAATAATGTGGCTTTCTATTGGTGAAAGAATTTTTAAAATCGGTTCAGTAGATCCCGAGATTACCCCTTACAATTTAACAAATATACAAACACACAAACTTTACTTCTTTATAATATTAGTATAGATGGTAGGTTAACTGTAATGTTTTGGCTTTCTTCTATTTATCTTACGCTATATCTTCTTCTTCGGTAATTTTAACCCATGTTCTGTTACTATATTTTTTGTTAATAGGTTATGTTCAAAATTTAAAAAAACAGGGATTTTTGAAAAATTTGCTTTTATATTTGGAATAATTAGATTAAATTAATTTTGAAGATGATGTATCTTTTTCGTAACAGTACCGAATTGTCGAGATTTATTTTAGTAAGTTATTACTTTATGTCTTAAAAATATTATTAGTAACAATTACAGTTAAACACTTACGATATTCTTAGTAACCTCAAAACTGTCTAATGTTAAAATTACGATATTCTTAGTAACCTCAAATCTATCCTTTAACAGTTTTTTGCATCATACTGTCCCGCAAGATCAAAGTATTCATACCGTGATAAAAAGTAGTCTCTGGCCAAGTTGTTACAAGAAAGGGATATCATCATACATTTTCACAATTACTTCTAATAATAGCCGTATAATATCGACTACATCTTATCGCCTCTCCCAGTGAAAATAGTGACAGCTACCTCATTTTTCGACTAAAGAATCCGCATCGCTATTTATCGGAGAAATGTAGCTCGCAGCACCATCTAGCTCCACGATAAGCAATACATACAATATGGATACCAGATAGTTGATACACTAAACGTATATAACTTAAATACAAACATTTTATAAATATAAACACCCATGATCGGAATACAATCGTTCACGCTCATCACGCAAACCAATGCCCGTAGCGGGACTCAAAGCCGCGACCGCTGGCACAACAAATAAGCTCACATCAAACTGACCAAACGCGTCTTCACATTTTTGATACAAACCTTTTTATGAAATTCCATATTATATACATAGATCATTTTTGAATACTGAAGTAAAATCACTACATATTATAAAACAAAGTCCTATGCCGCGTCTGTCTGTCTGTTCGCGATAAACTCAAAAACTTTGCGCCGATTTTCATGCTGTTTTCACAAATGGATTGAGTGGTTCTCGAGAAAGGTTTCACTATATAATTTAGTAAGTTTTTGTATACATTTACTAGCGAAACCCACGGCTTCGCTCGAGCTATAGCGCTAGTGAATTAAATAATAAAAAGTCACAATAATAAATTGATTTTATTATAATAAATAAATAGAGAAAAATGAAACGAAAGTAACTAAACCATCTATGATGAAATAATACAACTTCCGTGTTTCGAAAGTACGAGTATCAAGTGTAAAGAAGCGCGAAATATCGCGGCGGTGACAGCTCGGTTTATATTCACACACTATTGGACATAATGTGAGAGAAAATTGAAATTACGTACGCACTGTTTGTTAGGTATTGGTAACTACAGAAAATATATTACTTTCTTAGGTTTACGCGAATATTCGACATTTTAAAAGAAACTACCTTTTCGGATTTTGTCGCGGATTTATTTTGATTGACTGACTGACTGTCTCTCCCGTGACCATGATTGCTGTAAAGCATTCAAAACGTCGGGAACTTCATCGGGAGTTTAATTTATAATACAGAAAATATGTTGGGATATTAGTATACACAGCGCCATCTAGTTCCGTGATAAGCTACAAGGCTTGTGCTACAGATACCAGATAGTTGATACACTATACATTATATATGTACTTTAAATACATACATATTATATAAATATAAGCACTCATGACTGGAGTAGAAACATTCGTATTCAACGAATGAATGCTCCCAACGGGACTCGAATCCGCGACCGCTGGCGCAGAAAGTAGATTCATTACTAACTAAGCTATACGTTTCCTAAAAATATGTCGTTTAAAATAAAATAAATATAATATAACAAAATAAATATAATAGTCCTTCGGCGAGCAGTTTGTGATTACACGATAAACAGGAACGTATTAGAGTTGAGACCACGCCTAGGCAAATGTAGTGTGGGACGGCTTGCGGGTGGACCGATTTGATAAAGGTGGTAGATTCAGGATGAATGCGGGCTGCCCAAAATCGGGATGGTTAGCGTTCTATCGGGGAAGGTTTTCATTCAGCAGTGGACGGCAATAAGCTGAAAAAAACTTAACAAATAGGAACATAAATAAGCTTACGCCAAGATATCGTATCCAACAAGTAAATAAATTCTTCATGGTCCTCACTAAATAAGATACGCATATAGTGAAATTTCACAAAAATCTATGTGAGATTTATCTTTTTAGCAATTTAATAATAAAATTAGTTAAATAAAATTAGTACCGACTTAAAAAAGACTAAAACTAAAAAAATATTAATTGATAAAATTCATTTACCTACTATTATGGACACCTAAATAGATATTTTCAGTGTCGATGTCAGCCGATTATAGGTACATCAATTTAATGATATAAGCTTTGCGATGACTTATATCGGTAGGTAGGTATATGTAGGAACTAAAAATAACTTTTTAATATCGAGTAGTGAGCCTGATGAAATTCCTAAAAGGTATTGTAAACATAACCTTATATTATTCCTTCAGTAGATAAAATTACTAAAGCCTTTCCTTAGTATTTGACCTCATCATTTAACTAACTCTTATGCAAAATTGTACTATAGTAACGCTATAATCCACAGTTCATATTAAAAAAAATATTGTATGTAACAAGACAAATAAAAAAAAACTATTTTTGCTTTTTACATAATTTGTAATTAGTCGAAAAATGTATAAATAAAACCTATTAACATGCTGATACTTGTTCACTTCATCTCTTTAATATCGTCGTGCCAATTTTATATTAAAAAAAACTAGCGAGTAGCCCTTGCTCCGCTCGAGTTCGTCCCAAAGTAAATGTAACGGTTAGTACTTAGTAGATGTTTCTAAGATATGAGTTTTTCCTGCAGTAAAATGATCTTTATACTGACCCAAATTACACCTAATTTCATCAAAATCTGTCGAGTGGTTTTGTCGTGATGCATTCAATGACATATAGACGAAAATTCTAAAAACTAAAAATTTGCCTCTGAATCGATTATATCAAATAAGATTTTCCGGAAATATAAACCATAATGTATATTAAATTAAGGGTTTTCTTTGATTCGTTCGCAGTTCTGGAGCATATCTGGACCGTATAAGATTTTTACGGTAAAATAATTAGATAACTTGGGTCGGAAAAATGGGAAACATTATAATGTTCATGTCAGTCTAACAAGAGAGGTCCTTACTTAAAAACAAGAGTTTTTTATGTGGATTGAAATATTATACAGTATATATAAAATAGTTAAACACTTAATTATAATAAAATACGAGCAAACCAGTTCAGAAAAGCTTGTATATGAATCAATATTCAAATGTCATCATAACTCGACTCTGCATTTCAAGCACTTGCCTAACGACTAGGCAAGGCGGGCGACTATTGTAATTCGTCCTGTCTAAAAGGCTGGCGTCAGATGATAATTTGAAAGTTGGCTCCAAAACGGCAGTCTCAGTCTCTCATAAAATACGTATGATACTTAAATGCACGATTCTGTCTTAAAGTGGATTAGAATTATTTAAAGCAGCTCTAGTAAATAAAATCTACTTCCTTTAAAAGCTCGTTTAAAAGCCGTCTTGATAACGCGTTTGACTCAATTTGTTTGTGTTAGTGACCCTACTTCTGCATCAGCGGTCGCAGGTTCGAGTTCCGCTGGAGGCATTCATTGGTTGAGCACGAACGTTTGTACTTCAATCATGGGTGTTTATATTTATAAAATGCATGTATTTAAAGTTTTATATGTATAGTGTAACAACTATACTATGCTATGGATACCAGATTCGTAACATGAGCCTCGTAGCTTACCACGGAACTAGATGGCGATGTGTGTAATAACGTCCCAACATATTTGACGATTCAGAAAACTTACCAAAACATTTCAACGCTTACAAAGACACTTAAAATTACATTATATAACGAACTACACTGTAATAAATGTAAATACTCGTAATTATTTGCTAATATTCAAGTCAAATCAATTTGCAATAAATCCTTCCAGTTAACAACTTGGCGTGGCTCCAAAATGAAGATACAAATAGATTCCTGTTGGCAATTAACGACGAACACGAAACATGTCCGCAAACAACCCCTAAAGTACAATAAAATTCCAACCCCTTGTAATAAATTTTAAAGTTCATTTTAAAACTTTACCATTTGGCTATTAAAATATCTGTAGCGTTTTTCCTATCTATTGTAACTAACGTAATATATAACGTATAATTGTAATATAAATAATAATTATTGTAAAGCAATTTCACCTTCAAATTTTTCAAAGTATTTTTGTCTCATATAAAAATAGCTTAAGTTACGTTAATGTACCTAAGAAGTATAATATTTACTCCAAATTATCTTCTACATGTAATTAAAACCATATTAAAAATATATTATTATACACTGAGATGCTCGATGCAGTTCAAATATGATCACTCTCGATCACGAGTATCGAATGTAATGAAAATTTTATGGTATGAACATACTAACATATTTAAAGACTATTTATGAGCTTCGAATAATATCGGAATTTGCTTAATAATTAAGTTTAGTTATTATTTAAAACAAATTGTTCGCTACTCTGCCTACTCTATTGTCAAAGTAAGCATTCATTTATTTAAAACCAGGGCTGTACTTGTTTTTAACTATGGTTCTGCTTTATGCACTCATTATTTAATATTATGAATCAAATTTCATACGAGTATAAAGGTTGTTTTAAGTTTTAACGTCGTAAGTAACAAAGATACATACAGTCTTAATTTTCCATATTATATGATACTAGGATACTAATAAACAAATAGTTTTATATCCCTCCCCTTATTACCCTTGCTTCGCTCGGTTTGCTCAATGCCGGGCTTAAAGTTAGTAGCCCAAAAATGAAGGAGTGTCATACAAACTTGCGTGAACCCTTAAACCTCCTCAATCCGACCCTGTCGCAAAGTCCGTTCTTAGCGGACATCAACTAACCATAAACTACCTCTCTGCCAAATTTAATTTTTGTACGTCAAGCTGTTTTCAATATTTCGTGATAAGCGTGTGAGTGAAAGATCATTTGCTGTTATATATTGAGAAGATAACAATAAAAATGTGGATTTGGCGTTAATATACCTTTAGCTCTAAATGAAGAAATTTTGTACATAATATTCCTCCAAACATGACTGTATTCCTTTATAACTTTGTGTTCATGTGTGTATTTCTAATTAGTCTGCGAGTAAACATGGCTCTTTCTTTGTATACAAACACAATAGAGGAGGGGAGAGCCCTAAATTAATTTGTAGGTACACAACATTGAAATTATTCATCTTGAGATACAAATGATGAATTGAATTTAAAGCCCGTTGAGAATATGGAGATAGTTAAATAACATTTCTAGATTTATCTTCTAATAATATTAAAATAATATATTAGTTACAAACAAACCCGACCCGTTTTGTTGGGCGTAAGTTAAAATGAATTAAACGGTTTTTAGAATTTTTTAATAAAATAAAAGTAGCCTTAGTCACAAACAGACATACCAAAATTTCAAAAATTGATTTTACCGTATATATTACTTACTTACTTACTTTTGTTTAATTTTGTGTTTTACTTTGTTCCAAACACTATACTCTTGCTATCAACTATGTTTTTAATGGAGGGAATTGGCGCTGCTAGCTGGAATACAGGTTTCCTAGTTCAGCTACAGATGCTACATTCACTTATTAGCGATGTTATATTTTGGCATAAATTTTTTTGTAAAACTTGTAAACATCTTGTTGGATAATAAAGTATTATTATTATTATTATATACTTTCATATGCATTTCTAGTCTTCAGTGAAAAGCTGTTAATTTGAAATTGCAAATAAACACTTCAAATATAAATAAATGAAGTTTTAAATACTTACATTAAACGAAATGTCAAGAAAACGATTTAAGTTTTTCAATTCTAACGAGATACGTAAATATGCCTCCCTTATTCAAAATTATATTTTTGTACCCTTTGCTGTAGAAACCCTTGGCCCATGGAGTCAAAGTGCTAAGCATTTTTTAAAAGACTTAACACTTTGTCTTTATTAACATCTCGTCTGGCTCATTTTTCGTCCAAAGAATCGGCATTGCCATTCAACGGGGGAATGCAGCTAGCATTCTTGCCACTATTCCACGCGGACACGACTTGTACAGTAATAATTAAGTGTACATTTGCTTTGTATACATAGTTAAGTTTACTTGTAATTTCCTTTATTGTAAATAAATGTCTCTACAAGATTCTAACGGCTACTAAAAATGTAATTAGTACTTCTACAAATACTTACCACATTTTTACAAAATAATAGCGTAAAGTGACAGTACTACCTGCAAATGACTCTTGTCTTGGAAACCATATAAAGTTTCATAAAATTAATATGAGCTTACAAAGCTCTTTCGCTGAAGACTTCTAAAAGTATAAAAATATAATAATTGTAACACATTGTATTCTATTCGTCATCGATACCATAACGAGCTGCCAACAACATCAGAGCACGCAGTTGAATGTAACGAACATATTAATATATTCAGCACTTACCATTATTATGGACTCACGACCCACCCTTACTATTATTTTACTTTCACTTCAAGCAAGTTTTTTGAAAAATAGATAATTTTTATCTTCCTGAACGTATATTTTTCCTGACAAAAAATGAAGGCTTTCGGAGAGATACAAGTAGGCATTGTCACTTTCCATCAAATTATTTAGGTATCGATGACAGCATCTAAGATGTCTACCTACGCTAAAAGGTTGTAGGTCCTTTTATTTATTTATTTATTTGTATAGAATTGGGTACAAAAAGATTTTCTCATCACAGTTATCACCTAATGTTACTACAATGGTACTAAATTAGTTATTTTTCGAAAAATATATATTATATTTCTGCAACTTGGCTCTCTGGAACGAATAGAATATATCGACTATGATTGCCGTTTACTCGTAGTATGACACCAAGTCCACACTCATTTTCATCTAAAATTTAGTAAAAGTCACTAATTTTGGGCGTTTTTGTTCCGTTCATAAAATATGTTTTGTTATTTGTAATAAGTAATATATAGTTTACTTACTCTAATACACACTACTACCTACCAACACTACATATATCCACACTGGCCGAAAGTAGTAGCACGTAGTAAGTACAAATTTGATTTTGTTTCCACTATTATTGTACTATTTGATTTTGGTGATTTTATCTATAATTTTCCTATAAATTTAACTATCAGGTAAAATATTTATTATTACATAAAAAATAAAAATAATATTCTTCTAGTAAATCCCTTTCATTTAATACCCATATTGACGGAGATGTGGAATAAAATATGCAATCCGCCATTTTGTGGCAGCGGCCATCTTGGACCAATTTTCATCTAATATAGCTAAGAACACTCCCGACTAATTCATCTTTCAAACAAAAAAAACCAAAATCGGTTCATCCGTTCGGGAGCAACGATGCCACAGACAGACATATACATACACGTCAAACTTATAATACCCCGTCGTTTTTTGCGTCGGCGTGGGTTAAAAACAAATCTTAATATTATCCCATATCTTACACGCTCCTGTGACCCATCAAAAATGCAATATTATAATTTAAATGCAAAATGTATAACGTAAATCTATTGAGGAGTATATGCAATACGCCGTTCAATGATTAAATTATACGTCGCATAACGACTTTATGTCATCATGTAACGAGCGGAAGCGTGGAGGTTTTTGTGGAATTATCTTTTGAGAAATGGCTCTCGTCTAGTAATATTTACTACTTGAACGAACTTGTACTGTGTTGATACCTTAAATGGATAGTGTGACAGCAGCTTTTATTATTAAAATCACTTTTGAGGCATTGTATTAGTACTATTTACGCACTTCGAATAAACAAATATTCTATAGCACTCGGTGGATTACCACTACCTATTAAGCAATAAGCTGTTATACTTTTAATATTAGTGAATAAAATTATGAATCGGAGTAAGTACATTCAAAGCTTACCACCTAGTTAAAAGCAACTTTCTTTCAACTTGTACTACAAATGTTGTATCTTTGATCCCTAATACAATCCACCGAACATTTATTTTCCTCGCAGTCATCAACATGACGCAAAAACGGTTTACTAACAATTTATCACACTTACAAGTTATAGCTCTAACATTATAGTTCCTGTTGTGATAAATAAAAATGAATATGTTGGGACATTAACACACAGCACCATCTAGTTCCATGGTAAGCTACGAGTATTGTGTTATTATAGACAGATGGTTCACATCCCACGAATGAATGCGAACAGGACTCGAACTCGCGACCGCTGTCACAACAAGTAGTGTCAGTACTAGCTCAGTCTAACGTTAGTCGTTACGCGTCTAATTAAATTACTATATTAAAGCAAAAATCTATCAGTATAATATATTTTTCAGTAAAGTGTACCACAAAATACTCAGGTTGTGGGATAGTGTTAGGTCTCGCTACGCTCGTCTTAATATTTTCATAATATTATACCTAGTTACGTTATAACTTATTTGAATATCTTTACAAACATTACAAAAAGATGCTATCTATAATATTTGTGAGAATTGTTGAGAGGAGAACTTCATTGAGAATTCCCGCAATATTATAGTTACATATGTAGAGTATTTAGAAACGAAGGGTACGTACGATAAAAAATTTCAAGACGCACAAAAACTTGTCTTACATTTCATATTAAATAATGCCTTTACATAACTTTTAAACGAATATCTATATTCTATAGTACTATACATATTTTTAAGAAGTCATAAGTATTAAAAACTAGGCTATTCAATTAAAATACCAATCAAATCGCCCTTTGAAACCCGAAGGTAGTGATTTTCCCGCGTCCTGTTTGCGCCCTTTTCATAGCTAATCAATAGCCGCTATAAAATTTGCCCTATTGTGATCGAATACGTGACGTAAATTAAGGTTTTGTGTGACGTTATGTTACATTATAGGTCCTAATAAAAACTCAGTGTAGTCAGACCCCTTTAAATCACAAAGCAGCACAATGACCTGTTTTCCTGATATTTGGTTGAGTCGCATTGTCGTCCTATTGGAAATTTAGAGCAGGCATAAATACAAAGTAATTTGGATTGTGAACAAAACACTGATATCATACGTATTATTATAAGCAGATAATATATTGTTAGTAGATATTGTACATAAAATATCTATTTTCGTAAAATTAGTATTAGACGTACTTATACTGCTCTCATTCTAGTATGCATCGAATGTTTAACCATTTTCCTTTATACTATAGCAATGTTCATATTATAGATTGTTAAGCTACTCGTAGAAACATAACCAAGTAAAGCTAAGCTGATTGGGTACAATCAGGCCGCAAAGGAATCTACAGTAGCAGTGCGCAATTAAATAACTAACTAGATCATAAAGATCGATAAAGTTAGTTTTAATAGAAATTAATTTCTAATGTATCAAAGTCGTCTTCTCATTTTTAGATGAATTAGAGTATTATATACCAAACCTGGCCCGCTGGGCGCTACTTAAAATAAATTAAACATAAGCTACTTGCGAGTGAAAGTCACGTTAAAATCGGTCCAGACGTTTTAAGAGATTAGCCGGAACAAAAACAGACAGTCAGAAAAACATTTTAAAATTTGATTTTTTGATGTAAGTATTCTCATGAAAAATGTTTCTTAATTGCAAGTTAATCTCGTGTACTAAACTTTCTATACTACCACAAAAATATTTTTGTTACGTATTGGTATTTAGACCCTATTTCTATATTTAGATTTACTACTACATTTAGACAATTTTAATTTTTCATATTTTTTCACTTTACTATTAAAGTTTCTATATATGCAAGAGTTTGTACGATATTGATAGAGGAAATAAAGAAAACACTTACCTAAAACATACAGTACACCTATTAAAAAATAACTTTTTATGCAATTATTAGGTACTAGAACTTATTATAGGTAGTTACGGTTTAACGGTTAGTGTTAGTGTTTCCCATACATATACTTAAACAGTTCCGAACTTTTCTATTTTCCAGTTGATTTTTTCTATTCCCTTTTTGTTTATACTAAAACACCCTTGAGTCCTAATACATTGTATTTAAATTGATCCAACCGTTTTCGTGTTTTAGTGAGACTAACGAGCAGAGACTAACTCCGTCTAATAACCAAATACTGCAGTTCAATTGGCCCGAAACCAAAGTATGCCAAAATCAATCACGGTTCCACTGTGAATATTCATGCTTGAGTTACTATCGTAAAACATGTTGTCCAATTCGCGTCATGTAGGCGTGTATGGGAAATTAATTAATTGGCAACCAGCGTTGGGCACAGCTGGCCACGAACAGGTCGTTACGTTTTACGACAACAACAGATGTACGTTAATCGCCTGCAACGTGCCCGCATTATTACGAATTTGAATTTCCGATTAGATTAATTATTTGAGATGATTGAAACTGTGCTTTTGATCGCTTCAGGCATAAAGTTTTAATGTATTGCTTTGTTCAATTGCTATATTGCTAACTTTGATCCTCCACCATATTTATCTATTTTCATCTTATATATAAAAATCTCGTGTCACAGTGTTTGTTATCGAACTCCTCCGAAACGGCTTAACCGATTTTTATGATTTTTTTGTGATATTTGGTAGGTATGAGCATAGGTCGTAGGCTATTTTTTATTCCCCTAGGTGATAAGGGTGGCCCTCTCCAGATTTTATATTTTTAAACCAAATTTTAATTTTTTATTTTACTGTGATTTGGCATCATAAAATACCAAACGATTACGCTCTGGGCGAAGCCCCGGTAATTGCTAGTATTTATATAAAAATAGAAAATACCTGTATAGAAAAATACGTTTATATAATAATAAATCGTACTGGTAGTACCTAGAATAACTCATAATTAACTCCAAGAGGCCAAAATATTTCTTCTTCCTCGGAAAGATTAAGAAAATTACAAATAAACTTCGCTTATCTTTTATATTAGGAAGGTTTTAATTAGCGTCAATAACGAGTTAACCCTTGACGTGACGATGGAAGCATTGATAACTTTGGGGATCTCCCTAAAGGAAAATTTAACAACGAAATTTATAACGAGAATAATTTTCAAACAGGTTCGATAAACCGATTTAAGCTAATCAACAATTCTAAGTATTTTACGTTAGCGAAGTATTTATCTTTGGCGAATAATTTAATAATACACAGAGTTCTGGAACAATACCTTTCTATTACATAATTAAATTAATAAGGCAAATAAAAAAGTTGTTATCACGGCCGCTAATAAACTTTTTCTTTTGTATTTAATATAACACTTTACCAATGTTTTATAATTTTTATTTAAATATTGTATGATAATATTCTCTTAATATATTTATGTTTCAGGTAACTTTCAAGGAGATATAGCTATTCCAGATGTAGATTATTTTAAGCAAACAAACACTGCCCCTACTACATCTAAGATTAACAAATCTCTTCAAGAAGAGGTAGAGAGACTTAAAAAAGAAGTTCTCTTAGAAGGTCTTCAAGTAGAGGAAGAAGGCTTACCAGATATTTTAAGAAAGAGAACTAAACAACCATTGCCACTCTCTCAGGATAAACCTAAGAAATATAACGAAGTTACTATGTTGACTAAGGTATTTTCAAATATTTCCGACAATTCAGTATTAATTAACATCAAAAATAAAAAAAATATATAATTATTATATTTACTTTGTAGGTAATTCCACCAGGTCTAGACAGATCCCTTTTAATGAAAAACGGCAGAATACCCCCTGAAGAAGTTTTAGATACCATCGATGTAGCTAATCAGAATAAAGCTGTAAACCAAAGTATTTCCGATAATTTGACAGAATCTGAAAGCTTAGAGCAAGAAGGCGTCCTTGTAGTTAATATTTCGAGTGACAACATTTTAAATTTAAACGAACTCTATCCTATCATTCAATTGTCAAATTATTCGAACAATGTAGATGAGATTACAAATAAAATACAAAGCAACAGCCGAGAAATAAGTGGAGATTCAAAGAACAATATTAAATTTAAAGATTTACCCGAGAACGTGACGGTGGCTCCGGCTCCTACTAATGGAGTCTTGCCTACTAATGACATAAGTGAAGATAGTGGAGAAAGTCAAAAAGTAGCCATAAACAATACAAGTCCAGAAGCTTATGACAAAATTTATGAAGGCAATGACTTAGTGAAACCGACTGAAAGCTTACAAAGCTTAGGCAGGAAATCAAACCACAGACGGCGACGAAGACGACATGGTAATGGAAGACGGTAAGATTCTTAAATAAGTAAACTATTAAAAGTACTATTTCCTTCACGTTAACTTTAACGTTCTCCATCCTCTCTTTCTCTCTCTCTCTCTCTGTCTCTCAATCTCTCTATCTATCTTTACTGGTTATAATAAAGAATATTATTATTAACAATATAAGCCTCTCACAGTCATAATTATGCAAATTCAAAAACCAAAACTACTATTATGAAATCTTAATTTTCTTATTAATCCCATTAATAAAACTTAATAGGAATTTTGATAACAATCATTTTTAACATTAGAAGGACTTACATTAAACTTCTTCTAAAGCGGATAAAGCTTTTCTCGGCGCATTCAACCTGTTTACGGCTAAGCCATTTAATATCCGTTACATTTTACTTGAAACTCTCGTAAACCTGATTCTGAATTCTAGAAATAGAATGTTTCAGTAATGCAAATGTGTTGCAATTTGCAAATATCTTGCGGGTTCAAATTTATATATTGCATAAAACGGAGACTTGGATGCATTTCCCTATTTTTTCCTCGTAATATATAATTTTATATATATTATTTATTTTTTCCGTTACTTGTTATTAAGAGTGAGTTATAATTCAATTTAAATTAAATTTAAAAAGATATTGTCTACTAAAACAGTCATTAAATACCGCAGCGTTCGCACTGCGCTTGTCGCCACAAGATTCAATGTTGGATCCATTCTGTATACATTTCATTAACTTTATTGAGTATCAAACGAATACTTTAAACTGTTATAAATAATAATATTGCTTAATGAAAATTAGGTAACATGTTACTGAGTTTTACTTAATATTATTAATATCTATACATATCATACATATTATAGTCTTTCATAATTTTTTTAATGTTTTACAAAGAACAAGCTTTACCCAATTCAACTCACGTATAATATACGTGTTACAACAACGAAAACTCAACAGGAAATCTGATCTGAAGGCTCTACCTAAACTATCTATTATACGACTTTTTTTTTCTTCCCAAGATAAAAAGTACTCCATATTACCTTTATCGTCAACGCCAGTAAGAGATATTCTTAAAGAAGTTTATTTATTCAAGTTTATGTTTATATTCAGTGAGAAGTATATTTGAAGGATACATGGGAAAAACAAGGAATGTCACAAAATTTTATTTTTTTAATTAACATTGCAATCAATAATACGTGGGAAAACCTTAATGTTACCAATAAACCATACTTATCGACTTTTTTTAATTTCATGTGACATTCCTTGTTTTGCCCCTATACCCTTTATTTATAAGAGTATAATACGAGTTGGCTATTCAGAAATCAGCGATAGAATTGCCAACAAAGGGTGTTAAATAAATAATTTTATATCAAACTGACAGGTAGATAGTCTAAGTGACATAGGTCGCCGTTACCGGAATCGGACTTTGTTATTATTATTTTAGGATATAACTTGTGGTGAAGCGATTTATAGTAGGGAAGCCCAAGAGGGAATTTTCGTATTTCTTTAAGCACGGCAGATTAACTAATAAGGGGGATATCTTACACTTTGATTATCTCCACCATATACCCTCCTCAGTAAAGGGTCACGCGTCAAGGGCAGCCGATCAAAATATTTACCCTAATTTTACAAAAAATATATTTATTTCAGGTTAAGAAACATTCAATCAAGTGAAAGATCTGGATATAATACTGTGAAACATTCAAACGAGGATGTTAATGCTTCTTCTCATGAAAAAAAATTTTTTCGTCATCAAAAAAAGCTGAAAATTCAAGGAAATAAGAAATTTGAGATACCAGAACACGAATTTGAGGAAAAATTCGAAGTGAAACCGCCTCCGAAAGAAATAATCAATTTTACACATAGTACAGAGGAACAAACTTTTAAGAATTGGTTTTTTCGGGACTCCGACGACGATTTAGAAGCTAGTGAAAGTCAAAATTATAATCATACTGAGGTAATATTTTCTTTAGGATTACTAGTTTAGTCTTAATTTTGGAAAAAATATTTTTTATTTACCGCCAACAAAAAATTCTAATTCTAATACGTCAATTTCGACGTTTCCATAATTCTTTTGATTATTACGTCATAGTTGTTCGCCAAAGTTATGAAAGTCTAAATTGAAAAACTTCTATAAAGTCCTGTCTACAGATGTAGGCCTCAGGCTAAACAGTTCAGTTTGAATGTCTCCGAGGGACATTTTAAGAAACTTTGTATTTTGAACTTTATAATAATGAGGTATTTTGTTTGCGAACCGCCATTTTACTTTTATTTATTACTGTTAGTTATTTGTTAGTAAATCTGTTATTCGTTTAAGTACTAAGTTTCAGCCGATCTAATCATCTAAGTGACAGATTATAAATTTGTATCAAAATGTGCCTATAAAAGTTATAAGTAAAATAGGAACTAAATTGAGAGAGACCAAATACAGCTTTTTGTATTTAAATTACTACGTCAGATATTACAAATTTGATTGCCATATGAATGAAATTTATTAGCTTTATTTAATTAGAATTATTTTTTTAATAAAATTAAAGTACATATAAAAATGCAATAATTTAAGACAAAAAATCAATAAGAGAAGACAATAATTTAGTGAACCGAATTTAAAACATTAACAAAACAGAAAGAGAAAATGATACGCGTAAAAATTGATAAAAGTGTAGTCATACTGAAATTATACTGTTTTGCAATTTTAGTCCATATAATGCAGCTAACACTCAGTCTTTGAGCTGCACAAGTGCCAGCTTTTAAGCCATCAGTAGCATAGCCTCTCACTCTCTTTCTCAAAGTACTAAAACGGTTTCCTTTAATTTAATATTTTTTTATTTAAAACAAACTAAATTTACTTAAATTATCCGAAATGACTTAACGTATTGATAATTACTACAAAATAGCTGGTTGGATTTCGACACATAATTAATACCTATATTAATATAAATTAATTAATATAATGTATAAATCTAACAAATCTTAAAATTGCATCCGCATGTCACACTGTGGGAAAATAAAAGGATAGGGAGAATATAAGTGATTTAAGGTTCTCTTGCCATTACATATTTTTACTTGAAGCCCACAGATTCATTTGGCAATAAAAATAGCCTAGTTTACTCAATGATCGTGTTACTTAATAACAAATTCGTAAATTTTATATTGCATTTTTCGTACAAGCAAATCTTGCGTCAGCATAATTAAAAATTATATTCGTTTATAGATTAAAAGACGTCACCGGACAACCAGAGCAGCAACAAATAGAAAGGAGCGTATTTGGGAAAACGGCGTAATACCTTACGAGATTGATGGCAACTTTAGTGGAGCACACAAATCATTGTTCAAACAGGCTATGAGGCATTGGGAGAACTTTACGTGCGTCAAATTCGTTGAAAGGGACCCTGGACTACATAAAGACTATATCGTATTCACTGAAAGACCTTGTGGGTGAGTCCTTAGTAGTTAGCATTGAACTTCAACGTTATGTATAATATCTTCATACATAAATTCATACTTATGCTTATTGTTGTGCTTATATGTAGACCAATCTGTAATAATGTGTTAATAATCGGTAATTTAATACAATAATCTGTGTCGAGAAATATTTTGCCTACAGTTTTGTATGTCAGGGAAGCTAAGTTAGAAACTTAAAAAACTGATTTCAATGTTTTTCTGCTTACACCGGCTTTGAGAAAACGTACGTCTTCATTTTTTTTAAATATACTTAATTGAATAATATTTTTTGATAAAGTCACTTAAAATTAGTCACGCAGACAAAAATCGGTAAATTTAGTCCAATTCATCCAATTTATTTCGTAAATTAGCAAATTATAGCTTTGCATGACAGATTTTGATGGCCAAATTACTGAGGCATCCTAACTCATTGCAGTTGGATGCAGTCGACATAAGTTAATACACGAAATCGTGTTAGTCAATTTGATATATACCACAGATATCGGCTAACAAGTTTCATAGTTAATTAATCAGCTAAGCTAATGTGTTTCTACTACAACCTTGACTTATTACGCAAGATAATTGAGATTCTCGTACTTAAAGTAATAAGGTCTGCAGTGACCTTATTTCTTTTAGTAAATGATAAATAATCATGCATTAAAACCTTTGTTGATAGATTTTATTTAATAGAAAAGTAAAACATCGTACGTTTAATACAAGTTTCGTCCGAATATATGTCTTATCGCATCTCGTCTCAGGCTGCATTCAATTTTGAGAGCTTTCAATGTCCCCTTGAAATATTAAATATTTACAAATGTATCGAGCATTATTTCACCGTAAAAGTACAATCACACATTCACAGTTTTATCAATATACGTACAAAAACATAATATATAATATATATAAATTCTATATAAGTAATATAAAAGTAGAACGTTCATTTATCAAAAGTTTGAATATACGAGTTTGTATGTATGTTTATCACTCCTTCATGGTAAAACGGCTGGACAAATTTTATTTTGAGAAAGACACATTTTAAGACGAATCCAAATCCAAAGACGGATTTACCTAATACTAAAACAGTCGCTTTTAGACACGCTAAGCTAATCTAGCGTAGATCGTTACTATCTATATAATTATATTATGTATGATATAATATGTATGTAATATGTATGATGTATATGCTTATACAGTGATATCCTAGCGGTAACGCGCTCGCTTGGATAACCAAGTGATGGGGATTCAAATCCGGGTCTCGCACCTCGACATTTTCATGTGCGAATCATTTCTATCATGATTATCACTTGTCTAACGGTGAAGGAAAACATCGTGAAAACCTGCATGTCTGAGAAAACCTAGCAAGTTTTCTAAAGTCATGTGAAGTCCGCCAACACGCACTAAGCCAGCGCGGTGTACTATGGTCTGATCCCCTCAGACCCCAGCCCAGCTGTGGGACATTAAAAAAGGGGTGAAGATAGAAGATAGATATGCTTATCATATTTGTTATGTAGTTGCTGTTCTTTCGTTGGAAAACGTGGTGGAGGCTCCCAAGCGATCTCAATTGGGAAGAACTGTGATAAATTCGGTATAGTCGTCCACGAGCTGGGTCACGTGGTCGGCTTCTGGCACGAACACACGCGGCCCGACCGAGACCGACACGTGCAAATCATCAGGGATAATATCATGACTGGTAAGTTAAAATTAATTTTTTAATCTATACTAATACTTACTAGCAATACTCCGATGCTTCTTACGTATAAGTTTCTCTTAAGTTGCTCTTAAACTTTGAATAAGAATAGTTTTTTTATCAATTATTATTTACAATTATCATCACTGTATCTTTAAAAATGTCAAATTTTCATCAACCTATAACTTTTTTTATACGTTTGGATTTTGAATCTTCAAAGATCTTCTCTTAATAAAAGCTATTACCGTACTAGTTCTCTAAATAGTTGTCCAAATTAATAATAATAATAGAAAAGCAAAAATTAGTTCTACGCTTGCGATTGCCTTAATTTGTTTACATAATAAGTATTTTTAATATACCAGAGATTCTAAGCACAAATATTTTTTCGTTTAAGCCACGTGGCCATACCGGCATTGCCAGTATCAATAAAACAAAAAAAAACTTAGCTATGTTGGTCTCTTTAGATCTTAATTTAATTAGCTAAGCACTAAGACGATGGTTTTACCACTTAAGAAAGACCCTCTTCATCAACTTAGAGTGTCATGTAAATTAAGCTTCAAATTCAATGAGAATTAAATTGTTTAACCGTCGTTGCGTGTGAAGACGCCTTAGACGTGATGTTTGTTTGTCACGCAATGTCACTTGCGAAAATGAATTAATTCATAAATTACGTTCAATTATATTTGGCAAATTTAATTAAGAATTTCGCGGAAGTATCCTACTTTTGTCTTAATGTACTTTTGTAATAATTTCAGTAGGAAATTAGGTATATCTTCTAAATAAGTAAATGTTGGCAATAAATAGGTACTTAAGCTTAATCAGCCTCACCAATTGCTTAAACTCGAATTATTTAACTGAAATGGGTATGATTAGATGTAAATTAAACGTTTGTACAATAGTTCCTCTAAAAAATAATGCAAATAACTAGATTGTGCTTTAGCTTTGTTCTCTATTATTTCAAAATTAGTTGAAAATAAAAATTTTGCAAAAGAATTTATGCAGATAATTATAACACAGTGAATATGTAATGAACACGTGTATTTCTTTTGGTCATGTCCCTACTAATGACAACAATATGTAAATGTTAGCTTTAAGGTTTCTAATACATAACCAAAAGATATTTTCATCATAAGCCCCTTAATTAGACTCGGCTTACTCAAGATTCTCCTTCAAAAAATATAAAAGATTGTCGTCTAACAATTGGGCCCAGACCCTAAAATGATTTCAAGTGGCCTTTGTTCCAAAGTAAACATTGAGTTGGAAGAGAAAAATGATATACAAAATGGCAGCCCCTCAAAGGATCATCTGAATAACGTAATAGTGTATTAGAAATAATACTATACTAATAACATGCTTACGTCTAGCTTTCTTTTATACAGTATTACTTGCTCAATGAGGTACCGTTTAATACGAAGATACTTTCTTTTCGCTGATTGTATATTTTACTATTGTATATTGTATAACTTATTTTCAGTAAATATATTTTAGAAAAAACTATAATGTTTTATAAAATCTACATTTTTTATATTAAAGTGCCATTTCGAATTTTTGGTCACGAGCGAGACTCTCCGAGACCATGATTGCTGTAAAACATTCGAAACGTCGCGTCGGGTACTAAAAATCAAAATAAATCCGCAAAAAAACCTGAAAAGGTAGTTTCATTTATAATGTCTAATATTCGCGTAAATCTAAGAAAGTACTAGGTACATTTTAAATAGAACATTATGGGTTTGGGTTCAAAATCCTATATTTATTATTTTATCCTATTATATTATAACAGTCAAACGTTATATTAAACGTTACTCTCAATACAACACACGCAAAATAGGCGCTAAGTCGTCGAGTTGCGGAAACCAGCCCGTGCTTACCATACCATACCATACCATACTCTCAATACAGTAATCAACCACAATCAAATAAGATCGAACTGAAACCAGACAAGTCTAGCTATAGGGACGAGGGCTTATTACACCATCTTCTTGCAGATATTACTAGAAAATAGACGAAAACCTCAATAACCTGGACCTGACCAGTTCAAACCCAAGATAATATCATCATAATCGGTATATTTAGTCGGTACTTCCGGCTGATTGATGATGCATAAATGGAGTTAGTAGTTGAACGTTGATATCACCAAAGCCTATGAAACATATCGTCGGCCAACGGCCGTGACAGCTAGCCCAAGCTGTATACACACTCGCTTGGGACATTTGTGTTTGGCAGCTTGGGCTGTCACGTCCGTTGGCCGACTATATGTCGCATACGCTTTGATATCACCTTCTGTATTCTGCAAGTTATAAGGTACATGCATTGTGAAGTGCGTAACGTAGCCGCGTCTTTTCTTAAGACCCCACTTGACCTGAATACTACGTGCGTCTGAAATCTTCACGTTTTTCACACCGTTGCATAACATCTACTCAACTTTGTTTTCAGGTTTTTTCCTTAAATTACATAAATATTTACCTTGCTTTATAATTTGTGGCTGTATAATGATTTAAAATGTCGGTATATTAAACGTGTATTGATAGATATAAATAAAATAATTACCTTAATGATTTTGAATCAATGTAGTAATAAGAAATTTTAAAATTCAGAAAATATTAAAGACATAATATTCTTCTAACTTTCTAATATACAAAAATCTCGTGTCACAGTGCTTGTTATCGAACTCCTCCGAAATGGCTTGACCGATTATTTTGAATTTTTTTATGTATATTTATTAGGTCCGATAATAGATCGTAGGTTATTTTTTATTCCTAGTCCTAGGTGATAATGGTGGCCTTCTTCAGATATCTTATGATTTGGCATCTAAAAACATTTATAACCCTATAGTTTCATCCGTCTAAAACCAATCCCTATTTTTAATAGTGATTAGAACGCGAGCGTAGTCACGGGAATTACTAGTATCATATAAAAAATGTTATTTTGGAATACTCCTTGTATTAAACCCTATCGCACCAAACATTCATCATACAAATGACCACAAAATTACTCAATCCCGTTGGGAATAGATGTTAATTACGTACATTAGGAGATTACCATCGTTCATGACACAGTTTCTTTGAGCTAGAATCCACGAGTCACAATGACTCGTCGAATACGTTGAGCTGAATACGTCACAATATGAGGTGTCACGTCGCTTCAAGTCAATCAGTTGGAATCCGGAAGAAGGTACTTCCTGCCTATTTACCTCTACGCATTCTGGAGCAAATCATATTTGGAAATGTAACAGCGGCTATACAACCATGAAATTAGATAAGAATTGGGTAAAGGGTTGTAAATTATAGTGTTATATAAGTAGATCTACATTCATACATCGTCTGTTGTCACTTTTAGCATATTTTAATAAGATCAAATTTCACAACTTAAACTAGAGGCTTAACCTTGATTTCCTCGGATATGTCCCTGGGTCTTAGGGTTAAGAGTAATGCTACTCACACCCACTGTGCACTTACGTATTTAGCTTATATACTCGATAGTGTAGTTGCTAGCATGTACAATCGGAGGACCTGAGTTTGAATCTCGAGTCGGACCAAGTTTAATTATTAAGTAAGCCTCAGTAACAGTTCGGAGTTGGGAAGTTCACCCCCCTGCTTCTGAGAGCACGTACAGCCGTCGTTCCTGCGTTTTAGATCTCACTGTTTGTTTCGAATAGTCGTCTTACCGCAGTATGAAAGTAAAAGGAATATAGAGTGCGCTTATGTCTGAGCGTACATTTGTGCACTATATTCACTCCTGCGTAGTGGCCGGAATACGTTGGAAAACATTACTATTATTTTTATTACGTACACAGCCATCCGATTTGTTAGCATTTAGTGCCTGATATACAAATTAAACAAAAATATATTTCTAATAAGACTTCACTGTATATAAATGTAATAACGATAACCTTTCATGTATATAATCTAGTGCTAATTGCTGGTGGGTTCAAGCGCACGGAGCAAGGGAATTAAACGAGAATAACATCAGATTACTAAGCATGTACCTACCTTGATCTAGATAATATGTTGTTGTTTTACTAAATGTATTAGTGTAACATTACTAGAATAAGCTCTAAAGCTTATTTTATTTAGATTAAAGTAAAGTGTATCTATACATGCAATAAAATTCTTACAAAGTCGAATCTGTACATTGAATATTTTTTCATTCATTGAAAGCCTGACTGTAATTGTCTTTATTAAAAGATACAAAAACCTGCTCGTCTGTTTTTCTCTTTTTGTCCGTATCACGAGAAATCTACTGGGCAGATTTTGATGAAATTTGGTATGCTGGTTATTCGGGTCAGGATACTTTTTGACATATTTTGACATATCTTTGATAAGTCACTTTGTTCATTTGAATGCTCTACAGTCTTGAAAAAAGTATCTTAAAAATCATCAATCAAAAGTGTAATAAAAATGATAAAAATATCCAATTTTCCGCTTTTTTCTACCAAAAAGTAACCTTAATGTATAATGCTTACTCTTACACCACTAATCTTTACACAGTAGATCCTTTTATACAAGTAAAAACTACTGTAATAAATCAAACACGTATGATAGCGACTTCATAGCAACCATTACATAGGATAATTGCCAGTGGGTTCACATTGGGAATAGAACAAGTACCTATTACATCACATCCACTAACCCACTTACATTGTAATATCTAGGACAAAATAATAAAATAAAACCTCTGACCCACTCTTTTTGTTGATGAATGATGATGGAATGCAGATTATATTTATATTAGCAGAACCTTTATTTTTTTTCTAAATTAATAATAGCTAAAGTTCGTCAACAATACGCCAGTAAAAGTCCCGTCAAAATCTGTCCAACCCTTAGGAGATTAGCCCAAATAAGAAGGAAGAAAAAAATATGTTTTTTTTCCTACAAGTACCGTAGGTAATTCCATATGAATTTAGTAAAAGCTTATTTTGCGGTTACAAACAGGCATATTAACAACATTTTATGATTTAAGTTTTTTACATGCAATCAAGTTTCATCGTACTCTAGCTTTTTACCAATTTAAAAGGTTCATAAATAAATTGCATGAAAACGCCGTATTCATAGTTTATTCATAAAAAATAATTGTTATAACGAGATCCTTACCCCGTCTTGAAGCATAAATTACCAAATTCCAGCAACGCGCCGATATTCTAGACATTCAAAACTTTGCCTTTGTTACACAAGTTAACATATTTTCAAAATTAAACTCAAACCTTGTGCCTTAAAGCATAAAATACGGTATTCTCTGTACATTTTAATTGCCAGAGATAAGCAACTGTAAGGTTATTGTTATCAATAAAAGTCTACGTCAATTTATAATTTGTAAGAGTTCCAGCTATTGAATTTCGCTGAATGTTGTCGACTTTAGGAGCACTTAGTTTCCGGTAAAGTGCAATAAAGCTTATCACAACGGAATACTCACTCTGATTTAAAATAAGATGATTTTTATTTATTTTGACTGAAATTGATTAAACCTAACTCAGAAATATTAACTCAGTTTGACAAAATAATGTTCTTTGACCGATTGCGGCCATGGCGGCCAATCTCATTGAGACTAGCCAACTACGCGGGAGATATTATAGTATACAAGTGTACGCGTAGACACAAGTGCACTCTCTGTTCCTATCACTCTCATACTCCTGTGGGACGACTGCTCTACACAACCAGTGAGAGCTAAGGCGCAGGACCGATGGCTTTACGTGCTCTCCGAGGCATGGGGGCTACTGAGACTTACTAAACAGAAAGACTCAATAATCAAACTTGGCCCGACCCGGGACTCGAACCCAGGACATCTCGATGTATCACCGAGGCAAAAAGGGGGTTAGAGTAAGATAAGGAATAAAAAAATACAGCTAATCTGAAACTTGCAAGACTGCCACTTGCTACACAGACGTTTTCTGAGAGGCATACAACCTTTTATACACGTAGCTAGCAACTCACTATTTATTTTATTTATTCCTCGAAAACTACTAAGTAAGCTTAGTGAAAACAGCATAAAAATCGGTGCAGTAGTTTTTAAGTTAATCGCGAACAGACAGACAGACAGACGCGGCAAAGGACTTTGTTTTATAATATGTAGTGATATGGCGATCCATTGCAATTGTAAGCGACCGAGAAAAAAAGGTAACTAGTAAAGAGAAATGCCTGTAAATTCTCCTTTAATTAACCAAGTCTTAAACTAAGTCAAATTCAATCAATCGTCGGATGCAAGTTTCTGAAGAGAATCCAATACTATATTAATTTCACATAATCCCTCGCTACTAGGACTGAATTGAGGCCAAAGCGTTTCTTTAATTTATGTTGAATCTATTACTTTTTTATTCCTGCTAAGTGGAGATATGAATTATTATATTTTTAACGGCAATGTCCGTTTTAGTATTTATAATATAATTAACATTTCTAATCAACTGAAATCGAATTACTAATGAACGAATCATATGAACAATATCTTAAATGTTTTAACCAACCATGACCATGACTGTTGTAAACCATTCAATACGTCGGGAAACAAAAATCTAAACAAATTCGGGGCAAAACCGGAAAAACGTATTAAATTTTAATATCTTTTAACACGCTTTTATAACATTAATTTGCAAAACAACATTCGTTTCGAATTATCACTGTGTTTTATTCCAAACGTGACTTTTGTAATTATTAAATTCACCACAGAAAATATACTACATACTACTAAAATAGCTACGTTATTTTAATATTAAAATTTCATTTCCATACGTTCGCAGGACAAGAATACAATTTCAACAAGTTAACGGAAGAAGAGGTGAATTCCCTCGGGCAGACGTACGACTATGACTCCATAATGCACTATGCCCGGAATACGTTTAGTAAGGGGACGTATTTAGATACCATCTTGCCCCTCGAAGTACACGGCAAGAAGCGACCTGAGATCGGGCAGCGAGTACGGCTGAGTGCGAGCGATATCGCGCAAACAAATTTACTCTATAAGTGCGCAAGTATGTGTTTTTTGGTACTTTTGTTTTATAAATTTTAGATAAAAATCACTAAATATGTGTTATGGTGCTATATCATTAATATTATGTAATGGGTTCTATATTATTAATATTATCGTTTTTCGTATTTCTTCAATGTAACTTGGTGAGGGAATGTGAGGGTTTGATTCCTGCGCGAGGTAATCTATTTAGAGAATAGCATAGAGTATTCGGTGTAAGCTGCCACTTTAGTATTAATCTCGCATTCAACCGTATAAGAATAAGTAATGGGAAAATGTATGGGTCATGTAAACAATATTTTTTTAATTTCTATTCACATTTTCTTATATTTAACAAATTTTACTTCAAACTTTATCCTTCTAAATAAACATTCTAACTACATACTTTACGCAGAATGCGGCAAGACATTTTTGGGCAACTCCGGCTGGTTCAACTCCCCCGGCTGGGGCTCGGACACGCCGGGCACGCCCGACCGCTGCGAGTGGAGGATCGTAGCGACTCATGGGGAGACGGTCGTGCTCAATATCACTGGTAAGTTTACTGATAAGAATATAGATAATGTTTAGTTTAAAAATCATTTTCGTATAATTTTAATCAAATGTGGTTTTGAAACTTATTTTGTTAAAACAAAACCCGAAAATGAAAAAGTACTATTTTCTTTTTTTAAGAATTAAAAAAATATTAAATTAATGAATTAACCTGTCACAATGTTATTGAAATATTACAAAAACTTTTTATAAGATATTTTCCGCGAAAATTACTATAGTGCAAGCAAATTTGATATGATAATGAATGTAGAAAGCTTAAATATATAGAGAAATTATAAAAATTAAGATCTAGCAAGATCTTATCGTATATTTAGCAGTAACAGCACAGAGTCATTTAAGATTAAACTTGAAAAGAGCATCGTCATGAAACGCAAAGTGTTTGCTTCGAAGGGGACTCCAATTTCGATGAAAGGACTACTTAAAGGCTCGCGTACATTATATAAGGACGGATTATGGTGGTCATTATTATAATAAAATTATTTTTCATACGAATTTTAGGTACATTGATGTATACTTTATTTAACCATTAGAACGTTTATATCTATACACGTAACTCACCCTTGCTCTGCTCGGTTAAATTGCAGTAGTCTTATACTTTGATCCAGCTATCGTCATAAAAGGTTTTATCAAAATCTGTCGAGCGACATTCTTGTGATACGTTCCCAGACAAATTGACTGAAAACAGACAAAAATTCTGAAAACTATCGATTTGATTTCGATTCGATTGATTTCAAAAAATATATTTAGTAGGTATTCATATTTAATTAAATGGCATATTTAATTATTTGAGTTGCTAATAGTCTATTATTTTAGAGATTTTCTTTTAAATGTACAAAAATACCGCTTATTGATATGATGTATTTCCTGTATAAGAGCTACAAAGACGTACAATGTAGGTATTTTTACATTACACTTACATACATTGTAATATAAATCTCACAAAAATAAGGACTTTAAGAAAATTCATTAAAATTTACGTTTTATGTACGTAACTTCTACAACATAATATATTCTATGGTTAGGTTAGAAATATTAAAAAAAATATTAAATTATATGACAAAAATATAATAATAATGATTTTTATGACATCTTCTCTAAATAATAATCTCGTGGGGTTTTATAGTTCGAATTTGATTAGCAACACGTTCATATTTCAGGTTTCGCAAAGAAAACCCCATTTTATTCAGTATACTTAAAGAAAAGATAATGTACACGTGCCTTTACCTAAATCAAATATATTCCGCTGATATGCACAAACTTATGTATTTAGGTAGTAAAACTCTTAACAAAGCTGTTAATGTACTTGTGAAACATTAATTTACTATGATAATGTATTTCATCCATGCATATAGGTTCACATCGTTGTTTTGGAATTAACGGGCCCTTATGGACTTAAATAAATATTAAGAAGATATGAAGATTCTCATTTAGAATACAGGACTATCTTTTGATCTCGGATGTAACTACTAGTTTCTTCGTTCGTAAAAATTTCATAAGTTTTTAATAATTAATTTAATAATTTGTTTAACTTTGCCTTTTCCTGAATACATTAGTGGCTGAATTACATGTTTAATACAAAAATCATCGAATCTATGATCTCTTATTTGATAGAGATATTTTACGGCTGCAAAAAATTTGATTTACGACTCTCAAGTAGTGACTACTTGCGTAAAGTGACCACAAGTCTAGACTTACTAGTGATATAGTAAAAATGTATTTGAAACTAAATTAAAGTGCTTACGTTAAAGCACATTCAGGCACTATCTCTGCGACCGTCAAATTACTATTATTACTACAATGTAAGAGAATCTTAAACGAAAGTTTATTACTATCCCTACACGTACACGTAAAGTGACGATATTGTCATAGGACGTGAGGGCACGTACGAAGAAAGCTTAGTTAACCTAATTGCTTGTTTCGTTCACTTGTAATAGTTTTCGTGAGGTAGAATAACTTAACTTGTTATTATTTAACTTTAACGCTCTATCTTTATTTAGGTTTTTACACAAGCACGTGTCAAAACTCATGATTCTATTTCCTATCCCGCGGAAACCAATTCAATTTTCGTGGGATAAAACGTAATCTATTTCATATTCGAAGGAATTTACTATTATCCACTTTCAAGCTGCTTTTTTATATTATATATTTAAACTATGAAGCTATTATGATCTTCGTAATATAGGTATGTGGTATGGTCACTCGTTAGGCTCAGTTTTTAGTGTCACTACTTGCTGCGCTAGCAGTCGCGAATTCAAGTCCCGGAATCAAGCTTTTATATTTTGTTTGATGAGCATTTTTGAGTATTTTATACTTATAACTAGCAATTCCCGCGGATTCGTTCGCGTCTTATAATCACTATTAAAAAAATAGGAATTGGTTGTAGGATGTTGAAAATTTAATAAGTATTTTATGATGCAAAATCAAAGCTATTAGCTAAACAATAGGCAAGATGGTATGGGGTAGGGTCGGCGATTGCATCAAGCGAAGCGGCGCTTGCATTTTATTCTCACGTCCGTATTTTTTTGCGATTACTTCTAAGATATTCGTCAAAATAAATTAAAATACTTGAAAACTTATATACTAAAACCTTTCTCGAGAACCACTCTTTCCATTGGTGAAAACAGTACAGTAGTAACGTCCATCTGTAGGTACGTCTGTCCATCACTTCGTGTGTCTCTATGTAATAGCCATAATATAACACATAAACTATTTAGAACTATAAAAATTAGAATATCACTGACAAATCGCAATTGTATTTGACTTAGTTTTGGTAAATAGAGAATATTTCTTACTAAAAAAGTTTTTTTCTTCTTAAAATTACAGTTTTTATTTTTAAATAGACAAAAATAAAATTAATGTTGCTAGCTAAATACTGATTATTTATATATGTTTATTTGTACTAAACAACGTATTTTAAAACAATTTTTTGTCTGCATCTGATATAATATTAACGAAACCCTGATCTCGATCCCGAAAACACACAATGCCGATCCTACATTATTATATGTCGTAAATATAAAGAGTACATTAATTTACTTCAATTTTAACAATTCACAGCGCATATTTGATGTGGAAGCATAAAATGTTATTGCACGTAGTTGTCTTCCTTATGGCAAAATGAATGTACATATATTGAGTTCCACCTAATGGATTTACCGTATGGGAATTAATGAATTTATTGCTCTCTTACACTGCCTGAGGCATGTCGTTTGTATCGATAAATCTTTGCGCTGTGTACCTGCGTATGTGCCTGCAGACACAATGGTGCGATCTAAATTAGATACTATATTAAAACTAATGTTTGACGTGGCTTCTTTAGTTTATCAATTGTACAGTGTAACTATTTGACGACTCGTTTGGCTCAGTTGGTAGTGACCTACTTTCTGCGCCAGCGGTCGCGGGTTCGAGTCCCGCTGAGGGCATTCATTTGCTAATCAGAAATGTTTATACTCCAGTCATGGGTGTTTATATTTATAATATGTATGTATTTAAAATTTATATGTGTAGTATATCAACTATCTGGTATCCGCAACACAAGCACGTTAAGTAGCTTACTGCGGAACAAGATGGCGCTGTTGTAATAATGTCCCAACATATTTATTTATTTATTTTATTTATTTATTAGTTTTGATTTATAACGAAAAGGTATTTTAACGTTGTTTCGCTAGCGTGTGATATAGTTACATCAGCAAAAAGTTGCTTATGTATTAATTGATGACATTATCATTTTTTATATTGTATATCGCTGTCTTTACGGGATCACCATATTATGTACGTAATATATGTATCTCAATCTATATATTAATAAATAAAATTAGACTATTTGTAAATATCATCCTATAAACAGAGCTTTTAACTAAATGCATATTGGATACGGTACTTAAGTATTACAAAAAGACTAAAAATTAAAAATAATAACATTTTTGTCTGTCTGTCTGTTTACTAGTGCTAGTTAATATCCGAAATTGGTGAACTTAATGAATATTACTAAATATTTTTACTTTCACTGAAAGATAGCTGGATGTTACAAGAAGTATCAAGTTAAGTTAGTTTACTTAACTTAGTCTACTTTTATTTCAAAAAAAGAATTGAGAGTTCTGCTTGAAAAAAAAAACGTGCTCAAAGACAAACCCAAGCGAAGCGACAGTCCCTAGTATATAAAAGTTATTAAGAAACAGTCTATACCTTAAAATGGCATTTTCTAAACAACAAAAGTATGCTAAAAATGATATTCATCGCTCGCATAAAATATTCTATTAAGGCGAAATTTCTTCTAAGGAATACATCGAAGAGCCTAATGTCCTCCGAGGGCGAGTAGAATAGTAAATATCTGTTACATGTCGTCAGGAAATGAAATTCAGATTTAACATCGGATACAGCGTTTATTTCAATCAATAGCACATTGTCAGCGAACGAAGTTTTCTGCAAGAAGTAATATAATATGAGCATTGTATTACTTATAATAGAATATTTTTATGGCTTTGCCTGTAAATAAAAGTACATGCATGAATTTTAGTTAGTTGCTTTGAGGCAGTGAGGCAGTTCGAATCCCGGGTCTAGCATTTTTATTTTCAACATTACTACCAGTTGTCTTACCGTGAAGGAAAACATTATGAGGAAATGCTTATCTAAAATAACCTAGCAAGTTTTTGAATGACATGTAAAGTCCGCCAATACGTACCTACTTATATTAAGGGACAAAATATTTTTATATTTTATAAAGCGTAGATCAAAAGTAGCCTATATTCGGCTTCAGGATGAAATCTATGCGCTTGCGAAATGTTTTCAAAATCTGTTCAGCAATTTAGGTGTAAGAGATATAGTTGCTTTGACATTTATTATTAGTATGATAACCAACTTTGCGTGCAGAGCAATGTGCAAGAGACCGTTATATGGTAATTCATTTGGGATCTAGCAGAAGCCATATCAATCGCTTATTAAATTATACTGTTAATAGCTGGAATTAAAAATACAGCTATTTTATGTCCATTGTAATCTAAAAAGAACATCTCTCGCTAAAGAAACTGTTAAGAATAGTCGACGTTTAAAATATTTAATATTTTTATGCTTTTTTTAAAGGTTATAGCTAAAGTACGTTATTATTTTTTAATAGCTCATTATTTCGTACTCGCAAGAATAATTACATAATTTTATACAATAACTAGCAACTCACCCTTACTTCGCCCGGGTTCGTCCCCAGGTGTAACCTCTTTAGTATAGTTAAAAAGATTTTCCTGCTTTTCTGTATAAATTTTTCCTGAATTTTCTTTGCTATAAACCTCACGGAGCCCGAGACCTTTCCAACGAATGCAAACCCGTGGAAATCGGTTCGTGCGTTCTGGAATTATAGCGTCAGGAAGGAAAACCCGACTTATTTTTATATAGTAAGAAGACTAATCGATTCACTCTCGCCCCGCTCGGGTTTGTCGATTATACGATTTAACGGTTAGTATAGATTTTTCAGAAATGACATTTTTTTCACCGTAAAGAGTATCATATATGTATGTGCACCTATCATCATATCAAACTTCATCAAAATCAATCAATCAATTCATCAATCCAGTGATTTTTCTCGTGATGCGGTCAGACAAAAAATCTAAAAACTCAAGAGTCGTCTTCTGTATCGATAATTATGACTATTTTAGTACTGAAATTCAACAAATTTTGTTATGTGAATATTAATATATATCTTTTAGCATGTGCCTTAATTTGACCGGCCACCATTTTCATTAATATTGTTAATTAATAAAGCCAATTAAATAATGAAATTAAAACGGAACGAGCTGCGGTTAAACATCACGTATTAAATTAATCTAAAACATAAGCTAATTGAATTCGGTAACGCTACATTCGATCTGAATATCGCTTAGTAAAATTAATTTTGTTCCGTCAATATTACTAGCAAAATGCTGAGCTTCGTGAGGGCTTGCGTAGTTTTTCTAACGGGTAATAATGTAACAGCGATGTTTTTCTCTTTGGTTTTCTAGCAGATGGCGTTAGTAGTACAATATCTTTCTATCAAATAAACACAAAATTGTTAATGGTCATTCTTTTAATACTTATAAAATTTATATTTTTATACAGATAACACATTTAGATAAAAAGTTAAGTGCTTATGTTAAAGCACAAATCTATAGGCGTGATAGTTTTTCAGTAAAGTGTACCACAAAATGCTCAGGTTATGGGATAGTGTTAAGTGACTAGATCTCGCTTTGCTCGCCCTAATTATTATTTTTTCTTTTTTATGAGTAAACTAACCCTACTTGCATTTAAACAAACTACAACTCAATGCTATTTTATTGTAATACTTACCATAAATATTATATTTACATACTTACTCGTACATGCATACCATAACATTCAATATTTTTTTGGAAAATGAAATAATCATTATTTTTGACACAAAGGACGAATATATATTATCAGTTTGTCTGTCTGTGACCGCATCACGAAAAAACCATGGAAGAAATTTTAATATAACTTATTATCATGATAGATTTGAACGTATACTATTCCCTATGGCGAAGTATGTCATAGAAATAAATAAATAAATATGTTGGAAATTATAATAGAAGTACAAAATTTAAAACATTATACAAATCATGAGCAAATTAGAAATAAGTTAAAAGAATTTGGAACATTTAAAACGGCTCTGACCGCTACGACCGCTATAAGGTCCATATGATTAAGGAACGCCAATGAGGAGCTTTTTATGTATCCTATGCCTTATACCTTTTATTCTACCCGAACTGAAACGAATTTATAAATAACATATTTTTCATTTAAGCTACTAAACGTACAACTACTACAATAACTTATTATAGGTTTAATAATACAAAAAAGACATGGTTTTGGCCAATTCCATAGTATTAATACATTTGTGTTTGTGGCATTGAGAAAGAAATTTTTAGTCTAGTCAAAAAATTGCCTTCTTGATCTTCTTTTTTCAGCAGTCCCCGAAAATGATGATTGAGGTTTCATTTGATTCGGAATAGCATCTAGATGATTTTTGAAAATGTTATATATGTATATTTTTTAGAAATGAAGTTCCGCTTGCAAATATCTTAAAAACTAATTAATATTTTATTTAAAATTTCTAAGTATCCATAAAGTAAATATAACAATCAGATAACTTTTGAAATTAACGAAGAGAAATGCTTATATAGCTCTATATAATGACACATAAAATCGTTTATCAGTTTAGTTCCCTACCTTATGGTCTGAAGTGTTTGTATTTTGTACAAATGACCACCATAACAATAACTGGCGTTTCACACAACATTGCTCTCATATTATCTAGACGCTAAAGAATTGGGGTATGAAAAGGGTCCAAGTAAATTGGACCTTTAGAAGAGGGGCAATATGTTATCGCAAAAGCTACTAACTTGGTTTACGACTAGGGCTGCACTTGACTCTAACGTTATTATTTAGAATTGCGATATTTCTATAAAATATGATAACTGCAGTCAAAGGCAAAAAGAACATGATAATGTTGTGAGCTAAATGGATTTCTAAATTATTATATCTTTAAACGAGCAATTCTTGTATATATATAATCTGAATCTCGGAAACGGCTCCAACGATTTTCATACAATTTAGTATACAGCGGATTTCGGGGGCGATAAATCGATGTAGCTAGGACTCATTTTCAGAAAATGTTGTTTTATTCGTGTTTTCAATAATCAACTTTATCGATAATCAACTTAAACATAAACTTATTTTTTTATTGAAAGAAAATAACAAAAAGATGGCGTTTGGGTAGCCCAATATTACCACTCAAACAGAAAAATATGACTCTTCCCGACATCTATTGGCGAATAATAATAACGTTTTTCTTAAAAATACCGAGCAAACCTGGGTCATCCAGGTACTAATATATTATATTGTGAATATGATTACCCCCGCTACACACGTAACGATATATCGTAGCGATTTCAAACTGTGCAGATAAATCGAACGTTCATAGTGTCTCCACACGCCTCCGATATCGACGTCGATCGTCAGTTCTCCGTAGAATCTCACGCAAGAAACATGTCGTCCACGATGGAAGATAATGACGTACTTGCGATATTAGGCCTCGTTGTGTTGTTTTATTGTAATGGCGTCTGATTTGATTACAAATTAATTTTCTGTATAGGCGAATGTTTTACTTAAAATTATGAGTATAACTTGTGAAATATGATTTTCTTTTTCTTATTTTTCTTTATGACACGTGTTGTGACACTCTTTCCTGCACAGCAAGTCATATACACTATTTATAAAGCTGAAGAGTTTGTTTGTTTGTTTGGTTGTTATTGTTATAAAATTTGTTTTAAGATAATGCATTAATTATTTGCGATGGTGTTTAATAAACATGATATTAATCCTTATCCAAATAAATAAGATATTCATCACAAGTATTTAATTTTGAATAAAATTGCTCTTGGAATCATTTGATTCCAATGAATATCTTATGAGATATCATAGTTTTAAAATAACTCCGCAACAAAATAATTATCATCGCGTTGAATATGGGCGGACGGGCGAAAGAATTTGATTTCCAGACTTTAGAACGCAAGCGAAGCCGCGGGAAAGGATAGTTTTTATATAAAGCTAGAGTAGAAACTTTTATTTGACGCGGCGGGAAAGTATATAGCAACAAGCGAGCACCTTGAATACTGGCGCGAACTGAGTGATCTCCATCCACACGTGACGATAAAACTGCGCAAACGCAATCGACAACGATTTATTGGATAGAAATTGCAATTGCCACCGATGAACGATAAACTGCAATGATTTACCATACACACGATCGATAAATCGACGCAAACCAGTTTGCGCAGTTTTATCGCTACGATATATCGTAACGTGTGTAGCAGGGGCTACAGTGTGGTTTGGTTTTAGTTAAGAGTGTCATATTTGACAGAGACATATATTGCATGCCAAGGGATCTTTTACTAACATGCATTTTCAGCTCATTCCCTAACATCCATACGTAGTTATTTATTTATTTGCACACGTCGTAAGTGAATGAATAACGTAGTTAAACGCAAATTGTCTGTGACAATATACGTATATTGTACATTTTCATTATTTCATAGTTTGTGAATGTTGAAATATAACACTCTAGGGACCGTGTGCCGATTATGTTATATGGGTTTTCAACAAAAGTTACCTGAAAAGACAAATATATAGGGCATTAATACATTCTTAGATTTAAGTGAATATTTGACATTTTAAGTAAAACTATATTTTCGAGACGGTAGAGACTCCCTCGGGACCATGATTGCTATAAGTAGTTCAAAACGTCGAGAACCAAAATATAAAATAAATCAGCAAAAGAATCTGAAAAGTTAGTTTTATTTAAAATATATCTGTTGAGTGTAATTGATACCTTAAATTTGTTTCAGAAATTGATATCCACAAATCCGACGGCTGTCGCGTCGAGTGGGTAGAGTTTATAGACGGGTATATGCCAAACTCACCTGTTCTCAGCCGTATTTGTGGATCTGGAAAAGGTCCAATCATAAGATCTACCGGCTCGCGATTGACCGTTGTTTATCAGCCTGGACTGAGACCAAAACCTCACAAGGGTTTCCGAGCTCATTACGAAGGTAATATAACATTTAATTTAATATATTGTATTAAAGAATTGCCAGAAATAAGCCTTCGCCTTATTTGGAAATTTGTTCAACTTCGTATTCCCTTATGAATTATAAATATATTGTCGAATAGAGCTTTTTCGTAACGTAAAGTAATACACCTCCATCCAGCTATATTTCGTAACGTAATAAATACATTATAGTTTCAAATTTTACTTATCGTTTTCCTAATAGAATACCAACTATACATCTAGGTATATCCAAAATTGATTTGGAGGGATCATGGGAGTTATGGTAGGATGCTTCCGACATGAAATTCAATTACAGGATCCGTAATTCAATCAAATAAACCATTTATATTATAGCGATAACCATTATATTAGATATCTGAAATTCCTCGTCATTACACAAGTTGTATCCCACAATAGTACAAACGATTGTAATAATTTTGTCATCACACAATATATCGCCACAATATAACTTATAATAATTTTATTATCTGTATAACACATAAGTAAGTATTACGTGTAGAATATACTGTATAATTTTAAGTTTTCGTTCGGCTAGAAGCATATTTATTAATCCACTCATTCATTGTAGGAACTTTTTCTGATTTATAACCTTTACAAGTTATGTAAAGTAATAATAATGTTTATTGACTTATATACAAAATTATATTGATTTAATAGCTATGTCGTACAATTTTTGTTAAAGTAGGCCTGTTTCTAAGAGGTTTGATTGCCTTTTGTCTTTACCTATAATGAAAATGTTCATCCATATTTCAGCTGTTTGTGGTGGAAATATAGAGGTAGATAGCAGCGGTCACTTAGAGTCTCCGAATTACCCGGACGACTATCAGCCCAACAAACTATGCGTCTGGAGACTATCTGTGCCACAAGTAAGACATTTATTTATAACTTCCATAGTTTTAAAGTAAATATATGTGAGTGTTGTACCTGTAGAGATTATCGAAATTTTAATCAAAATAAGATTAAGTTTTTTCTTTATTTATTAGACACATTGTAATACAAATTTTGCTTTAGCTTTACTCAGACACCTGTCAAAAATACGGGTGGGTCAGTTACTTTCGTTTTTTTTTTCAAGATATCCATCATGGTATCCACAGGTATAAGTGTACAACCGTCCATAGATACAACACTTTCCTATGTGTACAATTTATTATTTGTGAACAATAATAATTAATAATATCGATTTAAATATTCTTTCAGGACTATCAAGTAGCTTTAAGATTTCATTCATTCGAAGTGGAGAATCATGACACTTGCAACTATGATAAAGTCATAGTTAAAGACGGACATTCGAAGGATAGTCCTCTCATAGGCATGTTTTGTGGACATAAGATACCCCCTGATATAAGGTATAACGGTGAAATTAAAATTATGTACTTGAAATGTAAAGAATATTTTGAAGTTAATGTATAACTTATACTCTTATGTTTTAAGATCGTCGTCAAACAAGCTGCTTGTTATCTTCGAATCAGACAGTTCAGTACAAAAAGCTGGTTTTTCTGCTACCTTCATGAAAGAATTTGATGAATGCGCATCCATAGATCATGGATGTAGTCACTCGTGTGTCAACACTCTCGGTGGATATGAGTGTGCTTGCGATATTGGTTATGAATTACACTCAGATGGGAAAAAATGCGAGAGTGAGTAATAAAAATGTAGTAGAATTTCGGAATTTATTAAAATGTAAGGTGACTTATATTCTACTCTTCCAGAAATTCCTTTTGGTTTTTTTTATTGCTTATGGAAAATCGTATGAAAATTAAAAGTTTCATTTTTACTAAATATTGTATGGTATTCGCAGACGCATGTGGAGGTGTTCTCTATGGTCCGAATGGTACCATTACATCTCCATCGTTTCCCGACTTGTACCCACCATCTAAGAACTGTCTCTGGGAAATCGTCGCTCAGCCGCAGCACAGGATCACGCTCAATTTTACACATTTCGATTTGGAAGGCAGTAATAATATGTATCACCAGGTAATACTTTTAACTATTTACAAGTATAATTTCTATTTTAGCAAAGAAACAGAAGTTCTACAAGGTGTTATTCGTACTTTAAAAAAGACGGTTCTTAGCAATCGCTTTCTTTTTGTTGTCTTTATTATAAATTCAAAGTAACTCTATTATGTACATATTTCGAATTATAAAAATGTTATATTGTTATATCGAGCTTCTTTCGGCGTTTTTGTTTTTCGAAAAAATATAAAATTAAATTTTGCAGAATATACACGTACCTACATACTTAAAAAACAAAATGTTATCTAGAAATACAATATACTAATAATATAATAGGGCGGGCATATTTGTTGGCATAAAAGAAGGAAATAATACCCAGATGCGAGACCTAGCTAAATCTATTTTTTTTTGCCTTTCGTAAATCCTTCTCATATTGCGAATTTCATCGAAATCGTTAGAGCTATTTTCAATACCGTTATGACAAATATATATACATATACATACTTTATATGTATACAAAAATATTGCTGATTTAATAGTATTGGATATACCTATTATGTATCTATTGAAAATATAGTTTAATTATTATCCTATATCTATATTTTAAATTCAAGCAGAATTATTACGCGCGATTGCGGTGCGCTGTGGCTAATACCGCGATTATATTTTTTATTATACTCAGTCACGCCTAAAAAAGTTTACTTCAAAAAAGGGAGGATGCTTGTCAAAAGGTCTGATTAGATGCCTGGTTAATCTAATAAAAAACTTTATTAGAGTACGTTGATTTGAATCATAAGTATGTTCCCATCTCTAGGGCAAGGTCTTGAGCCAATTCATCTAATAGGCGGAATTCGTATGCACCCGTCACACGTGTAAAGCAAGAGAGACAGATTTTTTCATTATATTTTTGTATTGCTAAAATATTTCATAATCATTGTAAATTTTTATATTAGATATTTTTAAATATACATTCAACCCTTTTTAACGTCCCACTGCTGGGCACGGGCCTCACTGGCCTAGTGCGTGTTGGCCGACTTCACAAGTCTTTCGAAAACTTGTTAAGTTCTCTCAGACATGCAGGTTTCCTCACGATGTTTCCATCGCCGTAAGACAAGTAGTAATCATGTTAGAAAAGATTCGCACATGAGAATATCAGAAGTGCGAGACCCGGACTTGAACCCGCATACGGATATCCAAGCGAGCACGTTACCACTAGGCTACCACTATCTTTTAAATATGTCTATAGCTTAAAACTAAATTCTACTAGATTCGTCTCAGTTCACCAAAAATAAAACTATTTCATTAATAATTTAAAATACGGACATTACCTAAGCAATAGAATAGAATAGCACTCTACATTTGTTCATACATTTTTAGTAATTATTTTTTTCAGTTGACTTGTTGAATTGTACCTACTTTATTTTATTTATAGGAGTGCGAATACGACAGCGTGACAGTACACTCAAGATTGGGTGCTGATGTATTAAGACGACATGGAGCATTCTGTGGATCACTTCTTCCACAGCCTGTTATCTCGGAAGGATCTGTTCTGCGCGTTCAAGTACGTACACTTCAATGTACAACTACTTCAAATAAATTTTATAAACATATTGGGACCTATGCTTATGGAATTACCTTTTTTGATGTTAAGAAATGAATGTTTAGATACATATGGTTATGTGAGACTGACCGGGTAGAAAAACCAGTACTACCCACAAAACCCTACAGAATTTTGCCCAACAGCCTCCGTGTACGCACTTAATCACGAAGCCTTACCGGTCTGCCAAGGCTGACTTCTCAACCAAGGGGTTCACTCCAGACCTGAAATATTAGAAGCAACCATCATGGTACACCCATCCACTGGAATGAGCAACTAATTAATGGAAATATCCCAATTTGATCAAACTTTCCTAATATTGTACAGTTTTTACTTTTGGACCTATATAAACCTCTTTCATTATTTAAAAAAAAACTAATTAAACTTATGATTAACTAATTACCCTATATTTTAGTTCACATCAGACGCTTCAGTCCATCACTCGGGTTTCGCAGCGACGTATTACATAGACGTCGACGAATGTGCAGACAACAATGGCGGGTGTGAACACGAATGCCACAACACTTTAGGCGGATATGAATGCGCGTGTCACAGCGGCTTTACATTACATCCGAACAAACACGACTGTAAGGAGGGTGGCTGTAAACACGACATCACTCATCCTCATGGCACTATTTTCAGGTAAAAATTAGAAAAAACATCAAATGTCACCAACAATTATCCACGGTAATTATTTTTAACGTTTCAATAAACTAAAGTAAAACTCCTATTCATATGAATATCTTGCTTATTTAATTAAGCTTTTTGTTTATCTATTCTGTCCTCTCTTCGGAGTCTGCTAGATGGATGTGGAAATTAAGATAGAAATGTATTTTTGCAGCCCGAACTATCCTGATACGTATCCACCCAGGAAAGACTGCGTGTGGCAGTTCTCAACAACTCCCGGGCACAGGATCAAGTTGATATTTAATGTATTCGAATTGGAACCTCATCAGGTACTATTTCTATTAAAAAAAATAATTAAGACAATTCTTTGTTAATTAAAGCTTTAAAGTGTAAAGTTGTGAATGACTAGACACTTCGGTAAATTTATTCTTTAGAACCCAACGAAGCTTATGAAACTATTTCTCTCTCGTTTTTCTATAAAGTTATATTCAGCAACTAGCTGTGCCCGCGACTTCGTTCGCGTGGATGTCGGAACTTAACAATGTATTTTTTAGTGAGAAGCGCTGTTGGAGGATACCGATACAAATCATTTTTTTTTATTTATGCCCTGAGCTTTATTAATCGTCATGGCATAACAGAGACTGACTGGGAATTGCACTCGTTTGAAAGAGAAAGGAAGTTGTTGGGAATTATAGGTATTTTTGGAATAAAAACAATATCACCGGCGCCGCAACCGGTTAATATTTCAGTATTAATTCAATATTTTTAAATTAATTGCCGCTGCTTGGTCATTGCGGGGAGTCAAAATAGCTCGCTGATATAGCCAAGAACCTGCTTGATTTCCCATGTTTGTGGAATCTCCGTACACAGAAGAATTAGCTCCTGTTATGATGTAACGCAAGAACAGAGATTATAAATCAAATTAACTTTTCCGTCTTCTTGTACGGGGTATGTGCCATCGCCTATTTGTAACAATAAATTGGAAAACTCCTGTGCATTTTCGCAGCCTCCTAACTGTGCACTAAAAACTTAATGTTACTTCAATTTATGCACATATTGTTGTGTATAAAATTTACGTGAAGTTGTGAGACCAAATGCACATAACCTTAATTTTACTACTGGAATTTCTCTATTTTTTTATTTTAAACTCAAATATCTTTTGATAGACTGAACTGATTGCAATGAAACAAAAACTAAATATTACTTCAAGTTACATTCAATCGTTGTGTATAAAAGTTATCTACATTGCTTTCGTACATTTTACGTGATGCCCGGATAAATAAACAGACAAACCGACAAACAGACAAACAGACAAAAATTCTAAAAATGCTGGAAATGGGTTCTATTGGTTGTCCTTTAACACCCTGGCTATTTTTTTTTGTAAATTTTTTTGATGTACAAAAACGACTTTTCTACAGTTTTATTATAGAAGAATTATAGAAGATAAAAAAAGACGTGTGGCAAAAAATTATAGAAGATAAAAAAAGACGTGTGGCACTCTGAGACTACCGCGGTAAAGCTATTGCATAGCTGTTTTTATCAACTTACGCAATTATAATTATTTATTTATTTTATTTATGCAGTATTTTTTCCTTTGTTTTTTTTTCTTTGATATTAATTCAAGTTACACTTTTTGAGCGTGGTGCCCGATAAGAAAACAATTATTTTTTCTCTTATTAAATAATGTTGTTCAAAATATTTTTATCATCTATTGAAAAAAACCCGATGTTCGCCATCTTGGATTTGAAAATGGAATTCATTTTCGCAATCAGCACCCCGAAAAACCTCGAAAATGACACCCATGTCATTATTGAAAAAAAAACCGTATGTGCGCCATCTTGGATTTGAAAATGGACCTCATTTTTGCAATCAGCATTCCGAGAAATCTCGAAAATGACACCCATGTCATTATTGAAAAAAACCCGGATGTCCGCCATCTTGGATTTGAAAATGGACCTCATTTTCGCAATCAGCACCCCGAGAAACCTCGAAAATGACACCCATGTCATTATTGAAAAAAAAACCGGATGTCCGCCATCTTGGATTTGAAAATGGAACTCATTTTCGCAACCAGCACCCCGAGAAACCTCGAAAATGACACCCATGTCATTATTGAAAAAAAACGGATATCCGCCATCTTGGATTTGAAAACGGACCTCATTTGCGCAATCAGCACCCTGAGAAACCTCGAAAATGACACCCATGTCATTATTGAAAAAAAACGGATGTCCGCCATCTTGGATTTGAAAATGGACCTCATTTTCGCAATCAGCACCCTGAGAAACCTCGAAAATGACACCCATGTCATTATTGAAAAAAAAACCGGATGTCCGCCATTTTGGATTTGAAAATGGACCTCATTTGCGCAATCAGCACCTCGAGAAACCTTTTATTATTGAAACCAAAGTCTTAACCATTATTGAAAAAAAACTGTCGATCTAAAATCGATTTATTAATCTACAGCGCCATCTATATTATTAATTATGAGTAACGTCAGACCTAAACAACACCTACAAGTAAACTAAAAGATAAACCATAGATGTCGCTACTCGTCGCATCACGCATGACAGGTTAGGTTTTTTCGTTACGGAATTTCTGGATTCGGTCTCCACACTCAAGGCCCGCGATAGAAGCTATGCAATAGCTTAAAATTTAATGTTACTTCAATTTACGCACATAATTTTTTTACATTTTTTATACATTGTTGTGTATAAAAGTTACGTAAAGTTGTGAGACCAAATGCACATAACCTTAAATTTACTTCTGGAATTTCTCTACTTCTTCACTTTAAACTCAAATATCTTTTGAAAGACTGAACCGATTGCAATGAAACAAAAACTAAATGTTACTTCAAGTTACATTCAATCGTTGTGTGTAAAAGTTATCTACATTGCTTTCGTACATTTTACGTGATGCCCGGATAAATAAACAGACAAACCGACAAACCGACAAACAGACAAACAGACAAACAGACAAACAGACAAACAGACAATAATTCTAAAAATGCTGGAAATGGGTTCTTTTGGTTGTCCTTTAACACCCTGGCTATTTTTTTTGTAATTTTTTTTGATGTACAAAAACGACTTTTCTACAGTTTTATTATATGTATAGATTAAAAGATATATACGTTTAGTCGAATTTTTCATATTCATAATCTACATATCACAATATAGTGTCTCATATAAAATTAGACATTTAAAAAAGTCTGTCTCCTTAGAGTTAAAAAAACAGTCAATATTTAGTTTTAATATAAAAAACTGTAGTTTTATGAATAATTATGATTGAAATAATATAAATTTAGGAATGCACATACGATCACGTCACAATATATGACGGGGCGTCAGCAGACGAGAAGACACTGGGACGATTCTGCGGAAGCAAACTTCCACACCCGGTAGTGGCGTCCTACAACCAAATGTACGTCGTGTTCAAGTCTGATGCTTCGGTGCAAAGGAAAGGCTTCTTAGCTACTTATTCGACTTGTAAGTTAAAATTGAACACAAATACTTATATAATTATATTTGTATAGCTACTATATCGTTTACTCTTACTATACATTGGATACTCTCGCCGCATTGCGTAAACTTTTAGATGGTATTAGACTACTGGCCCATGTACAAAAATGGATGGGTCATATGAACCATAAGGTGACGTATATAGGACGATATAAGAGCATAAAATAATAAGATTCAGCACTATGCCGTCACTTGTAAGCTGTCCAACTGAGTGCTGGTGAGAATTCAAAAGTGCAAGTAGAGTGAGTACATTTTGGTCATATATTTTTGTACGGCATTTTCACCATCGATAGATCCATGAAAAATAATAAGAAAGCGCGCAGTGCCGTAAAAAAATGGTGCACCACAAAGTAGGTAATTTTTTTTGATTTTCTGACAATTTCCAGGGTAAATTTGGTCATTTGATTCTGTACGGCATAAGTTTCATACTGTTTCAATACAGCTTCTAATCCATTATTCCGCAACGCCGTACAAAAATCATGCGACAAGGGGAAAAAAACGAGGGTTGCAACCCCCTCTCTTTCCGTGGTACGGGGGGTGATTTGAAAAAGTACGGCTTCGGTTCCAAAACATTATCTAGCAATCAAAAGTAGTATTAAAAATAATGCCGTCAAAAAATTATTGTTCATTTGAATGTACATTAATAATTATCTTAATTTAATGGTATATTTGATTAAAAAGCTGTAAAATCATTTGACTCTGTACGGCAACTTTTTTTGTAACATGATACTGTACAATACAATTGTTATATAGTATTGCCGTTCAAAAGAAACTGTTCTAAAAAAATTATAGAGAAATACAAAAACTGATTTTATTTAAATTTTTGCAAAAGTTTAAATATTCATAGATGAATAAAATATAGCAATTTTCTACATTTCGCCGTTGTTTTAAATAGTATTAAGATAAATAAATTAGGAAAAAATGATGCCGTACATTTTAATGGAGACCATAATATCTTTTCGGCTGATGAAAATGACGCTACCATTTTAGGGGTGTAGTACTTTATGGCCATTTGATACTGTACGGTATTAACATTACTTCAAACATTATTAATTTACTAGGATTTGTTTCATATTAGCTAATAATATGACGAGAATATCTGTGTCGGAACACTTGATCAAAATGTTCGTACTTGACCCAACAGCGCAAACATGATAAACTATTTTTGTATCAGCTTCTTCATGAGCACTGCAGGTATATTTTTTAGATACTTCTCTAACGACAGTTTCTCCCGATTTTCTGTAAGAATGACACAACTGATAATTTAGAAACACTTTCTGTGTAGACTCTATCAACGTAGCTTTGTCTCGAGTCGACCAATCATTGACGAGAAACTGGACAAATGATTGCTTAAACTTTATGTTCTATTATTTTGTAGGTACAAATGCTAAACGTCGTTCCGTAAGCGATACATATGTAAATTATATTTATTTAATATTTTTATTACTTTTTTATCAATATGAACTTTCAGATTTGTACGGCAATAACTTCTTATAAATTATTGCATTAAGTAAAAACAAACTATCTAAATGCCGTATAAAAAATATCTTGATGAATTGTACCTTATATTTCGTTATATGGATTTTCCTTGAGTTTTTTTCCCTTCAAACCTTTGGACCAACGAAAATGTACGGCATGTAAAAAAATATAATCTATGCATAAAATACTTTCAAAATAAATTAAATTTATGTTGTTTCAAATCACCCCCCGGACCACGGAAAGAGATGGGTTTGCAACCCTCGATTTTTTCCCTTTGTCGCATGATTTTTGTACGGCGTTGCGGAATAATGGATTAGAAGCTGTATTGAAACAGTATGAAACTTATGCCGTACAGAATCAAATGACCAAATTTACCCTGGAAATTGTCAGAAAATCAAAAAATTTACCGACTTTGTGGCGCACCATTTTTTTACGGCACTGCGCGCTTTCTTATTATTTTTCATGGATCTATCGATGGTAAAAATGCCGTACAAAAATATATGACCAAAATGTACTCACTCTACTTGCACTTTTGAATTCTCACCAGCACTCAGTTGGACAGCTTACAAGTGACGGCATAGTGCTGAATCTTATTATTTTATGCTCTTATATCGTCCTATATACGTCACCTGGTGGTTCATATGACCCATCCATTTTTGTACATGGGCCTGTAGTCTATATTAGTATAAGTATTATGCTTATCATGTTTTGTTTCAATATGGTCTAAAATTTTGTTTCAATATAATTTAAAGAGTTTAATACCACGATCTTAATAATAATAATGTCCTCCGACCGATTCCGGCCAAGTGCACTCTCTATTCCTATCACTGTCATACGGTGGAACGACACTCAACAAGGACACGACCAGTGAGAGTTACGGCGCAGGACCGACAGCTTTACGTGCTCTCCGAGGCACGGAGATGAAACACCGCCAACTTCCCAAGATCGGGCTGCTACTGAGGCTTATTAAACAGGAAGACTCAATAACTAAGCTTGGCCTGACCCGGGACTCGAACCCAGGGCCTCCCGGTGTGCGACCGTACATGCTAGCCACTACACCACCGATATCTGAATAACATATAATAATATAATGGCTTCCATAAATAATAACTTCTATTACAGCTTGCGGAGGTTACCTAGCTGCAACAGAAACTGTGCAGCATCTCTACTCGCACGCGCGATACGGCCACGACTCTTACGAGTCTCGCTCGCGATGTGACTGGAGTATTGTAGCACCCGTGGGCCAGTTCGTTAGACTCACCTTCCTTTCCTTCGATCTCGAACCAGAAGACAACTGTGGATATGATTATGTTCAAATTTTTGGAGGATTGGAAGGCAGTGGCGGTAACTACGGCAGTTTTTGTGGAACTAAGGTAATATTAATTATAATTTTAGTGATTTTATCTTGTCAATGTTAAAATGAAGTAGCTACACCATAGTATCTTTTTAATAGATTAATACGTATATTAATCATCTTAAAAGAATTAAAAAGATATTAATCTTTTTATGCATTTAATATAATCTAAAATACACTCTAAAATATTAAACCTTTCAACAGATGCCTCCAGAAATTGTTTCAACAACAGAAGCTCTATTAGTTAAATTCCGTACCGACGACACTATTGTATTTAAGGGCTTTTCTGCATCATATCAAGTAATCAAACCTGAAGTGTGTAGTGGCGAAGACAGTTCTGAATGTGGAGAAGATCTTGATGAAGAAGAAGATGAACAATTGACGCCCTCAGTCATAGGCAGAAGAGGTCTCCGGGCTCCAATACCAAGATTCGTCAGACGACCAACGTGACGGTGGCTGTTACGACGCACCCGACATAGGCGACTACATCGCAACATTTACAATCGGATTAAATCTGAAAAACGACCTTTCTTGAACCAGTAACAATTTACTTTGACGATTTCTTTTATTTCATAACGCTCGGAATCGTTTTAGGAATATAAAATTCCATAAAATAGCATTGTAAAGGCCACAACAACTGCCATTTTTACTTTATGTAAACGCACCTTTACATTTTCAACAGTGTTGCTATCAACACTTGTGAATATATATCATGTTTCAATAGCGAAAAAATTAAAAGCTATATTACGTAAAATGTTTGAAAGATATATCAAACATTAATATATCTGGAAAAATGTTTAGTATCCTTATAAAATTATTTAAAAATTCGATTTCTTCCGAAAATTCTTGAATTTTATCACAGAAAAAATGATATTAACATTTATATCGCAAACCTAAAGGCGATTGTAATTAATGTTTGAATTTATTTTATATGACTGAATGAACATGTAAATAAAAAAATGTAGGATTATGTAGGTTTAATACTTAATAGCAGTTACCAAGTTAATACTCAATATACATTCCTAGTAAAAATAATTCAGCTATAATGCCCACTTAATATATAATAATATATATTTTAAGCATACTTTATGTATAAAATATGATTTTACTCTAACAAGTGAGACCAAAGATTTTGGATTCATAGTCACTAATGCAGTGCCATAATTGTTATACATATATATTATACTTAGTAATAGTACCTATTAATAAATAATAATAATAATAATAGATTTGTTCTCAACATTACAGTAAATTTTAATTTAAATGTACTTATGAGGTTATATTCGATTATAAGATGGTAAAGATCCTTCATTCAGACCATGCTGGCTTATGCAAACATTTTAGGTAGGTATTGATTTATAAAAGCACAATTTAGGAGAAAATGTGACAATACAGTCTAGAATTAAATTAATAATATAATATTTTAATAGATTAGATAGTGTTGTTAAGTCTTATCAAGCGGTTAACGTTCTAAAAGTTAGTGTTTTGCGTACATACTGGCGAAACAGTAATTTACAAATTTGTATTGAAATTATTACTAATAAACTCCCCACAAAAAATAAACTATCGTGGTTTATAGTTATGCAACAAAAATATCATCAAAACAGGTGGAAAACATCACTTTAAAAATAATAAGTAAAATATTCTACCTAAGTATACATTTTAACAATTCATAATTTTTAAAAATGTATGATTGAATGATGGTTACTTGCGTGCCAAAAATTGATACTTATTAACGTAAGTGTGAAGTAAGCTAGTATTTTATAACTTAACGTGAATATATTTATATTGTAGGAATGCCATAATATTATTTTTATTAAAATGAATGTAAAATTGAAATTGTTGTTTTATTAATGAATATACCTACAAGAAATGCTGCAGGTCATCCAACACACAGAGATATTTTAAAATAAATGTAAATATAAATGTTGACCTCTTTAAAATTACACAATATGTTGGTATTTTAGAGACCTTAAAGGAGGTACATGCGCAATAATTCTCTCACTCTTATGTTTGCCGCTGGGTGCGTGACTCTAGCGCCATCTAACGATACAACTCACGGTGGCTCTTTTGAGAAAATATACATGTATTGTATGCCAAATAGCTATTGAAAAAATAAAATAAACTTGAAAAAAAATTTTTTCCAATGTTAAATGTGATATATTACACAGAGTGTACATTAAATTAATTTTTTTTTCCGTGGGTCAGCTGAAAACAGTAAGTAAAATAAATACAACAACTAAAACAAGTCTCAATAAGTGAATTAGGTTGGCCCAACTTTTTTGATTTACGGATTTTTTTTATTTTTAATTATTTGTTCGTTAATGTTCGAATGTAGAAATTGTTTGTACGTCTTTTATTTATTTATAATTAATTAAACAAATGTTCACCCTTAAGTTAGCCCCCTTTACTAGATATCTTTATTTTTATCGCTCAGATTAATTAATTTTTATCAATTATCGTTTGTTCGACGACTATTGGTGATTGTTCGATCATAAAAACAATTAAATTCCCAATTATTAATTATTTTATATCTAATAAGCAAATCATCACTTCATTGTCTGGCAACCGGAAACTTATAAAATTTACAATTACTATTTCTACTAGTATTTTTGCAATCGACTACACAACAACTCTGATGACCAGTTTTATTTTATTTATTTAATTAAACTGACACACGTGTTATTTTTATGGTCATAAATAATAAAGAGCCACCCGTGGTTCTGTATTGGTCCGCAGCGGGCGCTGACATCACTTTTGTGTCCCCCACTATGCCTTACGCACCCAGCGGATAGGTAATATTATTTATAAAAGTAATATTTTGACTAACATGACTTTGTATGAGAACGCATATAAGGCGTATAAAAAATGTGTTAAAGGTAATAATATGATGTACTAAATAGATACTGGCAACTGGCATTTTAATAACTTATATATTAGCTTGTATTGGATCTTAATAAAAGTTAGTAGACAAAAGACAGACAGGAATAAAAGAGGAAAATACATATCACTAAGTATACATATAATGTGAAAGTTAAAACAATTAATACTGTATACTAAAATTATACTTTACTAAAGCTTTAGACACACTCGTATTATTGGAATATGGCGTAAGATTAAGTTAACCTTTTTGAATTACTTATAACTCGAACCCATTACGATTATATCGAACTATAAATACGTAATTAAATATACAAGTATACTCAAAAACTACTTAAAATACAAAATATATTTTAAATAAATAAACGTATTTCTTACAATATAATATTTTTACGTAAAGTACTATGCATTAGAACATTAATCATCTATGATTAGAAGCTTTTTGCATAAGAAAGTGCACATTCAATCGGCCTTTTCCAATTACAGCACTAAGGCGCATTATGCGGCATAATGCTCAACGTTGAATGTTCCAACTACAACAGCGCTTCGCACAATCGAACACTGCTTTTGCGTGATGCTGTGTTAAAAAAATAAATATACCGTGTATCGATGAAGGTTACAAGCATGGAGGTTAGATACAGGAGAACCAACGCTTCATACTAAAGCATTAACCGCCTGTCTCTGAAAATTTGTAGAGTTTATAGCGCGCTGCCGTCAATAAGTAGTATCTGTGAAGTTAGCTATTTATGAGTACTGTCACTATTGTGACAACGTGAAGTTAGGCATTGAGACAACATAGCGATCGCAGCGCCTCCTTGGTTTGACAATATTTCTGAGACACTACATTCTAGGGCCTTGGTTCTCCTGGTTTCTAATCTCCATGGTTACAAGAGTAATAACATTGACTTTTTTTATATTCCACGTTTATAATGTGAATACAATTTTATTTTAGAATTCAAAACTATAAACATATTTATTTTGCAGAAATATATAATCGAATCATTATATTCACGTTCCAATTAGCATCAGCACAAATCAGCATTGTGCGGCACTGAGTCGCATTATGCTCTGTAATTGGAAAACAGGGAATATTTACATTTACATACCTATTAACATTTTTAATCTGGGAAGTAATCACAAGTATATACTCTGTGGTTAAGCCTAAAAGTTAACTTTCATTGTCAGTTTGTCACTCAAGTTTAGATTGTCATTTGTCAGTTTGTTTTGCTTTGTGTGTGATTTGTCATTTTATTCAGTCAAGCGCCTACGTAACGTTATGTTATTTATTTATTACAATTATTATTTACGGGCGTCTTGACGAACAGTTACTTTATTAATAAATTTTAATCATTAAATTCTAAATTATTAGCCTAACATGGCATCGCTAGCGTTTAAAGTAAAGAGTAAAAATGGCCAGCAGATATTGAAAGAGTTGACCTCTGATAGTACTGTGGGTGAATTAAAAATGTTTCTGTCTAGTATATCGGACGTTGGTTGTGAGAGAATTTGCGTATTATGTGGTTATCCGCCTAAACCGTTAGATACCAGCAATGATAATAAAACGTTGAATGAGATTGGCTTAAAATCTGGCGAAACTCTGATTGTAGAAGAAAAGTCAATTCCAGTAGAACAGAGTGTTAAAAAACCTGACGTCACAAAGCCAGTAGAAAATGGAGTATCTCATGAAACAATAGGGCCTTGTAGACCTGGAATTTTGATGAAAAAAGTGGTTCCTTCGGATAATTCTTGTCTATTTACTAGCATAGGTAACTTTATTGGTGTATCTTTATTTATAAATGGTTGACCTAAAAATAACCTGATAATTATGTAAATTAGGTGTAAAACTGTAGAATGAGATGTGATCTGTTAAATTTTATTTTAAGTATAGTGCAGATTACACAATTGTATTGATTTATAAATAAATAAGATTGATTTCTACAATTTATTAATAGATAACATAGTTCACTAGAAAGTTTTACTTGAATGTAACTTTTATATCTATAAAAATAATTTAAAGAAATTTTACTATTACTTTAATATGATAGTCTGTCAGAGTTACATTTCATCCATATTAGTCTAGCATTCTGAGTGGACACAAGCATAAATTTACTCAGGTGCATTTTACTATTCATAAATATAAATATTATATTATATTTGCAGGTTTTGTATTAAATGGTAATGTAGATACAACAGCGCATACTTTAATGCGTCAAATTATAGCAATGGAAGTTGCAAGTGATCATGAAACTTATAATGAAGGAGTCTTAGGGAAGCCCAATGATGAATACTGTGTGTGGATACAACAACCGAGTTCCTGGGGTGGTGCAATCGAGGTATAGTAGTATACAAATGTAAATAAATTATGATAATTTGGCACATCATCTGGAGGTCTTCAAGAAGCGACTCCTGAAGTACCTAGAGGAGATACGGTGGCAAGATAATTAAGCCGATACTCACACATGGAAAATAGCTGCAAAGACACTGAAGTTGTGTCAGTAAAAAATATTATACATTGCAATATTTTTTTGAATTTAAAAAAATACATTTTAAGAAATAGTAAATTAAAAAAAAAAAAAAACTATTTTCTTTGGTTTATGCAAATATTTGACAATGTAAATAAAACTATCTTTGATTTTGTCGCTGATTTATTCGGATTTTTGGTTCCAATCGTTTCAAATGCTTTATAGCAATTATGGCCATGGGAGAGTCTAAGGTTTTGTTGTTGTTTCAGAGGTTTATATACTTGTTACAGATACGCACTGTCAAAATCAAAATAAATTCAGGACAAATCCAAAAAGATAGTTTCATTTATAATTTTATATATACAATATATATCGTATCTTAACATTGGTAATAACTAATAATTATTTGTTTTTTTTTTTACTTTTATCATAAATGTAGCATATTTACTTTAAAACAGAACTACTTTGTTTTCAATGTATTCTTCATTAAAATAATGCTTAAATATACTTATATGATATTTTTATCACCAAAACAATGTTTTATTTGAGAATATTTTTAGGTAGCTATTCTATCTCGGTTTTATGGTTTAGAAATGGCTGTGGTAGATACATTAAATGCAATTATAAATAGATTTGGAGAAGACAAGAACTATGGACAGAGAGTGTTCCTGCTGTTTGACGGAGTTCATTATGATCCTTTGTACTTGGAACAATCTGATGTGAGTTGGACTTTTTTTATTAGTTTTTAATTTTTTGCTAAAACGGTAAAAAAAATGTATAATATGGATTGAAAATAAATTTAATGAAAATTAATAAATCAATTAATCATGTTGGCACAGTTTTTTATAAAATACTTTTAACTTCATCTCTTCACATGTTTTACCAGTTAGTTTGGATATACCACAGAAAGCGTATATTTTCAGGAATAAAAAGTAATCTATACCTGTCAAATTTATCCAGTACTGATGTAGTAATGTTTATAGGATCATAGTAAAGTTGGTACACATATTATATACAAAATTTATGGCTTGGCCTAATTATGTCTAAAATAGTAGTTTAAACTTTGAACATATGTATTTGTATTTGAATTGATAACGCAAGCTAGTGACCTTTTGACGCTGGTTTTAAGATACCGTGACCACTAAGTTTATAGTATACAAGTGACTCGCCCTCACTTCGCTGGGGTTCATTGGTATTTGTAGTTCCTAGTAGGTAAATGGTTAGTATATAATTTTGAGAAATAAGTTATTTTCTCGCAGTAAAAGGTATCCAGGATACCGTGTCTGGCATTCTATATGTTGAATCAGATAATCAGCTGTTATCATCATACCAAATTTCATCAAAATCTGTCCATTGATTTTCACACAAGAATGTAGGAAATCAAAACTGACTTGTCTTGCATTTAATATGATGATGATGTCCTCCTGACCGATTCCGGCCACGGCGGCCAATCTCTTTTTGAGACTAGCTATCTGCGCGGGAGATATTATAGTGCACGAGTGTACAAACACAAGTGCAGTCTCTATTCCTTATCACTCTCATACTCCGGTGGGACGACACTCGACACGACCAGTGAGAGTTAAGACGCAGGACCGACGGCTTTACGCGCTCTCCGAGGCACGGGGGTAAACAACCGCCAACTTCCCTACTCCGGCTTACCAAACAGAAACACTCAATAACTAAACTTGGCCCGACCCGGGACTCGAACCCAGGACCTCCCGGTGTGCGACTGTACATGCTTACCACTACACCAGCGAGGCAGTTGCATTTAATATAACCCGTATATATCTACTAAACTCTAGAAACCTAAAGACGATTTACTAGCGAGGATACAATAAATATATGGTAATATAGTTTAGTAAAAAAACTAAATAATAAAATATTTTTTAGGGTGGAATCCAAACAGTATTTCCCGCAGAAGATCTGGAAATATATAGAGAGGCTGAACAGCTAGCACACGAAGCCAAGTCTTCAAGACAGTTCACAGATGTCAACAAATTTACCCTAAAATGTATGATCTGTGACAAATTATTAACTGGCCAACTTGAAGCTCAAAAGCACGCTAAAGAAACAATGCACGCGAATTTCGGAGAAGTTTAGCAAAGTATAGAATTCGATAGCTTTTAACCATAGATTACGATGATTTCAATTAATATAAAGAACTTTTGGTGATCGGACTTGTAATTTTGTACCTAGGAACAAATTGAAAAAAACTATAGTTAACACAAACTGTGTTTTATTTTGCTGCCATACCCTTTGTTTTTGGTCGGTTAATGATTATTAAAAAATCTTCACTATCAAATATACTTTTTGCCTAAAAAGTCGAAAAAAGAAAAAAAGAAGCTTCGTTAGAATCCGTCCTTAGATGTCTTCTTAGTTCGGTCGAAACAAAGAGCTGTTGAAAATTAAATAAACATCCTATTGTTATGGTTTTTGTTTCTTATCGGATATCTAAGTACCTTAAAACGTAAACAAAAAGTTCTCAGAAACGTAAACATTGGTACCTTCTGCATTAGAATAAAAAATTGTGATTTTATCAGTTTTCATGTGATAAGCAATTCATAAAAAGTAAAAGCGCCATCTGTAAAATTACACTACAAAGTGTACAAGCCCATCGTCAGATATCTGATACTTCAATTATAATTTGTTAAATAAGGATTTACTATGGGATTATTGGTTATGGCTTAAGACATTGCTTGTACCTTCACTTAGAATATTTTTTAAAACATTAATAAACCTTAGTTTGACACAACTTTAATAACAAATCCATACTATATATTCTTTACTGTACTTATGCAATATAACATTGTCACACATGAAATATAATAATTTCTTCCAGTCAACCCATGGATGTGAAAGATAGTGTTACGTAGCGGGCCCATTAAGTGCAAGAAAATATATAGAAAAGGAATGTTACGTCATTTGTTGACATTTTTAGAACTAATTTTTCTTCAAGATGAAACCCATTACCATAACTATAAAGATAAAAAAAAAACCTCAAAAAATATAGAGGCAGTGGTAGCCCAGCGGTAACGCGTCGCTTGTATAATCGAGTGATCCGGTTTCAAATCCGGGTCTCGCACCTCTGATATTTTCATGTGCTAATCATTTCTATCATGATTACCACTTGTCTTACGGTGAAGGAAAACATCGTGAGGAAACCTGCATGTCTGAGAAAACCTAGCAAGTTTTCGTAAGACATGTGAAGTCCGTCAACACGCACTAGGCCAGCGCGGTGGACTATGGCCTGATCCCCTCGTACTGAGGGAGGCCCGTGCCCAGCAGTGGGATGTTAAAAAGGGCTGATGATGATGATGACACAATAAAAGACAAAATGAAAATTTTATTTAATTTATTGTTAACACAAAAAATGTACAATATCAATAAATATAGTACCTAGTCACATCGGCCTATCACTTGTTTCTATCCTACTCATACTGTAGTGTTGTTTCACAACACGTACCATAAATACGTACATTTACATATAGGATTTAATCACTGATATTGTGCATCTGTGCCTTTGGAAAGAGATTTATTCCCGATATCATGAATTTTTTATAGTTTATTAAAAATATGAACTTAGACATAATTGGATTTTCGCCTTTTTTTGTGTAAAATAGATATTTTCAGATTTTTCGATTTCAATACATATTACACTCGCTTGGGACATTAGTGTATGGCAACTTGGGCTGTCACGTCTGTTGGCCGTCTATGTTTCATAGGCTTTGGTATAACAGACTAACAATTCTTACTTTTTAATAGAAAGACAAAATTACTAAACTGATCTTTATCGCATGATATCGGAAATATTACGAGTTTTTATATTGGATAGTTCTAGAACTTTAATGGCGTATACGTGAAGTGTATTAATTAATTATAATTTCTTAGCATCACATTTGTTGGTTATTAATCTCACAATCAATTTTGCATTCAAATATATATTTTTCATGGCAACCCTGATTCGTATTTATTTGTTGGGAGCAAAAACATGGCACTTGATAAATATTTTAATTTTTTGATATGAAAACATTAAGTCTTTTTTCGATTGAATGCTAATATTTTAGAATTAAAAAAAAAACAAGAGAACGTTCATTTACACTAAATTCGTTACAAACACAATTTTTAAGTCATTAGTTTGTCACACCTATCTATTTAACATTTTTTTATGAGTATGTACAATTTTCATATATTTAACGCCTGACATTTGCATTTTAGTCTAAATTCTAATGATCTTGGTTGAGCTCTATCTACACAAAAATATAGATTCATGTACTAATAAAACAATATATCATTATACAATTTGTTTCTTTAGTTGAGATGTGCCCAAACAAGAAAAGAAGTGAAGTAAAATGGTATTCATATAAAACAAGAAACAATTTTGTTATTAAAAATAGATGCATTTTTAGCATAGGCAACATTAATTTTGATGCTACCTTTACTCAATAAACATTATAAAATGAAGACTAATTCAAATTGTAGGTAGGTTTTTTCAGTTAATTCAATGTTATCGGTTAAAGTTTTTCTATCATTCTATATATAAAATACAGGGTATTTAAGTAAATTATTCAGTAGTTATATAAAATGTCAACGTCACGCTTGGATATACCTTGACATTTACTTCACAGTTCCTCTATTAGATATTTTGTAACAAAAACAATAGTAATTTCATTCAATCCGGGAATCAAACCCAGGACCTTTAAAATATTTTTAAGCTCAACTACTCGAATGTCCCAACAGTAATACATATATGTATAGGATATATCTGTATAATGTTTTTTTGGTAATACAAGATGTGAACAATATTCATTTAATCTTACACTTTAGGCCATGATACTTAAAGAAATGTATACATATTTCGAGATTGTAAAATATAAAGTGATCAGAATTATAAATTAATAGAAAAATAAAATGATTTTAGACATTCTCATTGATTATAGGAATATAGCACTTATTCAGAAAGATTCACGTTACATAAACAGTAGTTTTTTGCTTGATTTTTTCTATATAATAAAATATAAAGATATTGTTTTCTAAACAAAATCTTGTACTAAATACCTTCATGCGAACATATCTTTTAACAATGGAAAAGATAAATTGCATAAAGTTGAGGGGCATACATTAATTACGTAAGCTATTATTCTTACAATTTGGACCTCTCCCTCTGTTTTTTGTATCCTCCGTGAGGTTTACATTCTGATTGTTATATTTTTCTTTGTTCTAGAAGTAAATGTTTTTAACAGCCTTCATATATTTTATTTTCAATTTTAAATTTAAATTAAAAAAAACGATTTTCTTGATTAAATTGAGATTTGATGAGATTTTACTGGACAAGTGTCCTCCCATTTTAAGTTCACGTAATTAATAGACGTCCCCTTACAAACATGAAATAATCCGAATAAGTGCGAACTATAAAAAAAGTCATTACAAAAATATAATATGTGACAAAAATCAGAAATAAGCAAAATATTTCGTATTAAACGTAAAAGTGAATTGAGATAAACGTTAGAAAATATAAAATTTCGTAGAAATGCTGCGAGGTGCGTCGGACTATTGTAATGCATTTTATTCAAAAGCTACGGCTTTTCGCTATGACACTATTAATTTGGTCACGTGACGTTATAATCGATGACACTGAATATTTTGACGTAGGCACGTCATTTAAAGACGTCATAATGACACTGAATATTTTGACGGCGGAGGGACGCCATTCGACGACGTCATAAATCATAATTTTCAATACGTCTTAAATATATTATAGTATGTATTTTTGTAATAAAATGTACAGAGCTGAAAGATCAAATTGCGTGATTGTCTTTACTGTTTAGTTACCATGATCCATTTGTTCGTAGGTTCGATGCCAGTCATTTGGAACACCTAATTAAGATATAATAACGACACTAAGTAAATGTTATTAGTGATTTAAAAAAACCTTTAAATTATTTATTATACTTATAAAATATGAAGATATTCCTAACTTCACATATCAATAGTATCATAGCAAAGCAATGGACTTCATTTCACATGTATATAATATATGCCACGGTTTCTCAAACTTGATATAGAGCAAAATTTGATATTTCCTAAAATTATCTACAATTATTTTTACATTATGTTAAATTTGTTCAATTTTCAAACACGTCAATTTTATAATTCACCAATCGTCGCATTAATTTACGTACAAAATCTACGTTCCGTATACATCAAGTTTGAGAAGCATTGCTTCTAATCATAATAAGCTATTGCAGAAAAATATTTTCTCAACATATTCAAATAACTCAATATTGACTAATATATAGATTTTTCTTAACAAATAAATCTAAGCAACTCTCGCTCGGGCAGTATAAATAATTGCTTTATATTGATTGAAATCATTCAACTATTTAATTGATTGAAATCATTCAACTATTTTTGTTATTGGACACGACTGAAGCCTTACAGGTCACCTGGAATTAATGCAGAAAAATTGTTTATTTACATTTATAAGTAATAGTAATAATAATAGTAATTTTATAGTAATAGTAATAAAAAGACTTCAAAAGCACATTTAATATATTTTTACAAGTATTTTGGTATCTCTCGTGACCATTATTAATTGCTGTAAAATATTCGAAACCTTTGAACTAAAAAATTCTATATAAATATGCATAAAACTCTGAAAAGATAGTTTTATTTGAAAAGCACTAATGCTCTAGCGGTGTAGTGTCTAGCATGTATGGCTGCAATCCACAGGTCCTGGGTTCGAGTGCCGGTCAGATCAACTTCGGTTAGAGTATATTAATTAAGATATACTCAGTAACAGCTCCAAGTTGAAAAGTTCTCCTTCATGCCTCGGAGTGTATGTGTCGCGACGGTCCTGCACCGATCGTGTCAAAATATCGTTCCATCGGACTTTACATCGGACTAGAGTAAAATGAAGAACACGCACTTGTGTCTGCAATATAAAATCTCTTGCAAATTGGCAATCGATGAGAAAATCGGTAAGTGGTAACCCAGCGGTTACACGCTCGCTTGGATATCCGAGTGATGCGGGTTCAAATCCGGGTCTCGCACCTCTGATATTTTCATGTGCGAATCATTTCTAACATGATTACCACTTGTCTTACGGTGAAGGAAAACATCGTGAGGAAACCTGCACGTCTTAGAGAACCTAGCAAGTTTTCGAAACTCATGTGAAATCTGCCAACACGCACTGGGCCAGCGCGGTGGACTATGGCTTGATCCTCTCGTACTGAGGGAGGCCCGTGCCCAGCAGTGGGATGTTAAAAGGGCTCAAGATGAGATGATGATGAAGATGAGAAAATCGGTGGAGGACATTATTTTTTTTTATATATATTTGATGAGCTTATCCACAGGCGTTAAGCGCCCGTGCCTTTTATTAATTTTATTTACTTGTGGAAGGCGTTTACAATATTTTTTTTATTTATAACTCAAGACAAGAGTAAACTACTTCTTAAAAACTACTGAGGGCGTGACCCAACATTGTTTTTTTTTTCTTACTTTGACTTGTCTAACCCGCTAAGTTTTGGGCCCAGTCCCATCCCGCAATTGGGCGAGCACAATCTCCGCGATTTTCGTGTCGCGTTTTAGGATGGATATTTTGAAGTTGTGCTCTAGGATAGAGGACATTATTATAACATGACGACTCGTTTGGCTCAGTTGGTAGTACTACTTTCTGCGCCCAGCGGTCGCGGGTTCGAGTCCCGCTGGGGGCATTCATTTGTTGAGCACAAATGTTTGTACTCCAGTCATGGGTGTCTATATTTATAATATGTATGTATTTAAAATGTATATGTGTAGTATATCAATTATCTGGTATCCGTAACACAAGCTTAGCTTACCACGGAACTAGATGGCGCTGTTGTAATAATGTCGCAAAATATTTATTTATAATATTTTATGACATACCAGATCACTGTTTGAAGGAGAACCTGGGCAAAGAGATGCCGAACTTGGTCTCGAGGCCGGTGAGCACGGGCGCGGCCACGCGGTACCCGCCGATGTGATGCGGCTTTGGCGCAGACTCCTCTATCGGCGTTGATATTGTCTGCTCTGAACCCGCTGGTCGTCTGTGGATAGATAAAAATATAACAAAGTGATATATATTAGATATGGTAGAAAATAATAATAGATTGGTTTAAAAGTGTAAATATTCTTAGTCGGTTCATAAAATCACAATATAATGGACTCTTGTTTGTAATGAACGCGTAAGTCGAAATTGTAAAAAAATTGTATTAGCCACACAACTTCATAGGAAGCAAAGGTGTAAATACTATATGAAAATGTATAGAATAATAAAACATTTGTGGCTTATTCGTCCCTGATTTATAGATAATAATAATCACTTATTTATATTTATACATTAAAAAAAAGTGCATGCGTACAAAGTACACATGTCAGAAGTGAAACTTCTTTATTTATAAATTTAACTCACTGTTTACACACTGTATAAATACTAATGATATTGTAATTTCACTTCAAAAACAATTCCTCCCGATAACCAGCATGAGCAGCCACGTCATAAGTTAGGCTGTATATTGTAATACTTTTGCTACACATAACGGCACATTAAAAATCACCGACTTGCGGTGGGCGAGACCCCCGACCTGCGCATCATGACCGTCTGAGCATAGTATAAAGAATAACAAGTAGGGCATACAACAACATCATACAAATGCACCGCGCGCGGCTTGTATGTGTGCGTCATAGTATCTTTACGTTGCCGCACGCACACTCAAACAATATCTCGAACCGTTTATCAGTGCGCCAGTCAAGGCTAACGCCGCACAAGTTTCGCGCGTCACGGCTTTTCACTATATGAAAAATGTGTGATATTCGTAGAAAAACTTATTGCTGTGTGTTTGGGTGTCTAAATTCTTCATCGATTCCAGAGTTGTCTTTGTTCAGATTACGTACTGAACAGGAAAGGTAAACAAATCACTTATTCTAGCATATAATTTATACTTGATGATGAAATACTTATGTAGGTACTTTTATTTTTGTTGTATTAGTTTATTATTTTAATAGGATGTGATATGATTTTATTAATATATTATACTCTTAATTTTTTTTAATTGTTACTAATAGCATATTTATGTTTTTTTTTTGAAATTAAAGGATTTATTTTATTTGCATTGCATGTAAATATGCAGGTAACTACAGGCCTAATAAAATAATCATAAACATGTAGAAACAAAATATTTTACATTCTTAAATGTATATAAATAATAAATATTTTTTAATAACACACTTCCCGGCCCTTGCCAATTTCTGAGCACGGAATTATAATTTAGCTACAGTGACAACCCTGTTACAGGCAACTACGGTAGGTAATTATATCGTGGATTGGGCCGAAGTTGCCCTACTTGTTATTCTTTATACTATGGTCTGAGGGGTGGTGGCGCTAACTCTACTCCGTCTCTGAGTGCCTGGTACTTGTACTGGTACTCGTTTATATTTTACTAATCTAAAGCTTTAGATTTCCGAGACTTAAAACCCCAAGGTAGCGTTAAACGTTTAACCCACCTTGTTGCAAGTCGCATAAGAAGTTTCACTCCAATAAATCATGAATATTATAAATGTCATTTGTTCTTTGATAGTGAAACGGTGATTGCTGTGCCAGCAGTCGCGGATTCAAATCCTGTTGGGGCATTCATTTTTTGAGTACGAATGTGTCTTTCTTAAAGTTATCACTTTTAATTTACAACTATGTATTTGGTATCCTTAACGCAAGCCTCATAGCTTATCAAAGAACAAGATGGCGCTGCGTATAAGTACCAAATATATTTTATTAATATTATTAAAACAATAAAGTTCGTAACGAATATATTGGGAAATTCAACCATTGTATTTAGTACCAACATTAAAAAAGTACACATGGGCAATCTACCATCTATACTAATATTATAAAGAGGAAAGATTTGTATTTTTGTATGTAACGAATAAACTCAAAAACTACTTGACCGATTTTAATGAAATTTGGTACACAAGTTGTCTAGAGCCTGAGAAAAGACATAGGCTACTTTTCAAGGCGAAAAAAGGGCTGTAACGGGTTGAAATGGGGGATAAAAGTTTGTATGGAAATTACGTCATTTTAAAGCTAGAAGTTTGAAACTTAAAGGAGGTACCTTTAGCATAATTTAATATTTGTAATTATTTAATGAAATCATACGACTTAAAAGAGAAAATATGATGTATTTTTACAAAGAAATACTCACGATCCTCCAAAGTCCACATAGAAGAGGCGTTGAAGGATTTCGTACGTCACCAGCGTCACCGCGAACTGCGGCGACGAGCGGAACACACGGGCTGGCGGAAATATACTATATTAAATATTAGTAATAGTAATAATAATAATAATACTGTTCTCCGACCGACTTCGGCCATGGCGGCCAATCTCAATGAGACTAGCCAACTGCGCAGGAGATATTATAGTGCACAAGTGTACGCGCAGACACAAGTGCACTCTCTGTTCCTATCACTCTCATACTCCGATGAAACGACATGAGACACGACCAGTGAGAGTTAAGGCGCAGAACCGACGACTTTACTGCTCTCCGAGGCACGGGGATAACACACCACCAACTTCCCAACTCCGGGCTGCAAGACTCAATAACTAAACTTGGCCCGACCCGGGACTCGAATCCAGGACCTCTCGATGAGTGGCCGTACTTGCTAGCCACTACACCAACGAGGCAGTATTATTATTAATTAAGTATTATTATCAATATTAATAAATAATATACCAATATCTTGTTCATTTTAAAGAATTATTATCAATTTAGATAGATATGAGGCATTTATTATCTCAGTAAATGTCATGAAAATGTTAGTGGATGCTTATTTGTCCATCTGTAATATCTATTAAAAAATAGTTTTAAATGAAACCGTTGAGATGTATAAAACCTTAATTCTCTTCCGTAACCATGTTTGCCGTAAAGTATTCAAAACGTCGGGGACCAAAAATCAAAAATAGGATCAACTTATCACCATCGTTACATACTAAAAATACTGGCCATTTTACATATTTTTTATCTGTTACATTATAATAGTAAATTTTTGTAACAGTTTTAATATTTTTTATCATATTCATCTTCAGTCCTTTTTAACGTCCCACTGCTGGGATGGTGTGCCTCCCTCAGTACGAGGGGGATCAGGCCATAGTCCATCGCGCTGGCCTAGTGCGTGTTGGCGGACTTCACATGTCTTTTGAAAACTTGCTAGGTTTTTCTAAGACTTGCAGGTTTCCTCGTGATGTTTTCCTTCACCGTAAGACAAGTGGTAATCATGATAGAAATGATTCGCACATGAAACTATCAGAGGTGTGAGACCCGGATTCGAACCCACATCACTCGGATATCCGCATTACCATTGGGCTACCACTACCATTTTTCATACAATAATATAAAAAACCGTACCTATGGCCCCCTTCCAGAAAGCTCTAGCTCCTTCTTCCGCGTATATCTTCCTAGTAGCGTCGATCACACCATTGTATGTGGTTTGACCTGACCGAGCTACTACCTGGAATATAAATAGGTGATTTTACTATCGATGTTTTCAGCCAAAATACATAAACATTATAGGATTAGCAAAATCTATGAAACATAGTCGGCCATTAATGTCCCAAGCGAGTGTATGGCAGCTTGGGCTGTCACGCCCGTTTGGCGACTATGTTTCATAAGCTTTGGTATTAGTTTTAATTAATTTTTAGCTCCATATTAAAATCTTGCCCTTTCTATATTATTGTTAAGTGCCGCCTCTAGTAAATTTTTCAATCTTTATGAATTTAATTTGTTTCTTCATTGCTAGATGTATAGTAAGGATATTTTTATAATGTATTTAGTATTTAGATATACTTTGTAGGTGGATTATCTAATATAATAACTTTACAAGAGCAAAATCTCGAAAACGGCTCCAACGATTATAATGAAATTTAGTATGAAAAGGGCAATGAAAACTGTTACAAAATCATTTGAATATGAATACGAAAGTAAAATTCATCTACAAGGTGGAAAATCGGGCGGTCCCAAAACCACAAGACCCCGGTTCGAAACCAGATATAATAGAAATATAATATCTTGGGACATTATTACAATAGTTTCATCTAGTTCCGTGGTAAGCTACGAGGCTTGTGTTACGGATACCAGATATTTGATACACTACACATATAACTTTTAAATACATATATATATTATAAATGAAGGGTACAGGGGCAAAACAAGGAATGTCACAATTTTTTTTTAATTTACATTGCAATCTATATCGCGTGGCAAAATCTAAATGTTTCCATATTTTTCAACTTTTTTTAATTTTATGTGACATTCCTTGTTTTGCCCCTGTACCTTTCAAATATAAACACCCATGACTGGAGTACAACAAATGAATGGGCCCAGCGGGATCAAACCCGCAATTTCTAGCGCAGTAAGTAGGGTCACTACAAACTGAGCATACCTGATATTTTCAGCTTTTTGAAGTGAAACTTCTTATGCGACTTCCAACAAGGTTGTGTTAAACGTTTAACGCAACCTTGGGGTTTTAAGTCTCGGAAATCTAAAGCTTTAGATTGATATAAATATAAACGAGTACCAGTACAAGTACCAGGCACTCAGAGACGGGGAAGAGTCATCGCCACCACCCCTCAGACGGTCAGGATGCGCCGATCGGGGGTCTCGCCCACCGCAAGTCGGTGATTTTTAATGTGACGTTATGTGTAGCAAAAGTATTACAATATACAGCCTAGCTTATGACGTGGCTTCTCATGTTGGTAATCGTTAGGAATTGTTTTTGAAGTGAAATTACAATATCATTAGTATTTATACAGTGTGTAAACAGTGAGTTTAATTTATAAACAAAGAAGTTTCACTTCTGACATGTGAACTTTGTACGCACGCACTTTTTTTCTTTTTTTTCCTAGGTCGCTCAGGTATCTAGATTTAAGTAATAACTAGATTACCTGTAAGCGTGTCTTGATGACGTCAGCGGGCGTGACGAGCGAGGCGGCCGGCACGCCGGCGATGGCGCCCGCCGCGAGCAGCGTCAGCGGGTGGTTGTAGCCGTTCTCATCTGCGAATTTTGCCTGGTTTTGCATAATAAGTAGGATTAGTAAGGATTTGGGTTTAAACATAAATTAGTGTAAGGGAAGGGGCAGTAAAATCTCATTTAATCTCATTTGAACTGGGGCGTTAATGAAAATGTCACGTCAATTATTCTTCAATTTTTGTTGTATCCCATTCCACTAATAAAATCGAATATGGCTGTTCAAAATGCCTATTTTGAGAGTACCTGAAGTTGTATATTTTATGAAAAATAAATGGAAGTATCAAATCAAAACAACTACTTTGTCCATACACTTTCATACCAAACACTCATATTCATACCTCTGTTCTCACTTAAGTAACACATTGCTCAATATGTAGAGAAAAATCAAACCCACCTTAACATGAGCATAAGCCGGGAAGTATATAGCACTGAAGGGCACATCCCGGAGCAAACAGGCCTTCGCCCCCTTGTACAGGCCGAAGAGCCCTAGGTCCTTGACCACGCCCCACGCCCGGACCTTCCCCCCGCCCGCTATCTCTCCCGCCACTTGCAGGCGGATCTTTACTATCTCTAGGGGATTCGTGAATACCACTTGTGATGCTCCGGCCTGGTGAATAATATGTACAATATTTGATTGTTTTGGAATGAAATAGTCTTTAAATGTGATAATTCGAGAATCACCTTAAATTTAAGGTGTCATTCGTGTGCTCATTGACAAAAGGGTGCCAATGGAACCTTATCAAAATTTAATTAAAAAAAAAAGGGTGAAAGAATATTTGTGTACTAAAGGATCTTAATCGATTAACGATTTTTTAGAACACAGTACGCCTTTAGAATGATGTAATCGCCTCCAGGCTATTTCAACCTATAGAATTACTGTTTATTACAATTTAATTTAAAAAAGAAAAACAGATTAAGAAAAAAAAATATTTGTCCCGCTGAGTTACTTTCGCCAGTTCTTCTCAGGTCTGCGGCTTTTTCTTTCTGAACTGGTAGTAGACTCGTGGCGTTCAGTAAAAAATTGTAATAATTTTATGCTGAATAAAATATTTTGAATTTGGATTAATAATTCTCTGCTGTCTATCAACTGTCTGTTAGTAGGATGTATCTCATGGACCGTTATAGGGACAGAGATATAATATTTTTTCACAGTTTAGGTATTTTTACAGTCACTAAATAAAAAGTAAAAAAATAGATGCCATGCAAATTAAAAGAAAAGGATGCCTTCAGCCACAATTACTAGCAACTGGACCAACTAGCTGAAAATTTTTTGGGACTCGAACCGAGGATCTTCAAAACAATCGACCATCGAAACAATTTGTATATCTAAATGCTATACAATAAAATATACTCACACAAGCACCAGCGATAATTTCTCCACTTAATGTTATGTTTCCTTTCTTATCCATCAACTTATCACGGACTAAGTCATTCATCTGAAATGTGAAGCAAATATTTTTATTAAAATACAATCAATAATTACTTAAATGTCTATAAAATTAAAAATAAAAACAAATTGTTGTATATGATATACTTTTGTTACACATTTTAATAAAATAATAACCTTTTCATTAGCTACTTTTTAAATATATGTATATTGAGATACTTATTTAATTTCAAATTTGTTATTTATGACTTATATTCACAAAATAAACCTAAAACATTAAGTAAAATAAAAAAAATATTTTATTTATTAAGTACCTCTTAAATTAAAGTCGGTTAAAAAATCTATCTAAAAAATAGTAACCATCACCAAACATAACTTTTTCTGGTGGTACATTAAATAACGATGGTATTCATTTCCTATAAAAACCAAAAAATAGTACCAGAAAACAGTACGCGGTACCAAAAAAAATAAAGCAAAAAAGAACCGGTACCAAAAACTTACCGTCAATTTTATGGCTTTTTCTGGTGCCACACCAATCAATTGTGGCACCAATCCTCTGTATAGTCCAAAAACACCTTCATGTCTTATCACCTTCTTGAAACAGTCCCAAGAATTGCGGTACGCAACTTCACCGATAAAGGAACCGGTTCTTTGATTCTGCATTCGCGTTTTTACTAAATCTATTGGATATACTGCTGATGCTCCGACCGCTGTAAATTTATTTTTGGTTTTTAAATTAGCTTCCTTTTTAAAAAAAATGTAACTAAAGATCGAATCAGCACTGGCTTGAATTTAAAAGTATATAAGTCAGGATGCACGAAAGAAAAAAATATTTTTTTCGCCATTTAAAAGGAATTATATTTTAAGTATTTACTGAAACGAAAAATAGTACATACAATGTTCTAATTAGATTTTATAGATTTTATAGATAAAATAATGATAATAATGTTCTCCGACCGATTCCGGCCATGGCGGCCAATCTCATTGAGACTAGCCAGCTACGCAGGAGATATTATAGTGCACAAGTGTACGCGCAGACACAAGTGCACTCTCTATTCCTATCACTCTCATACTCCGGTGGAACGACTACTCGACACGACCAGTGAGAGTTAAGGTGCAGGACCGACGGCTTTACGTGCTCTCCGTGGCACGGGGGTGAACCACCACCAACTTCCCAACTCCGGGCTGTTACTGAGGCTAACGAAACAGAAAGATTCAATAACTAAACTTGGCCCGACCCGGGACTCGAACCCAGGACCTCTCGGTGTGTGACCGTACATGCTAGCCACTACACCACCGAGGCAGTTTATAGATTTTATAGATACTGCAACTATAAAAGCACTTAAGATTTATTAATTCTACCCTCAGAAGTGATCATTGTTTTTCAGTATACCACTTGAGATATAACAATAATTATGAGATTCGCGGACAAATTCACAACAAAAATATATATATAAATATTTCATAATACTTGCCACCAGCAATAGAACCAAGTGTGAATCTGTACGTGCTTTCTAGGATTTGAATCAAGACACTTCTCTCTTCGGGGCTCTGTAACAATGTATACTTAGATACATATTACATTTCAGTACTAGCAAATAGTGGGTAGCGGTGAGTGTTTCAAGCTGTAGAACATTTAAATGTGTCGGTCGGTGGTGAAAAGGGCAAATTATAAGAAAAAATTAAAGTTGAGTAATAATTACTTAATTTACATACTGTTACTAGTATTATTATTAAGTAATAATAGTTTTTTCAGATTTGTTATATTTAGTTAGTAAGTCAGTTAACAATTTAACGATGTATCAGTTTGGGGTTAACTGTTGTATCCAATAACTTGATTCTAGTAAATTTTTATAAGTCTTTTAGATCATGTAATTCGACGAAGTCGTTTAAATTTAAATTTATCCATCGATTTAAAAAAAAAGAAAGAAGATTGGAGGATTGAGGAGGAATTTGTTGTATATAATAAGGATATAAAATATAAATGTAACAGTTGACTACTATATAAAAGTAGGTTTGTATGATTCACCATGACAAAATTTCATATACTTACCTAACATATGTGTAACATGGTTGAAGTAGCCATATAGTGTAAAATATTTTATTTATTATAACATCTATACATATCTATATGAGTAACAGAATTTAAAACTACGACAGATTTTTCTCAATACTATAAAAATTTAAATTATCATTCATCATTATAAATGAAATCTCATGGTTACGTGACCATGATTGCTGTAAAGCATTCGAAACGTCGGGAACTAAAAATCAAAATAAATCCGCGACAAAATCCGAAAAGGTAGTTTCATTTATAATGTCGAATATTCGCGTAAATCTAAGAAAGTATTATTATTCACTCTCGGATTTACGCGATTATACGATATTTGAATTAAAACTGTCTTTTCCGTTTTCTCGGATTAAATTATACTTTTGGATCCCGATGTTTCGAATGCTTTGCAACAATCATTGTAAACCATTCGAAACGATCGCTACCAAAAAATTTAAAAGCCACGCAAAAAGTCCCAAAGAATAGTTTAGTTACTTATAAAAATCCATCGTATCCACAAATATTTAATATAACACTAAAATATAATATGATTGTATTTCATGTAGAAAGATAAAGCTTATGTAAAGGAAGAAAAAGTCGACAAGTAGCGAGATGTTGGCTATAAGTTGCCATCTAACCGTAGCCAATCGTACATTATTATGTAAATACATCCTAAGAACATATTCATAATAAATTTAAATACTTATTACAAGAAAATCATGATAGTGTAATAATAAAACAAAATTATTATGATCAAAGAACATCAAAAATTTGATATTTTTACGATTTCGCCAATACATTACCGATTAATTCTCAAAAACACCATACAATTTATCATCACACAATCATTAAGCGCAGCTTATTCGCAACGTCCTGAACACAAATAATAGCCAAAATTTCACTGTAACAATATGATATTTGAAGGGAAAATATAACATCATGTGACCAAACTTACCAAAATCCTTTCCAACAAGTGACTTAATTGACAAGGCTCTATATATACCTCATCCTTTTGAGCGTTGAAAGAGAGAAAAATCACAGCGATAAGTTAGTGATGTTTCGCGTATTATTATAAATATACTCTAAAACAACATGTCCGGAGCCGCTAGAAGTGTTTTAGTTATGAAATGTATCACTTACCGATACTGCCTTTATTTCGGCTACTCTTCGCGTCACTTGCTTGAAGTATTGCTCCGGGGTTATTGCATTCAAATCGTTGTATATTATTCGGCTGGAACAATTATTAGGGAATTTAACAAATACAATATTGAAAATTTGGCTAAGTGGGTTTGGTTGTAGTGGGTCTGCTTGATATGCCAGCGGTCGCGGGTTTGAGTCCGGCTTAGAGCATTTATTTAAAAAAACCTACGAATTATTAGTTAAAACATTAATTTATTTTTTAAACGTTGGAGACTTTAGATGAAACTAAGTATTTAGTTATAAGGGAATCCTAAAACTTAATAAAAAACAATAAAATGTAGAGTTATATATCCGAAGCGACACTACACGCTTCGAATATACCTACTCTACATTTTATGAGAGAGCTTAAACCCTCAGCCGCGCCAAACGAAGTTTTAGAATTTTTAAAAACACGTTCGCTCATTAAGTTTTCTCGTTTAAGAGCGAAAAACGCTTATAAGTATATTTTGTAAGTCAAAAGAAATAGAAAAAAGAAGAAACAGTGAATGACCATGCAAAAAATATGCCAAGGCTGGATTGTATAGCTCTTGTATATTTCACCAGTCAAGAGCCAAATTAACAAAATTCTCAAACAGGTATCGAACCCGGAATGGTGGTTTTGGTAAGCGACATCTGCTTTTTCTGGTTCGACGTTATTACATCTATAATAAAAAGAAACGATGAGTTTATTTCTTTATACTCCTTGTAAAATAAAGATTTTATTTTATTTTTATTTAGAAGTTATACTTCTTTAGGCGCGTTATGAAAAAATGATGGGAGTGAAATTTTAAGATGCAGGCGCATCACCGTCACACAAAAGTACAGGTTGAAGCTGACCGCTAAACTGCTCTATTTATTTCATTTTTCAAATTTAAACTGAACTTTATTGACTGCGCTGACTATCCTTTACCAGTCCTTTTATTATTTGTTATTAATTATTTGCATTCAATTAAAAACTATTTTTAAGGATGCCAAAGAAGTAATTATAACTTCTCACGCGCGTACATAAGTACACGCACCCATTTTTTTTTTAATTCTTAGAACATTTCTTTTACTTAAGGTATTGGTTTAATGCTGTATAACTTTAGGGCAGGTTCGAGTCCCGGGTATAGCCAAAATAATACGATAAGGCGTCCCAAAAACAGGAGGTCATTAAAACCTAATAGGTTTTAGTGGGTAGTACTGGCTCTACGATCTAGCTCTCGCATACTTTGCCCAATAATAAAAAGGTATGTTTTAAAAAAGTATAAGTATTGAGCTTGTGTGTCTTAATCACATTTTATTTATTTTTAGCTATTCGAAGTTTATCATAAACAAAATCTTATTTATTTGACTTAATATTGCGTTTTGTTTACGTAATGTAGGGCAAAGATCAAGCGAAACAAACATCATGAGTACAATTTTGAATAACTTTAAACTAATGACGCATTCGCAGATTTAATAATAAACAGTACACTTTTTAAAAAAACATTAAGAAGTATGTTCTGGGCTTATTCTGTTCTAATCAGATGATATTAAATAATTACTTAAAGATATCTCTTTAAGAAATCAATTATTGATTGCTTTTGTTTGTTACTTCGCTTTGTAACAATTGATAATATTATAGAAGATTTAATAATATCTTAATTATATAAAATTTCCATGTCACGATGATGGTTCGCGATGAATACGCTGATATTACTTTCGTTCTAGACGATTCTCTCAAATGTATACTTACTTTGTCCCAATTTAAAAGATTTTTACACTGGTTATTTCTTTTTTTAACTATTATCACGTCTTAATAGGGGTTCCGAATAGAACCTATGAAACGGCTAACCCTTCTTAGGGGTAGAATTTGTAGGTAAAGAAAAAATAAAGGGTTCTTCAATGCGAGGTCTCCTAGTATTATTTATTAATTATTAAGTGTAAATAGTTTAACAGATAAGAGTCAAGTTCGCAATGAAAGATAGAACTATCTTGGATTATCACATACTTTTCAATGACATACACTACAATGTGATAGTATCTAGTAATTCATTATCACTTCAGACCATTAACAGATGACCTACCTAAATGTTTTTTACGACTGATATCCGATAAAATAGGTTATTTAGACATTTAGGGATTTAAAGAAATCCGCTTATCATTTATCGGAACTCTATCCATATCGATATAGTACTGATAGTAAAACAGCGTTTTAAATAAATTATATATAAATATTACAGCTTTTTATTTTTATTACTGACTTTAGTCAAGTTGAATATGACTAAGTGAAATAATTCTTTAGGGAATTTTTCACAAAACTATACACTTAATGTGACCTAGTTCGATAAACTGTTGCTTTAACAGTTAAATTATCCATATTATATACATAACTAGTGATTCGCCCTCGCTCCGCTTGAGGTTCGTCACTACGTACGTCAGTTTAAATTTCAAAAGATAAGCTATTTTCCCGCAGTGAAAAGTATCCTATATATTAATCCCGAAAATCAGCTATCATTATACCAAATTTCATCAAAATCTGACCAGTGGTTTTCTTGTTATGCGGTTGATGACAAAAAGACAATATTTCTAAAAACTATAGATTCGGCCTCTATATTGATAAGATTTTTCAAAAAAACTTAATATACAGATTCAACTGTTAGTTGAGACAGATTACTTATTATAGTCAAGTCAAATTTTTAAAATCACATTTTATGTTATAAAAAAAAATATTTTTATTGCTGAGCTCTCTTTAGCGGCGGCGCGTGCATGCCGTAACAGCTCTATTTTCAACGTCAAATTAAAATTATAAATAATGGACATAGAGTTCCAGTCAGGACTTTTTCATTGGAAATTTCCTCCTCTTTAACGAGTTTTTTTCAAAATTTCCTAAACATTAATATTTTTCGAGTTATAACAAAAAACGAAATATCATTTTTTTTCATCTTATTTTGTTAATAACAATCGCAATTTTTTATGTGCTAATATACCCTTAAAAACATTTTTCTACACGTCATACCCCATCCAATGAGCTATCGCACATATTTTTAGGAGCTTTATTTCTATTTAACACGTTTTTGAACTTGTTGACTAGACTATTACTATTCTATGAAAAAGCTTAGTATTAGACTATTCAGTAAGGTTAACCAAGCAACAATATTGTAACTCAGTACGATACTGTAGCGATTTGAACTATAACTACAAATATTATGGAAAATGAATTATTTTTTAAATTATTTCAATACTGATTTACAATGGTTTGTATCGGTAAAGTCCCCATAACCACGACCGCAAAACGTTGGCATAAGGTAATCTACACAAATGAATGTACATACGTACATCAATAATGTTTATCTAATCTATAGAATATAAATATTCTATTCTAGTCAGCTGATTATGATATAATATTAGTAAATTATAGTGTACACGTTTGCTAAGATTTCTATCATTGAATCTACGTAATATTATATAGGTACCATAATAATTAATTATTGTACGTATAATATAGGTACATAGCTGATTTGTGATACCTACTATCAGTAGTCAGTACCTAATTATTTCTAATATCTATTTAAGTTATATGCGTGTATTGTTTCAACTATCTAGAATGCATAACACAAGCCTCGTAGCATAACATGGAACTAGATGGTGATGATGTGTCAATGTCCCAAAAATGCAATCATACATTTAGTGTTTCACATTTACTAGTATCTATTTACATCCCAAGTTCTTGGTTCGAGTCGCGGGTAGGGGTTATTGGGTTTAATGTTTGAATATGTGTTCACGAGTGTATATACTCTTGTGAATTTAGACCAGAAGTGAGCTTTTTTAAAAAAAAACAATCTTACTAAATCGACCTCAATGTATTTTAAGTATCTGAAAACGTTAAAACACAAACTAACCAAAAATACAACTAAGCTACAACAATTATATTTAAAAAAATAACCAACAGAGTAACGACCTAACAATGCTACCACGATAAGCGTCAAGACACAACTACCCCCCGATGCCGGTTATGCATCGACTTTTATAGTTTTCTCCCCACTACAACATTCTCTTTTCTGATCATCTTCCACAATCACTGACCTCTATAATACCACTGGACTGGCTGTTCTAAGCGTTTGACAGCAATTTTTTTGTGTCCATTTGAAGCGCCACTAGCGAGAGTCCCGAGAACTAATTTTGACGTATATTGCAAATGACAGCGAGAAGTCTTTGTTTACTGTAAAGTAATTTTGCATTTTCGTTGTTAATATAACATAAGTAGTAATTATGATGATACGGTTATTGATTAGTAAAAATAAAAAAATAAAAATCTTTATATCGACATCATTAGTTTTAGTACTACGAACTCTCGCTACGTGCGACAGCGGCGGACAGCGCCAAAATGGCGAATATCAAGCATCCACAAAAGCACGTTGACAACAGCCAGTCCAGTGGTATTATAGAGGTCAGTGTCCACAATACATAATATGTGCATGTGTATAATATGTATAGGGTACATACACACTAGTACGGTACTCACCCGTTCGTCTGATGGATCATATCGCAGAGGGTGAACAGGATGTCCACCTCCAAGGGCGTGATCTGGCTCATCATCTGCGCGGAGTGGAGGAACTCCTCCTTCGTGACCTCCTGCGTGCGGTGGCCGTTGCTCGCGTTGAGGTACACGCGCTTGATCAGCTCCATGTTGTTTAGAAGGGAGTTAAACGCCATGTAATATGGGAAACTGATTTTCCTCTCGCCTTGAGGGAAGCCAGACGCCTGGAAGATTATTAGCATATTTATTTACCTAAATTCACGCTGGTACTCCCTAGGTGACTAACTTTAAATGTTTGGGAGGTCTGTTGAGTTTAAGTGTAGGGTATAATTCTACCCAACCACCTGTATATAAACAGCGTAACTCGTAATGTTAAAAAAAGCTCATATTTTATCAGTGTACAAAAATATTAGAGGTGCAAAACCAGTATTTGAACCCATTTCACTCGGTTTTCCAAACGAGCGCTTTCCTCCTGGACTACAACTTTTTCGTGTATGTTAAATATAAGTATGGAAAGAGCTTAGTAAAAGCCGAAATAAACATACATCATAGAAGATTACAGGAAAATATAACTTATTGTAATATATAAGTAATGCAATTCACCTATAAATTACAGTTAATAAAAAAATCTATAAAACTGTTTCTTTTCAACCGACTTCCAAAAGGAGGAGGTTATCAATTCGTATGTATTTTTTTTTATTTTTTTTTTATGTTTGTTAGCTCATAACTTTGAGCTGGGTGAACCGATTTTGATGATTCTTTTTTTATTTGAAAGGTAGTGCTTCCCATGTGGTCCCATATGGCGCCGACTCCAAAATTAACAAAGTCCTTAAAAGTATTATTTTCTACTTTTTAGTTTAGATTTATTAAGTTTGGAAGTCGGTTTTTGTTTTTTTGTTAAAAATAATTTATTCGACTAATAGTATACCTACTATGTAGTATGTACCAGTAGTAATGAAGGATGAAGGGACCGTATGGAATTCCTTGGGGGAACATTCATATTGACGAATCTAGCACAGATGTAATTCGAAATGTTAGCTTGTAAACAAACAATTTTTTCTTTTAAAATAATATTCTGTTATAAATACTTTTTAGATTTACGCGAATATTTGATATTTCCCATAAACTCTGAGGATATCTTTCCTATGACCACCATGATTGCTGCAAAGCATTCGAGACACTTCGGAAAACAATAACTACTATGATTTTTTGAGTGTTGTTGTTGATCCGAGAAGAAATCGAAAAGATTCGAATCGAAATCGAAAACTTTGTCCCTAGGTGCTCTCTACCAAATATAAAGTTTGTAGCAGAAAAAATTAAGGACTTTCATACACACTTGCGAGAGCCCTTAGACCTCCTTAATCCGCGCCCTGTCGCAAAATTCGTTCTTAGCGGACGTCTACTAAGTATAAACAACTTCTCTGCCAAATTTTATCTTCATACCTCAAGCGGTTTTCGATAATTCTTATTATTGTATACCTATTTAAAAGCTTTAGATAAGATATCTCGAATTTTATTAGTCATTCTTCACATGTAAACCTATTAACTATTCTATACCTGATACTTACATTAATAACCTTGTTCTTCAACTCCTTAGTGAGAAGGTGGTTCTTGACACTGAGCATGATATCTCTAAAGTCGCCAGCACTGATGAAGCCGGTGCAATCTTTGTCGCACTTCTTGAAGGCTTCCACACCGTATTCTTCGTGGAAGTCGTGTAAGAATTGACTGAATTCTGGATATGTTACTAAACGTTTCTTATCCTATAGTAAAAAAGTAAAGTATTTTTTTATATTTTTAATACATAGATACCTTGATTAACAATCAGTATCTAGTATAATAATTTTAAAGAAATATAATATGTAATCTGAAAAATATTATAGTTATTTTTAACTTATCGCAAGTTAATTATATTCTGGATTCTTATTATAATAACGAAATAATAAATAATAATTAATAATAATCGCTAAGCAATCTTTGGCTTTTTTTGTAAATAAGTATTTCGACCTTTCCATACCTACGTAAATGAAATCTTACCAGTACATTTTTTTTTCTTAAACGTTATAGTTTTCTATTTTTGGCTTATAGTATTTTTATAATATCTCTTTGTACCTATATAAAATACTCCTTATACAGCTTATAATACTCTTAAATTTATCTCCCTAGTATTTAGTTATTTAAAAATAAAAATAAAGTGAGTTATATAAAACATTCCTTTACCTTTCCAAAGTACAATCGGACGAAGGTGCTCTCCATGTTGAATGGCAGTTTCTTGTGTAGTGCCGTTTTACGCATGACTTCGGCGAATTCATCTGAAAAATTGTTTTCCTGTTACGCACTGTGACTACTGATTTCAATGTAGCTAAATGTCTATCGAGTATATTTAATATTATGTATAATATGTTATGTGTGGAATACACATTGAACTTATAAAATATATAATATCAATTTAATAGAAAGCTGAAATTTATTTAAAAATGTCATCAAATTTTGCAATATCATAGGTTTTAATTTTATTACGACGAACTCTAGTTTTTTACAAGTTTTTTCAGGTATTTGCCATTGTCAAAGGCTTTTTGTACGAGTAGATTAGACGGAATAAACTGACGGACAAACAAAAATTTAAAAATGTTTTTTTAAGTAGGTAGGTAGCAGTTTATTCTTTCATAAGCATTTTGTAAAAAGCTGTTATTTTGACATAATAAACATACGTATATGATAATAACTGACTATTTTGTTGGTCTACTAAGGTTCTGAGTTCGACTCCCCGGTCAAGTCAAAATAATAACACAATTTTTTTTGCCACAAAGCACTACTATACATTACACTTGGCCCTGTGAAGTTTTTTATCCCATTAGAGTGAATGAGTTAAAGGAATTAAAAATGCATTAACCGTTAGTGTGGTTTGGTCACCGCAGCCGAAATTGTTTAGGATATTATTCTATCATGATAATTATAATGTATCATTGTATATTAGTTCCTAACAACATACAGTAACTTTGACCCGAGTTGGCTTCTATATATCAAAACATCTTCGACGTTTTGGACAAGCGCCATTTATTCAGTATGAATCTAGTTAGTTAATTTTAGACTATATCTAGTACTATCAACTATGTAATAAACAATCAATCACAAGTGTATCAGAAAATAAAATGAAAGTGAAAGTGATCACGACATGAAAATAATCTTAATCTTTAGTAGATATTACTGTATTACTTGGAGAAGATTAAAAATCACTTTTGAATCAAGTTTATTTTCATTTAATTTGGTACATCACTTTGTGCACTATAGTGTATTTTTCTAACTTTGGGGTACGAATTTACATATACCACCTGTTCAACAATTGGTTAAGTACTTACTTTTAGAGTTAACCGCTTGAATAGAATACTACCGACTACCGGTAGCATAAAATTACGGTACTCAACGAATTTGGTCGTCAATTTTGATACAATAATTGCAAAACTACTTCAATTGGACGATATTCAAGAGCAAAGCAGTACAGAAAACGTCCTAAAATCGTATTGCGTAACTATTTTAATTTCCAGACGGCCCACGTGACTTTTTCATTTTTGCTATTATCTCATATTATACCTACTTAGTAACAGAATTTAGTGTTCATTGATCTATATCAAACGGGGCAAAACATATGTACCTATATGTTATGTATATTGAATTCTTAATTTGTCCAAGACGAAAATTGAACATATCACATCGGTAGTTATGTAGTAGGTTAGTAGTTATCAAAGGTTCTAAGGTGCCTTACTTACCATACCATAAATTTCAATTCATAATAATCGTATCACCACTCGGAACTACTTTTAACCGATTGTGATATTAGCCAGATATAAGCAGTAATAGTTCTTACAGCAACGATTGGACAAGTATTTATCCATGTAAGTACCTAATAGAATTCCAGCTCGTATATTAAATTGTTTAGAGTGATTAAGAAAGATTAAGAATCAAATAGAATTAAAAATCTTCTTCTATATATATATATGGAATATATATGGAATATATATATCAATATTGGCGTAAATACCGGTGGTTGTTCAAAGGGTAATCAAACCCGCGACCATAAACCATTAAGAACGCCACAAAAGCTACCACAACACTAAATTAGTCAAAATAGTCTGTCGTTTTTGTACAGTGTAGCTTTTAAATACACAGTTAATTTATTAATACTTGACGTGTCATTACACTATTATACGAATATCGATCGATTCTATCAAGTCAATGAACTCGTAATATTATGTGAATAAGCATTTAACCATGAACTTGTAATACTCCTAATTTTGCGCAAAACTTATTTAAATGTCATCATTTGGCAAAATCAACAAAATACTAACTACATTTTAATGATTTTGTTATCATAAAAAGATGTCAATACCTACCAACTACCATTTTATTTTTAATTAAGTATCGAAATTCCATTGTAAAAAACTGATGTTATGTACTAAAACTGCTAAAAATACATACGGGTTACTAGTTAATATCATGGAAATCTATATTTTAATATAGTATCTATACTAATATTATGAAGAGGAAAGATTTGTATTTTTGTATGTAACGAATAAACTCAAAAACTACTGGACCGATTTTAATGAAATTTGGTACACATGTAGTCTAGAGCCTGAGAAAGAACATAGACGAAAATCCTTGTTAAGGCGAAAAAAGGTTTGTAAAGGGTTGAAATAGGGGGTGAAAGTTTGTATGGAAATTACGTCATTTATAAAGCTAGAAGCTTGAAACTTATTTTTTAGGCTTTTGATTATAATATATAAATAAGTAAGACATTCAAAGTTTGTTAAAATTTTAAGCTAAAGGGCGTTCATAAAATACTTACCAAACGCAACGAGTCCATTGCCATTAGTGTCGAATAGTTGGAAGGCGGTTTTGTATAGCGCGTCCGGGACGCAGAGGAGACCCTCGAAGGCTTGGAACTCTGAGAACGAGATGTACCCATCCTTGTCCATATCGACGATTCCAGCGATGAGCTTAACCGATTCCTTGTTGTAGTCATCTGAAAAATTATTTATTTCAATTTTCTCATACAAAAATCTGTAGGTATACTTAATAATTAATATCGTTATTTTTTTATTAAGAGCGCCCTTCTGCTCTTTGTTCATAAGTTTCATATGCTTATGAATTAATATTGACCTCATATATATCATTAAATATGTATTATATACATTCAAAACAAAGAAAATTAAAAACTTTATCGAATAATTTGTTTCTCAATACATTTAAAGGAAAATATTTTATTTAAAATCATACTTATCTTTACCTTGCAATGACGACGCGTATGGAAAAATTTGTTAAGTAATAAAGATACCTATATACTTCATACTTAATAAGCTTGAAAACAGTGGTAGCCCAGCGGTAACGCGCTCGCTTGTATAACCAAGTGATGCGGGTTCAAATCCGGGTCTTGCATCTCTGATATTTTCATGTGCTAATCCTTTCTATCATGATTACCACTTGTCTTACGGTGACGGAAAACATCGTGAGGAAACTTGCATGTCTGAGAAAACCTAGCAAGTTTTCGTAAGACATGTGAACTTCACTAAGTGAAGTCCGCCAACACAAACTAGGCCAGCGCGGTGGACTATGAGGGGGATCAGCCTATAGTCATGAAGATTAAAACTAAAACTAGTATAGTTATAGTCAGTATTAGTAGTATTTTTTTTCAGTTTTTTTTCATGGCATTGACGAAAAATCATTGGTAATCAACAGCTTTAGTGCTTTATTATTTTAGTGTTGTACTCCACATGGCTATTAGTTCGCAGGAAGCCATAATGTATAGCAGATAACGAGTTTATCTAACAATCTAACAAGTAACGTGTAGTTTTAATAATAGGTACTTTATCGTCATCTATGTTTACAAATACCACGTATTTTTTTTGTAGAATAAGATAAAAAAACGCCTAGTTTTAGCCTCAACCGACAGTGTGATCTATCATATTTACTATAGATTACGTTATTGTAAGAAAAAAAATTATATTGTGGTTTTTTTTCAAGAAACTAATTATTTTTTACTATGAGGTAAGCTATTTTATGATTTAATTTAGCGCGAGCAAAGTCGCGTATTCCGCGGTTAAATTCTAAAACCTTCCTCGAAAACCACTCTATCCATTGATAAAAACAGCATACCTGTACAAAATCCTAGTAGGTATTAGTGTTTGAGTTTATCGCGAACAGACAAACAGATAGACGCGGCGGAGGACTTTGTTTAATAACAAATTAGCACTATGAAAAGTTTATTAAATAAAACTTTTAGTATAGTCATATTTTTTTTTAATTTAACTTACCTTCATCAAACAAACCAAGAAACTTCCGGACAAAATCTTCACTAGTGATGAATTTTTCTCCATTCTTTTCTACCGTAGCATATCTTAAGAAAATTTCATGCAGTCGGTCTGTGTCGGCCCGTTTTAAATAACCAGCCCCCTGAAACAAATGTTAAATTTAAGTATACCACAATTCATCAGAATTAAAAGTAATATTAATAAAATAAATATGTATATTAAAAAAACAGGTAGGAACGAACTTCCTTCAGCTAATGTAGAATCGACACAAATTGCAAAAAAAATCGTGCTCAATTTTATGTAGGTTTTCTTGATTTTTCTCTTAAATTTTGCTGATTAGTTTTTATTTAAGTACAAGAAAGTATTTAGGAAATTCAGTATTTTCGGAAATAATAAATTACTTAAAATAAAAAAACATCGTAATTCAAATTATCGGTGGAGTGGTAATAGAAAGAGAAGGGATGAGAGAACGAAAAGAAAGAGGGAGAAAGAGAAAGGTATTATACACTACTCGCTTGTGTATGCGACTGTCGCGCCTGCGCACGTCTCATTAACGGTTTTATTCAACGCACTTTTTCTTACGGTTTTACTATCACATTTTTTTCAGTTCGGTCGCGCAGCAAAATCCCTATCCCTTCCAAGCCTGGCGTAAGGAACTTCGTTCCAATATTATCCGTCTCATACATTTTTCTTAAACTTAATCTTCATATTGTTTAATAATAGAGCTTAGAACGATTTCATATACCTGGCTACCTATATTTTCAAAATACCATTCATAAAATATTTGGAAAAAAAAATTTCGAATGCTGATAAAAAAACTATCCGAAAAGTATATACGCCGAAAAGACAACACAATAATTGATGGCGAAAACGAAAAGCATTATCTTAATTGTTTACTTTACCGCGTTTCAACCTTCACGTTACCGCGCCTTATTGCACTATTTTTAATAGCTATTATAGTCTATACATATATAATTCTAACTGCTTATTGAAATATTCATTATTATTTATTACCAAGCCGAATCTATAGTTTTTAGAATTTTCGAATTTGAATTTGAATTAAATAATATTAAAGTTATAAATGAAACTACCTTTTCGGATTTTGTCGCGGATTTATTTTGATTTTTAGTTCCCGACATTTCGAATGCTTTACAGCAATCATGGTCACGGGAGAGACTCTCCCGTGACAAATCCGAAAAAGTAGTTTCATTTATAATGTCGAATATTCGCGTAAATCTAAGAAAGTATAATATTAAAGTTGTCAGTTGTTACGTGTTGAATACGTGTTGTTTTGTTATTACAATGAGCTAATAAATGTTATTAAGATTTATTACTGTCCGTACTGCCGTTATGTATGGGATTTATTTTAGGATTATATTATAAAAAATTTAATAGATTTAAATACATAAAATATAAAGAAACAATTGTATTGTTTTATTCAAAATAAAGTCTTAACAGCAGATAAAATATGCACAGATTGAAATTTTATGAATCTAATTCGATTATCTGCATTAATAAATGTAAATCTTTATATAAAAGCGAAATTCACTCATCACGAAATATCGTAAACTGCTGGACTATATGAAAATTGACAGTGTCGGATTAAGATCTAAGGGCTCGTTTGTATGAAAGTCCTTCATTTTTGTGCTACAAACTTTAAATGTGGCATGGAGTCAGGGAGTACTGACCCTCACTAACGCTAGTTAGTATTAAATAAATGTAAGTTTTGTTTTAAAAAGAAAACAAATTAACAATAAGATTATGTCGCGTTAAATATTTTAATTTTTAACGGACGGTTAAGGTTAGTGTGTGTACCATAATGTGCTTACGCGTCGTTAATTCCTTTAATTTAATATAAGGCCGAAAAGAATTTGGCTTCCAACTTTTAGAATGCGAGCAAAGCCGCGGGAAAGGCTAGTGTAAAATATAATCATAAAATTGATTTAAAACTCGGTTTAACTAACTTGGTCATTACTAGAGTCCATGAAGATTGAGATAGTTACAAAACAATTTCTAAATATCTTAATTTATAGCTAATTTTAAGCCCTTTAAGCACAGGGCCCCCAATCCCCATACATTATATGGAATTTAGATAGGTATATGGTTCTTTTAGTAGCAGAGTTTAATTTTGGCTGCCAAATTTAAAGTACGTACCTAAGAAGCACAAAAAATAAATGATTTTCGTACAAACTTGCGAGGGACTATCTTTAATCTGGGCCTGTCGCAAAATCCGTTCTTAGCGGACGTTTACTATCTATAACTAGGAACCTCCCTACCAACTTTCATCTATATACGTCAAGTGGTTTTCAATATTTCGTGATGAGTGAGTGATCTTTCATTAAAAAGTACATAGGTTAAACTTGCATTTATATATTATAGTAATTAAAATGAAGCTTTTGGTTAAAAGTACATACCTACCTATAAAAATATATAAAAATAAATTTTCTGCCTGTAAAACTCAGCTATAAAATTATGTGTGTTACAACTTGTTATAATGTCATAATTGTATTACTCAGAGACTTATTGTAAGCAAATTATCACAAGATTTGTGTTTAAAGGGGATATAATAGGCATTAGGTTCTATAATTACTAGGTGTATAATATACATATGAATTATTTAGTATGTATGTAATATGTATTAAGTACACTACGTAATAAAAACTAAAAGGTTCAGAGCAAAAGAACTATTTTAAAGGAATAACAAAATCATTATGATGAGCAGAGACGATTTTAAAGAATTAATTAACAAGCAAAATTTCTTTATCAACTTCATATATATTATGGACATCAACTCTTATTAAAAAATAATTATAATTAAGCAAAATTCATAGAGAAGTATACTAAATATCAATAAATGAAACAGTTGGGTTAATAACATAAATAATACCATAATATAATATTTATGAAATATGTATTATATACAGTATATTGAACACTACTATGAATATTAGACCAACGCTTCATTCGGGTTTGTCCCTAGGTGTCCCCTTTACCATACATTTTTTACAATCTTTGAATGTCTTCCTTAATTAAATTTAATCAAAAACCTAAATAATAAGTTTCAAACATACAAACTCATACAAACTTTCATCCCCTATTTCAACCCCTTACAGCCCTTATGTCCTTTCTCAGGCTCTAGACTATCTGTGTACCAAATTTCATTAAAATCTTTAGTTTATTTGTTATGTATACAAAAATACAAATCTTTCCTCTTTATAATATTAGTATAGATTAAATAGATTAAATATCAATGACGGATATAAATGTCTCCAATATTAGTGCAAGGAACTCGAAAGGCATAAATTACGCACAAAAAGATTAAAGAAATTTAAATAAGGTTATTTAAATATTCTTATATTATAAAAAATAAAATCCAAGATAATTCTAGGTAATTAAAAAAATAACAGAATGATGAAAAACCAAGAATACTTAACTTAATCTAGCAAGAAAGTGAATTTGAAGAGTTTACATTTAAATAATCATTTAATATTATATTTTCCTTATAAAATTTGGCTTGGGAATTTGGTGTTAACTTTACTCATAAACATAAACAAATATAAGGTATTGCTTGACATTTCCAAATTGAGTCACTGATTATTCTAAAAGTTTTGGTTCTACAAAATTTCAAAGTCACTTTTTATTTCTTCCCCTGCATTGTTTTAACAGTAATTCTATATTTGTTTATATTGTTTGTGATTTAATATTTTTAATAAAAGTAAAATGTTTGGATAATAATTAATAATCTATTGAATTTTATCTCTACTTTATATAAGTTATCTTAAATATAATAGATACATTCTTACATTATTATATAATATCTTATGACGACAAACAATGCTCATGGTAAAAATGTGAGTTAATGTTACAGCACTATTTAGGGTCAAGATAAGCAGTTATCAGTCATTCATATTGAGCGTGTTCATATTCATGTATATAGTTTAAGTTTTAAGGTTATACCCATTGCAATTAACTCTCCATAGTTCAAAATACCTATAATCTTTACTTGTTTATTCTATAGGTATTATTTTAGTTGAAAATTTTACTTTTGGTTATGCAAGGCTTTTAATGATTTATAAAAAATTGGGATTTTAAGGATACTTAAGTGATTGTTAGTAGTGAAAAAGCTAGTACTGGCATGTGTAGAGTTTTTATATAGTTACATTAGCAATAGATAGGAAAAATTGCATTCTGTTAGGCATTACTGTTTGACATGTACTTAATATCAGCTATTCAGCTATCTGTTTATAAAACACAATATTGTTTTTATAAAAATATGAGGGTATACTACTGTTTCTATTAAACAAAAAACATAATTTACTTTTCATAACTATGTTTTAAAACTATATTATATAGCACAAACTCCTTCTTATTCACAAAAATTTAAATTGGTAATTGACAATTACAAAAAATTGCTGTTACAAAAGAGTATAATTAATTTTGATATCAAACCAGTTTTAGTAATTGAGCCCGTTAGTCTCATTATCCAAGAGCACCACTTTGTATTCACTAATCACTAAATACACTCATTAACAAATGATTTCTGTAGTTATAAAGGTTAATTTATATAATAGGCTGAATCGTTTATAAGGAAATAAGAATTTACCCTATGTACAGTCATTGTGTTGTGAAGTCTCAAATTGAACTGAATTAATGAATATTGAAACAGTTGACGTAGCTGATAAGAATATTTTATCTTGTTTGCTTAAGTAATATACATATACTGTAAGATCATACGGAATCCATCATTCAATCAAGGAGATTGGCATAGTGTAAATAAGCTTAGTATAAAATGCAATATAAATAAGTGTTAATTGTGGAAAACGTTTTTTTATATATTACTTAAAAAAAAAACAGGATATCAGGTAAGAAAAATTACATATCTTTTTTTTAATTTATTTCTGAATATTTTTAAACTGGTTTTGTCATCCTAAATTCCATGCAAAGGTCAAAGAGGTTAGGTCTATGATTATCTAACAATCTGTATTACAATATAGATATTTGACGAATGCTGATAAGGCTTATCTAATTAAGTTATTGTCAAGTTCAGGCGCGTAGTGATAAATTTGGGTAACCTTCTACTACCGCAGATCTGACGTTTCTTAAATTTCAAGGGCAACCGACTCAAGGACATTTTTGCCATAAAAATACCGCATACCGACGACCGATAACAAATAACATGAAATCTAACATGATATACCCATGGAAAGTTAAAAACTTACCCACCTCTTGACAGCTGGCCTGAGTAATCAAAGAGTTGGACAAGAATTTATGCATTACAGTGTTTTTTCGGCACTACACAATTTTTCCCTTGAAAAGAAAACACTGTATTGTTTATTAGAAGTTCGTTTAATTAAAGTTCGTTTCCCTTTGTTGCGTCACAACATATAAAATAATAGAATTCTATTTTAGATATCCACGCACTATGCTCATGATCAACCGCCGGGTGTTGCGTTCCGTTCGCAACTTTATAGTAAAATTTTGCAGCCTATATAGCTTGCTTAGCCTGGCGCTGGTAGGGTTGTCCACATACTAAATTCGCAAACGGTCGATTCTAATATAAAAATGGAATTAAATAACTTAACGAAAAAATTAAGTTAACAATTTCAAATTTCTATAAAAAATTACCTTCATTATATAAAAACGTAAGAGTATTTATAAAGTGCAAAAAATAACCTACTGACCACGATAGTGTGACACAATTACGACATGAGAGCACTTAAATTGATAAGAAAGAAAGTAAAGCAATCGATTGACCTAAATTTAATTATAAGCATGTTGATGCTATGCCAATTTTGTTAAATGTTAATTATAAAGTTGATAATAAGCAAATAAAACAAATAAACATAAAATATTTAGAGGAAACATAAAATAAATATAGTTTCTCGTTTTTATTATTTTTCAAAATAAAATATTTTTAACTAATTGTCTGGTTTCATAGTAAAATATTTAATGTTAGTGTTAATTATTATTTATTAGTGTATAAGAGACATCTAGCGCACATTAAATACAGTCGTTTTAACACAAATTTCGCTCAAACACTTATAATTGTAGGATAAGGTTAAAGCTTAGTGTGAAGAGTAAAGTATAGATGGCGTAGCTTTAAATTCTCTTCGCTATTGCAAACCTTTTCAAATAAATGTAAATTATAATACCTAATAAGTTAAATAAAATTTAAAAGAAATATAATATTTAAAAATGGATTAATTGAAAAAATATTATTAATAGCTGTTGAGTTCATTTTGTCTTGATTGAGAAATAGTTTGAGGAATATCTTATTGAAATGGTACACACTATCGATACAGAAAACAAATCCAGTTTTTAGATAATTTGTCTGTCTCTCGGAGAGCGCGTTACAAGAAAACTACTGAATTAATTTTGATGAAACTGAACAAATTGTGATAGATTTATCAGCTAAATTTAGGATACTTTTTCTATTTCTAAGTTAACTTTAAATATATTTTTTAATGTCGGAAAATATCAATCTATATGAAATCAATACTAAAAGTTAAAACTTATCTATTTTTAAAATAAAATTTAAAGTAAAATGTCGTATTATGTATAACTTAGATTGTAACATTGTAATATTATTTTCACCGTAACCAATGAGTGGGGATATAGCTCAGTGGTAGAGCATTCGACTGCAGATCGAGAGGTCCCCGGTTCAAACCCGGGTGTCCCCTACTAAAATATTTTTTGATTCAAAACTAGTTTTAATTTTTTTTTATTTATATATGTTTATTTTATTGATAACATTTACGAAGAATAACATTGTTTCATTTATTAAATAATAAAGAGAAATTATTCACAAGTTCTTAAGTTCTTATAGTACATAATATTATGATACTTAGTAGTTAGTACTTAACTATTTACATCAAAAGATTAAAAAAATTATTGTTTCTCCTTCTTATCCTGAGCTTAAAAATTTTCGAAGGCATACAAACATAAGCAATTTATCTTGATGCGTCCTTTGTTTTATAGATATTAGGTTAAAAAAAATACACTTAAAATATTAGTATTATTGCCATAATTTTAATATACAAATATTTGAAAATTTAATGGTTTTTTTTTGTTTTTTTAAGTCACCATATTCATACCAAAGTAGGTAGTACCAGTAATATCGTGTACTGCAACTTAAAAAATAAATAAAATGTCAGTCCCATTTTCGTTTCCACAGAAAAATATTCGAGGTCTATTGATTTTTCCTTGCATTTCTAAATAACACCTTATAGTGCCTTTTGCAATATAACAATAAAACAAATTAAATAATGTGCGTAACTGATAAAAGTTTATCAAACTTCCTAAATACGTCATACCATAATAGAAGAGCAATGCGAGTAAACATAAAACTAAGTACGTTCAAAAACCACCACCAGTTCTGAAAAAATACCGGCTAACTTATTTCCACTGCATTCGATACACGAATTAGCGTTTTCCTATGAACATAAATAACGTTACGAAGCTCTGAAGACTGGCATTCGAAATTCGAATAATAAGTTCGTTAGCGAATTCGGCATGTTGCGGTCGCGAGTAAACAATTGCACGTCACAATTCCGCCGCGGGCCTGCGAAATACGGCGAAAATGCTACACTATAAGTTACAATTAAATGTTAACTGTATACTATGTAACTTTAGAGTCGAAATTAACTTGAGTTTAATTTAACCAATTTATTTCTGTTTATCGGGTTAGCCTTTGGGCATGCCAGCTACATTGTAAATCGTGCATGCATGCCCCATTTTTACTTCTAAACGACAATAGGTGTTAATTCTCTACTTGTTTATGACTTCCTTTCTTATACTTGCATTTTGCAAATAGTATTATAGTTTTCGGGTAAACTTGATTAGATAAGTAAATATATCAGTAATAAATAATGGTTTTTAAACTCGATTTGACTTATCCATGTAGAGACTAGGTACGTACGTGTAATATAGAGTACGTCAATTTGTATAACATATGTTATAAATTATTTAAGTAGTTTTCTTCTGATGCAGACAGACAGAAGTAAGATTCGGCCTCTATATCGATAATAATGACTATTTTAATTAGATTTTTCAAAAAAATATTACAGATTCAACCAGAATTATTTTATTAGGTAGGTACCTACTTATCGACGTAAAATTTAAAATCTAGCACACGAAATGAAGAACTTTCATGCACACTTGATAGAGCCTCAGATCTCCTTGATTCGGTCCTGTCGCATAATTCTTTCTTAGCGGACGTCTACTAAACTGCCTGCCAATTTTCATCATACGTCGAGCGGATTTCGATACATATTTGTGATGAGTGAGAGTGAGAATGAGAGAGTAAGTGAGTGAGTAACCCTTGGCTTTTATATAATATTTATATTGATTGTAATATTTGCAAAAGCGTTTTTGCGTGACAACTCAATGGACTCATACTGTCCAGTCAGAATTTATAATCAATCAGATTTATTCACATTCAATTACCTTATCAGAAGCCTGTTAGGATTATCCAGATAGACCTAGCCTCGAGCTGTGAAAAACAAAATGAAACGAAATAAATACTAACGTTTTTTATTGTAGACTAGCGACTTACGCTCGCTTCGCTTGGCTGTATGAAACCCTGTATGAAAGTACACTAAGTGTTACTCCTCATAACTTCAGCTCTTTAATTTTTTTATTTTTTTTAATGTAATATTACTAATAAAAGATCATAAAGCCGTTTCTTAGTTACTTTATTTTCAAGTGGTAGTGCCATTCTTGTTACCTTCGGGTAGCAGCCGAATGGGCCGGCACGCCCCGTATACCACTCTCTCACAGAAGACCGGCGTGAAGTGGCAGCTATGCTGTCGCGTTTCGTCCGGTGAGTGAGAGTCCGGGAGACCCACTCCCCATCCCTCCTCCCTCATCCCTCCTCCCTTCTACTCTCTACCCCCCTTTCCTAAAAGGCCGGCAACGCATCTGCAAGCCCTGTGGTGTTGCAGATGTCCATGGGCGGAGGTGATCACTTACCATCAGGTGAGCCTCCTGCCCGTTTGCCCCCTTTGTCCCATAAAAAAAAAACTATTTGTGTAACTAACCCGACTTCGTTTGTTGAAAAGTCCTAGACTTTCACTTTTCGGCAAGAATACATGGTACCTAACTAAACTTGGTCCGATCCGAGATTCGAACCCAGGATTTCCGAACGTACACATGTTCCTTGCATCACCGAGGCAGTTACCAATTAAATCATAATTCAGACATTTTTACCTGCTCATTACAGATCACGTGTCATTGGCGAAAGACATAATGTCTTGACACATCTTGATAAGTAGGCAAAATGCGGGTTGGTGGACTTCACTCGATTTTCGGAAGTACTTAGTGAGGTTCGCTTAGCAGATTTTGTGTAGCAAGTGATGATGTTGAGAGTGAATCACAAATGATAAATTGTATAGAAGTCCTGAGTTTGACCAGTTTTTAAGCCCGGGACTTGCACTTATTGAAAAGTTATTTAACTACAAGAATATAGATTACAAAAAAAAATTGCTAGACCTATATAAATATTGTTCTTAGCTCCTTTAGGAATAAAAAAGAGCACGCACAAAAACTTGACAAACTAAAACAGATTGCGTATTTAGCTTTATACGCGAGCAATGTAATTTATGGTGAGGAAGATTTGGACAGATTACTACATAGAAAGCCTTCTATGTTATGACAAGAGGTATAGTCAAGCTAGTTGAAATTTAATCTCTATTTGTTAGTCAATTTGGTTTAATTTCAAATAATCTCCTCTTTAGATGTTGTATTAGTAGTAAAATGAATATAGTGGTGCTGAGAGGTTGTACTGGTAAACGCAATTTCCGTAATAATGCCTCACATGCCTTTGGTCTGAATACGTAAAGTCGATCACTTGTTTTCGGTTTAGACGTTTTATCGTATAGACATCGATGTTACAAATAAGATATGTGAAGATGTTTTATTACAATCTGTTCTGGTAGAAAGGTTAAATGTTCGTCATATTTCATATTTATATGTTTCAAAATAACAGCGATCCTATTTATAAAGTCGAATAATTTTTAACAAAAAAACAAAAACCGACTTCCAAACTAAATAGATCTAAACTAAAAAATAGAAAATAATACTTTTAAGGACTTTGTTAATTTTGGAGCCAAATAAACAAATACTATTATTACAGCATTTATTGTGTAAAATGTACGAGAGTAAATAAAACCTTTGTTACGACCGCCTGACGGCGGGCACAAATAAATAAACACAAAAAGAGAATACAAACGTTTATTCACAAGATAAATATGAGAAATCACTTAAGAGAATTAATACTAATAATTAATACTAAATATCAATATATATATACCCGAACTGTGGGTTCTCAGCACAGAAAACTTTTTTCGTACTATGTTACATATAAAATCACCTATGTGCACTGGGGACTTATCTTAAAGTTATCGACGCGGTGACACGTGGAGGCGAGGGAGGTGCCCTGTGGCACCGGGTGTTACTATCGAAGGGCCTCAAACAGCTGGCGTCGTCCCGACAGGAAGGTGCATCCCGTCGTGCACATGATGTACGGGGAACTTCTCAGGTCCGCACCTTTTACTTTTCCATCTATAGGGTGGATGTTCTATCCACACGGTGGAATTTTCGAACCAAGCAGTGGAATTTTTCAATCCAAACTGTGGAATTTTTCAATCCAAACTGTGGACCCCCAGTTTCCTGGAATGCGTCGAATAAAAAACTTGAAGCACGAAAGATCCGACCCCCAGGCACAGGTGTGACCAGTAGTGGGCGTCGGCATCTTTCGTGAAGCAATTAAATTAAATGGAGTGGAGTGGTGAGATTAAAATCCGGTTAAAACATAAAATAAATAAATTCGGAAAAAATCAAATATTCAATTATATAATACCCAACTCAGAATCAAACCTCAACTACTTATATACCGGACGATCACCATTCCACTACGTTATGAGTTACAAAAAAAAAAAAATTACAATATTAATTAAAGTGATTGTAGGCAGTTATAAATAAATATGTCGAATGAAGCAATGACCATTGATATTTATTTCGCCGGTACATCGAGAAAAGTTTCTTATCCTATCTTTTGTTACAATATACATATTAATACACTAGGAAATATAGTTTATAATATATAATATTTTAAACTATCATACAATTAACTATAAAGCCTAAACGAACAAACATTTTAATTACATTACTACAAGCTTATAAATTATATTATGGTCAATATACAATTTGTAGGTGGCAATTTAATAGACTAAAAAGTATTAAATAAGGATTGAAACAAGATAAATATTTTCAAATAATAAGTTCTTATTAATTACATAAAAGCCACCTATGTAAAAAAAACACACGCGTGGAATACACAGTGGTATTAAATAGATTATTAATATATTATTAATATGATTTATATATATATATATTATAATTGGCTGGACTGATTTGGAAAAAATTGATTTGATAATAGAATGTTAATAAAGAAAAATAACGCGGTGAAACATATTTAAAACTTATTAGAATGATCGAATAGATAGAATTATATTTTACTAATCTTAAGATACGCAATGTCACATTTCGTTACGTAGTAAGCCACAATTAAGAAATATATATAGCTATAGCAATCTTTACACTTATAAAATGTTGAAGAACTAGTAAATAGCAAGCAAAACTATAGAATTAATTATATTAAACTTACCAAGGGGGTTAGAAGATGAACAAATTGCTTTTAATTTTCATTTTATTTTTTATATTAGCAAAACACTGATTTTAATACTTTTTAAAATGAGAACAAATAAATCACGATCATAATTATTGTCGTGCGATCTTTGGTGTCGAATTCTTTTTTTTCTCGCGACTACGATTTTACGTATTTATATTGGAACGGCCTACTCCCTCCCTAAGGCGACAATCGTACGCTCAGAGTCTAGAATGTTCGTGTGAGATGAGATGGAGATATGGAAAGAAATAGATCAACCGAAGCAAGTCACGCCTCAAGCTATTGTCTATGTTCCAGAAAATTCTATGTGGAACAGGGATAGTAATGATCGAACTTTTTAGAACCGAGCGAGATAGAAACATATGCAGGTAATTAGCCCGTTGTTCGCCAACAAATGACCTTATATGGTCATTTCGATGCATCGCTAGTTAAAACGCGCGGCTTTCATACGATAGTGACAACTAGTTATTTTGTTTGTTTGTTCGTAAAGATTTAACATGTACTAATTTTATATTTTCAAAGTTTTGTTTGTTTGTGTGTAAAGGTTTTAATATGTATTAATTTTATATTTAATAATTTTTGTTTGTTTGTGTGTAAAAATTTTAATATGTATCTACTTTACATTTCCAAAACCTTGTTACAACGTAACACCTTTTTGTTTCATGGCAACTTTGCTCATTTCATATGCTGGCGGCTAGCCTAAGCCTCGTAATAGGATAAATCAATATAGCCTGTAACCGGTCTTCGAACTGGTCAAAGTCTACTTAAAATTCCGTTCTTAAAGGCCTTTCAGAGGCAAAATGTACATGACAATAAGATTATAAAAGTTCTAGTATACCAATCGACCCGCTCTTTGAACTTTGAGATCAAAAGACATCAACGTGATAATTAATTCTTAAGGTCGTATCTCTTGATTGAATTACTGCCTTTGATTTTAACTAAGTATCCTTTGTAGTTTTTTTATACGACATTGTTACTAAGCTAATTATACGTTTTTTATGGTAAAGTAACTAAAGGGCTAAAAGTGAAACCTTATAATTTTTCCATGACCCTACGCCTCAATCATTTTATTTTACTTTTGACGTAAAAAATAAGTATGTAACAGTCAAACAACCCTAATTTTGAAACACATTGCTATTTGAAACATTTCATCATATTATTATCTAACGTTTAAAATATAGTTGAAGGAACAAACTAGTGACTTACTAGTATCGCTCATAATTTTTTTGATAAAATATAAAAATATCGATTATTATAGATACGAAAACGTATTGCCAGTATATACTAAATGAATGTTTGTTCTTAAAAACTATCATGCTAAAATTGCTTAACGAATTGCGATTAAATTTAGTACACTGTACAGATAGAGGTAGGCTAGTTAAATTATAACCTCAACTTTATATTATATATTTTATCCAAATAAAATTTTATAATTTTGCTAGCCGCTGTAAATCGTCAATTCCTTCATTATGAAAATATAGAATTCAAATTAAAATACATCAGTATGTAAGTCTGTTACGAGCCTAGCACTGGCTCAGAAGGCATTCATCAGACGAACTACCAAAGACAATTTGAGAGTTGAGCTTCTAGCTCGAAGTAAAACTGTTTAAAGCAAGAGTCATGTTTAGTGCTTGTAAACGAAATAAATATACTTGCGCCATGATCTATTTACTTGTCCATAAAATATATTATTTGTTTGCACAGAACTATGAAAATTTCATATTCTATAGAGTTCGGATACTGAAAATTGCATTTAACAAAATTAGAACTGATTCTTTCTTATTTCAAAAGTCCATATCACTTTAAAGTGAAGGAAAATCTTCTATTATTTCACTATAGCATTCTCGAGTTCAAAATCCAGATACGTCCAATATATAAAATGGACAACAAAACTGATTGAGTTATCCCATATAATATATTGGGACATTACTACACACAGCGCCTGGATCGTCATCTAGTTCCTTTGTAAGCTATGCGGTATGTGTTGATACCATTAAGTTGGTACACTACACATTTATAACTTTAAATACATACATATTATTACTAATAAACACACATGACTGGAGTAGAAATGCTCCCAGCGGGACTCAAACCCGCGACCGCTGGCCTTCACTAAAAACTGAACCAAACGTGGCGCCAATAAGTACAGATACACTTGTAATAGCCATGAGTCCTAAAACAAAGAAACTTGGAAGAGGAAAACATGTTTTTGCTTTTCAACGTAAAAGTAATAAGAGCGGAGTTATAAAGAGGCCGGCAGTCCGACGGCAGTAAATAAATCGAATTTTGTTTGTCTTGTGTGTCGGGTTAGCGTATACTTGAGACATTTTAGAAAACAATATTGGGTACATTTTTTCTCCATTATTAGTTATATTATACGTTCATTACGAATTCGGTTCCTGAAGAAAAGTTTTGCTATGCAAATTTTAGATAGAGACAGTCATGGTAGTCCAGTAGGTCCAGTAGTCCTTCATAGCCATGCTTGCTACCTTCGGGTAGCAGCCGAATGGGCCGGCACGCCCCGTATAGTACCACTCTCTCACAGAAGACCGGCGGCTGTCTCGTTTCGTCCGGTAAGGGAGAGTCCGGGATGCCCACTTCCCATCCCTCCTCCCGTCCTTCTCCCTCCTCCCTCCCCCCTCCCTTTCCTAAAAGGCCGGCAACGCATCTGCAAAATTGCAAAACCTGCAGTCTTCCAGATGTCCATGGGCGGAGGTGATCACTTCCCATCAGGTGAGCCTCCTGCCTTTGTCACATAAAAAAAAAATAGTAACAGACTTATTCGGAAAACTAAGTAAAAAACAAATCAACAAATCGAATCGATAATATTATCGTTTTTATTTACGAATAGTACCTAAAAAAAAGTTATAACTGTTTTAATAAATAGTTGGTACTGCTTTATACATTCATAGACAGTTAATTTTAATAACAATTATTTATTTATATCAACTGGAAACTAATTTAATAATATCCTAGCGATAAGTCTAAAGTTTGTACTTGTTCTCCGTAAAGTTTCTTTAGCTTTGTTGCATTCAAAGATCACTTTGATCTAGATTCTATTGCTTTGAACTGTCACAGGACTTTCTATTTCGAAAATTTCATTACTAGTCTTAGAAACGAGTGCATTTTACAGGTCAAATTATTGAATTAACCTGTAGGTGTAAAATTGGAATTAAATAACGGCGGATTTCTATCAAAAAGACAACGAAGATTTAAACATAATATACAAAAACAAGAAATACAAAGAGATAACTGTCTCATATCAATGGACAACAATAGCTTGAATGTAAATGGGTAGCTTTACTAGCTACTATTTTTTAGACACTTTTACAAAAGCGCCATCTAGTTCCGTGGTGAAAGTGGTAGGCTTGTGTTACGGATACCAGATAGTTGATATACTACACATATAATATAACTATGAAATACATACATATTATAAATATAAACATCCATGACTAGAGTACAAACATTCGTGCTCAACAAATGAATGCCCCCAGCGGGACTCGAACCCGCGACTTCTGGCGCAGAAGTAGGGTCACTACCAGCTGAGCCAAACGTGTCGTCAAAATATTAATAAAATAACAGTACGCAACTTATTATAGATATACATATACCTACATAATATTTAGATACTACTAGCGCTTCTCTAGGCCGCGACTTCAAGTTTAAATCGTTTAAATCGTTTATAAACACATATGGGACAAACATAGAAACATAGATTTTTATATATGAATAGAAAAATTGTATCTATAGAATTATATAACAAATTCTAAAAATTAACTTAATACAGTACTTTTTAAAGACAATCTAACGTCATAACTAATATCCGTCTGCCATTCTCTGATAAAACTTTCACATGAAATCGAACTTCGAATGCAATAGCAGAGTCGGCAACTTATAGAGAAGTTACTTCAAGTTATTACAAGTTCATATATCAAGCATAATTTCTTATCGACTTCATTTCTTGACGTTTACTTACTTATCCATTTAGAAATTAATAATTATAATTAGTTTTAACTTCTATGAACTTTGTACATTTTTTACTTAATTTATAAATTGCTTTATAAATTTGAAAAATGTCTCCTTGGTTTCAAAATAGCGTTTCTTATTGATATTAAATAATGAAAATATTATAGTTATTTGTATAATATTGATTGAGAATTTGGACAAGAAAGAAAAATATTTTTGTTCTGTTTAGACCAGTCTTAAGGAATAGGAAAGTCAAGGCGAAAGAGGAGAATTTAAGTATTTTGAGGAAAAGTTAAAGGACCCAAATAAGAGTTACACGATACTTGTGTTTCTGTAAATAATATAAGACGAGCAATTCTAAACAAAAAAACAATATTGTGGGTTAACATATAGCACCATTTAGTTGCATGGTGACATGCATCATACAAATGAAGGCATTAACTGGACTCGAACCCGCGACCGCTGTTAGTGTCACAAGACATTGTAATCGAGCCGTTCAAGAAAGGAAATAGAATAAGTACAAAATAAATATACTATTTCTCGTTGTTCGTGATTATCGAAAGATATTACTATTTAAAAGATTTATTACGAGCACGATTTAGGTTTAAATTTATTACTTCTGAAACAATTTCTTTGAAACCTGCATATAGTACACTATTATATTTGCTATTAGTGAGGTCGATCCACTACCGATACCACTCGTCAATAATCTTTTCACTGGTACGTTTAACTAGCATTATCAATTTTTATAGTTAAGGCAGTATACAATGCTCCTTATATTTTTAACATAAAGTTCGTAACGGCTATAGTAGCACCAAAGCCTATGAAACATATAGTCGGCCAACGGACATGACAGCCAGCCCAAGCTGCTATACACTCGCTTGGGACATTAGTGTATGTAGGCTTTGGTAGCACCGTGGACAGTGGTTGTGAATTGCAATGCTTTCCGTACCTGAAGTCAGGTTGATCTACCGCTTAATTGATTCTTTGTATAACCCACACAAATATTTGTATGAAGTTACTTTGCCTATTCTCTTCAAGTTCAACTAGTACGTGTATATTTAAAGTTCCTCTACAGTAAATTATTCTTGTAGATTTGTTCTATAAGTTCTGTATCTACGAGTATAAGTTACGCTTAATAGTATGTAAACTAATGTTTGATAACAGCTCGGATTTGACCTATGTTATTGTTATACCGACTCGATCTGCATTGTAGTAATAAATTCAATTTGCGCTGTTCAAATTGATATGGATTCTACCGTCTATAGCTATCCAGGAATCGCGTAGTCTGTAATATTATATCTATGTTCATGACTAAAGTATCATCATCATCATCATCAGCCCTTTTTTACGTCCCACTGCTGGGCACGGGCCTCTCTCAGTACGAGGGGGATCAGGCCATAGTCCACCGCGCTGGCCCAGTGCGTGTTGGCGGACTTCACATGTCTTTCGAAAACTTGCTAGGTTTTCTCAGACATGCAGGTTTCCTCACGATGTTTTTCTTTACCGTAAGACAAGTGGTAATCAGGATAGAAATTATTCGCACATGAAAATATCAGAGGTGTGAGACCCGGATTTGAACCCGCATCACTCGGTTATACAAGCGACGCGTTACCGCTATAAATTATAAAGAATTTTATTATTTACATAATAATCTGAATAATAATAATATATTATCCTTTGTTTGTTTGCTTGTACCAAAATTCATATTTTGAGGTATTATTTTGGTTTTGATTTCGTTTGATATGTGATAGGAAGAAAATACTTGTGAATATTGCTGCGATTATATCACTTTGAAAACGTATTGTTACTTAATTTAACTCTTTTTATAGAACTCAAAATGACACTTTTTTCAATAAATAATAATTATAACTAAGAATTGTAAAAGGGTTTATGTTTTAAAATAACATAGGTATAGAACTTAGATCTACTTTCAACGCAGGTGTTAAAAATTCCTATATTCCAAACGTCACTCAATATAAACCTTTCAATGCATACAAAAAACTTCATTTTCAATATCCGTCCGGGGCCAATATGTCCCTGTTCGGGATCGGTCTAAAACATATTTTACGAGTTTGCCCTACAATACGAAGGGTCATAGGGTGGTTTATGCCCAAATAGGCATATCGAAAAACGTTTGCCTTAATGCTTCTTCATAGGATGTTCAAAATGTCCCTTACCCTTCCTTTACGTCACAGACATATAACATCAATTCAACAATTATACTTATTTAATTTCGCACTCTCAAGTGTCACTTAAAATTGCCAAACATTGTTTCAATGACTTATCACAGTAATTAAACTCTGCTGACGTTCCTTTGACAGTTTTTAATAAAGTCTAAAACGTTTGAAACTCTTCGTCACAGAAGTTTTTTCCAATTAGCCGTGAAAGATGTTACGTAACTAAAGATGGCGGTCGTAAATTAAAATAATTCATCGTTAAGGTTTCGCTTTATGGAACTTGGCTAGGGTTAATTAAATGTCAACAGTTGTGTTTTCTGAGGATTCAATTAAAAATAATATTCCGACGCCACGATTGTAATGATTTAAAAAGTTTTAACTTTGGGATTGTTTTAGTATTATAGAAGGATCATAGATATTTTTATTTTATATTATATTTTTATTACATTTCTTCGTATTCAGAAGACATGCTCGTAGTTCGTATACCTACATAATTTATAGTATTCTCCTTAAAAGAAACCTATATTTAGGATAATCATATTCAAATAATTTCCTTAGCTGGAAATTCGCATTTGCCCATAAAGAATACTCATAATGCGAACCGTTTACCATAATTCTAATCTTTATTATATTACACTTTATCTATCTTTCATAGACAGTTTACGGTCCTTCCGACCCCAGGGAGTAATTTTTGGTATAACCTTAGGTATTTATGACGAAGTGGCTTAGAAGCTATCGGAACATTAAAATTTATATTGTGCAGCCAGGCATTTCAGATTTAAGCTTCATTCTCGTCCGAGACTAACGATATATTGACGACAAGTTCTTTACTTACGTTATTACTTTTGAGGATAAATATTTCGAATAACTTTACTTAAATATGTATACATAGAATAACGATTTGAGTGAAACACTTTATTATAACTACTAAATAAAGTTTTTGTTTGTTAACAGTAACCAGAAGCTTGAAGAAATTAGCAATTGAGAAAATATGGATACAAGTCATATAGCACCACGGGGTATGGTTGTCACTCCTCACCATTTAGCGACGCAAAGTGCTGTTAAAATATTGAGAGATGGTGGAACTGCCATGGAAGCAATGGTCGCTGCTGCTGCTGTTATTTCTGTTGTATACCCTCACATGAATAGTATTGGAGGCGACGGCTTCTGGCTCATAATCCCCCCTGGGGGTGATCCTATTGTTATAGAAGCTTGTGGAGCAGCTGGTAGCTTAGCTACGAGAGAATTTTATAAAGGTTACGATACGATTCCCTTTAAAGGTCCTAAATCTGCATTAACTGTGGCTGGTACAGTTGGTGGTTGGGAAGAAGCTTTGAAGTATGTAGCTGAATGTGGCTATCAAAGAATGTCTATTTCGAAATTATTGGAGGATGCTATAACGTATGCGGATAAAGGATTTGCTGTATCATCTTCCCACGAAAAAGGAATGCGTGACCTTAAAATAACTGCAAATACGTCATCAGAATTCAAAAACACATTTCTATCAAACGGACAAATATATAAAACAGGACAACGATTTTATCAAAAGAATTTGGCAAGAACATTTAGGGAACTATCGAAGGACGGTTTAAATAGTTTCTATCGGGGTAATTTGGCGAAATTGATTGCGAAAGACATGAAATCCCTCGGCATGCCAATCACAGAATCAGATCTTGCAAATTACTCGCCCGTTAGACGGACTCCTTTGAGATTACTACACTCATGTGGGGAGATTTTCAACCTACCACCGCCGACACAAGGCGTACTTTCTTTATCTATTCTTGCAATGTTAGATAAGCTACGCATTGATGGCAAACATGAAGGTCAATTTATTCATGCAACAGTTGAAGCTACAAAACAGGCATTTGTATTACGGGACCGGCATATAACCGACCCTCGTTACATGAAAGTCGATGCCCAATCACTGTTAGCAAGTCACGCAATTTCCGAAATGACGAGTAATATTAGTCTCAATGAAATATCTACTGTCGGAAAGGGTGAAGGCCCGGGGGATACGATTTGGATGGGTATTATGGATAGTAAAGGATTTTCAGTTTCATTTATACAGAGCATTTATCATAATTTTGGTAGTGAAGTTGTTTTACCCTCTACGGGTATTTTATGGCACAACCGTGGCGTTTCCTTCAATTTGAAGGAAAATCACATACGATCTTTGATTCCAGGTAAAAAGCCATATCATACATTGAATCCGGCAGCTGCTCGCTTAAACGACGGTCGCATAATGATTTACGGCACTAGAGGTGGAGACGGCCAACCTCAGACGCAAGCTGCTATATTTCATAGGTATGCCGTTCAGAAAATCAATTTGCAAATGTCCGTTTCAATGCCAAGATGGTTGTATGGGCCGATGACAGGGCATTTCGAGAATAACTTAAAATTAGAAGACCGATTTAGTAATGAAACTATTGATTATTTGAAAAAGAGAGGCCATGATATATTTATGTTACCGCCATATTCAGAGATCGTTGGTCAAGCAGGCGCTATAGTGAGGCACCTCGATGGTATGATGGAAGGTGCATACGACCCGCGAAGCGATGGCAGTGCAGCCGGATATTAAAATGATAATTCTGTATTATATTTTTACAACTTTTATATCTTTTATGTGAAAAATAGATTATTTCACATAGTCGTAGTATTCTAGTAAAAAGAACAAATAGGTATATTAGTTTTTATAGGTACATAAATCTTCATTTATGCTGTAAAGGCTGTTTTTTTATTTGTTTTTGTTTCCAATACAAAAGGATTGAAGCAGTAACTAGGTATTACTTTTAGATATTCATAGATAGTATTACTACATCTTTTATGATTTTTTTCTAGATTATTAAGTGATTTTTGTCTAAAAATATTGTTAATTCTAATTACTTTAAGAGTAATTGTGAGAAAAATACTGTTTGTTCAAAATTGATATAGTCATGAAATTATATTTTTTAAAATTAAGATCAGCCATACTTACTTCAAAAAAAAAATATCATTATGTTATAAAGTTAACACGAATAAAAGATAACTAGGTAGTAGGTACATATATTACAGTAAAAACGCAAATACTCGTAGACTTCCAGATAATAAAGCAACAGTAACTAATTTAAGTTACAAATTTACGTAGCGAAATCCCATGATATATGATAACGAAAAAAACTCTTTAAGGGACGAGAACTGTCAACCTCAGTTAATAAAGAGGATCCAACCCAAAGCTGTCAAACAATTTCACTACAAACTTGCTATCCGATGAACCCAAAACTTGAACAACTTAATATGTATCTAATAAAGCGAGTTAGATCAAATGAAGACGAATGCGGCCACTTCATTATTCTGAGAGTTTAATTCAGTGTGCTGTTCTGACCATTCATCCACATTAGCGGCAGCGTGACAAATTAACGGATTTATTACCTTTTTTATACTTTGTTTTGTAAATTGTTTGCTGTAACTGATCAAGACGACTGAAATAATTGTATTGGAACGTTATATAGAGATTATTAAGATATTTTACTATATACGAAGTAGGAAAAAATCATGTCTATGGAGGATTGCGAAACAACTATCGAGTAGTTACGTAGTCGTAATTGGTATGACATTAACATAAATTCATCTTATATTTGCGATTTATTAAAATATAAACCTATTAAATTGTGTTAAACAAACATTATTAAGATAACAATTTTCTAATCTTAAGTTTGAAAACTTACATGATATAATATTTCGTGCATTGAATTTTGAATTTTAAAACGTACAAAATGAATCAATTGTTGATATCTTTAATGTCATATCAATTTTGAAGGTGGTGTAAATGACAATTTTTCATAGAATATCTGAGAAAAAAAATACGTAGCTTTAGAAAAATGTATCGTAATTTAGGCTTTCTTGAATTTTTACTTTTGTATTTTTTTATTTTGATGATATTATACTCGTCATCTATTTTATATTATGTAATAAAAAACTTAGAAATGCATGTTTTTTTTTTAAATCCTATTAAGAGAGCCTCGCCCTGTTAATCATGGAGAGAACACTACCAAAGAGATCTAAAACTTAGCGGCAATCTACTAAGCTATAAATCATTTATATTAATTTTTTTAAACAACATTTTCGAAATTCTATTTATTGTAATACGGTATTGTGTCTAACTATGGTTTTCTGTTAAACATTCCACTAACAACAATTTGGGGTTAATAATCCAACATAGTCAATAATATCGGAATCTCAATACGTTTGGGCACTAAATGTAGATTGATAATGATAATATGATTAACGTATATTATCTTAACATTTGGAATAATCAGATCACCATAAGAATTATTATTAGATATTTAAATTAAAGGTAAATATTTAAGTAAGCTACGAGCTAATCAGAGGTTTTTATTCAAATAAAAGTAATTATCAGCTCTGCCCGAGTGTTTTTTATAATAAAATATAACGAATATCACTATCACACGAATTCTCTATCCTTTAGTTTAAGTACCATTAAAATCGGTTAAGCAGTTCTGGAAATCATAGTACATACATAGTAAACAAAAATCTGTGTGGGTGCTGTTATCTTTCAAATAAATAATAATAGAATGCCCGAAATATCGGTCAGCTCTTTCGATATCACATACAATCGTTTCAATTTTATATGACATGGTTTCGAATTTTACTCCAATAACGAGCAATATGGTCAATGAATAATGAAACAAATTACTGTTAGTTGGATTTAAGTTTTAATATAAAAGCCACATAAATTAATTAGTCGCTCTATTTAATTTGCTATTAAATATCGACATACAATTTTAAAATAGTCAGCTTTGATTTATTTCAAAAGCGTTCTTTGTTCAATCCCTTATCGTTCCAATAAACGTGAATTATTGTCGACCACTGTTCAGGAAAGCAGAGGTATATATCAAAAAGAATGTCTAATTTAAAACGATTCTACACAGTTAATTTAGAGGGAGGTACTGATTCACGATTCACTTTCACACATCAATTTTATCGATAGGTTTATATTTATTGCTCTCAAACTCTCCAGAGAATACACACATTCTTCAGCCCTTTTTAAAGTCCCACTGCTGGGCACAGGCCTCCCTCAGTACGAGGGGGATCAGGCCATAGTCCACCGCGCTGGCCTAGTGCGTGTTGGCGGACTTCACATGTCTTTCAGAAACGTGCTAGGTCTTCTCAGACATGCAGGTTTCCACACGATGTTTTCCTTCACCGTAAGACAAGTGGTAATTACGGTAAGAATGATTAGCACATGAAAATATCAGAGGTGCGAGACCCGGATTTGAACTCGCACCACTCGGTTATCCTAGCGAGCACGTTACCGCTGGGCTACCACTGCCTTTTTTACATACATACATATTAAGTAATATTATGTCTGTAGATTTTAATTTGAATGTATGTAATGTAATTAATATAAGTTTGGTTCATATTGGTTCATATTTTGTGGTTTGGTACATTTGGTAAATGCAAAAGCTTTAGTGTGAATGCGTGTTTATTACACGGCTTTACGGCGGCAAGGACAAGATAAAGAATTAGTGTTAAATTGGCGTTTATACTTTCTCAATATAATATAAAAGCTGTTTAAGAACACAGAAGAATTTCTATATTTAATGGGGAAAATTTAATTTCAATTTCCCGAGAACAAATCTCGCTTTACAAGTTATGACATGTGTATGTAGACTCTCAGTCTAAGTACGCGAGTTCGCGTGAGCCAAAGGCTTATACTAACACGTTGCTTATACGAGCTAAGTTTCACCGTCACTGTTATAAGTGGACGACAAGTCTGTGTGCCTTAAGATTTTATACCGTTAAGACACGGATACGGTACGATATTTTATATTTTTATATACTCGTAGGTGTTTGTTCCTTAAAGACATATAATTTTTTTGATGTTAATTATATTGATGTTGATTTCTAAACTGTAAATATCAAAATTCTTTAGTTTTTTAATATCTGTAGAAACGATTTTTAGTTCCAGAATATAATATTACATTATAATAATTTTACATTTATCAACTATTTAGAAAAAAACCTGAGTTATTAATACATTCAACTTACTGATTTAAAAGATTACAATCACTTATATGCATATTTAAAATAAAACAAAAAAATGTTTAGTATAGAGATCCAGACTTGTGAAAATCTCAAAATTATTGAAACAAACTGTTTAATAAATAAAATCAATGAAAAAAGTTTTATGTAAATATATAATAAATAAAACTTATAACGTATCGTGCATTATAAATATCTCCATTCCCTATTCTTCCGCGTCGGAGAGCTTTCTCAAAGTTCGAATCTCCGCAGTATTGTTTTAACACAAACTTTATTTGAGTTCAACAAAGGTTGAGCCGGGCGAATCTTTAATTTACGGCCCGCTCGTGTGGGTTTTTCACACACTGTGAAAGTTTCAAGAATGATATGCACCTTGTTCGTTCGTTCATATATGTGTAGTGTCAACTATCTGATATTCATAACAAATGCTATGACAGTTTACCATGGAACTAGATAGTGCTTTGAATATCCCAACATGTTTTATTATTGTATATATACTGAAAATACCTTGAATCGGGATAATTTTAAAGTTAGTCTTTTTACGGCCAATCACAAGCGTGTCCATTCGCAGCTACGTCCGTAGTAAAAAACCTGAAAGGGCGTTAAAGATAACAAATTTATCAAGCAATATTATCACTTTACTTTTTTCTTACTTTCTTTTCTTTACAAACTATGGAATAATTTGGCATTCTATTTGGAACAAAGCACTTTTAAGAAAGCATTTCGGAAATATAGGCAAAAACCTATACAGCTAATACTCTACGTGGGCGGAAATTAAAAGCATAAGTTATTACTTAAAGGATGAATAATTAAATAATAATAACATACACATGTATTGGGAGGCTCTTGAAAATTAAGCTCCAATTAAAAATCAAAACATAATCTTATATTAATTAAAGGCAGAATTTTTGAAACTGAATTTTTATTTGTTCGCCATAACCCGAATCGTATCTAGGTAGATAACTAGATATAAATTACATATAGTGCAAAATAAAAACCGTCTTCCAGACACTAAAAAGTTTTAATTCACTATAAGTATACAATTTTTTTAAGCCACTGTCAACCAATGTATTGAGTATTGGTAAATATTGTTACGTACTACGGGTTCGGGATCGGAAATTATAAGCGTTCTTGCACTAAGGATGTTTTATTTCACTTTGAATACACGCACAGTCTGTACACAACACTAGTCTCTGAACACTGTATTTCTCTTCTTAATACTCCTTCTCAATATTTCTTCACCAATACTTTAACTAACTCTTCACTTTTCCACTATTTCGTATCGCTTCTTATCTTCACTCAACTTCGACTCGATGTCAACTGAACTCTCGACACACTGCCGGCCTTTTTATATGCATAAATGTAAGAACATTCTAGTATCGAAAATTCAAAATGTTTCTAGTAATTTCGAATCTTTTCCCGAAAGTGTTTTGTCCCTCTCTAACACATTAGAATTTGTAATAAGCTGTTCCTGTCATCTAATTGACATAAGTTAAAATTTGACATTCGCCGTTCTAAAGCATGGTACAAGCGTGCTATTATGACGAGTTCACACTATATTACGCGACACTACCCCCTCCTTAGTTATGCTCGTCTCGAGCATTGTTGTTGCCATGGTACTTAGCCAATCGGTCTACATGTACGATCTTAGCCGGGCTTCGTGATGTACGTTGGATACGGAAGGTGACGTCATTAATTTTCGTTACAACCTTATAAGGCCCCTCCCAACTGGGTTGTAGCTTTGGTGATTTACCCTTTCTTCTCACTGGGTTATGCAGCCATACCAAGGAACCTTCCTCGAAGTTCTTTCCTGTCGCCTTTCGGTCGTAACGCGTTTTCATGCGTTCACTTGCTTGTAGCCCCGCATCTCGTATCTGCTCGTGAACATCAATCATCTTCGCTCTTAGACCACTGGCATATTCGGTGATACAACTGGGGGTATCTGGCGGGCAACCACTTAACAGATCCGCTGGCAACCGTAGTTCTCTTCCAAAATTGGCAAAGGCAGGTGTCATAGCAATGCTTTCATGTAGAGCGGTCCGATAAGATAGAAGAAACAGTGATAAGTACTCGTCCCAATCTTTTTGATGACTTTCTATAACCTTGGCTAGATGTCGTTCTAAAGTCTGATTAAACCTCTCCACCATACCATCGGACTGTGGGTGACAAGGCGTAGTTCTAGTTTTATGCACCCCCATGATCTTACACATTTCTTCAAACACTTGTGATTCGAAGTTTCTTCCTTGATCACTGTGCATTTCTAATGGAATGCCAAATCTGCAAAATACATCTTTTACCAATTTATTTGCAACAGTAACAGCTTCTTGATTTGGTATGGCAAATGCTTCGGGCCATTTTGTGAAATAGTCCATTACAACTAAAATGTATCGGTTCCCAGAGTCAGTAATCGGAAATGGTCCTGCCACGTCTAATGCGATTCTCTCCCAAGGTGCCCCAACGTTGTATATTTTCATTGCTCCTCGGCTTCTGGTTTGCGGGCCTTTGACGGAGGCACACTGTTCGCATTTCCGACACCAGTCTTCCACATCATCTCGACAGTGCAACCAGTAAAATCGTGCCCTGATCTTGGTTAACGTTCTTCTCACCCCTAAATGTCCACCAGAGAAACCATCATGGTAGGCTCGAAGTACCTCGGATACTTTTATTTTAGGTACAACTAGTTGGAGATGGCTATCATTTCCACGTGTCGTTTCCCATTTGCGGCACAATACTCCATTGTGTAACAACAAACTGTTCCATTGTGCCCACAAACTCTTCGTAGCGGTACTGTATTGTGCTATATCAGTCCACTTAGGTTTTGGCCTACCACTCCTTAACCATTCCAGAATGGGTCGTATATCTCGATCTTCTTCTTGTGCTCTCTTCATAGCATCATCGCTCCAACGTTCATCTATCGAATCTGTTCTAATGATTTTAATAGATTCTAGTTCCTTTGCTTCTTTTCTTTGACAATGCTTGCAGTCTTCTTCGCATGGTCTTCTAGATAGAGCATCGGCATTACTGTGTGTTTTACCCCTACGATGTTCTATTTCAAACTGAAACTCTTGCAGCTGCTCAATCCACCGCGCGACCTGTCCTTCGGGGTCTTTGAATTCCAATAACCATTTCAGAGCAGCATGATCGGTTCTTAGCAAAAACTTGCGTCCTAGCAAGTATTTCTTGAAATGCTGTAAGGTTTTTACTACAGCAAGCAGCTCTCTTCGAGTAACGCAATAATTCTTCTCTGGTTTAGAGAGTGACTTACTAAAATATGCGATAACCACCTCTTGATCACCCTTCCGCTGGGACAATACACCTCCAATACCGATATTGCTGGCATCAGTATCGACAATAAACTCTCCCTTTGTGTCTGGATACCCAAGGATCGGTGTTTGGCAAAGATGTTTCTTCAGTTCTTGAAAGGCCGATTCGCAATTATAGTCCCATACGAAAGGTCTCTTCTCTTCGGTCAGTTTATGAAGTGGTTTGGCGATGTCAGAAAACCCTTTCACAAACCGTCGATAGTAAGAGCACAATCCTAGGAAGGCTCTTACTTGTGTCTTGTCCTTAGGGGTTGGCCAATCTTTCACAGCAGTTTTGTTGGGGTCCGTTTCTACTCCGTTTTCCGAAACAACGTGTCCAAGGTAATTCACTTGCTTCTTGAAAAATGAGCACTTCTTCGGACTTAACTTTAAATTAGCTTCCCTTAGTTTATCGAATACTTTTTCTAGTTTCTGAAGATGGTCTTCGAAATCACGTCCCACAATAATTATGTCGTCCAGATAAACAAGGCAGGCTTCTCCTAGTAATCCAGCAAGAACACGTTCCATCAATCTCTCGAATGTGGCTGGTGCATTGCATAACCCGAACGGCATAACCTTAAACTGCCACAACCCTTTTCCAGTTGAAAACGCAGTTTTCTCCTTATCCACGGGGTCCATATCCACTTGCCAGTAGCCACTCTTCAAATCGAGAGTCGAAAACCATTTCATACCGCTGAGAGTGTCTAGGGTGTCATCGATTCGAGGCAGGGGATAACTATCCTTTTTGGTTACATCGTTGAGCCTACGGTAATCGATGCAAAACCTTGTAGATCCATCCTTCTTCCTTACTAGTACCACTGGCGAACACCAAGGACTAGTGGAGTGTTCGATGATGTTATTTTTTCTCATGTCTTGGATCATGTCGTCAACTTCCTTTTCCTTAGCCCAAGGAGTTCGTCTAGGTCGTTGTCGAATAGGCGCTACGTCCCCAGTATTAATTTTATGCTTAACTATTCCGGTTCTTCCTATATCGCCATCATGTTTGGAGAACAAATCTGAATATCGGTACAATAAATTTCCAGCTTTCGCCTTCTGTGAACTTGTGAGATCTTCCTTACAATCTTCCAAAAGTTTCATCGCTTGCTCTTTATCCTTGTTCAACACCTTTTCTTTCGGTTGACATTTGCTTAACCAGGCTATCTCTTCACAAGTCCCCACAACTTCGCCTCTTCGAATGGTTTGAGTAGAATTACTGGTATTCAGAACCGGAACCATAGATGTCGAAGCTTTACCTACAACAACTCTTGCCGGGATCCATGAGCTCTCATCTTCCATCTTCTCTATAATAGCACATGACCATGGACGGTCTGACTTGTTCTGAGGTAAAGCGACAGGTACTAGAGTCTGCGATCTTGGTGGAAGAGCGGTGTCTTTCAAGCAACAAACTTTTCCGTGAATTCCACCACTTATCGGCACTTCTCTATTTCTGCATCGTAAAACTCCATGTTTCATGTCAATCGTACACTGGTAATTTTGAAGAAAGTCCAATCCAATGATGCAATCATCAACGATATCTGCTACTATAGCGTTATGCCAATAGATGTTGTCCCCAATTTTGATAGCAATTTTTCGTTCTCCCCAAACAGGTATGCGCTGGCCGGTGGCTGTCATGAGAGTGATATGCTTTCTGTCCTGCAAATTATTGTCCGCAATGTGTTTCAGCAATCGGTTGTTAATAACGGTTCGTGATGCTCCGGTGTCCAGCGTCAGTTTACATGCTACTCCATTAATAGCGCCATGTATAACCAAAGTGTTTCCATCTACAGTCTGCTTCACTTCTATTTGTGGGGTTGTAGATCCCCCGGCCAGCGCCCACCCCGCAGCCCTGGCTGGAATTAGTTTTCCTGTGGCTGGTCGGAAGTAGATACAGCCACATCTGTCTGTCTCCGAACGTTCATTATCTTAGGGCAGTTACTTCGAAGATGGCCCCGCTCACCACACTCGTAGCACCTTGGGTTGAAAAGACGCTTCCGGGTGGATAATCCTTCCGTAGTGACCACTTCCCTCACCCTCCAAGCTCTTGTGTCATGGCGTACAGCTTCAACCTCTAGAGCATGAGCGACAGCTTCCTTAAGACATGTATGGTGTCTTAGGCGCACAGTGGCACGTACCTCCGGGTCGCGAATCCCATCCACGAAAGCCTGCAGAAGAATAGTTTCTACGGTGGAGGGCGAAGATTGATACGCCTTCCGCACGAGCCTCTCTATTTCCACGGACCATTGCTGCAGGGTTTCATTAGCTCGTTGAGAACGATCTTTAATTTGAGGCCTGTACACGTGCTCCAGGTGACTATCACCATACCGCGATTCTAAAGCGTTCAGTAGCTCAGTATAAGTAATCTGACTGTTGGGGTCACTAGCACAAAGAGCCTCCAAAACAGTCAAAGCCTCCTCTCGAAGTGCGACGGTAAGGGCAGATCGGGCTTCTTCATCCGTCCATCCACTCGTCTTCTTAACAGTCTCAAACTGGATCTTGAAGGCGGCCCAGGAAGACTTGCCGTCGTAGTAAGGGACCTTAAAGCTCTTTGATGATGGGCTTATGTCGACAATACGCGGTAATTTGTGAGTTTCGAAGTAATCCATCCTCTTCTCCATTTTAGAGAGTTTTGAGTCGTACTCCTCTAAAGCCTCACCGAGTGTCGTCTTTATGCCCTCAACTTCTTTCTCAACGGCTTCCACCCTTTCCACATTTTGTTGGAGAGCAGCTATGACATCCTTGTGAATGCCCTCTTGGAGTGTGCGAAGCTGCTGGGACTGTTCCTCTTTGAGTGCGTGCAGCTGTTCCTCCTGACGACGCGCGTGCTCCTCTTCGCGGCGAGCCTGCTCGTCTTGGAGTATACGTAGCTGCTCTTCTTGGCGGCGGGCTTGTTCTTCTTGGCGGCGGGCTTGTTCTTCTTGCAGTGTGCGCAATTGTTCTTCCTGGCGGCGCGTTTGTTCTTGCATCATGAACGCCATTTGTTGTAATAGGGCGTTCATGTCTGGCGCAGTGCTTTGCTGAGCAGCGGACTCTCCACTTACAGAACTAGCACCAGAATCTTCCCTGTGTTGTTCTGCCATTGCGCGTGTAGTCACGCCTTCCTTCTCGTGCCTCGGTACTAACGGCATTTCCGATCCCACTTCTGACACCAATTGTTACGTACTACGGGTTCGGGATCGGAAATTATAAGCGTTCTTGCACTAAGGATGTTTTATTTCACTTTGAATATACGCACAGTCTGTACACAACACTAGTCTCTGAACACTGTATTTCTCTTCTTAATACTCCTTCTCAATATTTCTTCACCAATACTTTAACTAACTCTTCACTTTTCCACTATTTCGTATCGCTTCTTATCTTCACTCAACTTCGACTCGATGTCAACTGAACTCTCGACACACTGCCGGCCTTTTTATATGCATAAATGTAAGAACATTCTAGTATCGAAAATTCAAAATGTTTCTAGTAATTTCGAATCTTTTCCCGAAAGTGTTTTGTCCCTCTCTAACACATTAGAATTTGTAATAAGCTGTTCCTGTCATCTAATTGACATAAGTTAAAATTTGACATTCGCCGTTCTAAAGCATGGTACAAGCGTGCTATTATGACGAGTTCACACTATATTACGCGACAATATGAAAAGGAATTAAGTTTTATTGTAAAAATATTATTTACTATCGAATTAGATTTACTTTGGTTGGCATCAAAGGATACTCCTTTTTTAAGTCACTTAAATAAACCATCAGTATGATTTTACTTTTATCAGTCAGAGAAAACGTTTGGGAAACTTCCGTATCAATTATTATTAAGCGAAGGGCATCGTGAAACGCTAGTTCTTTCATATATTAGCGACTCACTCTCTCTTCGTTTAGGTATATTTTAACGGTTAGTAATTCTCATACAATCACAATACAGTCTCATACAGTGCTTAATTTTTCAGTTTTCAGCCGTTTTTTCGGTTTTCTTATTATTTCTTACTTAAAACAGGCACATCCCAACAAAACGAAAAAAAATCAAATCGAACCAGTTGTTTTTAACTTTTAGAGACGAGACTAACCAACAACAATTAATTTTGATATATACTCTTTATGTTTATATACGCGTAAATTTAAAAGAAAAATTACAAATAACATTTAAGTTTTTATTTTTGTACTCACAGTTGAATAGTAGAAAGCTTAGCGTAGAATGCAATAGCTGTAGTTTATTTCTACGACATTTCACATTAACAATACGGCGAAAGAATTTTATAAATTATGTCTGAACTCTGTAGAGACCATTACATTTCCCATTGTATGTTCACGTGTCAAACTACTACGTACTATTCGGAAATAGGATGTAACGTCAGGGCTGCCATCTTTTAGTTATTTATTTATTTAAATAATATTATTTAAACATAAGTTTTGTTTGTAATTTCATATTTACTTCAGAGTTAATTTATACAATTATAATCTCTTAAATATCATTATACAGTACAATATAAATAGAATTATGAGTTAAATCTGTATATTAGATATATTTTCTAAGAAAATCTTTTTGAAATAGTCTTTATATCGACATATAGTCCAAATGTTTAGTTTCGAAATTTTTGTCCGTCTGTCTATTTATGACCGCATTACGTGAAAATGACTGGATAGATTTTGATGAAATTTAGTATCATGATAACTGGTTATCCGGGTTTATATTTAGAATACTTTTTACGGCGGATAAATATCTCAATTTTGAGAAATCCATACTAACCGCCTTATCTAAAACGTCTTAAGGGATGAACCTAAGCGAAGCTTGGGTGAGTCGCTAGTAATATAATTTTAATGTTAAAACTTAAACTTTAAAGTTAACCTAATCTTGCTGTACAAAATTTGCAAGACGCTGTTTGGTAAGCTATATAATATGGGATAACTTTGGTTACATACAAAAAATATTATATTATAAATGAGAAACATTATTACGTTGATCGTTATTCAATCTCGCAGTAAAAATGCTACGAGAATGTGTATATTTCGTAAATCGAGAGTTTTTATTCCATTACATAAAGTGGCCCCACGAGATGCCAGTAGGCCTCAAAAATTACCTAGGGAGGCGTCAAGATCACTTTACAAATTGTTATTATTATAAATATTAAATTGATTCCAGAGCTTTACGTAGTACACACGTGAGCTTTGTGACGTATTATAAGCTTCCCTTATTCCCTCGTCTCATTTCTATGCATCGTATTTTATTTTGCGAGCTGCTTAAGCTCGATCTCTGACATGAAGTTGTTTTGTTTTTGAAATACTGCTCGAATGTTTAGCTGTTCTGTTAAATAATCTATGAACATATTACTTTATATAATTTTTTAGGGTGTTGATACAGATTTTATAATGTACTAAATAAAAATTGATTTTATTTGTCTTTGTAAGTTAAAAGAATATTAGAAAATGAGTGAATATAAACATGTGTTTGTAATCGTAGCAGATTTGAGAAAAATGACTTATTACTATCGATTTGCTTAATAAATACATGGTATCTCAAAATAAGTGAGGTCTACCTAAATGTCAATGTACATATATACATACTACAAAATTTAACACCACTTGTCGGACTACCTGTCCGTTAACCTGTTATATGACGAGCACTATATCTAAACGGATCGGATTCGAATGTCACTTGGTTACATTATTCGATTGAATTTAGATGTAATTTGATATAATCCCAAGGGATAAGAGTAAGTAATGAAATATCGACTTACATGAAAATGGAAAATTTCGATATGTATAAAAACATCCATTGAAATAGGTACGCATATATATGTTGCTCTGTCACAAGGCAAAGTGCTCGTAAGAGATTAATTTAATGTATGGTTATAAATTTTATCAATCATTAGATTTGAAAAATCAAACATGTTTTTACAGCATTGTTTTTTATGTTTTTGTCGGGGTTATAAATTATGACTTCAACCATTTCTATTTTAATTTGATTGACCGTACATTAAACTAATTACGAACTATTATCTGTCGCTGTAATATTAAGCTGCAGGATTTGCTAAGCGACACCTTCATTGTGAACTAAGGAACTGTTTTATAAGATGAAAACTGATTGCAGATTGCAGAAGTGGTCCACATTGCCCCAGAAGATGGAAAAGAGTTTCATCTTCCCTTATACATTTTATGCAGGTTTGTGTATTACTTTAATAATAATAAATATGCTGGACATTTTTACAACAGCGCCATCTAGTTCCGTGGTAGGCTACGAGGCTTGTATTACGGATACAAGATAGTTGATATACTACACATATAATTTTTAAATAGGTACATATTATAAATACTGAACTTTAGATCAACAGAAAAAATAAAATAACTTACAATTAGAATAAATAAGGCGAAATAATAAATGTCGAGTGATTTTTTAGTAGGCGCAGGTGGCGATATCTTAAATTGTAGGTGATCATTTCATTTGATTAAAACTCGTAAGACGGCTTCAAAATTGCTTTAGAAAAAACAAATGCACAATACAGTGGTAAAATTTGTAATTACTTATTATTAGTACAACTAATACCATTTGCTAAGCTTTTGTTAATAAATTAAAATTTTATTATTATATCATTTTTAGTGTACTAAATAATATATTTTTCAAACAAAATCTAGATTTTTCGTACTGAGACTAGAGAACAATAAATATTTATTACAGTATGTGCTCCTCGATCAATTTGATCTTACAAAAGGAAATCATTTTTGATTGTTCAGATTATGGTATGATTCGATTTCAAAATACCTCTATGTATAGAATTAAATAAAGCATTTATTACATCTCAATTTATATATCATCATTATCTCTTATACGATCGCCCAAATAAAGGTTCTGAAGAAATAGAAGAGATACTTTGTTTTTTTTCATCGATAGCATCTATTTACATAACTTATTTAATTTCAAGGCATTGGTGGTTAAGTGTTAATGGGTTCGCTTGGGAAGAGTTCGAGTGATGCGGGATCCGGGTCTCGCACCTATGATATTTTCATGCGTGAAACATTTCTGACATGATTACCACTAATCTTACGGTGAAGGAAAACATCAGGAGGAAATTTGTATGTCTGTGAGAACCTAGCAAGTTTTAAGAGGAAGTGAAGTCAACTCACACTTAGCCAGCGTGGTGGATTATGGCACGTAAAAAAGGGACTGAATGTATTTCATTTTATCTTTTTAAACATTAAAAAATATCCATTTTTTCACCAATTTACCTTTAAAACTAAGAAATCAACGTTAATAATATGTTTTCTTTTTTTTAAATAAATGGACCACTAATGGAAAAAAAAAATAGACATTGATATCGCCTTTTAGTTTACAAAATAAATAAAATTAGCTAACACAATTGTAAAAAATATTTCATATCACGCAATCGCCAAATAGTATTTGATTGGCCAAATCAATGATATAAATAATTCGAAATTTTCAACTTATACCCTTTTTCCTATTCATATCGTGTGCAGATGTATTCTGCTTATACTCGTATCTGAAACAACTTAGCGACCTGACTGGCACATATATTTGGCAAAAATTGGCATAAAATGCTTAATGTTTCGTTAATAAGCAGTTTTCAAACAAAACTAGTAGATACAGAATGGAATGAAAATATTTTAACTAGTAATAATGGTAATTTTACTGTATAGGGTGTAGTATTTGGGGACTGTGGTCGGTCGACTGTTATAATTGTATGATGTGTAGGTAAATATATTTACACACAGGTACTCCACCAGGCGCAGATATAAGAGAGAAAGGGGGGTAAGGTGCTAATATTTATGAATTTAAAGCATCTAAAACTGTGACTTTAAAAGTCGAGAATCAATTTTTTTTTCTTGAATATAAGCACCTCAAGTGTTTTTGAATTTTGAATGAAAGTATAAGTTAGTAATAATATAATGTTACGTAAACGTAACTTTACATAATTGTATTTTTTTTATTACGAGTAGACAACCGTTTTGAAACTGCTAATACAAGACTCTATTTTTTTATTCATAACAAATAATGTTAATAATTTTAATCGATCAAAGTAATATGTAGAATTAATAATATAATTTACATATGAGTGCTATAATAAGCTCATTAGGACAACCTTGTGATACCAAGAAGTTTGTAATAATTATTGTTTCATTTATTTCCAAGGAGTTCTGCTATTAAGAGATTAGTTCACGAACTGGGGGAAGAAACTTGTATTGTGTCATTAGAATCTTTAACCTTATGCACAAGGAAATTTAAGCTTTATTTATATTTATATAAAGATGTGTTCGATAGAAAATATATAGTTGTTTATGCTAAGAACTTTGTACTGCAACCACAAAAACAGGTGTAGTGTAAGCTAAGGTTTGAAGGGATTTATTGAGAGAGCACTTTTCGGCTCATTAGTTAAGTGGTATTACGTTCCTTTGAACAACTTTCTTTATTTTTACTTGGCTGAAATACGTTTGTTAATACAAAGTTTACTTTTGGGTTAGAAATGAATATAGTGTAGCTGTTATACCCTCGTCTTAGTCTTGCTTTGCGGTTTAAATCAGGGAGTCCATTTACTAAATATTCCCCTCTGTGCCGGTGATTTTGACATATTGTTTGAATATATTATTTGGAAGATAGTGTCAATGTATTTAAGAAATAAATAAGTTATAATAAAAATATCGTTTAGTGAATTAATATGTTACATTAACACTCAGCAACATCTAGGTCTATTGTTACGAGGCTTGTGTGATGGATAGGATAAAGTAATAAGCTACACATACTATGTTAGAAGTTACCCATGACTGGAGAGCAAACATTCGTGCTTTCAGCGGAACTCGAACCCACAACCGCTGGCACAGCAAGTTGGGTCACTACAAACCGAGCCAAACGTATTTGTATGTGTTAAGTAAACCACTAGAAGAAAGAATTAAAATAGAAATTATAATACAAAATCTATACATATTATATGCAAAAAGCTGTTAAAAGCTCAATAAAAAATAAATAAAATAAAATACTCGGTAAGCGCGGCATTAATAGCGGACACTCTGATTTCCACATTAGCAGAATGACACTTTTCGAAACAATCGAGTTTATGTGTTATTATTGTGGTCACCATATTACCGCTGTAGCCCTTTTAACTGACACAGCCTAACGATAAGTAAAGTATTTTGGTTGGAAATTTGCAGTATCGCAATTTAGGATTGGGATTAATTTTAGTCTGTGAACAAAATTTAATTCCAGGCGAAAACCACAGTCTACTATTTGTTTTTATGGGATGCCGTTGGCCACTAGATATTGTTATTACAATCGTTTCGAAATAGCCCGCTGTGCGTACTCGATGCACTTATCAGCGCACATACTTGGCTAGTTTGCACACCATTTACCGGATTTTTGTTTTGTAAGCGAAATGATAATCTATGACGGTTTGAAAACATATGAGAATGTCTAAAATAAGTAACCAATTGTATTTTTGGAACTTTTTAAATTAACTCATTGAAATAAAAGGTAGGTGATAAAGTTAACTCCGTATGGTTTTAATTTGCGCTATTAGTAATATATTCGTTCAAAATGTACCGACAGACTTACATGTAACTGTTATTTTTAGTAACATTACCTACAAAAGATTTTTGCAGCATAGGTTTTTAAAAATTGTCAGTTTTAGTAAGCAAAATTTAATATGTTTATTAAAAAATAAAGTTTGATGCTGATAGTGTCAAGATTACAAGGACAAAAAGAATAAAAATATATATAAAAATATATGGCTTGTAAGCTCTACCTCAGAACTATGTCAGAAAATAATAAATTACAAATTATTATTATAAAGGGAGCTTAATTTGTATTAAAATGAGGTAACACAATTCTTTGTGTGCTCGTATCTTAATTAAATTAAAATTTAAACAACATTATTTATAATGCCATAAATCTGCCCCAACGTGTGCATTTTATTCATCGCGTCGAAAATGTTACCAAAAATCAACAGTATAAAAATTATTTTCGTGCTATAAAACTTCGTTGACAAAGTAAAAATTCATACACCGTCAAATGGCATCGGACAGCGAAATAAATTAATTACTGCGCGGACACCGCTGATGAAATAGTGAGGCAGAAATATTTTCCTTTCTATCTTGCAATAAAATAGTTTTGAGTGCCGTTGTGAATTGGATGTCACTTTATTCTATGTTTTACTATTTTTACCGTACTGTGTTTGGATGTACCTATTTAGAATTTTTTAACGTCCTACAGTTGTCGCTTCAATACGAGGGGGTCAGGCCATAGTCCACCTCGCTGGCCAAGTGGTGGTGGACGGTTGGTAGACTACAAGTGTCTATTGAAAATGTGCTACGCTCCCTCAAACTGACTCTTTTGTTTATCAAATATGTATTATAATCACAGCAAAATTATGAATAAAATAAAGTGTTTGACACAAAGTTAATTAAAAAACCTCTTATAATTGAAGAGGTTTATGCATACAATTATTTTTATTCCTATCATAGGGCGTTGTGTATGTTTAAAAAAAACAAAAGTTATCTCGAATATCAAAATACCAGAAACCGGGGGAACAATATTCATCATTGCGTAGACCGTCAATTCGTCAGCGGGAACACATTAATGAATATGATCAGAATGCATGAGCCGTGCCCGCATCATAACATCAAACTACAATATACAGAGTGATAGGTTTGTTAAAAAGATAAAGATGGAATAACTAATAACAACTAAATACATTATAAAGATATCTTTATATACAGGCATAAAATTTTAGTACTTTTGACATGTTTCGGTTAAGGTTTTCGTATATTTGAAATATAAAAACTTGATTGCTGGCTTGTAGATCCCGGGCGGAGCCATGCGATATGGTAGTAATGAATATATTATTACAACAATAAAATAAAATTTGTGTGAATGTGACATACAGTAGTTAGCAGGAGTACACAGTTGTAGGGCGGAATCACCTACGAGTAGAAGGAGAAATTAATAATAAACACACACACACACACACACACACACACACACACACACACACACACATACACACACACGCACATTTTCTTTTTGCTTATGTTGAGTTTATCTCACCCTGTATATCTTCATAGCACACAATTTGTTATTGATGAAATAGCTTAGTGTCCCCTAGAGTAGAAATGTGGTAGAGAAGCAATTATAATTTTACTACATACGTACATATAACACATACTGAACGAAATTGATGGTATGAGAATTCTCAAGATAAGTTTATGATTCTAACGGTATTAGATCTAGGTGCAAAAATAACTAAGAAGAAAATATAGTAGGTCAAAGTGTTTTGTTTGAACGAAATTAAGACCGATACTTGGCATTATTAATGCAGTCAACACACGTATGTATACAGTAAAGGTATATACTTAAACTACTTAATCCCGTATATTTGGTTACTGAGAAAATAAGGTAGGTTCGACGGCCCTGGGATGTTGATCTATAAATTACCCAATTTAAATGACTGTTTATTGATAGCTCTTGTATTTGTAATCAAAATGTGGTGGTAATATTAATTCAATTTTTCTCAATTGATTAATAAATTCAATTTGTAAGTAACGTGTAATTTATAATTAAAAAAAGTTAATAAAAGTATATCAAATAATAGGAACAAATTGAGCCTTCGCTTTAGTATCGTTCGACAAGATTTATTATATGCAAAATCAATGTAATATAAATCTTAGTAGATATTGATAATATTAATCAGTGTTTGTTTAATTATCCTTCTGTATGAGGCTATTTAGTAATTTGATTTGTGATTGTGATTTTTAAAACTTTTATATGGTTAATTTAAAATTATGTATTCAAATCTTAATTAAAGTAAATCTTAATCTAATTCATAGTATCAATTATTCTAGACCCTCGCTTCGATCGTCTTCGTCCCTTGATATGTTATATAAGCATACTTATACTATATTACTTTTATAAGCATTTAGTCTTGTCTTTAGCCCTTTTAACGTCCAACTGCTTGGCACGAGCCTCCCTCAGTACGAGGGGGATCAGGCCATAGCCCACCGTGCTGGCCTAGTGCGTGTTGGCAGACTTCACATGTCTTTCGAAAACTTGATAGGTTTAGTTTTGCAATTAGTGAAAAGCCTTAATTTGAGATTAAAAACAGACACTACAATTTTATTTATATGTATAGATAATTAATTCATTCTTGTAACGAGGCTTACTGCTGTTATCAGATACCATTTAATAGTCTTCATTATTTTGAAATACTACGATCTAGCGACAAGAGCTGGGATTTATTTATCTACCATCTTGTTCCTATTCAATAGCATATTTAATAAAATTAACTGACTGTAAATAATTAGATCTCAAAGTGTTTATTAGTTAAATTAATACATTACGCAATCTGCCTCCAGTTTTCATTTAAGCTTCATTTAATTTGGTCCTTGCTTCTGTTGATTTACAGAATGAAATCAATTTGATGTTTAATTCTAACGGCAAAGTGGTCATACTTTAACATATTATTGAAAATAAGTCTTTATTCTATCGTAATAAGGTATAATTTAAGAATTTTATGTATATTCTGTTTTTATCATTGAATCGGAGAGATTCATGCATTGCTAATTGCTATAGCAAAACAAATAAAAACTGCTTTCCTTGATTGGGGCTATGTAATAATTTTGATTTATATTCATAATACGTTTCGTTATAACGGTTTTCATAATAAAAATTCAATAATATTCTTTATCTAATTGAAACATACTCGAGGCACTTTGAAACAGGGAATGTAATATTTAATAAAGTAATAACTGGTACCTGAATCAATATATTAATTAGTTTTTATATTAATTGAAGTAAGTACATAACGGTTTGTAGTAATAGATACTTTTAAATCTGTTGTATGTCCGTTTGTTTGCATTTATACCATGTGAAAATGGATGTAGAGATTTTGAAGAGCTTTTGCCATTAAATTCTTATAGTTACTAGTACTTCTTATGTCTTCTTATATTACTCGAACAGCTAATACAGTCGCAATAAGAACCAGCAAGAGCTAAAAAGCGGTTCTATTGTATGCAAAATTTTATGAATTTTATTGATTGTAGGTTAATGTAGGTAGCGAATTCTTGGACTGAAATTTTTCCGAATTCAAATACGAAAATATAGGATCTAAATATGACATTACAATATTACAAGTATTTTTATCCAAATTTTTCCATCCCTATTTATCGAATATACGTCCTTCACTGTAATCAAATTCAATAATCCCCATACTTCATGTACCAACGAATGTAAATTCGAAAATAAATACATACGTTCACGGTATAAATAACTTTCCGGACAGGACAACGTAGAACAAAAAGAGCAATATTAATAAAATACCTCGGCACGATACTGTCTGAATTTGCATATAAACTTTAAAAAACAATTGCGATAAGCGAAGAGAATAATGAAACGCATCGTTAGTAGTAATCAACGCTTTTCGAAAATGTTTTACAATTCAATCGGCCATACTGTTGTTAATTTGGATCGTTATAATGAATAATAATGATCTTCCTTCGATTTATAATATCATTTTCAAATGACATAAGCTATTAAGTTTATTACATTCTGATTTATGGAAAAATGTGATCTTAGGGCGATTTTATCAGGCAAAATACCATGTATTTGGATTCAGCCCTTTTGAACGTCCTACTGCTATAGGCCATAGTCCACCACGCTGGCCTAGTGCGGGTTGATAGACTTCATATGTTATTTCGAAAACTTGCTTGGTTTTCTAAGACATGCAGGTTTCCTCGCGATGTTTTCCTACACTGTTAGACAAATAGTCATAGTCAATACTTTTCCACTGGGCTATCACTGCCTTTTAATTTATAAAGTTATGATAAGTGATAACTATCGTTAGAATTTAACTTAAAGTTTTTCTAATTCAAAATACTAGATAAGATGTAAGTAACATCAATACTGACACAGCTTTCTTATCCATAAAAGCGCCGGTTTCTCAAGAATAAGGGATGCAAGTTTTAATTTACTAGACTACATTTTAAAGGTTCGTTTATATGTGCAGGATTAGCTTGAACAAAGAACACACAGAGCTTTTCACGAAATGGATATGAAAAATATACGGTACTTACATTAAAAAAATATTTTTAAACCTTTTTTCGTGTCTATCTGTTTGTTCAGACTAATTTCTGAAACGGCTGAACCGATTTTAACGGGAATTTTACTCGCAGATAGCTAATTTTATAAAGAGTAACTTAGTATACATTTTATTAGAAATTTATGAAACCGTTTTAACTTACGCTCAGCGAAGTGGGCCAGGTTTACTAGTCAATAATAATAAAACGAGTATGTCAACTGTCTATTATAAAAAATAAGAGTTTATCTCCCATCTTACAATAAACAGGACAATTATTAGAATCACTCCCCATCAGGTAGATGCCGTTGATACAAAGCGCGAGGACGATCCATCCGAACTAATGAGAAAAATAATGGAGCCCTTTATCTACAGTATTGAGGTGCTTAAGCCCAACGCTATCGAGTTCCGGACAGAAATAATGAACGGTGAAAGTGACGGTGCTGTTAAAAGGCTGGATATATTTTATTGTATACTAGTGATTTACGCTGACTTCGCCCTGGTGCGTCCTTAAATGCGATTTTAATAACAATTCTTAATAATTATATATGTGAATTAATTCCATGTTTTTTTTGCACGGAACCCTAATTGTCTTTCTAAAATAAAAGAAGTTTAAGTTACTTCTTATATCATTAGCTATTTACCAGTGAAAGTTCCATCATAATTAGTACAGGCGTATCTGAGATTAATCGAAACAAACGGACAGAAAGACAGATAAGTGTATCATATAATAACCATAATATACATTATACACATATTATGTACTTTTAGATACATTTAGCAAAAACCTGTTATTTTGATTTTTATAGATTATCTACATGTGTAAAGGTATATATAAAACTAGCAATACCCGCGGCTCCGCCCGCGTTCTAAAGACGTAAATGCAATCGTGGTTTTATTTCTAACCTTCTTTTTGTAATTTTCTCAGGGATGAGTAATTTTCCTGCAGTAAAAAGTATCCTATATATTGACCCGGTAACCAGCTAACATCATACCAAATTTCATCAAAATCCGTCCAGTGGTTTTCTCGTGATGCGGTCACAGACAGACAGACAGACATAAATTTTAAAAATAATAGATTTGGCCTCTATATCGATAATAATGTCTATTTCAATTAGATTTTCCAAAAAATATTCAATGTACAGATTCAAACTCAGTCAGTTAGTATTTTATTAAATGTATAGATTAGAGTGTGACTGTTATCTGTTTAATCAATTTAAATGAAATTTTTTTTCATCCTGAGTAATAACGGATACAAGAAATCAATTACTTATATGTCCACAAAATATCGGTTTAGATAGTAAGCGCTTTAGTAAAAAGCCAATCTAAAAATTTACTTTTCTAGGGTTTCAATCTTAAAGTCCCTTCTTAAGTTGGAATTATTACAAAGTACTACTTAGCTCAAGAGATTCTTATAGCATTTAAGGTGTCAAGAACGGCAATTTATTGAAAATGAGAATTTTATTCGTATTTTATAAGTTACTAGTTCATTTTAGGTCCGCTCGGGTTCGTTCCTAGATATGGCTTAACAATAAATAAAAAGTGTTTTTTTTTTATTAAGTACTTTTTTGTACTGACTTTCTAATATTTTGAATAATATATTTAAGTTGCATGTGGTTTACCTTTATTTTACTATTACACTGTTCACAAGAACACATAAAAATTTTATTTGTTTTTAAAACTTGTGTAAATAATTGTTGATAAACTTAAATTAAATAAACAAAATAAAATAAAGCAAAAACTATTCTATACGTTGACCCGTAAAACGAGCTATCACCATACCAAACATCAAAATATGTCAAAGTAGTTTTCTCGTAATGCGGTTACAGACAGGCAAAAAAATATGAAAAGTATAGATTCGGCCGCTGTATAAATTATAATGATGACTATTTGGCTCAGTCGGTAGAGATCCTACTTTCTGCGGCAGCGGTCGCGGGTTCGAGTCCCGCTGGGGGCATTCATTTGTTGAGTACGAATGTTTGTACTTCAGTCATGGGTGTTTATATTTATAATATGTATGTATTTAAAATGAATATAATATGTAGGATATCAACTATCTAGTATCCGTAACACAAGTTTAGCTTAGCACGGAACCAGATGGCACTGTTGTAATAATGTCCCATCATATATAATGATTATTCATTTAGATTTTCCAAAAAATATATTCAATTCGACTGACTTAGAATTTTATTGTATAGAATATAACACATGTATTAAAAAGCTCCTTTTAAGTAAGCTTATATATTGGGAGCGTATACTTTATGTGGCTTATACTGTTTTCTCAATAGCCATGTGACCTGGTTTCCTCGAGAAGACATATTACTTCATTTAATCATGATCTGGAACTCAAATGGAAGCGCATACTTTCTAGAGATTAAGCCATAACTCGAATTCTGAACCGATAGTTAAGTTACAGTTCTTAAACTTAATAATAGGTATATTAGTTAACTTTAGTTTTTTACCATTACCTTTATCACAAAATTTCATACTAACCCTATTTACGATAAACCATTTTAAGCATCCTTTTCTATGAATATAAACGTATGAATGTCATAAGACGTAATAGATTCTGATACTTACTTTGAGCGTATTCCAATATCTTAGTTTCTAGAGTTGAAGCAACTTTAGTACCTTAAAAGCAATTTGACGTAATATTATATCTAAACTAAACCAATTTGTTAAATGGTACCTTTTACATAAAGTCCTCAAAGACTCTTTCTAGATACGAGTATATACAAAGAAGGGATAAAGTTGATCCACATCTTCATCATATAAAACTCGAGTAGGCAGCCTAAATAGTAATGTGTATACAAGTTACAACTAAATGTAGTGATGTTCGGTAAAATGTAGGGGTTTTTATAGATATAATGGGTTTTTAATCGTTTTGAAAATTACAAGTGACGAAATTAGAAGAATCTTAAAAAATTGTTGTTGATTATTTTATATTCAAATGAAACTACCTTTTCGGATTTTGTCGCGGATTTATTTAGATTTTTACTACCCGACGTTTCGAATGCTTTACAGCAATCATGGTCACGGGCGACCGCCCGAAAAAAAATCCGATCCGATTCTTAAAATCCGAAAAGGTAGTTTCATTTATATTGTCGAATATTCGCGTAAACCTAAGAAAGTACTATTTTATATATATATATATATATATATATATATATATATATATATATATATATATATATATATATATATATATATATATATATATATATATATATATTTTTTAAATAAGTATAATGAAAGTATTTTAAGAGATATGATTCTTTTTATTCCGACAAAACCAGGTTAAGTAGTTAGTATATATTCATAACACTTTCAAAGGAACATGCAAAGAATACGCAATGAATGTTTCGTAACCTTAATCATCTTTGTGATTTTACATACAAAATTTAATACAGCTTTTTCTATTACTGAGAAATTCGATAGATATATTTGTTTGTACATACGTTTTTGTGCTAACTAAAACTATTTGTATTAGACAAGGGACTCACCCTGGTTTTACTAGGCCTCTGCCCTCTCTACGTAGATATTAATTAACAGTTATTCATCTGAGATGAATATTTTTTCAGTGAAGAGTATCATGTATGTTGCTCTGAATGATGATGTCCTCCCGAAAGATTCCGGCCGCAGCGGCCAATCTCATTGAGACTATTTATCTGCGAGGGAGATATTATAGTGCACGAGTGTGTCAACCTATCACTCTCATACTCAGGTGGGACGACTGCTCGACACGACCAGTGAGAGCTATGGCGCAGGACCGACGGCTTTTAAGTGCTCTTCGAGGCACGGGGGCGGTACACCGCCAACGTCCCAACTACGGGATGTTATTAAGGCTTAGGAAACAGAAAGACTCAGTAACTGAACTTGGCCTGACGCTGGACTCGAACCCAGGACCTTTCGGTATGCAACCGTACATGTTAGCCACTACACCAACGAGGAAGTCAGTTGCCTTGAATCACCAGTTATCGTCATACCAAATTTTATTAAAATTTGTCGTAATGCGGTCCCAAACAGACAGACAGGAATTCTAAAAACTATAGATGTGGCCTCTATATTGACTATTATAATAACATTTCCCAAAAAAATATTCAATGTACAGATTCGACTACGTTAGAACTTTATTATATTAAGTATAGATAGGTAAAGTATTATAAAACCAACAGTCAACCGAAGTCATCGACAGTCGCATGTTAAGCTTTATTCGTGTCACGCGCGCTGTCGTTCCATTTTTCTGATCCTCAAATACGCCTCGTTATTATTTCTGCGTTGTGGAATCAGAATGAAGGTGCCATAATAGCTGGGGGTGATCAAGCAGATTGTCATCCCTCTCACATTGTCGTCTCTCTCCCAGATTATATAATAGTTACTCTGTAACTTTAACACTGTTTAAGACAGTAATTAATCATAGATTTTTTCAAATAATTTCGCAAAATATAAAAATATTTTAAATTTTTTTAATATACCAGCAAATTAACCTCGCATTGCTCGAATCTTTAGGGATGAATTGCTTAGAAACGTATCATTAATATACATAATCCATACTAATATTATAAATGCGAAAGTAACTCTGTCTGTCTGTCTGTCTGTCTGTCTGTCTGTCTGTCTGTTACCTTTTCACGCCTAACCACCCAACCGATTTTGCTGAAATTTGGTATGTAGATAGTTTGCATTCATGAGAAGGAAATAGGCATATTATGTTTTGGAAATTCAACCCCTAAAAGGGTTAAAAGGGGTGGCAAAGTTTGTATGAGAAAAATATTTTTATTGCACATTTTTGCATGAAACTTTGAATTAATGCTTTTTAGTACAAATGATGAAACACGTATTTCAGGGTTTTTCGAAATTCACCCCCATTGGAGGTTAAAGGGGGTGGCTAAGTTTGTATGGGAAATTTAATTCTATTGAAATATTTTGCGTGACACTGAAATAATGCTCTGCAATACAAATTAAGAGGGCCAGAACTTTAAATGGGGAATCAGTCCTTGGTACATTATAAGTAACAGTATATAAGCAAAAATGTTTATTTTATTTAATCTTAGCGCGAGCGAAGCCGCGGGCACCGCTAGTTAACTATAATATACGTTTCCTATTGTGAGAGTATTAGAATAATGATATAAAAAAATTTCTTCGACACGGTACTTTTAAAGGAAAATCCATTTCAAAACATCATCTAAAAGAATTTGTTACTTAAGAACATAAATAAATAATACATATTAAAATCTGAAGTGTTTGTTTTTGTTTTTCTTTTATTTTTATAAATGTACTCGAATCTCAAGGCCGATTTGAAGAAATATTTTTGCCATTTGTTTGCCCTTTTAATGAGGAATGTCTTACGCTATTTAATATTGCTATTAGATATTGCTTCGTTCACCGTTTTCGGAAAATATATAAAATATCGTTTTTTAGACTTAATGACTTAAATAGCAAATACATTTCTAAATACAAAGTCGTCGTAGAGTCATCATTGAGATACTCGAAATAAATTTATTTAAGTACTAGTACTACCCACTCATGCTCGCTCCACTTGGGTTTCACCCTAGATATAAAAAAAATAAAAAATAAAAACCTTTATTGGAAACGTTTTTAAATTAACAAATTGATTTATCTGAGATCGGATATTTTCTTGCAGTAAAAAGTGTTTTATTTGTTGACCCGGATAACCAGGTTTTGCGTTCGGTCCCTTTTAAAGTCGCACTGCTGGGCACGGGTTTCCCTTCAATATGAGGGGGATCAGGCCATAGTCCACCGCGCTGGCCTAGTGCGTGTTGGCGGACTTCACATGTCTTTAGAAAGCTTGCTAGGTTCTCTCAAACATGACAGTTTCCTTACGATGTTTTCCTTCACCGTAACACAATTGGTAATCATGAAAAAAAAATTCGCACCTGAAAATTTCAGATACGCGAGACGCAGATTTGAACCTGCATCACTCGGATATCCAAGCGAGCGCGCTACCACTAAGTTTGAAGAAGTACATTTAAAATTATAAGGCTTGGCAGTTTTAAATAAAGTGAGCGTAGCCGCGATCATAACCTAGTATATGAATTGTCATACTAATAACAGTCTAATTGTTAAAAATTACGTGTAAAATCTAAAACGTATAAACGGATTCCCAACAGTAGATCTAGATCTAGTACAAAGTAATTATAAACACTGACAATTAAATTTCATTTTATCCGACATTTACATATGTCTATTTCAGAATACACAGCAATTCGAGGGATGATATCACAAAGGCCTCCTTTATTAGATGAACTAAATTCAGGTTAATATCTGACTTCATGTGTAAACCGCCATGACATGCGTGTTTCGATGTGTTATTCTCTTCAACAAGAGAACAAGTACGAGTATTATATGGCTTAATATGCTTTATTGTATAATGTCTTTGCTTCCTTATCTTTGCTTAAAATTTAAATGTGAGAGAACCAATTACACTATAACTTTCATAAATCAAGGAGAAAAATAAGATCTGTCAAGGAGTCTGCCTTTTTTTCTTAGAGTTTATTTTTTTTAAATCTTTCAACGGAATTCAATGGAAAGTTACGGAAAGTAGGTATTATGGAGTACATATTCCTTTTTTTTACCACAGAACCCTAATAAAATTGATCTTGCTTTTTGACGGATCATTTTGAAAATAACTAAATTTTGACTTGAACACAAATAATATTTTAGATTATTCAATACAAAAATCCAATAAAGTGTTGACTGACTCAGGGCTTGAACCCAAGACCTCACAATCTGTAGCGATACTAGGTCACCGAGACAGGTTGTAATTATCTTCTTAAAGCATAACAAAGAACTTTTCTTAGTATTGCAGAAAACAAGAATAAAGGCTGAGAAGATTTTTATTATTATGCCGTACTACTGATTTACTCTCGCTTCGCTTACATCTCTAGGTATCTACGTATATACACATATAGCGTAGTTGCATTTTACTGGACCTTTTTAAGAGGAATATGTCGGTAACATTGTTTTCATATACCTTTTTTTGGGTAAATAAGCGCACGCCAGTAGGTAAAACTCCCAAAAATTGTGTTTGCGGCATCTTCAATAATCATCGTAATATTTAAGCCAATTTACACGAAACCTTAATGAATTATACATGCGAATCTTTATCATGTTTTTTTTTCTATTGGTGAAAAGCGTAAGAAAATTCGTTAGGTATAGAGTTTGTTACGTTCAAACAGACGGTATACAAAATGTGGTGATGCTTTCGCCATTTATTGTGAAACTTTACCAATCCAATAGAAAAATAAGAAATTATGAGAGCGTCCGAAGTCTAAGACTTAGCAAAAGAATTAAGCCATCATTTTATCAGTCTTTATTAACATGATCCCGGTATTAGTGCACAAATATAAGTACTTAATCCGTCGGCCAGCTAGTTCTTAACGAGGAGTAAAGGGTTGTTTAGAATAAGTTATTTTATAAGATCATTTTTTAATAATTTTATTTTATTTTTATTGCTTATATAATATTTTAACAGCATGATATATTACTGTTTTTATGATAGAGCTTATTTACAAATTTTATATAAGATATTTACCGTACATACATGTACAGTAGTAGTTTCTTAGATTTACGTGAATTTGAAATGAAATAAGACCGTCTTGTCGGTTTTTTTCGTGAATTTATTTCGATTTTTGGTTCCATAGCATATTCAGTAATACCTTCAATGGACTTTTAGTTTGATTAAAAATATATATTTATACCTTTTAATATGTCTTTATTATAAAGCTGAATTAATTAATATAATGAACATAATATAAATATAGCCTGAATATGAAATTTAACTTTAGTATATCAAAATCAAGTGTTTCATGACAACTTTTCGCTGTCTACGAGTTTGAGTTGCATTGTTTTGTTAAAACTGTGCTAAAGCTGTCGTTAAAAGTTATATTAAATGGAAATTTATACTTGTAGCAGTTAATGTGAAATATATTACCTATTTATTATGCAAATACATTGGTATACCGTATAATTGTTAGTCGTTGATGTGGGTTGTATTATTTTGTGTTTTCTAGTGGAAATAAGATAATCACACGCGGGACACCACACCAACCCTTCACTCTAATTCAACTTAAAAGACGAAGAAATAAATAGGCAAGCAAACATAATTTCACATTTCTCAGTATGCTCTACTACCACTTTAGTATTGTAAATTATGTATTTGTATAACGAGATAGATCATTTCTTTATTATATAACACTTAGTAGTAAATAGATACTTAATATGTACATAATATGTGTACTCGTCACTTTGTGACGATTTCACTATTATTAGCTGATGTCATTAAATTCATCTAAATGTGGAAGTACTAAATATAAAGTCCTGAATAAAAAAAAACATTTTGCTGCATTTCCAGGAACTTGTGAGAGCATTAAAAAATGGAATAATTCTATTAAATATTATTTTAAAAAAATATTTTACTTTATCGGTTATTTACTATGAAAGTTACATGCTTGTGAAGTAATTTCCAATCACATCAAGCTCAAAGCGAGCATAAAGCTGCTCTTAACTAATGGCTCATAGCTTATGACGTCATTAATTGTATGCAGCGTCGATCCTTGTTAATGATGCATTGAGCGCGTGTCGGTAAAGTGCAAAGCCTCGCGATACAAAGACTTTGTAATATGCGTGTATATTATGGAGTATTTGATTATGCGGTATTATGATTATAAGTTATGTTATAAGTAAATTAATGTTATTTTATAGAAGATTTAGCGCAAGCGTATCCGCGGGTCCCGCTAGTGTGACAAATGTATACAAAAAAATAACAAATTATAAACTAAAACCTTCCTCCAGAACAATTCTATCTATTGGTGAAAACAGCATGTAAATCGGTGCAGTAGTATTTGAGTTTATCGCGAACATACAGACAGACAGACACGGCGGAGGACTTTGTTTTATATTATGGCCATTTATCCTCGCTTCGCTTCTGTGCGTCCCTAGGTACTATTTTATTCACAATTTTATAGGTTGTAGTTTTTAGTGACCCATTTTTTTCATAAATACATATATGTAGCCTGAGTTACTCCTTATTACGTCATCAGCTATCTGGCATTCTCGTCATATTTGGTCCAGCCGTTTCGAAGATAAGTATGTATAAACGGACAGAAAGACAGGTGGAAAAACATTTAAAAAAATGTTTTTTTTTTCTTATAGACACCGCTATACTAAATTTATTTATTTGTATTGTATAGATGTCACGTCTTGGGAATAATGTGGTCATCTCCAGGCTACTTCAATGTTGTTGATTTATTGCCCCGCTGAGATTTTGCCAGTTTCTCAGAACTGAGGCTTTTTCTTTCAAAACTGGTGGTAAACTTACGTCTTCTTCTTCTTCTTGTCCTTATCCCATGCTATGTGGGGTCGGCACAACAAATCTTCTTCAAAAAACTATGGTAAACTTACGTATTACATTTAAAAAACACATGCTAAAGTAAATGATAAATATCTTGGGACACTATTACCCACAGCGCCATCCAGTTCCGTGGTAAACTACGAGGCTCGTGTTACGGATACCAGATAGTTGAGACACTATACCTTTAACTTTAAATAAATATTAAATACATATTATAAATATAAACAACCATGACTGAAGTATACAGTCAATACAAACTGTATCTGTAATAAAATATTTTAAGCAAGTAAATAAGCAAATTGATATCAAAACTGTGTCGCAGATCGCAACGCAAGGTCGCACTGTAATTCTACTCTCTCTGCACACAGGCTTATCTTCCCCATCATCTTTAATCGTAGTAGACAGCTCTGTGCTAATGAGAAAAATAATGAGCGCCCGTAGAGCTCAAAGCCCTCGTTAATCAACACCTCCGTGTATCGGAATAACTATTTTTTTATTTTAAGCCCACCTGATATTACTGTTATTGCTGATTTTCTTGAAAATTCTAATCCTGAGATTTAATGATGTTAATACATATTAATATATAAAAAATTAGAAGTTAAATATACTTAATTACATATTTTTTGGAGTTTGCAATGGATGATTGATAATATATTTAACATTATCAGCTTATCTAGTTTTCTATCGTAACATATATATTTCTATATTAAACAAGCCTTACAAGAATTAAACAAGTGCGATAAATGGACGTTTGAACGAATTTATACTTGCAAATCGACAGAGAGGACACCGTAGTATATAAAATGTAAGTTTTCCATACCTAGCATGGTCATAACTACGCTCCACGTCACTTAAAATATCAATTAAATAGTAGAGTTTAAATTAAATAGTTAAGAAAAAAAAAATATTCTTATTTCACATCATTTTCTAAGAAATAGCTACATTAAGTCATTTATACATTAAGAAACTTTTTCGCTATAAAAGACGAAATTCCCCTAAAAAGATTTGTACCGGAATGTACTGGAATAAAAAGCTTCCTGCGTCGTTCTCCGACCCATCAACTATCTCTACAACTCCAAGGTCACACAGATATCGCCCTTCCTGCTTGTAAGCAAAATATGGTAACAAAATCTGAATTGTACGTAATATCAACATAATATTGTTGAACATGAGTTTTCGAATTCATAAAAAAAGAACCAAAAAAGTATTAAAAATTACCGAATGTGATAACACGAAAAGGACTTTCAATTGAATTGAATTTTGAAGTATTTTTATTACGCCAAACTATAGTCTATCATATTAAATTTAGCTCAACCCAAACTCGAACCTATGATCTTTGGAGTTGCAGCTTAGCATGCCACTAGACTAAAACATGCTCAAAACATACATTTTATATGTACACAGAAATACAAGGAAAAGTTAATTTGAGCTCCATAGATACAAAATTAAGTCTAAAATGTTTAATTCTATTAAAACATACTTCCAATTATGTGTTATATTCATTTCAATTGAATTGAATTTGTTATATTCATTTCAATTGAATTGAATATCTTCTTATTTTATAGTATAGAAGCATCTAAAGCGGAACTACGTAAGAATTATAACTTAAAGAATTAATAAAAACAATACACCTTTATTTTAAACATTCACAAAAAAATAGAATACGTAACAACAGCAAACCGAAAATTAACATTTCACGTTACAATAGGCTGATTCGAATAGTTCATATGGAAAGTGAACAATATCTAAACAAAAGATTAGCGGTAAGTATATAAATCTTTCTAATCTCAGCAGAAGGTAGCCTTGGAATAAAAAATACGGCAATAGGATACCTTTGTTCTGGTTGAACTTTGACTTTGCTCTAAGACCTCAGGCTTTGGGCGTGGTATACAAGATAAGCGAAAATACTGTTTTATACAGAAATATTTAACTTTTCAGGAATGTAAATAAATTGGGATGATAGTACACAGCGCCATCTAGTTTCGTGGTTGGCTACAAGGCTTGTGTTATGACTATCAAATAGTTTATACATTAAAAATAATAAATACAACTTTAAAAACCTGAACTAGTCATGTCTTATATACTTAATCTAATATATAAGAATCTCGTGTCACAGTGTTTGTTATTGAACTCCTTCGAAACGGCTTGACTGATTTTTATGATTTTTTGTGTATATTTGGTAGGTCTGAGAAGAGGCTATTATTTATTTCGCTAAGTGATAAGGGTGGCCCTCTCCAGATATTTTATTTTTTTTATTTTTTATGAGTATCTATAGTAAAAAATACTTATAACCATAAATTTTCATCCTTATACCACCGTGATTAACCGAAAGAGCACGGGCGGAGCCGCGGGAATTGCTAGTAGGTACTAAATAAAATAATTAAACTTTTAATTATATTCGTAAATATTAAGTTATATTTAATTCTCCTTATTTTTAATGTTCACTGGTTTATAGGTATTACTTTATACATTTTATTACCTTTCAATTTTTAGAGCATTCATTTTTCAAAGCTTCAAATAATATTATAAGCCAAGTTCAAACACATGATTAGTTAGTAGTTTACTATGATACCATAAAAGAACTACTATAAGTATAGCACATTAGTACATTTATATGTAGATTCAATGAATCTTAAAACTTAGACCCTCAGTCGATACGTAGCAGGCGCAGCAACGAAACGAGCTACCGAATCCCGTCAGTAAATCTCGTAAAAAGGATTTGCCCCTTGTACCCGCGCCAATTTACTACCGCAATATAGCCATATCGACGTGTTTTTGCACTTACGTGGGATGCATGTCGATGTGATTTACTTTTGAATCACATTTAAAATATTTTTAACATCTTTAATGATATTTTACATAAAATTTCGCATAATATTTATTTTATTCTTTCAATACAACAACACCTTATACCACCGTGATTAACCGAAAGAGCACGGGCGGAGCCGCGGGAATTGCTAGTAGGTACTAAATAAAATAATTAAACTTTTAATTATATTCGTAAATATTAAGTTATATTTAATTCTCCTTATTTTTAATGTTCACTGGTTTATAGGTATTACTTTATACATTTTATTACCTTTCAATTTTTAGAGCATTCATTTTTCAAAGCTTCAAATAATATTATAAGCCAAGTTCAAACACATGATTAGTTAGTAGTTTACTATGATACCATAAAAGAACTACTATAAGTATAGCACATTAGTACATTTATATGTAGATTCAATGAATCTTAAAACTTAGACCCTCAGTCGATACGTAGCAGGCGCAGCAACGAAACGAGCTACCGAATCCCGTCAGTAAATCTCGTAAAAAGGATTTGCCCCTTGTACCCGCGCCAATTTACTACCGCAATATAGCCATATCGACGTGTTTTTGCACTTACGTGGGATGCATGTCGATGTGATTTACTTTTGAATCACATTTAAAATATTTTTAACATCTTTAATGATATTTTACATAAAATTTCGCATAATATTTATTTTATTCTTTCAATACAACAACAAAACAAAACAAATATAAGTATGTTTGTTAGAATGATACTCGTAAGCCCATACCATTTAAGATATTACAAACGACATTCTTTGACTTCACTCTGGTGCTTTTTGTATTTATAACACTACAATACACAACTCTATCTTTTGAGTATTTTTATTACGCCAAACTATAGTCTATCATATTAAATTTAGCTCAACCCAAACTCGAACCTATGATCTTTGGAGTTGCAGCTTAGCATGCAACTAGACTAAAACATGCTCAAAACATACATTTTATATGTACACAGAAATACAAGGAAAAGTTAATTTGAGCTCCATAGATACAAAATTAAGTCTAAAATGTTTAATTCTATTAAAACATACTTCCAATTATGTGTTATATTCATCATTTTATAAGAAAAGGAGCTTAACAGAACTTTCTATTTTATTAGAAAACTATAAGCACTCTTACAAAAAAGCTTTACAATATTAAAACACGAACTGTTAACGTCTTAATTTGTTCCTTCTATTGAAAATTTTATAAGACTTTTTAAGTATATAGAACAAGAGAAAATATTTTCCTTACAAAAGCGTCTTTTGTTGATATTTTAAAATATAACTAGTTAAGTAGTTTTTTTATAGTATTATAATAGAAAAACTTATTTCAATAAATTAATATTTAGAGATCGGGTCGATAAAGATAGAAAATGTTTTGTTCCCACTGCTGGGCACAGGCCTCGTATTAATGAAAGAGAGTGTTCATGCAAAACGACTGAGTATTTATTGGAGCAACAAATTTTAGTATTCATTTGTTTTAGGTGTACCGTACACCTTGAATGTATAATAATTTCATACAATATAATGTTATATCGGGTGGAGAACCGATCCTTAGGGCCCTTCAGAAGCTTTTTAATTCCGTCATATGCAAAGGCAAAACCCCACGAGCATGGAGCAGAAGCGTTGTAGTACTGTTCTTTAAAAAAGGAGATACTGCCCTTTTAAAGAACTACAGACCCATAGCGCTTCTGAGCCATGTTTACAAGCTGTTTTCGAGAGTCATTACGAACCGTCTTGAAAGCAGGTTTGACGACTTCCAGCCTCTCGAACAAGCTGGCTTCCGCAGAGGCTTTAGTACCGTAGACCACATTCATACGCTGCGGCAGGTTATACAGAAGACCGAGGAGTATAACTTGCCTCTTTGCTTGGCGTTTGTGGACTACGAAAAAGCCTTTGATTCGATCGAGACCTGGGCTGTGCTTCAGTCTCTCCAAAGGTGCCAAATTGACCACCGGTACGTCGAAGTGTTGAAGTGTCTGTACGAAAACGCCACTATGTCAGTCCGACTTCAGGATCAGGACTCGAGACCGATCCAACTGCAGCGAGGAGTACGACAAGGCGATGTCATCTCGCCGAAATTGTTTACCGCTGCGTTGGAAGATGTCTTCAAGCTCCTGGACTGGGACGGACTGGGCATCAATATCAACGGCGAGTACATCACTCACCTTCGATTTGCCGACGATGTTGTGGTTATGGCTGAGACCATGGAGGACCTTAGCAAAATGCTCAATGACCTCTATAGAGTCTCCGAACGAGTTGGTCTAAAAATCAACATGGACAAGACGAAAATTATGTCAAACGTCCATGTTGCTACCACTCCAGTTTTTATCGGTGACTCTAAGCTCGAAGTTGTTGACGAGTATGTATACCTTGGACAAACTGTCCAATTAGGTAGGTCCAACTTCGAGAAAGAGGTCAATCGGAGGATCAAACTCGGATGGGCAGCGTTCGGGAAGCTACGTAACATTTTCTCGTCTCCAATACCGCAGTGTCTCAAGACAAAAGTCTTTGACCAGTGTGTGTTGCCAGTGATAACATACGGCACAGAGACGTGGCCGCTCACGATGGGCCTCATAAGAAGGCTCAAGGTCACACAGAGAGCAATGGAGAGGGCTATGCTCGGGGTTTCCCTGCGAGATCGACTCAGAAATGAGGAGATACGCAGAAGGACCAAAGTCACCGACATAGCCCGCCGAATAGCCAAACTCAAGTGGCAATGGGCGGGGCACATCGCTCGCAGAACGGATGATCGATGGGGACGAAAAGTTCTCGAGTGGCGGCCACGTACCGGAAGGCGAAGCGTGGGCAGGCCTCCCGCAAGGTGGACCGACGACTTGGTCAAAGTCGCTGGAACCCACTGGATGCGGAGGGCGCAAGACCGGTCGTCGTGGAGATCTTTGGGGGAGGCCTATGTCCAGCAGTGGACGTGTTTTGGCTGAGATGATGATGATGATGATGAATGTTATATCAAGAATACGTTTTTTAATTCACTCCCATAAAATACTGCCAAAATTCTACACAGAGGGCAACACATGCCATAGACCAAGACGATTGTTAAAGGGCATTGATTGGCGTACTTGCTAGGTTCTCTCAGACATGCAAGTTTTATCACGTTTTCCTACACCGTAAGAAAAGTTTTTTTTCTCAATTTCAATTTTAGAAAATGATTCGGTATTTTTTGTTGGGACAATAACACGCAATCTAGTTCTAAGGCAAGCCATGTGGTTTATGTTATGGATACCAGGTAGTTGATAAACTACACAGATATTACTTAAATTGTTAACCATAGGTGAAGTACAAACATGCGCACTCATTACACGAATGAATGTCCCGAGTGGGACTCGAACCCACGAGCGGTGGCCCAGCAAGTAGCGTCGCTACAAACTGAGCCAAACGTATCGTCGTACCTGCTTCATTGGATTTCCCAAGTAAGCGCGTTGTCACTGGGCTTTCACTGTATATATTATTTTATTTATAAATGTTTTAAGGAAGCTGACATAAAATTTAAATTTCTAAAGTGCTTTAAGGGGATATTCAACGAATCTCCTTTAAAGTGGACTTGGAAGATATTCTACGTGACCCTGTAATGAGGTACAATGCATTATGCATGTAAACAAAAATTGTATTTTTATTGTGTACAAGCAAGAAGAGGCTTTAAGATTTTTTACTAACACAAAAGTGCCAACAGTTATATTAAAGTACTCGTTTTTTTCTGTGGCTTTGCCTTCCTCTATATTTGATCAACGATACGTTTATGTGTACGTGCGTATGTATATACATAATATTAAAATTTATATAACTACAAATAAAGCTTAAATTATGAGGTAAAATACAGTATATCATTTAAAATCAATAATTTTTCTATGTAAAAAACTATTTACTTATTATAATATAAAATTATGTTGCGGTTCGTTAGTCTGGCTTCGAAAAATAAAAATTTTATTTTTTTGCTTTGTAGGGCGTGACTTCTAATAAAAGTGAAAAATCGAAAAGTTCAAAACCGTTTATTTTGTATGAAAACCGTTAAACCGTACTTACGAACAGACAAATCCGAGCGAGGAAGATATAGCTAGTAGATGTAATAGCGGCTACCGCAAGTATATATTAAAGATGAAAGTGCCTTACATAATTGAAAAAGCTTTTACGAAGCCTACGCTCGATTGCACTTAATTTTTAGTGCCAAGATTAAAAATCAGACTTCTCAACCTTCGGTCCATTATTTATATTTCCTCTTTCCATTACCTACCTGACCAACTGCTTTTGACATGAAAAATCATTTGTGAATACAACCTTCGGTAGCGACGTTTTCGTACGAAAGTCTAAGCCAGTTTGGTAAGAGTATTGTGACATTAATTTTACTTTTTCTTGTAAATAAAACTTTTAACGAAGAATGAAATATTATTTTTGGTTTGCAGTTTTGATTTTAAGATAGCAACTTATATTTTTTCAGTATAATTAGCTAAATTGGTTTGGTAATTCATATTTCCATGCGATTTCGTAAAATAAATGTAATAAAAGATTGTAAAACATGCATAATATTGTGTGGAATAATTTTAACACCTACTTTTATATATAGCTTTTTCGTTTGCTTAGATAAGAACAAAAAAAAATAATTATAATTTCTTGTCTAATATAAATAAAATAATAAAAATTATGTAGTCTTCAGACTATACCGATACATTTAAATGTAAAAATAAATCAAATCTCACTTCTCTCACTTAATCTCGCTCATACAAACACAAATAACCAACTTAGAGTTTAAAGTAATTTTAGAATTTAAGTATTTTCCATAGAAGAATCCATAGTTTTTAGAATTTTTGTTCGTCTGTCTGGATATACAGACAGAAAAATGACATCTCTAAAAAATTATATTAATCGTTAAAATTAAACGGGACGGAACCCGAGTGGCGCGCGATTATGTCGCTAGTATATTATATTGCTTAAATCGTTGGATATGTCGTCTCTATAATGGATAACTGACTTTAAAATAAATGATAGATTGGCACATGCATTACCTGGACGAGGTATGCTTTCACATGTTTGCGGAGTGAATTGCCAGTTAGCTGGCGCTCGATCATGTAGCTGTGGGTTAAGATTGAACCAAATTATATAATAAAAATCAATGGATATTTAGTCTATTTGTTTCAAAAATATTTCTCACTAATTATAGTTCTTTTAGATATTATAATATATAGTAGTATATTTTGATTTCATTTCATTTGAAAAATCTTTAGCAAAAAATCTATTCTTACAAATTCAGTCACTCTTTATAAGTTGAGTATTATTTTTATTAAGGTAAAGAATGTGAACATGAAAATAAATGTTTTGATAGAGTTTAAGTTTGATATTTATAGTTTTGATCTAAATTAATGATTTTTTAGCGTCTTTAAACTTCATAACATACTATATTTTGGCGGTCGAAGTCTGCCCAAGCTGGTTATATCCATACTAATATTATAAATGCGAAAGTAACTCTGTCTGTCTGTCTGTCTGTCTGTCTGTCTGTTAAATTTTCACGCCTAAACCACCCAACCGATTTTGCTGAAATTTGGTATGTAGATAGTTTGCATTCATGAGAAGGTAATAGGCATATTATTTTTTGGAAATTCAACCCCTAAAAGGGTTAAAAGGGGTGGCAAAGTTTGTATGAGAAAAATATTTTTATTGCACATTTTTGCATGAAACTTTGAATTAATGCTTTTTAGTACAAATGATGAAACACGTATTTCAGGGTTTTTCGAAATTCACCCCCATTGGGGGTTAAAGGGGGTGGCTAAGTTTGTATGGGAAATTTAATTCTATTGAAATATTTTGCGTGACACTGAAATAATGCTCTGCAATACAAATTATGAGATACATATCTAAGCGTTTTTTGAAAATCAACCCCTATGGGGGTTAACGGGGGTGGCACAATTTGCGTAGGAAAAATATTTAACAGTAATTTTTACCATAAGTCCATAACAATGAACCACGTACATCAGTTTATCATTAACGAAAAACACACATAGAAATTATGATACACATAGTAGCAAAATTGGTTAAAAATAGGAAATAAGTTTTAGAAAGCGCAGCAGTGGCGGCACGGCAGGATGCTACACAGTAGTTTTCAGAAAAGAGGGCCAGAACTTTAAATGGGGAATCAGTCCTTGGTACATTATAAGTAACAGTATATAAGCAAAAATGTTTATTTTATTCACTCTTAGCGCGAGCGAAGCCGCGGGCACCGCTAGTAGATAATAAGTAATACATATATTGGGACATTAGTACACAGCACCATCGGATCCATGCATGGATCTGACCATGGCAAGCTACTAGATTTTGCATTATAGTTAACAAATAGTTGATACACTCCACACCTGTCGACCCGAACCCGCAACCGATTGCACAGAAAGTATGGGTAAGACTAACTATGAATTAAGCCAAATGTGTTATATTTACAACTAGCGGTGTATAAATAATATGCCTATTTCCTTCTCATGAATGCAAACTATCTACATACCAAATTTCAGCAAAATCGGTTGGGTGGTTTAGGCGTGAAAAGGTAACAGACAGACAGACAGACAGACAGAGTTACTTTCGCATTTATAATATTAGTATGGATTATAATCTAATATAGCGCATTCTGAAAATTACCAATTAAAAAAATATACTGGTTGGTTTTGGAATACAAAAATTCAGTAGTTTATACAAAAAATCAGACTTTTTACATAAAAGGCAATTTATCTATAAACGGTTTTTGTTCTCTATGTAACCTTATAACTTCTAAGTAAAAATATTTTATAGCAAAGTTTTTATAAGAAAAACATCAGGTTTTCTCAAAAGTATTTTTCATGCATTCATCTGGAAAAAACAGCTCGAATAGTTGTGTATCGAATTGATATTTCACTGAAATCTCGAGGGGACGTTTTGTATTTTTATTGGCAATAGGAAGTTTTAGTTAAATCTAGACATTTCTACATTTCATTTAGATTAAGTAAATGAAAATAGCACACAGTATAAAAATACACAAAGTGACCTATGTATTACTTTTAACTTAAAAGCTCCCGTATTAATGGGGCTTCGTAGGATGGCTTACGCATTTAACCATGACGCCCCGACGCGACGGCCCGGCAGGTCTGCCGAAGCAGACCACACAGCCTAGGGTTGCTCCACAGTTCACTCTGCTCTCACGGAAGTACCAGGGACAACCCGCATGAAACACCGTCCACCGAAGTGGGCTCCCTCTGCTCGTTTCTTGGCTTCGAGCCCAGCCGGATTGCCGGACGCTACCCCCCCACGACAATGTGGAAGCACGTTACGGGGTACTTTTCAACCGACTTCCAAAAAGGATCGCAATTCGTCTGTTTTTTTTTAAGTTTGTTACCTTAGTACTTTCGACTGGGTGAACGGATCTTGATGATTTTTAACGCAGGCACCGACTCCAGAATTAACTACTTAAGTTCTTAAACGTATTATTTTCTACTTTTTAGTTTCGATTTGTTTAGTTTGGAAGTCGGTTTTTGTTTTTTTGTTAAAAATAATTTATATACAAACTAGAACAAGTCAAAGCTTACGAAGGATTTACTTCCGTATATATTTTTACATAATATATTATAATCATAATATCATTGTTTTTCATAATTTATTCATGATTTAATAATTAATTTGGTAAAGCTATAAAGAAATGCATATAATATGCTTGAGGCTTGAGAATGTGGGTTGAATAACTACACTTAAATAACCATACAAGTCAAGAGCCAATCGATCCAAATAAACCCGTTATACGAGTATGTTAAAATAATAAGCCGATTTGTTCGAAACATGCAAAAAGTGAGAAAATTATTATTATGAATGCTTTACTTCATTTCAAAGTTATAATTCGTTCTCAATAATATATAATTTTATTCTCAGAAATAAAATGTTTTATTTTTAGCTGGGTGTAAGGTTGCCAAACCTAAAAATAAAAAATATTAATATATTTTATATTCAATTTCTCCTATTATTTTGGTTGTGGAGAACAACTTAAGGAAGTAATTAACATAAAAATCTATTTTCAAAATTGTTAGAGTATTACATAAATTTCCTATACTTTCCTATTTCTCCTATAACAATATTGATACCTCACTGATGTAACCTCATACTTGTAACCACATATACCCAATTAATATTGCCATTTAATAGGAAATTCTCGACCCATTACATTTTCCACGTAGCCATGACCCTTCTAGCTTATTATTAGGAACAATTCCTATCATTCTATTTGATTTCACTTTGTTCCCCGTATCTGTTTATGTATGAAGAATGATATTAATACGATAGGTATTTCTAATACATAAACTTTGCTTTAATACATAAACTCGTATCCCTTACTACGAACCAATAAGTATTGTCACTCACTTTAAAACACACTATTTTATTTTTTCATCCATCCTTCATTTATGTTAAAAAGACTTGAGTGTTCTAACAACACATGTAATCAGACTGCAATAAATATACGAATACTTTTGGGGATAGACTTTTAACAAAATATACTCGTAAACGGTTAATGTCGAATTTAAATTGTCATGTTTTTGTACCATTTGATTTGAATTTGACTCGTATCCCTTACTACGAACCAATTAGTAGTGTCACTCACTTTAAAACACACTATTTAATTATTCATCTATATTTCATTTATGTTATAAAGACTTGAGTGTTCTAACAACACATGTTATCAGATTACAATAAATATACGAATACTCTTGGGGATAGACTTTTAACAAAATATACTCGTAAACGGTTAATGTCGAATTTAAATCGTCATATTTTTGTACCATTTGATTTTAATTTGGCGTAAATTACATATTAAGGAATTTCTGTTTGGGGTAATATTGGCTTGACAGATTTTAATGATACTTTTTTGTATTAGTGTAATAGTTTTTGTATTAGTTTACAGTCTCATTTGAGGTCTTCTCTACTTGATCGACATTAGAGAAGTAATCTATGCTCAACTGACTCGTTTTAAAGCCATTAAGCAAATAAATAATATTATTAATACTATAGTAATAATATTTAAGTGTACGTTTGCTCTGTATATTGTTGAGTTTACTAGAAATAAATTGAATTTATTTTAAATAAAAATGTAAAATCAATTCATTTCGTAGAGTTTATTTCAGTTTGACGTAGTAAATTAGTAGCGGAATGAATAGAATTCTACACAGTAGCAGAATGTGGCCGGTACTCAATTAAAATAGCATCGGAAATAGATTATTCGGCCATTAGTATACTAAAAGCTAGTGAAGCATAGATATATACAACTTTAGTTCACAGCAGGTATGTTTGATTTTTACACAAATCAGTTTATTTTTAATATCTACTTACCTATTCTTTATTGCACAAACGAGTACATGGAAAAAAGATGTGAACAAAGGTGCTAAAAAGGTGATTTGCCTCTAAAGATCTCTGCCAGTCGACCCTGCATGTGGGAAATAGTGTTAATAGCGGGACAAAAAAAATGTATATACATAAGTATAATAAATACAATAGGTATAATCATAAACAATGTATATACACGGTATAATTACATACTACAGTAAAGCATTCGCAGCGTCGGGAACAAAAAATCTAAATAAGAACCGGAAAACATAGTTCATTTTATTCTAATTACATGCATATACGTGTATTACAGTAAAGCATTCGAAACGTCGGGAATAGCAAAAAGAAAAATAAATAAATCCGCGACAAAATCCGAAAAGATAGTTACTGTTTTTGAAAATTTTCATTTTTTTCTGAAAATTTTGATATGCACTATTTATATTCATCGTGCAGTGTGTTTACAATCCAGCCTGAAATACCTCAAAGCTCGCTGCATCTCTATAACACTAAATGATCTCTACATAATGAATCATAGCAAATCCGTTCGAAATACTCGATCGCTCTTGCTGTGATTGATCATACGTCATCTACGTTTTTTTCCCTTATTATTGATGTATTGTGACTTTTTAGATTAATGCTTATCGGTTACATTTATATGTGATATATTTTGCTTGGTGATATATGATTTTTGAGTACAGTTCGTGGTTGTTCGTGTACTGAATAATACTAGTAGTTGCTCTCTGTTTTTATTTAAATTTAAATATATTATATAATAGTATTGACTCACCCTCGCTCCGCTGGGGTACATCCCTAGATACGCAATAAAAAATAACCTAAATGTAGGCCCAAAAATCCATCTATCTATCATACTAAATTTTATCAAAATCTGTGCAGCGGTTTTCTCGTCAGACAAACAGACAGACAAATATTCTAAAAACTATAGATTCCCTCTTCGTTCTGTAATAATGATTACTTCAATAAGAATTTTCAAAAATATATTAAAAAGCATCAAAAGGTAAGTACTTCATTGAGTGTCGTTTCGTTCCTATTTTAAAAATTGATTTTGATAGTCACTAAAAGGATGTTAAAAGTGTTTTAACGTTATTTTTGTATCGACTAATGCTTTTAAAAGAGACGATACATGTTGACAAAATGGAATAAAATTTTATTACTGTATAAATAGTAGAAGCAATGCTAATAATAATTATACTAATTACTTATATTCTTGATGACTTATTACTTGCATTCTTAATGAGTGAGTTTTGATTCGATATGATTCTCTATATATATACATGTTTCGTTAATCCTAACATACGAATTACTTTCCATGTAAATGCAGTTTTTATTAAAGATATTGAATACTAAATGAAAATTGCTAGCATAGCATGTAATGAATTAGATTTTGCTCGCAGTTCCGCTTATTTAATGTATAAATACTTCTTTCCTGGCGTCATTTAAGATTACTTCAAAAAATAGGGTCAAAAACCATATTATACAACATTTCAAATCTAACTAATATAGTTTCAGAGCTAAGCGCGTTTAAGCAAATACTTTATAGCTTTATATCACCGTAGAAGTTTAAATAAACAAACACGTTTGGCTCAGTTGGTGTGCTAGCGGTCGCGGGTTTGATTCCCGCTGGGGGCACTCATTTGCTGAGCATGAATATTTGCAGTCCAGTCATGGGTGTTTATATTTATAATATGTATGTATTTAAAGTTATATATGTGTAGTGTATCTACTATCTGGTATCCGTAGCACAAGCCTCGTAGCTTACCACGTAACTAGAAGGTTGTGTGTAATAATGTCCCAACATATTTATTTATAAAAATATAATATTATAAAATCATTAAAGATAATCGTGTATAGGATGGAAACTCTAGATCTCTATGTAACAGCCTCATTATTGTATAGGGGCTGTAACGTTATCCTAATGAGAAAGTAATGAATTTTCAACTCCGTCATAAGCTTGGACTTTACCTTCAAATGTAAGGTTTACAGATGTACGAAACACTTTATTGAATATTTAAATTGATGTGGTACTTAAAAATTGATACTCATTTAAATGGAAAATGTATTTTGTAAGTAATGATTTTACTTAGTTAAGTTTAGTATTTACAATAATACGAAGGTCCCGATTTCACAAAAACTCATCATAATGCTTAACGTAGCCTATTTTGCAAACTGTCCATAAGCTTAAGCTTAGCATTCTTAATAAACAATCCTATCTATATTTTTTTTAAAGTATCAAAATCCGTACAGTAGTTTCTGAGATTAGTCGCAAAAGCACAAACGTGGTAGTGTGACATTGATTTATAAAATATAATATCCAAACTTTTTAATATATTCTTGTGAATTTAGACCAGAAGTGAGCTTTTTTTAAAAAAAACAAGCATACTAAATTGACCTCAATTCATTTTAATAATCTGAAAACGCTAAAACACAATTTAACTAACCAAAAAGACCACTAAGCTACCAACAATGATATTTTAAAGGAATAAACCAACAGAGTAACGACCTAACAATGCTACCACGACAAGCGTCAAGATACAACTACCCCCCGATGCCAGTTATGCATCGACTTTTATAGTTTTTTCCCCACTCTAACATCCTCTTTCCTATTCATCTTCCACACGGCCTTTCCTGACAGGAGACCGTCCTCGGGCTCCCTCATCTTCTAACCTTGGGATTCAGAACCTCGACATCGAAAACCCGAGTGACGCCACGAGCTACAGACATCACACTCTCATCATTACTGCCGTATAAACAAAATCTCTAGACAGAAAAAAAACACAAAGTGCATTTCTAAAAATTGCTGGCCTATATTAAGGTTTCAATTTGATTCATTCGTGGGCTAAGCTTACCTAGCATAACCTAATCACAATGGGTGTGAAACAAACAGATATCTGTACCAATTACCCGGGGCAGGACCCGTCGGGGGAGTGCGCCCTCACGACTCGCCAGAGAACCATGTCATAGCTTTGCGTGTGTAAATCGGTACCTATAAAAGCATGTTTCAACCCAACCTAACCACAAATATACGTTACCTAGCATAACCTAAGCACAGTGGATGTAAAACAAACAGATATCTGTACCAATTACCCGGGGCAGGACCCGTCGGGGGAGTGCACCCTCACGACTCGCCAGAGAACCATGTCATAGCTTTGCGTGTGTAAATCAGTACCTATAAAAGCATGTTTCAATCCAACCTACCCCCAAATATACGTTTAATGTTTGCTACACAAACATATGCAACGGTCAACGACCAACTCATAGTATGATCACAGCTCCAGGACGACATGTCCGAGTAACCTCCAAGACACTGTCCGAGCTCACACACATTAATCTTAAGCTACACAAGTATGTTCCATATACTAGGATCGCATGTCCGAGCGCACTCCAAGACAGCATCCAATAATATGAAACCGTACCCCACTTGAAGTGCATTTGTCGGCCAGAACAGCATATCCGAGTACAAAGACCTGCGAGACATGCTATCCCCAACCGCAAGATACATCTTCCCTTGAATGTATCAACCCCAATGCGAAAACACAAAATAAGCATCTTTTACATAAACAGTAAAAAAATAAAATAAAAATTTTACAGTTAACATTTCTACAAAGGCCTGGCATAAAGCACAGCACCTACTATAGCACAGATCACGACTACCGCCACGCTCATGCCGAGGACTACAATCTACGTCGGCGACTTTCACTGCGATCTCGCTGGTTGTCTGATATTACAACAAAATGAAAAAAAGATCTAAAAATCACCATTAATTCAAATCATTTAATTTTCTAATTTAAGCCTGACAAGCAAAACCAAACTAAACTATACACAGCGATCAACACAAAACACGAATTACCAAAATCAATGAAAATAAACTAAAATCGCGGTACCCTCCGATAAAAACTTTTAAACAAAAACGACGAACAAATATCACACGCTAAAAAAAGTAGTGGGCGAAACAGGGCCTATCCCACTTCTGATCTTGTGAATTTAGACCAGAAGTGAGCTTTTTTTAAAAAAACAAGCATACTAAATTGACCTCAATTCATTTTAATAATCTGAAAACGCTAAAACACAATTTAACTAACCAAAAAGACCACTAAGCTACCAACAATGATATTTTAAAGGAATAAACCAACAGAGTAACGACCTAACAATGCTACCACGACAAGCGTCAAGATACAACTACCCCCCGATGCCAGTTATGCATCGACTTTTATAGTTTTTTCCCCACTCTAACATCCTCTTTCCTATTCATCTTCCACAATATTATATATTTTTTATAGGAATACTAGCAATTTCCGCGGCTTCACCCGCTCCCGAGTGATGAAAATTTAGGTTAATAAATATTTTTTGATGCCAAATCATAAAAAAGTAACAAATCAAATTTTAGTAAATAATAAAAAAATAGCCTATTGTCAGACCTAACAAGTATACACAAAATCGGTCAAACCGTTTCGGAGGAGTTCGATAACAAACACAGTGACACGAGATATCCATATATTAGATAATGAACGTATGACATTTATTTATAATTTATAGTAGCGACTCACCCTCGCTTCGCTTGGGTTCGTCCCTAGCTCGTACCCCCTTTTAGCGTACAATTTTTACAAGCTTTAAATGTCTTACTTATTTATATCTAATCTATCTTATCTTCTAGCTTTAAAAATGACGTAATTTCCATACAAACTGTCATCCCCTATTTCAACCCTTTACAGCCCTTTTTCGCCTTAAAAAGTAGCCTATGTCCGTCTCCTGGCTCTACCCCACCAATTTTCAACCAAATCGGTAAAGTTGTTGTTGAGTTATAAATAGTGTAACTAACACGACTTTCTTTTATATATATTGTAGTGTATGCCCGGGCGCATAGGTGGGGGGCAGTTGCTTACGAACCGTTGACGAGTGTACACGTATTTCACTGAATATATCTGAGTGCTATAAAGTGTGTGTTTTATTGAGCCCCGAGACACTACAAATGGCGACGAGGATTAAACAAGGAAGAGAGAGAAGTACAAGTTATCAAAAAAAAAGACAAGAATGAAAGAGGAAAAAAGGTAACAAAGTATAAGTTATAATAATAGGTGACTCCAGCTGTAACATGTACATTACGTTACGATTGATATTATAAAAAATAATATAATTATAATTAACATTCATTTTACATTGAGTTATACCTAAATCAAAATCACTTAAAGGATCACCAAAAGGAGTCAATTACGTAAGCAATTGAAATTGACTTTATTCCAAATGGCCATGCATCGTATCAGATGAAAAGAAAAAGGCCACGTGATCTCAAAACTATGGTTATATTAGAATACTCCTAAAAATATGGCCATACATCGTATCAGATGAAAAGATAAAAGGCCACGTAATCTCAAAACTATGGTTATATTAGAATACTCATAAAAATATGGCCATGCATCGTATCAGATGAAAAGAAAAAAGGCCACGTAATTGTTAAAACAATTTCATAAGTAACCCTATAATTTTATACAGACAGACAAACTAAGAGTATCAGAAACTATGCTTTAAGCTTTATTTTATAACTGTGTGCGTCACTTAACTATTCGTTTTACCATGTAAAATAGAAACACATTTAAACACAATTTTTAAATTAAATTGTTATAATTCACGATTTCTTATTATGAATATTATTTTATTACAAAGAATTTCAGGTTCATACGAAAGCTAGTTTAACATAATCTCAAAACTATGATTATATTAGAATACTCATAAAAATATGGCCATGCATCGTATCAGATGAAAAGGAAAAGGCCACGTAACCTTAAGACTATGGTTATATTAGAATATTCATAATAATATGGCTATGCATCGCATTAGATGAAAAGAAAAAAGGCCACGTAATAGCAAGACTATGGTTATATTATTGCATTCATAAAAAAATATTGTGCAAATATGCAACTTAACCTTAAGAACCTAACCAGAATCAGTTAAGAAATAAACCTAATATATAATCTAAGCTTGTTAAAATATTATGCTATTTAAGCATGTTAAAATTATTAATGATCATTGTAATGAGGAGTACCTTTATAACAAAATACAATAGAATATCTATATTAGTAATAAATGGCGAGACGTTTTCGTTCGCTCTAACTGCAAAAAAGTACAAAATGAGTAGACTTGGAACTTATTCCAAGGTTGCAGCGTGTTTCGGAGAAAATTTAAGTACATAATATTATATTGTTGATTACTCAAGAAGAACATATATTTTAGGTTTGAAAAAGAATTAATTTTCACTATAGATTGTCATTTGTTTCGATAAAATTTGAAAATTGTAAATAAAGTGCTATCAGTGAAAGGAAAGACAAGGAATTGATTTATTATCGACTTATTTATTACTTATATATCGACTGATTTGCACCTGAGGAACATTGTAACTATTCGTTACATTACATGAAGTCTAATCGGTTATTATAAATTAGTAACCTTTCTTTTGATTCTGATAATTCACACAGTGATATAATTATATAAAGTAAGCAAAGTAAATGTTCCTAAATGAAATAGTAGTGAATATGGTTACATAATCGAAAAGATCATATTATATATTTCAAAATGTAATTAAAATGTACAAGCGAGCTTAATTATTTATTTAAAATTCCTAATAGTTAGTAAAAACATGTAAAAAATATATTCATATTGATTATTAATAAAATAATATTGTTGTTGTAAATATTATTCTCATTAATAAAATTATTATCATTTTTAGAATAATGAAGTATAATAAAAGTTTTCATCGCTCTAACTATGACTATAGGAATCAATTATATATCTATCTAAAAATATTATCCTACAAAATCCAAAAAAAAAAACAAAAACAAAGGAGATTGAGGAGATTGATTGAAATTAATTTAAAATAAAAGGGTTCTCAAACAAATAATTAAGTCTTCTTAAACCAATGCCTAGCGAAGCGGGCAGGCATTGCTTATTAGCAAATTAATATTGCTTCTCTATATATATATTCATCATAATCTGTAAATTATGTTATACCTATACTAATGATATTTTAAATTTGGGTTTTGTTATTGTAAGTAGTGTATTACTAAATACGGTTTAGATAAAGTACAGTCAAATATAAATTCAATAATTGAGTCTATGGTTACTTTTAATATTCAATGCAATTAACAATAATTGAATATTTATTTATTTAACATTTGTGTTGATATGCTTGCATAATTTACTTTAAAATAATAATAATAATAATAATAACTTTATTCATTCATAAACATATCAAATAACATAAAGTACCAATAACAAATTAAAACTACAACAGATTGAATTTGGAACCTACCTGAACTAGGTTAACATCCTGTGTTTCAGGTTAAGGTTTTAAGATGCATTTCTTGCTTTTGATGTTAAAACAATGCAATAAATTTACATATAACTATGATAAATACATAACTAAACTTAACATAATATGTTTATTGTATTTAACCTAAATTAAGTTTATTTTGATACTACTAGCAAACTTTCTGTGTCAGTGTAGTTCAACGTTTGCAGAAATTCCGATATTATTTTTTTACATTGTTTAAAATTTAAATGGTATATATTCAAAATCCTATTGAATTTGTTGTACAAAAAAGGGCCTAAAAATATGTAAAACCTATCAGCAAAAGCATGTTTAGTTCTTGGCTTAGAAAAGACTAAATCTTTTCTTCTTTTGTCAGAGGGATTAGGGTTAAAAGGAAGTTCAATGTGCTGTTTTAAAGAAGCATGCAGTATATATAATTGTCTAACTGTTAGTACCTTGCATTCCGAGTAAAGCTTTTTTGTGGGAAAAGTGTATGGGCGGTTGGTGGCTACTTTTAGGATTGCCCTTTGGGCACGTTCGAGAGGTAGTAGAGTTGTTTTCCCACCCCAGGCGGTTATGCAATAGGTGAGGATGGATTCACACAAGGATTGGTAAACTAGTTTGATTAATTTGTAGTCTGCTATATTACGTAGAAATTTAAAAATAAAAGTCAATTTTCGAACTCTATTGCATAATAATTCAATGTGGTGACGAAAATTCAGGTTAGTGTCAAGGGTAATGCCTAGATATTTAATATAATCAGTTTTAGTTAATTTCGGACAATTGCATGCAGTGTCAGCAGACGTTGCACAATTATGCGCGTAAATGTTTTGATTAGTAAGTAGCGCGTTGGTGTTTTTCATCGTAAATAATAAATATTTAGTTTTGTCCGTATTTAAACTTAGATGATTATTATGAAGCCACTTTATTACGATATCAAAACCACTCTGTGCTACCGCATAGGCCTCTTGACGAGATTTTGCTGAGAATAATAGCACTGTATCGTCTGCATATGACGTAATAATACTGTTTTTCAGGTTCATATTACAGAGGTCATTAATATAAATTAGAAATAGGGTAGGACCCAATATACTTCCTTGAGGCAAGCCATAGTGGTTGTTTTTGAGGCCAGAGCTTACGTAATTGCCTATTTTTACATATTGAGTTCGATCACTTAGATAGTCAGAAAAAAGTTGTAGCTGTGTGCCTCTTATCCCAATTGCTTCAAGTTTGCGCAAAAGTATGGAAAAGGAGACAGTGTCAAAGGCTTTAGCGAGGTCTAGGAAAATCCCAATAGTGTGGATTCCATTATCTAGGTTAGTGGTTATCTTCTCTGTTAGTTGGTGCACAGCTTGATTAGTTGATCTATTTGGTCTAAAACCAAATTGCCTTTCCGAAAGCAACTTGTTACCTTCAAGATATTTAATCAAACGACTATTTATAATTTTCTCTAGAATTTTCGAGAGTCCTGTTAACACTGAAATAGGTCTATAGTTTTTTGAAAAAGCTTTGTCTCCGGATTTATATATAGGAGTGATCACTGCCTTCTTAAGCAAAGTAGGAAAAACTCCTTTAGCTAAGCACATGTTAAAAATAAAGGTTATCGGAGGGGCTAGTTGGTGTTTGTAATTTTTTAGTATGCTGTTTGAAATGTTATCCCATCCGACAGCGCAATTCTCTTTTAACCCTGTTATTATTCTCAATACTTCATCAACATCGGTATCTAATAAAACAAAAGAATTTAGGCTCGAATGTGACGTAATCTTTACATTTTCCAAAGGAATATTTCGCTCTTGTGAAGATTTTTCTGCTAGGGTTTTACCAATATTACAAAAAAACGAGTTGACTTTGTTTAATGCCTCTAAAGGACAAGTCTCAGTAGACAATAAATCATGTGGAGGTTCAGATATGTTTGGTTTAAATGTATTGCTTTTTATAAATTTCCACATAACCATAGTTATAATAAAAATTCACTGAAAGGCCACGCAATGAATAAACAACTAAGGGCCATGCAAATGAATTAAGAATCTATTCAAATGGACCGTATATATTATGTTCAAGTAACGTAATTTAAAAACATATACCGAATTAGGTCCACGCAATGAATACTTATAACATGGGCTACGCAGTTTTGATACTGTTACTGATATTCAGTAAAAAGCCACAAAAAAAAAAGCTAATATTTTATTTCAGGTTGACCCGAAATGACTAAGGCTTCATTCACACTCCTAAACTTAGATCATTTTGATTGGGAAGGCGACCCGACATTCGTTGACACTCGCTGGGAGAAGTGGAAAAGGGCGCAAGAATATGGTGAATATTCCCACTTGTCGATACGGCTCAGTTTGTAGTGACCCTACTTGCTGTGCGGGCGGTCGAGGGTTCGAGTCCCGCTGGAGGCATTAATTTGATGAGCATGAATGTTTGTACTCCAGTGATGGGTGTTTATATTTATAATATACATGTATTTAAAAGTTATAAATGGGTAGTGTATCAACTATCTGGTATCCGTTACACAAACCTTGCAGCTTAACACGGAACTAGATGGCGTTGCGTGTAATAATGCACCAAGTGCCAACATATTTATTTATTTAATTATTATAATATTATTATAATCTACCTGGAGCTGAGGCTAAATATGAAGAAGGTGTAAATGTTTATGAACTATTCCTTAGACAAATTCGGCTGCTACTTTGCTCCTAAACATAGTCCTGTTCATGAAAGGTACCCGTTTCGACTTATGAAACAAGACGCAGGAGATCAAATTGAAAGATTTTTATTAAGCTTAAGAAATCAGGAAGAAAAATGTCAATTCAACAATAAGGAGGAGACACAAAGGAGCAGTACAGAACTCGACAGAAGAGACAAAGAGTCTAGCAGGATAAGGTTAGGGCCAGGGGCCCCAAAAGGACATTTTCATATTGGCAAGGTACAAACTTACCATTAACACAATTTCAGCTTCACATGTCGCTGCGTTTTGGAGATAATTGAAAATATACGCTAGAGCGGGTACGTTTAAAAAATAACTATTTTTGAAAACTATTACAGCTACACTAATGAAACAAAACTATTCATTAGAATAAATATTAGTGTACATTATATATTTTATAGCTTTTCCTATCGTATTTGCTATTTGGAAAAAAATAAGATTTCATCATTTTATTTATAGTTCACGTAAAGGCATAATCATAGAAAAAATATATAATGTAGCTCTTAGTAGATGTATCTGCTTCGTTGGTGTTGTGGCTAGCAAGTACAGCCACTCATCGAGAGGTCCTGGGTTCGAGTCCCGGGTCGGGCCAAATTTAGTTTTTAAGTCTTTCTGTTTAGTATGTCTCGGTAACAGCCCAGGGTTGGGAAGTTGGTGGTGTGTCACCCCCCCTGCCTCGCAGTGCACGTAAAGCCGTCGGTCCTGCGCCTTAACTCTCACTGGTCGTGCCAAACAGTCGTCCCATTGGAATATGAGTGATAGGAACAGAGAGTGCACTTGTGTCTGCGCGTACACCACACTTATGCACTATAATATCTCCTGCGCAGTTGGCTAGTCTCATTGAGATTGGCCGCCATGGCCGAAATGGATCGGAGAACATTATAATAATTATTATCTGGTAATTACTACCAAAAGGTAATGAGCTGAGGAAGATGTACTGAACACTTCCGGTTCAACCACCCTCGAGTTTTGTGAGAGTAACAAACGTCAATTAATTTAAAATACATATATACATTAAACTTCTCATTATCACAATACTTAAAGTGAAATTAAGATATTATTTATTTTATATTACATAAACTATATTATTAAAATATAATATTAATCTTAATCACTGTCATTGATGTATTTACATCAGAAGAGACTTACGCAGTTCTTTATTATTTATCATATGCCCGATATTTTCTCATGCCTTACGTCCAGTACAAGCTTTATCTAATGAATTTACATCAGGCATCATTATTATTATTAATATTACTGAAGTGTGGTGTCTGGTGCTGAGATCGACCATAATGCTAAATCGACCATTACTGATCCATTATTTGTTCTCCGCCTAGTTCTGTTAATTCCAGGTACTTTCAGAATTTCTGCGCGGGGAGCTCCTGTATCTCTTCCGGTTGCATGATAAAATTATGCTGCCTTTGATACTTACACACATCGGCGCTACATGAGCGGTCCGCACAAGACTTATGGCATAGTCTACACATTGCGGACTGACTGAGGCCGAAGTGCATTGAAAGTTGAGGAAACTGAAAGATTCGGACCAATGTTATCACCAATGGTTTCAATTCTTAAAGAATTTGGGGTCATTGGAGTGTGAATAAATATAGCGCATAGGACACGATTTCCATATTTGGCATAACTTCCTCGCCGAAACTAAAAAATTATATTAACCAAATCGTAAGTTACAGCAGACGCTGTTTCGTTGAATGTAGTCGAAGGACGTTCTGCTGGAGATGAGAAAAAAGATTTAAAAGTCAAAGGCGGGATTTTAATAAAAACTGGAACGATTCCTTAAAAAAAAATTATAACCATTCAGAATCAACTCTGTTCCCATAGAGATATTCTGCTTCGTTGAACCAGGCAAATCTTCCGAGGAATTACTCTGACATGCAGTACAAAACAATAAATCAAGAGGTGAGAGACAGAGGTGTGCGAATGAAGGAAAGGAAGGAGTATGGAAACTGCAAATGGGAAGCCGGACATGCAAGTTGGAAAAGGAGAAAAAGTATTATTGAAGGAGAAAAAGGAGAAAAAGTATTATTGTGATCAAAGATAATACAAGCTCTAATTTTAAGCCCACTATGCACACAGTAGCTGACGTGACTGGTATTGGTGTTAGCGTTCGGAGTGATAAAACCGGGAAGAAATGCCGCAGAAATGTATTCCACTTGAAGAAAGTCAATGATACAGGGACTGTGGTCAATTAGAATAGTAGTAATAATGATTTACAAAAAATGGTGAACTAGAGTAAATTCTTTGCGAGTTTTATATGATTAATACGCAGATTTAAAATTAATGTTAAGTAAAGACTGTTTATTTAAATGCGCTTTACCTAATAATGATATTTTAAAAAATTTAATAACTTATTCACCATCTTACAGAGATTTACGAAAACTTATTGGAAGTTTAACTGTAATTTTATAATATTGTTAAAATATTTTAAAAGGAGCAAGTGTAGAGTTTCTTGCCGGTTCTTCTCTGCACAAACTGCCTTCCGAACCGTGCAGTAGCTTTTCTTTCAATCTAAAGTCATTCAATCTAAATTCTAAAAAATATTTATAAAAAAAAAAAATTATTATAAAACAAAGAAGGGATGTAGTGTATGCCCGGGCGCATAGGTGGGGGGCAGTTGCTTACGAACCGTTGACGAGTGTACACGTATTTCACTGAATATATCTGAGTGCTATAAAGTGTGTGTTTTATTGAGCCCCGAGACACTACATATATAGATTTAAGTTACAACTTATAATTTAAAGCCATAAAGCTCATATTTACGTATAGTTGATCATAGAATTTAACACTGTACAAGTGAATTTAAAGAATTTAACTCATACGAGTAAGTAATTCTCTTTACAAACAAACAAAAAATTATATTGTTGGTGAAATTAAAAAAGTTGCTAATGAAGTTATTCACGTTCTCTCTCCGAATTCGAAAATCGTTTAATTTGTAATAAAGAATAGCAAAGTAATCGGATTAAAAACTATGTTTAAATTGAAATATTTATTTTAATTGGATTAAAAAAAATAGTTTTGGAATTCATTGCGGAGTAATATGACACGGCAATGGAGTAATATGCATGACAATATATTTTAAAGACGGTATATCACTTGATAAAAATAATAAATGACTCAATATAAACGGAATATCCACTTCCGTTTTGCACATCCATGGTACCTCATTACGTTCTCACGGTTTACCCGACAAATTTCCAAAGCCTAGGTATTTCGCATGGCAGCGAAGTTAATTTTCTGCGCTAGCTTTATACTTTTTTGCCTACTTAACGTCGCTTTTGTACGTATATTTAAACGCCTTTCTCGGAAGCTTTTCGCATTGTATCGAAAGCCTTTTAGCTGCAGGATATGATAAATTTTGAGCCAATATTCCTTTTACTTTTTAGGTCTAAGGTGAAAATAAACGTTGACTTTTTTGAATATTTAAGTGTTTATATTTTTTGTGGTTTAGTTTTAAGGTTCAAATTTTTATTGTTTTTGTTAACTTTTGTCTTTTCCGTATTTACCGACCTAGATATAAAGAAGAATCAGTCTTGTCATATAATTGGTAGATACAATGGATAAAATCATATCCAGACATAAACAAGTTAAAGCTTTAAGTAATCTGGACACTATTACAGATTTTATGCAAGAGTATGTATTTATGTTCGTCACAAGTGTGCGTGCAAAACCTAAGTGCACTCTCTGTTCCTTTATTACAAACTAGATGTAACACCACCTACTCTGGCTGTTGTGAATTAAGAGAAAAAATTAATGGATGACTGACTTAAACCTAGGACCTTCACATCAGTCGTACATTTAGCCACTAGACCACTGAGGCTTAACTTGTACTAATATAGCCCATAAAATTAGTTTAATATTATGTAATTTGCTAGTATTTTAATTAATTCGTCTGCGACTGTAGCCATCTTGTCAGAATGGTTGTCCCAAATGGCGTGATTACGAGAGCCGAGGTATAAACCTAAAACTGAAATGATCGCGCGTAAGTCATCGCGTCACGTGGCGGTCGTTACGCGTTTAGTGTGTAGTTCGACAGAGTCATATTAGAGTATTAGAAAATTTATCTCCTATTTTATCTACCAACTTTGATAGTTATAGTTTTATTTTCTAACACTTATTGTAAGTGTTTTTGTTATACACTTATATTGAATTATACTTTCAGATAGTATTCGAATATTTGATTTTATAAATAAAACTATTTTCTTAGACCTTTTCACGGATTTATTTTGATTTGTTGGTTTGTAAAGTTTGGTTTCGAAGAAAAACTTATTTATACTGATATTAGAAACTTTATTATCAACCTAGTAACACAAGGAGCTAATGGCATAGAGTAGTAACATATTTAAAAGCTTATTATACAAATTTTTACTTCACATGTAACGTATAGGTAATGATCGATGGAGCCGACACGTGAAAACGCATTATCTAATATATAAAAATCTTGTGTCACAGTGTTTGTTTCGACTCCTCCGAAACGATTTGACTAATTTTTGTGTAATTTTCTGTGTATATGTTGTAGGTCTGAGAATAGGTCGTAAGCTTTTTTTTATTCCTCTAGGTCAGTGTTCCGCAAAGTGTGTACCGCGGCACACTGGTGTACCGTGGTCACTAGTTGGTGTGCCTCGGAAAAATAAGGTTATCTTATAAACTTAATTTTTGTAAGTAAGTGAGGGTAAAAAAATTATTCCACATAATATAATAATGTAAATAACACGAGCAATATGTTTCGTTTCGTTTGGTTAGGGATTTGGTATGGTATGAGCGGGCTGGTTTCCGCAACTCGACTACTGTGCGCCTATTTTGCGTGTTTGGTGAAGGCCAATTCGGCCAATACTCGTTTGAATTAATAATAAATGTTGATTAATATTACTTAAAAACTGATTTTTAAATTATGGTGTACCTCCAAAAGTTTTCGTTTTCCTAAATGTACCTTGAACATAAAAAGTTTGCGGAACACTGCTCTAGGTGATAAGCGTGGCCCTCTCCGGATATTTTATATTTTTATTTTTTGGCCAATTTTTTTATTTTTATTTTTTTATGATTTGGCATCAAAAAAATCTTATAACCCAAAATTTTCATCCTCCAGGCGCGGTCAAAGTCCGGGAATTGCTAGTGTCATTATATAAAAAAATATAAAAATAAAAAATAAAAAAAATTGCTATTGAATCATATATAATATAATATTTTTCGTGTTAAAAATCAAGTTAAAGCTCGTCTGACAATTAAAAGCTTAGGTCCTAAAAAGCTACGGTAAGATCGATAGCGCTGCCTTGCATTTTAAGTACAGTGGATGTCAACCATTATGTCATGGGTGACATTTTGACACCTATATCTCGATATTTCACTGTAGAATAAGCTGCTATGTTGAGTTGAAACTGGCGTCGATTTGCTAGTCGCATTCTGCCAGTCAGTCGTTACATTTGATACCATGAAAAGTGACGAAGAGTAATTTAGAACGTCACAGGATTTGCTTCATCCACATCTATTAAATATAAATAACTTGATACGAATGTGAAGTCGACGTGGATATTTTATTAATTTTCTTTTAATAAGCTTTTCTTTTTCAATTCAAGTCTTTAGGATTTAGAAATAATCTTATTAATAAGGTATTTTAATGAAATTAAGAGTATGAGCAAATTATTTTTCTGCTGTTGTTTTTTGTGATGGTTACTTTAGATTTATCAGAAATTAGATATTTTGCCGCAGTAAAAAGTATCTTATATTACTAGAAATTTTATCAAAATCAAATTCCAGATTCGAACAATACAATTACAGATTTGACTCATTCAAAATTTTATTATATTTATTTGACTTAATAGTTAAAACAAAGCAATCAAACTGAAACATAAAAGTGTTATGTCGCGTAGTTAACTAGTTCATAATTATAAACCCACTATCGTAGTTTTAAGTCTCATTAACTTGAATCAAAACTTAGGATTTGCGCAAACTCGTACTAATGCAATGCAATGCATGCAATTTTGCACTACCTGTTTAAAATTCAAATGAAAGATTAGTTTTAATCTAGCACTCTCTCTACCGAATTGTAAGCCAAGATTGTAAATCCAATGAAAAATTGGTTAAGTTCAAAGCAAAATCTAATTTAATGTAAAATAATATCCACAAGAGGTCAAATGAATAGCACATTATAAAAGATGTAAAGCGCCGATTTACCTTCTAAAGGTTTTATTGAGTCTATTGATGTTCTCGATTTGGCACCCCTAAGTCCATAGAAAGCAAACGCAAGGTTATATCCATAGAAACGGCAATTTTTAAATGAATTCTGACATCTGACATTTCCTGTATAAAAGCCACTTGGAATTAATTACGAAGACTTCGGAAGCGATGTATTCAAATCTCGGGAGATTCTGATTGAATAGCATTCAACGTTACGAGAAATTAATTTATGTATAATTTGAGAGATTTCTTTTAAAAATTGTTTAAAAGTATTTAGATATGTGTTTCAAGTTTAACGATCGTTTCATTTTTAACATAAACATTTCTTAACGTCTACCATCTTTTTTTTTATTCTTTATTATTTAAAGGTCTTTGAAGTCTACCATCTTGAAGAAAATAAAATAAATTGTTAATATTATAATAATCGGATTTACTTCACTGAGGGCTAACAGGAAAAAATGATCACTTAATTTTTATTTTATTTTAAGACATAAAAGCACTCTCAGTCAATATGAAAGAGAATAGTAAGTTCTCGATGAATGTATTGAATCATCTTACAAGAAAAGTATAGTCAACAGTATAATAGCTTTAAAACAGAAAAAAATATGGTTACTTAAATAAGACTTCTACAAATCCCAATAAGTTTATAGTAATTAGTATTGAATATATGGATATCACTTACTTTAGCAGTATGGCTTACTTGCATCGATTATAGAAATCAATTGGGTTCACGCGGTCGTTCTAAGATCGAATTACGAGTAACATGCGATGCCGAACGCGTTGAGTGACTTTAAGCGAAACTAAAAATTGTATTAAACTGGAAGAAAAATAATATTATTATGTTGATTTTCTACAATACCACCAAATAACGGCAATTTTTGAAGCTCTAAGTGTTATTAAAATTAAATTAATGTAGGAACATTATCACAATATGTATAAATAGTGGGTATTAGAACTGAGACGATGAGTCCGCAATAAACGGTCAACGAAGTACTTGGAAACACAAGTTTGTCTCTTAGCATACGGTTAAATATTTCTCAATATCATAGAAAGTAATATACGAAGAACGCCACCATGCGTTCAAAGGCTTTAAGCCGTGCACTGTTATCTTAGGCAGTACCTGCGTCTTATCCGTGCATTAGCGTTTGTTATTCCAACCCATACCGCACTACTGTCATCTGAAACAACAATCTATCTGAAGTGAAGTTTCAAAGCAAAATTCGATTGAGCCCGGAAGTAGAGAAGTTGTGAACGTGCCGGGATGGCAAAATAAAATCACTTTCTTTCAGATTGATAATAAAACTTTCCGCGTGACTTTAAATTTTCTATGTTATTGTTGGTTTGTTCTCGGAATTCTTGTATTGTGTGACTTGCGAGAGTGGATATTTTTGAAAGAACGTGTTCAGTACTTTTTTGGAAATAAATGTTGTAGTCTATTTCTGTCCTGAGTTACTTTTAAAGGAAACTCCTTTAAGGGATTGAAACACTTTAAAACATAGGTTTTAAAAGTAATCCTTACTAATATTTTGAATGCGAAAGTAACTCTGTCTGTCGGACTGTCGCGCTTGGACGCCAAAACTATTGAACCGATTTAAATGAAATTTGGTACACAGATAGTCTAGAGCCTGAAAAAGGACATAGGCATACTTTTCAAGGCGAAATACAAGCTTTATAGGGTTGAAATAGTGAATGAAAGTTTGTATGGAAATTAGAACAAGCAAATAAGAAAACTTATTTTTTAGTCTTTTTATTACATATAAATAAAAGACATTCAAAGTTTTTTTAAATTTTAAACTAAAGGGAGTAGGTAAGTTACGGTTAATCAACCCCGTAATAATACAATGAAAGTGTCCAGTTACTGAAGAAAAGCTTCTTTAAACGTGATTGAGGGGTAAGTCAGTCATCAGGACATTGGAGAAATGATTGTCGTTGAAGTGAGAATCAAATCAGAAATAAATTTTTTTTTTATAATTTATAAAAATAAGTATTTGTTATAAACAATTTATAACATAATATTTACTCATAATAATGAATCAGTAATTACTTTAACTGCGGTATCTGCCACGGCAAAGAAGTTTAATTTCAAACGTTCGCAGTGTAAATTTTCATGTCAATTGTATCATTTTGTTGTTCAACAATACATTTGGAGTGCTGCGAACACTGACTTATATATCTATTTTACAAGGGACACTAAGGCAGTATACCTTTAATAAAAGGCTTGATTAATTACGTCATAAACGGACTGACCGATCCGTAAAGTAAAAGCTCCGATACAAATTAAGCTTATATTTCTATCACAGCTTTTAATAATCATAAAAATAACCTTAAAAAGCTTCTTAAAGTAGCTTACAGTATTGCTATTATAAAATAATAAACTTTCTACTAACAAATTTCCTTTTCCAAAAGGAAAATCCTTGATGTACAGTTAAATATAATATAATAAATAATTTTGTACCGTCGCTACATTTTTAAGATCTTCACAGCATGTTTAGTTATTTTTACCTATTAAAGCACCTTTTGCTTTATAACTTAGCACTCTGATGCCGTAAAAAGTACTATATCGTGCGTAATAAAATCCTCCCCCTTAAATGAAAGTCCATTGAATTCTTTACTCATATCTGATGACAGCTAGTTTACCGGACATCACACTGTAGGTGACTTATACAATTGATAAATATAAATAATAGTAGTAGTAGGTGTATGACGTATGTATAGATGATAATAGTTTGTAAATTAAATATTAAATACGATATTCACCAACAACACCTTCTCTAAAACACTATTTGTGGCTGCCCGTACTATTTGTGCTTTATAGTGGAGTTTTTTCTTTATTTTAATTACAAATTTATGTTAAGGATTTATAAACATGCTTTTTCTAGTGAGTCGCCATCGGTGCTCTTGGGTTCGTTCTACGTATCGTTCGTTCGTTTTAACAGTTATTAATAAAAAGTATCCTACATATAAATTGACCAGGGCCTATAGGCAACCGGCATTCGTTATGAAGCGATTCGATTTCTACAATCGTCATCGCTTAAACGCAGCGTATGCATCTTGAACTTTAAATCACTAATAATTGAAATGAATGTACATTGTCTACTATCATCTATTCGTTGACAACAGATTACGTTACATATCTAAGTCATATGTCAAACTCATACATTTTGGACTTTTCTAATATCGCTTTCGCTAATCGATTGTTACATTGTCTAGGCCCTCAGGATTATAAAAGATAGACAATAATTCGAAAGGAAGATAGACTAAAATTCTAAAAACTATAAATGCAGCCTATGTATCCATAATATTGATTATTTCAATATGATTTTTTTATAAAATATTCAATGTATTAGACTCAATATATAAAATCATGTATTTAACGCTTAAGTAAAACTTTCTTAAAGTCTTCTACTACGATAATTATGTATTTCAAGCTTGTTCTTTAAAATGTAGTATGAGTTTTATTTAGGTGAAATAAAAAAGAAAATTTACGAGCAAAAACTAGCTTAGATTTTAATGAGAGTGTTAGCAACAAGGGATGCCTCAGTTTATAACTTGATAGCGCTCTAAAGGGAGGATTAATGGACGTTAAGGATAGGACGTAATAATCGTATCCTAAATATTATTAAAGAATCTTTACTTTATTAAAATATTATTATTATTGGTGTTTTTTTGTTTTAGATTAGAAATAATGTATGTATGTATTCAGTCTTTTAACGTGCCACTTCTGGGCGTAGGCCTTCCTTCAATACGATGGAGATCGGCTATCGTCTTTCGAAAACTTGCTAAGTATATTAGGTGCGTGGTGTAAGCTGGCCTAATAAGTAAGACATTTTTTAGATTATAGAGAGCTTTTTTCTTCTTCTATACTTTTACTTAAAAAATAGAAATAAAGTTCTGGAAAAAAAATAAACATTATGAATTTGTGAACAATTATATTCGAGTACATTCGAAACGACGGGATAGCGATTAAGTTGCTAATTTTCTAAAAGGCTATGCGCTGACCTTTATGGAACTTAAGTATTTACTTATATACGTTCATTTGAAATCCCATAAATTTATTACAAGTGTCCTAAAAATCCTTTTTCACATACTTATATCTATTTCAATTAGAATATGATTGTAAAACAATTAATTTTTTAAAAAAAATTTTCTTATTATAAGTATAACATTCAAATCTTCGTACATTTATATCTAACGCATCAAAATTTACGAAAAAAAAATTTTATCATCGTAATTGGCGTTTAACGACTCCACTGTAAATGGTAAACCGGTGTTTATTTAGCGGATTTTATACATGCTATGAAAAGTTTAATTTGTGATTATAGCCGCCTATAAACTCTGGATGAAGGGAGGGATCACACTTTATGGGAGCCGTACGATACTTCGTGCTATCAGTATAATTTGTACTAGTATTTATTCATATAAAACGTGTCTACTTTCTGTGTTTATTACGAAACTAATATTGATATCATCATCATCATCATCATCAGCCCTTTCTTAACGTCCCACTGCTGGGCACGGGCCTCCCTCAGTACGAGGGGGATCAGGCCATAGTCCACCGCGCTGGCCCAGTGCGTGTTGGCGGACTTCACATGTCTTACGAAAACTTGCTAGGTTTTCTCAGACATGCAGGTTTCCTCACGATGTTTTCCTTCACCGTAAGACAAGTGGTAATCATGATAGAAATGATTCGCACATGAAAATATCAGAGGTGCGAGACCCGGATTTGAACCCGCATCACTCGGTTATACAAGCGACGCGTTACCGCTGGGCTACCACTGCCTTATAATATTGATATAGCTTTCACAATTACTGTAGAGTAATTAAGAGTAATTAATTTGATAAGAGGTGTAGTGGCAGTGCAATACGGAAAATTAAGTTATTATTTCAATACAATTTTATTAACTAGTACTAGCAAACCCGGCCCGCTTCGCTGGGCGTTAGTTAAAATAAATTAAACGGTTTTTTATTATTTTCTAATAAAATAAAAGTAGCCTAAGTTACTCTTTATAACATTAGCTAACTGCGAGTGAAAGTGCCGTCAAAATCAGTCCAGCCGTTTCAAAGATTAGCCGGAACAAACAGACAGACAGACAAACAAAAATTAAAAAAATTGATTCATAAGAAAGTTAATTATTGATTCATAAGAAAATCTAGCCTTGTTTAAAATTGAGTATTTTTGCAATGTAAGCTTAATTTTTTATATAATACCTACTCAACAAAATCAGTCAACTAAATATATTCTATTTGCCTTCTGCTTCTATAAACAGATCGATCAATTTATTGCAACCTGTATGAATATTAGTAAATTATTGTATTTTATAAAACCTTTCAAATCGATTGACCCTATCGATGCAGCAACGTTTTTATATAGATGGACCAAATATCAAAACTGATTATAGTCAAAAAGGACTGAAAATAGCTCATAAGAAACAAAAAAAAACTATGAAGATCTAGACTAACTTATATATTTTGTGCATATTAGGTGTGCAAGTGTGTAATCAAAAGTGTGTAATGTAAATATAAAATAAATAAATGTAAATATAAGTCATAGTGTGTAATAAAAAGTAATCCCACAGATTATGGTTGGGTGAAACGTTTAAGAGTAATAGCCTTAGCAATAGTCTATGAAATGCAACAATAGCTTTTCAAGAGATAGAACATAAAAAAACAAACATATCATCCTTTAACTAGTACTAGGTATAGTATTATGTTATCTGTGGTACTAGCGAATTACATATTCTTTGCTCGGAATTATATTGTGCCTTGAAGTAACATAGTCTATTAGCAAAGTTTCATCCAGATAAGTTTGTTCGTTTCAGTTTGAAGAAATATATGTTCAATATATATAATATTTGGAAAAGTATAATATGAATTATAAGTACTTACTTAAAACTTAATCCATCTCTATACGAGTGTCAGTAATAAAGAAACCATTCACAAAAATTTACAATGATGGATCAGACAGCCAGACAGAACGATGAATGATAATCTTAATGTACTATCAATCATCCACTGAATCAATTTCAATAAAGTCCTACATTTATTGTCTTTTTATATGTCTAGACTGCAAACATAAAAATACGAGTACATGAAAATTTGAATGCTAAGCTTAAATTTTTATTATAAAATATTGAGTAATAACATTTGCTTAATATTATTCAAGCATTATGTTGTATCTTAAGTGACGTGGGTATGATTTTCACACTGGGTAAGTAGGATCCTTTATCAGGTAGAAATGAGGTCCTCCTTTATTAGGATTTTGCCAAAGTTGTAAGTTTGTGACCCTAATGAAAAGCTCATAATTTTAAAAGTTTTTAGTTTTAACTTCCTAGGTACTTCTATCCGAATGAACTGATTTTAACTTATTTTTTTTTTCCTTTGAAGAGATCAGTTCTGTTCTAGACCTTTAGTTCAAGAGTTATATTCGTATACAATCATCATATTTTTATATGTCAGACAATGATGACCGTTACTTGTACTAAAAAAATCACAAGCATATAAAGTTTTATACGAGGTTCAGATTCATTCGTTTACTTATAATTCAACATTCACAAAAATAAATATTATTACTATCACAATGAGCTTTACGTAAGCTCTGTAATGTCCTAAGCCCGTGACCGCAGCGAGGTGCAATCAAAAAATGCTTAATTAACGGAAAAAATGGGAAAAATAAAAAGTTGACGATCGAAAGCCATTTAGAAAATCAATTTGAAGGATACCGCTAGCGTAACTCATATTTCTAAATGAGTATTTTATTGCCAATGAATTATTATTGTGCAATTTTGTAGCAACCGGGCAATTAGAGAAATGGGTTTCGATTTTTATAGATACAAGAGCAAAACGTTGCATATTATTTTATTGTTATAGGAATTTAAACTGTATTTGAACAGAAATATGGTTTAAAATTCATTGTATTAGGTTTCGAGGGTGACTCAAAAATACTAAACTACGAAGTTGGTGGTACATAATTAATACTAGAAGATAGGAGTGAACCGTTTCTAAATTATGGAGTCACAATAACAGATCGAGGTGGCAAAAGATTAATTTGTTAATTGGATAATAACTGGCGTTTAATATCTAGTACAGTCTTATTGTAAAGTGTATGAAAAACTAAAGAAAAAGATAATTTTATTCAGAACACTCTTGTTATAGATTAAAAAAAATATTCAATAATAAAAGTTTTGCTTAATGATCGATTACCACACTTTAGCTTAGTTTGTAGTGACCCTACTCGCTGTGCCAGCTATTGCTGGTTTGATTCCCGATAGGGGCATTTGTTTGTGAGGGATGAATGTTGTACCTACTCCAGTTGTAGGTTATGTATGGAATCAAATATATATGTGCAGTGTATCAACTATCAGGTATCTTTAATTCAAGTTTCGTAGCTTACCATGTAACTAGATAAGACTGTGTGTTAACGTCCCAACTTCCAACATATTACTTATTTAATTTTTTCTTAAAATCTAACAAATACAACTAGTTATAGTCGAAGTAGGTTATAATATCATAAATAACAACGGTTCTAGTTCAATATTAAAAAAAAATAGTGTCATAATTTAAAATCTCTTTGCTTATTGTATCGGCTAACTCGTTTTCCGCCCAAAGCATTGGGGAATGCTGCTAGCATTCTTGTCTCAACATGCGCAGTAATTGTACAGTGTAGGTTCATTTGTGTTGTATATAGTAGTAAATATATTTAGTGAACATTCAAGTTAATTCGTTAGTTATTTAATTTATTTCTATTATATTATCCCTCGTACTGAGGGAGGCCCGTGCCCAGCAGTGGGACGTTAAAAAGTCCGCTGATGATGATATTATTCTAAAAACCATATTAATTTACTAACATCACTATTAACATGATAATTTCATAAAGCTTAGTAATTTTCATACAAATTAACACATTTTACTTTATTGTTTAAAGCTCGTATATTGTTGAAAGCTCGAATATATTTACAAACGTAAAATGTAGATACACTTTAGTGTTTCCGTTTTGTATTATTTTAATCATTGGTACTGTAAGCTGTCATAACATTTATTGTTGCTTACTGAAACCATACTAATACTGTAATAGTATAAATGTGAAGGTGACAATGTCTGTACGTTTAAACTGCTGAAAAGATTTTGATAAAATTTGGCAAAGGCAGAAATTGCATCCTGGGAAGGACATAAGCTACCTTTAATTCAAGTCCTACTACCTACCTACCTAATTTACCACGTGAGAGTGATAGCGGGCTACTAATACATGTAAAGAACTACAGAATGGCTTGATTGATAGGTAATATGACATGTCATCTATTAGGTCTCCTGATATAACCTACTTATAAGCCTCAGTGACAGCCCGGAGTTGGGAAGTTGGCGGTATTTAACCCCCGTGTCTCGGAGAGCTCGTAAAGCCGTCGGTTCTGCGCCTTAACTCTCACTGGCCGTGTCAAGCAGTCGTTCCACCGGAGTATGAAAGTGATAAGGAATAGAGAGTGCACTTGTGTCTACGCATACACTTGTGCAATATAATATGTTCCGCGTCGTTGACTAGCCTCAATGAGATTGGCCGCTGTGGCCGGAACCAGTCAGGAGGACATCATCATCATCACTTATAATAAGAATTGTTGAGACATTATGTTGGGACATTATGTAATAATAATTTTCACATAATGGTAAAATCACGATGAGGGATAATTTTTCCAGCAAAGTTTAGAAAGGGTTACATTGGTTGAGGTTAATTTTAAGCAGTTCAGTCCAAAACTAAACTGATATATTATGAATTTAAATAACACATAGTCTATGCAAGCCAAAAACTAGCACCTAGTAATGATCCAGAGCGAAGTAGCAGTATGTTACTAGTGCAATAATAAAATTAAATTCCAATACAACAAAACCAAAATATTCACATTCACTTTCACATCATTAGTTAATTAAAATTATTATCAATGTTCATTCGAAATGGCATCTGAAACTATCGACAATGTCACTAATAACGAATCAACAAACATTGCTTTGTATTTGGGTTCTCAATTAACAATTTAGTTTAAATCTGAATTCAGTGTCACATAATTAGGACGGAAAATGTATAGGCAAACGTTTGCGGCGTCGGTTTTCATACACCTCTAGATTAATTGAGCTTTTAAACGATCTAAATAGACCTGAATAATATTCAAATGAGGGAATAATTAACTAGGTATCGCCTACGGGAAGACTCGTCGTGGGACATATTGATTACCGAGTGCACTGAGAATGACGCACGTGAACTGTGCAATGTACATATTGGATATTAGATTACGTTTGCGCTTACCTTACTATTGATGTATTTGTATGGTATCATTTCTGTTTTACTGAACTAACAGACAGATGTAGGAGTTTTTTTAAAGTTAATATTAAGATTTTCTTTCATTTCTATGTAAAAGTTTGCCATGATGTTTGTTATTTAACTAAATGAATTATTGAGATTGAAATAGGTTCATAAATCATGTGATCTAATATATTATGCTGATATAATAGTATATGCATATTGTGTAGTTTACTTTTTACTTCGAGAATTTTTCACCTTGCTGTATAAAACATAGGCTTCGAATAAGTCACGTGTAAAAACTGGTAGTGTGCCTAGGCAGAAAAATCACGGAAAAAGGCAAAAGATTTTTAAAATTCAAAGTTCAAACAATAAGCTAGAAAACATTCGCATTTTAACAAGAATCTATTCACTTTTATCCTCGATAGTACAAAAACACCTTTGTTAAGTCACACAATATCCATACCCCGTTGGATCCAAACGTTCCGAAAAATGTCCAATTTTTTTGGTGCACTAATTGAAAAATACTCAAAAACTGTCGGGAATAGAACCAAAGTCGACAGAATTACTAACGTTGCTCTTATTTTGCAACGAATTTTCGGTCAGCAAGTTCTCGATCCTGAATGGACTTGGAAAAAATATTTCATGCACCAATTGCTTAGTCTGATTTTATTCATTTATGTTTTTTTTGGAACACTAGAATGTATTAAAACCACCACTGACACGGAACTGGTAGCCGAAGCGTGCTACACTCTAATTATGATAGGCATATTTCCTTTAAAAATGACTTTATTTATCCAAAATAGGGGTTTGTTTAGAAAACTTTACATGACAGTGAAGACAACATTAATGCAGATCATCAATTCAGATACTAGCATTAATTCCGATAATATATTGAAAACTGCAAGTAAAATAGTATATGCACTTTTTTTGATGGTTCTTGTACCATGTTCCATCTACGAGTTGACTACATTATGGAACTATGTAAATGGCAATAGGGTCTTGCTATCTCGATCAACTGCCACTCTAATGCCTATGACCACACCCTACTATGAAATTGCTTGGTTTCTTCACTCAGTTTTCTTATTGGAGATTTCTACGACTATAATATTGGATATGTGGTTTGTACTGTTGATTTACTTTCTATGCGTGGCGTGTGACTGTTTGGCAAGAAGTCTAGAAGTTTATAAAGCAGATGATGATTGTAAAGTGTCATATTCAAGGCGATTGAATACAAGCCTGCGTAATTTCTATCTGACACATATCAAGCTTGAAGAGTAAGTGTGATCATCCCTTAAATTATGTTATAATTATGTATGTTTTCATATTGATTTCATTTTTAGGAAACTACCCTTTATAATTATTTTTAAGCCTTTTTGAAGTCAGTATAACATATATTTGACCGTAATGCCTATTTTTTTAAACTAACTGACATCATTTGAGATATTTTAGATATACGCGTACATTAAATAATATGTACAAGTGGCTAGCCTTCGTGCCTTTATGCAATGCAGCGATGTGCACTTGCCTTATTTTACTTCTTATGAGTAAGGTAAGTATATAAACTAAAAATTACATCCTCATTCTATCTTAAAATATAAAATTCTCGTGTCACGATGTTGGTCCGCAATGAACTCCGGAATAACTTATCCGATTAAAAGTATTTTTTAAAAGTGTAATTTGTTCCAATTTAAAGGATAGAATAGCTTATATTTTAATTCATATAGATATCCCAATTAGTTTTCTGTAAATTTAACTTTTAAATCATTTTCTGAGTGGGATTTCGGAGGGACAACCTGAAATATGGCTAACTTAAGGCACAAATTTTCTCCCAAAACTAAAGAAAAAAAGTTATGCATCCAGCCGAGTTTGCTAGTCTAAATATTACGAGTTGGAAAATAGATTTTGTAAATAGCTTTTTAAAAAAGCTTTGTAACAATTTGTACAGAATTCCATACAGATATAGATTATGTACTACTGAAAGATGTGTTGTAATTAAATTTCAATGTTATCATACCGTTTTATATTTTAATTAGATTTATAAGAAATATTTTTGACTAGATTTCCAGACACTAGAGCCCTCAAAATTTTTTACTGTATTTTATATTAGAAATATAAAGTATTTTTGTATGGAGTAGTATGGAGAGAATCAAACATTCGTCACTATACCAGAACACACGATGTGTTTACCACCTATTCGAATTTCCTCTCAATTTTTGAATTTAAATTGACTTGCGAGCTCAAACGCTGTACCTGTCTTTAGTTAGAGCTAGTTAGGTAGGTTTCAAAATCTAATCATCATTCGTAGACCGACGAAGTTATGTATGTTAAATAGGATTTGGGTTCAAAAATACTGTTTTTATATTTACACTCTTTATCTTCTTTTCTTTTAAGCATGAAAATATAGTTCCCTATTTGAACTAATTCTCATGTAATTTTCTTACGTTGTAAGTTTGCTTACCTGATCAAATTGTTTCATCTCAACTAATAAAATTGTATTGCTATTTATGGAAGAGCGAAATTTCTCTAACACAAGTACTTAACTTAAAAGAGAATTTCAACCTTGTTACTAACTTGTACTTTTGTTGAATGAAATAAACTATTATTATTATAGATTGCACTAGTGACTCATCCTCGCTCCGATGATTTCTTAGATATGAGATATTTTCCAGCAGTAAAAGGAAGTTGCCCCGAATTGATTGTCTTCACACCAAATTTTATCAAAATCTGTATTGTGCTTCTGTTTTTATGTGTCCATGTGTTCGCAAAGAGACAGATAGACTGACATACAAACAATATTACTATTGAAATAAGTTTGAAAATTTAGGGTTACAACTATTTTTTGATGCCAAATTATAAAAAAGTAAAAAATAAAATATTTGGTCTGAAATATATAATAAAAATCTGGAAGGACCCTTATCACCTAGGAAAATAAAAAAAGCCTACGACTTATTCTCAGACCTACTTAATATACACAAAAAAAACATAAAAATCAGTTAAACCGCTTCGGAGGACTTCGATAACAAACACTGTGACACGAGCTTTTAGAGGGATAGTCGAAGGGACACACTCGTCCGGTCCACGCTCATGGTTTGGAGCTGGTCGAAGGGACAGTGTCGTCCGGTCTATGCCCATGTTTTGGGATAGTCGAAGGGACACACTCGTCCGGTCTACGCTCACGGTTTGGAGTTGGTCGAAGGGACAGTGTCGTCCGGTCTATGCCCATGTTTTGGGATAGTCGAAGGGACACACTCGTCCGGTCCACGCTCACGGTTTGGAGGTGGTCGAAGGGACAGTGTCGTCCGGTCTATGCCCATGTTTTGGGATAGTCGAAGGGACACACTCGTCCGGTCCACGCTCACGGTTTGGAGGTGGTCGAAGGGACAGTGTCGTCCGGTCTATGCCCATGTTTTGGGGTAGTATAAAAAAGTAAAAAATAAAATATTTGGTCTGAAATATATAATAAAAATCTGGAAGGACCCTTATCACCTAGGAAAATAAAAAAAGCCTACGACTTATTCTCAGACCTACTTAATATACACAAAAAAAACATAAAAATCAGTTAAACCGCTTCGGAGGACTTCGATAACAAACACTGTGACACGAGCTTTTAATATATTTGACGGCGCACTCAGTGCGCCATCTGGAGATGTTGGGTAAGCTTATCGGATAAGAGTGTGAAATCAAGCTTTGACAGCGCACTCTTGTAAAGCGTCGAAGCGATGGTAGCAAGGTGATACAAACTGGCATGTTTTAAAAAGAAATTAAATTAGAGAACTATTTGAAAGACAAAAAGGGGAATGTCAGATTTGGACCGCCGATGCACCACGTATCATCGACGAATTACTTATATCCGAATAATGGAACTATTATTGATAATATAATGTTTTAATGTGTTTACGTTGTACTTAGTTATGAGTGTGTTAAGTTAAATTGAGAATGTGCTGTGTTTCTCAAAAGACACTAACGATCACGCCCACATCTACGACCTACTTCTGATATTAGCCGTCCTGCGCTTATATCAGAAGTGGGGTAGAAGAACCCAAAGAGTATCTAAGATAATATATGGAAGAACCTTAGTATGTAACAATGAAACCGGTTGATGTTCAGACGAAGGTTTTAAATGATATGAAGGCTTTAGTGAGAGGATTTATGATGTCACGGGCAGAGAGCTACAAGCACTACAATTTTAAGTCAGAGCAAGAAGAAAATCTGCGGCTAAGGTCGTGGTTCGATTATAGAATTTGATTAGAAGAATAACTAAGTCTGAATTACCTGAAGAAGTGATAACTGAATTAGTTTAGTACTATGTTATAAAAGTAGCACGATGAGAACTAACCACATATTATGACGTTATTACTAGAGTACGAATGTTACGAAATCTTATCACTACAAAGTTCGACATCAACATTCTTATTGTAAGAAGCCTCGGACAAGGTATGAGATGAGATTTTCTTGAACATTTCATTGGTGTGCCATGAACAGAAACCACTGGTCAAAATAGATTGGTTGTAAAAAAAGGCGTAAAGAAATAATACGGCCGAGTAGTTTAATTCGTAATCAAGGTATGATAACAAATTTTATGTGTCTTACGTGTGACAAGCCTCGCCAGTGGCCACGTCGCAAAATCATTTCCGGCCAAGAGAATAGATGCTGGTGCTGCGAGGTAGGAGATCAATAGGTGTGAGTGGCGAACGTGGAGAGTTACTTTAGAAATATCATTCGGTGAGCAAATTTTTTGTCTATTTTATAGTAAATCTGTCTATTCCCTTTTAAAAGAGATTTGCGTGTAAACGTTTAATTTAATATCTCCCTGGTATTGGAAGTAATAAAGTTAAATGCAGTACTCAGATTCTAAATACAATTAAAATTACAAATACTGTGAAAAGCTTGCTTGCATGCGTCTGATAATGTAATTTCTAACCAAGTAAAAAAAGCAAGTGGCAATATTATACGGCTACTTATTTGCTTCGGCGGTGTTGCAGCTAGCCTATACGATTGTACATCGGGAAGTCCTGGGTTCGAGTCCCGGGTCAGGCTTCGATAATCTTATATTTGATATTAGAGTAACGACTAACTTTTGCACAGCTTAAAAAAAACAACATGTCCTCGAATGATATAGAGTTAAATAAAGAGGATAAATCAATTCTTCTAAACTTACTAAGTAAATATTATAATTACGGCATACCTAGTAGAAATGTTATTATAGACAAGTTAGAGAATAATTTGGTAAATCATTAATTTGTAAATAGTAATAAATATGGGACGAACTGAATAATATTCAGTTAGCACTTTACAATAAAAAATCGGCTGTTATTAATTACGCGCGGAATAATTGCTATTCGAGCGCATTACTCGGGAATTTTTAAGGATTTAATAAAATATAACGTTTTTTTTGATATCAGTAATATGCAATACGGTTTAGTATTTTTCTAAAGGACTTGCCTTTTTTTTATTATATTACAAATAGCGAGCGGAATCAAACTGTTATTTCTTCTCTATTTAAAAGTGTTAGTTACATGTTTGAACCCTATCTCTCTGGAGCCTATATCTCTCTGATAGAATAAATTTATAACGACATTAGCACACAATTTTGTAGCCCTGCAGGTGTGAGTGAACCGTTTCTAGTGAGGTTTTGAGTGCATCAGACATCCGTTTGAGTCCGAATTTAATAATGAACTACCATATAACCTGAAGATTTCACAAGGATATACCATGGAATATTCTATATGCATAAGACATTGTATTGATAGAGCAAAGTAATTCAGAACTCCAGCAAAGCTTTCAGTGTGGATGACGGAGATTGAAAGATATGGTTTACATATCAGTCACACGAAAACAGAATACATGGAGTGCGACTTGGTAGGATCTGCGGAGGTAGGCTGCGACATCAATATCAACGGCACTGTTACACCGAAGGAGGCGGTTTCCGATACCTTGGATCAATACTAACTGTTGACTCTCGCATTGATGATGAAGTGAATCACAGAGTTAGTCTGAGGTGATTGAAGTGGAGATCTCTGTCTGGTATTCGTTACGACCCTAAAATGCCTACCAAAACCAAGAGCAAGTGATACAAGACAATTGTGAGACCTACCATGTTATATGGCTCTGAACTGGAACTGGGCAACTTTGGAAAAGTATGAACTACAACTGCATACAGTGAAGATGAAGATGCTCCGCTGGGCAAGCGTCGTGACGCATCTAGATAGAGTGCGAAACGAATATGTGAGGGGGTCCTGCAACGTGTCCCCGGTAACAGAGGAACTCAGAGAGGGCAAGCCCAGGTGGTACGACCATGTGATGAGGCGGAACGAGAACTGCTCTGTAAAAAAAATGCTAAAAATTGGTACCAGAAAAGAGGTAGAGGCAGACTAACAGCCTCGTGGCATGATAGTGTAGATGCACAAGAAGGCCCGACCGCAAGTAAAGTCGGGAATGAGGTAGAATGAACCGTAAGTACCGCAGAGAAACGATGATTTGCTTACAAGCTACTACCAACAATGATAAGGAAACCGTGACGGCGACTAAAGATGATGAAGAATTGTGGTCGAAGAGTGCAAACTTTACATACAAGTATACACTACGAGATTGAAATCAACACTGAGGATTGAAATTGTTCGCGATAAGTTCGTGGTTACAAAATGATTGGTAGTAGACTCATGACGTTCAGTAAAAAATTGTAATAATTTCATGCAGAATAAAATATTTTAAATTTGAATTTGAATTTGAATTTAGAGGTCGGTGTCGTCCGGTCCACGCCTTCGTACAAGGCTGGTCGAAGGGACACATCTGGCCGATTTGTGTTTAAGTGGTGGAGCTGGTCGAAGGGACAGTGTCGTCCGGTCTATGCCCATGTTTTGGGATAGTCGAAGGGACACACTCGTCCGGTCCACGCTCATGGTTTGGAGCTGGTCGAAGGGACAGTGTCGTCCGGTCTATGCCCATGTTTTGGGATAGTCGAAGGGACACACTCGTCCGGTCCACGCTCATGGTTTGGAGCTGGTCGAAGGGACAGTGTCGTCCGGTCTATGCCCATGTTTTGGGATAGTCGAAGGGACACACTCGTCCGGTCTACGCTCACGGTTTGGAGTTGGTCGAAGGGACAGTGTCGTCCGGTCTATGCCCATGTTTTGGGATAGTCGAAGGGACACACTCGTCCGGTCCACGCTCACGGTTTGGAGGTGGTCGAAGGGACAGTGTCGTCCGGTCTATGCCCATGTTTTGGGATAGTCGAAGGGACACACTCGTCCGGTCCACGCTCACGGTTTGGAGGTGGTCGAAGGGACAGTGTCGTCCGGTCTATGCCCATGTTTTGGGGTAGTATAAAAAAGTAAAAAATAAAATATTTGGTCTGAAATATATAATAAAAATCTGGAAGGACCCTTATCACCTAGGAAAATAAAAAAAGCCTACGACTTATTCTCAGACCTACTTAATATACACAAAAAAAACATAAAAATCAGTTAAACCGCTTCGGAGGACTTCGATAACAAACACTGTGACACGAGCTTTTAATATATTTGACGGCGCACTCAGTGCGCCATCTGGAGATGTTGGGTAAGCTTATCGGATAAGAGTGTGAAATCAAGCTTTGACAGCGCACTCTTGTAAAGCGTCGAAGCGATGGTAGCAAGGTGATACAAACTGGCATGTTTTAAAAAGAAATTAAATTAGAGAACTATTTGAAAGACAAAAAGGGGAATGTCAGATTTGGACCGCCGATGCACCACGTATCATCGACGAATTACTTATATCCGAATAATGGAACTATTATTGATAATATAATGTTTTAATGTGTTTACGTTGTACTTAGTTATGAGTGTGTTAAGTTAAATTGAGAATGTGCTGTGTTTCTCAAAAGACACTAACGATCACGCCCACATCTACGACCTACTTCTGATATTAGCCGTCCTGCGCTTATATTTATTATATATTAAAAAAAAAGGAATATAGTTTATATAGCCATGTTTATCCACGAGTAATAAAACAATTCATATTTTTATTTCTTGCAAAAGTCCTAGAGGAAAACCATAGCAAAAACGAGCACATCATATTTACAATATCCATTTATTAACTTTAGATTTATATTCATAACTTTTCCTTAGGTACAAAATTTTTTCGCAATTTCCATTAAATGAGATGTTGGAAAACTTAATAATTCTTGCTTTTTCCGAACATGAATACAAACAAGTTAAGCCCACTTCATTCTTGTTGATAACCTTTTGAAATTTTATAAACTTTTTACGAAAAAAAATTGTTGATTTATGGCATTGAAATATTTTTTATTTACTTGTCTTTCTTATAAAAATGACTGCGGCTGTCCTTATTAATTTTAATATTAATCACTAGTATTTAACTTCATTTAATCATATTTGACGACACGTTTGGCTCAGTTGGTAGTGCCCTACTTTCTGAGCCATCGGTCGCTGGTTCGAGTCCCGCTGGGGACATTCATTTGTTGAGTACGAATATTTGTACTCCAGTCATGGGTGTTAATATTTATAATATGTGTGTATTTAAAATTTATATGTGTAGTATATCAACTATCTGGTATCCGCAACACAAGCACGTAACGTAGCTTACTACGGAACTAGATGGCGCTGTTGTAATAATGTCCCAACATATTTATTTAATTTATATTTATTATATTAAAAAGGTACAGTTTTAAAACATAATATTTAAGTTTTTTATTTTTGCTTTATCCGTACTAAGAAGTGTTCGTAAATTAAACTACGTAAAAAGGAAACTTTAAGAATAGCATAATAAGACAAATATATTTTGTTTGATTATTTTCTTCGTAATTTTACTTACGGTTTCGACGCGATCTATATTACTGCTAAATATCGTGGAAAACTGTTCAGCATTGTTATCTTGAAAATATAACAAGGTGGCGAAATTTATTTTATATTTATAATAAAGTAATAGTAATAATATAATAATTAATATAAATATTTCGGGTGTATTATAATTTAAAAATAATATTATGGCATGTTTCAGGAGGTCAACTGGAGGTTTGCGCCGCATCTTCTGCCGATGTTCGCGGAAATCTTTGCCTATAATTGGTTCGGAGAACAGATTAAAACAAAGGTTTTTATTTTTTTTGTATTACATATTTGCACGTTTTTTGGCCGTTTTTAAAGTTTAAACACTACTTCTCACTTCCATAGGTTGGCTGGAAGATATCTCTTCTAGAGATAAGTCCACTTTGCTCATATTGTTCTCTTTATTACAATTTCTGTATCAATATGTAATGTGCAATAAAGAATATAATAAATATTTTGCGGCTCCGTGTTGATTTATGAAAAAATCGAAATATTAGCTTAATTAATGCAAAGTTTCATATTATAATGCAATTTACAACATAATATTAAGTATAATACTGGTTAAACATTAAACAATACCGTACCATAGTACGAGTACACTTTATTTGTGTACCACAACGTTAGTGATCTTTGCAATTTTTAGTCGTACTGTCTATTTATATATGGTTCTATAGAGGATTATAATATAAAAAATTAAATCTGGCATAGTTTCTTTCCATTTGATTAATCGGTTAAAGTTTTGTTTTGTATATCTTAAAATTTTAAGTTAAGTTAAAATAAAAACGAAATAACCATTAAATATACTATATTTTATTGAATTACCTTAAGATGTATGTGAGACTTCAGTACGTTTTACATTTTCAGGCACGTAACGTTCAAGTAGCACTTATTAATTTTGATTGGATGCATTTGGAGCAGAAAGACAGAAGAAATTACTTAATTATTATTATATATGTAAACAAAAAATTTGGTATCGAAACTGCAGTGGGTAGTGACTTGTCATTGATCACAATGACTGCTGTAAGTTGCATAATATATTTTTTTATACTCATATATTTTCTAAATACATCTGTATAGACTAATTAATGACCACTTCCTTTTTTAAAGCCGGTTAAAAATAAAATACATTTCTTTCATCTATACTAATATAATTAAACAGGTAGAGTTTGTTTGTTTGATCGCGCTAAGCTCAGGAACTACTGATCCGATTGGAAAAATCATTTTTGCATTTGGCAAATATGCCTTTAATTAGGAAAATTGATATAAGACTATATACTAACATAATATTATATAGACTATATTTATATCTATTTTCTATCATCCAAGGACGAAACCGAGCGAAGCGTGAATGTGAATTGCTAAGTAATGTAGAAGAAATTATCGGTAATTCTTATATGTATGTGTATATTTGCGGTTATTTTATAGCTTTTTTTATTAAAATAATGGAATTTTTAGTAGATTTGAATGTAATTCTTTATATAATTATGTAAGAATGTATGTATGTTGCTTAATATCATGTTTTGAATAGTTTGTTTAATTCCAGGTACTCAAAGTTAGTTATCAAGCGTTCACAGTCTTACAAACTATTGATAAATAGATAATTAATCAATAAATAAAGTTTAATCACAAGGAAAGCTACACAATAAATTATAGCTGAATTTTAGTAGTGCTGTAAAATTTCATCCCTGTAGGAACAATAATTTACCCTTAAAATGATTTTGATGTCGGTGTCCTTTTTAATTAAAAAGAAATTTTGAAACTTTAGATAATAATGAGAAAGCATTTTTAATCGTAGTTATTAGTATGATATACAAAGGGAATGGAAATATTTTTTTATGTTCGGATATTATCACACTGCACCACCTAGATCCTAGCAAGCTACGAAGCTTGTATTACGGATACCAGATTGTTGATACACTACACATAAATTTAAATACATACGTATTATAAATATAACACTCATGACTGGAGCACAAACATTCTAGCTTTACACGTAAAGAATTTGTTTTCCATAATACTTACTTAGATTTCATTTATTTACATTCAACTGGGGAATACAGCTAGCATTCTTACCACTACTCTACGAGGACTTGTACTGAATTAATTAAATGTATCGGAAAGTGGGGTAATTGGGAACACCTAACTTATAACACTCTAAAAAATTAAAGAAAGCGACAAACCTAATGAACTTTTATTGCAACATTAACGTTACTAATCTACCTTCAAAATAAATAAATAAAAAAACTTGAAAATAAACTTAAACATCAAAAAAATTAAGAAAATAAAAGTCATTGTCGTTCTTATTTACCCGATACCGTATGGGGTAATTAAGATCAGTCTGCGGGGAAAATAGGAACGATATGGAGTAATTGTGAACGACATAACAAAATCTATATAAGTATTAAAATAACTTTGTTTGGCAGAAATCACAGACGTAGTAATCTTTACTGGATTGACCGGAGGTACATTTATCATGTGCCCAGTTGTTACACATAATGCACATAATCCAATCTTCTATTGGTGGAGATTCATATTTTTCACTGCAGAATACACAGTATTACTCTTCATCATTTTCATATACTTCTAACATCTTCTTCAATTTTCTGACTCCCTTATCCTTAGTATTAGTGGTCTTCATCTTTTGAACTTTCTCTTTCATTTTCCTCTCAACTTGTCATTCTGTCTGTTGTTCTGTTTGCCAGGATTGTGATCCATTTAGAGTTCGCGTTCTCGATTGTATGCAGTTTTCAGTGAACAAAAGAAAGTCAAGTCTAGTGTTTATATGCGCCAAGGCTAATGTGGTTACCTAATATTATCATGACTGGCATGAATTCTCTTACTTTTAAAGATAAACATTGGATGAATCAATTCGTAATTAGGAAAGAAGGGGTAATTAGGAACGTTCACATTTACCCTCCTGACACTGTTCCTAATTACCCGAAATAGGCAACTCAAATCAAAATGGCCGTAACTCGCAATATTATCTTCGATGAACTTAAAGCTACAATAAAATATATAAACATATATTACATGTAATTTATTAACAATATGTGACGTCTTTAAGTTCAAAAAGATGCTTCTTACATTGATTTCTACATGCGACAAAAATTGTAATGAAAATGCCTAATAATATTTTTTGACCGCCGTGATAGGATGCGCACTTCTTTTCACTCACACTTCTGCGGGCGAACTAAAGGATACTAAGCGCGTCTACTTAAACGTTTGTGGATGGTGCAGTGCGGGGAGAAGTATTTGATATTCAACTGTTCCTAATTTCCCGCCGTTCTCAATTACCCCACCTTCCCCTATATTTGTTTTGTTTATTTACGTTATTATAATAAAGGTTTTTTTATTTTATGAATTGAGATTTATTTTATGAAAAGTGTCGTCAAATATGTTTTGCGTATTCTGTAGATTCTACCACGGATTCTACAAGATTATAACTATTATAAAGAATTATATCACACCAAGTGTCATGGAATACGAATCAATTATGTTGGATACGACGCGGAAAATTTTTTTATTCATAATTTTTGCGTTTTAACAGTGTTAAAATATTAGTATTGCCAAATTGCATGTCACTTGCACATTGATAATGTTAACGTAAAATATTCTGTACGTAAATTATTATTGTTGATTAATAAAATTATTAAATTTTATGAAAATAATATCATTACATACTGAATTTGAATTTCATTAATTCACTTTTAATATATTTCTATTTTATAATTGTTGAACTGAGTTATTCCCTGTAATAAATTGCGCCATCAAACATAACCAGATATTTATATGAAGATGTTGCAAATACATTTGAAAGTTATTTTTCTAAACTCCCAGAAAAGGTCACATCTTCTTTAAAATCTTCCCCAATAAATGCAATCGAATTTTTGAGAAATCAAATTCATCAATGTGATCGCCAGTTTCAATTTTCACACGTAAACTCGAATGAAATAATTAAAATATTTAAAACAATAAATCCTAAGAAAACTGGTGATTTATGGGGCATGTCTGTTAAACTACTTAACACAATAATAACAAACATCGCACCACAATTGTCTCTTATCTTCAATAAATGTATAGACACTGGAATATTCCCTGATGTTATGAAAATTAGTAAAATAATACCTCTTTTTAAAAATGGGGAAAAAATGATCCTGGCAACTATAGACCTGTTTCTATATTGCCATGTATGAGTAAAGTATTTGAGAAACTTATTTTAAGCCAACTATTGGATCATTTTAATATAAATAATATTTTCCACAGTGAACAGTATGGTTTTACTAAAGGTAGGTCTACAGCCGATGCGGGGGTAGCGCTTCTTAGACATATTTATAACGCCTGGGAAAAATCACAGAATGCCATTGGAGTTTTCTGTGATTTGTCCAAAGCTTTTGATTGTGTGGAGCATGAAACTCTTTTGCTTAAATTGGCTCATTATGGTGTTCGTGGTGTTGCTCTTGATCTCATTGCATCGTATCTTAGTGGTAGAGTTCAGAAGGTCGCGGTAAATAATGTTAATTCTTCTGGATCTCCTCTTAGAATGGGCGTTCCACAGGGATCTATCCTGGGTCCATTTTTGTTCTTAGTTTATATTAATGATCTCCCATTTTATGCCGACAAGTTTTGTGATATTGTACTTTTTGCGGATGATACCTCCTTAATTTTTAAAGTTGATAGAAAGTTAAATAATTACGACAAAGTGAATAGTGCATTATCGCATATACTTCATTGGTTTAGCATTAATAATCTGGCTTTAAATGCCAAAAAGACAAAATATATGCAGTTTTCATTACCGAATGTAAAAAGTCAGAAATTCAACTTATTTCTTAATAACGACACATTAAATACGGTAGATTCCGCGGTTTTCTTGGGTTTGACATTAGATTCAGGTCTGCAATGGGGTCCTCATCTCTCTTCTCTTGCTAGTAGACTGAGTTCCGCTGTTTTCGCTGTCAGAAAAGTCAGGCAACTAACAGACGTTGATACTGCTAGACTTGTTTATTTTAGCTACTTCCATAGTATTTTAGCATATGGTATTTTATTGTGGGGTAATGCAGCGGACACTAAATCCATATTTATAATTCAAAAAAGGGCCGTTCGGGCTATTTATAACATAAAAACTCGGGATACTCTCCGCGAACTTTTTAAAGAAATAGGCATACTTACAGTTGCTTCGCAATATATATATTGTAACATTATATTTGTTCGACAAAACATTAATGACTACTCAAGACATAGCGACAAACACGGTATAAATACTAGAAATAAGGATAAACTTGTAACACCCAGTCTTCGCCTTCAAAAAGTAAATAGATCGTTTATGGGGCAAGGTGTACGCATGTACAATAAAATTCCACAGCCCATATTGAACTTGCCTTTAGAGCAATTTAAGTCTAAAATTAAAAATACATTATTGAATAAAGCTTATTACACCATCAGTGAATACTTCGAAGATGTAAATGTGTGGGATTAATGTCTTGTTGTGTCTCACGTAGGATAAATAAATAAATATTGTAATGCAATAAATATTGTAATCAAATATTTTTTGAAAAGAGCAACTGCTGAGTTTCTCGCCGGCTCTTCTCGGCAGAACAGCATTCCGAGTCGGTGGTAGCTTACTCCCAAGTCCCAGACTTACAGACTGACATTTAATTTAAATTTTATATAATAATGTAAAAGTGACGATTCAAAAGTGCTTGTAAAAGTCTATTTGAATAAAGTATATTTTGATTTTGATTTGATTTTGATTTTGATTTATTTAATATTTAATATTCCAAGAAAAAATTTTTAAATTATGAATCTATTACGTGGAAAATGTCAAGTATTTATATTTTAATAAAAAATATTAAATATTTCACTCATTACAAGTTAGTTAAGAGGGTTGCAATATAACATTGACTCTCTTCTGTTATATATATCGTAGAGATAAAAAACCCTAAGAGATAATCATATCCCTATATAATATATTGCTTTGAACGATTAGATATAATTTCCTATTTTTTCAGTTTTACTTATATATTATGGTATGGGCGGAAAATTATGTGCATTTGCGAGGGATGTTATAAAATGACTAAATTTGAGGCCTAACTAAGGCTTCGAACTCAGAACCTCAGTCTTGATAATTAAGAAATCAATAGACCAATAATAAATAAAAAAGCGTAAGCTTTAAAATATAAAAGTGATAAAAAACAATAGCATTGTAAATTGTACGATTCAATATCTCGTGCGTCGTGCGTCGACTCATTGTTTCCGGTCGGCGATAAGGCCGCCCGCTGACGTAATCAAATGCAATTTTAACTTGAAATGCACATTTTAACACCCCTGAAAACCATTACCGTTGATTTCTGCTGACTTAAATGGCTTTTTATTTTCTGTACGTAATTTACTTTAGTTATTTACAAAACCTACACAAATAATAAAATTCTAATTGAGTGCTGTACATTAAATATTTTTAGGAAAATGTTGTTGAAATAGTAATTATTATTGTAAAAGGCCGAATCTATTGTTTTTAGAATTTTTGTCTGACTCTCTGTTTGTGTATCTGTGACTGCATCACGAGAAAATGACTGGACCGGTTTTGATGAAATTTGGTATCTGGGTCAACATACAGTTTAATTTTTTATGAAGGATCTAAATTTTAGCTGCGGGAAAATGTCTCATTCTGAGAAATCTATATTTATCGTTAAAACGTACCTAAGGTACGAAACTGGATTGAATAAGCTGTAATTAGCTCTTTGATATTTGATGCTTATTGTACATACTTAGATGGATGATGGTTAAGTATATATTCTGTTGGTTTATTTTATTTTATCAGAAACGGAGCACACTTATGAATATGAAATAAAAGTAGCAATAAATTAGTATAAATAAATAAGATTTATATACAACAAAAGTTAATAGAATCTAATAACTAATTTTTTAATGTTCTAAATCTAGATAGTATGGGTTAAGTTAAAATGCTATAAAAGTTGAACATATGGACTATATTGATTAGTAATTAGTGTTCTTCAATTTCGGTCACGGCTGGTGAGATGTTAGTCACAAGATCTACAGCTTTACGTTATCCTAAGGCAGAGGGTGTGACACTGCAGACTGCTCAAGACCCAGTAAAGACTGAGAATTTCTCGATAGAAAATTTTATCTGACCCGATCCAGGATTTGAACCTCGATTGCGTTGCAAGGTGCGATCACTTTGTCGTGGTAGGGGGTTCAGAAACGTATAACGCATACCACTTTTTGGTATGCGTGAATGCATTTCCCAACCAAAAAAAGGACTTCAACCCTGGACTTCTTCACAACCAAACGTACCAAGTACTCGTATCTAGTAGATATATCAAAGTCGTTGCTATTTGAAAAATATTGTTTTTAAAAACATACCGCAGTCATGAAATCGTTCGGCATAATCATGAAAATCTGAATATTAGGATAACGTATCACTCTAATAAATGTCACCAACATTTGTAACTCCATGTAGTGATAAAATCAAATTTCCTTTGAAATGTCTTTCTTTTTATCATTCGATAGGTGAAAAATGAATTTCTCTAATTGTTGCTTTGAACTTTGTTGTCACTTCGTAAAATGTATTACGATATTTCGTCACCTGCTTAACTTGAGTTTAGACTCTATAGCCATCATGCTATGGTAAAAATTAGATTAGCGTGTTATTTAGGAAAATAAGTGGAAAAATTCGAAACAGTAGCTCAATTTTTGTAAAAAGCTTTCTGAGATTAAAATCGATTATTATTGAAATCACTTTTTTCTGTCTTTTATGTTATTTCCATAAGTAATATTTCGTTTTGTATTAGAAATGTTAATATTTCTCATTCCACCTTATAATTTTAATAATGATAATAAGTCTTCCCTTTGATAAGATTAGATGTTAAATTAAAGCTTATTAAATCGGTATTTGTAAATAAGGTATTATGAAGACTCGAAGCTTATAGTTGCTTAAATCTTCATAAAATAATTTGTACTAATACAACAAAGGGTTACTGTCTAATAGGGGGTATAATCTAAACGAATTTGAAAATATTTCTTAAATTTAAACTTAGTTTGAAAAACATATCACAAATAATAATTTTAAAAAGTAATTGTCTTTACGTCTTAAGAATACGATTTTTACGATACAATTTGAAAAACTAATTTCTTCGGTGATGATGGTGTATAATGACATCCCGTTTTTCACATGTTATCAAAATGATTTACACGTCCCTATTGGAAACAATGGCAACTTTATTACCAAAATCGGACATTAAAAGAGACAAGGGATATCTCTGGCATAAAATCTGCAGAATTAGTCGGTTTTTGCTCTCCACTGGCCTTTAGACTGACAATTGCTAATTTAAATGAATTTTTAACTTTGATTGATGAGCTTATTTTTTGGTAGGAAATAAAATATTAAAATGTTAATAAAGGTCTAAGCTTTTAAAAGCTTTTAAGTAATTAAATTTAAAATGTCAGAAGGCAGATAGGTATCTATGTGTATTTTAATCGACACGTTTTATTAATAAATGTACTTTAGAATATCTTACATTTTTAATATGTAAAGTACAGAAATAAAAAATGAACTGAAGTGAGTCTTGAATTTTCACATTTAATAGTCATTTTAAAGCGTATTACACTATTATAAAGATGTTCTACACTTTCAACTACAAAGAAATATTTTTGAGAATAGCTTATATAAAAATTCTAGTTGAAGATTAAACAAAGTATCATCACTACATTCAAAAATGAAAGCTAACCCTAGAAAGCGTGGATGTAGTAACAAAATCAGGGTAAGCGATCCGTTTCGATCAGGCTTTGCAATACCTTTGCTTTACGATCATTGCCGCCCGGGCATTTACAGCGAGTTAAAAATTCTCACTGTTCCAATGTAACTCTGCTGAATATTGTCTTTACTACTGGTTCTCACAAGTTACATTAAAATAAGTTTGGTGCTAGAAGGCGCGACGTTTGGAATGCTTTACAGCAATCATGAACGCGTGGAGAGTAAGGTTAAAAAATGACTTAACAAAATACAAAACTACTATCAAAACAAGTTATGATATTTGTAATTTAAATATTAAAGTTGTTTTTATTATAATAATATTTCAGTAACTTATTATTATGGAACAAAGTGATGTAACTCGTTTTTTTTTAATTATATGGTTCGTATATTATTAAATATAAGATTGTATTTTTTCGAAATAATGTTCATACTTATTTAAATAAACATAATTTTTTCATAATATTTTTAATTTTACTAAAAACATGATTACGCAAGCAAGATTTCTAGAACGTATTAATATATAGGTAGAAACAAAATTATAGCAAAAATCAAGCGTGAGTTGTATTAGTAGGGAATTTTGAAATGATCCAGGAAGGTGAGAACGTAATTCAACTCTTTGCTGGCCGCTAGAGGGCGCCG